>OX465275.1:144915797-147380172 GCA_949987645.1 Tachina grossa | reverse complement strand
ATAAGCACATCTATCTGTATTTCGTTGCTGCTCAAGCAACTCAGCAGGAGATTTCAACCACACTTCAAGAAAGCTTGCGAAACCTCCATACTTATAGACAAACTCTAAATAAGTCATTGAGAATTGCAAGACTAACATCACAGTAGGGCAAGAAACTTTCTTAATTAAATTTTTATCAATTTTGATTCAAGTTAAATAAAACTAAAATATTAAGTTCAGAACTTAAACCCGACTAAGAAATTATTTCTGATTAAAATTCAATGCAAATTAATTAAATCTAAAAAAAATGTCTAACCTAAAATATTAAGGTAAATATGTATTTATGTACATCATTTAAAATTAAAATATTATAATAAATATATCATTTTGTTTTCCATTTTTTACTTGTAAGTACATTCAATTGCAACCAAAGGTTGACTTGATATAACAACTTGGTAGAAAAGTTAAAAAGGCACCACATCCCGAAAAATAACAGGCTACAGTGATTTTAGTTTTCTAATTTTCAATAATTTATTGAGAGTTTGCTTTTAAGCTTTGAGGTTTTGTAAACATTTTTGAGTTTTGGTTGAAATATATAGATGAGTTGCTTGAGCAGCAACGAAAAACATCTAGATGTGCTTAACCAATAGCGAATAAATTTTTCAAATACGCATTACTTTTAACACGCGTTAAATAAAAATAAAATATTAAAGTAAATTCTCTGTAAAAATTTATTCGTCTTTTTAAAATCTCGAAGCTAAAATTTAGCACAATGTGTGCTTAAATTTAAGTAAATAGACATTTTTGTTTCATAAAATGTATTTTTATGCAATTTTAATTTTCTAAACATTCATAACGTAACTTTTTTATTTACATTAAACTGCTATTTTTTTAAGATTTCAATTATATATGGAAATTTTTAGTGATGCCGTACTTTAAACGTAAATAAATTAGAACTTTAATTAACCACTGAGAAAATAAAACTACATTTAAGTGAAACTTAATTTTAAGTGGCAATTACGAGTAGCTAAATGATATTTATTGGGCCTTAGTCCAACAGTTCCTCAATTTATTCCTGTTTCCAATATTTTTTGTGTTAAGTTTTAAAATATCTTCATCATAGCAATAATTAATATAATATTTCATTAAATCTTTCAATTATACAGGGTGGCCCAGAAAGACCGAAGTGGTGTGAATTCCTTATAACTTTTTATTTAAGACATATTTTTTTAATTTTTTGTTTTTTAAATACAGTAAATTTATAGGGAATATTTTTAGATTAGTTATTAAAAATGATATCCTTTTCTGCTTCGCACAAATGTGCTCTTTCCAACACATTTTCCATGACCTTTCGCAAAACTTCCGGTGTTATGTTGTTAATTTCGTCTCGAATATTGATTTTTAATTCCTCAGTAGTCCTAGGCTTATTAACATAAACTTTCCCTTTTAAATAACCCCAAAGGAAACAGTCTGGAGCGGTTAAATCCGGGGAACGCGGAGGCCAATTAAAATTGCTTCTACGCGAGATTATTCTTTCACCAAAGATGTCGCGTAAAAGAGCCTTTGTGGCCCTCGCAGTGTGCGCTGTGGCTCCATCCTGTTGGAACCATATTTGCGGATGGTTTTCCACGGCTGGCCTTACAAAATTTTCCAACATGGCCCGATATCGATCACCATTGTAGTGTTGTAAAAGTATTGAGTATTTGAGTACTGAGTACTCAATACCTGGAGTTTTTCCCGGTACTCAATACACAAAGTAACTACTCAATACTTTCAGGGTTGCATTTTGTAGTATTCAAGCGAAAGTCTGATGTATTTTATCAGAATTATACAACTCTGTGAGTTTGATACAAACAAATATGACTCTGAACCTCATGGAGTTAGTGTAACAAATACCAATTCTGTTGGGCATTATTTTGATACGAAAACAGCCGCTAAAAAAGTACTACAAAATGCATTATGGAACTACTTCAGTCATTAACAAATACTATTGGACAGAAAATGTGACCCTTTAGAATAGTTGAAGGAAGGCACGTGATAGGTCCTCACAAACATGAAAAATATTTTAAATTCTTTCAATGTCGGTAAAATTTTATTTGTACATTTCAACAATGACTAAGTAATAACATCAATTGTGAGAAAAAAATGTTTGTTAAAAAACATTTAGAAGATAATTTAAGAGATTAATCCACTAGAAGTGTAATAAAACTAATCTTCAAACTTATTTATTTTCAGTTGTTATAAATTAATTTAAATATACTTGTATTTAATCTTTGTTTTTTCATATTGCATTATCAATAAAATAATATAAATAATAATTTTTAGCTTCCCATATACATAAATATTTAAAGTATTGAGTAGTATCGAGTACCCAATTGCAAAAGTATCAAGTAGTACTGAGTATTCAAAAGTAGCCGCTTTTTACAACACTACACCATTGATGGAAATGGCGACACCTCGTTCATTTTCAAAAAAATATGGGCCAATGATCCTTTCTGAAGAAACACCGCACCAAACATTACACTTAACTGGATGTAATTGTCGTTGATGAAGTACTCTCGGGTTTTCGGTAGCCCATATCCTATAGTTTTGCTTGTTAACGAACCCATTTAATTGGAAATGGGCTTCGTCACTCATAACTAAGTTATGAATAAAATTAGGATTCTCTTGTGCTTTTTGCTGGAAATAAATTGCATAGTCAAGTCGTTGCTGGTAATCTGTCGGTTTCAATTCTTGGACAAGTTGAATTTTGTATGGAAACATTCTTATGGTATGCAAAATTCGGTGCAGCGACCCTCTTGAGAGGCCAAGTTGTGTCGAACGTCTCCTGGTTGATGTTTCTGGATCCTCCAGAATACTCTCCTGTACCACTTGAATATTGTCAAACGTGTGGACAGTTCGTAGTCTGCCAGAACCAGGAAGGTTCCTTACTGCTCCTTGTTGTCGAAAATTTGCAACCAGACGGTTTATTGTTGACTGAGAGGGTGCAACCCAACCAATGGACCGTTGATTTGAAAAGTAAATTTCAACGACTTGGGCACGTTGTTCAGTTGTGTATTGCTCCATTATAAATTGTCCAAGTCTTCTTTACAAAATACTGAAAAGAAAAGAAAAAAAATTATAATAAAAAAGTTATAAGGAATTCACACCACTTCGGTCTTTCTGGGCCACCCTGTATTAAAGACAAAGAATTTTTTACATGATGACGATTTGTTGTATTATGGCCCGTTTCGGGATGTCGAAAGAAATTGAAAACAAAAACAAATTTTCATATTTTATTATTGTTTTAAATATTAATTCTCATTCGAAAGTTTTTTTGTAATCGTAAAACAGTCTTAACTATATTTTGGAAAGAAAAACTTCTTTCCTCACATGCTGAGGAGTGAGGAATAGAAAGAGATCTAGAATAATTCTGCATAAATTTGCATGCAACTTCTGCTTGAATCTTTGAGCATTTTTAAATTCTGAAACTTGCGATACTGCCCATTTATTACTTATTTGTTGTCTCCATTGGAAAAACTTTAATACCAAACGGTAAAATACTATTGGCTTCCGCACTTAAACATGATCTGGCGCAGATTTTGGAAACCAGTTCAAATAAAAATCTCCTGAAATAAAAGTACATAGTTTTTAAAACAGAGAAAACTCCATTAAAAAGTGTTCTCAAAGGTTTGTTCATCATACGCCACCGTATACAACAAAATGGAATGGCTGTTCGAAAACATGAATTATGTGTGTGTGCGTAAGTAAATAGCCCTGTATATACGCATCTGTAGTGGATTAATAGTCAGAGTGTTTTTATGGGCATGCGTGTAATTGTAGCTCATGGAGTGTATACATTTTAGTTGCTGTCGTTTGTTCTGCGTAAAATAATGAATGTATAAACGTAACTGTTGAGTTTTTATAGTATATGTTTGCATATTTCGTGTTTTTTATTTTACCTGCACGCAGTCACAGTTGTTTGACTGCCAATACTCAAAGAGTACTTAAAAAGCTAATTTTGCCATTCTCTGACAGACACATCCGGTGTAAAAGGATAGATCCGTTATTATTAGTGGTATTAATTATGAGTCTGGTTATTGCCGTTCACTTTTCTCAAAGTTTTTCAAACCAACTGTTAAGCAGTATATTTATTATTATAGTATTTTACCTGAAACGCAAAACGCCCTGACTTACCACGGAATTGATAAAGCCGAATTTAAAATAATCCAATTACAACCAACGTGCAAAAAAAATCGTGTAAAAAAAATACATGCGACATAAAGAAAATTTAGTGATACGTTCCATATCTTTAATAAATCGTGCAAGTTAAATAAACTCCAAATATTTACTGAGTGAAACGTGCAAAAAGGTGAATTTGTTAAAAAAATATAACAAAAACAATTCATTTGAATAAGAGAAATAAAATAAAGTTTATTACAAGCACGAAAAATTAAAAGTCATTTAACAGTTGTCGGTGTCGTACAACAGGATTCCAAATAATATCATCAGAAAGGTGCACACGCACACATACATACATTGTATACATGTACTATATAAGTTCATATAAGCCGAATTCGAACATTGCACGATATAAGTGCTTTGAAAACGCATAACCTTCTTTATCTACATGAAAAAATTGAAAAAAAAAATCGTGCAAATTCAAAAAATTCATAAAAAAAAATCATTTGTTCCTATTTTTGAACCGTGTTATTTCAAAATCGTGTGAAAAGAGATCGTGTAAAAAAATATCGTATAAAAAAGAGTGTATTCGCTTAAAAAAATATTTACATTTTCCTACCCAGCTAAAAAAATTATATATGGTCCATATATTTTTAATATATGAATGTATATAACTATATATGAATATGTATGAATTCATTTATGGAAATGTATGGGATTATACATGGCAAAACTATTATATATGAACTAATATATGGACTCATATGAATCGTATTATAATAAACGAACTCATATATTGAAATTTAATTATGAAGCTCTTCATATGTATGTGGATCCATATATAGAAATAAGATTTAATATATGGAGCCATATAAAAACGTATGCATACATGATATCTCACATAAGATCGTTTTTGCAATCAAAAAAGCTTGGATTTTATCACTGGTGAATTGGAAATCTATTAGAAAATATATACGGAATGCAAAGTTCATATGCGTACCCTCAACGTTTAAAAAAGAAAATCTTTTGTTACAAAAAAAAAACCATTCTTGTATGATTTTATACATAGTGGATCAAATAATCAAAAGGATAATCCAGTCATCAATTTTATCGAAAATAACAGAATTCTCTAGATAAGAAACAAAGTTCATATTACTGCAAAAAATTATGAAAACTATTGTTGCGACGGATTATTTTTTCTTTTAAAATTTTATTTAATTGCATTAGTTTTTAATCTGATTTCTTAAATTAAATTTTATGTACGAATATGAGTTTTATGTTTTTTAAATGATGAATGAAATGACTTTTAGTTCGTTTTTCATTATTTGTCCAAATAAATGTTTCATTAAATACAACCTCTCTGTTCAAAATCTAAAAAAAGTAATTTTAGTAATTTAATTTATTGCACAGCAGTGCGCTTTGTGAATCAAGAGAGTGTGAATATGAACTTTGCATACTGTAGAGGGAATATTTACATACACATGCATGAAAATGTATGAATATATATAATTATATATGCCCATATACCCTCATTTTTCGGATCCGAACCATATATGGGATATCATATATTCTCCATACATATTTTTTTAGCTGGGTATGTATTATATTTAAAAAATTTTGTTTCCAGTTCATATTTGGCTCCAAATGGGTTAATAAATAACAAGAGATCAATTACAAATCACAAACTCTTGCCCAAATTTATAACTTTGCGTATTGTATAATGATGACTTTATCACTGTGCTTTTGGGCGGCTAAAATTAAAGTTAAGGTATCATCTGTGTAAACTTTAAAATTTAAATAAAATACACTGTTAAAAAAGATTATTTCTTTAAGCAAATAAGGCATCCTTGCATATCTAAGCAGTCATATAATACAAAATATTTTTATTTATACCCAGCTAAAAAAATTATATATGGTCCGAACATTTTTTTAAATGTATATAATATTATTTTGAATGTATATAACTATATATGAATATGTATGAATTCATGTTTGGAAATATATGGGATTATACATGGCAAAACTATTATATATGAACTAATATATGGACTAATATATGAAATGTATTGTAATATATGAGCTCATATATTTAAATTTAATCATATGTGAATCTATATATAAAAATAATATGTAATATATGGCGCCATATAAAAATGTATGCATGCATGATATCTCACATAAGATCGTTTATCGTTGGAAATCCATTAGAATATAGATACGGTATGCAAAGTTTATATGCGTAGCCTCAACGTTAAAAAAAGAAAAACTGTTGTTAAAAAAAAACATTCTTGTAGGATTTTTTTTAATATATCAAATAATCAAAAGGATAATCCAGTCATTAATTTTATAGAAAATAAAAAAATTCTCTAGATAAGAAACAAAGTTTATATTACTGCATTGATAACTATTGTTAGACCGATTATTTTTTCTTTTATAATTAATTGCATTAGTTTTTAATCTGATTTCTTAAGCTAAATGTTATGTACGAATATGATTCATGTGTTTTTTAAATAATTGATTCACCTTTTGATGAATGTAATGATTTTTAGTTCGTTTTGAATTATTTGTCCAAACAAATGTTTCATTAAATACAACCCTCTCTCAAGTCTAAAAAAATTTAGTTTTAGTAATTTAATTTATTGCACAGCAGTGCGCTTTTGTGAATCAAGAGTGTATGAATATGAACTTTGCATACTGTAGGGGGAATATTTACACATACATGTATGAAAATGTATGAATATATATAATCATATATGCCCATATACCTTCATTTTTCATATATGCTCCATACATATTTTTTTAGCTGGGTAATTAGTTTTAATAATCATATAAAATAATAATAATGATAAAAGTCATATAACTAGTAGTTTTTAATTAAACCAAATGAAAAACAAATTAAACCTTTGACAAGCGGCAGTGCTACAAAAGAAAGCATCTCATTCGCAATGATAAGTCAACAATAATGCCTTGTATTGCTCGTATTAATGTTACCGACTCTTCTGCAAACATGACAAAGTAAACTTTGTGGTCGTATAAAATTAAATCAAACAAACATCATGCTTCCTACAAAATAAAATTAGCTGCTTGTTCTTAAAGAAAACAACACCGTAAAAATAACCAAACATATGTCTCATATTGTTGTGTGCCGACAAAATCAACAGGTTTCGTAATGAGGAAGATTAAAAAAATAAACACATTCAACAAAGTCAACATTTTTTTTTTATATATGTATGTACATATATATTTTTATTTTAAAAAAATTAACAAATGAACAGAATTATTTGCACACCAAAAATGGAGCAACATCAGTGACAGTAGTGCGGTATATTTTTCTACTTATTTCTTTCATTTGAAAATTATACAACGACAGCAGCATGAGAGTACGCAGCAAATACTTCCAGCAAATACCGCACCACCCAATATTAACAAGCCTTGAAAAAAGTACAACATAAACTTTAACAAAACAAAGAATGCACTGTAAATTTTATACTTACACACTAAACTACTGAACAAACACGTTTGAAATTTTGCACGGGCGGAAAATAAAACAAGGCTGTTAAGGATTGCCATATAGGAATTGAATTTTTTTTTCGAAATTAACATTCCTTCTTAAATCCTGCATGTTTCGGTAAAGCGCACAATATGTCATGTGAGGTATGGTTGTAATCCTGTATGAGCTTGGGGGCTTACCTTCTCCTTCCCTCTTGACCCTCTTTTAAACCTTACCTAAGCATATAATGAAAATGAATACAATTACTCACACTGATTAAGTACAATATTAAGTTGCAATTTAATAAACTTTGTATTCAATATAACTTCGCTTGCCGTCTGAGTATGGCGACATACAAAATCATGTAATCGTATGTTTTTCTCGATCCTGAAACTTATTCACACCAGACACCTTCAAGATGCCTTAATCAAGTATTTTTTTAATAATAATTCTTAATTATGCTAAAGAGGTCTGGGGCATTTTGGGTACATCTGCTCTAGACATCACTACACTGGCAACTCTTTTTTAATAAACAAAATATATTTGCATCTGAATCTCAATTAATTAACTCTACGCAATTTTGTGTTAAAACAAAAAAATATCAACAAGAAAGAAACAGGAATGCAACCATCTGCAACCATCACATTAAACATTTCCATATTAAGTGTAGAAGACATGTCGAATGGAGTTGATGGAGAAGTAAGTATGCATGTACATTGAAGGAACACATTCATGCAAGCATGAATGTATCGAATGTATTCAGTATTTTAGCTGTTTTATTTGATGCGCTGCGATTTTGTAATGTGCATACCTGTGTGTACGAGCCACAAGAAAATGTTTGTAAAATTAAGCTTCTACAATGCAGGCACAAGAATAGAACAATGTTGCAAATGCACTTTAAGAAAGTTGAAGAAAATTAGCTATTTTAGTTGTAGCCCAAGTTCTGACCTTTGCACGCAGTATGCACGAAAACGTTCGTTGTGGTGTTTACTCTCTTCATAATTTTGTTCCACTTTAATCATTAAAATGTATAGGTAGAATCGAGCTCACATTATATAAGAAGCATTGAAAGCTTCCTGAGACACCGAGAAGTAGAAAGCAACGGCCTGTCTCTCGATGTCACCAGAAACCGTTCGATCGAATACGTGCATATATAGAAAACAACAACAAATTTTCTAATGTTATTGTTGTTTGCAATACAAATTGTCGATCAAACGATTTCTGGTGACATCGTGGGACAGGCCGTAAATATTTTAAAACACATTCAGCCCAATTCTTAATATTTACCGGCAAATAATTCTCAAAAAAATTATTTTTTTAATAAAACCCACCTATCCTTAACAGATTGAGCTAAACATTTTAATTTGAAATAGAACTTAGAATATTCTAAGTCAGCAATTTTCTTTCCAGTTGTTTTATTTTAGCTGAAAGCTTCCGAGCTTAAAACAAGGGAACAATCGGCCATGTCACAGAGTTCAATTCTTTTCGGAAACGTTCAATCCACTTCGAGATGTCAAGTCAAGCCCCAGCCCGAGCATACCCCTGCATACTAGCGCCCCTAACATTCTGGGCATATCTGACAAATTCCTTTGTTTCAGTTTTCTTTTTTAGGGACTATCTCCTACAAAAAAAGGGGTGGATTGATTTCTGAATGGCATTGAACTCTGTGACATGGCCGTATGAATAGGTAATAAAATACCGGGGAGATGTTATTCAGAATAAGGCTGATTGATTCACTTACCTTCTCGTCAACATTAAGGAACACTTTCCACAACAGCCAGAGATCTGAAATTTATTATAGAAACCTTGAAGATCTAAAAAAGTATGCAACCAGAAATGTTTTATAATCTAGGTTTTAAGCAAGCGAGTAATGCCGCACCCATTTAAGTTTATAATTAAAAATTAGTTTTTGAAATTTTTTTTGAAAATTCTAGATACACCTCGAAAATGTGCAATTTTATAATTTTATATTTTGAAAAGGTTAAAGGTGTTAACAGCTTGTTTCATGTCCTTCTTCCCAATCGGTTTTTACAAAACTTATCTCATATCGTAAGATCTTCTAACGATATAGTCGGACATTTTTTAACGTGGCCGTGGATACACCCCTAAAGTATTGATTTAGTTTTTAACGTACCACGCTATAAAATGCTCAATCCTTTTTTTTTACATATACAACCCTGCAAAGGGATTAGCTTGTCTGCGCAAAACACCCAGGATCTATGGCAAGAATCGAAGCTACGATCTTTGAACTGACAGGCTAGTGGCCCTATCACTCATTCTTAGAAGCTCACATTTTAAGATCTGCTAACGACACAGTCGGAAAATTTTTAAAATGGACCCGGCAACGACCTTCAAATTTTAATTTAATTTTTTGGGGCATATTTACTCAACCGAGATTTTTCGAAACTTTTTCCACACCTAGAGTCATTAGAATGATACAATCCTCAGTTTTTTTCAGGCAACTTTTCGAACTGTTTAGGCTATTATAACATGACAAAAGCTTGTGTTTAAAAAATAGGCTGGTGTTCAATGGGCCTTATCGCGGTTGGCGTATTTTGACCTCGACTGCGACATATTGATAACATTATAAGATTTTATTTTATCTACACCCAGAAAAAAGATTGGTTGGAAAACGGTTAGTCCAATAAATATCATTTGCATTAACTATATTTCCGTTCACGCTATCAATTTTCTGTTAATCCAAAAAACAATCCATGTTCATTGCCATAAGGGCATAATTGTAACAAAAATATGATTGTGACAATACTTAAATTGATTGCACCAACCGAGCGTATGCTTTTGTCATGCCTAATGAACTGATTGGTTAACCCAACCGAATAAAATATTACGAATTGGATTTTACTAACAACTTTTGGTATTAGCAACTAAAAAATTGTCATTCTATATTAAAATTAAAATAAAAACTTTCACTCAGTTGCTGCAACTAACTAGAGGTTGTGTTTACTATCATAGTTTATAGCAGCAAATTAAAAAATTAACTTTTTTGACTTTCAAAGATATTATGATTTGTGAATTCTCAAATGGTTTTTGAAAGTCTGTGCATAAGATGACAGGTTTCTGGCTTTTCAAAATGTGTGGTTAAAGAAATGTATATAGACATGCTTCGTCATTAGGAAATAAATTTCAATTAAAATAAACTTATGACAATATGTCAAATAATAAATTTCTTAAATTGTGTATTTTTGTTTGCGTTTATTGTTTATTTTTATTTCAGCAAGGAAGGCCAATTTTTCTTTTAAAAGTACCAATTATGATATTGGTTTAATTATATTAACCAAATTTTCGGTAGCAAGAATAATGGTAGAATTAGTAGAATCGTATCTTGAGTTGACGGGTCAGCTAACAAAATCTGTAACATTAATAAAACATGTTGCTGTTTATTTAATATGTATCGTAATTGTATGTGTGGTAGAAATCTACAGAAAATAGATTCCTACGTCAACTCCTCTGTTACATACATTCACACCAGTGATGCCAACTTTTTTAGCTCTAAAAGCATATCAAAATTTGGAAAAAGCACAAAAAGCGTAATTTTGAGATCCAAAAAGCGTAAAAAGCACTAACGTGAAAAATGAGCTTGATATTTAATATTTTCTAAGCTATTATCTATTTCGGCAATGATATCAGTATCCTTAATGAAATATATCAGACGAAAAAACTATGCTTTACACTGAAAAAATAAAAAACATCAAGTTTTTATTAAAGTAATTTTAAGAAATAAACAAATTTCTTAAAAGCACTACTTAGTGCTATTTCCTCAAAATTTGGCGTTTTGAGTCTTCAAAAAGCACTAAAAATAGTGCCAAAAGCACCAACTTGGCATCGCTGACTCACACACATGTATAAAGCGAAGAGAAATACAATAACAGAGAACGCATTCGCTCGCAACCTCACGTTTTATTAACTAACATCCAGAATTGAGAGATACGACCACTTCAAAAGTAACAGTATACGATTCGACCAATTCTACCATAACATTTATTTCAAATTCCATACTGTCAACCAATTTTTTCTGTTGCTGCAACTATTGGATTGAGGGTTATAATTAAAATATAGTGGTACCACAAAAAAAATTCAGTCGCTATAGCAGAATTCTATGATAGTTGCTGCAACCGCCAAAATTCAATTGGCAACAAATTCGGTTGTCACAACGAATCTGTTTTCTCTGTGTATTAGAAAAAAATCGTAGTGAAAGTCATTATATGCCAACCATGATAAGCGGGAATATTACACTAGACAAACGGTTCTTACAAAAATTTAAACATAAATTACTTTCTTGTTGAGACACAATTTTATCGTACTTTGGGAAAGGATACGATCTTAACGTTAAAAGCTTTGTTTTGTCGAAAGCGAAGCTGAGCTTTGACAAATTCTTTACCGAACATTTTTAAATTACATAAACAAAAAACATGCAAACTTTGTCAACGCTTAATGCTACGTTTCACAAAATAAGACCTTAAAAATAATATTGCAAAACTTTTCTCACATTTGTGGGTCTTGCAATGACACAATATCGTATTTATGAAAGTCCGCGGAGTAATACCCATTAAATTTTTTTATTACATTTCACATTACCTTACTCTGCTAATTTTTTAAAGTGGACATGAGCACGCAAATTTAAAACTAAGATAATATGTAATAGCTAATTTATATTAACCATTTTGTTCATGAAATAAGTTGCATAAAAACTTTTCATTTGTCCATAGGAGGCCTGAAGAAGCAACTCATATCAAAAAAAAAAAAAAAAAAAAAAAAATACACAAATGTATCACCGATTCATTCTGCGCCCATTTTTCCACATTCCCCTTTATAGTGTTGCAATTTGCAAATATAAAAAGTTTTGTTCAACAGAATTCATAAAATTTCATGAAACTAATAAAAAAAAATTAGTGAAAAGTAGCGAGTTCCACACAAAAACAGAAATGTACATATAAATAGGTTTAAGGCTCCTATCGAACAACTTTGGCCGCTAAAAGTACTAATACAGAAACTTTTTTTTCCAAATTAACAGCTTTAATTATAAATAAATACAAACAGTTAGTTAAAAATTTAATTGAGGTAATTAAACTTTTATGTAAAGATAAAATTGATTATTATAGTTAATTGAATTATTGTAATGAACTGAATTAAACTTCTAATTAAAAATTTAGTTGAGTCTATTAATTGACACAATTAAATTTTTAATTGATATTTGTTTTTTTATAAATTATTTTTATAAATATATATATATATATATATATATATATATATATATGTAGGTGAACTGCCTGCCAAATTATTCCTTGGTACAATAACTGCCATCTTAATTTCCTATAAACTTTATCATTTTCATCATTATTTATAAAATCTTTATTTTCTTTCACTGTAGACGCAAAAATCAAATGCCTACAACTATTGTATTCATGCTTTGCCAAGAAGGTAATTGTCTTCAAAAGACATCACACCGTATAAGAGTGTAGATAGAGCAGGCCATAAGATCTGTTCTGCAGAAGTAGAATAAAAATAAATATGTTTGTGTAATGCAACATATTTGATGTTGCCACCTTATACGGAACGCCAGTGTTTGATGTTGACAGCGTTTGTCAACGTAAGATAACACAATGTGTGCTTACATAGCAATTTATTTACAGACGTAAGAGAAGATACGTTCATTATACCCAGCGAACCAAACAAAGGTATATTTTAACTAAAATATTTTCTTAATTGGCACCATGTTCATCTTACTTTTGAAACAAAGTGAAAATGCCATTTTTTCTAAAGTAAATATTAAGTAAAATCTTTGCTTTCGATGCTTTGTAGTCTAAAATAAAGAAGAAGGAAATCCATAATAATTTTCAATACAACTTGAAGGAATTTGTATTTTGCTTATATGCTTTTTTATCGTCCAGTTCATTTTTAGAGTTCCGTACACCAAAGGTGAAAAGGAACCCAATTGTTTTTGCTAGGCTATCCGTCTGTCCAACACAGGGTGTTTTCTCGAGAACCGTAAAAGCTACTGACCGGTATTTTGACACAACATGTAAAAATTTGGCCGATATAACATCAAATATATAACAGTTAAAAATTAAAGGGTGTTCTAGGACGAGCAACGAAAAATATTAAAATCCTATGTAGCATACATATAACTAAAAAATCCCAAAACATAAAAAACCTAATTAAAAAAAAACGAACTTAAAAACCGCTAAAAATCAAAAATATCACCAAAAACAAAATAAGCCACTTAAATGTAAAAACATCGCCAAAAAGGATGCCAATATAATAACTAAAATAATCGTCAAAATTAAAAAAGCGTCAAAACTAAAAAACAGCTAAAAATAGAAAAGCAAAAAAAAAACGCTAAAACCAAAATAAACGCCAAAACTAAAAAGCCAGAAAAAAATGTAAAAAGAAGATGAGGGCTTAAACTAAAAAAACCCCAAACTAATATTTTTTTTTAAAGATGTTCACATCAGGTAAAATATTCGATTATATAGGCTAAAGTTCCTGTAATATTGCATATGTAGTGTCCGTACGGAACCCTTCTTGTGCGAGTCAAAGTCTCACTTTACTGAACTTATTTATCATACAGTAAAAAACCATTTCTCGTATTCCATTTCATTAAAACTTCATTCATAATAGCTGACTTTCATAAGTAACCTCTATCCAAATAGATTGACACAGCTACTGATAAAGTACGTGACAGCATAGAAAATTAAAAATAAATTCAGTAAAGTGCGACTTTGACTCGCATAGGACAGGACGGGTCCTGTACGGACACTAAATATATAGTAATATACGAACTGTAGGCATAATATATAATTGTGGATTTTATTTTACTTTTTCGGATTTTTTCGATTTTTGGCTTTTTTTTTAGTTTTGGTGTTTTAATATTTTGATTTTGACGTTTTTGGCGTTTTTTCAGTTTTGGATATTTATTTTAGCTTTTGAGATTTTTTTTTATTTTTCGTGTAGTTTTTTCCTTAGCGATTTTTTTTTCATTTTGGTAATTTTTTGGTTTTTGGCGATTTATTTTAGCTTAAGAGATTTGTTTTTAGTTTGACGCTTTTTGCGTTTTGGCGATTTTTTTTCGGTTTTTGGCGATTTTTTTTTTTTTTTTTTTTTTGATTTGGCGATTTTATAATTTTGGATTTTTTTTTTACCAAGATACAGCAAGTTGTCATAATTACTTTAACTGATAGAACACCCTTTAATTAAAATTTTTTGTTATTTAAGTGTTAATTATTGTTGACGGTATAAAAATACACTTACTTTGTAAATTTCAAGTGTCCGTACACCAAAGGTGAAAAGGAACCCTATTGTTTGCGCTACTCTGTCCGTCTGTCCGTCCGTCCGTCACACGCTATTTTCTCAGGAACCTTAAGAGCTACGGACCTGAAATTTTGACAGAGTATGTACAACCGTGGCCGCTACAACAACAAGAACATGAGAGTTAAAAATTAAAGGGTGTTCCAAAACGAGCAACGAAAATTTTTAAAATCCCATGTAATATACATATATTTGTATATACACCCAGCAAAAAATTTCAAAAAAGGTAATCGGGTTTGGAATTAAGCATTTTTGGTGGAAGCTGTTCCATACTGGATTACCAACTTAATGATTTTAACAAGGCGTGAGACTAGAATAGTCGATTCTTGAGAAGTACTTACCTTTTTTATTTGGAAACTTGTTCACGTAATCTATTCAATCTAAAAAAATCATTCTCTTCATTTAACAACTTCTACATAATTTTTTTACATTTTAGGTAATGAGATTTATAAGCCAGTAATGAAATTTGGCAATCAGAAAAGTAAGTCATTATATGGCAAATAGTTCTGATGGTAATGTGTAATTTTTTGCTGGGCATATATATATTGACACTTGAAATTTGTAAAATTAGTGTATTTTTATACAGACTACAACAATTAACACTAAAATTTAAAAAAATTTAAATTAAAGGGTGATCCATCAGTTAATGCAATTTTGACTATGTAATTTTGACAATTTGCTATATCTTGGAAACCGTAAGAGGCAAACTCCTGCAATTTTCAAAAACGGTTAAAGTAAAAGATCCCTAAATTATAAAATCGCCAAACCGAAAAAAAATCGCCTAAAATTAAAAAAAAAATCGCCAAAACGAAAAAATTGCCAAAATTAAAAAAAATTTCTAACACTAAAATAAATCGCCAAATTCGAAAAAATCGCAAAAATGAAAAAAATCCCCAAAATGAAAAAAACGCCAAGAACCGAAAAAAATCGCCAAAACGCGAAAATATCGCCAAAACTAAAAAAAATCTTATAAAAAAAAAAATTGCAGAAATGAAAATAGTCGCCAAAAAAAATCGCTGAAATGAAAAAACGCCAAAAACCGAAAAAAAATCGCCAAAACGAGAAAAAAATTTCAAAACTAAAAAAAGCGCCAAAACTTGAAAAAATCGCCAAAAACGAAAAAACCCCAAAAACGAAAAAAAAATGCCAAAACTATATATTATATAGGTTGAAGTTTGTATCAAATTGCATATCTAGTGTTCGTACGGAACCCTTCGTGCGCGAATCAGAGTCTTACTTTACTAAATTTTTTATTGTATGTACTTTGATTAGATGTTAATTATTTACTTTCACGCTGTTTCCACAAGTCAGGCAGCCAATACGTCTAGAAAGTTTTTATGAAAATCTCTTATCTTTTAGAGTGATTTATATATAAATTTCCTAGATAAGTTGGCTGTCGGTAAATTTTTTTCTAAGAAATTTATAAAATCAATTTTATGTGTTTGCTGGGTAATGAAATGCGCTGGAACATGAAATGCATTTCTGCGCTTTGATTTTTTTTTTATTTTTTAGTGGACCTTTTTTTTTTTTTTTTTTGTTTGTTCTTGTTGTGTGTGGTTGGTTCTTTTCGTAACGCATTTATAGTGTTCTTGCTAGCTGTTCATGTACAATTTCAATTCAGGTGTTGGTTAATTGTAACAGCATCTCTCGCCCCCACATTAAAAAGCAACAGCTACAGAAACAAACAGAAATATTGAAATAAAAAAACATTCGAAAAGACAGACATTTAAAAAGCAGACACACAAATATGCAAATGGATTTATAAAGTTACGAAATTAAAAAAAAAACAAAAGATGAAAGAAACAAACCAAAAAAAAAAAAAAAAACACTAGTAAAATTAAATTTACTTGGGCGGCAGGTGTCTTTTACGATGTATGTGTTGTGTCAACAAAATGTTGAAATTATCAGTAATTAGTAACTCCCTCCCCTTGTACATTACCGCCACGAAATGTAAGTGCAAATATTTGTAATTGATAGCGTTCGTTTTTTCCTTTAGGGATCTGTGTTAATCTTGTGTGTTTGTTGTGTAAAAAAGAGTTTCTTCAGAAATTTTCAGTTGTCAAGAATATTTGCTTAAATTTAATTGGTACATAATATTAAGAATTCAGTGGAATAAAATTAACAAAATGTTTGCTAGGGCATATCTAGATTGTGAGCGGATTTATTAAGAAGAGAAGTAAAGGAATTATAAATTTAAGGAAATTGTTGAAAACAATAGCCCAATTCACAATCTTTTGCAAATGGTGTTGCATCATGCATGTGCAAAGTGGTTTAGTATATTGATACTCACCACTAGGAATTGTTAAGTGGTGAGTATCAATATACTATACCATTTTGCACATGCCAATATGCAAGACCATTCGCACAAGATTGTGAATTGGGCTAACATGATTAGCTGAAAACTTCCTTGAATTTTATTAAAAGCAAGTGATTCATTTGAACCACTGAAGTAGTTTCCACTTAATCGAACTCAGTTTTATTGATTTAAAAAGTATTTAATTTCATTAATAAATCAGTTAAAATACGAGTAGTATCACATATATTTGTTTACCCGGTTAATTTGAAAAATTGAAAATCTTGAACTTTTAAAGAGGAAAAAAAAACACAACTAAGCGAAAGTTATTGTAGATGAATCTATAGATTAGAAAAGGGCCATCGTCGAACTGATTTGTCCGCATAAGGGCTAGTAAAATTTTCTTTATTTAGTCCCAATTTACACTATGTAAATTTTATTGCTGGGCCTAGTAGTTTGTGGGAGAGAGAGAGACGAGTGGAACAAAAATGTTTCTTTTCCTCTCGTCTCTCTATCCTTACAAACTAATCAGCTTAGCAATAAGACTTGCATAGTGTAAATTAGGACTTAATGATTTATTATCATATTATGATGACATGCTAAAACAATTTGCTAAAAAGTGTTAAGTTTATATTAAAAGAAACCTTTTAATTATCATTAAAAAAAACCTTAAAAAAGAAGAGTAAATCATCTTAAACAATTGTTTAAACGCGAATATACAGAAACTTTTTTACAATCTTGTTTTAGGAACAAAACCATTTCAAACACTCCAACGTAAAGGCCGACATCATCTTCTTTATTTAATGCTGTAAAAGCCACTAGCTAATGGTAACTACAACTACTGCCTCTAACTATTAGAGCTTATGAAAGGTTTATGCTTGCAGCTGAATAAATATGTATGCATGTATGTTTATATAACTATAACTAAAATACGACAATAATTTCCCAAAAAAAAGACCTAAGAAAAACATAAAGAAAGCATATAGTTTGAAGCTGCAAACGAAAACCGAAAACTCCCATTTATCCTCGGCAGTGGTGTCCTTGTGTCATCTTAAATCTTTGTCTATGTCTACTGTCGAAAAATCTGCTTTTGTATTACTTACGACTTATGAGCGTATGAACAAGAATTAAATAAAAAAATAAATAAAAAAATCCGAGCTGATACTGGCAGAATATACGTAAAACGTAACATGCAACCACATTTTTACCATCATACTCGGCAATAAAGTACAAAAGTTTGTTTAATAAATCAAACCCTTTTTGGACATTTATGATCGTAAAGTTGAAATAAAATAATAAAATAATATATATATATATATATATACAAACATGCATGCACATCTGAATGTTGAAACATCCATCTAGATTTCTTTGTGTGTGTAAGTATATTTACTTGAAAAAGGATAATAATATATGTATAAAAATGCTTAAATTACAATTACACATACACATACACATATACAAGGTTACCTTGCAACCAGATACGCTCTTATATGGATATAAATAATAACCGTATATACTTGTATTTAGTATTAGTAAGCTTACTTCAGATTTATGAGAAGGTTTATTTAGTTGCTGCTAATGCTGCTCTTCATACACAGCGGACAAGTAAATAAGGACAATGTCAAAATAGAATATTTTATTAAGATAGTAATGCCGAAAAAAAGAAAATAAATTAAATCTGGACCGTGAGCTACACTGGATTCATTTATTTTTATTTTATTTTTTTTTTAGAAGAAGTACCTCTTAGGCGACTACGGATTATCTCACGATGTCGATAAAATATATTCAATCAAAGACATGTACACAGAAAAAATTATTCCCAAAAAAATTTTAAACAAATATTTGTTTGAAATCAAACTGAGTTTCAGTAAATATTCTGTACTGTTCCACTAAATTAATTTGTACCAAAAAACTGTGTAGAGAAGAAACAGGCCACGATGATTGTCGGCTACTTTTCGGTATTTACATGTATACAACACGATCAATCAAAATAAACAACAACAACATCACAACAGCACGTTCTTCCAAGCAAGATAAACACCAACACACTGAAATAAAATTTTCTCTCAGCCGAACTATGATTAATTTAAATTTTTATCAGAATTTACAAAATTATTTGTAGGACCGCTTTCAAATAAAATATTTACTGATTTAACGAATTTGGTTACTGAAAATGAAATTTAGTTTTTTCTGTGTATTGAAAACAACAATAAAATAAGATAATTTATATTTTTGTGAGACATTTTAAATTGAATTGAACTAGAATGAATTTTAATCAGGAATAGTTTCACTGTGTGTAATTTTTTAAGTGATGGAAATAACGGGTGTTTTTTTTAGAGGTATAGAACTTCGAATTGAAATAAAACACAAGAAAATCGTTTTAATGTCCATTAATTTGGCTTTATTGGAAGGATAATTTTATGCCATTAATGTTTAAATATGATTTCGGGCATGTGGCCGCCGCGGCTGGCTCGAATAAAGCCAATTCTACAGGTCCAATTTTCAACCACTTTTTCGAGCATATGGGGCCGTATGTTGGCAATAACGCCACGAATGTTGGCTTCCAAGTCCCCTAACGTTTCTGGTTTGTTGGCGTAGACGAGCGACTTCACATATCCCCAAAGAAAATAATCCAATGGTGTCAAATCACACGATCTTGGTGGCCAATTGACAGGTCCATTCCGCGAAATTATGCGCTCATCGAATGTTTCCTTCAATAAATCGATTGTGACGTGCGCTGTGTGGCATGTAGCGCCGTCTTGTTAGAACCACAACTCATCCACATTCATGCCATCCAATTCGGGAACAAAATAGTCGGTTATCATGGCTCTATACCGGTCTCCATTAACGGTAACTGACTCTCCAGCATTATTTCGGAAGAAGTATGGCCCAATGACTCCACCAGCCCATAGAGCACACCAAACAGCCAGTTTTTGTGGATCTAATGGCGTCTCAAGGGTCTCATGTGGATTCTCTTCACTCCAAATGCGGCAATTTTGCTTGTTGACGTAGCCATTCAACCAAAAATGAGCCTCATCACTGAACAAAATTTTGCGATGAAAATCAGCATCGAGATCAATCTCATTTTCGGCCCATACACCAAAATAACGACGCATTGCATGGTCTCGCGGCTCTAATTCTTGCACAAGCTGGATCTTGTAAGGTCGCAAGCCAAGATCTTTGCGCAAAATCTTCCATAAAGTTGATGGACAAAGCTCCAATTGCTGTGCACGGTGGCGAATCGATTCATTCGGGTCCTCTTCAACACTTTGCTCTACAGCGGCAATTGTTTCTTCGGTGCGCACTGTTCGACGTCTCTGCGGATGCGTATTATCACATAGAGTAAACGTAGTGCGAAAACGATCCATGGTTAACCGAATTAATTGCTCTGATGGACGATTATGTCGACCATAAAATGGACGGAGCTTGCGGTAAACTTCGCGGACTGAACCATTATTTTCGAAATAAATTTGCACTATTTGCAAGCGTTGTTCTTTTGTCAACCTGTTCATGATAAAATGGCAAACCAAACTAAATATTAATCACTTGACAGCTGACAAAATGGCCGCCAGTTAAAAAAGTGATGCCAACTTAAAGTTCTATACCTCAATAAAAAACACCCTTTATAACCATAAACGGACACCACTACGTAATAAGAGATAAAAAAAAAAAAAAAGATCCGTGTCTCCCAGTTTTGCCCCAACTCATGCACCTTTGAAAAGAAGAATAAAAAACCTTTTAACCAAAAAATTTCAAGTTCGTTAGTGTGCTTGTGATTGAAATTCAATAAAATGAAAAAATTAATATATTAAAATAAAAATAATAATTGTACTTTTTAACGGAAAATGTTTTATTTAAAAGTGACTAGGCGCTGTTGATTTTTCTCGTTTGCAAAAGTGTTTTTAATAATATAAAAGTGAATAAAATAAAACTATAATATCAATATTAAAATGTGAATTAATAAATAAATAAATAAGACAAAAAGTGAAAGCAAGGGACGACTCCAAACTGCTAAAGCTTCTGAGGGACTTAGATTGCGAAGCTGTTTCTGTTTAAAGAGTAAGTAAATATATGAGTTTTTGTTATCGATTGTGCGTATTGTTTTTAACAAGTCCCGTTTCAAATACGGCAATTTTTGTTGAGCAACTTTTTAGTTCATAAGCGGGAGAGAAAAATATGATAGTTCCAGCGTTGTCAACTTGGTGCGTTTTGCACCATTTTGGGTGCTTTTTGCAATTTTTTGTGCGGAAAATTCCTTAGTTGGTGCGTGGTGCGCTTTTTTTTAAATTTTGGTGCGTTTTTTTAATTTTTGGTGGCACCAAAGCAAATTTAATACAACAATTGGTTAAAACTTTAAAATTTTTTGTTGTGAAACTTACTAACTTCCTGATAGTGTTCATTACCATATTAATAGTAATGAAGTTTACAAGATATCACAATTTGAAATGAAATCTGTTGTATGATAACAATAATGATGAAAATATTAGCTTTATTAGATTTAGTTGAACTGCAGTGAATTTTAATCAGAAATAATTACTTAGTCGGGCTGAAGTCTAGTGATGATTTGTTACAGCAACAATGAAATGCATATAGACAAAGCTGAACCAACAGCAAATAAATTTCAAATTAATAAATATACTTATGACAATATGTCGAATAATGAATTTCTTAAATTTTTTTGGTCAAGTTTTTTTTTTTAATTATGTGCATATATTGTAAAAGGCTGTTTGTTTTTATTGTAAGTTTGTAATGTGTATCTGTGTGTCTGTACGAGTCCACATACAGCCAAACGGCTGGGCCGATTTTGATTTAGTTTTTTCTGTTTGAAAGGTGACTTGATCGATAAGGTTGTTAGCTATGTTTTAATAATCGGTCCAGCCGCTTAGAAGATATCACATGTTTTCTAGAAATATTCGGTGGATTTTAAAATTTTTAATTTTTGTTATTAATAAGGATATATTAAAATTTTTTTTAAAAATATTTGATTATAATGATAAATAATGAACTTTTATTAGTTTTAATCCTTTCTATTAATCGTTGATCTCTTTAAAAAGTTTGGAGAGAATTTATGAAATTAAAGGAAAAATATTATATATGTAGTACAAATGAATTTATAGTAAAAAATTTGCCAAGTCTTTTAAGGTTTTATTTTTTTAACCCTGAACTGTAAAATCCTGTTTTAGTGATAAATTTTTAACACAAAAAAATTTAATTTTTAAGCAAAATTAATATAATAAACATTTTAAACTAAAAAAGAAATTCTAAGCTTGGTGCGTTTTTTTTTTTTGTAAATTGCGCGTTTTTTCTCCATTTTGGTGCGTTTTGAAATTTCAAAGTTGACAACGCTGCATAGTTCCCATTTTCATTTATCTTCTCTTTCATCTTTAATAAGATCAAAAGTTGCTCAACAGAAATTGACGTCTGTGAACCCAGTATAATAATTGCTTCTGCTCCTGTCCTTGCAAATAATAAAAAAAAACAAAATACACACTTTATTAACATTATTAAAATTTCATGAAAGTTTTATATATAGAAGTATATTTTAATCCGTAATTTTTTTTATTATATAAATATACATACATATCTACATAACATGTAATATTATTTGGTAAAAAATAGTAATAGGTACGAAAACTTTCTGTAGCGCATGCCTAATAAGTTGTCATTGATAATTATTTTATTTTGCTCAACCCGCTGTAAGACCGGACTCAGAAATGTGTTATCGTTCTAGGTGACCAAGAACCCCTAGCTTCTTAATGACATAGTTTCGCTTAGAGCACTGATGGGGTTGCACTTTTGGAGCGATGACGATTATAATTAATTGTAATCAGCTTAGAAACGTGGGCTATAGTTAAGAGCAAAACAGATAATTTATTCATTGATGATAAAGAGCCAGTATTGTGCAGGCCAAGTACCTATTATTATTTAGTAAAAAAGCATTCAACAAATAACCTATATAAATTTAAAATCTAGTATTTTTTCTGCTTGTACTCACTTAGCATTCTTCCGTCATAATTTTTTGGCAACACTGTCAGCGATGCATGTAACAGAGCGACGTAAAGGAAACAATACCCGCTTTTGATCTTTTGCGTTAAATTTAATTGTTATTACCAGGGACAGAGGTTTCATGCAAATGCATGTTTTTTCCCTTAACTCTGATAATGGCGAGAACGAAATATCTTTATGAAACAATGAATTTGCGTAAAAATTGCATCGATTTGTTAGTGCATATTTTTGCATATTTTGCTGAAAATTCATATTTTTGCATAATTTAGTCATAAATGCATATTTTTGTCTCATATTTTGATATAAATGCTGATTTTGTGTCATATTTTCTCAAAAATTCAAATTTCAAAAAATATTGCAAAACTGTTTTTGGCAACTGTACCCGCTTGCATTGTTGTAGAATTGTGGAACGATTGTACAAGCACACACACCTACCAAATTTAATGGAAATTGTAATTTTGATAATTTCAAATTGTCTGCTATTAAAGCCGAAAGTAGTGAAATAATTATGCTGAAACTTGATATTGTTTTTAAAAGTTATAATGGATTCAAAAACCAAATCTAATAGCTAGTATTCAATTCATTATAATGTTTGAGTTAAATAAGTATACAGCATTATATAAAAAGAATCATTTAAATTTGAGCCGATTACATCCACAGACGTTACAAGGCCTTTTTCAATGCAGAAAGTTTTCTAAGAACAAATTCATTGGACTTCACATTCGATAATACATATGTGTGAACAATAAAAAAAATTTTAAAGAAAATAAATAAATAACTACACTTTTCTTTTTCTATTTACGTATCGCTCCTTTTCTGTAATATAAACATACATATCTACAAAATGCGAGTTTGGAGCTAATAATGCAGAAAAAAACATTATACCATATTTAATCTTGTGTAAAGATTTAATATAAAAGGCTTGTACACGAACCTCTTGAGAAAAGAAAATATTTTTATATCTTTATTTACTGATATGTAGATTGAAAACTTTACTTTTGAATTTTTTTTTTTAAAGATATGTGCATATTTTATTGTTTTTAGTGCATATTTTGCGTTTTTGATGTCATATCTTAGGCGCCTAAAATACCTTTTTTAAATGCATGAAGTCCTTGTCCTTGGTTATTACCATAGAAATTCAATAAAAAGCTAATTAAAAATTATATTAAATCTTTTTATTCAAAAAAACAAGTTAGAATTTCTTAAAACAGGCGCATTTTGAGATTAATTCGATCTAATTTTTTCTTAAATTAATCTCGTTTTTGGATTATTTCAAGTACGGATTCGGGATTAAATCAACCGAATTCTTAGATTAATTCAATCCCAGATTTTCTTAAATCAATATCATTTTGGGAGTATTTCAAGTACGGATTCGTATTAAATCAACTAAGAAATTCTTGAATCAAAGGTATTTTAAAATTAATTTTATCTCAGGTTTTCGGAATCCAATCTGGTTTTGGATTTATTTCAAGTACGGAATAGGGATTATATATGGATAAAATTAAGTATTTAGCTCTTGAATAGTCCGTACTTGAATTGAGTCTTTTGTACTTGATTTGAGTAAATCCGTACTTACCGTACTTATGACACCGCTTTTGATTGATTTAAGTACGGATGGATTGATTCTTATTTTGAAACATATGAACGCCCTAGGAATGATTCCTAACACCGTTTAGCTAGCGCTTAGGTAGCCGCAAAAGTGAAAAATTTCCAAACAAATGAAATTAAAAAATTTCGGGAAATTTTTCACCTTTGTGTCTACCTAAGGGCTACCTAAATGGTGTTAAGAATCATTCCTAGGAAGTTTTTTCGTGTTTCTTCTCCGGACTCGAGTTCAGTATTTTCAATTCTTACTGAGCGAAATATTTTTATGAATTAATGTAAATTTCTAAAGAAGAGACGGTACATCAAATAAGTAAAAATAATTAATGTGATGATCGTAAAAAATAAAAAAGAATAATTAAACATAATTAGGTAGAGTGATATAACTTCGTGCTAACCTGAAATAAAATATTGCACCTTCTTGATAGTTATAATGAGCAGGAATTGGCAGCTTTTAAGACTCTACCTTACGATGAGTTAAGCTTTGAGTTGAAACCCGAATTCCGCGACGCCCAAGAGAATCTCTTAAAAATATTTTCCCTAGCCTTTACTACACAAGGCGAAATTTTCAAAGATTTTTTCTAAATTTTCTTTTAAGATTACTTCAAAATTTATGTGATACTTTTTTTTCTGTAGTTAATGTATGATGTTCTGTTGTCCTTTTGCGCAAATGTCCTTTAAAAAAAAAGAAAGAAAAAAAATCGTTTATGTGTTTTTGTATATAAATTTTTCTTTTTTTGTATCTAAAACAAAAAAAAAAAAACTTTATTCTAAATGCTTAGTAGTGCCGCAACAAACTTGTATTAAATAACACAAAAACTTGCAAGGACGAGAGAAGGCACTGTGTGTGTGGCAGGGCAGCCGAAAGAAATGGTTCAGCTACTGTCCTATTTGGACATAATCGCGCCTGCATTATTGGTTGATGTCTGTTGGCAAAACTTGATGTTAAACTGTGGCCATGCATACCTTTGCCATGATGGGTTTGGTTCTTGTTGTGCTGTGTCCTTTTTAGCTTTCGCAAATGACGTTGAAGTTGTTGTAGTCACCGCAATGTTGTTGTTGCTCTTGCTTCCGTATGTGTGTGTGTGTGTGTGTAACAACAATGTAGATGGAAATTTATTTTGTTTGTTATTTTTTGAAGATTATGTGTATTTTGTATCCTGACAGGGATCAGCATAAAATGTTGCAAGCTGAGCTTGTTTTCTTTATTTTTTTTATTTTTTATTTGCAATGCTGCTTGCTGCTTGCTGCTTTGTTTGCATCTCTAGCATTATTATTCCACTTTTATTCATCTTTTCATGCTCATATTTTTTGCTTTTGATACTTTTCAAAAATTCTGAGGTTTTTCCTTAATTTTTCGTTATAGTTTTTTTTTTCTCTTGTTTCTGTTGTTTGTGCATCTTTTATATTTTAGTCTGTTTGATGCTGCTGTTGGCTATTGTTGTTACTGTTGATTTAAATGCTACAGCTAAATGATGTTGCTTGTTGTTGTTATTCTCTACATATTTCTCTTTTCTGGGATATTTAGTCCTTTTTACCTGCAAAAGTAAATATATGAATATGTGAGTGAGAGTGTATGTGTGTGTGCATGCATGCGCTTATGTGTTTGTTTATGAAAATCTTAACTTGTTATTTAAATAGTTTTTGCTGCTGGCCATTTAGTTGTAGAGTTAGTTTGGGTTTGCTAAAGGTGCGGAAATTGCTGTTGTGTCTGTGCATGCAAATATGACTAAAAGTTGTGGTGAATTTGTAATTAGACATGTTGCTCAAACTGGCAGAATAGTAAAAATGTTAAACTTAGTTAATCTTTGAGGGGAGTACTGAAAATTATTAAAATATTTTGCTGAAGATTTTTGTTTTTATAAATTTATTTCACGTTATAAATAATGCAATTTAATAATATGCTTTAGATTATGGTTTAAAGTTTATGAGGACAATTGGGTTTATACGCTCTCACCTCAAAATTCTTTGACAGAATTTCAAACAATCTTTTTTTTTTATTTACAATATTTATTAAGATTTTTCCCAAACCGAATTTGAGGAAAGTCTTAAAGGTATTTAGGCAGTATGACAAAAGCTTATTCCAATATCTATAAAAAATTAATAAATTGGCACACCGTAGTTCCAATTAGAAAAAAAGTGGTTACTAAATTTATATTTTTGAAACTGGTGATCCAATAACAAAATGATGTATGTAAAAATCTTGGAGAAGGATCTCAGTTTTAACTATTTTGAAATTGAGACATTTTTAGATTAAGTTGAACTGTAGTGTAGTGTAGCTAAAAAGTCTAGTTTAATTTTCCTTCTCTTCTTTAGAAACTCACATTAATTAATAAAAATATTTCATTCAATAAGAATTGAAATTACTGAACTTAAGCCCGAATAAGAAATTACTATTTTGAAATTTTTACAATCCTTTTGTAACACACGATGAGCTACAGGGTGTCAAAGTTGACTACCTCGGACAGGAAAAGTATTCAGATAATGAGGCAGTTTCATTAATATTTAATCATCGTATGAATGCAATTTTGAATATCGTTACCTTAGTCGATTAGTCTAAAAGAGTGCTAAGTCCATTTTTTCAAATTATTCGGGAGAGACAAAAAACTGTGTAAGTTTTTTTTAGTAGCCTTTTTGAAAATCTGTAAATGCAGTTATTTTTTAGTACAGGATGTACTAAATAAAATAAATAACCAGTAGTCGTAGGATTTTAAAATAAATCATTTGCGGACTCATAGGCTTTTTTGGACTTAGCACATTTGCTTTTTGAAATTTCATTATTTTAGTAAGGACTAATTTTCCTTAAATATGTTTTCTTTTATTTCTGGAATTTAATTTAAGGAATTGTTCCTTATGAACCATAATTCGTTATACCGGTGTTCGCTGTAACCAAAAAGCTCTATAAAACTATTAAAAAATGTAAATGTATTTGGTGTTTACAAGGATGAAGTTATTTTATTGGTGTTGATAAACAAAATATTAATTGGTTAACAATAAATAAGAATAAGAATTATTAGTATAAAAAAAGAAATAATAAATAATAAAAAGGTATACTTTTGCGATATGGGGAACATCCAATTGCTGAAAATTATACGATTATGTTGAATTCAATAGTGTATTTATTTTAAGCGGAAGCTTCCTATGATAAAAAATAGATACAGAATATTTAGAAAAACAAATCATAGACGAAGTAGATCATCAAAAAAACGGTGATGGTCTTTGGGTAAAATCAGTTTTAAAAATTGCAGGTTTTCATATTTTCTTTCCGTTATTTTCCTTCGTTCGTTGTAGAGTGGTTCCAAACTCGAAAAATGAAAATAACCAAAATGCTCAATGCATGCAAGATCATTTAAAACTGTAAACACTTTAATATAACGAATTATATGAAATGTAAAGTAGATATTTAATGTTGTAGCTATTGTCAAATTTGCTGCTATTCTTTATAATACAATTTGAAAAGAAAAGACTTTATTAAAAAAAATTTTTTCTTTCAACTGAACTTGGCATATTTTCTTACGTTTTAAAAAATTTTTTGGGCTTATCATATTTGTCTACCACTGCATTCCAGCAAGAAAGAAAAATAATGGTATTATTTTTGTTGGTAAATGATGTATTTTGAATTAAACTAGCAAGCTACATCAAAATCTAAATTTCGACGAAAAATGGACTTGGCAATTTTTCGGACTAAGGTAACGATATATAGAATTATAAATTTCATTTGCTGAAGGAAATTGCTATCTTTCATTCGTTAATACGAGTGTTATGAAGTTAAATCTTTTTAAATTTTAAGAAGACAGGAAAAACATATGAAATAAATTAAATTTTGATACAAAATATACCATTTATCCGATTGTTTTCAAATTCTCTAAAATTCTAAGAAAAATTTTCATACATACACTGAAAATATATCTTGCTTACAACGAAACAGTTTTCATAGAAAACATTTTTTGTCAAATAATTTACACTTTTTAATAAAATTTAAAACCACTAGTAAAATATGATATAATAATACAGCAAATCATAAAACTTTAGAAAATATTTTTGAGGAAAATCCTTGAAATTTTGTATAAAATATTAAACAAACAGTGCCATATACCAAAACTTAAGCCCCGTTCAGACTATTATACAAGTATTAATACTTTCATCACATTTTACGATACAGAAATCTAAATACATTCGTTGCGACTGTCAAAAAATCTAACGTAAATTCACATATTGTGTTCAGACCATCACACTTCAAATCAAATGTGTAATACAAGCAGAAAACAAAACAGCTGTTCAATGAAAATGTCTGTGCTATTCATTTACTAGCGGCGGCAAAGCGGTTTCATGCAGGCGGGGACGTGCCGACACTTGAAAAAGTTCAGCAGTTAAAAATATTCTATGTAAATAACAGAAAAAAATTTAAGAAAAGATATAACAAAAACGTTAAAAAATTACGTCAATGAAATATACTTCCATACGATTCACTTATTCAAAATGTTCAGCCGATATACATATGACAAAACATTACATCAATGACGACACGCTATCGGCGGCGAAACAGCCGACTTGGAAGTTTGGTTTGTGTGAAAATGCAACCCTGATCTAATGAAAAGTATTATCGTTTAGAAAATTTTCTAAAAACGAAAAAGTCTTATGGGATGTCAAAATTTTTATCGTATTATTTGCCACTTTGATGACATTTTGCGTTCAGACTATCACACTTGCACTTATTATTTGAATTTTTGACAAGTATAAATACAAAGTATAATAGTCTGAACGCGGCTTTACAAAGGATACAAAACAAACATTTATTTATTTCTTCTTATATTATTTTATATCTCGTACTCATACATACAAAGAGAAAATATCTGCACTTAAAAAAAAACTTCAATGCACATGAAGCGGTAAATCATAGTGTTGGTACTTGTACTCCATTTTCTTTTCAAGCGTTCTCTTTTGTTGTTGCTGTTGTTTTGTTATGGCAATGGCCATTTTTCTCTTGTTGGACTTTAGGTTTTAAGTAAACATTAAAATAAATAAATGACTTGACAGCGACAGTGCTAAAAAATTCTTTGCATTTTGTACAATATTTAAAAATGAAGAAGCAAGCAAGCAACAATACAATACACATACAAACATACATATAGGGCAAAATGAAAAAAAAAACTCAAACTACTATGATGTGAACCACAAGTTAACGTGAACATATTGATAATTGCATCCACTCGGAGAACTAAAGATTAATTATGAATACCTTCGTAGTTTCGCCCCTTTCATGACTTGATTAAAACCAATGTACTGATTACCTGTTATTGCGCCTCTTGATACCCATGATGAACCCACTGATATCCTCGAACTTACACTCCGTAAGGTTACAACACTACTTTACTCCGTAGCGTTATAAGCTCGGGCAATTGTATAACATGTATTAAAGCTTTTTCTGCCTTCCCTTAATTTTTGCTTAACCTGCAAAAAAGTAATGCCTATTTTTATCTGCTGATTCTTGCTCTAGCTGGGCAAGGACCACTCTGAGCTCCCATAAAGGCTCGTAGAATCCTTTTTTTCTTACTCAATAATAGTTTGCAACTTGCCAGGTCAAGCCTTGGTCATAAGGCCTCCCTGCTAGTCCCAATTTTAGAGTTCTTAAAAATACTTAAGAAACGGTGGTTTCACTAACTGTATCGTTATGCATTAGAAATTTTGCGACATTTAAAATCGGTGAAAGATGAAAAGCAAAATTTTCACTAACTCTGCGGACAGCCGAAATAACTCTATTTCCTATCTCCAGACAATTTCTTTTATTTCATGACTTCTACGGTGCTAGTGCTGGAAATAAATAAGCTAGAACACGATGCCTTACAAGGATCGGAGAGGTGAATACGTGCACAGAAAAAACAAAATTTCATTTTCAGTAACCAAATTCGTTGGATCAGTAAATATTTTATTTGAATGCGGTCCTACAAATAATTTTGTAAATTCTGATAAAAATTTTCTAAAAATTTAAATTAATCATAGTTCGGCTGAGAGAAAATTTTATTTCAGTGTGTTGGTGTTTATCTTGCTTGCTTGATACCCTGTAGTCAGACTTGGGCCAAGTGTCTCTATGTCAACACTAAAATTCTAGTAGTAGTTACATTGTCTACAATTTCTCTTCTATTCGTCAGTATAAAAGAAATAGAGAAAACAGATGTGGTGTATTTCTGGTGGATTTTGCAACAACTTGTCAATATAAATAAATTTGTATGTACGTGTCTCTATGTCAACACTACAATTCTAGTAGTAGTTACATTGTCTACAATTTCCCTTCTATTCGTCAGTATAAAAGAAATAGAGAAAACAGATGTGGTGTATTTCTGGTGGATTTTGCAACAACTTGTCAATATAAATAAATTTGTATGTACGTAAGGTATAGAAACGCACTAGTAAATGTCTGGTTGGTAGGTCTCCATGTTCCCATAAGAACTATGAATTCACTACCTAGTCAATTGTTTTAGTGTTGGTAGTAGATTTTCAATGACAAGGTCATGTTAAATGTCTATAGCATAAAGTATTGTATGGGGAATAATTGTAGAATAGTACTGGTGACAAATTCAAAAGCGACTCAGTACATTTTCACTATTCGCACTTTCTGCAGGGTAGGAACAATTTGCTGTTGTGCGGTTGTTGTTGTTTATTTTGATTGATCGTGTTGCATACATGTAAATGCCGAAAAGTAGCCGACAAATGTCGTGGCTTGTTTCTTCTCTACACAGTTTTTTGATACAAATTAATTTAGTGGAACAGTACAAAATATTTACTGAAACTAAGTTTGATTTCAAATAAATATTTGTTTAAAAATTTTTTGGAAATAATTTTTCCTGTGTGCATTGAAGTTTTTATTTAAGTGCAGCCATTTTCTGTATGTGCACGAGATACAAAATAATATAAGAAAAAATAAATAAATGTTTGTTTTGTATCCTTTGTAAGTTTTAGTATATGGCACTGTTTGTTTAATATTTTAACGATTGAGTAAACTCGAAGCGTCAGCTAATAGATTTTTTATGTGCTTAATGCATGATGTGATCTGCCAAATAGTGTTCATGGTTTATTAATACACGCCCATAGTGCCTATTAAAAATATACTAATACAAACAAGCTTTGCTTGTTTTCTCTTGATTTTTTGACAGTTATCATCATAAAACAGGAACAACAAGCCGTGTTGTTTTATTTGTTGTACACCTGTTGTAGATTTGCGGGTACCTTTATTAATTTACCATGCGTGTGAAAATTTTATATCAAATAAACCTTTGTGAGAATTGGTGCACATGTCAAAAATATTTGTTGAGCGTCGTTAAGCAGCTCTGGGTTGGAGAACATCTCTCGCGTCATCGTAATTATTTTTTAAGTGCGGTCAGGCTTGTGTTTGTTGTTTGGCCTTCGAGAGTTTTTCGTCTCGCTCTCACTGGTTGACTGATCTGCCACGGATATCCGTATAGTTTTACGGTTTTTTGTGTAATTTCTGTAACAACCACGTTGCTACTTCCTATGTGAAGGCATAGGTCGTGTACAGTCAGTCACAAAACTTTACTGTTAGTACTATCTTGGGCATATGGTCTAGTTACTCCGTCCGTATTCGTGCAACAATGAGTTGCAAATTTATTTTGTGAAATTATTTATGAAATAAATAAATAAATATTTTATCGTTAAGCCTATTTTTGTGCTACACTCCTCAATATGTAAGATTTATTTATTGTGACTGCTTATGGTTTAGTATGCCATATGTGAAATATATTAGGACTCGAGTGATGATGAAAAAATTATAAAACAGAGTTTCATATTAGAACAAATATTTTGGAAATATAAATTCAACATATTCAACCCTTCGCACAGCAAGTGAGCTACAATTTCATTGTATTAATGCATCATATTTGCCACATCAGCCTCTAACGGACTAAACTAAACTGCTTAAATATCCTTCCACCCGTTGCAGGATATTCAGGTTTATTTTCGTATTAACTTTAAAGTTTAACTTCCAGTTTATAGAAGCCATGTAAAAATTCTCGTCTGTCTGTTTATATTGAAAACAAAAACAAATTTGAGTTGAGTGCTTTGTTTTTGTTTTCAATATAAATAGACAGACGAGAATTTTTACATGACTTCTATAAACTGGCATTAAGTGTCACTTAACCTATTAGCAAATTGTCTTTTTGTATTGTACTATTTAAGTTCATCATTTCCTTACCTTTTACCATAAATCTCCTTATTTCATTGGCGAGTCAAGAGAATTTAGTAATTTCCCAACTTTTTCGCATTGTTTTTTAAGTAACTGGACAGTGCCTCTCCCAAATCTTGTTGGGAGTTGCTTCTCCCAACTCTTCCACCGATTTCTCAAACAAGATTATGGTTGTTGTTTTAAATTTTTAAGTTTTTCCCATTTTTAATTACTGTTTGCTGCAAATCAACTCAAATCCTTTTTACCTGCAAAAGTAAATATATGAATATGTGAGTGAGAGTGTATGTGTGTGTGCATGCATGCGCTTATGTGTTTGTTTATGAAAATCTTAACTTGTTATTTAAATAGTTTTTGCTGCTGGCCATTTAGTTGTAGAGTTAGTTTGGGTTTGCTAAAGGTGCGGAAATTGCTGTTGTGTCTGTGCATGCAAATATGACTAAAAGTTGTGGTGAATTTGTAATTAGACATGTTGCTCAAACTGGCAGAATAGTAAAAATGTTAAACTTAGTTAATCTTTGAGGGGAGTACTGAAAATTATTAAAATATTTTGCTGAAGATTTTTGTTTTTATAAATTTATTTCACGTTATAAATAATGCAATTTAATAATATGCTTTAGATTATGGTTTAAAGTTTATGAGGACAATTGGGTTTATACGCTCTCACCTCAAAATTCTTTGACAGAATTTCAAACAATCTTTTTTTTTTATTTACAATATTTATTAAGATTTTTCCCAAACCGAATTTGAGGAAAGTCTTAAAGGTATTTAGGCAGTATGACAAAAGCTTATTCCAATATCTATAAAAAATTAATAAATTGGCACACCGTAGTTCCAATTAGAAAAAAAGTGGTTACTAAATTTATATTTTTGAAACTGGTGATCCAATAACAAAATGATGTATGTAAAAATCTTGGAGAAGGATCTCAGTTTTAACTATTTTGAAATTGAGACATTTTTAGATTAAGTTGAACTGTAGTGTAGTGTAGCTAAAAAGTCTAGTTTAATTTTCCTTCTCTTCTTTAGAAACTCACATTAATTAATAAAAATATTTCATTCAATAAGAATTGAAATTACTGAACTTAAGCCCGAATAAGAAATTACTATTTTGAAATTTTTACAATCCTTTTGTAACACACGATGAGCTACAGGGTGTCAAAGTTGACTACCTCGGACAGGAAAAGTATTCAGATAATGAGGCAGTTTCATTAATATTTAATCATCGTATGAATGCAATTTTGAATATCGTTACCTTAGTCGATTAGTCTAAAAGAGTGCTAAGTCCATTTTTTCAAATTATTCGGGAGAGACAAAAAACTGTGTAAGTTTTTTTTAGTAGCCTTTTTGAAAATCTGTAAATGCAGTTATTTTTTAGTACAGGATGTACTAAATAAAATAAATAACCAGTAGTCGTAGGATTTTAAAATAAATCATTTGCGGACTCATAGGCTTTTTTGGACTTAGCACATTTGCTTTTTGAAATTTCATTATTTTAGTAAGGACTAATTTTCCTTAAATATGTTTTCTTTTATTTCTGGAATTTAATTTAAGGAATTGTTCCTTATGAACCATAATTCGTTATACCGGTGTTCGCTGTAACCAAAAAGCTCTATAAAACTATTAAAAAATGTAAATGTATTTGGTGTTTACAAGGATGAAGTTATTTTATTGGTGTTGATAAACAAAATATTAATTGGTTAACAATAAATAAGAATAAGAATTATTAGTATAAAAAAAGAAATAATAAATAATAAAAAGGTATACTTTTGCGATATGGGGAACATCCAATTGCTGAAAATTATACGATTATGTTGAATTCAATAGTGTATTTATTTTAAGCGGAAGCTTCCTATGATAAAAAATAGATACAGAATATTTAGAAAAACAAATCATAGACGAAGTAGATCATCAAAAAAACGGTGATGGTCTTTGGGTAAAATCAGTTTTAAAAATTGCAGGTTTTCATATTTTCTTTCCGTTATTTTCCTTCGTTCGTTGTAGAGTGGTTCCAAACTCGAAAAATGAAAATAACCAAAATGCTCAATGCATGCAAGATCATTTAAAACTGTAAACACTTTAATATAACGAATTATATGAAATGTAAAGTAGATATTTAATGTTGTAGCTATTGTCAAATTTGCTGCTATTCTTTATAATACAATTTGAAAAGAAAAGACTTTATTAAAAAAAATTTTTTCTTTCAACTGAACTTGGCATATTTTCTTACGTTTTAAAAAATTTTTTGGGCTTATCATATTTGTCTACCACTGCATTCCAGCAAGAAAGAAAAATAATGGTATTATTTTTGTTGGTAAATGATGTATTTTGAATTAAACTAGCAAGCTACATCAAAATCTAAATTTCGACGAAAAATGGACTTGGCAATTTTTCGGACTAAGGTAACGATATATAGAATTATAAATTTCATTTGCTGAAGGAAATTGCTATCTTTCATTCGTTAATACGAGTGTTATGAAGTTAAATCTTTTTAAATTTTAAGAAGACAGGAAAAACATATGAAATAAATTAAATTTTGATACAAAATATACCATTTATCCGATTGTTTTCAAATTCTCTAAAATTCTAAGAAAAATTTTCATACATACACTGAAAATATATCTTGCTTACAACGAAACAGTTTTCATAGAAAACATTTTTTGTCAAATAATTTACACTTTTTAATAAAATTTAAAACCACTAGTAAAATATGATATAATAATACAGCAAATCATAAAACTTTAGAAAATATTTTTGAGGAAAATCCTTGAAATTTTGTATAAAATATTAAACAAACAGTGCCATATACCAAAACTTAAGCCCCGTTCAGACTATTATACAAGTATTAATACTTTCATCACATTTTACGATACAGAAATCTAAATACATTCGTTGCGACTGTCAAAAAATCTAACGTAAATTCACATATTGTGTTCAGACCATCACACTTCAAATCAAATGTGTAATACAAGCAGAAAACAAAACAGCTGTTCAATGAAAATGTCTGTGCTATTCATTTACTAGCGGCGGCAAAGCGGTTTCATGCAGGCGGGGACGTGCCGACACTTGAAAAAGTTCAGCAGTTAAAAATATTCTATGTAAATAACAGAAAAAAATTTAAGAAAAGATATAACAAAAACGTTAAAAAATTACGTCAATGAAATATACTTCCATACGATTCACTTATTCAAAATGTTCAGCCGATATACATATGACAAAACATTACATCAATGACGACACGCTATCGGCGGCGAAACAGCCGACTTGGAAGTTTGGTTTGTGTGAAAATGCAACCCTGATCTAATGAAAAGTATTATCGTTTAGAAAATTTTCTAAAAACGAAAAAGTCTTATGGGATGTCAAAATTTTTATCGTATTATTTGCCACTTTGATGACATTTTGCGTTCAGACTATCACACTTGCACTTATTATTTGAATTTTTGACAAGTATAAATACAAAGTATAATAGTCTGAACGCGGCTTTACAAAGGATACAAAACAAACATTTATTTATTTCTTCTTATATTATTTTATATCTCGTACTCATACATACAAAGAGAAAATATCTGCACTTAAAAAAAAACTTCAATGCACATGAAGCGGTAAATCATAGTGTTGGTACTTGTACTCCATTTTCTTTTCAAGCGTTCTCTTTTGTTGTTGCTGTTGTTTTGTTATGGCAATGGCCATTTTTCTCTTGTTGGACTTTAGGTTTTAAGTAAACATTAAAATAAATAAATGACTTGACAGCGACAGTGCTAAAAAATTCTTTGCATTTTGTACAATATTTAAAAATGAAGAAGCAAGCAAGCAACAATACAATACACATACAAACATACATATAGGGCAAAATGAAAAAAAAAACTCAAACTACTATGATGTGAACCACAAGTTAACGTGAACATATTGATAATTGCATCCACTCGGAGAACTAAAGATTAATTATGAATACCTTCGTAGTTTCGCCCCTTTCATGACTTGATTAAAACCAATGTACTGATTACCTGTTATTGCGCCTCTTGATACCCATGATGAACCCACTGATATCCTCGAACTTACACTCCGTAAGGTTACAACACTACTTTACTCCGTAGCGTTATAAGCTCGGGCAATTGTATAACATGTATTAAAGCTTTTTCTGCCTTCCCTTAATTTTTGCTTAACCTGCAAAAAAGTAATGCCTATTTTTATCTGCTGATTCTTGCTCTAGCTGGGCAAGGACCACTCTGAGCTCCCATAAAGGCTCGTAGAATCCTTTTTTTCTTACTCAATAATAGTTTGCAACTTGCCAGGTCAAGCCTTGGTCATAAGGCCTCCCTGCTAGTCCCAATTTTAGAGTTCTTAAAAATACTTAAGAAACGGTGGTTTCACTAACTGTATCGTTATGCATTAGAAATTTTGCGACATTTAAAATCGGTGAAAGATGAAAAGCAAAATTTTCACTAACTCTGCGGACAGCCGAAATAACTCTATTTCCTATCTCCAGACAATTTCTTTTATTTCATGACTTCTACGGTGCTAGTGCTGGAAATAAATAAGCTAGAACACGATGCCTTACAAGGATCGGAGAGGTGAATACGTGCACAGAAAAAACAAAATTTCATTTTCAGTAACCAAATTCGTTGGATCAGTAAATATTTTATTTGAATGCGGTCCTACAAATAATTTTGTAAATTCTGATAAAAATTTTCTAAAAATTTAAATTAATCATAGTTCGGCTGAGAGAAAATTTTATTTCAGTGTGTTGGTGTTTATCTTGCTTGCTTGATACCCTGTAGTCAGACTTGGGCCAAGTGTCTCTATGTCAACACTAAAATTCTAGTAGTAGTTACATTGTCTACAATTTCTCTTCTATTCGTCAGTATAAAAGAAATAGAGAAAATAGATGTGGTGTATTTCTGGTGGATTTTGCAACAACTTGTCAATATAAATAAATTTGTATGTACGTGTCTCTATGTCAACACTACAATTCTAGTAGTAGTTACATTGTCTACAATTTCCCTTCTATTCGTCAGTATAAAAGAAATAGAGAAAACAGATGTGGTGTATTTCTGGTGGATTTTGCAACAACTTGTCAATATAAATAAATTTGTATGTACGTAAGGTATAGAAACGCACTAGTAAATGTCTGGTTGGTAGGTCTCCATGTTCCCATAAGAACTATGAATTCACTACCTAGTCAATTGTTTTAGTGTTGGTAGTAGATTTTCAATGACAAGGTCATGTTAAATGTCTATAGCATAAAGTATTGTATGGGGAATAATTGTAGAATAGTACTGGTGACAAATTCAAAAGCGACTCAGTACATTTTCACTATTCGCACTTTCTGCAGGGTAGGAACAATTTGCTGTTGTGCGGTTGTTGTTGTTTATTTTGATTGATCGTGTTGCATACATGTAAATGCCGAAAAGTAGCCGACAAATGTCGTGGCTTGTTTCTTCTCTACACAGTTTTTTGATACAAATTAATTTAGTGGAACAGTACAAAATATTTACTGAAACTAAGTTTGATTTCAAATAAATATTTGTTTAAAAATTTTTTGGAAATAATTTTTCCTGTGTGCATTGAAGTTTTTATTTAAGTGCAGCCATTTTCTGTATGTGCACGAGATACAAAATAATATAAGAAAAAATAAATAAATGTTTGTTTTGTATCCTTTGTAAGTTTTAGTATATGGCACTGTTTGTTTAATATTTTAACGATTGAGTAAACTCGAAGCGTCAGCTAATAGATTTTTTATGTGCTTAATGCATGATGTGATCTGCCAAATAGTGTTCATGGTTTATTAATACACGCCCATAGTGCCTATTAAAAATATACTAATACAAACAAGCTTTGCTTGTTTTCTCTTGATTTTTTGACAGTTATCATCATAAAACAGGAACAACAAGCCGTGTTGTTTTATTTGTTGTACACCTGTTGTAGATTTGCGGGTACCTTTATTAATTTACCATGCGTGTGAAAATTTTATATCAAATAAACCTTTGTGAGAATTGGTGCACATGTCAAAAATATTTGTTGAGCGTCGTTAAGCAGCTCTGGGTTGGAGAACATCTCTCGCGTCATCGTAATTATTTTTTAAGTGCGGTCAGGCTTGTGTTTGTTGTTTGGCCTTCGAGAGTTTTTCGTCTCGCTCTCACTGGTTGACTGATCTGCCACGGATATCCGTATAGTTTTACGGTTTTTTGTGTAATTTCTGTAACAACCACGTTGCTACTTCCTATGTGAAGGCATAGGTCGTGTACAGTCAGTCACAAAACTTTACTGTTAGTACTATCTTGGGCATATGGTCTAGTTACTCCGTCCGTATTCGTGCAACAATGAGTTGCAAATTTATTTTGTGAAATTATTTATGAAATAAATAAATAAATATTTTATCGTTAAGCCTATTTTTGTGCTACACTCCTCAATATGTAAGATTTATTTATTGTGACTGCTTATGGTTTAGTATGCCATATGTGAAATATATTAGGACTCGAGTGATGATGAAAAAATTATAAAACAGAGTTTCATATTAGAACAAATATTTTGGAAATATAAATTCAACATATTCAACCCTTCGCACAGCAAGTGAGCTACAATTTCATTGTATTAATGCATCATATTTGCCACATCAGCCTCTAACGGACTAAACTAAACTGCTTAAATATCCTTCCACCCGTTGCAGGATATTCAGGTTTATTTTCGTATTAACTTTAAAGTTTAACTTCCAGTTTATAGAAGCCATGTAAAAATTCTCGTCTGTCTGTTTATATTGAAAACAAAAACAAATTTGAGTTGAGTGCTTTGTTTTTGTTTTCAATATAAATAGACAGACGAGAATTTTTACATGACTTCTATAAACTGGCATTAAGTGTCACTTAACCTATTAGCAAATTGTCTTTTTGTATTGTACTATTTAAGTTCATCATTTCCTTACCTTTTACCATAAATCTCCTTATTTCATTGGCGAGTCAAGAGAATTTAGTAATTTCCCAACTTTTTCGCATTGTTTTTTAAGTAACTGGACAGTGCCTCTCCCAAATCTTGTTGGGAGTTGCTTCTCCCAACTCTTCCACCGATTTCTCAAACAAGATTATGGTTGTTGTTTTAAATTTTTAAGTTTTTCCCATTTTTAATTACTGTTTGCTGCAAATCAACTCAAATCGTTATCAAAAATCATGGAAACAAATTTCAATTCCTTTTAACACAACATCGCTGCCAAATTTTCTGGTAAAATGCAAATAAGCTAATGACAGCCATCGATAATCTTCGATAACGACAATTAAATAATACTTTGAGGTTAGTAGCGCAAACAATATAATTTTGCATAGCTGTTGACAAGTAAAAGAAGTTGAAAAAGGCCTTAACGCTTAATCTAAAATTTGAAGATTATATTGGGAAACAGTACGTCTTCCCTATAATTACCTTTTTGAATAGATCTTTCATTTTCTCTTCATTATTCATTTAACTATTAGTAACGCTATTAATTCTTCTCAATCGGCCAGCAATAGAAAAAGTGTTAAAATAAAAAATTTTCGAACACAGATCAATGTATCCACTTATTTTTCTAAATACCAGAAGCATAACTGTTGGACTACCTCTACCTTCCTTTCGGCTTTATCTGTTGGCTATTTTTACATTTCGCTATTTCTCTTTTAAGATGACCACTCAAAAAATTATTGTACATATTAACAAAAAATTGTTGCGATTTGATACGTTTTTTGACCCAAAATATAACAACACTTGACAAATTACGAGTATTCAAGAAGTGTACCAAAAAAAAAAAAAAAACATAAAACAAGAGATTGCAATGCCAAGAGAAAAGATGGAAAAATAGTCACAAAAAAAGTTTTCATACAAATTTTGCAATTTAAAATGTCACAAAATAAATTCTTTTTGCGCTGTAGCATCATTTATATGCACCGAACTCGTGCTCTGTCCAAAGCTTACAATTTTGCTTACATAAAAATAAACTACAAATTTATTAAGGTTATATATTTTCTATGTAGTCTTTGAGTATATTAGAAAATATGTCTCCGCTATGAATAGATCCTTGTATTTTATATACGTAAATATTAATACTTGATGTTTGTTCTGCCATAGGAATTAAGTAGTTTCATTGAAGTATTAACAACAAATTTATGTCAAAATAATTCTTATATAATAATAATTAAACGAAATATATAAAAGGAGCCAGCAGAGACAGAAATTACAACGAACAATACAAATGCCAAAAAGAAATGTAATTTTTTTAAGTACAAATATATTAAATGCTATTTATTTGTTTGTTTTTCCAATGGCAGTTGAGGAATGTAAAATGTGTATATATTTAAAAAAATATATCTTTTTAATGGTGTTTAGAAAGGACACTACAGGATATGCTTCTATTCTGGACCTTAAATGTACAAATAATTTTAAGAAATCAATATTAAAGGCCACTCCCTGAATACTTGTCCTGTTATAAAAGAGGGCTCGAACGAATTTGGTTTGACTTATGAATAAAATTATTCAGGAGCAAGTACATATACCTTTGTTTCCAATGACACAAGTCTTGAACACAAAATCTTAGAACTATTAGAATCGACTTTGCTCGAGAACATTGCTGCTGCATCACTTCTATAGAGGGCAATAAATTTATAAACTCCTTCTTGCAAATCCAAAATTTTGTAACGGGTATTTTTTTAGAGGTATAGAACTTCGAATTGAAATAAAACACAAGAAAATCGTTTTAATGTCCATCAATTTGGCTTTATTGGAAGGATAATTTTATGCCATTAATGTTTAAATATGATTTCGGGCATGTGGCCGCCGCGGCTGGCTCGAATAAAGCCAATTCTACAGGTCCAATTTTCAACCACTTTTTCGAGCATATGGGGCCGTATGTTGGCAATAACGCCACGAATGTTGGCTTCCAAGTCCCCTAACGTTTCTGGTTTGTTGGCGTAGACGAGCGACTTCACATATCCCCAAAGAAAATAATCTAATGGTGTCAAATCACACGATCTTGGTGGCCAATTGACAGGTCCATTCCGCGAAATTATGCGCTCATCGAATGTTTCCTTCAATAAATCGATTGTGACGTGCGCTGTGTGGCATGTAGCGCCGTCTTGTTGGAACCACAACTCACTGTTCGACGTCTCTGCGGATGCGTATTATCACATAGAGTAAACGTAGTGCGAAAACGATCCATGGTTAACCGAATTAATTGCTCTGATGGACGATTATGTCGACCATAAAATGGACGGAGCTTGCGGTAAACTTCGCGAACTGAACCATTAAATGAAATAAATTTGCACGATTTGCAAGCGTTGTTCTTTTGTCAACCTGTTCATGATGAAATGGCAAACCAAACTAAATATTAATCACTTGACAGCTGACAAAATGGCCGCCAGTTAAAAAAGTGATGCCAACTTAAAGTTCTATACCTCAATAAAAAACACCCATTATAAACTGGCAGTAAGTCTCAGCTGATACAATATTCTGAGTAACAACATGGAGTGAAATTGTCCATAGCGAAATTCTGCAGCAAATTCATGTCATAATGCCAGAAGAAACTAGATTATAAAACTACTTTAGTTTAATGTTATTCATAATTTTTTCATCGCAGCATAGAGCCTTAACAAAGCTTTTCCAATAATTTCTATTTAATGCTTGATTCCTGGTTTCATTTGATCGTGCGATAGTGTGAATGCAAAATGACATGACGAATGGCAAATAATACGACAGAAGTTTGCCATCTTATAAGTCTTCATAGAAATTTTTTGAAGTTTTTCTAAACGATATCTAAGGCTTTTCATCTCAACAGGGGTTCTTTTTTACAAAATCAAGCAATAAACAAATTGATAAGTCGTCTGTATCGACGCCGCTGCCACGCCGTTGCTTATGGTATTTTTCTTCGTCTTAAAACAGCTCTAAATTTTTAATATGTTTATAGTATTGAAATGTGTTTTGTGTAAGCCATGTCTGAAAGTTAACGCAGTTATCTTTTTTTTATTTTCTTTATCTTATTTAAATCAACTTCTTGCCGTCTTTTTTCAAAGGCCGGAAAAGTCAACGATTAATGTAGGCATGTTAATCCTCAACAGCTGTTGGATTAATACTAGTATTTTTAATTTTATTTGAGGTGTGAACACAAAATATCAATGCACGTTAGATTTTTTCACAGATGTGTTTCAGATTAGCGTGAGCACCTGCCTTTACGGCCTTATCTCACGGTGGTGTTAACACCGGGTGAAAGTGAGTGTCCAACTTTCGTTGATGAGGTACTTTGAGCTAACTTAACTCTTGCTACTAAGTCCGTAGTCAAAACAGCTTCTATTGTATGACAATAGAACATAAACTGAAAAGAAAATCATTCATTCAGAGAATGAAACGGTTTCATTAAATGTTCTGCATTATATTAATGAAAGTTTTCATTAATACAATGAACAATTTTATTGTATGCATGAAATCTTTCCATCTCTACTCTTCATTTGTTCTTCATAGTTTATTGTATTAATGAAAACCGTTAAATTGTTTAAACGAATTTTCTTTTTGGTGAATTTGAGGCAAATATAAATAAGTTCCAAAAATTTTATTTTCTTATTGTATTAAGTTTGTCAAACTTAAATAAATAAAAAGTTATTTTTTTTAAATATATTTTCTATTTCTTACTTTTCCAATCCTTTTAATTTCAAAGCAGTATGGTCATCATAAATGCAATGAAATCATTTCATATATAAATACAATGCAATATTCTTCATTGTATAGCAGATATCTCTCTCTTTCTCTTTTTTTATCCATTCACGTCCCTCACCACTATACAAACGCAAGAAGGTTTTGCCAAGTATCTTATAAAGATGCTTGGTTTGTTAAGATTTTTGTTTGATTCTTTTAAACTTATGTTTTGTGTATTGTGATTCTCAACAACATATTAATAGTTTTATTATAAACATGCAAGTTTTTCGGCTTACTTAAACATTATTTGGGTTGAACTCTAATGATGAGTTCCTTAAATTTTAACGGTCTAATTCATAAAAAATATTTTAGGTTTATTACAGGTTTATTTGACAAATTTCCATAGAAATATGTCAAATAAGCGCTTAATAAACCTGAAATATTTTTTTATGAATAAGGCAGTAAATGGTTTACGTTAATAAATACATACATATGCTCATATATTAAGTACATATGTATTTCTATATATTAAATAAAATAAAAAAATCTGTATATCTTTTATTAAGTAGGTGGTTTGGAAGGGATATGATTTCATGTTTTTAATAGAAAATTTTCATTATTTACTGCTTATGTTTCATTATATTTATGAAATTTTCTTTATACTAATGAACAAACTTCATTTATAGTATGTAAAATCCTCATTAAATCAATGAAACAACTACATTATATTCATGAAAAGGTTTCATTGAATTAATGAAATATTTTCATTATATTTATGACATAGCCGCCAAAATTAACTTCATAAATACAATGAATCATTCTTCATTGATCCAATAAAGGGCTTCATTAGCTGACTTTTAATGAAACATTTCATTAATACAATGAAGAATTTCATTGTCTGAATGAAGGTTTTCCTTTCAGTGTAGAATAGTATCTGTCTAATCGCGTCATGCCAATCACCAGCATTGATTTAATACTGGCAAGCCTAAAATATTCTCCCAGTATTTATGGTACGAGGGCGAATAAATAAGTCCGTGACTTTTTGAACTTCCCTCGTAGTTATATAAAATATAACACAGTTCACATCAAGTATAACCTGTTAATAGACTAATGTTTATAGACTACTGTTTTACGGCTGTTCAAAACATACTACCTCGTGTATTTTTTCTAATAATGGAAAAAAGTGACTTTCGTGTGCTCACTAAAAATAATTTTTTTGCGAAAAAAAACCGTCAATCAAGCCAAGGGAAAGCTCGATACATACTATGGGGACTCTGCGCCATCGATTACAATGGTAAAAAAATTGTTTACTAACTTTCGTTGTGGTCGCACAAGTACAAATGACGCTGTACGTTCTGGACGGCCAATTGATTTCAACACACCCGAAAATGTCGAAAAAATCTACGATATGGTGTTGGCCGATCGAAGAGTAAAAGTGCGTGAGATTGTTGATACCATAGGCATTTCGTATGGTAGTGTGGTTTCGATTTTAAATGATCAGCTGGGTTAAAGGAAGTTGTCTGCAAGATGGGTGCCGCGTTAGCTCTCAATTGACCATAACCGTAAACGTGTGACAGCTTCAAAGGATTTTTTGGAGTTGTTTAACAGCAATCCGTTAATGAAGCAAGGATCCATTACTGTACTCCGAAGAGCAAGCAGCAGTCTAAACCTGCTGCGAAAAAGGTCAAGGTGAGTTTGTCGGCCAATAAGGTGATGGCAACAGTTTTTTGGTATGTACGCGAAATAATCCACATCGATTGCCTTCAAAAGGGAAAAAACAATAAACGGTGAATATTATGCCAACTTATTTGATCGATTTAATGAGCATTTAAAAAGTAAATGACCCCATATGGCAAAAAAAAAGTTATTTTTTATCAAGATAATGCACGAGTGCACACGTGCGCAGTCTCCATGGCAAAACTCTATGAATTGGTTTACGAATTGGTACCTCGTCCGCCATATATCCGTACCTACTCCACACAGATCGACATCATCTATTTAACCCCGTCGTGTCGACCTTTTAGCAAAGGATCATACCGAGACGTTGCACCCATTCAATTCCTAGAGCAGCTCGGCTATCGGGCAATGGGCACCCGTGGTACCAGTTTAAGTCAGTGGTTAGAATTCCAAGTTTCACCCCGAAAGGCTTCATCTCTATCGTCTTTTGAACTCAGGGCAGTTCCAGGTAATTTTGCATCTGCATGGCAAAATAGCAAACCTACTTGTTTTTAAAAATATGTGCACATACGTTGCTCTGTTGCCAAAGATTGGATAGTAACACAAAAGTTCTAGGGGTAACAGCCAAAAGTACGCCGAGGGGCAAAAGCCATCTGTTTAATTTCGTAATTTGTATAAACTTCTTATCGGTCTAGTACATTTAGTTCCATTGAAACTATATAAATTTTAAATTTTCCCAAATGTCCGAAAATACCACGGATGAATAAAAATTATCAATAAATTTTATATTTTATTTAATTGGTTTCAATAATTATTCACCTTGAAAGTGCATAATGTACATGTAAAACAAGAAACAACTGAACACAATAATATATATAACCAATATTACACACACACATACACGAATAAATTCTCTTGATTTTAACAATATATTTTATGATGGCGGCGAATGTCATTGATGTGAATTTATACACTTATACACACACAGAGAATAAACACACATCTGCAAAAGTATTTTATGCACAAAAGTCTCCTAAAACTAGTTCCTCTCTTGTAGTGGTGTGGTTGCACGAGCACCTAAAAGTGCACTACAATATATTTTGTATTAAAATTTAAAATGGTGGAGCGATTTCCTTTACAAATGTTACCTGCTAAAAGTGGTGGCGGGTGAGCGAATGGTTGTTATTTCATATATCGGGGGCATGAGTTCAATAAAATGTAAGATGATGGTTGTTTCCACTACTGCTTTTAGTATAAAAAGCAAGCATTCGTTGATCTATGGACTAAAGGAATGAACATTTTGTTACGTTTCGTTTTAGGTGCCTGCCTGTACGTAAATGTGTGTGTGTGTGTGCGTATTCATTTTTTTTCTTTTTTTTGTTTTATAAATAATTTTGTTTTATTCTTTTATTCTTTTTGTCGTTGTTAGAATTTATGGCAGTTTCTTTCAAGTTTCTTCTTTACACAATACTTCTTGTGCTGGTTCTTCATCTATTTCAGTCCTGTCGCTTCCAGTGCCACACATCGTTAGTTTATGCGCTTGTGATGGTATTTTTGTGTGTTGTTTTGTTGCAATATTTATGGATTTTCATTGGAACACTCACAAACTATATATGTATGTGTATGGTGGTGGCTGGCTTGAAATGGCAACATCAGAAAGTGTTCACAATCACTTTCTTTTTGGTGTGTTTCTTTGTTAATGGGGCGACTGTGCGCTAGTGTTAGTTGGCCAAGGAATGTTTGGTGAAGAAAGACACCGAATAAGGAGGTGGCAGTTGCATTGAAGCGTTGTTTATGTCAAAACGCAAATGATTTATTGAACTGACAGAATAGTGAATTTTTGTCGAGTCGACTCGTACTTCGATACACGAGTCGCAAGACTATTTTAGCGTTTAGGTTTCTTTTTTTATTTTATTTATACTGTTGTTATTTATTGTCGTCTTTTTCTTTATTTTTAGAATGTTGCATTTCAGTTTTATGTGCAAGAAGGCCTTATTAAATAAAAAGACTTTATTAAGATTTCCATTTTAGCAAAAAATATTTTTAATTTATAACTATATATATATATCTGAATATCGTGATATGTACAGTAAATAGATTTAATCTATACAAATTTAATAACAACGTGTTCTTAAAGCTCTGTTTTTTATAAAACTATAATTTCTTTAACGTAAGTAAGCAATATCTGTGCATTAAAGTTTAATGAATATCATTGAAAGGAAAATCTTCATTTGTTCAATGAATTTTGTCATTAATAACGAGCTAACGTAAGAAACGAAAGATTTCAATGCGCTAATAAAAAATGTCATTCATACAATAAAGAATTATTAATGATGCTACTTCATTAGGTGAATGAATGTTTTTTCTACTAATGCCTTCATCACTTGAACGTTCCTACAACTACGGATACAAAGGGACACTAATGGAATTGTCGGTAACCGGTCTTGGACCCAGAATCTTCCTTTTTGAGCTCAACTTCAAATTAACGTGATTATAAATTTTTTTGAGGGCCTATTTAAAAAATTAGTGGACCTCGTCCATATGAAAAAAGCAATTTGAAAATTAGTCGACAAAAAAGGAAGTTATTTGATAATCAATTTTTGTTGCGGGCAATTTACGAGATCAGCGTTATGTAATATGTGGACGGCTCCTAACCATTTCTGTGATGGTTATAATAAACCATAATCCCACTTAAGACAACACCAAATCGTTAAAAACACAATATTTGAATAAAGACTTCTCCCCTTCCCAATATCAAGAAGAAGAAAAAACAAGTAAGAGTGCTATATTCGGCTGTGCCGAATCTTATATACCCTTCACCAAAATACGTTTATAAAATAAAGATATACATTCATAAGTAAATCCATACATATGCATATGTTTTGTGAAAAAATTTATAATATTTTGCTCTAGTGCAATTTTAAGTACGTGACCTCTCGTTATTTTTCGATTAAATATTTTTTTTTTTTGATATAAGCAATAATAATAAATAATATTTAATTATACACTCTGTATTTAAGAAATATTTTACATTCACCCTTATTCCGGTTGTCAAAAACGACATCACGTCATACAATATCAAAAAATCAAATTAAAAAAATATTTTTATTTAGTAAATTTAATATCCAGAAAAAAAGTTAAAAGTTTCCAGCTCTGGAGCTGTGATTTTAATTTTTATAATTTTCTACACCAAACTTTTCTTTCCAAAACGTAATATATATATAATTTATAGGAAAAAAGAAAAAAAATTAATTAGACCTAGTTATATGGTATATAAAATACCACAAAAAGTGTAAGTTTCCCAACTTTGGAATCATCCTTTTTGATTTTACTTATTTTTTACACCAATGTCTTTCTTTTAAGAATATAAGATATGTTTAATATATTTAAAAAAAGGAAAAATTTGTATAAAAAAAAGTTAAAGTTTTCCAACCCTGGAAACGTCTTTTTAATTTTTTTAACATTTTTTGTTTAAATCTAAAATATCAATTTAATTTGTATTGAAGTATAAAATAAGTTAATTTAATAAAAAAAAATTAAAATTAGTTTACGGTAGTTAATTTTTTTATATCACAAAAATTTTAAGTGTCCCAATCCTTTTTATTTTTTCTGATTTCTTACAGCAATCTCTTTCTTCTAAGAATATAGGATATATTTAATTTATAGAAAAAAGGAAAAATTTGTTTTAGTAAGTTAATTTTGTATGAGAAAATTTAAAGTTTTCCAATCCTGGAAACGTGTTTTTTTATTTTTTTTTTAATTTATTTAATTTGTTTTTATTAGAAATACCAATTTTATTCATACTGAAGTATAAAATAAGTTTATTTAATAAAAAATAATAAAAATTAGCTTTCGGGAGTTACTTTTTAGTATGGCAAAATAAAGTTTGAGTTTTCCAGCTCTGAAACCGTCTGCTCAATTTTGCTGATTTTCAATACCAATCTTTTAAATACTATTTCTGACACTCTAGCGTAAGACCGAAGTCTCTAGCTTTTCTGTGAGCTTCGGAAAATCGATTTCACGTACAAACAGACGGACAGAAGGACATCGCTTATTCTTGTCTTTCCTATGCATAAGGATCTTTATGGCTCGCTTATTATTATTGTGGAAACTACAAACGGAGTAATAAACCTATATATACCCTTTTATTTATTTTTTGGCAAAGGGTATAAAAGAGATTTGTGAACCTCTTCAATATGAGGAAAGAATTTAAGATGTCAAAAGTATTTGATAATAAATTTTTGGGGCAAATATATTGCAACACGATTCAATAAAAAAAAAACAATTTCAGTGAAGTTTTTCCTAATGCATAATAAAATTTAAATTGATCTACAAATGACAAAATTATTTGATAATAAATTTTTGGGCGGGCACTTTGTTCCCCCTCAACACAATTTAAAAAAAAATATATTAAGTGGACCTTTTCCATATGCAAAAATAATTTTGGAAATCGGTCAACATCCCACATTTAACCCATCCCCAATTGAAAAAAAAATTTATGGACCTCTTCTATATGCAAGAAGCATTTTGAAAAATTTGTCAAAAAAGTTCTATGATAATCAATTAGTGGTGCCGGCAATTTGAAAAACCGTCCGCCTTCACAATTTCTAAAAAACAATTTGTGGACTCTTTCATAAGAAAAAACACTTGGTCCATAAATGGCAAAGCAATGTTTACTTATATTATAAAATCTGTAGAAAACTATGTGGAAGGAGTAACAAAAATTGATTCCCTTGTTAAATGTTGTAAAAATTTCAGGAATATTGGTCCAGAAGTCTGGTCTCCTATAAGGTACAAACAAATAAATAAAATAAATTCAGTAAAGTGCGACTCTGACTCGCGCACGAAGGGTTCCGTACGAACACTAGATATGTAATTTAATACAAACTTTATCCTATATAATAAATAGTTTTGGCATTTTTTTTTTGTTTTTGTTTTCGGAGTCTTTTCGGTTTTTTTGTTTGGCGTTTTTGCATTTTTTCGGTTTTGGAGATTTTTTAAGTTTTGGCTCTTTTTTTCAGTTTTGACACTTTATTTTCTTGTTTTGGCGATTTTTTCGGTTTTTGGCGTTTTTTCATTTTGGCGATTTTTTTTATTTTTGGCGATTTTTTTCATTTTTGCGATTTTTTTTATATAAATTTTTTTTTAGTTTTGGCGACATTTTCGCGTTTTGACGATTTTTTTTCGATTTTTGGCGTTTTTTTCATTTTGGCATTTTTTTCATTTTGGCGATTTTTTCGAATTTGGCGATTTATTTTAGTGTCAGACATTTTTTTTTTAATTTTGGCAATTTTCTTTTTAATTTTTTGGCGATTTTATAATTTTCGGTTTTTTTCGTTTTACCGTTTTTGAAAATTTCAAGTGTTTGCCTCTTACGGTTTCCAAGATATAGCAAATTGTCAAAATTACATAGTCAAAATTGCATTAACTTTAATTTAAATTTTTTTAAATTTTAGTGTTAATTGTTGTAGTCTGTATGAAAATACACTAATTTTACAAAATTCAAGTTTCAATACACATATGTACATACCATTGTATGTATATTACATGGGATTTTAACATTTAACCCTTTAATATTTAATTCTCATGTATTTGTTGTTGTAGCGGTCAAGGTTCTACATACTCTGTCCAAATTTCAGGTCTGTAGCTCTTACGGTTCATGAGAAAATACCGTGTGACGGACAGACGGACAGCGTAGCGAAAACAATAGGGTTCCTTTTCACCTTTGGTGTACGGAACCCTAAAAACACACATAAATTAATAATTTTTTTTTTCATTTTATTGAACTGAACTTGTATGAGTTTAGTATTTTCAATTCTTATAGATTAAAATATTTGCATAAATTAACGCGATTTTTAAAGAAAAATTAAACTTACTTTTAGCTGGGCAGAGATTGTTGTTAACACCAGCTATTTAACATAAATTTTTAATGAAATGGAATATGAGCAATGATTACATTTTGCATACAATTAAAGTGCATTTGTCAGTATAACCCGAATGCGAGTGCCTGACACTGCCATCATCCAATACGTTTCTTAAAAGGCCTTTTTAGTGTTTCACAACCCCTCGCAGTAGTGCAATTTATCAAATCAATATCCGCTTCTTGCATTCCTCATTTGTATGTTTGTATATAAATATTGTTTCGTTTATATGTTTATGAATCCTTGTTTAGTTTGTTTTATTTTTGTCGTAAATTTCATATTCAACATTTGTTGCAACTGTCTCTCTAGGTTATTGTATATCATATAGTCTGTATATTCCTACTGCTAGCTGGCTGATGTTGTTGTTGTTCATAGTTAAACATACTTACTTAGTTGGCGCAAGAAATGGCACCAATGTGAAATGAAGTTTTGATTTAGTTCAAAAATTTTTATCAAAGAAATGTTGCATTTTTATATTATTTTTGCTGTTGCCATTACCGTTCCACTACTACCACTACTACTATTGCTAGAGCTGCGTCTTGTGCTTCTTATATACATATACTTGTTTTCAAATTCTCGTTCCACTACTTTTCTCTTTTCAATAAATCACGGCATGGGATGTCTTTGATACGATGAGCAAAATACAAATACATATACAAACACACCAGCACACTATACATCTTTACATCTATAGGGTGTTTTTTTCAGAGGTATAGAACTTCGAATTGAAATAAAACACAAGAAAATCATTTTAATGTCCATCAATTTGGCTTTATTGGAAGGATAATTTTATGCCATTAATGTTTAAATATGATTTCGGGCATGTGGCTGCCGCGGCTGGCTCGAATAAAGCCAATTCTACAGGTCCAATTTTCAACCACTTTTTCGAGCATATGGGGCCGTATGTTGGCAATAACGCCACGAATGTTGGCTTCCAAGTCCCCTAACGTTTCTGGTTTGTTGGCATAGACGAGCGACTTCACATATCCCCAAAGAAAATAATCCAATGGTGTCAAATCACACGATCTTGGTGGCCAATTGACAGGTCCATTCCGCGAAATTATGCGCTCATCGAATGTTTCCTTCAATAAATCGATTGTGACGTGCGCTGTGTGGCATGTAGCGCCGTCTTATTGGAACCACAACTCATCCACATTCATGCCATCCAATTCCGGAACAAAATAGTCGGTTAGTCGGCTCCAATTGCTGTGCACGGTGGCGAATCGATTCATTCGGGTCCTCTTCAACAGTTTGCTCTACAGCGGCAATTTTTTCTTCGGTGCGCACTGTTCGACGTCTCTGCGGATGCGTATTATCACATAGAGTAAACGTAGTGCGAAAACGATCCATGGTTAACCGAATTAATTGCTCTGATGGACGATTATGTCGACCATAAAATGGACGGAGCTTGCGGTAAACTTCGCGAACTGAACCATTATTTTCGAAATAAATTTGCACGATTTGCAAGCGTTGTTCTTTTGTCAACCTGTTCATGATGAAATGGCAAACCAAACTAAATATTAATCATTTGACAGCTGACAAAATGGCCGCCAGTTAAAAAAGTGATGCCAACTTAAAGTTCTATACCTCAATAAAAAACACCCTTTACATGCAAGCATCATTCTTACTGGGTTGATTTTTTTTTAAATTTTTTTGAAGCTGCATTTTATGTTTTTGGTCTTGGGTACGGTTTGTAACTTTTATTTGTGATGATAGTTTGAGCTGTTTGCCATAAAATGGTTTGAGTAATATTTAGGTGGGTAACCCTTTGAAGGTACTTGTTTACCCGAAACTCCTGCCTCTAAATGTTTTGTTATGGTTCATCTTTCTTGCTAGCTTGTAATGGAAATTTTGATTTATGTTTCATATCGTTTCTTCGTTAAAATTTTTTTTGTATAGTTTTTTTTTCGCTCGTTATTTATTCTTTCATTTTGTTCAATATTACATATAATGCAAAAGTTCACACCACACAAAATATATTAAATATATCACAAGAAATTTTATTTATTTGAAGTTTTAATAACGTTACTATTGAAGAGTGCATAATATGTAATAGTGCCATGTGCCTCTATGTGTGTCTGTGTGTGTAAATGTAGATTGCATGCTGGTATGTGTGAGCACGATAAGAAAATATGGCGACATTTGTTGTTGAACCGGCAGTGAAATGATATTGAAGGCTAGGTGTTTTTATAAATGTTTTTTAAAATAAATATTTGATTTTAATCTAGTTACCCAGCAAAAGCTAGGGCGAAAGGACAGGAGCATTTTTTTCAAAGCCCCAAAGCTATGCCTTTACAATCACTTACAGCTATTGTTGCATTCATTTTAATTTACTTTTTAACTAAAAAATTTTTCAAAGCAGCACATTTGCAAAGCATGATTTTTATAACTCTTCCAGAAATCTAATAAATTTTTGCTAGGTTATGATGCCGTGACTTTGTGATAAAAATACAAGTTTTTGTATAAAAAGTCATTTAATTTTTCAACGTACTTTCCCTAGCGCTCCAGACACTTTGGCCAGCCTTTCTCTTATTAAAGATCCGTACACCAAAAGTGAAAATGAACCGTATTGTTTTCGCTGTCCATATGTATGTCTGCCTGTCCGTCGCAGGCTATTTGCTTGAGAAACGTGAGAGCTACGGAGCTGAAATTTGGACAGAGTATTTAAAACTTTAGCCTCTGCAACAACAAATATATGAGACTTAAAAATTAAAGGGTGTTCCAAAAAGAGCAATGAAAAATATTAAGATCCCATGTAATATACATACATACATACATACATACTAATATCGTAAACAGACGGCAGCGTTAATTTGCATTAAAATCTCACTAATGTGAATTAATAATTTACCCTGACAGAAGACAGTATTTGCATTAAGTAAACAAAATCTGTGCATCGCTTTCGTACCACACACTTCGATAACTTTCATTGGAAATATTAAAATGGAAAAAATGTGTCTCGATTTTAATATTTCTTTGTTCTTTTTCTAAAAACAATTAAAATAACGATGAATCAAAACAATTCACATATTCCATTTGCAATAAAATGCTAAGTATATAAAGCAGAAATCTACATCAACTGACACCACACACAGTGGACCAAACACAAAAGAACGCTGATGTGAAGGTTTAGTGGCCTTCGAAAACGGCTGGCTGTTCCGTTCAACTATGTGTTGGTAGTCAGAATATTTACAACAGACTTTGGTGTTATTTGTTCATTAATAATTATCATATGTAATTTGGCTTAAAAAGCGATACGAACTTTAGCCCGTTCAAATCACAAATATAGAAACAAATGGAGTTCGAAAAATAATTAAAATTAACTAAAAAAAAAATAACTTATATTTTCTGAATGAATCGCATTTTAATTTTGAAAACCAAAACAATTTGTCAACATTTGATTGATTGTTGGCGGTGCTACCATATGAGGACTGTGTTATCATATAGCTAAATTCAGTATTAATTCACTCTCATTTAGTGCATTTACGGATGAGGATAATTCACAAGTTAATTTACATTAAGACAGTTAATGCAAATTAACGCTGTCGTCTGTCTATGCTATAATACGCATTGGAATGTGGATAATTCACAACTTAATTTGAATTAAGACTCTTAATGCAAATAAACGCTGTCGTCTGTCTACGGTATAAAACAATTAACACTAAAATTTCAACAAAAAAAAATTAATTAAAAATTAATGTAATTTTGACTATGTAATTTTGACAACTTGCTGTATTTTGGAAACTGTAAAAGGCAAACTGTTGAAATTTTCAAAAACGGTAAAACTAAAAACCCAAAATTATAAAATCACCAAACAAAAAAGAAAAGGATGTTAAAAACCGAAAAAAAACGCCAAAACGAAAAAAGCGCCAAATTAAAAAAAAAATGTATGCCCCTATCACGGTTTTCAACTTTTAAAATAGTTTGGTTGGAATTGATAGATTTGCATTGTCATTCTCCACTAAATTAACAGTTGACTTTTCAGTTGTGTTTTGTTACTGTCATTTACAACTCTGCGTAAGTTTGGTTGAGAAAAACGTTGAGTATACACAACTGCTATTTAGTAGTTGGGTCTGTGGTTGGGTTTTTCTATTTACAGATTGGTGCGACATAAAAACCTGAAAAAAATGGAAAAACTGTAATTAGAAATATTTGTTATGCTTTGTAACAACATTTTCTTAATATATACAATATTGGCGGTATACCGGGCACATACAAAGATTTATTTAAATATAGTTTACCTTGCGTTGGGTAGTTAAAGACGCTTGGAATCAGCACGAATTTTTCTTCTGATACGTAGCACATCTATAATTGCGACTTCGTTTCGTCGTCATAAAATAAATCTACACTAAAAACAATACTTTTTCTAAAACTTTTTTTTCTGTCAAACTTGATATTTTAAGTTGGCAACGCGATGAAAATTACAACTAAAAACGGTTGTGGTTAATAGTACTAAAACACAGTTTGGTCGTGTATAAGTTTGGTCGACTCTTAGATGACCAAACTGAATTTAGTTGAAAACCGTGATAGGGGCATAAAAAAAGCTCAAAACCGAAAAAATCATATATACCCTAAAGTTGGTAGAGATATTACATATCTAGTGCCCGAGTAAAAAGTCGCACTTTACTGAATTTATTTTTTTATTCCTTCCAAAACATAAGATTTGTCGAGGTTTTTAAAAGTATTGTTTGTTTGTGAGATTATTTCATCGTTGGAGTCAAATTTCTGTCCGCCGAGCCATTTCTTCAGGCTTGGGAACAAGAAATACTCACTTGCGACTAAGTCCAGAGAACAAATTTAACGACGGAGCAACTCCCAGCGCAATTCATGGATTTTTCACGAAGATCCTTCTTCGATTTCTGTTTTGTGTCTCATGTCGGTTTTGTAGCCACGTTACTGCTCATTGCCGGTGCTGCTGTTCTATAGATCTTCTCTATGTTGTTCGTTGTCTTCCCACATTTCTTTTTATTAGCGAATACCATTGTTAGCAGAACTTTGCTGTGTTGGATATGTCCTTTCGCAGCTAGTGGTCAACAGTTAATGATGCTGAAAATATACTTAAGCGAAACAGTTTTAATATCAGTAACTGCATATAATCACAATTGTAGCGCAAACAATTCTTAAGCTCAATTCTTATGCTCTCAAATAACTATGACTATCTGACTGCAACATACAAGATCATCTCTATTTCACTTAAGCGAAAATTGAAATACGCTACAACTTTAAATAAAAAGGCACATGAGCATCAAGTATGCTTATATTCAGAGTATGGATATTTATTCGGATAAAAAAATGTACGCATGATACTTGGGATATTATCCATTATTCGCCGCCACGGTAAGCATACATTTGTGTACTCGTACATAAAATGTAATAAACAATGTGTATCGGCTATTTAAACACATGCTTTATGTGTGTATGTAAGTAAAATAGCCATATATATACGCATGTGTATAGTCAAAGTATTTTAATACTTATGCGTGTGATAAATTTAAGAAATGTGTATAAACATAGTTGTTGGTTATTTATAGCTATGTATATTCAGTTTAAAATAAATGTGTGTTTTTACATATGAGTGTGTTCTTTACTTTTATATGTTCTTATTCATATTGGTATGGTGGCCAATACTCAGAGTATTTAAAATGATAATTTTGTCATTCTTCGATGGCCAAGTCAATTACAACAGTTTTCTTTTCATGTAATCAATTAATAATTTAATTGCACATTATTTAAAAATTTATCAAAACGTCATTTAAGATTATTATTTAAAATTTGTCAACTATAAGAATTGAGTTTTACAAAATAAGACCCTTTATATTTTTCAATCCTTAAGTTAACATTAGTAAATATTTGACCAAAACTAAATAAAATTTGTTAAGAATATATCTTAAGTATTCAGTTTACTTTCATTTCCACAACTTTTTTTTGCATAAAAAGAGTGTTACTTATAATTATGCCTTCTGTTTAAATAATTATAAAAACTTATAAAGGGTGTTTTTTATTGGGGTATAGAACTTTAAGTTGGCATCACTTTTTTAACTGGCGGCCATTTTGTCAGCTGTCAAGTGATTAATATTTAGTTTGGTTTGCCATTTCATCATGAACAGGTTGACAAAAGAACAACGCTTGCAAATCGTGCAAATTTATTTCGAAAATAATGGTTCAGTTCGCGAAGTTTACCGCAAGCTCCGTCCATTTTATGGTCGACATAATCGTCCATCAGAGCAATTAATTCGGTTAACCATTGATCGTTTTCGCACTACGTTTACTCTATGTGATAATACGCATCCGCAGAGACGTCGAACAGTGCGCACCGAAGAAACAATTGCCGCTGTAGAGCAAAGTGTTGAAGAGGACCCGAATGAATCGATTCGCCACCGTGCACAGCAATTGGAGCCGACTAACCGACTATTTTGTTCCCGAATTGGATGGCATGAATGTGGATGAATTGTGGTTCCAACAAGACGGCGCTACATGCCACACAACGCACGTCACAATCGATTTATTGAAGGAAACATTCGATGAGCGCATAATTTCGCGGAATGGACCTGTCAATTGGCCACCAAGATCGTGTGATTTGACACCATTGGATTATTCTCTTTGGGGATATGTGAAGTCGCTCGTCTACGCCAACAAACCAGAAACGTTAGGGGACTTGGAAGCCAACATTCGTGGCGTTATTGCCAACATACGGCCCCATATGCTCGAAAAAGTGGTTGAAAATTGGACCCATAGAATTGGCTTTATTCGAGCCAGCCGCGGAGGCCACATGCCCGAAATCATATTTAAACATTAATGGCATAAAATTATCCTTCCAATAAAGCCAAATTGATGGACATTAAAACGATTTTCTTGTGTTTTATTTCATTTCAAAGTTTTATACCTCTTAAAAAAACACCCTATACTAGTAACTGCTTTTGCAAGATTTTAAATGTATATACTATACATATGTATATACTCTTTATTTTTGTATTACGATCGTCTTTCAACAAATCAAAGATATTACGTAAAAAAAACAATGCAAACACAGCTAATAATGATATTTTAATAACTTAACAATAATTTATTAATTAGCTATTGTAATGACATTATATGTGTATATATACATACATCTAAACCAGTTTATGTATGTATAAACATTTTGTTGCTATTGGTGCTGTTATGTTATGGCTAAATAATCATGTCCCTTGTAATGTACTCAATAATAATGATACATAAACACCGCAATGATCACAAAATTGTATATAAATGCAATTATGTATATTTACACGAGAGCGTTTGAAAATTATGTTTGAACAGATAATTTTGACAATGAAATTATTAAGAAACCTCATAACTCTTAAAATGTTTTAAATTTCCTGTTCAACTATATTGAAACAATGCGTTCATTCTCATTCTAAAGGAATAACAAATAAATTCAATAAAGTGCGACTCTGACTCGCGCACGAAGGGTTCCGTACGAACACTAGATATGTAATTTAATACAAATTTCATCCTATATAATATATAGTTTTGGCATTTTTTTCGTTTTTGGGGTCTTTTCGGTTTTTTTGTTTTGGCGTTTTTTGCGTTCTTTTCGGTTTTGGCGATTTTTTTAAGTTTTGGCAATTTTTTTTACACTTTATTTTCTCGTTTTGGCGATTTTTTCGGTTTTTTGCGTTTTTTCATTTTGGCGATTTTTTTATTTTTGGCGATTTTTTTATTTTTGGCGATTTTTTTAATTTTTGCGATTTTTTTTAAATAAAAATTTTTTTTTAGTTTTGGCGACATTTTCGCGTTTTGGCGATTTTTTTCGATTTTTCGCGTTTTTTTTTATTTTGGCGATTTTTTTAATTTTGGCGATTTTTTTCCTTTTTTTCGATTTTTTCGAATTTTGCGATTTATTTTAGTGTTAGAATTTTTTTTTTAATTTTGGCGATTTTTTTCGTGTTGGCGATTTTTTTTAATTTTTGGCGATTTTTTTTTTTGGTTTGTCGATTTTATAATTTTCGGTTTTTTTAGTTTTACCGTTTTTGAAAATTTCAAGTGTTTGCCTCTTACGGTTTCCAAGATATAGCAAATTGTCAAAATTACATAGTCAAAATTGCATTAACCAACCACCCTTTAATTTTAATATTTTTTAATTTTAGTGTTAATTGTTGTAGTCTGTATAAAAATACACTAATTTTACAAATTTCAAGTTTCAATATACATATGTTCATACAATTGTATGTATATTACATGGGATTTTAAAATTTTTCGTTGCTCGTTTTGGAACACCCTTTAATTTTTGAGCTCTCATGCATTTTTTGTTGTAGCGGCCAAGGTTCTACATACTCTGTCAAAATTTCAGGTCCGTAGCTCTTACGGTTCCTGAGAAAATACCGTGTGACGGACAGACGGACAGTGTAGCGAAAACAATAGGGTTCCTCTTCACCTTTGGTGTACGGAACCCTAAAAGAGATTTCTTTTCATTAACAACGAATATTTATTCAAAGTATGAACAATATGAACGCAATTATCAACAGCAGTCACTATATATTTTGTTTTTGACTAATAAAATTTATTCCAGGAAATTCTTATCCTTAACTAACTTTAAATTGTAAAAACGGTCCTCAGTAAAATATTTTAATTTTTTTTTTAAATAAACATCTCCATTTTTGTAATGTATTTTGGTAAAATCTTTCTTATAACCAGGGAAACAACAAATCGTCAGCCCATTATTGGTTTGGAGCATATCCCAAAAAGTTGGAATGGAGAAAAACGACAAAGACACAATGTGTGTTTGTTTATGTACATACATGCATGACGTTTGTATACGCGCCCATGCGTAGGAAAAAGCAATCATCACAAATTCTTTCGTCACGAAGTATTTTCTTCTGCAATAACTGAAACAAATTTCTTGCAAACAGTATTTTTTAATGTTTGTTTTAGAAGATTTCGCTGTAGTAAAGCATTTGAAAAATCCCTCATGACTTAAAAGTTCCCAGTAAAAAAAGGCACTCCAAAGAATTCATGAAAATGTAGAGTTTGCAGTCTGGAAGTAATTTAAATTTCGATCCGATCTAATAATTTTTACACAGGGTTGTCATTGCAAGAAGTTCTCTTTTTCGATGCCTAGTCACCGAATTAGAAGCGATTTTAAGAAAAATTTCCTTTTTTGTATTCTATGGTAATATTTTCATCTAGGAAAAACTTTAAAAAGTTACATATTTTAACAATTCGTTTCTTTTTATACGAATTTAAACGCGAAACAGTGTTTTCATGTAAATTTAAGCAAATTTCTAAATTTTAGGCCAACATTAGTTCATAAATTTCTGTAAAAAAATCGATTTTTTGAACATTTTGGTGAGTATTTACTAAAACTATGGAAAAACTACAAGGTTTTGTGTGATTAAAATAAACTTTTACTTGGTTTTCTGCTAACTATCGGCAAATTAAAAATATCGATTTTTTGGAAGCAATGAAAATGTGGTTCTTTCAGAATGACTTCCATTTTTTTTTTACTGGGTTCTTGTGAGTGGTCTTGTGCAAAGGTTTATTAGGAACTGAACCGTATTTTTTTTTATTCAAAAAGCAAAATTTTAAGATTAAAATTAAGATTAAGATTAAAATTGTTATTGTTAAACACTTCAATAGATTTTTGAATTTATTTTTAAATACTTTTCAGCCCACGCTCTTAATATCCTTTTAATAACAAGCACACATTTTTCTGATATATACCTTTGCTAAGATCTCAATTTACAAATACAAACATACATACACATGTATATACAAAAAAATTTTAAGATTGAAATTAAGATTAAGATTAAAATTGTTATTGTTAAACACTTCAATAGATTTTTGAATTTATTTTTAAATACTTTTCAGCCCACGCTCTTAATATCCTTTTAATAACAAGCACACATTTTTCTGATATATACCTTTGCTAAGATCTCAATTTACAAATACAAACATACATACACATGTATGTACAAACAAACATACCTCCATGTTTTTTGGTTGATTTGCACTAACATGCCCATCATCTTGTAAACTAATATTTGCCTAATAAACGAGTTAATTAAAGCTGAATTATGACCATGTTTTTAGTATGTTACGTAAGCATTTGTAAATGTATGTATCATAGTATTTGTATGTATTTATGTATGTACATACTATAAATAAATGGCTGGCTATGTAATGCTATAAATACTATGAGTTACGCTGATTTATGAGCAACAAAGGATTAAGATTCAAAATGTACGACACGTAAAACATAAGCACGCAAAACACACAAAAACAATAGCAACAATACTAAACAGGTTATACTAATGAACACAAAGCCACACACACACACACACACACACACACACACACACACACATACACGCACATGCAAACATACATATGTACATAGCTAAACACTTTTGGTACTGATTTATTTCATTTACATGAAAATATTCAACTTAAATAATTTTTTGTAAAATTAAATTGGTGAACTGAAATAAAAGGAGTTTGAAAACAAATTTATTAACACAAACAAGAATCTTATTAAAAAACTTTTTTTTATAGAAAATTTGACATTGATTTTTTTTTTTTTTTTGATAAAACTTAGTTAATAATATCACCTGAGGATTCCAAATATATAGGATTGGATATGATAAGGTACCTTAAGCCGTGAGGTGTATGTGCTTCAGTGATGCCAGTTTAGCCATTTTCTGGCCAAATCTAGCTATTTTTCATCCCATTTAGCCGGAAGAAAAGTGAGTTAGCTATTAGCTATTTTAATAAATCTAAAATTTGTTTATGATTTTTCATAAAAAATTTCTAATTGGTGGTTTATAATATCAATCAAACAAGCGTCATTTTTGTTGTACACGAAACAAAAATACAAAATAAATTTAAGTTTAAATGAAAATTTAAAAAATAGAAAATGAATAAAAAGTGTATACAAAAATATCGCAAGGAATGGTTTAGTAACCCAAAAATTTAAAGACTGAATAGCAGAATGTACAAATGAATAGAAGGCGTACTGCAAGTATTGCAAGTTTGCACTATATGAGAAGTTTCTTGTTTACCTGAAGAAGAATTATTATATTTACTACTTCAATTTATTGTTTTTATTTACTTTAAAAAAGTTCCCGATTTGCTTAGAAAAATAATATATGAAATACCTTCTAGTTTTTGCTATTTTTTTTTTTTTGTCCACATTTAGCCATTTTTGGTCAAGGAATTCTGGTATCACTGATGTGCCTGCAAATAGAAGATGTGAGAAAAAGTAATACGAGAATTAAAAATTGTTTAATGCCCTTGATTTGATTGTGTTTTCCATCATTGTGACTAAAACGTGATTAAAACTTAATGTTAAAAATCAATGATGTATGATATTTCGGCAACTCCTTGTATTTATAACAATTAATTTAATCTGAGAGCTAAACCGCATAATTTTAAAAACAAGTTTAATATTTTGCTGCATTCTGTCCCATCACCAACAAAAAATTCCTCATATTGAAAATTGAGAATGTCTGGGCGTTATGCATCTTCTGGCATCGATTGATGTGAAATGTATTAATGAGCTTCACTTTGTGATTCCAGTTTTAGTTACATATTTTAACAGCATCCTAATCACAGCTGCAGTACTTTATCACGTTTTAAAAATAAATGATATATGTATATTTTGTAAACAATGTATATTTTGTAAACAGATTACGACTTATTGCTGCAGCTCTACAGTAACTTTGGCAATTATTTAGCATTCAAGGTAAAGGGTATATGTACATATTGATAGCAAACATGCCCTTGCACAGCTTAACAGGAGGGTCACCCATGGGATTGATTATATAGTTTTTATAAGTAAGTTAATATTTTAGCTTATTACCGATTGTAAATTAATATAAAATGCTGTGTTTAAAGTAAAGGATATGTGGGTGCCAAGCATGTCCTTTCACTGATGACAATAAAATATATAAGAAGCATGCATGTCCTGGAAAATATTACAATGACATTTTTCAGAAAACTTAAATGCATAATTTGTTGGTAGATTAGCCATTTATTTGTATATCTATATCAATAGTTTACTTTTTAATATCAAGAATACAAGGTGCATGTCCTTGCCTTTATTAAAATGAAGTTCACCCAACGGTTTCATTATAAAATGTTTAAAAACTTTTGAATATTTTGGCTTGTTACTGGTTGGAAATGAATGTAAAATGATTCGCTTAAAATAAAGGATATATGGGTGCCAAGCATGTACTTGCACTGACTTGTCACAAGCTCTCACTGTATTGTGATCATCAATTTGGTAAAAAATTAATATTTCCTTAAATTAAGGATATGTGGATGGTACGGACAACCTCCAATAATTTCTGATAAAAATCCGGAGAAAGTTATTGCCTTTCAATACTGTGCCACAAACTTAGTTCTTCATGGAGCTTAACTACATAACTTTAAAAGCTGTTACAAGTTCTCACTACATTGTTGATCATCAGTTGGCAAAAAATTTAAATTTCTTCAAATTAAGGACATGTGTGTGGTATAGATAACCTTCAACACTTTGCAATGCAATTCGGCAGAAAGTTATTAGTTTTCAATGTTATGCCGCTAATATAGTTTTTTTTTGAAGGATATATCAGAGGCAGACACGTGTCCGTGGAATGATTTTTCCTCAAACCAGAAAGTTCTCCCTTCATATTTAATTTATCGGATATAACTGTACTATATATCGTATTTTTGTTTCACCAGCGAATATTTCTCTTCAACCATCTGGAATAGGACTTGGGCAACAAAAATTTCTTTTGCATAACTGTTGATATAGACATGAACACAAGTCGGAACATATAAATACGAGTATTCTTTGTAGTGTAGTGTGCAACAGCTGCTCAGGTCACTACTACTAAAATACACTTGAACGTATTCTCTGTGTCTGCCTCTGAAGACTTAAGGAAATCTGTACTTTTGGGAGTTTGAATAACACTGACTGTTCCATGATATAAATATAGAAGGTACTTCCATTCTCTCATTTTTTCTTGACATTCACCATCTGACAAGTATAAGTATTTTGAAGTTTCCGGTAAAATCGTTCTACCGTATTAATGTAATATTTACCCTCTGTTTCCTGTTTGTTTGAAAATTTTATTCAGAAAATATTTCAAAATTGTTTCTATAAAATACAGAATGTATAAATTAAACAATTAATGCTCAAATTCTGTTCGACGATTGTATCGTCTCGTCTATGGACGAAAAACGCAGCAGTTATGATTCTTTAAAACATTATTTATTGTCTATGCTAGAAGGTTCGTGTATTTGCTTTATGATTTTGTTCTAAACATTATATCCAACATATAATTTTTCATATATTTTTCAAACTTTTGTATAATAATTTAATTTTATTTTTATGTTTTAAAAACATGGTAATAATATATTCACCCCTATTCTGCGTTTCGATTCGAATCGAAAGTTTCTCCGTTTGGCAACTTTGGTATTCTGCGTTCCGTTCTTCGATTTCTCTTTCGATTCTATGTATTCTGCATTTCGATCGTAACTACGTTTTTGTAAGTTGTTATTTTAGTGGCGGAGCGTTTTCAATTTTTGTTTGTTTAGCTTTAAAAAGTGATTAATGCAAAAAATAATGCAAGTATTAAATGAAAGAAGGTTTAATTAATGAACTAAACAGTTTGTTTTGTTTTTCTGTACTGAAATGCCATTTTTATTTAGTTTATTACAGATAGAACAGTTCACATACCTATTTAATGGCAACGAAAAACGATTTTGTCTACGGATTTAATTAAATTTAAGCAAATAAACTTTATTTTCGTGTTAAAATTATGTGTAAAAAATTAAAATATCACCTCCGGCGCGACAGGATTCTTCAGACTGGAAAAGTTTGGCCACAAATACCTCTTGCTTATCCCGTTTTTTTTTTAACTCTCTGTACTTAAATTTGCAAGAGTTTATTTGATGAAAATTTTCACAATATTTAATTATTATTTGTTTTAATTGTTAAATCACTGTTTTTTGCACTAAATTTAACTTTTTGCTAAACATTTTGCAAAATTGCTTAGTTTTACTGTTCCTATTTCACCCGTTTCAAAGCAAAGCAGCAGGTTTAAACATACTCTTCTCTTCTTCTTTTTCTTTCGATTCAGTTTTTTGGCAGAATACCTCTTTTCGATCCGTGCGTAACTGAATGCGGGAACGTAATCGAAACGCAGAATAGGGGTGATTAATTTTTCATTATGAAAGACAACAACCATTTTTGAAGAAACTATCAACAAGAAACATATTATGTACATAGAGTAAACAGAATGCAATATCAAATCATATTTGTTAAACTTAATGAAAATTCGATGTCAAATAATCCAAATCATCAATCAATTTGGCTTCTCAATGCCAAATTTAGATGAAAATATAGATAAAAGATTTGTATTAAGCAGAAAACTTAAAAATATGAGATAATTACACATTTTTGTAAAAAATTTCTAGGGGAAGACTTACATTTTCTACTATATGGGAACATTTTTCTTTATTTCTCCCAAAAAAACAAACTTCAAAAATACTTATTTTTAAAAACCAAAGAGAGAATGGAAGTACCTTCTATATTTATATCATGGACTGTTCTATTAATTTCTCCTTAAAGCTTAGGTTCTTCTTATACTGTTTCCATAAAATATAAAACAATTTCCGTCTTGCAACTTTAATGTGAAAGCAACAACATGTTTATAATTTTTATTGTTCTTCGCAATAAAAATTGTTGAACGGAAATTATTTTACATGTTAAAGGATCAGGCGGTTAGATTTGTCTCAAATATTATTCTCTCCGTCATACTGTGCGAAGGTGCAGCCAGACGTTCAGTCATTGATTGGAAATTTTCTTAACTTTTTAGCGATGTATGATAAAGATTGTATGTGCGTGAATGTATGCTTGTATATTAAGTAAATTTCTTAGCTGATAATTTTCAAAATATAAACTTTTTACTGACATTTTTGACTGTTTATGTGTTAGTACATTTAAAAACTTTCCAATGTATTAGTAAAGGAAGAAATTCTCACGCAAAACAACATCACATGCATAAACAACCACTTTATTTATAATAGTATAAGTTTTGTGTATGTCTGTGTGTGTGTGTGTGTGTGTGTGTGTGTGTGTGTGTGTGTGTGTGGGTGTGTGTGTGTGTGTGTGTGTGGAAGTGTTATCTGAGTGTTTCTGCTGGTTTGTGTATGCGTTAAATTTAGCTGTGGCATGTGTAGTTTGGAAACATAAAAACCAAATTTTTTTTTACTTGCTGGATGTTATTTAGCTTTTATTAGTGTGCGTATGTAAAATTTGTGAGTGTGTTGTTGTTGTTGTTGCTACTTTAGCTTCTTCTCTTCTTAATGAGATACAAAACACATAAATTCTCAAATGTGTCATGTATCGCACATTATTTTATTTTATTCGGGTTTTTTTTCTTCTTTATTTTTGTTGCTATTTTTGATAAGCCAAAGAACTCTTCTTTAACTTTTGGTAAAACAAAAACATAACAACAAAAATAGCGACATGTTTTCATATGTGACTTATTTTGTGTTTGTACGAGTATTTTGTAAATTTGCTTCAGGCGATGACGGCGTAATCAAATTTATTAACAAAAATGTCACAAATAAATTAACAGTGGGTATTGATATGCAACAAACACTTTAAGAAATATAAATTATAAATAATTCTGTCTTTTTTTCACAATCGATTTTTTTAAGGACATAATTAATATAGTCCCTTTTAGCAATTACCATCCCTGCTGGAGAATTGTAAAAAATCCTTGAAAATTTTTTCAACATCACTGTTATTTTAATAACACTTTTTCCATGGGTTTTGTTGGTTGCTTAAATGAAATGGGTTAAATACTTTAATATAAAAAAAAATACAAAAATGCTCATATTTGTTTTTCCACCAAAAATATAAAATGATCATAATTCATTTGCCAGCAAGAAAATGACAAACAGATAAGGTAACAAACGACATTGAACTTTTTAGGTTTTAAGGGTGTTGCTATATTTATATACAAACTAGACTTGAATATAAATACAGCATCAATAAAGATTTGCTTAAAATAAGGCCACGTAAGAATAATATTTCTAAGGGAAAATGCTTTAATATATATATATATATATATATATATATATATATATATATATATATATATATATATATCTTTTATATATATTTATATATATATCTTTTTTTTACCTTTAAATCTCTTCCAATTAAATTATGCACAAAATTTAAAGACCTGGTAATAGGTATCGATAAAGGACCTTCAAGGCTGATAATACATTTTTACACTGAGATATTAATTCATTTAAGTCATATATGTATAAAGATATGATCAATAGAAGGATTGTAATTAAGCATAGGCTTCGAAATTCGAATCCTGTAACGCTAAAGGTCGGTTACTTGTTTTCAGCAACACAATGAATTTTATTTTCGTTATTTTAATTTAATATTGTATATGAATTAAAATTTCTTTTATTCAGATTTTTTTATCATAACTAGGATGGTTTCGTAATAAGAAAGTTATATTAGCTTAGTTATATTTTCTTAATGAAGCTAATTTCTTGTATTGCAATCGAATCATCTAAATATAACGGCCGAATGTTTGGTAACGTCTTTATAATATAATATCAACACTAAAATGATACAGCTGATAATAATAGTGTAACACAGCCGCGCATATGGCGTGATTACATTTAAAGACGGCCATATACATGTGTGAGTGTATATATGCACTCAAAAAAGTTTTACATTAACTGTTTGTAGTTGTTTCAGAAGTTTACCGTAAAGTCAAACTTAAATGAACACATGTGAACTTGCGTAAAAGTATAAAAGCGCGTGCATTTATTTGCATGAACTAATCAGTTACTGCGTGGCTGGCCTGACGGCAAGACATTGTGTTTGCTGCGGAATTTACAATTCCCCAAATTAATTTTTCTTTCCTTTAGGATTAACTACAAGTGAGCTAAATATTTTTCCGGCAGGTTGTTTGCAGGCAATTTACAACTCCCTAAGCTGTCTGTCCTGTGGAAGTTCTTCTCAACAGCAGTCACTAAATTTTTGTTTTGTAGGTGGAGTGACGCGGCAGGTAGTTTGACGCAGCATTTACAATTCCCTAAACCATCTTCCTTGTGAAAACTCTTCATAGTCGTGGCCAGTAGTATTGTGGCGTGGAGTGTATAAACTCGGCCGGTCGTTTGAAATGGAATTTACAATTCCCTAAGCTACCCTAATTCGTTGCCGATCTCATTCTGACGTGAAGTTAATGCCTTCGGTGGGTCGTTTGCTGTAGAATTCACAATTCCCTGAACTACTTGCCTTATGCGAACGCCTCACAATCCTGGCTGGTTAACCCATGTAACATCCTGTTGATTCTTAACGTTACCAACCATCCTGAGTCTATAGGATAAGTTAGTGTAAGTTGTTCTGAATAATATTATAATAATAATAATAAGTTAATGTAAGTTGTTTTAAATAAAGAATTCATTTATAACGTTGAAATCTTTTTATGGTACTTTAAAATCAAAACGACCCTGGACTACGCTGAGCTATCCCAGCAACCAGCGAAAACGTGTTGTTACAATCCATATAATATACATTTTACAGATGGCAACCTAAATTTTATTTTATTGCAAGTTGCCAAAATGTTATTACATATGAAAACTGACGACTAAAAAAGTTGTATTTAATTAAATACTCCTTGTTTGGGAAGGCGGAAATATACTTTAAGCGTTAAACACATTCACCACAGCAGGTTACACGAACACACGACTTCAAATGCCGCTAGCAGCATCTGTCGCCTCGTAGCCGGCTACTTAATTATTTTGGAGACGGCAGCAGTACCATCTGCAGCTGATATTCAAGTGCAAATACATAGTTCAGTATTGCTACTTTTATATATTTTGCATTTATAAAAATTAATTACTCTTTTAAAATGTACTTATTTCACGTAAAAGTACAAAAATGAATCAATTTATTCTTTACATCAATTTTTAGATATTGTTTCTGTTAAATAATATGAAATAATTGCACAAAATCATTCATTAAACATTTTGCATTATACTGGCAACACTGAATTTTCCCATTGTAGCCAACGAAATAAAACTTAGTTTAATTGGACTACAACGACAAAATCAGCATAGACAACAACCTGCCGCCATGTTGCCTTGCTGTCTTCAAAAGAATTATTCTGATATAAACATGTGTATTCTTTCCTAGACATTTGGTAGTCGGTAGCTTGCTGTGGTGAATGTGTTTAATGCTTTAAGGCTAAAAAAGTAATTGTTAGTTAAACATTATTTTAGGAAATGACATTTTCTCATTCTAGAGGTGGTAAATCTAAAAACTTTGAATTCGTCCTTAAGTTCCGTCTAATAGATGGCACGTTTTATACTTGCTTCCCTTCATCAAAAAAAAATGTGTAAAATCACTGAACTAATCATTTTTACACAATAAGGAATTTTTAAGCACTTCTACTCAAAACAATAGATATATTGCTTCTGCTAAAAAAATTTATCAAACTTCTATTAAAGAAAAATTAAAACGTACAAACCGTTTCTAAAATATATGGGCTGATATTAAAAGCTTTCTAATAATTCAATTCCCTTATCAAACTCAAAATTAACATAAATCCTTTTAAGCTTTTATTTCAAATAGCCATAGGGTTTTTTATTTTATCAAATTATTTCCTTATCTTGAAAATTGTATTTGTTTCAAAAAATATTATAATTGCAAAACAAATGAAAAGGGTGGATTTTTCTGTATTGCTTAAAAAAGGACATTCGCAGAGCTGCTGTAATTACTTGTTGATGTGCTTCAAATTTTATATAGATATGTTATTAATGATGTCATACATTCTTTTTGAAAGTTTCAGATATTAATTGGTTTCCCTCATTTAGAAAAATTAATTTTCAAAACAACAGAATTTCTTATCAACACAAATTATTCCCAAATTTTTTAAATTTAATCATAGAATATGTATAACACTAAAAAGAACAGAAAATATTAATAAAGTTAAGAAAGCAAAAAAGGTCCTTAACCTTGCTATAAAAAAAGACATTCGTAGAGCTGATATAATTGGCAGACGATGTGCTTGAAATTTTGTATTTTTGTTAGTAATGATGTGATACGTTCTTTTTGAAATTATCAGGTCTTAATTGCTGTGCTTCATTTAAAAAATTTTCACCAGAAAGCCACAAAATTTTTTATTAAAATAAATTCTTCCCTAATTTTTTGAATTTCACAAAGAATCCCTGCACCACAGAATATAACATTAAACAAGTTAAGGAAATAAATGATCTATGCATATTGTTAAAATAAAGGACATTCGTAGAACTGATGTAATTGTTTGCCGATGTGCTTGAAATATTCTAGATTTTCTTAGTAATGATATTATAAATACATTCTTATTGGAAGTTTCAGATTTTGACTGCTGATACAATCATTTAGATAATATATTTCTGAAAGCCATGGGATTTCTTATTAACATATATTATTGTCTAATTTTCTCAATTGCACAAAGAATCCTTGCACCACAGAATTTAACATTAAAAAGATTATAGAAATTCATGCATTTTGCACATAGCTAAAAAAGGACATTCACAGAGTTGGTGGAATTGTCGGCCGATCTCCCAGAAATTTTGCAGATTTCTTAGTAATAATATTATACGTTCATCTTGCAAGTTTCATGCTTTAATTCCCATGTTTCATATAGAAAATTTATTTCTAAATGCCCCACAATTTCTTGTTAACACAAAACAACATAAAATTGCTTAATAACATTAATTATTCTCTATTTTTTTTTAATTTCACAAATAATTTTTGAACAACAGAATATAACACTAAAAAAATCAAGGAAATAAATGCTCTTTGCATAGTGTTAAAATAAAGGATATTCGTAGATCTGATGTAATTATTGGCCGATGTGCTTGAAATATCCTAGATTTTCTTAGTAATGATATTATGCATTCTTTTTGGAAGTATCAGGTTTTAACTGCTTTGCTTGAATTAGAATTTTTTTCTGAAATAAATGCACTTTGAATATAACTTAAAAAAAGGACATGCATAGAGCTGGTGTAAATGCCGGCCGATGTGTTTGAGATTACAAAGCTTTTTTTGTAATGATATTGTATATTCTTTTTGTACAATTCAGATTTTAATTGCTTTGCATCATTTAGAAAACTTATGTTTGAAAGCCACAAAATTTTTCAATAACACAATTTTTGCCCAGTTTCTTAAACTTCACAAATATTGTTTGTTTTCTTACTGCTAAAAAAGGATATTCGTGGAGCTGATGTAATTATCCCCCGATGAACTTAAAATTTTATTAGATTGTTTATAATGACGTTATACGTTCTTCTTTAAAGTTTCAGATCTTATTGGTTTCCCGTCACCAAGAAAAACTATTCCTGAAAAGTACAGATTTCCTTATTAACATAAATTATTTCCTTGCACCAGGGAATGTAACAATGAAAATGTATACAATATGGATGCACTATGCTTATTGGTTAAAAAAAAGGACATTAGTAGAGCTAATGTAATTATCGGCCGATGCTGTTGAAATTTTATAATGCTATTAGTAATGATTATATACGTTAATTTTAGAAGTTTAAGGCCTAAGTTGATTTCCTTCCTTCAGAAAACTTAATTTTGATGGGCTCTAAATTCCCTTTTAATGCAAATTATTTCCTTATTTTGGTTATTTTATAAATGATGCTTGCACCAGAGGATTATACAAATCATAAAGTAAATAAATGACATTCTCATAGATAATTAAATCTTGCAATGTAATGTAATGGTGCAATAAAAATATTTCATAAATTGTATTTAATTTTCTTTTAAAGTAATATATTACAGAATTTTAATTTCTTAATCCTGCAATATATATATATTTATATATATATATATTTTTTTATTAGGAAATCAGATAATTTTACGGTTACAAATCAACTGAACACTTAATGTGTGAGAAAAGCAAAACATATCGCACATACTGCCAGCGCCATCCTTGACATGTTTTGCGAAAAAGTTTTGCAATTTTTCTTCTTCTTGAGCCTCTCAACTAAAACAAAAAACAGATCCCTAAGCAAACCATCATTATTAGTAGCAAAGATATTACAAGTATCAAGGAAAGCTTGCATTTCTTCATATTTTACTTTATATGTGTCTTGTCTCTTAATGTTGCTAGCAGTTGCTTGAGTTTTGAGAACTATCAACTATCAAGTTGCTTGCTGGCTAAGAAGTGTGCACGTATGTAATGGGTGTTTGTGGTATCGTTATCCTTGAAAAGAAAATAAAAGGAAAAAATATTTACTAAAGAAAGCATGAAATGAATTACATGCATGTGTGGGCGGGCAAGAAACAACAATGAAAAAATAATACCAAAAAAGTGTTCTATGAGTGGCAAGATATACTGCAGCAGGAGCAGTAACAACCAAGATGGATGTGATATGTAAACGTACCTACTAAACAATGATGATGCATGGCGCGCGCATAAAGTTTTCTGCAACAAGAACAATACATGTAATAAAAACATTAACACACACAGACACATCTACACACACATACTTACATAAACATACATGTATGCACATTCAGTCACAAAATGATGAATCCTTTTTGCACACCAGCACATGTTGTATTATTGTGAATGCAGCAGCACAGTGATATGAGTTTAAACAAACAATTATTTCAAAGTTCATGTGTGGCTGCTGCATGTTTATGTGTTAGTATGTGTTTTCTGTTGTTGTAAAGAAATTTATTAGCAAAAACAACACTAAAAGAATAATAATGATAATAATAATAAAACTACAATCTCTCATGGAACGGCACATCCATAGCAAATATAACTGACAAATGTAAAAAGGTTGCCGTTTTTATTATTTCTTTGTTAGTACTATATTTTAGGTTGTATAAAGTTTATACGGCTTCCTGCTCAAATGTCCTACAAACACAAGCTATAATTGCAACACAAACTGAGTGAGTAAACATCGTCATTAGGAAAGCACAGTGGGAAGTGATATTTTCAATTATAAAAATGTATCTGCTCTTGTCTTTAAAAAATATGTAAAAAGCGAGAAAATACTTCTAACATATCCCAGCAAAAATGATTGGTTTTTAGGAGTGTTTTTGTAAGGCAGACAAGATTACAGAATGAGTCATAAAAACAAACAAAAATACAAAAATTTAATAGTTTCATTTTTTAGACATTGTATGCCTCTTGGAAGAAATATTGTTGCATTTTTTGAAGCTACTGCAATTGCATGATAATATAAAATATTCTCTAGCTGTGTAAACCTTGCAAGAAATGTGTATATTTGAGGGTAAAGCAATTACAAAATAGACAGAATGTATGGATTTGGCTTTATTACCAAAAAAAGGACATTCATAGAGCTGATGTAATATTCAGCCCATGAGCCTGAAATTTTAAAGATTTCTTAGTAACGATATTATACGTTCTTTTTGAAAGTATCAGGCTTTGATCGCTTTCCTTTGTATAGAAAAAATATTTCTGAAAACTACAGATTTTTTTTGTATTAACATAAAGTATGCCCTAACTTTCTCAACTTCACAAAAAATGTTTGCACGCGAGAATATAACAGTAAAAAATTAAATAAATGGATGGACTTGCTTATTGTTAAAAAAGGACATTGGTGCAATTAATATAGTTGTTGGTCGATATGCTTGCAATTTTATAGATTTATTAGTAATAACGTCTTACTTTCTTTTTAGAAATTTAATTGATTTCCTTCATATATAGAAAAATTATTTCTAAAAGCCACAAAATTTCTCACTAACATAAATTATTACCCAATTTCTTAAACCTTACAAAGAATGCTTGCAACAGAGATAATAACAATAACAAAAATTAAGAATATAGAATATAGAAAAATGTACTTTGCTTATTGATAAAAAACAGAACATTAGTTTAGCTGATGTAATTGTCGGTCGAGTTGATTAAAATTGTATAAATTTGCTATTTATGATGTTATACTTTCTTTTTGGAAGTTTCAGTTTTGAATTATTTTCTTTCATTTAGAAAAAATATTTCTGAAAGCCACAGAATTTTTTCAATGAATTATTGCTCAATTTGTAAATTTCACAAAGAATCCTTGCATCAGAGAATATAAAAATAAAAAAAACTATGAAATAGATGGACTTTGCTTATTGCTAAGAAAAATGATATTCATGGTGCTGAAGCAAATGCTTGTAATTTTGTACCACACCTAGTAATGAATTTTTACGTTCATATTAGAAATTTGAAGACTTAATTGCTATCCTTCATTTAAAAGAATTATTTCTGAAAGCCACAAAAGTTCTTATTAACATAAATTATTCCCTAATTTTGCATATTTTACAAATATGCATACTAAAGTTACAAAAGTAAGGAAATTGTTGGATTTTGTTTTATTTCCAAAAAAAAGTATATTGGTAGAGGTGATGTAATTGCAGGCGTATATGCTTGAAATTTCGAGTGATTCTTTGTTGCGATATTATACATTCATCTTAGAAGTTTAAGGTCTTAGTTCCTAACATTTAAAAAAAATGTTTCTTAGGATTACGGAAATTCTTATTACCATAACTTATTCCCTAATTTTGCTTAGTTTAAAAATTATGCTTCTACTTAAGTATATAAAAATATAAGAGAATAAGGAAATGGGCGCATTTTGCTTTATTGTAAAAAAATAACATTGGTAGAGCTAATGTAATTGTCTTCCGAGCTGCGTGTAATTTTGTAGACTTGGTAGTAACAATATTATGCGATCAATTTTGAAGTGCAGGTTGTTATTGTTTTTCTTGCCTCAGAATTTTAATTAAGTTAAATCAGTTCTTGATTTTATCAATTTTACAAAGATTTCTTGCGCTATAAAATTGAAATACTACAATTTCGGTGAAATCACTGGCTTTTGCTTTCTTGCTAAAAAAAAGGACATTTGTAGAGCTTATATTATAGTCATCCGAAGAGCTTGAAATTTCTTAGAGATGTTGGTAATAATATTATGCGTTCATTTTAAAAATATCTAGTCTTTAATGCATCTATTTGTAAAAAAAATCTTCCTGAATTTTATTAAATTTTTTTATCATTAATAATTTATTTCTTGCCTTGGGAATTGTACAACAGAAAATAAATGACTGGACTTCGCTTTATTAAAAAAATTACATTAACGAAGCTGCTGTAATTGTCTGACATTGTACTTCAAATGTTGTTTGATTCTTAGTTATGATGTTAAACGTCTAGAAAAAAATCCCTTGGAATAATAACATTTTTGAAACTATTAAAATAGCAAAGTTTTTAAAAGTGATCAGAAAGAAATACATATCAAATCTTATGTTTAGCATAATTAAAAAGCGAGCAAATGATTGTGAACTATAGAACTTTTCGATTGAGTTTACGATTATTATTGTGGGGCTCTTTAACATCGTGTGGAACTGTAATTGACGGATTGTCGTTGATTTGATCTGGAAAAAAAATGAAAGAAATAATGCTTGTGGACATTCAATTTGAAGTTTTCTCAATTGAATACAATAGGAAAGTATTCTGTAGTTTATTTATTCCATATACCGTTCGCCTAAAAATGCATTCAATATTCCAGTAACTCCATCAAGGCTACTGTATACATGATGATTTATTTTTTGTTCTGACAGAAAATTTCACCTCTGTAAAGTACATTATTTAATCGTACAATATTTTTCCTAAGCAAACCTCTTCTAAATAATTCTTTGCTATTGAATTTAACTTTTTAAATATATTACTCAGCATAACTATTGCCACCACTGCGTTTCGCCATCACGATGACCATTCATTACTCATACGCCCAGTCGCTCGTCATTGCCATATGAAATATGCTGCTGTGTTATTTTCAGTACACAGAAAAAAATAGACAAGAATTATTTTCAATAAAATCATGTTAATTAATAAAATTTTTAGTTTCAATAATATTTGTCATTAACTTGAATATTGTACTTATCAATTCCGCGCATTTTATTGACTCAACGTGATCATGTGCTGATGTTGTTGTTTTTTTTTTTTGTTTGCTCGAGTTATATACGTGTGAATTCCGACAAGAAACCGAAAAACATCGTGGCTTGTTTTTTTTACTCAACAAAGTTATTTTTAGATTATATCAACGCAATGCGCACATGTAGAAGAAACATAAGTAATTATGTTTTGCGTGTATACATTATTTGCGTCACCAATAATACAATTTGCTCTTTAGCTGAGTGGTAAGTACGTTAGTCTATTAGTCAAGAGATTGCCGGTTCAACTCATCATCCGAAGCACATTCAATTTTAATTGCAGCCAAGCAAAAGCAAACAAAAAGTGGTTAAAAAAATGTGACATACATACAAATAACACAACACTATAACAATTATCACTGAAAGTAAAATTTAACTCAACAAATTTTTCCTTGATTCATTAAATTTCTTTATTGAAAAATTACAAATTATTAATAAGATATTTTATTAATTCAAATATTTGTATTATTGAATAATAATAACAAAAATTAAAAATTTTAAAAACCGCCGACTTTTTTCAGATATTATATCTTCTAAACGGCTGGACCGATTTTTTTCAAACATAGCTAAGAACCCTCTCGATCAAGTCATCTTTCAACAGAAAAAACTAAATGAAAGTCGGTCCAGCCGTTTGGCCTGTACGTGGACACAGACAGACACACAGATACACAGATACACAGACACACAGACACACACTACAAACTTATAACACCCCTTTTTTTAGTCGGGGGTTAAAAAAATAATACTATTCGTTTACAATTTTTGTTATTAATATAGCAGATTTCTTTATCACAGGAAATTCGAAAATTAAAATGATTGAATACCGGGATGTTTGTTATCAAAAATGAATCTTATTTTTTCTGTGTATGGGGATCTGTGCAAGAGTTAAATACTCCTGTACCAGCATTTAAATTTACACAAACACCTACACAACAATAATAATGATAATAACAGCAAATAAACATTTATTCGTTGCTTTAAAAATAAAAAGAGAGAGAAGGAGAGAGAGAAACGAGAAAATAAAAGACGAACTTCCACTAGTACATCCTGCTCGAATCTTGTCTACAATAAATCAAATTTTATTACACTTTTCTTTATTCATGCCATTGGATACGATGTGTATTTATGAGTTTGTATATGAATGTGTTTGTTTAAACTATTGCTTTGTTTTTTTTATTGTTGCTAAATTTTATTTTATTTTTTTTCACAATATACATACATAAGTATATACCCTTCTTGTATATATCCTTGTTGTATGTATGTGGGTAGAGCGATGTATAATTAGTGCTCCATGTGGAAATGATGTTAAAAAAAAACTAAAACTACTGCAATGGGAAAATAAAGCTGAATAAAACAAAACATCAAAAGAAAAAACTATTTTAAATAAATTTCTTATGATTATAAAAAAGTAAAGTTTGTGTAGGTGGACATATGGATGGATTTGTAGGAAAGCAAAAAGAAAAAAGGAATTATATATGAGTTTCACTTTTTTGTTCTCGGGCGAGGATTTATGGTAAAATGTCGGGATTATATATAAATAAAAGATTGTTTAGAGTTTATTGTGGCAAACACGTTGTTTAAAAATAAATTTTAGAAACATCGAAGAAGTATTTAATTTAGTTTTTTTTTTTGAAATTTATAATTAAATGTGGGCGTTTGCTACGGTAAATAATTTTTTTCTAGTGGAAAATATCTAACAGTAATAATGCACTATTTGTTTTTGATTAAAAAGTAGAACTTCTTTTCTTGGATCAGGACTTAGAGTGTGACTTTGTGCGGCAAAATTTTAGATTACCTTGTCCATTTATCATATCGAAAAATTAAACGTGCTATACATAGCCCCTTTTTTTATTACTAAAAAAATCAAACGTGCTATAGAATGTGTTCTTTTCATATCGAAAAATTAATCGTTCTATATACATTGTCAATTTTTCAGATCGAAAAATTAAAGCTGCTATACATAGAACGTCCTCTTTTCATATTGAAAAATTAAACGTGCTGTACATGGTCCCTTTTTCGTATAGAAAAATTAAACGTGCTATAGATCATCCTCTTTTCATATCGAACAATTGAATGGGCTATACTACGTTAATTTTTTATTTAATAGCCGGTTTTTTGACAATGAATAAATGTGTACGTTCTTCAAAATAACGAACGAAAATATTTTTATGTTTTCGTAACGTTGACAACATTTAACAATTTTCATGTGAGTTTAAAGTTTTTTTAGTGGTTTTTGGTTATACTTAAATAGGTATATTTACATCAAAATAGATGGAATAAAAGAAAGCTTTAGAATATTTTATATTCTGCTGTAAGCTGCGTATACGTTATTTAAACTTTTCTGAAAATCTTTACTATGTGTATACGTCATTTATCACTAATGCTCTGATTTACACGGGAATAGTTGTGCTGGCATAACATGGCAGTTTGTAGGCGAATTCGGTGAAGGGACTGGTTTTGTGGTTAGCATAATTTTTCAACCAGCTACAACCCCGCATTAGCAGCATAAAACCAATACACACACAACTTAAAAAACAGCAAATGTTAAATGAATACGAAAACCACTAATACACATAAAGCTGTGTATACGTATACATTTTGTGCCAGATGAATTAGTCTCGTGTAATTTGGGAAAGAACAAAAATTGTGCGGCTTAAAAATTGTTCTCGTATAAACTACCTCAATCAGTTTAAAAAGAACATATGCATTAGAGAAATTTCAAGAGATAAGGGATTTTTCAAATGCTTTACTGTAGCGAAGTCTTGAAAAACAAACACTGAACAACACTATTTGCAAGACATTTGTTGCAGTTATTGTAGGTATAGAACTAAAGAATCAAATACTTCGTGGTGAGGGAATTTATGAGGTTTGCTTTTTCCTACGCATGGGTGCGTATACAAACGTCATGCATGTACATTACAGTGGCCGTTAATTGTACGGTGATCTTTTTTTATTTCTTCTACTCTCACCCCCCAAATCAGTTCAGTTTTATGTAAAAAAATACAAAAAAATTTCATACCGATAAGTTGCGTTTTAGGGGGTGCGTCCGGCCCTCAAAGTTGGCCTTCCAGCCCATTTTTCAATGTAATTTTTAGCATATGACTATCCTTTTAAAACGTTATTTTACAAGAATATGACATATGGCAATATTTTAGCTCTTTGAGTCAACAACATTAGTCTCAAAGAAAGTTTTTTGCTAAAATTAATATTTTAGAAAATAATTACGAAAATAACCAACAAAATACCAAACATTTTATTTAACAAAATTATATATATATGGAAATTTTTTATTTTAAGCATGTACAATAAATTGACATATAGTCAAAATAAAACTAAACCAAAAAAAAAATACAGTGAATATATGGGCTTGAGCGCCGGACGCACACCCTAAAACACAACTTATCGGTATGAAATTTTTTTGTCTTTTTTTTACATTAAACTGAACCGATTTGGGGGGTGAGAATAGAAGAAATCAACAAAAAAAAAAAATAACGGCCGCCCTAATGTACATACAGGGTAGGCCAAAAGAAACCAAGGGGTGTAAAAGTTTAATAACTTTTTTGTTTATTAACTTTTTTTTATTTTTTCTTTCAGATTATATAATATACAAAATGGAAATTTTTTTACACTAAGTATGAAAAATTATGTCTCTTAAATGACCACCGTTTTCAGCTTCGCACTGATGGGCTCTTTTTAGAGCATTTTCCATAACATCTTTCAAAATTTGTGGCTGTAGCGTTCGAATTTCTGCAACAATGTTTGCCTTGAGTTCAAGAATTGTCTCTGGCTTGTTCACATACACTCGCTCCTTCAAAAAACCCCAAAGAAAACAGTCGGGTGCTGTCAAATCTGGCGATCGCGCTGGCCAAATAATTTCCGAATTTCGAGAAATTATTCGCTCTCCAAAAATTTGACTTAAAAGTGCCATTGTGTCTCGGGCAGTATGGGCAGTGGCTCCGTCCTGCTGAAACCACATACCAGGTCTGTTTTCAAGAGCAGGACGTAAAAAATTTTCTATCATAAACCGATACCGCTCTCCATTTACGGTTACAGCACTTCCATCTTCATTCTCGAAGAAGTAGGGCCCAATGACATTTTCAGATGTGATCCCACACCATACTGTACACCTGATGGAGTGCAATTGGCGTTGATGAATGGCTCTTGGATTTTGAGAACCCCAGAACCTACAGTTCTGCTTATTAACAAAGCCATTCAAATGAAAATGAGCTTCATCACTCATAATCAAATTTTCAATAAAGTTGATTTCTGGTTTAAATAATAAAATTCTATTGTTCTGGTTCTCTGTTCAGTTGTGAACCTCTCCATTATAAATTCTCCAAGTGTTGTCTATATAATCTGAAAGAAAAAATAAAAAAAAAATTAATAAACAAAAAAGTTATTAAACTTTTACACCCCTTGGTTTCTTTTGGCCCACCCTGTACATACTAGTGTCCTGCACAAGATATCTTATAAGAACTTTTAATACATGAGGGATTTTTCAAATGCTTTACTACAGCGAAATCTTCTAAAACAAACGTTAACAACACTGTTTACAAGAAATTTATTTCAGTATTGTGGTATAGGAGTAAAGAAGAAGTACGCATGAGCGCATGTACAAACGTCATGCATGTATGTGTGTATGATCTTTTATTTTTCTGCGCACATGCAAACGCACACACATGCATTAACATTAGTTGTATGCGGATAGTCACATAATAGCTTACCACCTAGATCTTACACACACACTCAAACGTACAGTATGCAAAATAAGAAGCATACAAAAATCAACACTACTTCTTTTGAGTGCTTGTTACAAACAAGCAGTCTTGGCGACATCGCTTTGTAACACTGATATACACGTACACCAATACATCCATCGTGCTTCGCTTATAGCACGACAGCATTTATTATTAGTTTAGTATAATACATGCGACGTGTATACATTTAAAAAACGTGACGTATTTACATTTCAAGACTGTTAACGCAGGTCTCTAATACGCACACAAGTTGTGTGTATGCTTTTTTATTTGTCTGTGCACATTAGTCTCCTGCACAAGACTATTTATAAGACCTTTCAAGACATGAGAAATTTTTTCAAATGTTTTACTACAGCGAAATATTCTAAAAGAATCGCTAAGCAACACTGTTGGCAAGTAATTTTTTTCGGTGATTTGTCTTGCTAACAGTGTTGTTTAGCGATTCTTTTAGAATATTTTGCTATAGTAAAGCATTGGAAAAAATCTCTCATGTCTTGAAAAGTCTTATAAATACTCTTGTGCAGCACACTAGTGCACATACAACCATATAAATGCATTTATACTAGTTGTGTGCGTATTCTTTAAAAACAACCTCCACTAAACACAAACATAATAGCATACCATATACGCAAAATAAAAAGCACACACGCATCACAGGAGAAGACTATACTTTTTCTTGTGGTATTTTAAGTGTTTGTTACGAACAAGAAGTGTTCACGACATCACATGTAAACACTCATCACTACATCTATCGTGCTTCGCTTATTATATGACAGCATTTCCCTGCAAATAATATTGGAGTACGTGGTCCAATCTAGATGAAACAGACTAGTTACATCATGGTACCATGTAATGCAGTCATGGATCATGTCGTTTTCAGACAAGCATTCAATGCTGTACGATAAGTGTTCGTGTTTAAACGAATATGATCGTTCTTCTTAGGTACTCACTAATTGTAAATATGAGAGTGGTCTATAACTATTCCATATGGAGAAGTTTTGGGGTTAGTCCGATGTAATGTAAAGTTGGACCATGTGGTCCAACCCTAGGAAATCGCAATGTTAAATCGACCACCTTTTATTCATATATTTGGAGTAGTTTTGTGGTACTCCTATTCCTCTTTGGACTAGTCTTTACATGCATGTATGGACTAGTCGCATTATTTGCAGGGTTATTGTTGGTGCAGTATAATACATGCCAGGGCAATATATTTAAAAGGTAAGACGTATTTACATTTCAAGTATTTTTGTGCAAGGCCCTAATATGCATACAACATATCTGTGGTCTTCATCAATAACAATTTTTATCATTTCGTGTTTATGATTTCAAATTGTTATATTCTGAATGCTTTTTAAAACGTTATAAATATTTTTGAAAAATATAGACCAATGTCGTTAGTTTTATAAAATAACAACACAACGTTTACCTTTTTGCAAGAGAATGATTTTTAAAAAGAAGTCTTTGTTGCTCCACAAGAGTTCAACATTTTGAATGTTTTGAATAACAACCTAATCGTGTTGTCGAAAGTAAATTTGTAAATCTACCCATTCCATCGCTACATTTTGCTCATACCTCGAGCTTGACACAATTAAGGGTTAAAAAAATGGGAATAATCACACCCATTTAAATTTAACTTGTTATTATATTTCACTTGACTCTACTGAACTGATGCTTACAAAATATCCAACAGAGCTTAAACTGTTGTAACTACAGAGTCTCGTATTAAAAAAAAGTGAAAGGGTGGTCCCTGCCAATGTACAGCGGCGTTATGTAACAATGCACTTTGTTCGAAGACAAACCAATAGACGCTTTGAAACTCAAACCCAAACTTTTTAAAGTAGGACCTATTACTCTTCTTCCCAGATGACATAAAACGAGGTGCTACACATAGTATTATTTGCATATAGAAAAATCAAATAGGCAATACATAATACATTTTTCAAATGGAAAAATTAAGTGGGCTATAGTTTGTATATTTTTCAAATAGAAAAAATAAATGGGCTATACATGGTACATTTCTTAAATAAGAAAATTAAATGGGCTATACATCGTAAATTTTTCATATATAAAAACTAAATGGGCTCTACGTCAAACATACTTCTTATATAAAAATTAAAAGGGCTATACTATTAAATATTTAATATTTAATGGGTGTACATCGTATATTTTTCAAATAGAAAAATCAAATGGTCTATACATTTTACATTTTTCAAGCAGACAAATTTAAACGTACATTTTCTTAAATAGAGATTTTTCATAGAAATAAATTAAATGGGCCTTACGGCGAGCAACAAATTGGCGAATTTCATCAAAAATTTCACTTATATGACAGTACCCGTAGGAACCTATTATCTTTGTACAAAAACTTCGAAAGTATAATTAAGCGTAACAAGCTGAAAAGCTTGAACAAAAGGTATAACATATTTTTTTTTATTGAAATTAATCGAAATATGAGTATCAGTTAATATCTTAATGGAATGGCATATAAGAACCAATGAAAAAAACTTGATTGAATGATAAAACAAATTTATAATTTTTGTTTTCTAATTCAGGAAATGATACTATATATCTATATATCTATATATATATATATATATATATATATATATATATATATATATATATATATTAAACATAGGCTGTAACTAACAAATATTATGATAATTTTTCTTACTTACCTAGTCTAAAGATGAATCTTTGTTTGAAAGCGAAAATCGATTGATATAATAATAGCCGCAGTTGTAAAAAAGGATTTAGCAAATATTTTATATCATTGCATTTTTGGTATAACAAATAAATAAAGCCTGGTAACCAGACATTTCATGTACTATTTCTTATTTTTTTTTTTTGTATTTTTACTTAAAAAGTTTGACCTTATTTCTCGATTCAATAGAGTTCATCGATTTCCTTTTTACGACATAGAAATAAAACAATTTATATTTTTGTTAATAATTTTGTTCTTTTAAAACATACAACTTTATTTTTTTTATAATATGGTTGAGCCTTGTGGTTGTAATTCATTAATTTAAATATTTTTTATATGGATTTTTTTATTTTATTTTATGTTATAATAGTTTAAACAAAATACTTTGTCTATTGCAACTACTTGTCTAAATATTTAAATAGTTTAAAAAAAATGTTTTTTTTATTTATAATTTTATTTGGAGCATAATAAATAGTGGCTTAAAATTAGTTTTAATTGTACATTTTATATACAAATTATTTATTTGTATAATTAATTAGAAATGTTAAATGTAAGACTTAAATTGATTTTCTTTATTATAAATAATATCACAAACAAACAAAGGAAAATGTTTCAAGAAGAGTGAGACTTAGTTTGTCTACCTGAAGCATACTTTCATGCATTTTAATTTTTTTTCAAGGCGAATTCATATCAGTTGTTCGTTTTCGTTTGCTCAAGTGACTATTTTCGCCGCTTGCAATTTAAATATCCGTTAGATGTCAACATTGTTACTAGGGATGCCAATACCGAAATCCCGCATACCGAAAACCCGGGAGTATTCTAAAAAACTGAATCCCGAGTCCCGGGATTTTTAAGCAGAAATCCCGGGATTTTGGTAACACTAAAAATCTGAATTTTTTTTTTATTAAATGCAACTATGTTTACGTTTGTAAATAAACATGAGTTGAAATTTAATCATAGTAGCCATGAATCAAATGCTTTTTACTGGTTATAAAAAGAAGTCGTAGGCGAAAAAATTATTAGTAATGAATTTTGTACCACACAAAACAAAGTCGGAAGCTTGGTTTGGTGTTTTTTCTTAGTGGATGATAATGGAACTGCGCACGCAAAAAGCAAATTTTGCAAAAAGGTATTAAAAACTTGAGGGAGGTTCCACCAAAGGTCTTTTGACACATATTAATGTAAGTATACTTTGTCAGATAAATATATGAAAGAAAATGTTTTAAATATTTTTATAGACCCATGATATTCAGCTAGAAGGTTGTACCTCAAGCAAAAATACTAAAATACAAAGAGAGGTGTCGCTGAGCGCTATCAAATAAAGCCCACGGAAATAACGGCCAAATAAGAAAATTAAATAAAACCCAATAAAATTAAGGAATTTTTAATTGGGCTTTATTTCATTTATATTGGGCTTTATCTCATTTTGAGTTTGGTTTCATTAAGCTTTTTAATTGGGCTTTATTTCATTTATATTGGGTGTTATTTCATAAATTTGCTCTTGGGCCTCAATTAATTTTTTTGGGTTTTATTTAATTGGGCTTTATTTCATTTCTTATTTGGGCGTTATTTCCTTGGGCCTTATTTCATAGAGCAACTACAGCACCAAGCGAACGTTGTTTTTCGTCAGTAGCTTATATTTGCAATAAAATAAGATTTCGATTGTCGGCTGCCACCCTAGATGCATTAATTTTTTTAAGAAGCTTCTTAAGAGATACGACTTAATATACAAATATTACTTCCATATTACTTTAAATTATTCCTACCAATAATACATCAAAAATGTTTTATTTGGTTATGTAATGAATTTAACTTTCTTCATGAATTAAGATTTTTTTTTAATACTTATACTTAAATCAATAATAAATTATAATTATAAAAGCCAATAAATGAGATTATATAATATTTTTTTGTTTATGAAATCCCGAAAAATCCCGATCCGTCCCGGGATCCCGTTTTTTTTAATTCAAAATCCCGAATCCCGGGTTTTAAAAAACCTAATCCCCTTTGGCATCCCTAATTGTTACTCAGTATGTTTTTTTTAATCAAAATTATGATATTTTTCACAGCGAATTGAGGTAAAACCTTATATTAATATGCCTTGTAACTTTTTTAAATCCAAAATTAGTTGAAAATTTGTTTTATAAAATTTTTATGAATACAAGAATCTGCCTCCCTCTTCTTTAATAAAATTAAATAGTTTATTTATATATTTTATTTTTTTATGTTTAACATATTTTTCATTATTGCTACGGTTTTTTCTTATCTTCTGTTTAGAAAATAAAAAGACAAGTCTTTTTTAAAAGACTGAATTTATATTGTTTTATTGAAGTATTTCTGTTTGCCTTGTCAATACATCAAAAAATTGCCAAAAATGTGTCACATACATCTATTTATAACACACTCTTTTTTTAGAGCTGATTTTAAAAAATAGAATAGGACCCTTTTCGGCACACGCAATATTTACTTTGCAAAGTCTTGAGTTTGTTAAAGAGAAGACAGTAGAGAGTACAGGTCTATGTTTTACAAATTTCAGGTTTTCTTGAGCCAGGCTGCTTTAATTTTCTTTTAAAACTGCCTGTTTGTGTACACAAAAAGAAAATCTTTGCTCAATTTTCACATTTTTTCATACAGTGCAGCAATAGAAATAATAGAAGAGCACTGTAACCTTTCGGTTCAAGCCAGTCTGTACCCCTCTTCTTTGCTATCTCTCTCTCATAAACTCAAACTTGTTTAAGGAAAACCTGATGTGTCTTAAACATAACTGATTGTTTAGCACTTGCAAAATTGATTTGTTCTTCGTTAGTTTCTTTCATTTTTTCCTTACTTACGTATAGTTACCTTATGGTATGCTGAAAGTGTGTTAAAGTAAACTTTGCGTGCGCAGAAACGAAACAAACTTTAAAAAGAAATTTTAAAATACTCTGTCGCAGCAAACTTTGCTTTCGCGAATGAAGTCCTAGCTTCGTGCAACAAATTTCATAATGTAAATTTTGTTAAAACTAGTATATACTATTAAAAACTGTTATATTTCTTCTGCCTTATTTATTAAACTTATTCAGGCTTTATAAAGGGATTTTAAAACAAATTTTCATAAAAAATATTTTTTAGAAATCCTTTATAAAACCATAATAATTTTTATAAATAAGGCTGCTTATATTTTACATTATCTTTATTATAATATTTTTAATATTCTTAATGTTTGCTTTATTGTAAATTTTTTTATTTTGCGTATACATGGGTTGCAGTTTTGTTATATTTTTTATTTAGTTTTCTTTTTAATCGACTTTTGATAATTTTGATTTTAAAATGTTTCAGGAATGAAGGAACTCAGCAATTGGAAATTACAACTGCAGTTGCAAACTACAATATATTCTAAATAAAAGTGTTATAATAGTAACAAAGATCTAGAAGATGCACATCGGTATGACTGTTAATTTTTAAATAATGGTGCCCAAAAATGTTTGCCAGCTGTATGGATGTGAAAATTTGGAAGTAAAGGTAAGTGCAAAGAGTTTCCTTAAAATTTCATCATAAAATTTATTTTTTTTTTTTTGTAAAATATGTATAATAATGCAGTTCACACTGAAAAATTTTCCGAGTGGGAGCTCTTTTCCTTTCTCTCCTACAAATGCAACTTAATAAACTTTACTTGTGGAAAAGCCGTCTTAACAGCCGGATTTTTGAAGATGAATAAATGTAGAAATTCGTTCTTCAAAATAACGAATAAAACAATTTTTACGTTTTTGTAACATTGAATAATTTTCAAGTGAGTTTAAAATTTTTCTGTTTTTTTTTTATTCAAAAAAAAGTGGTATATTTACATCAAAATGAAAAAGGCGAAAACTCTACAGTATTTTATATAACCAATTCTTAAATGTTATTGTTTATAAACGAAACATAAGTGAGAAAAGTCTTATGTTTCCAAAAAAAACTGGCTGTAATAATGCCGTAACCTATTGCGTATACGTTATATACAATTAGGTGAAATTCAATATAACGTATACGTCACCTGTCCTCAAATCGATTTAAAACAGAGATCCTCAAAACCCCGCATATGTATGTGCGAGTGGTCTCACAGTAATGAAGAGATAATTTGTATTTTTATTTAATGTGTTCTCTATTCTGTTTTATTGTTATTACAATCAGCGCTACCACTTTAATCCCAGTCTATTCATATGTGCCGGATGTGTAGCCGCATGTTACTATCTAACAATGAACTATTTATAAATTAGTTTAATTTCGAAGTTTTCTATTTATAGAGCTTGAATTAGCATATCTGAAATTAATTTATTATATGCGATTTAAAATATACGAGAAATTTAGTCGAATTTGAGTTTTACAAATATATCAGAAATTTTTACGTCTTGGCATCCCTGGTATGAGAAGAAAAAAATATATTACGCTCAAAAACGAACCACCAACACAGACATAAATGTAAATGTATATGTGTAGGGAGCACTGATTTAAAAAGATGATTTACATACAACACATGAATTTAAAAATACTTAATCATTTCCCAGTAGAGCTTAACGTTCTGCAATTTTTCAAATAACATCCCCTGTGACTGAGTGCTAGCGATGATATAATCTCAGTCCAGAGATTGTCGGTTAGATTTCCGCCATAGATCCTGGGTGTTTTCTGCAGACAAGCTAATCGCTTCGCGGGTTTTGTTTGTTTAAAAAAAAATATCGTGACGTCGAAAGAAAATTCGGACGAACGAAAGGCGCAATTACGACCCACTTTCACAAATCTACCCAATCTGTTACTACGACATTTTGCACTTACCTCAGGTTTTTATAATGACACACTTAAGGGTTAATCACTTTGATTTAAATTTCATTTAATATTTCACTTGACTCTACCCAACTCATGGTTACAAAACATCGAACAGAACCTAAACAGTTGTAATGCAGTTTCGTGCACTGTCAATATTTTGTACAGCGCCGTTATAAAACACTGCGCTTTGTGCAAAGACAAAGCAATTGACGCTTTGGAAGTCAGCCTCAGTGTCAGTTTTCTTAGTTGGTTCCATTACTCTTAAGAAAATTTTTTTTTATTCTGCATAAAACGAAGCGTTTTTGCAAAATGTCATTCAAAACTTTTAGGGCACACGATGTCGATAATGTTCGACTTACTTACATTCAAAACAAAAACAGATTCTAAAATTTTGTTTTTGTTTCAAATTTAAGTATGCGACAAGTCGAGTGTTATTGACTTGGGACAGGCCCTTAACAAAAAGGATGATCACCAGTTTATTACTTTTTCTCATGCTCATATTTTTACTTTAAATTATTAAAAACAAATTTGAATAGTTGGAATAAATGTATGCTTGAACCAAATTCAACCCTTTCTGATTTTTTTTTGTGGAATCAATCTGCATACATGCACTTGCTAAGGTTCATAAAATTGCCAAAAAAAATATTCTAAAAATGGAACTAAATGCACTAAAAATTTATATTACTGAAATCTCTTGCTATAAATCTATTTTTCCTGCAATTTCCAATTGCTTATTTCTAAATCATGTCCTGTTTATTTCTTATTACCTATAATTTCAAAAATGTTTTCTTATATTTAAAAAAAAAATCTTACATATATGTATTAGATTTTTATCAATACTACTGTACTATATACATTTAAGTTTTTAATTCAAGGTATTTAAGTTACTGGGAGAATCTGTTTTCTTTTTTCATTTTATGGAAATTTTTTTCCCTTTAGTATACTTTAAGTTCTTATTTGCAATAGCATTTTTATTATTACAACTACTTTTGTTATAACTATAGAAGACTTTTTTCATGTTGTTGTATTTGGAAATGATATTTTTATTTTAATTTTAATTCTACTTAAAATATTTTATTTCTTTATTTACTTCATTTGAAGTTTGCTTAAAAATGAGGTGTATTAAATATTTTATTACGTATACTTTAATTTCGTACTTTTGTTGAAATATAATTTTAATATAAATAATTTTAATTTATAATTTAAATTTTGGTATACTTGGTATTTTAATTTTCTTTTCACGAAATATAAGAAAAAAATTTTATTTTTGGCACATTTTTTTAAACAATGAATAAATTATAATATTTTAAATGAAGTTTCCAATGGAAATTTTATTGCTAAGGAGGCGTTAAGTTGTCGAAGCTGCTTTAGTTTAAAGAAGTTACAAAATAAATTGCTTACATAGAATTTTATTACAGGCTTCATAATACAAGAAATTTGATTTACAAAAAATGTAAAAGCCGCTAATTTTTAAAATGAGTCTAGTAAGTTTTTACAAATAGAAAATATTAACAATTTTAATTCATAAATACTATTATATTTGCGTGACGTCTTTTCTCTTGACGAAGTTTTCTTTAAAATGGAACGAATTTCCGCCAATCCGCTTCAATTGTGGTTTATAAAAATAGCCTAAACCGGAATGTTTATAAACCAAATTCGACGTGGTATGAAGAAAAATCTTTCCAAGTTATTGTATTTATTTTTTTTTTTTGCAAAAATTTACTTGCCTCACTTTCAAAATGAGGGGATCATATAAAAAAATTTGGGAATCGATTGACCTTGCTGGCCATCGCTAAAACTTGACACTAATGATCAAATTTGCTGCATCCGATACACTTTTTAAGTTTATAAAAATTTCTGAATCTAAAATTTTTTATCAAATAGTCTTAAAGTCATTAGAAAAAGTGAGTTTTTAAAATTTTTAGTCAACGACTAGATTTTAAACTTGATAGGCTTAAGGTGCAATCAGACGTGACATAACCATAGCCATAGAAAACAGCCGTTCGAACCAAACTATTTATTTGATTATAGGTGACTCAGCATAACGATAGCCATTATTATAGAACCCAATGGAATTTTAGTTTGGTTATGGCTATGGCATTATGGCCATGTCACGTCTAATTGCATCTTTATGCACGTAATTTCTACATATGTATAAACAGATAATTTATCTAACATTTATATCTTATAAGGCCTTATAAAATTTATCTTGCACAATAAATATCTGTACACAAATAGAAACCTATTTGTAGATACGATTCAATCCCCCTTATTGTAAATGGCGTCGTCGACATCACATTAAGACGACACTAAAAATTGTCACTTGTCTACTCTTTGTCGAAAAAAATTTACTACTACTAACATGCTCCTTAGAGATTAGTAAGAGATTCTCAGATTCAATTTTTGCCGATAAAGAGTATACACGTGACAAAACTTACTGTCGTCTTGATGTGACGTCGACGACGCCATTCACAATAAGGGGGATTATCTTAGGACATCTGTCTTTCGAATGCATAAACTGTTGTTCTTACATGAGCGTTAAATGTTATACGGCAAGTGTTCGTATTTTAACAATTATGATCGTTTTTCAAAAACCCTTTTGTATTCGAATAGATCATAACTATGGACTTTATTTTCTTCTTCCATTTTACGGTCTGTTTGAGCGACCTTCTGAGGTGGCTATTCGGAATCTTGTGATTAAATTTTGCATCAGAATTACATTTATTGAACATTAAACCAAAAACATGCATACGTAGAGTGTGGTAAGAGGCAAATTTTTTTTTAGATTAGGTTAGGTTAGCAGGCTGCTGGGAAGGAAAGATGAAATTTAGAGTCCAGCTCACTTGGGTCCAATACAATGATCCCTTTGTGATACCTGTATGTTGAAGAGAAGTTAGTGGAATAAGCTGATAGGGAAGGAATAGTGATAGTGAAGTATGAAGATGAAGGAAGAGACAGACGAAAGCTTCATTCTTTTACGACTATGCTTTTTTGCACGCTTTTTAATAATGCATTGCTACAGCGCCTTCTGGTATCAAGTGACGCGTATTGAATTTTGAAGCTGTGTTTAGTAGGCATTTTATTGGTTATTTTACTTCGCCGATGATTCTGCTACACAACGAAGGAGGGCGCTCTTCTGATGTATGTATATTAGGATTAGCATCTGCTGGAGTCTGTGTAGTAGTTTTAGTGACCCAGTGCCTTATGCCTGGATCACTTGTACTTTTCCCACAACAACTGACACAAAGGAAACTAATGCACATCAGAAAAATGCGTGTTGTTGTTATTTTTAATGACACCGGGCTCGAACCCAGGATCTTCGGTTTTTTTGTCAACGTGCTAACTACTTCTACCAACGCCACCCTCTTAGTCCTACTTAAAAGGCTATACATTTCTGAAAAATACTGTTTAAATTTTTTTCACAAGGGAGAAAAAAATTTTGTTAAGCAGTATTGGTATCAAAAAAAAATGGAAATCTGTAGAATTTAACAAAAATGTTTACTTTACTTCATCTGAACAAAAATATTTAAAAAAAATCGTTTTAAAAAATATTTTGCTATATCCTTGAACGTTTTTTCACATAAAAATAAATTTGAAATTTACTCAATTCTATGTGATTCTTAAAATCAAATTATTTTCTATACATGATATAAATATAGAAGGTACTTCCATTTTCTCATTTTTTCATGACATTCACCATCTGACAAGTATAAGTATTGTGAAGTTTCCGGTAAAATCGTGCTACCTTTTTAATTTAATATTTTCCCCTCTAATTCCTGTTTGTTTGAAAATTTTATTAGAAAATTATTTCAAAAATGTTTTTATAAAATACAGAATGTATAAATTAAACAATAATGCCCAAATTCTGTTCGACGATTGTATCGTCTTGTCTATGGACGAAAAAAAGCCGCAGTTATCATTCTTTACAACATTATTTATTGTCTATGGTAGAAGGTTCCTGTATTTGCTTTATGATTTTGTTCTAAACATTATATCCAACACATAATTTTTCATATATTTTTCAAACTTTTGTATAATAATTTATAGCATAGACAGACGACAGCGTTAATTTGCATTAACTGTCTTAATGCAAAGTAACTTGTGAATTATCCTCATCCGTAAATGCACTAAATGACAGTGAATTAATACTGAATTCAACTATATGATAACACAGTCCTCATATGGTAACACCGTCAATAATCAATCAAATGTTGGCAAATTGTTTTGATTTTCAAAATTAAAATGTGATTCGATCAGAAAATATAAGTTATTTTAATTGTTTTTAGAAAAAGAGCAAAGAAATATTAAAATCGGCACGAAAGGTATGTACAGATTTTGTTTACTTAATGCAAATACTGGCGTCTGTCAGGGTAAATTTTTAATTCACATTAGTGATATTTTAATGCAAATTAACGCTGTCGTCTGTCTACGCTATTAATTTTATTTTTATGTTTTAAAAAAATGGTAATAATATTTTAATTTTTCATTATGAAAGACAACAACCATTTTTGAAGAAAATATTTTAGAGAATTCAAAAACAAGAAAATTATTTTCAAACAAAAAGCGTCCTAAATTTTCTTACTAAATTAGGGCATAAGTAAAGAAATAAGAGTGCAGCATTTTTTAAATTCCGTTCATTTCCTGGCGTTCACCAACAGTGGTTAAGAGCCTATACGATTTGTGAAATATACTTGCCAAAAGATTTGACCGGTTATTAAACCAATTTTTTTAGAAAAGGATGTTACAATCAACAAGAAACATATTAAGTACATAGATTAAACAGAATGCAATATCAATTAATATTTGTTAAACTTAATGAAAATTCGTTGTCAAATAATCCAAATCATCAATCAATTTGGCTTCTCAATGCCAAATTTAAAGGAAAATATAGTTAACAGATTTGTATTAAATAGAAGACTTAAAAATATGAGATAAATTATTACATAATCACTTTTTAAACTACACATATATGTAGTTATGTATATAATTTTATTTATTCCCAAATTTTTGTTAGGATAATTACATATTTTTGTAAAAAATTTTTAGGGGAAGACGAAAAAAAGCTGCAGTTATGATTCTTTAAAACAATTATGGTTTATTGTCTATGCTAGAAGGTTCGTGTATTCATATATTTTTCGTATATTTCGTATATTTTCATATATTTTTCAAACTGCTGTACTTTAATTTAATTTTTGTGTTTTAAAAACAAGGCAATAATATTTTTATTTTTCATTATTAAGGACAAACATTTTTGAAGAAAATAATTTAGAGAATTCAAACACAAGAACTCAGAAGTATTTTCAAACAAAAACGTCCTAAATCTTCTTACTGAATTAGGGCATTTAATTTTTTAATATTTTTTTTACACTTTTCTTTATTTCTCTCAAAAAACAAACTTGCAAAATACTCATTTTTAAAAACAAAGATAGAATGGAAGTATCTTCTATGTTTATGTATATCATGATTGTATATTAATACCATGATACAATATATATTATTGTATCATGATTAATATACACAAACTATGTGTCAGTCTATTATGAAAAAGTTTTGATTTATTGCACAAACTGGTTATAGAGAAACATAACTACTAACATTTGCACATATACATACATATATGTATACAAATTAAGCTTTTAATCTTTTTCATTAGTTTTACATTACTTGAACTTTATCTTGGATAATTAATTTATCAATCAATGATACAACACCTGTCGCTCATAAATTATTACAAAAAAAAAAAAAACTTATGTACTATGTTTACATACATACTCATGTATGTATATACACACATGCACACATACCTATAAAAACGATGACACAAGCCCACAAACAATTTTCTTCCTTAAAAGATAGACAAAATCTGCAGGCATACCCATATAGTATACACTACAATACACATAAAAATATATAAATTGTCTCTATAAGAAATTTTCCTTTTTTTTCTCTAACCCACACCCCTTTTTTGGATTTTACTTTTTCGTTGCCACTTGCTGTGCTTTTACTCCAACCAACCTGTTTTGCAAAAGTTGTCTTTATGTGTCTAGTTGTTGTTATTTTGTACATGGTGCATGTCGTCGTCACTGTTGTTGTTTATTATTATAACGGGTTGAAACTTTTTACAAAAGAAAAAAATAATAATAATATGAAACATGTCAGTGTATTGGTAGCATCGACCAACATGATTTGGCATTTCATCACTCTTGCTACACACAGTTAGTGAGTGCAATATGTAGTATGTGTCTCTTTCAGGCCAACGCTCTCTTTCTAACGTTAGCGCAAGATTGTGCAAATTGATGGACAGCAGTTCATCAAAAACAAAAGCAGACAAAACAAACAAGTCAACCATTAATTTTTCCCTCCTTAAAACTTTTCAAATTAGACCTTGTGTGAGAACTCATGCTCTCTCTCCCTCCAAATATAGTAAATGGCAATGAGTAAGTTTTGTACAAAAATATTTTTACTCGACCATATACAATAATTGCTCTCAATAAATGCAGTTTTTTGTTCAGTACCTCTTACTGCACTGTTTGTTATTCCAGTTCGAATGAAAAAGAAAGAGATGTCCATAGTTGTCTTACAAAAGAGTCAATCAAGTTAAAAGTTTTGGCCAAGACAAAAAAAAGCTTTCATAAAATAAAATTTTCAGAGATTTTGTTTTCTTACCACAAGTTCCTAGAACTTGTGTGAAATGAAACAAAAGCCTTAAGGAGAACTTTAAAAGCTTTTCCGCTTTGAGGGGAAACTAGTTCCCCTTTTAAGAGTTTAAAGAGATTTGTTACCTTTTTTAAAACTAAAAGAGTATTAATCTCAGTTTTTTTAACTCTTTAGAAAAATGTTGCTTACACCATGTGCAATAGTTTGAGTTTGTAAAAACTATAAAAATATAAAAAAAATTCTGCTGCTATATAGGTTGTATTTACGTGCCACCATATGAGTCGTGGGTGTGCGGTTGTATGTTTTAAAGTCATTATAATTGATTAATTGTCTATGAGTGGGTGTTTGTACTAAAGGCTTCTTGTTAACAAATGCTTCTTTATTTTTCATTTAAGTTTGTGTAATGTAACCGCAATCTAACAAATAAAAGAAATTGCTGGCTGGTATATTATTTATAGTTTTATTTATTGCACATGAGTTTATATGTACATATATACATAGATACACTTAAGCGTATATTTTTACATTGTACGTACATACATACATATATAGAATTATGTGCATCGATATTTATAATAAAACATATTGATTAAACTTGTTCTTATTTTTTGTCTTTGCTTTAAAAATTGCTTAACAATGGCGCACGATTTAAAGCACATGTTTTGTGTTTTATGCTTGTTTGTTTTTGTGGGTCTGCTCAACGTCTGTTACCCCTGGTCAAAGCTTTCAATTAACTTGACTCTTGACTAGAGTTGCCATTAAATTTTTTTATTTAGATTGGGCTTGCATTTTTTTTCTTTTTTTTTTTTTTGTTAAATTAAAGTCATCTTAACATATTAAAAAAAAAATTCAAAGAAGGTCACACAACATCGTAGAAGTAAAGGGTGTTTTTTTAGAGGTATAGAACTTTGAATTGAAATAAAACACAAGAAAATCGTTTTAATGTCCATCAATTTGGCTTTATTGGAAGGATAATTTTATGCCATTAATGTTTAAATATGATTTCGGGCATGTGGCCGCCGCGGCTGGCTCAAATAAAGCCAATTCTACAGGTCCAATTTTCAACCACTTTTTCGAGCATATGGGGCCGTATGTTGGCAATAACGCCACGAATGTTGGCTTCCAAGTCCCTTAACGTTTCTGGTTTCTTGGCGTAGACTAGCGACTTCACATATCCCCAAAGAAAATAATCCAATGGTGTCAAATCACACGATCTTGGTGGCCAATTGACAGGTCCATTCCGCGAAATTATGCGCTCATCGAATGTTTCCTTCAATAAATCGATTGTGACGTGCGCTGTGTGGCATGTAGCGCCGTCTTGTTGGAACCACAACTCATCCACATTCATGCCATCCAATTCGGGAACAAAATAGTCGGTTAGTCGGCTCCAATTGCTGTGCACGGTGGCGAATCGATTCATTCGGGTCCTCTTCAACACTTTGCTCTACAGCGGCAATTGTTTCTTCGGTGCGCACTGTTCGACGTCTCTGCGGATGCGTATTATCACATAGAGTAAACGTAGTGCGAAAACGATCCATGGTTAACCGAATTAATTGCTCTGATGGACGATTATGTCGACCATAAAATGGACGGAGCTTGCGGTAAACTTCGCGAACTGAACCATTATTTTCGAAATAAATTTGCACGATTTGCAAGCGTTGTTCTTTTGTCAACCTGTTCATGATGAAATGGCAAACCAAACTAAATATTAATCACTGACTGACAGCTGACAAAATGGCCGCCAGTTAAAAAAGTGATGCCAACTTAAAGTTCTATACCTCAATAAAAAACACCCTTTAATTATATTTAAAAGCGTATGTAAAAAAAAATTCTTGTAGGATTTTTTGAAATTTATTTTTTTGTGGCGAAAATGGGTAAAGAAGAAAATATTAATATATTTGCAACACGAGTTTTAAATTAAAAATGATTTCACTCACAATATTTTACCAATAAAAACCATAATTGACTTGGACATTCACAAAATTTAATGAATTAAAACGCGGATGAATTAATTTTTGAAAAAATTTTTTATGAAAACATTGATTTAATAAAAGCGCAGGGTTACTCTAAATCGGTTCAGCTATATCAGATAAAAATTTTTATTGCGAATGAATTTTACAGTTTAAAAGAAGATATTAGTCCAATTCACAATCTTGTACAAATGGTCTTGCATCGTTGTATGTGCAAAATGGTATAGTATATTGATATTCACCACTTAACCATTCTCAGTGGTGAGTATCAATATACCATATCATTTGCACAACATTATGAATTGGGCTATTGAGTTGTATTAAAATTAATAATTGCATTTAATTGACTCAAAAGTAGTTCAAGTACTTATTTAATTTTTAACAAAATCAAAACATAATTTTACGGCTTCTTTTCGCATTTTTATTATTTTTTTTTTATTTTTTATTTTTTATTTTTTTTTTTTTGATACCGTATTAGCATTCTGTTTGAGTTAAGCTCTGGTACTGTAGGTAGATTTATCTTTATTGATTAGTCGTATCGCTTGTGAATAGAAGACAAGTTACCCGGAATAAATTATAAAATAATCCGTTCAGACCTAACGCTAAACTTCTGGAATTTTTTTTACTATATTTTCGAATGTATGGTCAGGGATATCGTATGAAAATATAATCAATGTTTAGGTTTTACCATTGTTATATCCTTTAAGGATTACAACATGAAACATTAAAATTTATCATTATTTTAGTTAAAAAATGTGCACTTCACTATCTGCTAAAGATTGATATTATTGTAATTCATCTTAAAACTGAAATGTGATGCAAGAATTTTGTAATAATTCAAGCAACGAACAGTAAAGCAAACAGGGGAATAATTTAAGAAACAAAAATTAAGAACAATCAGAGCAATCGATTCATGCCAGTATATTTGGCATTAGTAAAATAGAAGCGAAAATATTAAGACCGAAACCCAACCACACAATCAATTCATTCAGGAGTGAATGAATGTATGAATATATGTATGGTAGAATTAAAAAAATATTTCAATAAAAATATTTTCTTCCTTTTTTGGACATTTACACCTGCTCATACTCTAGCAGATTTTAGTAAAAAACTATATTAAAATCTAAACGGTTTGATATTTATAGTATTTTCACACTAACATGGTTTTAATAAAAGTTTAAAAATGTTAAAACCAACTGTTAAAACCTGGGGCCAGGTGCGAGTTTTTTAACTTTTGGGATTTTCGCATTCGGTATCGAATAACACATATCGCAATTTTTAATGACAGCATTCGATAACGTGCATACATTCGAATGTCCGTGTTTTACTCGCAAACAAAAAGGCATTCGAAATCATGTTTAACATAGAAAAAGCGAAGGAAAAGAAAATGTATGTTCAATATTTTACTTATTTATTTATACATATGCATATGAATATGTGCACAAATGTCATATTAAAAAATAGAAATATAAAGAATTTCTAGTTGACTTTAAATATAACAAAACACACTGAATAATGTTTTGTCTAAGAGTTGTCGGGGAAAATAAAAAAAATATCAACCAACTCTGGGAGCATCTAAATAACAAATTTACTGCTTCTGGTCAACCAATAAAAGAATCGAAAATGTGGCTAGTGCTCTATTCTCTAACTTTACACTAATTAATTATTATTAAGTTATTAATTAAATTAAAATTAAAATATCATTTATGTATGTATATTCGTTTCTTTTTTCTGCATATACGTGTGTATGTACGTACATATATACGTTTTTGCACACATACATATGTATTTATATACAAACATATGCTTTTGCTTACAATTTATTTAGTGTTGTGAAATGAATTTATATATAAATATATTTGCCTTTTTGCAACACTGAAACAAAAACTCGATTCGCTTAGTAACGAGTGACATCATCGGAAAATTTCTTGCCATCGAAATTAATTTCTATTCGAATGCAATTCCGATCACCAGTGCAGGAATTAGGGCACTGGTTTTACCATACAAATTGTTTTTGTTTACCAATTCAAGAATGGTTTTAAGATGGTTTTATAAAATGCAACCTTATTTTCGCTGTGCTAAATTCAGTGCTGCCAAGTTAAACTGGCCCTAGGTAGTTTCTATGCCAGTGAATAACAATAGATGTCGCTCAAAAGATTTTCAACTTAAAAATGGATGCAGCAGCAACAATAAAAAAGTTATGGAAAAAAGCGTTTTTTGGAAGGAAAACAACGAAAATATTTTCATATGAAAATAGACGATATGACGACATCAATTCGCCGATAAAAAAGTTTCATTTTGTAACGTAGTTGTGAATTTTTAATACACAATAATTTGATTTCCAAGCACTTCTTCACTTTGTATTAATATTTGCATAATTTTAAAGTATTTATTTACAATATATAAAATAATTTCCATTTTACAACGCATTATAAAATTTCCGAAATCTTCATACAAACAAAAACAGTTGTTGTACAGTTTGTCAAATAAGTGTTATAAAAAGCAGAAAAAAATACAACAACAAATACACTCATTTCTGCAGGAAATTTGAGCAATAATTTATTTTTGAGCAATATTAGGCAGTCTGTGGGTTAAAACCTGAATTTAATGCCTGAAATGAATGCAAAATCAGCTGTTTATGTTTTTAACGTTAAAAATAAGTTTTAACTTTCAGTGTGCAAACACTATTATAAAGATTTTTGTTATCTAAAACAAACTCCATTAGCTGACACATTTCCAAAACAAGATAGATAAAATTTTCAATAATTCATCCATTAAAAATAATTTAAAGCTCAGCTTTCGCAGCCCGCAGTTACAAACAATTTAATGGCAGTTGGCAACAATGCTCAATTGTGCCATGCTTTTTTGGCTGATTTGCAATGCCTGCTACTTGTCGATTGCTCTACAACAATACATTGTGTTGAAAATTGAAAATGAATTTCAATTAATTTGTGTTCGTCTCTGATACGCTTACACAAATACATCGGCTGATAGCTGTTCAACTCTACACAATTTTTTTTTTTTTTTTTGCTGGCTGTTTGAATGGTTGGTGGCAGTCATACCAAACCGGACCGGGCCAAACATACAGCCCGTCAATACAAAGTGGCCATACAAACTCAAAACCTACAACTAAACATTAATAAGTTTTTGCTGCTTTTAGCCATTAAAAGTTTTTGAGTGTGTGTTTGTGTGTGTGTTTGCTTGTTTATATAAAAGTTAATAAGGAGGAGCTTGTTGGAGTGGGTACCTGTTTTGCCTTTAGTTTGTTTACAAATATATATTTTTTTTTCATTACAAACACACGTGCACATGTGACTACAATCTACATACATACATAAATACATACATACATACATGTACGAGTAATTATACATATGATAACTTGTACAAAGAATAACTGATATTTTTCGTTTTTGCTTCCTTCATCTTTTTTAAAGGTGAGCAAGTTGTTTAAGTGTGGCAATTAATTGTGGAACGTTTATAATCATTTTCTTTTTTTCTCATATTTTCTTTATTGTAGTTCTCTTTGTAAACATTAATTTTATGCGTTTTTTTTCGATCAAAGTTTTTCATTTATGTGGGAGTGTTGAAAATAATAATCATTTTTTTTTTCGTTGCCGAACATTTATAGTTTTTAGATTAGATGAAATGAAATATTGGCGTGCAGATCATTGCGGTAAACAACCAATCAATATGTATTTGTAATTTTGTATGAAATTTGTTTTCTTCACTGGCAAACAACGCTGCCATTTATCAAGATTAAAATAAATCATTAGATATCCTTTGATTGGGGTCGCTGATGTTGCTGCACAAATAAGACTAAGCTTTGGTATGCATGTTTGTAGAATTTTTATTTAGGTTCAGAATGGTAGAGTGATATTTAAGAAAATCAAAAGCAGATATGTGTTTAAGGAGCCGAGAATAAAAATGTTTTAAATGTATACAAATCTCTAATATACATACACAAATTTCGCTTTAATTCATTTTTTTATTAAAATATTTGATCTCATTTTTTTTTTTGGAAATTACTTTGCAGATTTCTTACTTTAATTCCTGGTCACCATATTTTAAGTGCAACAAAAAATTATTTTGATGCTTAAGATATACAAGGCTGATAAAGCTAGGTTGACTTTAAAAAATTTATCAATACAATATGCAGCGTTATTTAGTTAGATAGTATAAAGATGACAAACACTAAACACATTTTGTTCAAAGACAAACAAATTTGACGTGTTTGTAAGTCACACCTACTTCTCAAATAGTTACCCTATAGAAAACTTGGTGTCAGCTGTTTCCAAAATTAGGGAGCAGTGTATGATGAAAAAAAGACATATCGTGTAAATGCTTACATATTTACTATTATCTTGTTAATATTAAATCAATTTAATTGGGACTCCATGTATAATTCTAGTAAATGGCACTGAAAAATATCAATGTGGCTAGATCTAATACCTATCAAATAGTATAAATATAATGTCGATTGTTCACCAGTCCCATAAATATACTTAGCTATTAACCTCAGATTAACTGGTATTTATAATATTGAAATATGAAAGCCCCTGGGTGTGAACAAGTAGTTGGCAAGCCTGTCATGCCGGAGGTTGCCACTTAGAATACCAAGAAAATCTCTGCTTCAAAATCAAACCTATTTACGTTTGTAACAAAAAAATGTATACGTTTTCATTGTTACAGTTAAGTGTCAGAATGACATTTATATATAATTTATATTATGCTACACCAAATAAGTACCTATAAGATAGTTTAGTCACAAAATATCAATATATTAGTATACAGAATATCAGTTAACCCCATTCTACGCCATCCTCATGTAAAAGAGACTGGTCCGCTTCATCGAGATGGTTAGAACTCAAACTGGTCTCCATCTCGTGCCCAGCAAAAAAATTTCAAAAAAGGTAATCGAGTTTGGAATTAAGCATTTTTGGTGGAAGCTTTTCCTTACTGGATTACCAACTTAATGATTTTAACAAGGCGTGAGGCTAAAATAATCGATTCTTGAGAAGAACTTACTTTTTTATTTGTCAACATTTCATTCATTTCATTTCATTTCGTTTAGCAACTTGCACGTCATTTTTTTAAATTTTAGGTAATGTGATTTGTAAGCGAGTAATGAAAATTGGTAATCAGAAAAGTAAGTCATTATATGGCAACTAGTTCTAATGGTAATGTATAATTTTTTGCTGGGTGGCTACAGATCATATGACTCTTCTAGTGTCCGTTTCATTTCCTGCAGGGTAATTTATTAGAAAATTGCATGATTCTATTTGGTTTTTATAATTTAATATATTTGAATCAGATTGCATTGTTTGATATGCTTCTTTACTGCCATCAAACCTCCAGTATAACGCCTCGATTCCGGTTCATTTAATTTAGCGCTATGTAGAAAAATAAATACTTCAGAATAAAAAAAAAAATTTCAATATATCTGTTCAGAGTGACGACATTTACTCTGAGCCTGATCGCCCATCAAAATGTTTTAAAGTAGCCGACAAACACATTTAAATGCAAGAGGTTATTAGTGTTTGTTTAAAAATCAAGTGACTCATCAGCAATGACTTCATGACTTCAGCTTACAGTTGTTGTATCTTATGTTGTTCAGTTAATTGTTCTTACCACTTATCATAAAAACATACCCACATTTTCACAACTGCACAACACTCATCCACCACCTGCTCATTGCAACATCTGAAAATATCGTTCATAGTAGTGCTAAGGGAAAATGCAACTTATAGTGCTTTTGAGGGATCCAGACGAAAACCGGAAATTTGATACTTGAAAGAAACAAAGTCCCACTCTTACAACCTTATATAAGTGTACAAAGCTTAGCAACTCCAGCCAAAAAAATAACGAGGGCAATCATAAATAAAATTCCGCGAGAAATTTTTCCCTGGGAACAATTCCAACTAATAGCAAGTAAAATGTATTGATATTATGGAGAGAAAAAGCACCTGACTACGGAGGCTACTAATTACATTTCGGAATCCGGCAACACTAATGTCAATAACTAAAATATGCCAATACTTTCATTTCACATTTTTTAGCATAGAAGTGCTCACAGCGCTTGGATGTACAAGTGCTAATTGTGTTGTTTACAGTGAATTCAGAAAATGAGTTTGACAAAAAAAAATTATGATTTCAGGAGAAGAAAACTTTCTTGAATTATTTTTCACAATTTTGGACGTGGATTATCTCAAGAAAAATGTACCGATGAACTCAGTTCTTTGTATGGACCTAAACTGCCATCAAAAATCACAGTATATCTTTGCTAAAGTGAATTCAATCGTGGTCGTAGTTCCGTCACCGGCGAATTCCGTGAAGGTCGTCCAAAATCGGTTGTTGTGCTACAAAACATCGATGCAGTGCATGAACTGATTATGCATTATGATTATGATTATTGTGAGATAGACGTATCCTTGGATATTAGTTCAACTTCAATACATTCGATTTTGCATGAACACTTAGTTGTAAAAAAAATTTTTTTCCATAATTAATTAATCGCTCAAAAAAAGGTTCGCGTTAAGTGGTGTAAGGAAATTATTAAAAACTTCAAACGTGTTACTTCAAAAGACGTGTATAAAATCGTGATAGGAAACGAATCATTGATATATGCTTATGAGCCAGAAACAAAACAGCAAATGACCGTGTGGGTATTCCAAGATGTGCTAAATCTAACAAAAGTTTTTCATAGAAGAAGCACAGTGAAGCAAATGGTCGCCGCTTTCTTCGGCCGAATGGGTCATGTGGCCACTGTTTCGCTTGAGCACGTAAAACTGTTAATTCTCAGTGGTACACGACCATATGTTTGCCGGAAGTCTTCGTAAAACTAACTCCCGAAGACGAATCATTCTTCAGCATGACACCGGGAGCTCTCACACATCTCGTCCAACTAGTTAATTTTTGAGCAGTCAAAACATCAAATTGATGACTCATCCTATGTACAGTCCTGACTTAGCAATGACTTCTTCTGTTCCTTAATATCAAAGTTAAACTGCATGGTCAACGATTTACGAGAGCCGAAGCATCAGTTGAAGCATTCAAAAACCATGTATTTGAGTTGTCTCAAGAGGAATGGCAAAACTGCTATAAAAAATGGTTTGAACGAAAGCAAAAGTATATTTATTATCAAATGGAATATTTCGAAAAAAAAATAAATCCATTTATTTTCATTTAAAAATTTTTGTTATTATTTGCTATAAATAGTAGCCCTCGTACAGCCGTAAAATACTGCTTTTCTCTCTAACATTTATATCAAACATTACTTTTTGTCTTCTTTATAAATAATTGTTTAGCTTGAAGTAGAGTTTCATTCTTATACGTGCCGAAGGCCTACAACATCCCAAAATACTTCATAATTGGCAGAGATCATCACTGGGAATATATTTCTGTACTCTCATAGTCCTGCACATCTATGTTATTTGTTAATTTATTTTGCATTCTTTTTCACTGTTTATAATTGTCTTTTTTGGTATAGTAAGAATTTATCCCAGAAGACTGGGTCATTTTAAAGCAATCAAAATTTATTTTAATAATATATAAGAGAAAAAATGCATCCGTCCGTTAAAGTAATCATAAACTTCTAATTGGATCCAAGAGATCACAAGCATCTTTGTTTTTTAGCTGAGTGTATTACAAATTTTAAATAAAATAATAGTTATTTATCAAAAAACTCTTGATTTACTACAGCAGCTTTCGACTAACTCAAACTATCATCGCGTATTGTTTTTTTACTTCTATATATCTAAATATCGTAAAATATTTTAGTAATACAAACTCATACCTTTACTTTCCACCCTTGAGACCCTCATTGATTCACCCTTCACACTTAGGCATTTTTGCTCGACAGCTGCTTGGCCAACTCGGTATATTTTAAAAATTTCGATTGCGGACTCTCGTCGTAGGGATTGATTGTTGGTGTATTGTTAACACTGGACGGTGGTGTCGGTTCTAAACGTTGCTGAACAGATGGACTCTTAGCTGGAGTCGCGCTTTTGGGAGAAGTTAAGGATTTCGGTGAAACAGCAGCTGGTGATTTCATGCTGTTAAAATCAATTTGATGTTGCTGCTCATCCTTGACAAAATGCACCTTGGACAAATGATGACGATAGGCGCCCTTAGAGCTGAATGGTGTATCACAGAAGGAACATTTAATAATGGAATCTGCTGTTACAACAGCATCATTGCAAGCCCAACTAAAAGCTAACATGGTGGCAGTATTGCTGCCACCCGTTGCACTATTACAACCACTCGCATTTGTTGTGGAGCCAGCAGAAGATGAAGAAGCTGCCGAAGCTGAATGTATTGCCAAATTATTAATGCTGCTGGTAGATGAGCTGCGTGTATTTGCTGTAGGCGCATCGGTAGTTTCGCAAAGTTTTTGCAAAGCAGCCAAAGGATTAGCATTTGGTTTCTTTGCTACTGCTGCGGTAGCATTATTATTTGCTTCCACATTGGGACTGTTATTATTACTTATTGCGGTTGCAGTCGTGTTGTTAAGATTATTAAACATAGATGATAAAGCATTAAGACTGCTACTTTCGGTGAAGCCAAGATGGTGGGACTTCTTGTCGCCTGACGAACAAGTTGATTTTGGCGTTATGGAACGTTCACTAATACTTGGACTTATGGCACGAGAATTGGGTGTTAGTGGAATGTGTCTCATATCGGTTTCTTTAACTGTGTGCAACAATTCTGATTCCTCATGTTCTTCTGGTATATTAAACTCTTTCTTGACAGAAATTTTCTTTGGTATTTCATTAATTGGTATGTTGTCGGCATCGTTTGGTTGTTCACTGCAATCGATTGGCTCGGATTTGATTTTAGTTGCATACAAGTTGTCTCTAGTTTCTTTTAGATTCGCATAGGCTTTGTCCGGAGTGAGACGAGGTGTGTTTTGTCGCGATAGATCATGGCAACGGTCTGGTGTAAAAGATTCCAAGCGACTGCTACAACGTTCAGATATTGAACTCGATTCACTGGCACTGCGGTCACGATTTGAGGAATAATGCGAATAGGAACGTAAGAATTGCATTGTCTGAGGATCCATCAAAGGTTTGGTGTAGTCCACATTGTCATCTATGCCTAAACGTTTGAGTATACTCGAACCCAGTGGAGTGCTGCCTGAAGTGGCTTCTCCAAAGCCAGAGGAGTGGCGCGGTCTTGAGTCAAAACTTTTTTCGATTAACTGCTCCAAAGCATTTAAGACCGAAGTGCCGCCGGAAGTCTTTTCAGACTCAGTAGGTGGCAGTGGACATAAAATGTCCGCCCTAGTATGGGAAGACGACAAAGGAGAGCCGTTGCCGTCTGAAGTTTTGCGACCATCACTGCGACTGTGAGGAGTCTGTGGACTATTTAAGCATTCCTGTGGTGTTAAATTGCCGTAGGGAGACTTAAGTGTATTATTGTTATTATTTTGAGATCTAGGTGACATAACTAAACTACGATCAATACATTGTCGTATGTGATCAACAAACATTGCAGTTTCCACCTTGTCGCCGCAAGTTTCACAAGACAGTTTGGTAGAAACGGCAAAATCCCTTAAAGGTTTAAGCGCCTGATCCAGTCCTGCTGCTTTGAAATCTTGCTGGGCTCTCTCCATTTCCAATAGTTTGCGTACCGGCAAAGATTTTTTGCGCTTTTCTCGTGCCTGCCTTCCTCTTCCCCTTATCATAGTGGGCATACTTTCCGTAGCTGCCGAACTTCTCATCATGTGTTCCTTATAATGGTTATTTTTCATCATGTGATTGCTTAACTCTTTCAAAGTGGAAAACGCTTGATCACACACTTTGCATGTCAGCACAGCACTAACAGTAGAGTTTGCATTCGCTGTACTATTAGTAGGAGATGTAGAGCTGCTATTGACAGTTAGGTTTGTGGCATTATTGCTGTTGTTGTTGTTGGCAGCAGCATTTGAAGATGTTCTATTAGTGCCGCTGCTGCCACCACCACTATTATCTCGTGAAGAAGTTTTCTCATCGGTAGACTTCCAAGAAATGATTTGTTCTTGCGATATTATGTTTGTGTAATGTTGAGTCTCTTGCATGTGACTTGTCATTTCGGCTAGAGAACGGAAACTCTGTCCACACCACATACATTTCAATATTTGGCGCGTTTGTTCGGCCCCCTTGCCCAACCACACATCTTGTCCGCGCACTAGTTTGCGTGGCAAAGGCATCGTTTCTTTGATTAGCATGTTTAGATCGGATTTACTACCACCAGATGCTGTTGCATTGTTACCAGCTAATGCTGCTTGTTGAGCTGCTGCTGTGCCACTACTTTGCGTGGTCGAATGACGAGAATGATGGGAAGATTGTGTCGCTTGATTCCCGCCACTACCACTTGTTGGCGCACAATTAGAGCCAACACTAGCAGGAACATTAACTCCACAATGTTGTGTTTCTTTCATGTGCGTGGTAAGCGAAGCTAATGTGGCAAAACTTTGCTTACACCAGACACACTTAAAAACATCTTTGACAGCATCTGCACCCTTATTTAGCCAATGTGATTGCCAAGCACTGTGACGGCCACTTGATGCGGTCGTTGTTGTGGCTGCAGTATTCGTAGAAATGGCTGAGTGTCTAGTTGCGATTTCGTTATGTTCTGCTTTTGCTGATCCTCCTAGTCTTGTCATTTCAGTCATTTTCTCTAAAGCTTTGGTGGCCTCATTTGGTGCTATTTTCGTTTTGGCATTCCAATCCAATGAGAGAGGAGTCTTTGGCGACAGGTTGGCAGCAGCTACAGCAGCCAAATATGGATTTATTGGTGGTACCCAAGTGCTGGATGCTGGCAATGATTTATAATCATTTGATCTTGCCAATTTCCGATTGGTTATTATAACTGGTTCATCTTCGTCTGATTGACGTTTGCGTCCATTATTTACTGATAAATCTAATGGACTATTCAGATCATCTGCTTCATTATCATTCACATTATCAGACTCATTATCGTTCATTTTTTCACCATCAGCATCATCCTCATCCTCTTCACTGGCATTAGCATCATCATCAGACTGCCGTCGGCTTCTTTTGGTGCTAAAATCTAAAGCTGATGTATCTGCTAAATGGTTTGTATTTGGTGGCGTTATTGACAATGTTTGCTGTGAGTTTGGGGAATGTGCGGCTTGTTGTGTTGCATGTTGTACAAGTGAGGCAGCTGCTGCTAAGGGATTTGTTAATAGCAGATGATTTTGTTGAGCTGCCGCTGCTGCAGCTGCATTGAAATATGCAGCCATTGCAGCTGATTGTGGTGGTAGGAGAGCAGCTGCTGCAGCTGGTGCCAAAGTGGCGGGTAATGGTAGACCGACTGGTGGCGATGCTGTTGTAGGTGTTTCTCCGGGTGTATGACCTTCATGGCCAGAATAATGTGATTCATTTGAAGGACAGCGCACATCATTAGCGGCTGATACTGAAGCATTAGATTCGCGTGACTGGCAACGTGGACTGGCAAGTTCGCTGTAAGTAAAGGAAAATAAAAATAACATCAAGTTTTGTGATTTAAATGCAAATTATTTTAAAGAAAGAGAGAGATTATAATTACATGAAATATAGTATGATATACAATATTATTTAGCTCAGTGTTTTTAAATGCCAGAAAGAGATAAAAGTTTTAGTTGATTTGAAATTAGTTCACATTAACAAAATAATGAGGAAAATAGATTAAAAGAAAGTTCGGCGGTTACTTTTGTTACAAATCATCACATTACTTTTTGTCAGGCCCTAGTAAGGTTTTTATTTAACTAAATACACCCTTGGTAATACAAGAAATACAAATCGGTTTAATATTTAATGGCAAGATGGCACTTTTTCAGTGTTACCTACATACACTGGACTCAGTAAGTCAACGTTTTTCTTGTACAGAGTTGGGTAAGGCAGAGTTTAATTAACAAATTTAATGCAACAAATGTTTATCAAAAGCGCAATATTTTTTAAGTAGATTGCAAGTACTCGTGTGCGAATAAATAAAGCAAGACAATAGAGAAATTGATCAGCGAATTACAATTAGAAGTTAATAGGAACAATATTATTTCTATATATATATTTTTTTTTAATTAAACTTAAAACAAATTCTATGATTCCAATTCAAAAAATTTAAATAAATCATTCATCCACCAAAAAATAAACCATTTTCCGCATAAAGAAACTAATAAAATTATTTTTAAAGATTTTTTTTTTTGAGCAAGTTGACTGTTTTGGTATCCATTCCTTGAACCAGGGGTATTGAAAATTTTATTCTAGCAATGCCATAAAATAATTTTTAATGCGGATGTTTTACTACCGTTGAGGTATTGTGTCATATATTAACAAGTATTTTTTTTGTCGTCAAAATAGCTTTCCCACCTGTAGTGATTGTAAAGAAATGCTCAATGAATTGTACTTATATGAATTTGAATATGAATCAAATGAGAATTCCATCGTTATAAATAAGTTTTCGAAAAAGCACTTTGAAATAACTTCCTTTTCTAATGTTGACAATTGTAACACAAAAATTAAATACATAGTTTATGTAATAGCTTTTTTTAATGGTAAAAAAACTAGAAAATAATTTATTTGATTTTACACAATCATGAAACTCAAGAAAATCGCTTAATTCTTTTATATTGTCTTGCAAATTTGTGTTTATAATTTTGGGTAACAAAGAAGGTTTTGTAAAATTATAAACGAAATACGTAAGAAGCAGCCGACAGATATTAGTTTAATCTATTTTTAACCCCCGACTAAAAAAAGGGGTGTTATAAGTTTGTAGTGTGTGTCTGTGTGTCTGTGTATCTGTGTATCGGTGTATCTGTGTGTCTGTCTGTGTCCACGTACAGGCCAAACGGCCTGTCATTTAGTTTTTTCTGTTTGAAAGATGATTTGATCGAGAGGGTTCTTAGTTATGTTTGAAAAAAATCGGTCCAGCCGTTTAGAAGATATAACATCTTTTCTGAAAAAAGTCGGGGGTTTTTAAAATTTTTAATTTTTGTTATTATTATTAATATTTTAATTACAATAAATTAATTATAGTTCATCTTAAAATTACACTGTGAATAATATAAATACATGGAGAGTTTTTTTTCCTAATATCATTTCCACTAAGTTTTAAACATTCTGCGTCACAGGTGCCTCAAAATTTTCTTTCATAATTTTTTTATTCACAAATTGGATAGTTTGATATGTTAGGGACGATTTAACCAAAATAATTTTGAAATGTTAATATTTCGAATAAAAATTTATTTTGTATTCAAATTAAATTAGTTATGTTCTTTTTACAGCTCAAAGTTCTTTCGTATGGATATATTTTTTATATTTGTGATTTGAACGGGCTAAGGTTCGTACTGCTTTTTAAGCCAAATTACATGTGATAATTATTAATGAACAAATAACAACAAAGTCTGTTGTGAATATTCTGACAAACAACACATAGTTGAACGGAACAGCCAGCCCTTTTCGAAGGCCACTAAACCTTCATCATCAGCGTTCTTTTGTGTTTGGTCCACTGTGTGTGGTGTCAGTTGATGTAGATTTCTGCTTTATATACTTAGCATTATTGCAAATGGAATGTGTGAATTGTTTTGATTCATCTTATTTCAATTTGCTGAAAGCTTTTTTGTAATGAAAGCTCAATTTTACCATCTCTATGTTTACAACAGTCTTACCATTGTCGTTTGTTCTTTACTAATTATGCACATGTTAGTTAATTTGCTATTTTTGTTCTACTTAAGACAAACTTTTTTGGTTTGTTACTATTAAGTATATTTTTTATTTTTTTTCGTTATATTTTTTATTTTAATTATATTTATTTGACCTTTTTAGTTTATTCTATTACGTTTGTTAAGCTCGTGGTCGTTTTATTAAATTATAATTAATTTTTTCGGTATTTCCTGACGATATTAACAAACTGTTAAAACGAAATACCGAAAATATTAATTACAATTAAATAAAACGATCTCGAATTTAACAAACCATGAGAGGATATATTTTTTATGTAATAAAAAAAATTCAAACTATTACATAAATAATTATACCCGTATTTTAATAACGCCGCTATTGCCTTTTTCAACTGAATTCCCATAAAAACTCACTAATTATTAAATTGACTGCACCAGGTCAAAAAATACTTGTGTGGCAACACTCTATTCTTAAATAGCTGTTGTTGTTATTTACATTTATTTTCTTTTTACATAGTTTTACAACTACAATTTGAAGCTGAAAAAAGTCAGCCAATGTAGTAATGGTAAAGAAAATAAAAAACAAAAAACATGTTGATTATTGAGTTCTTGTTTCAACTTGGTTATTTGTTTTAAGCTTCTCATTTGTTTAAATGAAAGTTTATAACATAATAACTCTAGTTGTTCTAAGAAACTTTGGGTAAACGTTCCCTGATGATCTGCATTAGCAACAGTGAAATGCGCATAGGATCCAGCTAAACCCCTCAATAATAAATTTCAATGTATTTTAATTAAAAAAAAATATTTTACTTAATAAGTAAAATATTAATTTGGGATTATTAGTGCGTTTAAAAAAATTTAAACTTGAATTCAGTTTTGTTGTACTAGAGTCAACGCAACTTTAACACAACCCAATTATTTTTGGTATTGTGAATCACATTTAATATATAAATGAAAATGTTATGGCACAAGACAACTTCAAACTAAACCAATATTTAAGTTGTGAATGACAATACCAATGCAAGAGTTGGGTTGACTCTCAGGAAAACTCAAATTGAAATGAATTATATTTTATTCGTATCCGTGCCTGTATGGTTATTTATAAATACTATATATAGAAAAATTTCAATTATTTGGATTGATGAACTTTTATTAAAACCGAAAATTAAAAAAATTATTTGGAACTTCTTACATTTAAATAATAATTTTCCAAAATGTAAGTACAGGCAAATCAGGGTATAACGAATGATATGGTCAGGCTTATTTGTTATACCGAAAAATTCGTTATATCGCAAAATATTTTTTCAAGTGTTATTTTAATTATTATTATTGTAGACATGATACAATACAATGAAAATAATAAGGGTAACTTATTTTCAAATAAGCTTCCAAATACAAACTTACGGAATCAATTTTTTTTGCTTTTTTATTGCTGCTGTAGATTTTGTTTAATATTTTTTGTCTTTCGTTGTACAGAGCACACATTTATCAATATATTCTCTATACAAAGTATAACAAAATGTAAGAAATGTGTTCCTAGCAAGTTTTTGTTTTTTATTTTGCGATTTTTTCTTCATCATTCGTTATATAGAGTATAAAATTAGGCTAGCATTCGCTATATAGGGTTGTTACTGTAAAAAATTTGGACGTTCGTTATATCGGATTTTCATTAAAGTGAGATTCGTTATACCGAGATTTGCCTATACTTATTTTTTAGTTTAAAATAAATAAATAATAAATTTAGAAATATGTATATATAATTTATTTAAGATAACTACATAAATGCGCAATATTTTCATGTCATCTTTCAAAACCCAAAAAATATGTAAAAATTCTTCTTTTTGTTTTTAATATTTTACGTAATGTGATTTGTAAGCGAGTACTTCAATTTGGGAATTTAAGGAGTAAGTTATTACATGGCAATTAGTTCAGATGGTATTATCTAATTTTTTTCTGGATCATATCTTCATATAAAAGCTCGGAATTGAGAATTACTTATTTTGTAAACAGAACAACCCAAATACATTACTTAGATTAACATAACATAAGTAACATAACACCTTAACAGAATGTCAGTATCATTTACGTAGTCGTTTCCCATTTAATACCTCTATTACTCAATTATAATTTATATTTTAATTGAATATTTTTTAAACGATAACCGCAAATCACTTCAAAAATATAAATTTATATTTTCAGTAAATAAAATGATTGAATCTATCAATGTCTTAATTAAATTTAAGTACCATATGAAGCAACGGCGGTAATTGAAATAAAAAAAGTAGTCAGTTTTATTTTATTTTTGTTTTTTATTTTTGCTATTGAAACCCAATTCTATTTTATAACCCTTTATCATTCAAACTTAACTTCTCATTGAATACCAAAATGGAAAAACTTGAATTTTTTAAGTGTTTAAACATGCTTGCACAAACCTGATTGACAGTCGATCTACCATGAAATTTTTTTTATAAAAATTTTTAATATAAGCATCACATATGTAAAGAATGAGATTTATCATATACATAAGAGGGTTCAAACCAGACTTTAAGGTAATAGCTGACCTCAATTCTATTATATATATATATATATTTTTATTTAATTTGCTTGAGGCTTGAATAGATAGAAATCTTATTCGCCTTTAAAGGAATACGTGTTTTTTTTATTTATTTTATATAAAATTTTATTAATTTAATTTAAAACAAAGAATATCACAATTAGTAAAAATGTGTATCGCCTTTTATGCAACTTTCAAAAATGAGTGTATTCATTTATAAGTTAACTAGATTAAATTATTTTAAAAAATTATTCAGTTATAATATTTAATCAAATATAACATTGAGCAAAATTGAAGGATATACAATGAATAACGAAACTGTCTAAAAGGTTAAATTTAAGAAAAGTAAAATATATAGTTAAAATAAAATTATAAATAGACAACAAAATAACTTTATATATTTCTTTCTCATCAAAATGAGTAGTCATATTATATAATGTTTCTTATATCATTGGCATCCATTTATGGAAACATAAGTTATTACGCATCATTCACATGTTGCTCATTTTTTTCTGTAAAGAGGGTCAACTGAAAATTTTGCAATTTTAGCTTTTTGCAAGAAAACGATATAAAATGGTCACATCTAACCACTATAAAAACCTTAAAGCATTTTATCCACTCTCTCACTAAAAACAAAATACAATTTTGTTCTTAAATATGAAATTGGGCTAAATAGGATGCATTTTTGCTTCGAAGTATTAAATAAATCTTAATTCAATGAATATTTAATAAATATATAATAAATTTACATAAATATATTAATCGAGACTAGTACAACTATAAATTAAAATATTGCATAAACTAAAACTATTTTTTCAATTGTTCAAACAAACATATCGTCGCTGTTTTAACTAACCGACCTAACTGACATTTTTTTGAAAAATGAGTTAAGTCCTTTACTAGACTTTATAAGTCATAATACACATTGTCTACAATTTTCACGACTGTAAGCATTACTTTTTTGCCTATATAGGTAAAAAGATTTCTGACGCAGCCATAAGAATGAATGTATAAAATAACTATAAAAGCTACTCTCCTGTTAAATTTTTAAAATGTTAGTTAGGTCAGTTAGTTAAAACGGCGACGATATGTAATCTATTAAATATATCGACCAAAGAAATATATGTCTCAAGCTGTGGTCACACGATTGGCACAATGTACCAATTTTCGTCGGCTCACTGAAATAAATTCATAAGTAACAAAGTAAATTTGCCTTATTTCTCAACTAATTGAAATATAAATACACAACTGCACCACACTGCATTAGTAATAAAGCCATATAGACTTATTCAAGAATTAATTAAGTAATAATGTCATTTTGTCTTATTACTTATGACTCTATCGCAGTGAGCCGACGAAAATTGGTACATTGTGCTAATCGTGTGACCCCAGCTTTAGACCACTTTCATAATTATGGACACAGTTGTATCCGTCTTTGTGATATAAGAGTACTCGTATATTTTTTTGTCTCTACTAAGAATTTGTAAGTTTTGCGGAACAATTGCGACATGTTTATCACAACTTTTCAGTCACTTACAATAAAAAATTATAATAACAAATTTATTTTCATAAAAACTTATGTATATCAATAATCACCTGGCATTTAAAGCCTGTCGATAGATTTCCAACATCACAGCCTCGTGCAGCATCATAATGTGATTTTACTTTGATTAATTCAACGCACTTGATATTTACAAGAAATAACACCCAAATCTTTATTATTTGTAAAATACAAAACAAAAAACACCGCACACAAAATACGGCTCTACAACGCACCAGACACACACAATGAACACAGGGACACAAAGAACACGCGGAATGCCGCCATTCCACTGTTTGCAGCAACGCACAACATACAACACAAATCAACAAGCATTTAGTAATGCTACCAGACGAAAATAACAACAACAACGAAAGCAACAACAACAAACACTTGTTAATTCAACAGGAGGTTGACTGGCTGGGTGGGTGGATGCTTGGCTGCTTGGTTTGTGCGTGGCGTAAGTTGTAGCAGCAGGGTGAAGGGAATTTTTCTTTTATAATAAAAAAATATTTTCGATTTATTAACGTTGTAGTTTTTCCGCAATAATTTATTTTCCAATTAGTTTCTGTGTTGGCTTTTTTTAATACTTATTTTTTTTTTGTGGGCTTAAGTTTTTATGTCACTGAAATATTTTTCTTTGTTTATTAGATGTTTGTGTCAATGTCATGCATGTTCATACATACATACATACATATGTTCGTGCTTATGTATGCGTGTTTTGTTGTTGAAGAAGATTTAAAGCTTTCGATCAAAAACATTTACTCATTTAATCATTTTTTGTTTTTTTTTCGTTTTGGTTCTTTTAAGTTTTATTTTAGAAATGACGTTGGCTATTAATACAGTTTTACATTTGTTTTAATGTCACACACATTAACACAAACACACACGCGCGTCAAATAAATCATGTGTCATGTCACAGTGGTCATTTTATGAAAACAAATAACGGTTTGACATTTCTGCTTGAAATTTTCTTATTAACGTTTTTAGTTTATTACAGAGAATCTTAAGTGGGTGTATTTGCTTTCTTCAATGTTTTTTAATTTTTTTTTTTAAGATTTATTAGCACTTTTTTAGCACAAAAATAATTTTGATATGTTTGTTTATTTTTTCTGCACAAAAAAAATATTTTGTTGAATTACTGCTTCATCTCTTGGGCCTTAACTAAAATATTAAAATAACAAATAAATCACAGCAGAGAAATTTTTGAAAGTTTTTTTTTTGTTTTGCAAAATTATGAGATTTTCTTTAAAATTTATTTTGATTTTTTTTTTAATTTATTTTGATGCGTTGACTAGTTGTTTGCCACACTACAACGATGACTTAAAATTTACGTATTTACTGTTGCTGAAGTTATCACTGGTGTTGATTTTTATAAAGAGTGTAAAATATTTATAACCAACTGACGTTTCGATGTCGCCTTTGCCAAGTCGTTTAAGCGACTGAAATTGTTAAATAGTGTTTGTGCTATAAGTCTTATAAAAGAAAAAAATCTTTATAATAAAATACCATAAAGCTTAGCAGTTAAGTTCTATTATTTATTCCAGTACTGCGCAGTAAATCAGAGGTCCTTTGAACACACAGCAGAGAGCTTTAAAGCAGAGAGCTACATCACATCTACACTGGCTCTTACACACACACATAACACAGTTTTTTTTTATTTAATGTTAAATGTTTATGTAGCAGTCAATCATAAAATGACACTTGACAGTTGATGAAATTTCTAGATTTTTCTTTAAAGAACAAATCTTAGCAAACACTTTTTTCCATATCCAACAATTTTATTAAATTATGTACAAATCTATGTTATTTTTTAAATTTACTTATTTATCCATAATTATTTTGTATATCATACAAATAAATAACAAAAATAATTTTCTCGACATGATATCGTTGAAGCGTTATGTTGTCGACTAAAACATCTTTTTGACACTGACAACGTTGAGAGCCTGACAGCAGTACACAAAAAATATAATAACAATAATAATAAAAACAACACACATGAAACGATTTTTGCTTTGTTTTGGCCCGTCTGTCTCTTTGACTTCACTCTGTTAAAGCAAATCAAACAACAACAACTACCATGGCAATGAGTAACAACAATAACAAAAATAGCAGTAGCATATTCATAAAATAACTATAAAACCCATAACAACAACAACAGCCAGACACTCACAAATACAAACATGACCAACAAGAGCAAGAAAATATTCCCCGTAACAGGAAATCCCAATGCAAACAATATAAAACACACTATTCTTACGATGAGGGATTTCTTGCACCCAATATCACACACATACATGAACACCACTGCAGTGATATAAAACATTAACTCTCTTCGTGCATGAAAGAGATATTGTACTGATTTTATAACACAATAAATGAGTTTTATTCATACAACATTAAATTGATAAATGACTTTTTGTATTTGGGGTATTTGCTTGTATTGTGTTCATTGCGCTCAAAATAAACCAGCGCAGTTGCTAAATCAATTGAATATTTCTCACAGAAACAGGCAATTCAACTCTTATGTTTGGAATACTCTTGGTAAAAATAATACCAGAAAGGGAAATAAATTCAATTATTGAAAAAAAAACTTGATTTATTTCATTCACAATCTCTTTTGCAATCAAAACGCTTTCTCTATATAGCTCTTGGAAAAATATATAACATGCGCCTCGAGACCTTGCGAGCATTCAGTGAGAACATTAATCAAGTTCTCTGTTTTGATTTATGGTTTTGATTATATCGCAATAGAACACTCTTTAACAAAATAAAATCTTCATTATTATTATTCAAAAAAATATCAATTAAGAGCTGTACAGACCACTTGCCAAAATAAAAGCTTTCAATGCCATAAGAAAATCTCTTTTAAAACTCTTTTTCAAAAACAATTTTAGAGTTAGAAATAAAAAATTTAAATATAATCCTCTTAAAACTTCTCTTGTTTATTTTACTTTCTTTTATACAAATAAGAAACCAAACCTTAATCTTGCAGCCCACTGTGTCAGCCAGACCATGCACATGGATACCAACCTCTTTCTCCTGGAATATGCAGGCCAGAAAATTTGCAGTTTTCTTGATTACAACCTGCATCTGTTAAACCTGTTAACAGCACTTTTCAAATAACTTTAACTAACGCCTGTTACTAACACTGGCTGTTGAATTGTTGCCCTGTAAAGTTATTCTCTTTATAATAGCTGTGTGCTTGTGTGAATCTGGGTCTGCTTGAGTGTCTGCTTTAAAGTATGTTAAAGTTTTATTTAAAATTTTTTCTTCTACTTCCTGGCATATTTTAAAATTTAAATCAAGGTTATTTATGTTGTGTGTATGCTAAGGGAAGCTTTAAGAAATTTAAAATGTTCAAGAAACAAAAATATTAGAGTGTGTAGTTGTATTTATCTACATGTGTGGTTGAAAATTATTATTATTTTTTTTTGTGGAAAACGTGTTAACAATATTTTTCTTAACCTCCGTTCAAATTAATAGGATACTTCGTAGAGATTTTCAAAAACGAAATAAATAAATACACATACATAGGTACATATAAAGAAAGGATTATACACATTAGGGTGGGTCAAATTTTTCTGCTAACCAAGCGTATTGCAGAAATGTAATATGTGGCAAATTCTAAGAACTTGTTTAATTAACATTGTTGGTTTATTATAAAAAAATTTTTTTGATTTTTCAAACCTTCTTGTAAAAAATCGGAGGTTCACTTTTGATTTTAAAACCATGCTTTCTTCGAAAAAAAATGTCGTATAATTTTCCACTGAGTACTATTGTGTTAAACTCTTCATTAAGCTCTTTGATCCCGAAAAAATGGGCCGAAACCAATGTACATATTTATATACATATATATACATACTAGTGTCCTGCACAAGAGTATTTATAAGACTTTTCAAGACATGAGAGATTTTTTCCAATGCTTTAGTACAGCGAAATATTCTAAAAGAATCGCTAAACAACACTGTTGGCAAGACAAACCACAAAAAAAAATAATTACTTGCCAACAGTGTTGCTTAGCGATTCTTTTAGAATATTTCGCTGTAGTAAAGCATTTGAAAAAATCTCTCATGTCTTGAAAGGTCTTATAAATAGTATTGTGCAGGATACTAATACATACATACCAGACCCCTGCAAAAGACCACTTACCAGAACTTTTAAGACATAAGGGATTTTTCAAACACTTTACTATAGCGAAGTCTTCTAAAACAAATGCAAAACAAAAATACTTCGTGACGGAAGAATTTGTGATGATTGTTTCCTCATACGCATGGGCGCATATGCAAATGTCATGCAAGTACATACACAAGCACGTTGTGTGTATGATCTTTTATTTTTCTGTGCTCATACAAACACACATCTGCATTGATATTAGTTGTGTGCGTTTGCTTTAAAAAAACCACCCTTAAATACATAATATGTAGCTTACCATCTACATCTTACACACACACACTCAAGTGTACAATATGCAAAATAATAAGCATAATAAGCACGACGAAATTTATGCCGAATTGTGGTCAGCGAAATAGAGACGGGAAATTGATTGCCTAGAATTCTCTTGAACACTGTCATAGACAATGGCGATGTTTTCACCAAATCTTGCGTTTTGGCAACATTCGGGTATGGGTTCATTATTAACTGAGCTAGTGGACACCGTAAAATGAGCAATGCGGGCAGAAAATTGCTCGAACAGAAAATAAAAATTTTAATTTGCACCTGTTTTTCAGCGCTATGGCAAAACTGACTGAATAAATTACCGATGCAGCTTTTACAATACGGTCGCTTTGAACTTTCAAAACTCGGAAATCCCTATTAGATGTTGCTCTATTCACTGTGGCAAAGAAAACTAAGCACAAAATAAGTAACGTTATGGGCACATATGTGTATATGTAGTTATTATCTAAAAGTAAAATGTAGGATTGGCTAGGTTAGGTTAAAAAGAGGGCCACTCCATATTGACTCAATCTTCTTTCGGTTTGCACTTATTTTTCTTGTTGCGCGCTTTTAAGTACCTAGAAAAGAACCATAAAAACCTCTCAAAATTATACAGGTTTGGAACCTAGTTTCCTCAATATTTTTTTTTTTTTTTGTTTTTCCAGACTCAGTAGTATGTAAATATGTATGTATGTGTGTGAACTTAATTTTTAATAACGATTTTTTAACTTTACTTCAAGCGAACGCTTACGTGTTGTGTTTAAACTTAAAAAGTAAATTTAAAAGATATAATATATCCAAAACTGAAAATTATTTTCCCCTTAAGGAAAAAAATAACAACATTAAAATTTATGTTATTAACAAACATAACAACAAATTGTTATAATCAACCATTAAGATGTCAGACGTGGCAACAAACATACACAAATTGCAAACGAAGCCCAATAACTTACCCATTCAAATTACTTATACATTTAAAGATAATTATACATACATACACACACACAGTCTCAAATGACGATGGATTTATAAGTATTTATGTACATACATATGTATGTGTGTGATCATGTGTGAGTGTGAGTGACTGTATGCATGGACTGCAATTACCGTTAAAAATTATTAGCAACAAGAAGTTTAAAAGAATTTTTATAACAGCAAAGATATTTATGCAAGGATTGCCATACATTTTTCATAATTTCATTTATGGGATAAGAATTAAATTCACGTAGACAGCTGCTTAGCTCAATTTAATTCGTCATGAGATAAATTTGTTTTAACGTCAGCAGAGAAGAGAGAAAAATTAATTAATTAATTACAAAAATCATATGAAAGCTACTCCTAGAGAGAAAACAGAAAGGCATCTATATATGAAGCAATATAATAAATGCCGGATGTTACTACCAGTACCACAGCGCTACTTCTTTTTACTCTTCTCAAGGCTTTAAAATATACATATAAAATATTTAAAAATGTTAACATATACACAGTGATTCCAACTCTTGGATCATCAAGAGCACTATGCGCGTATAAAAAAAATGGTAAAAATTAAAAAAATTGCTTGTAAAAAAGCACTAAGCTAAATATTCTCTGTTATTTTATGTTTTATATAAATAAGTCTTTATTTTTTGTTTGACATATTAAATTGCTATACTTAGTGCCTTCAACGCATCTTTTGCTGGTCTAGGCCGCTCTTTGAACACTAGATAATTCTTCCAAGCTTTTTCTATATTTTTGTTTTTCCATCTTAAGTTAATAGGATTTAAGAAAAATTTCAATTATATAAGAACTAAGACACTTTTTTGTTATTTTTTAAATTTGCAAACAAAAATTTATTGAGAAAAGTCAAAGCGTTTACTTTTTTGTTTTGTTTAAGTTGTAAAAATTTTGATTATTGAAAAAGCACTAAAAAACACTGCGATCAATTGTAAAAAGCACTATATATACCCGTTTCGAGTACTTAGAAAGGAAAACAGCACCAACAAATGCCCTAGAAGCACCAAAATAGCAACGTTGCATATACGACAGATATTTGAGATGAGTTTCGCTATCAGTTTTAACTAACAGAGAGAGTTATAAGTTTTGATTAAGAGAGAATTTTCTTTGACATTCTATATATTTTTATACTATGTACCAGCATTTACTAATTTTTAAATACACACACAAATTAAATATAAAATTGAGAATTATATTTAAGTAAAAGCAATTATTATGATTGGAGTTTTCAGAATGTCTGACTTTAAACTAAATAATATAAATGTAAAGGTCTCTAACTTGGTTATTTCGTATGTATATGGCAACTCTAATTGCGAAAAATACCCAACAATAATATAATAATTTTATTATACATACATATATTTGTAAACAAGTGAATCAACATGTTTACCCAGACAATATTTCTGCTTAAATCAAGCTTAATTTTGTATTTATTATATTAAGAGTCAGAAATCTACGGAGAATTTCAGTTTGTTGTTGGTTAAGCAAGGTCTGTTTTGTTTCTCCTTAAGAAGCTCTGCAGTTTACTTCAACTAAAAATTCTTTGAGAACAGCTAAAAAAATCCGTAAAACTCTCAAAATGTTAATTAATATCTAAGCACTTAGAGTTAACGTCATCGCTTCCGAAATACACTGATTTGCTTAAGCAGACTTAAGCTTAGTACTCTGTTCAAATTTGTGAAAAATGTTGATAACATTTATTATTTGTTAGGGAAGCTAGGGCTTGAATTACGCCACAACATTTTATGTCTGTAAAAAAACCCAACGTCTTTGTTGTAGATCTCGTGGCAAACAATGTATTCAGCGTTGTCAACTCGGTGCTTTTCGCACCGTTTTTAGTGCTTTTTGAAATGTTCGACGCGACAAATTTTGAAGTTAGTGCTCAGTGCTTTTTTAAATTAATTTTCGGTGCTTTTTGTTTCGAGGCGGTGGCACTAAGCCAAAAACTCAAAGGAAAATTTCCTTGCCTATTTTTTTCGAGGAAGTCTTTCGTTCAAAAACATAAGCTCTGAAGATGCTCCATTCTCAAAAAAATCTACTAAAAGTTTAAAAGATTTGGTTTAATAAATACGTGTCATATTACCATCAAACCTTAACATTTTAAGCATAATTAATGTAAACAGTGTTTAGCCATACAACAAAGAAGACATAATTCAAGTATTTACTCAAATATAGTCTAATAGAAAAATTTTGTCTAGTATAGACAATGGGTGGAGAATGATTGATTCACTTAATGCAATGGGAAAAATATTGAGTCCACTATTGAGAGATTCAGTTGATATGAAGTCGTTTGAATCATTATCAAAACTTGCATTCCCATCAAACTTCTGTTACTTCCATATTGAAACGCAGATGTCACTATTTTTATTTCGATAAAAATTTATTATCTTTGTCACATATCGGCCGAGAGAATATTTCCACATAATTTAATAAAAACCAAATTTTGTAAGCCTTGATTTTAAAATATTTCCAACTGCTAAGCCCATCGAGCTCAGAAAGACTTGTGGATTACTGCCAATTTGACTAAACTCGAGAGATTCGTTTGTTCATTGACGGAAAAAATTAAAAATTGTTTATAATAATTTGAAAATGCTTCGCCTTATAAAAATAAAATGTTTTTCGGATGCCTTAAATTTGTACAATTTATGTACATGTTGTCGGTTGGTTATTGGTTTGCGGCACAGTATATTCAAAATATATTATGTCTGCAGCAAATCAATAACCAAACGATGTGTAAATTCTTTTTAAATAATATAATAAAATTTTAAATTTAGTGCTTTTTTACTTAAATTACGCGCTTTTTTCTTGGTTTCGGTGCTTTTTGAAATTTAAAAGTTGACAACGCTGAATGTATTCATATTATTTCTCACGAAAACTTAAAATGTTGAAGACACATTTCACATGTTTTCCTTACTCATGTTTTAGACTCGGCAGTTTTTCTTGAAGCAAGTCTGAGTTTATTGGGAGAGAGAGGAAAGAATAAAGAAGAGGGGTACTGACTTGCTTGTACAGAAAAGTTGCTTCAATTCTCTTTTTTTATTTCATTCGCAGCATTAAAACAATAGGAAAATTGAACAAGAAACCGTCTGAGTGTAAACAAGCGAGCAGTTTTAAAAGATAATTGAAGATAACTGCTTCAAGAAAAACTGCCAAGTCTAAAAGAAGACTTAAGATGAACAGAGAGACAATATTTTTTCATGAACCATTCATACCAATTTTTTTTTCTTGGTGTACTTTGACTGCACTTCGCTTGACATGTTGAACAGAGTACCAGACTTAAGCTGTAATATATAATTTTAAAAAGTTTCTTGAAAGTTTTTTGCAAAATTCTTAAGATACTACAAAAAAAAAAAAATGCAATGTGAATCGGACTCACAGAGGAGATGTGTAAACACCTAGTAATGAAAATTTTTTTTAAGTTGGAAGTACTTATGCTTTTAGTATATTTTTTTTAAATTAATTAATTAAAACTATCAAAACTTTCAATATTGTAAATACATAGGAATTTGTTGGTTTTTGTTTGTTTTATTAAACTTATTTAGTTAGTAAATGGGCGTTCTGCAGTATATACATATGTACTGCATTAAAAATTGCAGTAAGCAGTAAATTTACTGATTACTGAAAAAATTCAGTAAATTTTTGCTGCTACTGAAATTTAATTTGCATTTCCTGTAAAATCGTAAGGCCGTATTCATAATAAAATTGTAGCAAGTGGCAAAGTTTTTTTCATTCAAATTTTGAAACTTTTGTATCACAAACATTTAGCCACTTGGTATAATTTCATTATGAATATGGGCATTACTGATTACTGAAAATTCAATGCACCTCATCATATAATAAATCATTTAGGCACTTTATGGAAATTGTAGAAAAAAAAAATTTTCATCACTAGATGTTTACACATCTCCTCTGTGATCGAACTCACATTGCTTTTTTTTGTTTTTGGGGTTTTTATTTAGGCGATTTTTTCATTTTGGCGATTTTTTTGTTTAAGTTTTTTTTTAATTTTTCCGATTTTTTTTCATTTTGGCGATTTTTTTTCATTTCGGAGATTATTTTTCTGTTTTTGGATTTTTTTTCACTTTGGAGATTTTTTTCATTTTGACGATTTTCCGGGTTTTCGCGATTTATTTTAGTCCTAGAATTTTTTTAATTTGGTGCTTTTTTCGGATTTGGCCATTTTTTTAGATTTGGCGATTTTATAATTTTTTAAAGCTTAAGGCCTTGTTGCTATAGCTTATACATATAAATATATACACTTGTGTATATATATATATATATATATATATATATATATATAGTATATATTTAGTACTTACATTAATGTATTTGCTAAACCTTGTAAATAAATAAATAAATAAAATAAAATAATTTTTTGATTTTTTAGTTTTACCGTTTTTGAAAATTTTAAGAGTTTTGCTCTTACGGTTTCCAAGATACAGCCAGTTGTCAAAGTTACAAAGTCAAAATTGCATTAACTGATGGAACACCCTTTAATTTAAATTTTTTAAATTTACTGTTAATTCCCAGCAAAAAAGTTTGCCTACTAGAATGCAGAAAAGTGTATGTACTCTCCAGTCGTGAGTACTTACAATTTGACTGAATAAGCCATTATTTTTGTATCAGAAGTTCAAAAAGTATGCGGTACCCTATACTTTTTGCCTACAAATATCCAAAAGTTAATAGATTACTGATTGCCTAAAAGTATTCAAAATATAATGGGTTATTTTATGCTCACAAAAATGCAAAATTTCTTAAAATAGCCAAAAATTATAAACAAATGGAATTTTGTAACATAATTATAAAATTTTAACCTTTTTTGGGATTGTTAAAAATCATAATTTTACAAAGCAAATATATGAATACGTATATTGAGGAATATGCGAAAATACTTAGATTTTGTAATAAATATTGTAGTAAACCAAAGTTATTTTATTGTTTTCGTAGCTCACTTTCACGATCAATAAATATTTTTTAGATAGATTTCAGGATTAACTAGGAAGTACTACAATAAGTACCTTCATCTAATGATATAAATAAGTTGTTATTTTATTCATTACAAGACAGTCATTATTATACACATAAAATAATTAAATAAATAAGTACCAATCATTACTTTGTAGGCCATTAAAAGAGTACTACCCATTACAAAATCTTCAAATTTTTTTTTTTGCTGGGTTGTTGTAGTCTGTATAAAAATACACTAACTTTACAAAATTCAAGTGTATGTATAGTACATGGGATTTTAACATTTGTCGTTGCTCGTTTTGGAACACCCTTTAATTTTTAACTCTCATATATTTGCTGTTGTAGAGGTCAAATGTCTACACACGGTGTCCGAATTTCAGGTCCGTAGTTCTTACGGTTCTCGAGGAAATGCCATGTAACAGAGGAACGGACAGCGTAGCGAAAAAAATAGGGTTAATTTTCACCTTTTTTGTACGGAACCCTAATAAAGCAATTATTATTTTCACCTTTGGTGTACGGAACCCTAATAAAGCAAAAAACCTAACGACCCTAACAAACAAAAACCAGCAAATTCCTATGTATTTACAATATTTTAAATAAGTTTGTATTGCTTCCCTGCAGGAGAATAGGCGATAATTGTCTAAAAGCTACTAGTATAATTACTAGAATAGCAAGACCTAGTGCAAAATGGGTTAAAGTTGTTGTGTAAAATTACTAGTGCTGATGAGTACTAGTATATGAAGTAGTTCCAAGCCACCACATTGCAAAATAAATTTTAACTGTCTAACAGAGCTCTTGCACGGTACGAAAATTGGTATCATATAATTACCAAAATTTTAGCTTGATCTAAAAATAATTATAATTAAATAATTATAATTACCCTTTTGTATTTCTGAATTTTGATAAATAAGTGCAAATTTTAACTGTGTTGTAACAAAGGAATAAAACCACCAATTTTATAGAATTTTTCTTTACAAAAGAACTGGTAATAAACTAGTCCTAAACTAGTACCAATGGTACCAGAAGTTTTCTAAACACACTCAATGTTAATTTGAGCAGGTTTCTTTCAAACACTAATACACTCATACATAGCTCACACCGATTTGACAACGCTGTGTGCATCTCAGCAAAGAAATCTCAGTCAAAATTTGTGATTGTGTTGTGAAAAAGAATTTTTCCCCCTAGCGTATATATGTTTACACATCAAAAATTACAAAGTTGCTAACATATATGTTATATATATCTAGTTAGAATATCCGAATGTGAATTTTTATAAAAAATATTTTTTTAATATGCAGCCAATATAAATGAAAAGACCGTATACGTTGGAAAAAGATGGAACTTACTATATCGGGGTTTAAAAGTATACTGCAGTTAGTACCGGACAGAAATAGTACAAAAGTTTGTTTGCTGGGTATTCACTTGTTTATATGTATGTGTGTATTTGCATGTTATATTATTGTTTGCTTTTATTACGAATTTGCGTAGAGCATTAAATATAAAAAAAATAAAATACCAATAACATTTCACACTGCATTACTGGAACTACATCAACACTCTTGTTATTTCTATCTATAAACGTGCAAATGTGAAGTAGTATTTGCGTGTGTTTGTGTTTGTGTGTGTGTGTGTGTGTGTGTCTACTTTTATGAAAATGAATGAAGGAAATATGCAAAAAATTTATTTTGCTAGTGATGGGGTGTTGGTCATACTATAAAGTCATCAACAAAACACAAAAATGACTACAGCACTTGAAAAAGACAGCAAAGTCATGTCAGCACCCACTATTATAGGTAAATTTTTTGCACAGTGGTAAATAATAGTAAATAGTAAATAATATTTAATAATCTGCTTATAAGTTTAACTGGTAATAATCCTTAGTTATGTGATAAAAATAATGAGAGGTTTATATCCCAAATCAGCTCGACGATTGTGTCGCCTTTTCTGTGGATAGAAAAAAAGTCGCAGTTGTGATTCTTTAATATGGGATTTACACGATGACTTTTTCCCCTGCATTTTTCTTGAATTCTCTTTTATGTTGCTACCCCTTTGATCACCTTTGTAAACTCTAGGAAAATCACGGTAAAAAGTCATAGTGTAAATCCAATATAAGAAAACTATTATTTGTTGTCTATGCTACCAACAACAACCATTTTTTGAAGAAAATAATTTGGAGAATTCAAAAACAAACACTAATTCCCTAATTCAGTAAGAAGATTTAATCCATTTTTGTTTGAAAATACTTTTGAGTTCTTGTGTTTGAATTCTCTAAATTATTTTCCTGAAAAATGGGTGTTGTTTTTAATAACGAAAAATAAAAATATTATTGCCATGTTTTTAAAATATAAAAATTTATTTAAAGTATTATACAATAGTTTAAAAAATATACGAGAAAATATATGTTGGAAATAATCAGGGCTATCATGAATAAAATTTCGAGTGAAATTTTCCCAGGGGAACAATTCCAACTAATAGCAAGTAATAGGGAAAACAAAAAATTCTAATTGGAAAAGGGAGAAATTTCAAGCGGAATTTTATTCATGATAGCCCTGAATGTTTGGAACAAAATTATTAAGCAAATACACGAACCTTCTAGCATAGACAATAAATAATAATTGTTTTAAAGAATCACAACTGCGGCTTTTTTTCGTCCACAGACAAGACGATACAACCGTCGAACAGAATTAGAGCATAAATCTTCCTATTGAAATACGGCAACAAAAAGAATAGATAAGTAAATAAATTTGGCTTGGCACAGCCATTATGGCCTCTCTAGGTAACTGATGATTTTATATTTAAATTAACACTATATATACAAAAACTGAAATAATAAAAGTTCAAAAAAATTATGAAATTTGAATGAGTAAAAATTCAATATCTGGTATCAACTAAATTTTATATCTTAAATTAATTGGATCAATTAAATATTGAATTAATAAAAAATTCAATTGAATCCATAAAAAATTTGTTTGAATCAATTAAAAATTTATTTGCAGCAATTAAGAATATATTCGAATTCAATAAAATTTAATTAAAGAAATTAACAATTTATTTGACTCAATTAAAATTTAAATTGAAACAAAATTTACTTAAATACACTCAAAATGTAATTGAAAAAATTAATAATTTCATATAGAGAAAATATAAAAATTTTGATTTATACTGTGAAGAATTAAAAAAAAACAATAAAATAAATAGTAGAATGACCGATTTTTATTTATATGTTTTCCTTCATAAAACTTTTAAAATTTGTATAATAACACAAAAAATTCTTAAGAATCCACTGTATGACTTCCGCAAACATCGAAATTTTTTAGCTTTTTTGCTTTACTTTGTGCAGTAGCAGTTTAACATTTCATTTATATTTATTGTTATGCGTTTTGCTTTGCTGTTTCGGTAAGAGAGTAACGCTCATTTAAAAGTCCAAAAACGTTTGCATGAAAATGAAGCGCAGAAAGATACTCATATCAAAAAATAATGTTTAAATTACATATTTATGTTTATTTTCACAAAAGCCAACATATACACAGACACACACACAGAAATACTTGCATAGATACACATATGCAAAAAAGCCAAGAAACATTTATAGTGAATCTTAATCTCACAAGTGCTAAATTTGAAATACACCCACTGCGACAAACATAATTTTTAATATTTTTGCTTGCTATTTTATTTCATATCCTTTTGGCTTTCTGCGAGCTTAGCAAAGACGTGAGTGAGTGTGTGCACAAAGAATAAAATATGTTAAACTCTAGTGCGAAATAAATTAGCAAACATAAGGAAAATTTAAATCAACCCTTACTGCTCCCCAGACAGCACATATCACTCACATTTCGCACGTTGTTTATGATTATTTTTCTTTCATCAAACTGTATATTTTTGTATTTTATACTCCAGTGGTAGTGGTGTTTTTTTTATTCAGGCAGCATTAAGGGTTTTATATTTTTCATGTGTATTGGATTTAAGGAGCATCATAATCCGCTTTATGATGTTTTCTATTCCAATCAGACATCTCCAAAACACCTCACCCTCTCACTTATTAGCACGTACTTTTAAGTAGAATGATATGTAAAATTGAGAACTATTCTTAAGAGCGTGTGGTGGTTTGTGGCTGCCTGATCTTAATGGTAGAATTAGTATATTCGTATCGTGAGTTGACGGATCAGCTGAAAAAATCTGTAACATAAATAAAACGTATTGCTGTTTATTTAATATGCATCGTAACGTATGTGAGGTAGAAATCTAAAGAAAATAGATTTCTACATCAACTTCTCTCTTACATACATACACATACATGTATAAAGCAAAGAGAAATACAACAACAGCTGACACGTTCGATGGCAACCTCACATTTTTACTAACTAACATCCAGAATTAAAAGATACGCCCACTTCAAAAGTAACACGATACGAATCGACTAATTCTACCATAGGGCTCAATCAGGCTTGAAATCGTTACATACGTGATCGTACCGGTAATCGTACGAAACCAAATTAAATGATACGTCAATCGTATAAACTGAATGGGATTTCAATACGTTCACGTATGTCATAATCCGAAAATTGTGTTTTTACGTGACGAGTTGTACGTTCACGGATGTAACGATTTGACCCCAGACTTGACACAACCATAGCCATACAGAACAGCCGTTCGAACCAAACTAAAGGGCAACACTGTATTTGATTATAGGTGACTCGCCATAGCGCCATAAATCTTACCATAGAAGCCAATTGAATTTTGGTTTGGTTATGGCTATGTTACGTCTAATTTAAGCTTTAATGGACTGACACTTTTCACCTTCATTGACAATATGGTTCTTGACGAAACAGTTTTATTTACTTACTGCATGTAATAAGAGCAACAAGAGTTTTTGATAAATATGATTGTGGTCGCCGTATTGAATGCATGTCATCCTGTTAAAATTTCATATTTCCCTGATCATCCATATTTTCAAGCAACATCATTGATCGTGATGCAGTGTTGATCACCATTGACCGTAACGCGAGCTACAGCCTCATTTTTTAATAAAAAAAGGTATAATGATGCCAGCATTATTATGCGACTTATTCCTGCGACCGGCTTCTTAAACTTTTTCGTTTATAGCGGTAATATTCTCTTTCTATTCTTTTTCTGTATTTTCTCTTTATACTTTCGACCTGTTGGTTTTCTTGCATCATCTATAGCATATATGGTTTAAATATATCCATGCTTAAACGGACGGCTTGCTCAGACTGATTTTCAAATCATAAATCTCAAAAAGTGAACGCAGTATGATAGTTCATTCGACAGTTAACCCTTTTGCGGATGAAAAAAAATTAGGCTTAAAATATACAAGATATTCACTCGTCGGTGTCAATAAATACGGAACATTATCCAGGTACTCGGATAAACTTAGTGGTACTAAATCCAATCCATCGTATTCCGTATGGACACTAGACATATGCGTCAATACGAACTTTAGCCTATATAATAAATAGTTTTGGCTTTTTTTCGTTTTTGGGTTTTTTCGGTTTAGAGCGTTTTTTTAGTTTTGGCGTTTTTTCGGTTTTGGCGATTTATTTAAGTTTTGGCGCTTTTTTAGTTATGCACTTTTTTCTCGTTTTGGTGATTATTTTTCATATTGGTGAATTTTCATTTCTAAGATTCTTTTTTTTGCATTTAGGTGATTTTTTTTTAGTTTTTACGCCTTTTTCGCGTTTTGGCGATTTTTTCGATTTTGGCGTTTTTTTTTTCATTTTGGCGATTTTTTCATTTTCTCGATTTTTTCGGTTTTACCGATATATTTTAGTGTTAGAATTTTTTTTAATTTGGAGATTTTTTCGAAAACACTAGAGTTCCTCTTCACCTTTGGTGTACGGAACCCTAAAAAGAATGGCTTAGAAAAGTTTTTGCTATTTTGTAGACAATATGTATTCACAGAAAAAATTATTCACCAAATAATGTTTTTAATTAAGAATTTAATTGATTTAATTAAATTTTTAATTTTATTAATCAACTTGAGTGGAAAAACTTAATCGATATTATCAAATTGTTTATACGTGAAAATTTTATTAATTTTTTAATTGATATTACATATATTTTAATTGATGTTACAAAATTATTTATACAACTTTTTTGTATGTTATCTATTTTGCTTATGTTTTATTATGTTAAATTAAAAATGTCATATCTCTTGAAGTTTTTTGGATTCGAACTCTAATGAATAACTTTTCCCACATGCAAAAATGTAAATATCGAGGAGTCCATCTTTAGTAGAAATTTCGATTGTATTGCCAATATGTACATATGTTTGTAAGTTGTGAAGGACTTTATTTGTTTATTTGTCTTGATCCTTCACCGCTATGAAAATAAAATACAATACAGCGAATATATTTATTCAACATTGCACAACAGCAATCTACTCCACAAATTATTTCCAGCAAACGCCCTTGGTTTTTTTCTCCTCTTTTAAGCATCTCTTTGAGTTTATCTGACAGTTTGACACATTTCCTCAAACGAAACGTTTGAATGTGATATACCATCAAAAATTTTATTTCGTAAGCAACAAATATGCACTCCAGCCATATGCATGTGCAGCTAAATGATGTCATAAAAAAAGAGATTCTGGAAAAAAATCCATATGCTCTGGCTGTCATTCAATGTACCGCAAAAAGGTATCAAAAATTGTTTGAAGTCTTGGCGATAATAACGTCATTTCTAAACGTATGTGTGTATAATTCGCATAAAGAATGCACATTTTTGACAGCAGTAGAAAAGATGAAATGCAAAAAAGTTAAAAAAAAACAACAACAAGTTGCTGCATTTGTATGTGGCAATAGCGAATGAACATGACAGTTATGGCGCGTTAGGAAATACAAAATAAACGAAAAAAAATCAACACATAGAAAAATATCATAACAAATAGAAATAACAAGAAGGCATAACAAATAGCAGCAAACAAACAAACAAACAAACAAACGAACAAACGAACAAACGAACGAACGAACGGACTAAGCAACAAATAAATGAATGAATGTACATACGTATGAGCGAACAAACGAACAAAAAAAAGACATTATCCGCGTGAAACTTTTTGGTCAGACGGTCCACAAATGTCATTTGCATACATGCAGTTTGACAAGCAAGTGTGACAGTTATGCATACACACAAATATTGTCACAAAAACATATACACAGCGACTTACACTTGCACACCAGAAAAAATAAACAAAAATATAAGCAAATGCATCCAAGCTTTTTTCTATACATATGCATGTTCGTGTGTTGAGTTTTTATTATTTCCTTGTAAACCGCTAAATTCATTCGTAGGTCACTGCTTATAATTTGTTGTTCTTCTAACATTCAGCATGTAAAGGAATGATTTTATATTTTATTAAACAAAATTGCCATAAAACTTTTCAATAGTGAAGTTACAATCAATCTATATTCATGTTTTATATTAATAGGCTACAATCAATCCATATTCATATTTTATATTAATAGGTTGATTAATATTAGAGTGTTTAATTATTTTTTCCAAAGACGAATTTTCCATATGGTATAAAAGTTATAAAGGGTGTTTTTTATTGAGGTATAGAACTTTAAGTTGGCATCACTTTTTTAACTGGCGGCCATTTTGTCAGCTGTCAAGTGATTAATATTTAGTTTGGTTTGCCATTTCATCATGAACAGGTTGACAAAAGAACAACGCTTGCAAATCGTGCAAATTTATTTCGAAAATAATGGTTTAGTTCGCGAAGTTTACCGCAAGCTCCGTCCATTTTATGGTCGACATAATCGTCCATCAGAGCAATTAATTCGGTTAACCATGGATCGTTTTCGCACTACGTTTACTCTATGTGATAATACGCATCTGCAGAGACGTCGAACAGTGCGCACCGAAGAAACAATTGCCGCTGTAGAGCAAAGTGTTGAAGAGGACCCGAATGAATCGATTCGCCACCGTGCACAGCAATTGGAGCCGACTAACCGACTATTTTGTTCCCGAATTGGATGGCATGAATGTGGATGAGTTGTGGTTCCAACAAGACGGCGCTACATGCCACACAGCGCACGTCACAATCGATTTATTGAAGGAAACATTCGATGAGCGCATAATTTCGCGTAATGGACCTGTCAATTGGCCACCAAGATCGTGTGATTTGACACCATTGGATTATTTTCTTTGGGGATATGTGAAGTCGCTCGTCTACGCCAACAAACCAGAAACGTTAGGGGACTTGGAAGCCAACATTCGTGGCGTTATTGCCAACATACGGCCCCATATGCTCGAAAAAGTGGTTGAAAATTGGACCTGTAGAATTGGCTTTATTCGAGCCAGCCGCGGCGGCCACATGCCCGAAATCATATTTCAACATTAATGGCATAAAATTATCCTTCCAATAAAGCCAAATTGTTGGACATTAAAATGATTTTCTTGTGTTTTATTTCAATTCAAAGTTCTATACCCCTTAAAAAACACCCTATATATAGCAAATTTTAGAAAGATTGGATAAAAAAAGGAAATCCTTTATTCCAACAATAGTAACACCTATGCAACAAATGAAGGCTTTTGGGAAAACACACGGACTGGATAGTATAGCTTCGATAGTACTACCAAAGGGTAGTAAGATCCTATACTCAGTTTGTGCAATTCTAAGGACCAATTTTGTTTTATGAGTCTACAAATATGGTGTCATGCACAGAAAAAAATAGACAAGAATTATGTTCAACAAAACCCTGTTATTGAAAAAAAAAATAATTTCCATAATGTTTGTCATTAACTTAATACAATATTTATCATTAACGCGCATTTTAAAATATCATTTAATTCAGAGCTGCCCACAGAGAGAAAAACAAGAGGAATATACAAGCGTAGTGTATTCATTTGTATAAAAAGCCGATTGATGTTCGGCACTTTGGTGCCAGTTTAAAAAGCCTGGATTTAATTCAGCGCTTTTTCTTATACTCTGATATAAAAATACTCATTCTCTCAACAATGCTACCATACTTTTAATAAATTTCATACATTTTGTGAACAAAAGTACAAAGAAAAATAAACATAAAATAAAATGAAGCTAAAATTAGAGAGCATTTGAAGGTAATGCCGTAGATTTTATTATGGGCCTTGTTAATTTCACAGCGATTTTTCCTGAACTTGCGGACTTATGCTGTTTAATCATTAAGACTTTTTATGTATTCTACCATTTTTTGGTTGCCTCGACATTATATTTATGTGATCTATTTACGAATAAAAGGTATCCTTGGCGTATCGTTTAATTATTGCAAACCTTTAATATTGCAGAATGCTCCTCATACTGCAGTCGCCGAGTTAAGGCCCAACTATAATATGAATAAGCTGGCTTAAGCTAATGTCAGAATTGAACGATAAGTCTGTCAAATCCTTAAACAATTCAAATGTGACTTTTATGTGGCCACAATGAACTCACATGCACTTAAGTATTCTTTAGCCACAGCTTCACATCTAGAGGTATTGTCAATAATTTTGTATTAATTTTGTTTCTTCTCATAACTCATAAATGAATGCAATTCAATCAAACTAACTTGAAAGAATGACCTAATCTATTAAAAATTCACATATAAATATATCCTTCACCTTATTACTTGTTTTATTTCTTTTGCCTACTAAAAAGTACAACAGTGAATATAATGGGTGTTTTTTATTGAGGTATAGAACTTTAAGTTGGCATCACTTTTTCAGCTGTCAAGTGATTAATATTTAGTTTGGTTTGCCATTTCATCATGAACAAGTTGACAAAAGAACAACGCTTGCAAATCGTGCAAATTTATTTCGAAAATAATGGTTCAGTTCGCGAAGTTTACCGCAAGCTCCGTCCATTTTATGGTCGACATAATCGTCCATCAGAGCAATTAATTCGGTTAACCATGGATCGTTTTCGCACTACGTTTACTCTATGTGACAATACGCATCCGCAGAGACGTCGAACAGTGCGCACCGAAGAAACAATTGCCGCTGTAGAGCAAAGTGTTGAAGAGGACCCGAATGAATCGATTCGCCACCGTGCACAGGACTTGGAGCTTTGTCCATCAACTTTATGGAAGATTTTGCGCAAAGATCTTGGCTTGCGACCTTACAAGATCCAGCTTGTGCAAGAATTAAAGCCGCGAGACCATGCAATGCGTCGTGATTTTGGTGTATGGGCCGAAAATGAGATTGATCTCGATGCTGATTTTCATCGCAAAATTTTGTTCAGTGATGAGGCTCATTTTTGGTTGAATGGCTACGTCAACAAGCAAAATTGCCGCATTTGGAGTGAAGAGAATCCACATGAGACCCTTGAGACGCCATTACATCCACAAAAACTGACTGTTTGGTGTGCTCTATGGGCTGGTGGAGTCATTGGGCCATACTTCTTCCGAAATAATGCTGGAGAGTCAGTTACCGTTAATGGAGACCGGTATAGAGCCATGATAACCGACTATTTTGTTGGCATGAATGTGGATGAGTTGTGGTTCCAACAAGACGGCCCTACATGCCACACAGCGCACGTCACAATCGATTTATTGAAGGAAACATTCGATGAGCGCATAATTTCGCGGAATGGACCTGTCAATTGGCCACCAAGATCGTGTGATTTGACACCATTGGATTATTTTCTTTGGGGATATGTGAAGTCGCTCGTCTACGGCAACAAACCAGAAACGTTAGGGGACTTGGAAGCCAATATTCGTGGCGTTATTGCCAACATACGGCCCCATATGCTCGAAAAAGTGGTTGAAAATTGGACCTGTAGAATTGGCTTTATTCGAGCCAGCCGCGGCGGCAACATGCCCGAAATCATATTTAAACATTAATGGCATAAAATTATCCTTCCAATAAAGCCAAATTGATGGACATTAAAACGATTTTCTTGTGTTTTATTTCAATTCGAAGTTCTATACCTCTAAAAAAAACACATAGGTAAATACATGTGCATGTGTGTATATGTGTATTGTAAAACAAACAATGAAAATAAAAGTTTTGCTTTATTTTCCGAGTTTAAAATAAGAAACAATAAAAAAGTATTTAAAATCAATGAATATTTTCTGCTGCTGCTTGTTTGAGTTTAAAAAATGCACAAACAGTTGTTTCCTTACGGAATGTGCGTTCAGTTTGGCACTTTACTTAAGCAAATGACATTTGACGAAACTTGACGAAAAGTTTGTTAAGTACATTATAGTTTGCCACATACGTTTTATATGTAACCGCACAGTTGCTTAAGCTAGCTTATTCATATTATAGTTGGGCCTTTAGCTCTGTAAAACTCTCCAAAGATCAGCGTTGCCACTTTCTGTGTAATAGTGCATTATCTTTACTATATAAAATTCTTTGCACTATTTTTTCACAATAAATTTTTTGTGTAATTTTGCATTATTTGACTTTAACGGCATTTATATTTCCTGCTTAAAAGTGATAACAGCATAAGCAAACTTAAGACAAAATTGAGTTATATATGCTACAAAATTCAACTGATAAAACATTGTACCTGCGGAAAATCTCTAAAGAGGGTCATTATAAACATACGAACAAATCAATATTGATCTAAGTCTTAAGTCTTAAGTTGTAACCCAAATTATATTAAACATATTTAGAAGATTAAGGGTATGTAAACTCCAAAAATTTCCTCGATATTTCGAAGTAGAATGCCATACAGTTTTATCAGCTATTATAAAGCAAAGTTTTACAATTTTGTTTCTAATTAAATAAAGCTGATTTTTTTAAACAAAATGAGTTATTTTAGATTGACAATGTAAACGAGCAACTTTTTTTATACAGCAAAATAAAATTTATATAGGTTTAGCTATATACATATGACGCTATCAGCGCAGAAGTGGTGTAAGCCACATTGGGTTTTTGGTTGCTGTTCTGATGATAAATATATTGTTTGCAATACCAACTACAAAAAAAGTTGAGTAAGCCACCTTTTGTTCTGCTAAAGAAAATGAACCTGAAAATAGTTCTTGCACAGATCATAATATTGCAAAGTAATTGTTTAAATTACTAGATGTGTGTTACACCACTTCTGCGCTCATAGCCTCATATATAGTCGTTAGCGATTTTTAGTAACCTATTTCCATTTGTTAAGCTAAATTATAAAAAATTAGATACTGAGTGGAGTTACCATGCACTTTTAGATCACAAAGATCTTAATCAATACGATGAATTAGATGTTGAAATTTACTGGTTTACTGAAAATTTTAAGACTAAAGTTATAAAACGAAATTGGAAAAAGATTTTCGTGCAAATATGTACATAAAAGGTCCGCCATCTAACTTTTTTTTTCAACTAGTACTTATTTCGTGAATGGTAACACTTAGCTCATATCTGATTTGGCAGATAATTAGTTTTATACTTCCGCTGAACGAGCCAACTGACTGAAGAAGACAACTGACCATCTAATGCGTTTTCGCTTCGCTAAGTGGGCCTGCGATCGACTTACAGATGCCGATTTTGCCAAAAAAAATCATCTTTTCAGATGAAGCTCATTTTGATCTTGGCTGGTATGTAAACAAGCAAAATTGTCGCATTTGGGGCACAGAAAGCCCGTACGCATACGTTGAAAAGCCGACGCACCCAAAACGAGTCACTGTTTGGTGCGGATTTTGGTCCAGAGGCATAATTGGGCCATTGAGCAAGGAGTGGCCGTCACAGTCAATGGCGTCGTTATCGGACATTTTGTTGAACGAATTTTTGTTCACAAAAATTGAAGAGGAGGATATTGGCAACATTTGGTTTCAACAGGACGGCGCCACGTGCCACACAGCATTTTCAAAAAAAAAGTTATTTGGCGGACCCTATATATTAAAAAAAAATGTATTAGTAAATATCGCAGGCTTTGAATGTAAATCTGCTAAATCCACTTGTTATAATATATGACATAAAACTAATGTGTAACGCTAATTTTTTAATTTTTGTATATAAAACGTTCACAATTATTTGTTTCTACTGTAAAATTTGGTTGACGTGATTTAGCAGGTTTAAACTTTAAGCCGACAACATATCGCTCATTTAATTCTTGTTAAATAATTTTAAATTGTGAGAGGTTGAGGACTTTCTTCTCAAACGCCTGTGGGTTAGGATATTTTATGAAATTTTGACACAATTTAAAGATGAAAGTGATAAATTACTCTTCGTTGAAGTATATAAGCGATATACATATGAATGTAGTTAGTTATCTATGAATTAGGCCTAATAAATCAGTCAAAGTTTAAACACTAGTTTAGTTAAACTAAACTCAAATTTATTTGTATTTTAAACTAAACAGGAGTAAATCAGTGAACCATACTTTATGTGTAGTTAAAAAAATAATATTGTGGCAGCACTAGAATAAATGCCAAAAAGCAGCTGTTTTGCAGCAGGCTATCAATTCTTTGTAAAATCAAAAATGCAAAAAAGTTAAGAAAATTTCAATTATATGTCGCCAAATTGTACTGAGAGAGGAATTATGTTTATGCTTGGCGAAGTAGAATAGTATAAAAGAATAATAGAGTGTAAGCAAACAGGTCGAACAAGATCTGAAGAAAAAGTGGAGGCTTGGAAAAAAGTTGAAAGCTCTTTCAATGCAAAACATGTGGTCTGTAAGTAACAAAACCATATGGCCTGTATTGGTAGTTTAAACGCCCAATTTTATGCGTTCACATGTGGTTTAAATACTGTATTGATTTATAGGTTTGCTAGTTTAAACACATTTTAAACCAAAAATGGAGATTAACTTGCACTGATTTATTAGCCCTTAGTGTATTTTATGTTATATTTCAAACGAAATTTTTTTTTAATTTTTTGCACTATTGTAGATTTGCAGCAGTGTAATTTTTTGTTCCACTGGTGGCAACGCTGCCAAAGATCCAAGCTACCTATTGACCCACCACGCACGTCTCTCAGTTTTGTTGCGTTCACACAGTGAGCTAAAAATACGTATATAAACTCCTCTGTTGAGACACTTTGATGTTTATTATTTATTTTTAAATAATTTTCATGTAACCTTTATTAATTGGAATTTTTAATTCTTTAAAACTGCTTGTTAATTTTTTACTAGATGCCAGGAATGTCTACAAACGTACATATGTATGTCTGTGTTCAATACGTTTTTTTCTTCTCTTTTCTGCAAGTGATTCAAAATTTACAATTTTCACTTGTGTGTGAGTTCTATTACTTGGACACATTTTTTTTTGTTGGCCGAAAATTTATGGCGGTTTTTTTTCTCATTTTTTATTAGACATATGAATCAATAGCCTGTAGGTTGGCAGGCTTACATATCAAACACGGTGATTTTTTGACAATCGTTTTCATAGCAATTGTCATTTAAACATGTTAAGCAACCATGTGTCAAGTGGATTTAGGTGGGCTGTTTTTTTTTTTTTGTTTTGTGCTGCGCTTTTTCTCCATGTGCTAAAAACTCATTCGCACTCACATTCATTCTTGTACTCGTATGTACTATTAATTTATCGATATGTGTCCATATGGTTATGGGAATGTGTAAATGTCTTTACAGTTCATGTGTCCAAAACGTCTGTCTGTCCATTTGGCTTGTCTTGCGTCTGTTTTGTTAAGGAACAAGTGTTGGCAAATGCTTTTTATTTTAGGTGTGAGAAAATTGTTTTTAAAAAAATTTAATACATTTTTTGTTCATTAGTATTGTTGAAATTTATCTTGAATTTTTTGGTATTTGACAAAAGTTTATTATATGAGTAAGTTTTGGAGTTTTGCTATACCGACACCAAAAATAACCCTTTAAATATTTGTTTTTTTTTAATTTATTTTCAGTAGGAAGTTCAAAAGAAAAAGTAATACATGTAGAAAAAAATAAGTATATTTTTGCAAAACCCATAAACATGCGTAATGGCAGACTGCGCACAAGTATCGGAAAATCATTATGGAATATATACACACCACTGCAAAGAAAACTCATAATTTGTTGGGGTATTTTGTATGTTTTTTCTTTCTACTTCTTCTTGGGTTTTTGCTCTATGAAGCAATAGCAAAAGTATGATTTTTATAAATGTGAGAAAAAAATGTTTGATTTAAGTTTATGTAAGAATTAAATTTGATGTTGGCGTTGAAACTGTGATAGTTTTATTGCCTGAGGCAAGTATAAGTTGAAAGGCACGCAAGCTGTTCGTATGTTATGCATGTTTGTGTTTCCATGTCTTTTTTATTTATCTGTTAAATTATGCAATAATGATTTTAAGTTTGCTCTTAGTTTTCTTATACACAAAAATGCTCTTTAATGAATAAAGGTATTCATTTAAAGTTACAGGAAAAATTTATTTTCATTATAAATTATCTGTATCACTACTTATGTCATCATTATGAAGGTTTAGAAATCTTTTTCTGTTAACTGTGTTATTTATCAACCATATATTTAAATCTCGAAAGAGAGTTTCGTAAAGATTTCGAAGGTTTTCCAGATTATATATTTAAGTTTTAAAAGCAAAACTCGTCTGTGTAAATCTGTAGATGTCTGAATTTACAAATAAGGTATCTTTGAGATAATAGGTGTGTCAATAATGCAAGCTTCAACCTGTGCAATGCGACATTCCAAGGACAACTATCCCTTAGCTGGCTTCACATAACTGCAAGGTAAGGATGCAGTTTTACCTCGAATTGTTTTGAGCTTAAAATACGATATAAGGGAAGAAAGCCTAATCAGTAAAGTGTTACTGGTACTGTAGACACTGGCGGCTTATCAGTTGATGCGCGTTCCGAGGTTTAATATATGATGATGCAAGTATGGGTGCACCGTTCACAATGACTTAAAACAAAAGTTATTCTTCATTCTGATCCCCACGGAAGTTTAAGAAATGATGCATGTCACCTGCAAGTAATTCTTGAATGTTTTCTACCTATGCTGTCTTAGGTCTAAGACCCCGTTTTAAAAGGTGTTATTATTTGTTCAGTGATTGGTGGGGTTTTCTTTCTCAGAACACGTACTGCTTATGAGTTAGTGTGTAATCTCGTAGCACACGTAGTGGCCAATCATGTTATCAAAGTGTCTGGGAGAAGAATCTCAGATACCTTATGTGCAAGCAATAATGATGAGGTCAACCAGATACCGTTTGAATTGCTAATGCCTTTCACCAAATGCTGTTTCTGGTGGTAGCAGCATTGGGCACGCCCTATTGTTTATTTAATCCTCTCATTGAAGCCATCTCGCATAAATCTCCTTAACAGTGCAAATATGAATAGCTCAAAACACCATAAAATATATTAGACCATGGCGTTGGCTGAAGTAGTTAGCACGTTGACTACAAAATCAAAGGTCCTGGGTTCGAGCCCGGTCTCCGACAGTCATTAACAAAATAACAACACCACTCATTTATGTGATGTTGCACTAGTGTCCCTTTGTACAAATTGTTATGGGAAAGTTCAAGTCATAAAGGCAGTGGTCACTGAACTACACCGGCTTCAGCGATTATTAATCCTAATATAACATCCGAAAGCACTCTTTCGTCAATATTAAGTACAAGTATCATCGGCGGAGTAAATAACCATTAAAATAGCTATGAAAATTTAATACGCCTCATTGACACCAGAGGCGCTGCAACACTGCATTGTTTAAAACTTGCAAAGGCAGAGTTGTACAAGATTGAAGCTTTCCTCTATCTCTTCATTATCTATCACAGTCGCTTTCCTAAAAAAGGTAACATCTAGTAATAATAGTAGGCATTATTGCCTGAGTGTTATCTCTCTTTAAAAAACAAGGAGAAGATCTACGACACCTGATGGTTCTTTTGTGTCATAGATCCTTATGAAAGTCAACATACAAATTGTAAAAGCCCGGCTAATGTCATGTGAACACAGAAATTCAGATTGAAAATCAGGCCTTATACTGTTGCATTCGACGATACACACGCGAAGAATGTGTGGCGTTGTCTTGTTATATTCTAAGAATAAACAACACAAGGACGAATGAATTTGTTTACTTTTCTACAGTGACCATAAGAAAACCAGTAACAAGCCGTAAATCATTCCTTTTAAGGTTCAGGATGCCACTATATGAAAATGGCTTAATCAATGCTTTGGCTTACTTTAAGTCAGAAGAAGTCAGCCACATTTCCTTTGCGGTCGAAGTACCATTTCTTTTAATCAGAGAGATTACAGCCGACCAACTTACGCCACAAAATGGCTTTTGGGCCCATAAAGGGAGTAGAGGGCCTCCTGGCCAGCTCATCCGCTTCCTCCTTACCCGAATGACCACTGTGGCCATATATCCAGCAAATGAAAACCTTGTTCATTATAGATAGCTTTTGTAATGAGTCAAAGCACTCTTAAACAAGCATAGAGCGGAATTCTCATGAAAAGAAGGACTTAAAAGCTGCCTGACTATTGAAAAAGATTGCTATATGCGCGCCTTTAAGGCCCCTGTCCAAATTAATGGTGATTGCCTACATTTCTCCCTGAAATACTGTAGGTCATTTGCTCATGAGGACAGAGATTTTTACATTGGCCTCGATGACTCCAGCTCTAACTCCATCTACCGTTTGGGATCGATCCGTGTATACCAACATAAGCTTCTGAAATCTACAGTGGTCTGTTTTCCTCCACTATACTCTAGGCGTAATTGTGATATTGAATCTTCTTTCGAACCTTAGTTCATCGTTTAGGAATTCCTCACAGTCCTATGCTGGGCATTGTACTCAGGACTGAGGAGTGCCCGATACCGGCATAAGAGACCAGAGATCTTCCGAGACCCATCCCAAAAACTCAAAGTATCTTAAGAATGCCTTACAAAGTATTTTACCGCTTGTTAGATTTCCTCTTGTGTGATAAAAATCTTATGCCATACGAGATTTGTCCGAACAGATCTTAGCAAAATTCTCACTAATAGCCGGTAATTCTATATTCAAATATTTCAATCGATATAAACGAGTACTCTGAAAGCCCCATAGCGACGTGTGTGTGCTATGGATGCAATGATGAACGCTTAAGTTAAGTTTGAAGAAAAGCCTGGTATAAAGCCCACATGTTAGGTGAATTTAGTTCACATCTGTCTGGAATTAGATCAAATACTTTTTGTTTTTAATTGTTACGTATAAATTAACAAACTTTCTTGAATTTTTTGGTAAACGTAAACCGTCCCATAACTTTTTAATATTCTGTATGGCGATCGTATTGCGTTTTGCGCTTGTGCTGACTTGTAGTTTGGCGTAGGCATTCCTTTCATGGGTGCGACCCCTGGAACGCAGCTACACGTGATCTAAACGCTCTACAGGTCTTAATAAACCGATGTTTTCGGATAATCCTAAAGATATTTTGACCAAACACAATATCCAGCACTATGCTATGGACGCGAACACACCAAATACCTATTGAGCGAGAAATCATAAGGCGAAAATGGAACTGGATCAGCCATACACTACTCAATCAAGCCATATAATAATATAAACCATACTGCAATTGAATGGAACCCACAGGATACGCGTAAAAGAGGGTGACCTGTCCACACATGGAAAATACAGGTGGACAAGGAGGCCACAAAGGCAAGGAAAGGTTGGACTGAAATAAAGATCATCGCCATTGACAGATCTAATTGGAGATCGTTTGTTGAGGCCTTGCTCCTTATAGGATCGACGGGAATATATACATATATATATGCCTAATAATATGTCAGCCAACTCTCTTTTAAGAAACTTATATACAGAAACGATTTAAAATTTTTGTAGTAATTTTAAGCAATTTCCTAAAAAAAATTTAAGCATGTGATGCCTTTTGAATTTTTACGAACTAATGAATATCGTTGCATTAATATTTTTTCTCTTCCTGCTAATTTGATTTCAAACTGCTTCCATTGATATTTTGCAAACTTATTGCTTTGACACCACCAATTTCCACCAATTCTAACCTTTTAACTTATTTTACTTTGACTTTGAGCACAAAAAGTACAGAAAAAAACACGAACGATTAACCCTGTTTATTTTATTATATTCGTCGTTAAAAAAAAATAAAAAATAAAACAAAATTGTATGCAATTATAAATATTAAGCTGTCAGTTTCAATTCATACGCCTGTAGCGGTTTTTTCTTTTATTCCATTTCATTTTAATTTATTTTATTTTATATTTCTAGTTTCGTTTAAAATAAAACATAGCGATGGACCAAAAATTTAATAAAACAAACAACTAGTTTTGACTTATGACATTTGGAAATGTTCGCAGTTTTAGGAGAAGAGGATGCTCAGAATTTTCGTAGCACATCGCACATTTACTTCAATAGTGGCATAACTCAAAAAAACTAGTTTTGCAGAAAACGCGTTTTAAGTTTTCAATTTGCATACAACTCAATGGAGAAATGAAAAAAAAATCTTCCCTCAGGAGGTGATGGTACAAGCTATTTATATGAAATTTTTACACAAGATAAAATACAAAATGCTGCATCTTTCTGCATTATTAACTCAAAAAACTAATTTTTTGAGTTATGCCACTTTTGAAGTATATGTGCGATATATTTTATTCTCATTTAGATGCACAGAAGTTCTAGTGTCTTTAAATGGGAAAAATTATTAAAGTTAAAATATAGATAAGCTCCTCTGATTTAACTAAATCATTTAGTATATTAAGGAGATGTTAGTTCAAATGATTTAGAACGTCACGACTACTAGTGCACATAAATCGAAATAAATTTAAATAAATAAAATTTTAATGAATTAAAAAAAATAAGATGTAATTTCAATTTCCAATTTTTTACTTGTACTGAGGAAAGTATATTTTATTTTTATTTTTTTGCATGAGAAAAGTATAAAAAATTCTTCCATCACCCAATAGTTGCTAGGAATTTCTTGCTTATGTTATATGCAAAGTTTTTTTCTTACAGTCAATTTCATGTGCTCATTAAGCATTATTTTTTGAGGGAAAAAACCTTCAATCAGACCAAAGCTAAGTTGATAAATTCGATGGAAACTCTGCACAAGAAACTTCAATGCTAAAAAAGGAGTTTACTACTCGTAAATTTCGTTGTGGCCGTACAAGCACAGAAGATTCTGAACGTTCTGGACGTCCAAGCAATTGAAAAAAAAATTTACTATATGGTACTGGTAGATCCAAGATTGAAAATTTGAGAGAGAGAGTTTGGGTGTCATATACATCCCACATGGCTCATCCACATGAATGCCGCATTTGCTCACAATCGACCACAGACACAATCGTGTGACAACTTCGCAGTAAAGTTTAGCGTTGTTCAACCTATATAGATTTTTTTATACCATTTCGTATACGTGGATCCAACACAACACACCAGAGACCAAACAGCAGTCAAGTGAGTGAGTTTTCATGGAGTGAATGGACGCAAAAAAAAGGCGAAGATGAGTTGTTTGGCAGCCAATAATGTTTTATACATGCGATATTATTTACAAAATGGTAAAACAATCAATTGTCAGGAATAGTGTCAACGTCGATTTAACGAGTATTAAAAAACATACAGCTTTTGGATAAGAAACATGTTCTTTAACACCAGGTGAATTATATGGTGCACACATGTAACGTTGCCTTAGAAAAAATTCATTGATCGGGTGATAAATTCCTTCCCCCTTCCCCCTTTCCTATTTCCATTTTCCCATGGATTTATCTCCCAGGGTGGCTTTTTATTGTTCCTAAACCTGAACAAATGGCTGGGTGGAATACACATTTGACTCTAATTATGAAATCTTCTCACAAAGTTAATAATTTTTTGATGACCTCAGACAAAAAATTGGAGAAACGTTGAACAAAATGCGTAGATTTTAAAAGAGACTACTTTGTAAACTACACTGAGAGAAAAACCTTCGTAAATGCAATGATTTTTTACATTGGCGGTATTCGATGTTTGATGCAAATGTTCTTGCGATAGTGCAAATGCAAAATATTGTAGCTTTTCTTTAAAATCCAACAACAAAATAAACACACGATCGAAGGAAACGCTACGATATTTTGCATTTGCACTAACGCAAGAACATTTGCATTAAAGATCGAATACCGCCAGTATATTTATGACTTTTTTCGTTATTTACGTTATCAACGAATGCAACGCTTCATTTGCATTACGAAAATTGTTTCATCATTCATGTAAGGACATGTTTGTTACTCGGCAACGTACATATTCTTATTTTAAATGAAAAATGTAATTATTGCAATGCAACTTTTTAGTTTATACAATGAAGTGACGTTAGTTCTAAATTTTTTTAATGAACTATTTCATTGAATTAACAACATTTTCCATGTATATCATGGCAGCATTTCATTACTGAGACGTAAGACATCCTTTTTTGATGATATCGTACCATTGTGTTAACAACATAATTCACAATTGTAATAACTCTGATTCATTAATATAATGTAATTATTGTATTTTTTATTAATTATTCAACTTACGTGTGTATATTGGCACAGGCATCAGAAAAATGTTTGTATGTATATTAACAGCTTCTTCGGTCAAGTTTTGAACTTGAAACTCATCGCGTGGTAGTCAACGGGGTAACCGCTGCAGCCACAACAACCTTAAATATTTTTCAGATACACACTAAATATATAGCATCATCAATGAAATTTTAATTTAACATTATTTAAAATTTAGTTGAAAAGCTATATATTAAAAAAAATATTTTGACTTGTCTCCAGGATTTAAACCTGCAACTACAAGGCTAGCACACTGCCTACTAGACAGCAACAGGAAGTTTTCTTCATTGTGGTTACGCAAATATTTCGTTAAAGTTTTAACGAAACTATAATTTCCATAACTATAGAATAATTAGAATACTTTAATCTTCTTTTATGTCACCTAATCAATTTAAAATATTTTTTGTATGAATTCTTCATAAAAACATGTATTTAAGTTTTTCATTATCCGATTGAAAATTATTTTGTAACATTACTGAAACTACAAAATGTAAAATATTAAGCATTAGTAAGTTTTCATTTAATTAATGAAATTTGCATCAATATAATATAATGTTTCATTTCGTTAATAAAATTTGTCGTTGCATTAATGAAACGGGTTCAACGTAATGGTTTCATTCCCGTTATGAAGTGTGCTTCCTTCAAAAAGTCGAAAAAATTATTGAACCACTCTTAAAATACAACGAAGTCTTAAGTGATATCCGTCGCAATTATGTATTCCGATTATATTGTATTTTGCGTCTGCTGTTCTACCTGCAATGACTTCTTGCTTTTTGAGATTTTGATGCACAAAAAGCTTTTGTTGATATTCTACGTTAGTTTTATTGCAATTGACACATCATTCAATTCGAGGATTTTTACCCTTCACAACAAAGTGTACAAAGCTTAAAGGAGCTTACTTTGAAAAATCAATTAATTAAAAAAAAAAACAATTTTTCATTCAAAAAGTCGCGGAGCTGGTGACCCGCCCTCGTAAGAAAATAATCCCCCTTATTGTGAATGTTGACGTCACATTAATATGACAAAAGATATTGTCACTTGTCTACTCTTTATCGGTAACAATTGGCTGTTATTGACAATTTCTTACTAATCTATAAGGCATTGGGCCTTACCGTGGTTGGCGTATTTCGACTACGACTACGACAGTTTTGTCATAGATTAGAGAATTAATGTTGCGGTGTTCTTTAATCTATTACAAAAACGTCATAGTAAGAGTCAAGTAGACAAGTGACAATTCTTACTGCCTGGATGTGACGCCGGAGACACCATTCACAATAAGGGAGAATAAAATTAGTTTTTCTTTTTAATATATTTTGTATATATACATATATACAGTATGAAAATGAGTTCTTACAATAAGGGCCTAATTTTGTAAGACAAAAACGTTAAGCGCTGGCAAGTTTCGTATGTATTTTACTTTTTTTAAATTTATATTTTTCCATATAAAATTTGTCAGCGTTTTCGTTTTTTTTTTTTTTTTTTTTTATGTGTAAACATCTATACGCTAGGGGGGTAAAAATCATTTGACTTTGATTTCTTTGCTGAGATTTCTTTGCTGAGATTTCTTTGCTGAGATTGCTTTGCATTGTCGAATCGGTGTGAGCTATGTATGAGTGTATTAGTGTTTGAAAGAAGCAATAACAAGCAGAGAAACAAGTCGACCGGCTCGAAGCCGACGGTGCGTCGCCGCCGGCTATTTTTCTGTATATTTCCGTACACCAAAGGTGAAAATGAACCGTAAGAGCTACGGACTTGAAATTTGGGCACAATGTGTAGACATTTGGCCACTACAACAACAAATACATGAGAGTTAAAAATTTAAAAATCCCATGTAATATACATACAATTGTATGTACATATATACACTTGAAATTTTAAAAGTTAGTGTATTTTTATACAGACTACAACAATTAACACTAAATTTAAATCAATGGGTGTTCCATCAGTTAATGCAATTTTGACTTTGTAATTTTGACAACTTGCTGTATCTTGGAAACCGAAAAGAGCAAAACTCTTGAAATTTTCAAAAACGGTAAAACTAAAAAATCAAAAAAATATAAAATCGCCAAATGTAAAAAAATCGCCAAAAACCAAAAAATCGCCAAAACGAAAAAAAGCACCAAATTAAAAAAAATCTCTAGGACTAAAATAAATACAGAAAAACCGGAAAAATCGCCAAAATGAAAAAAATCCTTAAACAAAAAAATCGCCAATATGAAAAAATCGCCTAAATAAAAAAACCCCAAAAAAAACTGAAAAAAATCGCCAAAATGAAATCGCCAAAATGAAAAAATTGCGAAAATTAAAAAACCCAAAGAGAAAAAAAACGCCAAAAGGAGAAAAAAGCGATAAAACTGAAAAAATCGTTTAAACTGAAAAAACTTAAAAAAGAAAGAAAGCTAAAAAAAAAAAAAAAATTATCAAAACCGAATGTGCGCGAGTCAAAGTCGCACTTTACTGAATTTATTTTAATTGCAATGCGTACACAACAACAAGAACAGCAACACCTAAACGATGAACAACAGGAATTAAAAATTAAAAAGTAAAAGTAAAGGTATTTACCATAGATGAGCAATGCAGTACCACTAAAGTTTCAGTAAAAACAATAAAAAATGTTTAACAAGTAAATTTTTACTGATTACTAATAATTTTTTCTACAATTTTTATAAATTGCCTAAATGATTTGTTATATGATGAGGTGCATTGAATTTTCAGTAATCAGTATTCATCATGAAATTCTACCAAGTGGCTTAATGTTTTTCATACAAAAGTTTCAAAATTTGAATGAAAAAAATTTGCCACTTGCTACAATTTTATTATGATTACGGCCGTACGATTTTACTGGTAATGCAAATTAAATTTCATTAGCAGTAAAAATTTACTGAATTTTTTTTAGTAATCAGTAAAATTACTGCTTACTGCAATTTTGAATGCAGTACATAGACATATACTGCAGTGTGCCCATTTACTAACCAAATAAGTTTAATAAAACAAACAAAAACCAACAAATTCATATGTATTTACAATATTGAAAGTTTTGATACTTTTAATTAATTAATTTAAAAAAAGATACTAAAAGCATAAGTACTTTTAACTTAAAAAAAATTTCATTACTAGATGTTTACACATCTCCTCTGTGATCGAACTCACATTGCTTTTTTTTTTAACATAAATTTTATTTGAATACAAGAAAAAATGCTGCCGAAATCTCTATTATTTTTTGCTGAGACCCATCTAAAATAAAGAAAGATTAGTCATAAACAATTGCCTAAAAGGACGCAAACATATGAATAGATAATATTTCATGAAAAAACACAAAAATGAAGACATATTAAATCTGAATATAAGACACCCACACGAACTATATTAGTTTGTAAATCTAGACTTGTTTTACCCATAATTTTTTTATTTTCCATATAAACTAAATGAGTGAATGAAGTGAGTGATGGATAACAGTTAAACAAGCAAAAATTCATATGAGTACTTCCATCATACATACCAGTATGATAGTTGAAAGTAAATACATATTTGTTTATACCCATAGTGTTGTTAATTTTTTGCATATCTTTACTATTGCTATATGAATATTGAAGTAGATGTTATGTTCTACATACATAAGTACATATATGTATGCACAACATTGTAAATGTACGAGTATGCCAACACAAAGTGTTAAATAGTTAACATACCAAAAAAAAAAAATTTTTTTTCATCTCCCGGAATATGATTGTTAAGAGTGATAAATGCACCACAAAATAAACAAACAAACAAACAAACAATTATTCACATGCACAACAAAAATAAACTAAGAGACTGAAACATGATGCTGATGACTGTTAGATGATGATGTTAAATTTGATGTATTTTTATTTTGAACATACTCGTAGAATGTCAACTTAAATGCTGTTGTGCACAATCTTGCCAAGAGTCGTTCATAGCATACATAAATTCGGAAAGAAATTAAAAGGAGCAGAACTTCTGTAAACTATTATGTGTAAAAAAGTATATATATATATATATATATATATATATATATATATATATATATATTTAGGATTTTCAGTCTGAATCTCTAAGATATTCCTTATCTGGTATATTTTTCAGGTAGAAGGTTTATCTTCTAATAATTAGTTATGACTGAATGCTGAACAGTGACGGAGGTAGTGTTCGATAGTATCATCCGGCGGGCTATACGTTTTGTATCGTCAACAAAACAGATGTGACACAGGTTATTTTTTAACTCTATATCTACTATTATTATGCTGACCGAATTCCGAAGTGTTGGCCTTTTTAAACATATAAACTCTTTTGTCTTTTGACTCTGAGTTTTCCCAGAGAATTTCGCACTTCCAACAATATAGTTCTTCCAATCTCTGGTATGTTGCACATTCTTTCAGCCGTACCTAAGGTTGCAAATTATTTTCTTAACAAAAAAAGCAACCAAAATTTAAACAGCCATTTAAAGCATTAGAAAAAAAATCTAAATAAAACACTATGCTGTAGTAAAAATACTCACGACAACAGTAAGCAATTAATTTTACTTACCACTTGGCAAATGAAGTTGTTGCTGCTCCACTACAACCAGTTGAGTTCTGACCATAATTTACTAACACTCCATAGTTGGAGACAAAAGCGCCCAGTTGCTGTACAATGGAATTTTGAATATTACCAAGTGATAGTTGTTGTTCTTGCAGTTGTTGTGGCTGTTGATGAATTTCACAGCTTTTGATTTTATGATGTTCACAATTTTCAAATGACAACGATGACGATAGAGTTGACAATGACGAAGAATTATTAGCAGTGCAGGATTTAGTAGATGGGGGCACCAGAGGAAGGAAATCCACATGTTGTTGTTTCATATGCGAAGGTTCCATAGACTCATGTACGGCTGTTACTGTTTGTTGTCGTACTGCACAAGTTTTATGATATTTATTGTTGTATTTAACATTGTCAACGCTACAAATATCAAAAACATGATTGTTGTCTTCGTTGTCGTCGTCATCGTCAACATCACTGATATCAACATCATGGTATCTATCACTGACAAGGTTTTTATTGAAAAGTTTATGATGCTTCTTGTTCGTTACTCTTGATATTCCATTTCCATTAGCAGTTTTGTTTAGAATTTGTTTGTTACTCCGATTGTTTGCATTTGATGCCACATTGGTTTTGTTGTCATTTATAGCAGGACTCCTTTTGGTATTTCTCTTATTGCTAGAGTGATTATTGGTGTCATCACAACAATCATTGACATTATTTCCAGCAATAACTTTGTCACTGCCATTATCAGTTGGCAGAGAGGCATAACAACTATTTGCAACACTTTGTTTACTGTTGTCATTGTCATCATCATTGCCGTCGTCATCGTTGAAAACATCGTTATCCTCACATGTTGTTGACATTGTGGCCTTTTTAAAATTCATCACTTTCAAATAATCACTACCATTATCATACATATGAAGCTTTTCATTTATATTGCACTCATCATTTGTCAACAGAGTTGTTAGTGATATTTTATTGCCCCTGTCAGTGCCAGTAGATTTCAAAAGTTTTTGTTTTGATTTTTCTATGAATTTTTTAAAATATTTAGATTTTCTATATACTAGTGGTGATAGTTTTATTTTAGACATTGTTTGATTTGAGACATCAATCAATTCATTGCAGTGGGAATATTATTGGGTATTGCAATGTCATCTGTAATAAAAGCAAGTGATACGGATCTTGTATTAGAAATTTTTACAAATAAATATGTGTATATGAGATTAAAAAATTTTCAATAAGAAATAATAGGTTTTTTCAATCAAGATTCATATTTATTTAGTTTACTTCAAATGTTCCCTACTAATGCAATATGCATTGTACTAGAAGTAGGAAAAAATATTATGCGGAGGAGGATATAGAGAGCAATAGAATCTTTTGACATTAAAAGAGATAGGCAAATGTTCTGCAGATAGTTTTCCATATACGAAACGCATGGTTAAACACGATTTCTCTCTGTGATGAATAATGATCTATAGCCTACAAATAGATGAGCTCTTAATACACAATGCCTTGTGTGTGAAAATATTCGGGCTTAGGGAACAAGTTCTCTGATTTTTTTGCAACACAATACCACATTGCTTCGATGCTCCATTGAAAAGAGTTGGATACCATACTGTCAGCAATGAGCTTCTTCGCTTTCTTGTACGCCATCGAATTGCCTCAAAATAGGCTTTGAAGCGCCATGTCAATGGGCAGGTTAGCTTAGCAGGCTTCTGGTAAGGATAAGTCAAATTTTAGAGTCCAGCTAACTTGGGTCCAATACATTTATCCCTTTGTGCTATCTTTGAGTTGCAGAAAAGGTAGTGAGAGTGGGCGATAGGGAAGGAATAATAAAAGAGACGACAGGTGGTGCAAGAAGAGCTAGAAAAAAGCTTCATTCTTTTAAAACTCTGCCTTTTTGCACGCTTGTTTTTTAATAATACAGTGTTGCAGCGCCTCTGGTGTCAAATGAGGCGTATTATATTTTGAAACTGTGTAGCCATTTTATTGGTTATTTTACATAATATTGACGAAAGAGGGCGCTCTGATATTACATCCGGATTACCATCTGCTGAAGTCGGTGTAATTTTAGTGGCTAGTGCATAGGTAATGCACATCAGAAAAATGCGTGGTGTTGTTATTGTAATAACTGTCGGAGACCGGTTCGAGCTAGGACCTTCGGTTTTGTAGTCAACGTGCTAACTACTTCAGCCAATGATATCCTCAAGCGCATTGTATAAAAAGTAAGAAAATCAGATGAAATTAATTTTTCTTTGCACAATTAAAAATAACCAAGACACTTAAATACTTCTTTTGAGAATAAAAAAATGTGTTTAGTCTAACGAACATCAAAGTGGATTATCATATCAAGAACATCAAGAGTTTCTGGTCCCTTAATATTAACAATATTCATAATTCCGTTTAAAATAGCATTAGCGGATGAATGTCTATATGTATTCGCACAACATTTGGTTATTGGCATATTATTCATATTCTGACTTTAAGCCTCAACCTCCAAAAAGCTTGGACAATTGCAGAATGTATGTATGGAAAATGCTGCTGTCGGTCGCAAAAGAAAATATAAGGTTAGTGGCTTGAGCTGGAAGGTCATTTAAAAAAGTAAGAATGTGAAGGGTGGAAGAAAAAACCTTGAACTAATTTTGAACACGTTTGATAAGAACCTCTCGATAACATTTCTTATAATGCGATTGCAGAGAAAGGTCAATATGAATCGAAGGAAACCATCACCGCCACCAAAAGCTATACATTTTGAAAAGAAAGCAATATGCCTCACTCCGTCAAACATCTTTGAGATGCGAGTGTCTAGAGCCATCGCCCTACTTTCGGCGAAATAGTGAATTAAATTACACCATTTTTTCCGAAACGATTTCAGGAAGGTCTCCCATAGAGCGTCTTCTGCGGTTACTAAGTAACTTGTTGAACTATAGATATCTCACAACATGAAAGTTAGCCATATTTTCAAAAGTGCAGATAATATTGTGATTGGACAGTAACTCACTTAGGGCTTTCAATTTAATTAGCATTTATCTTTTTATTTATTTATTGGCAACCTTCCAACACATTGAAAATTTAACCAGCATGGTACAATGTGCTAAAAATCGTAGATGGCAAACGTGCTGGCATCAAAGAGCGGAGCTTCCGGCTCTGGAGATTTATTTATATTAAGTTTCCACAAAACTATTTTTACTGCAGAAGCTGGAAAGAATATCTAAGATGTAATAATGGATAATTTTTCAAGTACGGGCAGAGTCTGATGGGTTTTCTGGCATGTAAAAATTATTTTCAACAATTTCCGCTAAAAATTTAACCTTATTAGTCGAGGCTGTAATCATCTTCTAAAAAAGTCAGAACTGAAAAAGTAGCATTATATCGAATGAAAAGAAACTCTTACTATCCCAAGGAGCAGTGGGAACTTTAGCACGGACACTCTCCCTCTACGAAGCCTTTGCAGGGGTTAGTACTTTGATACACAATATGTCAAGATCTCTCCCTTTTTGCATAAGAAATCGGTCTCGGCATTTTGGTTATTCAATTTTATTCTTGGCAATTTGGTCTTCTTCTAAAATTCTTCAAGCTAGGCGGCGATATTTTAACAAAAATGGTATTTTGGCGACTGTAGAGTATCTAAGATTCTAAAAAATTAGAGGATTCCATCCCATAAATGATACATCAATCATACCTGTAATTCGAAAATAGATTTACAAGTTGAAAGAGCCGGCAGGACATTGGAGAAGCCAAAATCGCGACGACCAATATCATTCAGAAGGGTAGACCGTGGAACGCGTAACGTGCTAATCACTATGTTTGTGACAATTCTAATCTTTTAGTTATGAAGCCTAAAGATGATTTAAATATGCATAAATTAACATTACAGCGTAAATAACGCAAACACATATCATTTGATAAAAATATCCAGTCAGAGGCTGGACTTCCCTGAAAAAGTTGAGCATATTAATCCTTACAGACTTTTTCCTGTGATGTTATCCCAAATATTAGACTTGCGGCAATAAACTGACTTTCTTAGCGGTATGGAAAAAATATCCGTTACGAAATGGCAGGCATCACAGAGTCTACCTGCCTAGAAACCAGCGCGAGGGTTTATATTTGAATGATAATATTTTTTTAAAAAACAACATTCCATATTTTACTGTTTCGATAGAAGGCTTATTTATTTTTTACCATATCAAATAGATATACATATACTTCCTTCTGAAACACTAAAGGTATTCACATCAGTTTTTTTCTTGTTGGAAAAATGGAAAAATGTCATTTTTTTACAACAAACACAGGGGAAAAAATTCACCAAAAGTTGAATTTAAAAACTAAACTTTAGGTGGAACTTTTTTCCTATGTTTGTTGTAAAAAATTTACATGTTTCCATTTTTCCAACAAGAAAAAAACTGATGTGAACACCTTTACTCTGTACTACAAATACTATTTAAAAAGTTAAAGGCAGAATTAGTTTTTACTTTCTGATCTGTTACGAATCAGCTGACTCTTTTTTGTTTATAGAAATCTAATGCAAGTAATTAGTTTTTCTGTTTCGTTCTGCTCTGTTTCGGTTCAAACTGTGAAAATCAAAAAGTTTTTGAGTATTTGTAAGTGACAGCATAAAATAATAATAAAAATATTTTGAAATAATTAAAAAAATTAATTTTTAAAAGAAAAATAAAACTATCTTGAACTTTAACAATAGACGATGCAAAACTCATCGCTTTAGTGGAAAACTGCGACCCTTCTGGTCAGAAACAGTTAATAAATTGCTACAGAAAAAGTAAGTACTCAAATTTAAAAGCAGAACGGCACAGCACAGAACAGAACAGCAACAGAAAGTAAAGACTAAATAAGGCTTAATTTAGATGTTCCATTTTTTTGTTATACAAATAATTGTGTTACTATTTTTACTTGAGTGATATTACAAGCATAAAAAATATCCCCCGCATTTCTTTTAAATATTATAGTAAAAATCTACAACTTAAATAAAACTTAGCTTTTTCCTGAATGCGGTCTTTGGAACCTTTTAGACCCTTTTGGTAACTGGCCAACTATATTTCCAGCGATGAAAACTTTGAGCAAGTTCAGATCCATTCTTCTTTTGGAGTGCTCTGGCGCTCCTTAAAAGTAAGCCACTAGGACTAATGTACATGAGTCCTGAACCTTTAAATTTGCGTTAGATGGTTTTTGATCAAAGTATTGACTAGGTGTGATGGAGTATTGAACACTAAGGGAGTGTGGGGAAAAGCTCCCGAAATGAAATAGGTAAAATCGTTTATAATCCCACTTTCGTACAAGGGACCCGTGGAACTTAAAAGAAATAAGCTAAGAGTGATAACTAGCTTCTTCAGGATATTTCCGTCTTTCTTCTTTCTTCCACAAGGAAGTCATTCAGAGTTTCGAATAATACTAAATATAAGACACAAAGATCCTTTTGGCGTTGCAATGACGGACTTGATCGTATTCTTTGCTATGGTAAATCTAATTTTATTGTCCTATTTCGGAGGGCCTTCGGTACACAGGGAGTATATAATTAAAGTTTTATCTCATTATTACTTATACACTATTTTATAACTATGTTCGTCATTTTATAGCACGAGACCCACTTTACCGATTAACAAACCAATAACATGCATTGGAAAGGTCTACTTTCACTGAATGTTCAAAAAAAAAAAAACTTAAAATCTCTAAGCATATGCATTATACGCACACTTTTGTAATGGTCTGTTTTTTTCCTACACAAAATGTACTAGAAGATTTCATTTTTAATAAAAAGACGTAAAAAAAAGCAGCTCTGGGCGAGTTAACATCACGCGTCTTTGGCAATTACTTCGTAAATGCAACCAGGCCACTGTTCGTTTACTGGTCTTCGAGGGTTTTACGTCTCACCCCCCGCATGTGATTAGTAGTTGGTGTCAGTTAACGGTACTTATTTCTAAGAAAGTGTACTTTGAAATCGTGGTAGAGTACCAAATAAAACTCATTGAAACAGGAGAGGATTTTGAGGATTCCGGCTTTCTGCACAACGATGTAGATAGGTGTGGTATTCTTGGAGGAGGCTCCTAAATTGTAGCACGACAAATCGTGTGAATTGGTGATGGCGTAATAGTTCTACGAACTGGCCAAATAATTCTCCTTAAGCGCCCCATACACGATTCAATTCAATTTTCAATTGAGTCGGTTGTTGTGCAAATCAAAGCGTGTATGGCTCTATCAATTGATTAAATTGGCAGTTGTCGAGTTGGTTGAAGAAAAATCAAAAAATTTTGATTTTTCATGTAGACTAGTAAATCTTTCAATTCGATTGTGCTGTGTGTGCTCGAGTCTCTTGATTAGTTGTCAAAATGTATGTTTGTAGCTTTATTTTGTATACAAAAAGTTGTGTATTTTTAAAATTGCATTTAATTTCATTGAATTTTAAATAAAAAATATATAAATTAATGAATGAATGCAATAGAAGTTTTAAATTTTTAAATTTGTAATTTTGAAAAAAATATAAATTTGACATTTAAGATATTTATTATTCGACATATTGTCAGAAGTTTATTTTAATTTGAAATTTATTTGCTGGTGGTTCAGCGTTGTCCATAATTATAAATTTGACAGTTGAATGAAAATCTTTCAATTCAGTTTATGAAGTGTGTAGCCAAGAATCAATTCAATTGAAAGACTCAATTCACAATTGAATTGAAACGTGTATGGGGTGCTTTACACAGAAAAAACTAAATTTCATTTTCAGTAACCAAATTCGTTGAATCAGTAAATATTTGATTTGAATGCGGTCCTACAAATAATTTTGTAAATTTTGATAAAAGTTTAATTAATTACAGTTCGGCTGAGAAAAAATGTTATTTCAGTGTGTTGGTGTTTATCTTGCTTGTTGATAGGAAGAGCGTGCTGTTGTGCGGTTGTTGTTGTTTAGTTGTTTATTTTGATTGATCGTGTTGTATACATGTAAATGCCGAAAAGTAACCGACAAACGTCGTGGCATGTTTCTTCTCTATACAGTGTTTTGGTACAAATTAATTTAGTGGAACAGTACAGAATATTTACTGAAACTAAGTTTGATTTCAAACAAATATTTGTTTAAAAATTTTTTGGGAATAATTTTTTCTGTGTAGCATTAGCGGGAGCAACAGAATAGAAAGAAAAAAAAAGACGTAAACGTATACTATTCCATTGTCCATTAACACGGGCATGGTAACTCCACTTTTGTATAAAACTTTAACACAATGTATTAAAATTACTTCCGATTATCTCACGAAATAACCAGTTTCTTGTATTATTTTTCCATTTATTTAATACATTAAATCATACCATACATTCTACGTGAGCATTTGTTAAACATGTCACATGCACTAAAATCAATTTTCACTTCAATTGTTTCTCGAAAAATCAAATGGTAGCAATTAATGGTTTTAATAATGTACGACAAGTAAAATACGTAACCAACAATCATATATTTTTACCACAAAATTATTTGTTTTGTTTTATTTTTATTTTTTCTTTCTTTACTTTTGGTCTCCTTGAAAATTCCATCTAAAAGCGTTTGGAGTGCAATAAGATGAAATTACTTTTAATTTGTAGTTATTTCAACTCTGTTGCTGATGTTGCATTAGTAGACAAAATAATGTCTTCATATGATGGGTTTTATCTCCAGAAAATGTATGTATGTATGTTCAGTCCATGTGAACAAGTACTCGTATAAATGTGGTGGAGAGTTGCATGCGTAAGCGGAATTGCCGATGGTCAGTAATTAAAAAAATAATGCACTGTGTTTTTTTTTTTTAATTGAAGTATGTGGCTTAAAGTTTGATTTAAAAAAATTATGCAATTATGATATTTGTAATTGATTAAAAAAGACAAGAAGAATATGCGGAATGACCCTGAAATAATGAGGGGTTTTCCAATATCCTTGATTATTGAATAATGAATGGAAATTATTAAATTTTGAGAGAAGTCAAAAATTGAAAGCCGATCGGGCAGCGAATTTTACGACAATAGTCGTATTGTACGTTAATTCTTTTGCCTGCCGGATCAAAATTCGGCCTTTCAGACTAAGATCACGCAAGGTATTAAATGGCTAAAAGAAATTGACAACATACTTCAAATCCGTATCTTTAAGGAAAGTAGAAAATTTATGGAAGCCTTAACAAATTATAAAGTTCCAGCTCGAGGCGTGCTTCAATACAAATAAGAGATAATGTGAAGACATTGAAACGAAGAGGCGGAGAAGATTGCAAAGAGCGGATCACTATTGATTAGCAGCACACAAGACAATGCCAAAACTTTTCAAAACTTCAATCAATATTTTATTTATTATGTTGGCCACTACCTTGTTTACCATGCTCAGTAAGGTTATGCTTCTGCAGTTTTTACATACACACAAAAAATAATCAAGGTAAAATCGCCTCGCAAAAAATTTTTATTGGAAATCATGGTAAATTTATTAGAAATAATACGTTGTTAAGTGCTTGCGTGTTTATTTGCTTTATTCATAGGTTCGAATCCTGCAAAATAGCAAAGTTGCGTCGCACTTTGCATTTATTTTTACTCGAAAATTCAATATGTCGGCCAACAGACGCCATTTTGTGAATACGAAATGAACTCAAAGTCGGCGAACTATATCCAAATGGATATCGTTCGACAGGTATTTAAAAATCATATTTCTCAAGTTTCTTTGCTGGTGCTTAAGCATTATCTATATGCATTTAATTGTCGCTTTAACAAATCGTCAGTAGACTTCAGCCACACATTTTGAACAGTGTGAAATGCATATAGACAATGCTTAAGCACCAGCAAATAAATTTCAAATTGAAATAAATTTATGACAATATGGGCCATTATTACAACTCAAATTTAGTTAAAAGTAGAATCTTATCGGACGTGTAGAAAGCTTTTCATTATTACAAATTAGATTTAACTTGCAGGGTAGGATAAACTTGATAAAGTAAAATATTACAAATGATAAACTTTTTATACGGACGTATAAAAACTTTTGCAAAATTTTACTTTAACCTAAAGTGAGCGATAAATTACTGGCAAGTTTATCCTACCTGGTAAGTTAAATCCAATTTGCAATAATGGAAAACTTTTTATACGTCCGATAAAATCTTAATTTTAACTATCTTTGGGCCATTATTACAACTTAAAGTTAGTTAAAATAACGATTTTATCGGACGTATAAATAGCTTTCCATTATTGCAAATTAGATTTAACTTACCAGGCAGGTTAAACTTGCCTGTTATTTATCGCTCACTTAAGGTTAAAGTAAAATTTTGCAAATGATAAAGTTTTTATACGTCCGATAAAATCCTGCTTTTAACTAACTTTGAGTTGTAATAATGGCCCTTTAAGTTTTAATAAGGGCCCTTAGTCAAATAACAAATTTCTTAGAAACAAATTATATTTAAGCGAAAAAGTTGAATATTTATTTTGGAAAAAGAAAAAAAATTAGAATTTGTTTTCACGACAAAATAATAAATAATTGATTTGATGAAGAGTACCGAAGACTCTCGACAAAAAAATCTATTATAGAAATTACTGCTTTCACTTATTTTCCTTGATTTTTTGAAAAACTACGAAGGAAAGATAACCAGGTATTTAAAAAAGTAAGTTATTCTGTTCATCATCACGTTTCGTTTTTTTTTGCACTGGGAAAGCTTCCCTTAACAATCATAATCAAGCAATAAGAAAAGAAAACAAATTTTAACATTTTCTATAATCCTTAATGCTACAATAAATTATTTATGCAAAAGAAAAAAACATTTATATAAAATGCATATATTTTTCATTTTTAATACAAAAATTCTAAATGACAAATGGCCTTCTCACTTATAAGTAATTACTTTCAATTAAGGTTTCCGCCAAAACTTATTGCGCAGGCGTCTTTTGCATGCAGATGAAGAGAAGAAAAAAAAAGATCGACCGTTTTTTTCTTCATTTGTTTGGCGTTGACATTGACATAGCGAGTTTTCGCACTATACTTTACAAGCCACTACTCAAACAGTCTGGCAGAGATACTTATGCAGTCAACTAGCCACTCAGTTGAGTGTGCAGCTAGGAACTAGTCAATATCTAAAGTTCTTAAAAAAGAAGTAGACTTAATTTGTCAAAATGTTTGTAACAGCTTAAGCAAGTGGCAGTTCAGAATTGTAAGAACGAAGAGAAAGAAGAGTGTTAGAAAGAGTTAGAGAGAGTTTTATTTCTTAAAATCAAATAAGAAGTGTGTTAAAAATTCGTCTTGGCAGTTTTAAAAGAACTGTCTTACTTTTTAAAATTTTCAAGGCTTAAACATGTCTCTGTGCGATCCTCCTCTAGTTACCAATGACCACAAACATAATGACCATTATTGTGATGTATATTTGTGTTGTATATTTCATATGTAGTTTATGATTGTATGATGTTGCATGAAAATAAATGCAGCATAATAAGAAAAAAATAAATAAAAAATAAAAATGTATACGGCATGTTACTAACACAGTCATTCATTGCAAATGATGAACGAATGAATATACGAATCAAATTGAAGGTATGTCAGTTATTAATGTTGCACATTTTGCAGCTTAAATGTTTAATTCAAAAGGTTGACAGATGTGCGTAATTTATTTGCATCTTCTTGTTGTTTTTTTTTCCTACATTTTCAAGTTTATAAGTCTCTTCTCTCTGTTCATTTAGCCTTTCATTTCAATTTATGCTTTATGTTTCCTTCTTTTGAACAAATACTTTTTTGAACAAAAAAAAAAAAAAAATTAAATTACAGAAAAAGGAATAAGATATTCTATTCATAACTCTGAGGTGATCTTGCTGCTTAGTTTGGACTCTTTTAATGGTCTTTACTTCAGTGTAGCTGTTGAAAAATGGCTGGCAAAAAATATGATGAGGCTATCACGCATTTCATGATGGCGGCAGCAGATAAGCACCTTAGTGTTACAATAATAATAAATGATATTTATCCGGTATATGAATTAAAGCTTCAGTACTAGCAACAACAACATCAGCGAAAACATACCGTATAATAAATAAAGGAAAAGCAGGTATAAAAAACGATTTTCTCCGACAAAGATATATGACAAAAATTTTATATTCTTAAGAGTATATTGGGGAAATGCGTTCAATATACATATAATTATTTCCTTGATTTAACAAATGCTGAAAAGTGTGTGAATGGAAGCATTTATAAAACTTAAATAAAAAATGATTCTCGTAAATATTTATGTCATTTTATAGGTAAATAGAAAGGTATAAAAAAAAACAATTTTATTATTATAATTTATTGGATTTAATTATCGATTGAATAATTGAAGAGAAACCGCGAATAACGTTGTAAACAACATATTTTGCAAAAGCTCTTTTTCCACAAATTACCGCTAACATTACTCTAGTGCAGCACTCTGTCGGTGTGAAAGCACAAAAAGCTCTTTATAAAAGTTTGCACATTGTGCATATGGCTTGGACGTAGCTGCTCGAGTGTTATGTTGGTATAATCATTAAATAATACAAAATTATGCACCCTATCGCCGCCCCAATATAGCTACAGAGAGTCCGTCAGTGGAAGAAACCTTGTAAGAAACTTAAAAGATTATAAGAACAAACTTGTCTATAGTAATTTATAAATGCAACAGAGCTACAAAAGAAAAGTAAATGTAAATTTTAATTTATTTTAATAGGCTAAAACAATAAAAAAAAATATTTTGCCTTTAAAAAATATGTTTTTTATTCTAATGAAAAATGATTTTTTGTCGTTCATTTTCGCAGCAGCTATTGAATTAAGTATTAAATAAATACAAATTTAATAAAACATAATCAGCCCAATCATGAATATTCCCTCGGAATTTATTTCTCACGGAAAATAATTTTCTCGAGAAAACATTCCTCCAATCATGAATTCCTTGGGAACAAAAAAGAGTAATATGTGGCATCACCGCATTACGAAGCTCGTTGTTTTGCTTGTTTGTTGACATTTTGTTTCTCCTTTTTTTTTAGTAAGAGAGTAAACAAAATTATTAAATTTCACCAACTTGAAAAAATAAGTAAAAATAAGTTTATAAATGATTTATTTGGGCATTATTTGTGTTAATCCAAATAAAAGAACTATAAAATACAAGTTTATGTATATACATTTTGTTTTAATGGAGTATTAAATATGTTTTTGTGTAAACTCCCTTCTGTTTTGCCAGAGAAAGATTTTTAGTGAAAAAAGCAAATTCAATTGCGTTCATAATACCTACTTTTTCCCCCGGGAGTTTTTTTTATTCCCGCATTTGGTAAAAACAGGGGAAAAACAGATTCATAATAGGAGAAAAGGGAAAAGTGAAAAAACTCGCGCGGAATTTTGGTTCATGATTGGGCTGAATAACATATTACGAAGAAAATATTTTCCTGCGATAAAAACATTTAATGAAAAAAAAAAACAAGAATCAGTTAAAAATTTTATTGAGTAAATTAAACTTTTAATTAAATTAAATAAATTCTTAAATAATAGTTTAGTTGAATACATTAAATTTTTAATTTATTTTCGTTTTTTTTTCAATTAAACAATTTTTCAATTTTATCGCGGGAATTTTTTTTGTGTAAAGGTACTCTGTTCAAAGTTGTGAAAAATTTTCAGCACCATTGATTGTTTCGCGTGAAAAATTTAACATGTACTAAATGTAGCCCAAGTCGCGGTTTTTTTTTATAAATTTCTCGCTTTTATTGCTTGAAAGTATGCAACATTGTTAAAATTCCGTGCGAAAAAAAGCACTACTCATGTTGTTTCGCAGCTAAACTAAAATGATGCCAGACTAATTTTGCATGAAAGAAAGACATGATTTTACGTGTTTTTCACAACAAGAACAGAGTACTACTTTTGCGAATTTATTTCGCAAATATTTCATACCAAATACTTTTATATGTAGTTTGACAGCATTTCACACGAAATTGTGATCAGAGTACCAGGCTTAAGCATAGAAAGCTAAATATTCTCCATTGCTCGTTCTGTATAGCTCTGATAATTTTAAGTGAAGTTTTCAAATTCAAAATATAAAGGGTGATTTTTTTAAGTCCGAAAAAACTTTAATTTGAAAAAAATAGCACAAAATATAAATTATTCATATGTGACAGCGCATAGAGAAAGGGACCTAAGGATAAAAAAAAATCAATTTTCACTTTTTTTTTTTTTTTGTTGATGTGGACAACATCTGAGCATCGAATGAGACCGATCCCATGCCCCAAAAGTGTTCCCTCCCAGAGATATGCGCGTTTTATGATGTAATGGTACACCAAAGATACACGTATTTAAATCTTTAAAATGGCTCTCCTTAACAAAACCGGTTTTTACCCTTAGGACCATTTCTATTTTGCGCGTCACATATAAGAAACACCGAAGGTGACCTTATCGCTACAACAATGCAACAACACTAAAAACAACATGCAATTCATCTGGCTTCAAGAAAACCTGTCTGTCAAAAACAGTTGACTAAAATACCAATATATACAAATTTGTACAACACATATTTTATATTTGTTAAATTAATGCAATTATTTAATTATTGATCCTGATTAATACCGATATAAAACACTTTTCTGAATAATTTTTTTCATGTGCAAATATATTATTTTTCGATTTCAAAATCTTAAAAATTGTTATTAATCATAATAATTCTACCAGCTATGCTTAAGATCATTATAAAGAAATTAATATTTTCTAAACCGCAAAACATTTTCTAAAAAAGTTTATATGTTTGGCAAGATCTGATGTAAAATAAAACGCTCCATATGCAGTCTTAATAACTCTTGGCATATTTTTATACAAAAATTTGCTTCTAAATTTAAATATATGTATGTACATACTCGTATGATACATATATGTACTTTTCCTTTGGCACTTACTACTGCAAAGAAAGGAAATTAAAGGAGAGAATAGAGAAATTTACTACAAATGAATTAATTTCATATTTAAGCGGAAAAATAACAAACACTTAATATGCACAAATATTTAATTCATTTCATTTTAAATGTCGTTGATGTAAATACACTAGCAAATGCTAGGTAATGTTATGCTGCACAGTGGGGTACACACAGGAAAAAAATACTAATGTAAAATTACCATGCAAAAATTTTGATTTAAATTTACAAGAAATAATACTCGTATGTTGTTTAAGTGTTTTGGTGCTTATTTGCTTTTTTCATAGCTGCAATCCAATTGTGTGCTTAATTGTGTAAGTTGTTTTTGTATTGTTATTGTTTTTTTGATGTTTGTAAACAGCCGAACAAACTGCTGGTGGCTGGTAGGCAATGTACTAGTCTTGTAGTCGGAGGATCACAGGTTCGAATTTTGGAGGCAAGTTAAATTATTTTGTATTTTTTTTAACTAAAACTTTTCAAATAAATTGTGTGATATATTACACAGTGGTACAAAATTGAATGAAATAGAAAAACCTGGAGAGTGATATGATTTTTCTTGTAGGTCTTGTCGAGTTAAAGAAGAATCCAATAGTGAAATATGCCGGACACATCCAAAATCCGGATTAACGGTTAAAAAACCGGGTTTTTACCTTTGCGCACTTATAAGCTTGTAACTTTGTTGATAATAGATTTAGAAAGAAGAAACTGAGATCTTTCGAATAATATATAATTTATCTAAGAAAACTTGAGAAATTTGGGTGTTATTGTCCAGCAAACACGAATTTTGTAGATTTTTCAAAAAAAAAAAATTCAACTTTGGTGACGTTTTTATACATTATTTTATTAAGAAACTATAATACTATTATTCAAAAAGTACGTTTATAAACGATTACAATGCATATTTGGGGTTAAAAATAGATAAGCAATTGACTGAGTTATTTAACTTTTCATGAAAACAATAATAATAATAATAATAATAATAATAATAATAATAATAATAATAATAATAATAATAATAATAATAATAATAATTATCAATGAAATAATGCTGAATTAAGTTTTTATTCATGATAGTATATATTTAGTGTGTATCTAAAGAATATTTAAATATTTACGCGAATAGTTTTGAGTTAAAATATTGGCCGGAGAAGCCAATTTATATATAAACAAACATTTTCTGATGCTTGTATCAAACACTCGTAAGTTAAATAATTAATAAAATACAATTACTATATTAAATTAAATTCATTTTGTTCCAACTTGAAATAACTTTGATTCAACATGATTCTTCATTTTGATTTTAATAGTATGTAAATTTTAAATCAACGTGAAATAAAGTTATTTTATAAAGGAAAAAATTTCTTTTAAAATTACTATAAATAATGTTAGATTAACTTGAAACACTTCTGTCCCTAAGATCACATATCACTTCGTCTATTCTAGTCTGGGTGGTGCTATCTAGACTGGGTGGTCAGGCTGACTTCACCCTCATCTGGGTTCCAGCACATAGGTATTTTTTAGGTAACGAACGGGTGGACGAGGTGGCTAGAGCTGGCTCTGCTATGAATGCCTCCAATGACGAATCAGTAGCCATGCCGTTTGGTGCTATTAGAAGCGCTATATTCAAGCACTATCTCTATAAGGCTGAATTTAGATGGCGAAATATAGTCACGCACAAGGTTGCTAAGAAGTTGTGGCCTTGCTACAATGGCAGGCGCTCAATACAATTAACAAATAGAAATCGTGGGGACATCTCGTGCAACGAGTCATGACGGGGCACTGGATGGTCGGAAAGCATGCTAGTAGGATAGGTCTGTCCCACAATAAGTTCTGCCGAAGTTGTCGAGAAGACAGCAAAAAAGAAACAATATTCCAATCTCTCGAGACACATATTTTTTTAAGAAGTCATGTACCAGATGATCTTTCAGATTTATCTGAGATTGGGTTGAGTGACCTTATCAGATATCTACACGCGACGTGCAGGATTTAGTAACGATCAGCGTATCAGAATCCTTATATACGGTTCTACATAGACTGACACCGGTGAAAGTAGTGGTCCTTTAATGCCTGCGTGTAGTAGGCAGCCACGTAAACCAACCAACCAACCTACATGAATCACATATGAAGCAAAATCATTGCCGAAAAAGATTAAATTGACCTTGTTTCTTGAAATCTTTCTGTGTATGATAATTTTAATTAATTTATGAGTGTCTTCTAAAATACAAGTTTTGCAGACAAATGATGAAGAAAGAAATAACAGAGCAATATATAATGGCGATTTATTTTCTAAAAAATGGGAGCAAGATTTATTGCCCTTTAAACAAATAAATTTTATATCGAGAAAGTACCAACATTTTAGGGCTATATAACTTCTTAAATAATGCCTCTAATATATTTTTTTTTTGCTTTCAGAAGAAATGACAAAAAAAATTTCCTCTTTTATAGCAAAGGCCAGGCAACTAGTTTTGTAAACTTGTCTTCTTGAGCACTTTATTGTATTATACCTACACTAATCTAATGGGTGTTGACTTTAATTGTTTTATTACTAAAAAAATCAGCTAGGAAGAAACAAGGAAGTTCAGTCCATTCTGCATTTACTTGTTTGAAGTATTTCAAAAGAGAAATAAAAACAACAATAATCTTATTTCTAGTGTTATATGACCTTTTACACGTAATGAAAAGATATGGTTGTAGAATGGTTGAGAAAACAATATAATATTATCTGAAACAAATGTGTGGTCGTTGAAAACTAGTTATTGTTATTTTAAACATTATATTGTTATCCAAAAAACCACACTATATTAAGTTAAAAAAAACATCTTCTGTCAGTTCAGTGTTTCGCTTGTAAGCTATCGGTAGTGCACTTGTGGTGTTGAATAAATAAATAAAGTATAAACAAAAGGGTAGATCAATAAAAATATATATACATATGTATATCTATCTCTTTATACAGACGTGTCAGATAATAGTGTTTTCATATTTACAATACTAAGATTAGATATAACAAAGCAGGGAAGGAAAACGACTTCTTGGATTTTGTACCAACTATGAAAATAAAATGTAATTTTTAGACCCTGACAGTAACAATTTTTAATATTTATTAATAAAAACAGAAGCGTAAGAAAATTACTATAAAAATACAGAAGTTTACAATAAAAAACAGAAACTTAACACAAAAAACATTACATATTACATTCATAAAGGTACATTCGTAGATTCGACTATTATATTACAGATCAAAATAAAACACACACAAAAAAATTAAAGAGAACAAAGGAAAAATTAATGTTACTATATACTATATATAGTGAAACATTGACATTTTTAAATTGTACCAAGTAACTCGCGGTAGTACCACGGTACCAACAAGGTCAAAAATGTACCATAAAAAGTACAATTGTACCATGATTTCTATCCGTGTAACAAAGTTAATTGTTTTTGTAGATAATATTTTTATTAACTCGTTTTCTATTGACATTAATATGATTTGACTGCAACCATTTAATTCATTCATGATACTGTTTGATTATGGTTACCTCAACCATATTTTTTCTTTGCGTGTAAGTATTGAACAAACTTGAAGAAAATTACGACTTTCGACTTGGATAAATTTGTTTAAATATTTGCATATAAATTCTATTGAAATAAATACAAATTTCGTTAGACATTGAGGGCCATAGTCTGCCTCCAGATACCTTGGGTTAAATACAACAGAAAATTGGTTCCTATTTATAAATGTTTGTAGTAACAAAGTTGTTTCTACATTGTGCTTGCAAGAATTTTTTTTGTGGAGTTTTCAAGTACTCTCAATTATTTTAAAGCATACTATGTCATTAATATTATTTTACTACATTCAGTCCCACTGTGCACTATTTTGACTATTACTGCTAAATTTGATGAGTTGAAAAGCGAGTTTATTTTTGATGACGACGATGTCCACATGTTAATTTGAAACACTTCCACCACCAACCCAACAACAATGTCATTCATAATAAAAAATGTGGCACATTTTATTTTAATTTCTGCATATATTTTATATAATTTTTTTCCCATTTTATTTCATTGAAAGAAACAAGTTGAAAGTGCAATTTCCCCAACAAAAAAAAAATGTTATTTTAAACAAACAAACCCCTTTTTCGCCTAGAGATCCTTTAACCAACATCTAAAGATAAAATAATGATGAGACGATGGGATGAAGGTGTGTGTGAGTGAGTGTTCTGGGCATTTGCTGTTGCAAATGACAACGGTGTTTCTGCTGCTGATGACGATGATGTGAATGGACTAACTGACGTCTGTTGAACTGACAGAAACAAAACTAACACTAACAACAACAATAAAAAAGATAGCAAATAGTTTAAAATAAGTGGAATGAGCATAAAAACTACAAACAAAAATGGTTGTCTTTCTATGGCATCATTCTAACTTAAGCATCATATTTTGTACTTGAAAAACGTAATTACTTTAGAAAATAACCGTTAAAAGTAATGGTGTGTATCAAATATATTAAAATTATACTCGCAGACAGTACACAAATACACTATATACACACATACAACAGTAGATTGCATATAAAGGGAAAAAATATGTACTTTAAAAAAATTAAAAAGTAAAAATATTGTAAAGTTAAGATATATTATAATGAAAATAACATCTACAGCTGGTCAAATAAATGAGAGCATGCATAAGGCATATAATTGTATACAGTACAGTGTACGCAAATAAACAGAAGCAAACGTTTGTTTTCGTTTTATTTTGAACTTTACCATGAGTGAAACAAATAAAATATTAGAACGATTTGGTTTTGCGCGTGAGCACAAAATGTACTTTATTTTAAAACTACGCAAGAAAAAATAGAATAAGAATTAAATTGAATAGTTTTTAGTGAAAATAAACGCTTGCTCATAATAACAGCAGATGTCTAAATAACTTTTGTTTTTGAATGAAATTCAAATTATATTAAATGTATTGTTTATTTTGTAACTTCTCAAAACGTTGTTTTCGTAGGTTCACGAATTTGCCGTTAAATAAAAAGACCCGACTGCATAATTATTATTAAATAAGAACACTTTATATACTCCACATTTATATTAAGAACTCTCAATGTTAAATAATTTATAGCTGCATACCAGTGATGGGAAATGTGGCACAATTGTACCATTTTTGATACTATTGGATGCTGCCTGGCACTGTGGCACTCTAGCTCCTTTTCTGACACTTTTTGTTCATTACTATGGAAACTTTTTTTATTGCAATAATAAGTAATCTTTTTGTATTTTTACGTTTTTAAGTATTGAAAACTTAGTTGTATTTGGGGCTCATAACTGTTCAACTATGATAGGGAGAAGTAACTGTGTTCAATGAATGTTTGCCTAGAGACATTGACAATTTCTAAAGGGAATAAATACTTTTTTTTTATAACAGATTATGTCAATAAGATGATTTTATAAATTTTCCGAAATATTTCAACTAAGAACTTCATTTAATTCTTAAGTACATATTCCCCAAAACGTTGGTTGTCTCACCGAATTGTTATAGATAAAGTCCTTGAAAAGTGGGTTTAGTGATAAAACTTAATTTATATGAAATAGTTTGATAGTTTGTTTTTTGTTATATTGTTAAAATAATCCTCAAAAAAGGATAAATGATGAAAAGGCCAACTTTCTGTCCAAAATCATCCATCAAAAGAAGTGAGATACAAATTTTGACCAAGTTCTTGGTTGGCACAATACCTATCACTGAAATATGCTATGCATTATATAAATTTGTAATTGTAAGGATGTCATATAATTTCTAGATAATCTGCTAACTGAACAACATTTTTTCCGATATAAAGAAATGAACAAATACGCATTATTCTCTACATTTTAGAAATGTAAACATATTGCCAAGTTAGCAGATAATCTAGAAATTATATGACACCCTTACGATTACAAATCCAGAAACTTTTGTCAAAACACCATCACATCCACAGAAAATAATTATTTGGTGCGCTTTATGGGCTGGCGGAGTTATTGGCCCATGTGCCTTCAAAAACGATGATGGCCAGAATGCGAAAATTTTTTGGAAATTGGTGTTCCAGATTGCGCCTTCTACGCCCCAGCCGTGGCGGCCACAAGCCAAAAGTCATATTTAAACATTAATTACATAAAATTTTCTTTCCAACAAAGTCCGTTTTAATGATATTAAAAATATATAGTTGGGTCACTCTAAAAAAAAACAGCCTTTATTATATAAAGCAACAACTAGGAATCTCTTTTTCTTCAAAATCGTAATCATTTCCAGAAATAATAACGCGGAAACAAATTAATTTATTTTCTTTTTACTTAGTTGTGTAAATATTTTTTTGACAAACTGTATATACACTCACCGTCAGATATTCAAATAACATCAGCAAAATAAATAGTTCAAATGGGTTGTGTGCTTTAACGATAAGTGTGAGAATAAAAGAGTTTGAATAAGTTGTAAATATATAAATATGCGATGGACAAACTAGATTTCTTGCCAAAATATTTTGAAAGAAAATTTATATTCTGGTGCTTCTATGTAATCCGAATAAAAATTAAACTTACTGCCTCTTCCACTATTTCGAAAGAAGGTCTTCATTCGCATTCTAAGCGAAAGAAAACTGATTTTCATTTCTCTATCTTACTTCTGTACGAACATTGACTCGAACGACAAGTCGCAAGAAAACGTAAGTGTTTTCATATAGATTTTCATACCACTAACTCGAATGAGTCGTCAACAAAGCGAACATTATGTCAAAATCACTCACTTTCTATTTTGCTTTCGTGTAGTAAAGTTTATTCGCAAAGAATTCAATAAATTTTGTAAAATTATTAATTTATCACATTATAATTTTTTTTATTCCTATTTCTTCAATTTATTTTTTATTTGTAGAGAAAAGTCATAAAATATTCATCAAAATATTATTGAACACTTTTGTTTTGATTATTGTTTTATGTTCATTATAAAAAGTACTCGCACATTTTAAACAAAACGAATGTAGTTGTAAAGCAAAACAGCAATAACTTGCTGTTGCTGTGCAACTATTTTGTTGAATTCTTTTTCGTGGTTGAATATGGTTGTATTTATTTTCATGTAAGTGTTAGTAAGTTTAAAAAAATCTCTAGAAATACTTGAAATATACAAATTGAGACTACTTTAATTTATAAATACGTAAAACAAAAAAATGACAAACGTAATCACAAGAGAAAGAAAGCTAACGACATAGTGGAATGAAAATTTATTAGAATTCGAGCGACTAGGTTTCTTTCGCAGAGTTTTTCTTTCGAAATAGCGGAAGTGGCAGTTAATGTTAATAACATATAATTTCTATAATTTTTTCTCCACATCTAATATCTAATAATTCTTACCCAAAACCTACCCTGATCTCTTGGTGGCTGCAATGACGGAAATTTCATAATTTCTGCACAAAATAATACGTTTTCAGCGTTTAATTTCTCAACATAGACTCAATACATTTAGTTCAGAGTCTCTCTAAATTTGTTTCACTCCCTCTGAATAATAATATTTTTCAAGCTCCTCAAAATAGGACTAGGCTTGATGATTATTTCATCATTGATTGACCCAAATCTCTTACTACCCATAAATTTTTTTTAATTTGTAAATAGTCGTAATGGGCCAAGTTTTGGGTATGCAGAATGGGGTAGTAGCTCATGGCCAATTTAATAGAACTTCGCCATAATGACAACACAAAAGACCACCAGTACATTGTCCGGACGGTACAGCACTTGTTGTTCGATAGCTGAGGTTCATTGCAGTTTAAATTTACAATAAACAAATCTGTCCAAAATCTCTGAGTTATATTCACCGGTGCCCCGGTCCATATCCATAAAATGGCACAAAAACTTTTTCGGATTGCAAGCATTCTTTCCTTGCATGGATTTTATCACAATAAGCGCTCAAAATTAAAATCCCGCATTTTTAAGTTGTATTTTATTATTAAAATAACTACTCGAATTCATTATCGAGTTAATTTTTAAACTTACTACTTAACTTTAATTTTAATTTGGACTTCTCTGATTCATCATGTTGATGATATTTGAGTTGTCTACATAGAATGTGTGTAAATGTTTTATTTTCTCTAATTTTCAACATAAAATTTGATGCACAGAGCAGAGCTGCCAAGGCGTCAAAAAGAGTCCTTTTAACAAACACACCAGTGACTAGCCAGGAATATCTTTTTTTGTTTCTCGACCACCTCTTTAACTGCTGGACCTTAAATTTTAGCATATTCAATCGCTTAAGTGTGTGCGAATATTGCACAAATTGCAGCGAGTGCTATAGAAGTAGAATGATAAGTTCAACATTAAGGGTTATTTGGCCTTGTAGATGGAAATAGTCATACATACATACATACGTATACAATAAAATAAAATAATGATGACCGACAGTTAGGAAATTTGTTGTGAAGTGTCAGTTAGTAGAACTGTCTGTCAACAAGAAGTTGGACGAAATGTCATTATTTTATTTTTAATGCCGATGGTTCTGCAATGCGAATACATACAAATACTTATTCAAACATTTAATGAAGCTTGATTTGATAACAGACTGAAAGTGATTGTAGGTGGGTGGGCTGTGCACGAATAAAAATGGAAAAATGTCAGCATGATTTTTGCTGCTGTTGATTTTTTTTTATTCGCTTTCTGTCTGCACTTCCGTCCGGCCATTAGTTGGAAAAATTTTATTGCACCTCTGCTTCATTTATTCTTAATACATATTTTATTTGTTGTTTTTTTTTAAAGAAGTGTTTTTTTATTTGTTCCTGCCTGCATTCATACAAAATTTTCGTTCAAATTTGTACTTTCTCATTTCAGTCATTTTATTTCCTCTTCATTTGCTTTTCAAGTTGCTCTGATGATGGCCTTTTAATTTTTTTCTATGTATAAATTACTTGCTTTATATTTTATATCAGCTGGCCTTTTACAACTCTGTTTATGAGCATTTGAAAGGAGGTATCGCATCATGTGTGATGTAAATGTTGCTTTCTATATGCCTCACGGAAAGTCAACAAAATAATAAAAGGAAAATTAAAACAGCAAATAATAATGAAATAATATAAAAATGTCATAACTGCAGAAATTTCTTTATAATTTATAAAGTAAATTCTTAAAGTAAGGAAGGGAGGGAGAGGAATGTTAGAGTCACTAAAATATTTTAATGTTTTAAACTGTGTTTTTACTTACTTTGGCTACCACGCTTAATTTTATCAGAGAAGTTAACCAAGCCGCAAACACAAAAAAAATATTTTATGATTGTGGATAAGGAACTAAATAGATAACGAGAGCATTTCTCTCTTTCCACTAACCACCATCTGGATAACTAACTTTTCAAGTTGTGGTAAGCTTAACTATGGATCGTTGTCTATGTTTTCAATCTAGGCACATATGTATGTACATAGATGACTTTCTTTTAGCTTATGGAAATGGGTGAAGAGAATTGACTCTGCCTTTCTCTTTATCTACCAAAAGCTATCCAAACGAGTTGTTATGCATCCCATGCATATCGGATATTTGCAGTTAAAATTAAAAGGCTTTATTATAATTGAGCCTTAGTTAAACATCGGTACCTCAGCAAGTATACCACGCCTTTATTGAGTTATCAGGGGTCATAAGGTGGTGTCCCGAAAATCTCCTGCACTAGGGGGACCAAAAATGAATCTTAATAAAAATACAAATAAAAACCAGATAATAAACAAAACAAAAATACTGACCGAACTGGTGTACGAGCAAACTTCTTCAGACATAAACTGCGGACAATCGGTGCATATAGCAGCTTAAGTACTGCCAGGTCTTCGACCATCGTAGACGCCGCGTATTGTGAGCACGGAACAAAAATCTTTCCTTAAAATGGCAAGAACAGTCCTGCAATCAGTAGCTGCGACAATGCAACAACGTCGCAATGGCTCTTGTTAACAGGGAAGATGCGGTTATTTTCATCCCTGGGGCAGTGAAAGGTAAAATAGATATTACCTACTACTAGTTTCTTGGCTGCTGTTTGTCGCGGGCTGCAGGCTGGTACCCACTCAGGACCATTGAATACCAAATATCAGAGAATAAGGCATAAAGCATATATCAGCGTGATGTGAGAGCCGGTGAGAAGCGAAATAGATGTCGCAAAGGAATGATATCAATACCCACCACTGGGGCATTCTCAAACACCACTGAAGCAGTGATACAATTTTTGAAGGAGTGTAATCCCTCACTTCCAACTAATAATTGGAAGATGCGAAGATGCGGAGGATTGTTGCTACCGACAGCGATAGTATCAGCTGGTTAAGTCCTACATATCATAAATGATTTTTGGACAGTGCACGCTAAAAATTTACAAAAGAGGTCAGCCTCCAGTAATCCCAAGCCAGAGTGTGACGACCCAGCATCTGAAAGCATCTCAAGAGGAGAGCGAGAAGACCAGCCTACTAACATCTTCGGATAATGACGGTTACAGGTCTATGCAACGCCTACTCCGACAAAAACAGTGACGAGTCTGATAAAACTGTCATGGGGATGGATATTCACTACTTCAGCACTTGCAACCAGCACCGAACCAAGAAGCGAGGAGGAACAATACTCCAGTTAAATTTTATACGGATGGCACCGAGAGTCCACACAGCGAATATTTAGCTTTTATTTCATGGTATTATTCCTTTTGGTGGCAACAAATGCAGAAGCTCTAAATGGTAACAATAAACTGCACTTACTAACCTAAACGAACCTAATGAACTGTATCTACTTGTTTTATAGTTTTTAACACTTTTTAACACAAACACGAAAAATTACAAGCGTTTTGTAGAAACCCTTTGAAGTTCGGATTACGGAAGAATACAAGAAAGACAAATATGAGAATTAATACTAACACACAAAAGCTTTTATATTAAATGAAGTACTCAAGGATAATTTCAAATCATTCTGTTACTTGGAATGTACAATTTTTTAAACTAGTGGTCAGGTTGAAGATATTACAAATCGAATAGAGAATGCTCACAAGGACATGCATGAAAGATTTGGATGTATTGACCCGTAAATTAAAATTAAGAACTTATAGCTGCATTAAGCCCATTATTCTCTATGATTCTAAAACATGGGGAATAAACCAAAAACTTGCGAGAATACCACAGAGTTTTAGTAACCGTTACCTACCACGTGTAATAAGATATTTTTGGCCATTGACCTCTTGTGCCTGACGAATCAATCCCCGATTGACCAAGACATCATATAAACGAAGTTTGGATGGATTGGTCACACGTTGAAGTCAGAGAAATATTTCCTCTTAACGTGGTTAGCGTAGTTTGACTTCGACTAAGACGTTTTGGTAAAAGTCTATCGCAAAATGTTGTCTTCAATCTATAAACAAAACGTCGTATTCGAAGTCGACATACGCCAGCCAATATAAAGCATTAAACACATTCGCCACAGCAGGCTACCGACTACAAAAGGTCATGGATAAAATATACATGTTTATATGAGAATGATTCTTTTGAAGACAGCAAGGCAACACGGCAGCAGGTTGTTGTCTGTGCTGATTTTTTCGTTGTAGTCCAATTAAATTAATTTCTATTTCTCTGACTGCAATGAGAAAATTCAGTGTTGCCAGTACAATACAAAAATATTGAATAAATGGTATTGTACAATTATTTCATATTATTTAACAGAAACAATATCCAAAAATTGATGTAAAGCATAAATTGATTCATTTTTATACTTTAACGTCATATAAGTACATTTAGAAACAGTAATTTAATTTTTATAAATCTGAAATATTTGAAGGTGACAATACTGAACTATGTATTTATACATAAGTATGAGGCGCAGATGGTGCTGCTGCAGTCTCCAAAATAATTAAGTAGCCGGCTTCGAGGCTACAAATGCTGCTAGCTGCATTTGAAGTCGTGTGTTCGTGTAGCCTGCTGTGGTGAATGTGTTTAATGCATAAGTCCCATTATCGCTTAAAGCACTCTGACATGCAATCCACAGGCCAATTGATGATGTGGTTGTCGTAAACTGATAGACGTATATAAATCCTAAAACAGCTAACAACAATTTACATGGAACGAAGTAGTAAGAACAGCAAAGGACAGTAGTCAATGAAAAGTTCTTATTGAAGTCTTTGCTCTCTAGACGGAGAATAGTAGATCATCATCATAGAAAAAACGTGCATTCATGTTCTTTATGTTTTAAACCATTGACCTCTTGTGCGTGATACACCAATCTCTGATTGACCAAGGCATCATACGAAAGAAAATTGGATGGATTTATCACACGCTAAGGTCACAGAATAATATGGTCAAAACGGATCTAATATACAACAAGCAAGGCAATCGGAGATGTGGTCGCCCTAAAACCAATTGGCGAACATCAACCTTAAGAGCTAAATATGCCACGATCTACGTGGAACGATTGCTTAAAGAGAGCACAGGACAGAATCAAATAAAAATTTCTAACTGACGCCTTTTGCTTCAAAGATGGAGTAAACCATAAGATTATCGACGTCATGAGTCATCTGTAATAAAAAGTTCATGCTTTGCAGGTACGCTTCCGTTTTTATTTTTTCTTTATTTACATAGCACAGATCATGGAGTGCTTCTCTAGAGAAGGAGCTTATAAGGATAACTCTTCTGGTCATTTTCATATATATGCTATTTATACGGGGTTTTTGCGTTTTCTATTTACTTCAAGCAAATATTAAAGTAAACACAGTGCGAATAAAAATTACATTTATAATATCATGTCATATCTCTGTCTTTTGAATTTGACGACGTCTGTAGCAGAAGTTATTTTGTTGTCTATTTATAATTTTATTTTAACTATATATTTTACTTTTCTTAACATTTGACCTTATAGACAGTTTTGTTATTCACTGTATATCCTTCGATTTTGCTCAATGTGATACTTGATTAAACATTATAACTGAATAATTTTTTAAAATAATTTGATCTAGCTAACTCATAAATGAATACACTAATTTTTGAAAATTGTATAAAAAGCGATACATATTTTTACTAATTGTCATATTCTTTGTTTTAAATTATGCCCTAATTCAGTAAGAAGATTTAGGACGTTTTTGTTTGAAAATACTTTTGAGTTCTTGTTTTTGAATTCTTCAAATTATTTTCTTCAAAAATGATTGTTGTCTATGATAATGAAAAATAAAAATATTATTACCATGTTTTTAAAATATAAAAATAAAATGAAGGTATTATACAATATTTTGAAAAATATATGAAAAACAATGTGTTGGATATAATGTTTGGAATAAAATCATAAAGCAAATACGCGCACCTTCTAGCAAAGACTATTAATTGTTTTAAAGAATCACAACTGCGGCTTTTTTTCGTCCATAGACAAGACGGCACAATCGTCGAACAGAATTAGGGCATTAAATTAATAAAATTTTATATAAAATAAAATAAAATAAATTCAGTAAAGTGTGACTCTGACTCGCGCACGAAGGGTTCCGTACGAACACTAGATATGTAATTTAATACAAACTTCATCCTATATAATATATATTTTTGGCATTTTTTTCGTTTTTGGGGTCTTTTCGGTTTTTTTGTTTTGGCGTTTTTTGCGTTTTTTCGGTTTTGGCGATTTTTTTAAGCTTTGGCTTTTTTTTAGTTTTGACACTTTATTTTCTTGTTTTGGTGACTTTTTTCGGTTTTTGGCGTATTTTCATTTTGGCGATTTTTTTTTATTTTTGGCAATTTTTTTCATTTTTGCGATTTTTTTTTTATTTAAAATTTTTTTTTTAGTTTTGGCGACATTTTCGCGATTTGGCGATTTTTTCGATTTTTGGCGTTTTTTTCATTTTAGCGTTTTTTTTTAATTTTGGCGATTTTTTCGAATTTGGCGATTTATTTTAGTGTTAGAATTTTTTTTTTAATTTTGGCGATTTTTTCGTTTTGGCGATTTTTTTTAATGTTTGGCGATTTTTTTTTGGTTTGGCGATTTTATAATTTTCGGTTTTTTTAGTTTTACCGTTTTTGAAAATTTCAAGTGTTTGCCTCTTACGGTTTCCAAGATATAGCAAATTGTCAAAATTACATAGTCAAAATTGCATTAACTGATGGACCACCCTTTAATTTTGATTTTTTTTTAAATTTTAGTGTTAATTGTTGTAGTCTGTATAAAAATACACTAATTTTACAAATTTCCAGTTTCAATATACATATGTTCATACAATTGTATGTATATTACATGGGATTTTAACATTTTTCGTTGCTCGTTTTGGAACACCCTTTAAATTTTAATTTAATTAATTAATGTATTTGTTGTTGTAGCGGTCAAGGTTGTACACACTCCGTCCAAATTTCAGGTCCGTAGCTCTTACGGTTCCTGAGAAAATACCGTGTGACGGACAGACGGACAGCGTAGCGCAAACAATAGGGTTCCTTTTCACCTTTGGTGTACGGAACCCTAAAAATAACTTATTTCTTTGAAGGCGAATAAGATTGCTATTTATTCAAGGCTCAAACAAATTAATAAAATATATGTATGTATAAGAGAATTGAGGTGAGCTAGGACATTAAAATCTGGTTTGATAAGTCTCATTCTTTACTTATAGAATTTCTAAGCAGGAGACCAGGGCTCAAATCGTTACATCCGTGTTCGTATCGATAATCGTACGAAAATAAATACAGTGATACGTCAATCGTATAAGTTGAATGGTATTTCAGCACGTTCACGTATGTCATAATCCAAAAATGGTTATTTTACGTGACGAGTTGTACGTTCACGGATGTGACGATTCGACCCCAGCTTCAAGCGAAACGGAATTTTTTGCTAGGATGTGTAGCCAAAAAAAAAAAAAAATTACCTTATTCCCGCCCCCTTTATTTTAATTTACTTAATGAAGATTTTAATCCCAAAGGTTCTGACAAGGCTTATGACGCATCGTATGTTTTTCATGCATAAATGTAATTCTTCTACACTGATTATCCTTTAATAACAAAAAATTTATATATTTACGCCTAACATCTCCAATAATACACAAGATTAAAAAAAAATAAAAAAAACCAACTTACAAAAAATTTAAAAATTAAGAACTCAACATCTTTTCACGGCAAACACGAAGGGATGTGTTTGTTGCATACATTATTAATCTGTATATAATTTTTTATATTGTTGTTGTTTTTTTTACAATTTTATGATGCTTTTGTTACGTAACTTGCATGTCATTTGCAAAATGAAATTATTAAATAAACCTACTCCTACTTAAACATTTATTTCCTAAAATGTAAATAAAAGAAACATTTGTACAATATACACTTGCCACATTCTTTCTTGTTACTGCTTGTGCTTCTGTATATTTATTTTTTAACTTTTTGCTTTATAAACCTCAGGGACATATCAGCAAGGCGCGTTTTTTGTTTTTTCTTTAACTTTGTTGATTTTCCTGGGTATTTGGCGATGTGCAGGATAAGACTTATTACACAGATTTTAAAGGAGTTTATTGAAAAAATTAAAACTAATTGAGAGGATGTATGCGGAATTGAGATAAAGTGGTTCTATAGTGTATGTGTGAGTAAACATCTTGAAATTCAGCTTACATTTCGATTCTGTCCCATAGTGCGCTGCTAAATGTTGAAAGCATTTGAATCACAACAGCCATTCTTAACAGTATCTACAAAGATTTCATTCTTTTACAAAAACACCACAAGATTTTAACATCTCTTAATAATTTTTGATGTGATTCGTATTCTTTAATTTATATACACAAATACATACATTTTTTTTTATTTTATTTATTTTTTTAATATTTTCCCTTTTCCTTGGTAATTTTTATATTTTAGTATTTTCACTATGCGTCTTCACTACACACAAAAAAAAATCATAGGTTATATTTCCTAAAATAATGATATAATTTTAACTAACTGAAAGGGTAGAATAGCATTTACAAAGTTTTTTAGGTAATTTGACAAAAAATTTAGTTGATTTCTATGTTCGAAAAATCAACTAAAATTTTAGTTGAAACTCCTTAATTACGAGGTAAATTCATACTTTTATTTTCTGTGAATTATCTAAATAGCAAAGTAAATTTATACATATGTAATGCGGCAAATTATGGTGGATTTTAGTTAAACTAACTATTTATAATTCAATAATTGTCACGGATTTTAGTAGATTCGGCTATCTTCGCGTTATCAAATAATAATAAAGATTTTTGTATATTTTAATAAATTATTATTTATTCATTTATCTACATATGTATGTATGTATATAAATATGATGAGCTGCAATTTTCAACGTAGTGTGATGACATACCATCATGATTATTGTTTTGGTGAATATCTTCAGAATATGAAGAACCAATGCGTTCTCATGAAGTCTAACGTGGTCACCCTTCTGAAGCTTTTGAACTTTGTCAATCTCGTGCTAAAAGGAGTAAAGTATAGCAGTTATCTAATAGTAATTCTGCAAAACTTATTTAATCAGCTATTTGATGCCGAATTGAACTGCTTTAGAATGTCATAATCTATTTTTTCTGAACACAAATTGAAATTTACTGGCAGATTTGATTATTTGAAGCCAGGCGAACTACATACATGTTGTTTTTTGTATTGTTGTACATGTTATAGAAATAAGATCACCTGTTAGTTTATCTGCAATGGTTAAAAAACATAGTTTTATACAAATTTAAACATTTTGAAAATTTCCTGTTTACATACCTTCTTGCTCAAAAATTTTCTTTTGACATTAAAATAAAAATTTATGCAATTAAACCAATTACGAAGAAGATTCCTTATTGGAATAGTTATATTAACTTGGATTTTAGGTAAAGTATAATGTACAAATTACCTAATTGTATAGTTAATGAAACCCAAGTTTTTTTCTTTCATATAAAAAAATTTACCTATGCAAGCTTAGTTAATATTACCTCTTATATTTTTTTGTGTGTACACTTAATAATCTAAAAGATTTCGTTATTGTTTGTTTCTTTTACTAGTCCTTGTGGTAACATTTTCCTTTTCAACACAGCTCGTACTCAATTAAGATCAAAAAAAAAATTCACACACAAACAATGAATAACATATAACAGCAAAAAAAAAACAAAAAACAAAAACAAAATAGAATTGTAATTCAGTTGAATCTGAGAAAAAAAAATTTAAAAAATAAAATCTTTCTTCATGTTAAGTAAGTAGTTCGTTCTCCAGTTGGCTTTGTTTTAGTTAAAATTAGTCAAATAATCTAGTTTCTAAGGACACTCACAAAAATTCCTAGAAATCCACTCACATTTTAGTGAACATTAAGGGGACTGATAGAAAGAAATGTCTAATCAGTGAAGTTAATATAAAAGTAAATTTAAAATCGGATGTTGAAAATTTATATTGGGAAATTCCAAATTAGTACTATCAATTGATATAACTATGAAGCGGATAAATATTGTTTGTTTTTTGTTCTAAGTGAAGCAGAACTAATAATACCTTACATTGCTTTATCCAGAACTGTTTATGCTTAAAATTGGGGCATTTTGTACTTACGATTTATCTGTAAAAAAAAAAATGGCAAATGCAGCAGAAATTTATTAAAGAACTATTGCCATTCTCAACCAAGTTAAATTTGTAATAAAAAGGATATATGAGAGTTTGACATAGATTTTCACCGATTGCAATGAAATTAAACAGAAACTTTAGGTTTAGAGTTTAACATGTAGTTAAAAATGATCGCTGCGTTCATCATAATTGTAGCTAAACGATTTTTTTTTTAATTAAGGATATATGGTAGCTTCCCATTAACTTATAGCCATGGCAATGAAACTGAAAAGAAAACTCTTGTTTATAATTGAACATGTAGCTAGAAATTTTCATTACCTTTTGACCAATATTATAGCTGATAAAAAAAATAACACCGATTGACACAAAATTTAACTGGATGCTTAGTATTAAAATTTTACATATACATATTTATGAATTTTCGCAATGATGAATGCTCAGAATTTTAAGTAGAGATAAATTTTTAATAAAAATGATATACATATGTGAGTTTGACATTTTATCTATTAAAATAAACAGGGATTTTTGGTTTATAATTAATTCAACATGTACTTACAAAATTTTCGTTGCGTTCTTAATCAAAATTCTAGATAATATTAGACATAAAACAAAAAGGATATGTGGATGATCAAAACTTAAATTAAATAAGAAACATGAGACTTTATTGGGAGCTTATCTTTATAGTTTACCAGAATTTTCGAATATTATTAAATTTATCAATTTGGTTTTAAAAAGTCTTATTCAACAAATCATGCGCTGCTTAAATTTCGGGATGATGTTGTGAATAATTTGTGGGAAAAACGTTGTACAATAACAATTTCTCTTGATATAGAAAAGGTTTTCGACAGCATTTATCATGATGGCTTAATTTTTAAGATGATTAATAATGGTTTAAGTCCTCAGCTCATTAAACTTATTCGCAGTTTTTTAACGGACAGAAAGTTCTGTGTTCAATTACAGAATGATTTCTCAGCCTATGGTAAGTCGCTATTTACACTATGCAAGTCTTATTGCTAAGCTGATTAGTTTATTAGGAGAGAGAGAGACGGGGGGTAAAGAAACGTTGCTGTTCTCCTCGTGTCTCTCTACCTGAAACTAATCAGCTTAGCAATAAGACTTGCATAGTGTGATTTGGGACTAATATTATTTGTGGTGTGCCTCAAGGCTCTATTTTAGCATTGTTATATAAACATGTTTATTTATGATTTCCCACACACATATATAATTCTGCAACTGGAATTCTTTATGCAGACGATTCACTTCTGTACGCTCAGGGTATTTCTCTGAAAAATACTCACATTTCACTTTCTTCATATTTAAATGAAGTCAATAATTTTTATAAGCAATGGGGTATAAGAGTTAATCCAAAAAAAGTAAACTATTTGTTTGAGGAATTCATTTGGGAAGTGCAAGTACTTCGTTGTTCCAGAAAGTAAGCAACTCAGTTTAAGTCTAGATGGACAAAATATTCCTTTTGTTAATAAATTAAGATATTTAGGAGTAAACTTTAACAATCTTTTGAAATTTAATAATCATGCTAGAACAGTCCTTAACAAAGCTCGGGTGGTTAAAATCGCATTTGGAAGAACCCAGCAAAAAATTTCAAAAAAGGTAATAGAGTTTGGAATTAAGCATTTTTGGTGGAAGCTATTCCTTACTGGATTACCAACTTAATGATTTTAACAAGGCGTGAGACTAAAATAATCGATTCTTGAGAAGTACTTACATATTTTATTTGGCAACTTATTCATGTAATCGATTTAATCTAAAAGAATCATTTTCCTCATTTAACAACTTATACATCATTATTTTAAATTTTAGGTAATGTGATTTGTAAGCGAGTAACGAAATTTGGTAATCAGAAAAGTAAGTCATTATATGGCAAGTAGTTCTGATGGTAATGTGTAATTTTTTGCTGGGAATGTTTAATAGTAGGTATTTACCGGAAAAAACAAAATTCTTAATATATAAATTAAGTATTAGACCGTTACTTTTATATGCTTTTTCGACTTGCTATGCTATGCTATATCTCCTACGGTTATGAAGGAATTTGAAATTTTTGAGAGAAAAACTCTTAGACTATGCATTAATAAAGATTTTGAAAGATATAATAAAAAATTTTCAAATGAATATATATATATATATGATTTGGCAAAGGTAAAACCTTTGGCATCTTATGCATTTGATTTAATGAAAAAATTTCATTAATTCTTTACACACACTTGACAATTTTTTAGTTCAAAATATCCTTGATAATCAAACGGGTTATAATTGGCTGAACACTTTTTACTACTCTCCCTTGGGTTATGTTGAACACGAAATTGCTTGTGTTAACAGTTTAATGCCAAGATTTTACGTTTCAAAAATTCCAGGAGCCCACAGGAGCTAATTTTTTTATTTATTTATTTTTTCATTTCTCTTAGTTCTAAGTTTAGTTTTTAAGTCCATTCTTTTTTATATAAATACATGTATTATGACGGCAGCAAGCGCTTAACTTACAAAAATTGTTATTCCACATGTTCACACAAACTGATAAGCTTGTTGCTGTCTAACATTAATGTTATTATTTCAAAACATTATAGATTTAAGTTTTCTTTATAATACTTTTGTTAATTTTTTACTTTGTAATGTTTTTTTTTCGAAGTCTCAAATAAACTTAACTTAACTTAACTTAAATAATATTATCTAAATTTTATTTAAAATTAAATTTTTAATAAGAAAGGATGTATGAGAGCTTGGCATGAATTTGCTCTGATGGCGATAAAACTCAAAAGAGAGCATGGCTATATTATTCCTCAAGTATTTTAAAATTTTCTATACATTGTTATTGTAATTGTTGCAAAAAATTATCAGGGCTATCATGAATAAAATTCCGCGTGAAACTTTTCCCGGGGAACAATTCCAACTAATAGCAAGTAATAGGGAAAACAATAAATTCTAATTGGAAAAATGATAGCCCTGTATATATTTTTTTTTAATTAAGGATATATGAGAGTGTAGCATTAACTTACACCCATTGCAACGAAATTTAAAAGAGAAGTTAAACATGCAATTAAACAGGTAGTTATAAATTTTCGTTGCATTCAGGAAAAAATTTTACGTTAAATTATAACATATTAGATTTAGAAATTATTCCTGACAAATATATAACAATTATTTAAAGGCTATAGGACAGATTAAAATTTAGTTACAGCGATTGACACGAAATTTATTAAGACCTTAGGGATATAATTTTACGTATTTATATTAAACATTTTTTTTCTTACATTTTATTACATTCTATTGCATTAAGTTTATACTTTTAATATAAAGGATATATGGAAAATTTCCATAAATTTGCACCCATTCGAATTAAATTTGAAATAGAGTTTAGTTGCATAATGTTACAACATGTAGCAAATTATTCCTTCATTCTAGTTTAAAGTAAGGTTGAAACAATATATTTTATATTTAAAGGATATTTGCATCTAAGGTTAAAAGAAATTAATAGAAATTTTACTGGAAGCTTGGCGTTACAATTTAAGATGTTTTACGGAATTTTACCGAATTTCTTTTCGGAATTTAAGGTAAAATTTAATTTTTAATAAAAAGGATATATGGGAGTTTGTTATGGATTTGCCACGATTGCAATGAAATTTAACAGAAACCTTGAGAATATAGTTCAACATGTAGTTAAAAATTTTTGTCGCATTCTTATCAAAATTTAAGGTAATATTGCATAATAAATATAACGGACATATGGAAGATAAAATTAAATAAAAACAAAAAATTATATTGCCAGCTTAGCGTTGTAGTTTTGCACGTGTTCACTTGCAATGATTGCAGTGAAATTTAACAGAGATTGTAGGTGTATAATCCCGCATGTTGTTACAAATTTTTTTTTTGCGTTCTGACCAAAATTGTAAGTGATATGCATTGTATACATATAAAGGATATATGTATATAAGATTAAAATAATTATGCACCCATTGATATGAAATTTTAATTAAAAGCTTAAAGTTATAATTTCACATGCATTAGCAAATTTTCTTTGCATTATGTTTGTAGTTTTAGTTGAATTCGAATTTTTTAATAAAAAGGATATATGGGGGCGTGGCATAAATTTGCATCCATTGCTATGAAATTCACATGAAATATAAACCATATAATTCTCTATGTTGTTACAAATTTTCTTTTCATTCCGACTAAAATTATAGCTAAAATAAGATACTAAATATAAAGGATATATGCACGGTTAGCTCGAATCACAAAGGATTTCAAACAAATTTCATGGGGGTATTACAGGTATAATTCCACATGTATTTACGAATTTTTGCTTTACTCTGATCGTAATTATGAAATTTTAGATGCATGTATTTGGAATATTCGGCTGCGATTTGATGGCAATTGTTTTTTTTTTATATAAATAAAAGGTCAGAATGTTGTGCCACTGATTTTTTTCCAAATTTGAATTCTTTTACTTTGATTTAAAACATTTTTATACAGGATTTTAAATATTTAGGGAATGTTGTATCGAATTAATTAGTTCAACAGTGCTCGTACATAATTTAATTGTTTATTTTTTTCCCGCTTTAATCATTGTAAAATTAATAATTATTAATGCTGGTATTCAATATCATACATAGTCAAATGACTTTTGAGAAAATACAACGCTGTTATGATGGAGTTTATGAAAGACAATTGCAATCCATTAGATCAGGGTTGTATTTTTTTAAAGTCGTGCGATGGTGTAGTTTAGGGATTTGTAGCCTTTAGTAGTTATACAGCTGCATCATTGTGCTTGGTGGGGACATGTTTTTGTCTATAATTTACACACTCAAAAAAAAGACATATACTATTATTAAGGAAAAAAAGTTTCTAAGTTTAAGTAAAAAAAAATTCTAAGTTTAAGTAATTTTTCTAAGTTTAAGTAAATTTTTACAAAAATCTAGTAAAAATTACTTAATATGAGTGAAAAATAAAAGGTTCATATCCTTAAAAATAGTTTATAAGAATACAGACATTAATTCTCACATTCAAGGACAAATTTACTGGTTTAAAGGAAATATTTACCAAAAATTGGAAAATGGTTTAAAAGTTTAGGGAAATTTTATCCAAAAAACTAGTCAATCTCGTCTTAAATCAAAAAATAAATCTTAGGAAATGACTTACTCCTGATTAGTTCATCAAATTTAACTTACTTGAAGATATAAAAAGCTATTCTAAATTTTAGAAAACTATTACCAGTTTTAAGTATTTTTTCTTTAAATTATAGAATATATCTTTTATTTTCATATTTTGGAGGAATATTTGAACTTGAAATACTTTTTTTTTTAAATTAAAATAAAATTTTAAAACTAAAAAATTTCAATGCTTATTATTCTGCCTGTTAGGCAATTGGTTAGAGTGCTTGCCATCAGTCAGAAGGTTGCTGGTTCAATACTTGTCTCCTCTCAAGGACTTGATATGTATGTATGGTGAAATAATTAAGAATATAATATGAAGAATAATAAAAAACATATCATGTGGTATATAATTTAATTAAAAATAAAAATAAGTACCAGAATTAAAAACATAAAAAAACTTTGAAAATTTTACTAAATTTGAGATCAAAGATGAAATTTTTTTTTTTTGCAAACCTTCGAATTTTCCAATAAAATTTTACTTAATTTTAGAAAAATTTTACTTAAATATGAAAATATAATTACTATAAACTAGTTCATTGATGAACTAGAAATTTAGTAAATATTTTACTGGTTTCAAGTAAAAAACAGCTTTGGCTGTTTTTTTTTTTACTCAAATTTAGAAAATTTTCCAAAGTTTTAGTTGATTTTTTTTTTGAGTGCACTTATATTATTATATATTTCCTTTTAGTACATATTCAAATATCTTGGAATATCCTTCCAATAGCTTTGAAAGGGTTGATGTCTAATAAAGCTACAACATATCGTTATATACCTAAACAATTACTGGTCGTCATTCATCCTTATAAAGTGTGTCAGAGACCACACGTAAGTATGCTAAAAAAAATATATTAATGCATGTATGTGAATGTAAATATAAGAAGGAACAGAAAAAGCCAAAGTGACAATTCTCTTAGGAAGTAATTCATTTATTAGAGAAAAATTCAAAGCCATAAATAAATAACAAAACAAACATCCATCTCCAGCTGGTTGCTGCTTCAACATTTCTGATATATATTTTTTTTCATACCAAAAATTTTGAATAATGAGACTTTGAGTTTAAATCGAACGACCACACGCACACACGCACACACACATACACACTCACAAATGCATGTAAAATATGTCCTGTTAAGGAACAAACATTATTGTCTGTTTTTTATCATTAGCTTTAAGCTTAGAGTTTGGGTTAAGGCTATTATTCATTCATTCATTCTATGCTTTATAAATTTCTGTGTTCGTTTTAAGGCAGTGGTGACGCCTGGCAGAGTCACTTTGACCAGTCGGCAATGTAATCACTTCAAATTACCACTAGATTAGTCTCAAGGGGCTTTTCAACTACAACTACAGCAGCCACATGTTTTGAAAAAAAGAAGCCTTTTTTATCAGGAAATTTTTTGCATTGTTTTCTTTGTCTTTTGACATTCCCATCATGTTAAGATGTAAATGGGGTTTTGGAAAGCAGAACCCTTCTCCCATTTTCAATTGTATAAGATGATTTTTAGTTTTAAGCCACACTTTGCCGTTTTTGTCCAATACATTTTTGTGCAATTGTTGGCGACACATTTTGTTGTTATCAGCGACATCTTTTTGTCCATTCAAGGTTTCGTTTCATTCTTTTTTTTATTTTCTTAGTATTTCTTTGTTTCTTCCTGGCAAGATTTCATACTCAAGACATTTTATGTAATTCATTGCTAAAACGCTAATTCGTAGTGTTAGTTTGAGTTCTTTGGCTTTTATAATTTTCAACACGCTTTTCTAATTCTCATTTTTTCTTAATTTTTCTATATATTTTTATTTTTATTTTTTGTTATCAAAAAGGGTATTATCTTTCACAGTCTTTATGTGAGTGTATGTATGTGTTCAATGTAAAGGATATGTCAGACTGGGTTTTCTTATAAAACTCTTGAAATGAAATAAAAGCATACGATTTTTTTTTAAATTTTTTATACATATTTCTTTTGTTTGTTTGTCTGTTACTGTCTTGTCGCATCTTGTCCTATCTTGTCTTTAATTAAAAAATGTGACCACAGTAATTAGCCCAGTGGCATTAATAAAAAACGAGCAGATAAATTTGAGCAAAGAGTAAAACAGCCAAGAAAGATGACACTTCTTTCATGATTAACAAAAAAAAAAAGTAACAACATTTAAGTACAAATGTAAGTAATAAAATTGAGTTTTTAAAATATTGTGAAATATTTTTGCCTTTTTTAGTTTTTTTCTTAAAATTTTAAGGGAAAATTAATTAATAAACTTTAGCAAACCTCATTAATACACATCAACACTTGTACATTTGTCATACTCGTAATGTTGAGGACTTACCAGTCTTTGATATAACTGAAGGATAATGATAATAAAATATTAAAATAAAACGAAATAAAATATCTTTAAAAGCTTGTATTCTCGAAATAATATTGTTACGCTTTTACTTTTTAAAAACGTTCTTTACTTGTGTTCGAAGATTTCCAATTTAATACAAGGACTTACATAGTGTACTACTAATACACCCTTATTCCGGTTGACGATATCGACGTCACTTTAACACAATGACTAAAAATTGGGGCTTGTGTACGCGTTATCGAAAACAACTGACTCCTGTTGGCAGATGTATTCTATTTTCTAGACTTTAGGGAACGAAAATATATTGTCAGTCGTAATGAATTGAGTTTGATTAGAATTGTGTAAACATATTTTTTTAATTTTTCGACATGTTCGGAGTTATAATAGTTTTCATAGTCGTGATGAAATCGATAAAAAAAAGAGACAATGCTTTTTATATGTAACAACCGTAAATACCACTTGTTGTTCACCAATCGAAAAAAAAACATTCACAGATATATTTGACAAAATAATAACGTTTTTGCAACTTATTTGTATGAAAGTATGTCAAAAGTCCACAGATATCCACATTCGTTTTGGTTTAGATTATATAAAAACATTTATATTGAAAACAAAAACAAGTTTTCATATTTAGTTTAGTTTTCATATTTCAGTTTAAATTCTCTAACATCAAATGTGATTAATCAAATTAAAAATAGATGAGAAAAATTCTTTTGATTCCTATTTTATACTCGTATTAGAAAATTGTTAACTTTAAAGACAATTGTGCAATGATATATTATCAACATGAAACCTTTTAAAATGCATAAATAAAATAAAATTTGTTATTAAAGTAATATTTATTTAAAAAAAAAATAATTTATTTCACCAAAAAAATTTATATCCCGAAATCCCGGGATTCTGAAAAATCCCGGGATTTCCAAAAATAGTTACCGATTGGCATCCCTAGTATTAATACATACTACGGACAATAAATTTTTTTTTTTTTTAAAGTATAAATTATTGTTGAATACATTTTTCAAAATAACTTTTGTTCTGCCAAAAATTCAAATATTTTTTCATCAATTACCGCTGCGCTCGCTAGCAGTTTTAATTTGTTTAGTTTATCATTGCCATATTTCCATATTGCAAATGACATGCTTTTTATACTTACCTGGTAATTAATTTGATTTGCACACAAACAAAAACCACAAACTTGCCCGACCATATTAAAGTATTAAAATTTATGCATTAAACACATTCACCACAGCAGGCTACACGAACACACGACTTCAAATGCCGCTAGCAGCATTTGTCGCCTCGTAGCCGGCTACTTAATTATTTTGGAGACGGCAGCAACACCATCTGCAGCTGATATTCAAGTACAAATACATAGTTCAGTATTGCCACTTTCATATATTTTGCATTTATAAAAATTAAATTACTCTTTCAAGATGTACTTATTTCACATAAAAGTACAAAAACGAATCAATTTATTCTTTACATCAATTTTTGGATATTGTTTCTGTTAAATAATATGAAATAATTGCACAAAATCATTCATTAAACATTTTGTATTATACTGGCAACACTAAATTTTCTCATTGTAGCCAAAGAAATACAGCCTTATTCAAAAAAATATTTTACTTGAGCTTTAAAGTTCATAGTAGCTACCAAGCAATTTAAGGCTAACATTGCTTTGTTAAGAAATTGTATTCAAAAGACAACTTTAATTATTTTGTGATTTAATAATAAATACTGGTAACACCACCATGTTCAACAACCATTTCACAGCTTATGATGTACAACATGGAATACAATTTCATTCGAGTATTCAACTAATTTTTTATTTTATTAAATACATTTTTATTATCTTGAAGTTAAGCAACCTAATTTATAAAATATAAACTTCTGACATGGAAGCAAAACAAATAAACATTTTTGTATAATTGTATTTATTTTAATATTTTTTTTTGGATTTTGCTATGTATTTCGAATCAGTTGGGTAATTTAGTGATATTTTCCATCACATGACAGAAATAATAAATTTAAGATAAGAGCTAGCACTTCTAGCTTCATTTTCAGATCTAACATGAATTAATATGTGCAATATTAACAAAAATATTTGAGGTACAAAATACACATTTTGGAAATATCAACTTAAAGTAGCCTTAATAAATGTAGGTGCCTACTTTAGAATTTTGATATAATAATTTTTTTTTTGAATACAACTTTACTTAACATTGCTTGTCAAAGCGTTGTTAAGTTTTTTTGAATACGACCCATAGAAATTAGTTTAATTGGACTGTAACGATAAAATCAGCATATAAAGGGTGTTTTTTATTGAGGTATAGAACTTTAAGTTGGCATCACCTTTTTAACTGGCGGCCACTTTGTCAGCTGTTAAGTGATTAATATTTAGTTTGGTTTGCCATTTCATCATGAACAGGTTGACAAAAGAACAACGCTTGCAAATCGTGCAAATTTATTTCGAAAATAATGGTTCAGTTCGCGAAGTTTACCGCAAGCTCCGTCCATTTTATGGTCGACATAATCGTCCATCAGAGCAATTAATTCGGTTAACCATGGATCGTTTTCGCACTACGTTTACTCTATGTGATAATACGCATCCGCAGAGACGTCGAACAGTGCGCACCGAAGAAACAATTGCCGCTGTAGAGCAAAGTGTTGAAGAGGACCCGAATGAATCGATTCGCCACCGTGCACAGCAATTGGAGCCGACTAACCGACTATTTTGTTCCCGAATTGGATGGCATGAATGTGGATGAGTTGTGGTTCCAACAAGACGGCGCTACATGCCACACAGCGCACGTCACAATCGATTTATTGAAGGAAACATTCGATGAGCGCATAATTTCGCGGAATGGACCTGTCAATATGTGAAGTCGCTCGTCTACGCCAACAAACCAGAAACGTTAGGGGACTTGGAAGCCAACATTCGTGGCGTTATTGCCAACATACGGCCCCATATGCTCGAAAAAGTGGTTGAAAATTGGACCTGTAGAATTGGCTTTATTCGAGCCAGCCGCGGCGGCCACATGCCCATAATCATATTTAAACATTAATGGCATAAAATTATCCTTCTAATAAAGCCAAATTGATGGACATTAAAACGATTTTCTTGTGTTTTATTTCAATTCAAAGTTCTATACCTCTTAAAAAACACCCGTTACAACAACCTGTCGCCCTGTTGCCTTGCTGTCTTCAAAAGAGTCATTCTCATATAAGCATGTGTATGCTATCCTTGACATTTGGTAGTCGGTAGCTTGCTGTGGTGAATGTGTTTAATGCATTAAACGTGGCAATATTAAGACATATTTTAAAACGCTATTGTGAACTCCCTAATTAATTTTTTTTTAATAAGCTACATTGATTCAAATGATATTTTTGACTGATCCAAGTTCTTCTGTTCAGTTTCTATCACAAGCTGTTTTCTCGAGAATCGTAAGAGCTGCGGACCTGAAACAACAACTAACATATGAAAGTTAAAAACTAAAGGGACGAACAATAGAAAATGTTACTTTATGCAGATACGAGTTAAAACTGAAATTCAAAAATCAAAATTAGAGGGTATTCTATCAGTTAATGTAAGCTTACCTACCTAACTTTTCTTTCTTTTTTTTAATTTTTAAGAACGCTGAAACTAAAAATTCCAAAATTAAAAAATTGTCGAAACGTAAATGAAAAAAGCGTTTGAATGAAAAATATCATCAAAAATTAAAAAATAAATCGCTCAAATGAAAAAAAAAAATATCACCCAAAAGTAAAAAGATCACAAAAAAAAACTGAAAAATCCCCAAAACAGAAAAAATCGCTAAGACAAAAAATATTTGTTGTAAAAAAAAAAAAAAAAATCAACTAAAAATTAAAAAAAAAATCGCTCAAAGGAAAGAAACGCCAAAACAAAGAAAGGCGTCAATGCAAAAAAATCGCCAAAAAACAGGCAACAAGAATAAAATTTTCGTATAGTATTACATATGTACGACCTTATTTATAATCAAAAACTGGAATGAAGTTAGTATAAATGGCAAAATTGAAGATGGTCTTAACGTATTTTGCCATATAATTTTACATTAAAAATCATGCTAAGATGTAATCGTGTGTTAAAACTACATTAAGCGGCAATTTTTAATGTCAAATTGTATAGAGGAAATCATCAACACGTAGTTTAATTTATCACTAGTGCTAACCAGTTTTTGATTATACATAAGGCCATAGTGGCTGTACGGAAACCTTCGTGTGCGAGTCAAAGTCGCACTTTACTGAATTAAATTTTAGAAATTATAATTCAAATCAACTAATTAACACACAAAACGTTTTACTCATTCACCAACACACAATAACTCAAATTTAACTGGGGAACAGCGCGAGTCCACTGGGAGTTCAATCAAATTACTTCCAGAGTGTCAAATGCATATATGTCATATGATTACCCCAGTGAAAATTACTTCGCCAAATAACGCGTGTTTTTTATAGGCATATATATCACTTAAAAAAATAAAACACAACAAATTTAATGGATTGACAAAAATTTTGGCTTTCTTAGCTTACAAATTTGACGGCATTTAATATTCAAAAAAGGCTTCTGCGCGATATGAACGCCAACCTATCGGTCCAAATTTGCAACACACGGTATTATTTCGTCAATAGTGCGTCGAATCACACGAGAGAGGTGGCCAATTGACAGGTCCATTCAATAAGATGATACGGTTACCAAAGGCTTAGCTCCACAAAGTGAGAGTTTCACACGCTGTAAAAATTATTTGCAATAAAATAACGAATAAAAAGACACGAATCATTTGCGTGTAGCATTCGCCATTCACACTAATGTTGGTGCCACTGGTTTTGGTTTTAAAGACAAATAGGCCGATGACGCCTCCAGCATGTAAATTGCACCAAACAATTAATTTTTCGGAATGAACAGAGTCTTCAGATTCTCATGAGTACTGTACTCTCTCCAAAAGAGGAAAAATACGATTTAATGAAAAAATCTGGGATCTAGTCTATAATTCGAAACAAAATAAAATACTTTAGACCGTGTATGTTAATTATATGTGAATCCGAAAATATTTCCATTCGTTTCGAATTAAAGCGCATTCACCGAACACACGACATATACATATGATGGTCTCGTGGCTTTAGTTCTTACAACAATTGAATTTTATATTGATGTAGGCCAAGGTCTTTCCTCAAGTCGTGGACGGCCAGAGACCGAGTTGAGAGTGACTCAGGACACGATTTGGATGAAAATTATTCAGTTATCCCCATCGGATAACGTCGAAAAAAGACACCCTTTATAATATTTAAATCATTGATGATGCATTGTCCCTTTAGAAACTTTTACTGAAGACTTCAAAAAAATACAAACCTCATGATGAAACCAAATAAATTATACAATGATAAATGTATTTATTTTTTATATCAAAATATTTTTAAAACTTAAAATAATATCACGAAGTATGTAGACAAAGATAGATTATCAAATTTACGTTTCATGCCAATAACTTCTAATAAGCAAAAGGGTTGACCATAATTTCTATCATAAAACAGCACATGGTACAGCATGAAATCAAGCAAAGCTAAAACAAAATAAAAATACTACCAAATTTATAATAAAAGGTTGCAACAATTGTTGCTACTTTACAACCACAAGGTAAAGAAACAGTAGAGATAATTGTATGTGTAAACTTTATCCTTTAAAGTGCTGTTCTTTTTTGGTATTACAAAAAAAAAAAATGAAAAAATAAACTATTCTCAAAGGCATCATTTTGTTAGAGAATAAATGATTTAAGGATTTTTTTTATAGTTTGAAAAATATTATGCTGTTGATGCTGATTTTTCTACCTTTCTGTTGTGTTTTGCCTTTTTTGATGAATTTTATAAGGATTCCATCATTATACATAAAATTAAATGGAACACATAGAAGTTGATGGTTTTTTCATAAGTACATAGCTAAATTCCATATATTACGAGTATCTTCAAATTAAAGCTGCTTTCTATGCATTAATTTTGAAGTGAGAAATAAATAATTCAATGATTACTTTTGTTTTGTAGTATCTAAGCAAAGTGGTACTACAAAAGCAATAAAATAAATAAATACAAGAAATAAAACATGTTGGCATATAACAATGAGGAAAAATATGTATGTAGATCTGGAAAAACTAGTGCAAGGATATGTTTTAAATTTTCATTTTAAAAAACTGAATTTTCATTTTTAAAAATGACAAAAAATATGCCTAAAGGAAGATGTGATATACTTGAGCTCTCTGCAGTCAACTTTCTAAAATAAGTGGTACGACCCACCCACCTCCCACACATTCTTAAATTTAAAAATTGAATTTCTGATAAAAAATTATAATAAGAATGTACTTGACATTAAGTATTTAAGCTATAAACTAAATTTTATTATAAACGCTCCAAGGATATGGTTACCTTCCATATATCCTTTTTATTAAAAATAAAATTTTTCCTGCAAATTTGTTTAATAAGCCAAGAAAATTAATAAATATTTTGCACTTCGTATGATATATAACTTGCATTTTACTCTGTGTTTGAATATGAATAACTCTCATATATCCATAATTAAAAAAAAATCATTTTAGATACAATTTTGTTTAAAATATGTACATTAAAAAAATAATGGATATTTTTAAATCATCTAGTAAAGGTTTCCCTTGATAGCTTTACCCAATTATGTTAGGAAATGCCTACCTCCCTTACATATCCTTTTTGTTAAAAATTATATAAATTGTATATAGAATAAAGAAAACTAGCTAAAAGGTTGTATAACTATGCAGTTAAGCCCAAGCGAAAATTTCATTGCAAACTGGCAAAGCATATGGGAACCTCTCATATATCCTTTATTTAGAAAATTAAAACTTACATGCAGTGGATGTTTAGAATACATAAAAATAATTGTTGTTTAATAATTTAATTTAATTTAATAATTTAATAATTAATTTTTAAGGACATGACTAGCTCCCATATATCCTTTTTGTTAAAACTTTAAATTTCAGTTAAAATTTTGATTAGCGTTCAATGCAAGTTGCTAAATATTTACAGAACTATGAGGTTAAGCTCTAACAAGAATTAAAATTTCAGCCGTACAAAAAATATGACTGATTCCCATATATCCTTTATTTAAAAAATTTAGACTTGCTTGTCATTAAAATTCAGAATAATGCTACAATTCTGATCAGAAATCAGTAATATATTAATTACTTTTAAAATTACACAGCCTAGCTATCGCAAAAGCTTTCTTTCGTTGCTTATGCCAGATATTCCCCTAGCAAAATTACTGCTTTCCAGAAGCGTTTTTGTAAGGGAGACAATGTTACAGAATAACTTGCTGTTGCGCATGAATAAGGAATTTTTTTGTTCGAGATGAGTCAGCTAAAAGCAATAAATTTAGCTTACTGAAGTGCTTCACAGAATCGCTTTTAGAAGCTATTGTTATCAAGCTTTTGTTATCAAGTATACATTGCTTTGCTCTGTTGCTAGTGCTTCCAATTCAGATTTTTTTTTTGCTGGGGCTTGGCTGACAAAACTTTTAGTTAAAATGTTTATTAAAGTGCAGCAAAACTAATTAAGCAAACATACATTTGAATAATTAAGGTCCTATAATTAAGTGTTACTATGAAATGCCTGTCTACCATATATCCTTTTTAATTTAAAAAAATAAAAAGTTTGCTGTAATTATTATCAGGAGCATAGATGTTCTTAGAATTATTTGCCACTACATGTGGCCGTATCTTATCTTTCAATTAAGCTCAAATGATGTAGACTCAGAATTTAACATAAATTCCAAGAAAGAATTCTTTATTTACTAAATTACAATATTCGTTGACTAATGTTAGGAACACAACTGGGACGAACGACGAATTTCGTCCACGTCGACGAACTCGTCAATAAGAATTCGCTGCGTAAATTCGTCGTGTGAACAGCGTGACCGTTTGTACTACTAAAGTATCAATTTGCTACTTTATTACATTTTTGATACTTTTAGTGACACTTTTTTAAAATCAGCTAAATCTGTTACTTTTTGTTACGCTTTGACCCTTTTTGCCCCTTTTTAGAAATACCATTACTTGATTTAATTTTATTCGCAGCAATATGCTTGTGTATTAGTATTATTTTACAGACAGCGTTGTCAACTTGGTGCTTTTCGCACCGTTTTTAGAGCTTTTAAAAATTTTTGAAATGAAAAATGTTGAAGTTAGTGCTTTTTTAAACTAATTTTTGGTGCTTTTTATTTCTTGGCGGTGGCACTAAACCCAAAATTCAAAAAGAATTTCCCTATATAATATATATATTTTTTTTGAAGAAGTCTAAGATTTAAAAAACATAAGCACTGAAGTTAAATGGAAGATTTCAAAATATTCTAATAAGATTGTACAAAACTTGGTTGAAGAAATACGTGCATTTTATTCCCAAACTTTCACATTTTAAGCACAATTAATGGAAACAGTGTTTTGCACACGACAACCCAACAAAAAATTTCAAAAAAGGTAACCGAGTTTGGAATTAAGCATTTTTGGTGGAAGCAGGGAAGCTACTGGATTACCAACTTAATGATTTTAACACGGCGTGAGACTAAAATAATCGATTCTTGAGAAGTACTTACATTTTTTTTATTTGTCAACATTTCATGTAATCTATTTCGTCTAAAAAAAATCATTCTCTTCATTTGGCAACTTGCACGCCATTTTTTTAAATTTTAGGTAATGTGATTTGTAAGCAAGTAACGAAAATTGGCAATCAGAAAAGTAAGTCATTATATGGCAAGTAGTTCTAATGGTAATGTGCAATTTTTTGCTGGGAAAGAATACATAATATAATGCAAATATAGTCTAATAGCGAAATATTTTCTAGTCAAACTTCAATGTTTAAACGCAGAAGTTGATCACGTTTTTACCTTCATTACTTTATTTAAGTCTAAAATGCGTAAAAAATTGTCCTTACACTTGGCTTTATATAAAAGCGGTCTGAAACGAGAAAATTGTGTTGCTAATAGAGCTGCCATTTTAGATTACATATTTATAACCTACTTCGTTACTTTTTTCTAAAAAAAATATAGTACATATAATTTAAGTTTATATTACTTGGTTAACTTATAAATTACTTTTTTTTTAATTTTGTAAGTTTGTTATTAGTATTGCATTTCCTGTGAAAGAATGTTTCCACAGCATTGTTTAATAAAAATCAAATTTTGAAAGTCTTGATTTTAAAAAAATTAACTACTACTCCCATCGAGTTCAAAATCGAATCAGCAAGTCAAAAGGACTTGCCAACTGCTGCTAATTTGATTAATTTCAGGTGATTTGTTTCTTCGTTGACGAAAAAAATTTAATTTTTTATAATAACTTAAAAAGGTTTCGTCATATTGATTTTAGAATTCACTGATTCTCATTGATTCAAAATGTGTATCGGATGTTTCAAATTTTAAGTTTTAGGGATAAAATGCAAGGTCAACCGATTTCTAAAGGGTGTTTTTTATTGAGGTATAGAACTTTAAGTTGGCATCACTTTTTTAACTGGCGGCCATTTTGTCAGCTGTCAAGTGATTAATATTTAGTTTGGTTTGCCATTTCATCATGAACAGGTTGACAAAAGAACAACGCTTGCAAATCGGGCAAATTTATTTCGAAAATAATGGTTCAGTTCGCGAAGTTTACCGCAAGCTCCGTCCATTTTATGGTCGACATAATCGTCCATCAGAGCAATTAATTCGGTTAACCATGGATCGTTTTCGCACTACGTTTACTCTATGTGGTAATACGCATCCGCAGAGACGTCGAACAGTGCGCACCGAAGAAACAATTGCCGCTGTAGAGCAAAGTGTTGAAGAGGACCCGAATGAATCGATTCGCTACCGTGCACAGCAATTGGAGCCGACTAACCGACTATTTTGTTCCCGAATTGGATGGCATGAATGTGGATGAGTTGTGGTTCCAACAAGACGGCGCTACATGCCACACAGCGCACGTCACAATCGATTTATTGAAGGAAACATTCGATGAGCGCATAATTTCGCGGAATGGACCTGTCAATTGGCTACCAAGATCGTGTGATTTGACACCATTGGATTATTTTCTTTGGGGATATGTGAAGTCGCTCGTCTACACCAACAAACCAGAAACGTTAGGGGACTTGGAAGCCAACATTCGTGGCGTTATTGCCAACATACGGCCCCATATGCTCGAAAAAGTGGTTGAAAATTGGACCTGTAGAATTGGCTTTATTCGAGCCAGCCGCGGCGGCCACATGCCCGAAATTATATTTAAACATTAATGGCATAAAATTATCCTTCCAATAAAGCCAATTGATGGACATTAAAATGATTTTCTTGTGTTTTATTTCAATTCGAAGTTCTATACCTCTAAAAAAAACACCCGATATATTTTTTATATACAAATTTTTTTTTAATAAAAGAAAACAATTTTATTTTATTGCTTTTTGACTTAAATTACGCGTTTTTTTCCTGGTTTCACTGCTTTTTGAAATTTAAAAGTTGACAGCGCTGATGACAGGCTATTTTTTTATATAAACCTATACGAAAGCTGATATTTTTGTAACAAAGTTTGAGTTATTAGGAGAAATAAGCAACTGTCTATGATTAAATTTGTTGGAAGTTGATTTGGAAGATTGGAGTCCAACAGAAGATCTTGTCAAGAAATATATAGCCACATTTCCAAAAAAATTTAAATCTCAGAAAATTTTGCATATATTATTTATTTAAAGTACAACAATTTCTGATTATATTATACATACATATCGTTACCTTTATATAGAAAGACCCTAACTCAATTTTTTTAAATCGAGTTTTTTGTATATTTCGATAGAACAATTATGTTTGAAAAAATGCAGAAATTTCCATTTGAAAAAAAAATAGTTATGGGCTTTCTATAGTAAGGTAACGATATGTATGTACTACATGCTTATTGTTTCGATTAAGCAACGTCTATATTGATTTCTTTCCTGGTTAAAAAAATCATCAGTAGATTTCAACCCGAACATTTATGAAATAAGCTAAAAAACTTCACATGGAACACAAAATAATAAACAGTAAAATAAATATAAGTCATGCTTTTTCTTCTGACGGAGTTTTCTTTAATTTTGAAAGATTTTCGTCATTCTACGTCAAATAAATATACTTCGTTATTAATTATACATATAAGATATTCACGAATTGTTAATTAGCTTTTTTATCTATTAATTGTTAATATTTTTGTTATGTTTTTCAATTGTTACTTGTAAATAAAATATAATCTATGAAAAATTTAACAAAACTAACTCAAAATCGTGTTTTACTTTGAATTTTTAGTTGCCCCTTTTTTGAAAAAAATTCCCTTTTTTGAAAAAAATTCCCTTTTTTGTGCCACTTTTATTTCTTAAATCCCCTTTTTGTGCTACTTTTCGAAATAACTCAACGGTCGCACTGCGTGTGAAGCACAATAACGACGAATTTACTCAGCGAATTTAGCTCTTATAATTGATAAAGTTGGTTATTGTCAGTGTGACCATATTAGCTAATTTTGGGCTAAATTTAGCTTATTTCTTCTGGATTTGGCTTTAAAATTCTTATTAAGCTATTAGCTTCTTTTTTTAGCATTTTTAAAAACGGATTTAGCTTTTTTAGAATTTTTTTAATCCAAATTGCGTATTCTCTAAAAATATATTAAAGACATACGTGATTTAGCTTAATTTTATTTTAAAATCTGGTCACACTATTTATTGTGTATGTAAAGAGAGTGAGAGAGTTTTTTTTCGTCGTTCGTCGGCGTACAAAATAGAAATAAAGGCTCAGTTAGCCAACTGTAATGTAAAGTAACTGCAACAGTAGAAAACAGCTCATCGATATTATTATGTGAAAAGTAATGAAAATGGTTATAGAGATGTAATGTAACGTAACCTACTTTTCATATAAAAATATCGATCAACTGTTTTCTACGTTACAGTTACATTACATTACAGTCGGCTAACTGAGCCTTAAATCTATCTCAGAGTTCGTCACGCACGACGAATTTCGTTCTACTGCGGTGTTGTGTTCATTTTCATATGAACAAATGTGTTTTATTTTGTATGACGAAAGTTCGCACCGAAAAACTCGTCGTTCGTCCCAGTTGTGTTCCTAACATAAAATGAAGACAATTTTCGAAAAAATCTGAAGGGAGCAAAGAAGTCGTTCATTGAAAAGCAAACAAGAAATGCTATTCTCCATCCAATTGCTTATTGGTTCAAATGTTAAACGAAAATATTTCCAACTTTACATATGCCTGATACTTGTACACCGAAGACAATGTGATCATGTATCACTGTCAATGGCAACCTAAAAAGATCCCACCTCTTGCAACAGTGAAATTGAATACAATTGGTTGCAGCTACAACAACACAACAGCAAGAAACTTAAGAAGATTGACAGCTGAATAACAACATCAAGACTTTTAAGGAATTTTTAAAATAAAAGAAAAGAAAAACAATTTGTGATGGACAAAAAAAAAAAAATTAAAACAAATATAAAGCAAAGGGCAGAATAAAACTAAACAAAAGTATGGTGGAATGGTGGAAGTTTATATGGCTCTAAATGGACTACGCCTTTTGCTTTTACTTGCATGCATACAAAAGAACTTTAAAATATTTTTCCCAAGCTAAAAATACGAATGTTTAACTAGCCACTATGTCTAGAAGTTCAATTTTTTTTTTAATTTTAAAACGCAATAAAACCGGCCATAAATTTGTTAATTGTTAATTTAGAATTTGTTTATTTTACAGCTAAATAAATTTCAATTGAAATGTTTATGCTGCGTTGCCCACTGTGTATGACAACAAATTTACGATTTACCAAAACGAGTGTCTTAAGAAACACACGAGTATCACACTAGCTGGCGCATTGCAACAATCATCTCATCAAATAGATAAATAAACAAAACAGCAAGCAGCACACACAAACACACTTCTCAGAGTCTCCTCATCACCATGCCAAGGAGTTACAACAGCAAGGGATAGATCGCATTCTCTGCTGCAATATGCAACATGATTGAAATAAAAGTTGCCACTAATTGTTGTTGCTTGTGTTTGTTTTGATTAATTAGAGTTTATTATTTGAATTATGGTCTCGTCATTGGATATTTATAGTCTGTTGGATTTCATCAAATTGCCACAGAAAATCTTTACAGATTTTTATTATTTTCCAGCCTGTCAAATTGTGGCAAGTAATTCAAATAAAATTTCCTTTTCAACACACTCTCTTTCTCTCTCTCTCTCTCACTCGAGTTGATTTGTTTATTTAAGTTTCTTTTATTTATGATTTGATTTTTGAATTTGCATGACTTGTTGTTGTTATTATTTTGAAATCATGTCAGTTGCTGCATGAATTTCACTGTCATGCTTCATAAAAAAAATATTTTACACCAAAGTATTTGTTTTTGGTTTTGTGTTTGCAATACGCAGGCAAAAATATTTGCAATACGAATATATTTTTGCATAACATTTGTATTTTGTTTATTTTAACAAAAAAAAAAAAAGTTACTAAGCTTTAGATAAAGAAAAAAAAATCTTGCAGGTTAATATAACAAATCAGCTGTTAATTCTAACGTTATTAAGATCCTTTTTGAAATTTTTGCCAACCAATTTTTTCTGGTTAATCTAACCAATCTGAATTTGTCATTTTATTTTCAGTACAAATTATTGTTACTGTTAAGTTGTAAAAACTATTTTTCTGTTTTAAATGATAAATTTGAAATAGTTGCGGAATTAATGGTATCACTTAGTGTTGCAAACAACTCCTTTAGTTTTATGTGAATCGAGTATTTTATATATCTAAATTTTCTTTTAATGTTTAATATTTATTGAATTTTATTTACTGCAAACATTTAAATTTTTGGTAGGCCTGTGTAATGGAAGTTCTTAATAAGAAATTTAAACGAATTATGCGTTCGTTTTGATCTCCCAGACACCATTCGCTTAAAAATAAATTATTTTTTTTCTTTAATATGGAACTAAATGTGAATGAAGATTTTTTGAATTGCTAAGGAGATTTTATTTATTTAATGTGAAAGCCAGTGATTTAAATAAACAGCAGCAGTTGATTGCAATTAATTTGCACAAATAAAAAATAGACGAAATTACATGAAATCACGAAGATTTATAAAAATCAGTTAAAATTAAAGTTTCTTTGTCTACTATTTGCCAAGCAAAATTTTAGTAGAATTACTATATTTTTTATTAAGTACTTGTTGTATGTTTAATAAATTCTGGAAATTTTGTAATATTGTAAGAATTTCTAATATTTACTTGATTAACTTACTGATTACTTTTAAACATTTTTATTTTTAGCCTTAATGCATCTTTTTTACATTCGACTACCACAAAATAAAGTCATATTTTATAAGACCATTCACAGGGTATTCCCAAAGGGACTTCAGAGCTTTTATAGTTGATAGCAGCCATAATATTAAAGATGCAGTTGTTGAACTGGCTGTCATTTATTCAGTCCGTCTTACCAAACCACCATGAACGAATACAGCATTAAAAAACACGCGCAAATGACAAAACTATTTTATCAAAATGCGAGTTCGGTTCGAGTTACGTTTCTTTGTGTTCGTACATTTTACGATCACTCTTTGGTATGGATTTTGAGCTTGCCGCACAATTTATACTTCTTTAAGGGCAACGTTTGTCAGGCCATCACCATCAACGGAGAGAACTATAGGTCAATGACTAAAAATTTTCGTGTGATTTCAGCAAGACGGCGCTACACACACTGGGATGGTTTTATATCTACATTTTTGTGCAGACAATATAAGAAGTAATCCTCCGAATAATTGTAGCATACTATAACCAGACATATATACAATCAAATATTTGACAGAGATATTTGGTTTATGACTGATAGCAAGGCTGTCATCAGATCCCTGACGAGTGTATATAACACATCGTACCTGGTTCGTTAGGTATTTTAACAGCAGTTTTATTAGGAGAGGATCTGTTGAGGAACATAAATAAATGCTGCGGCATCCCTCCAAATATCTGCTGGAAAATGATGCATTTTCCGCAATGGTCCAAAAAAGCTAATATATCGAGCAAAAGTGTTCAACAGCCAGAACAGTGTTGGCATGTTTAAAAAAAATGCTACTTAATTTCCCGCGAACAAATATGCGAGCTACAGTGGCAGTTATCACGGAACATTGTTCTATTGACACTCATGCTAAAAGGATGCAACTGTCACAGAATGGTAATTTTTCATGAGGATGTTTAGCTGAAGAAGAGAAGGAGACAATAACTCATCTCCTGTAGATCTGCGCTGCTTTTGAAAACAAACGCTTCTAGGTAGGTTTTCAGTGGCCTGTAGGCCTGGATTTCTTTATTAGGAACAGTGAATGCTTCCATTACTTACTTCAGCTGTAGAACCTTTTATGCTCTTTTTGTCAGCCCCTCCTCTTTAGTGTAAAGATCGCAGGTAGCACAAAGGGAACCAAATTAAATTGACCGGAGTGTACCAAACACTTTCTTATTTCTCGACAACCTGTTAAACTAACCGTAGCTAACTTATGAGGAGAGTAACAATATTATTGAAGTTTGGCACAGAGCGTTATATTCACTCAAATAAGAAAAAAAAATTAATTTCAAAATCCAGTTTTTCGCATAACATTTTTCTATTATACTTTTTAAATGAGACTATTTTTTAAGCTTTAGGTCAGTAAATTTTATATATTTTTAGTTTTATATCGATATTTCGTTAACCTTTAGTTAACTTCTTCAGGATTATATTTATTTTATTTTTTGGTAATTAGTTTTTGTCTTTTTTTCCTAATTACCAAAAAATAAAATAAATATACCCCCTTATGCAAAAAAATATTTTACTTTAGCTTTAAAGTTCATATTAGTTGCCAAGCACTTTAAGGCTAACATAGCTTTGTTAAGAAATCATATGCAAAAGACAACTTTAATTATTTTGTTATCTAATAATGAATACTGGTAACACCACCGTGTTCAACAACCACTTCACAGCTTATGATGTACAAAATCGAATACAATTTCATTCGGGTATTCAAATAATTTTTTATTTTATTAAATAAATTTTCATTATCTTGAAGTAAAGCAACCTAATTTAAAAAATATGAGCTTCTGACATGGCAATAAAACAGATAAACACAACCATGAAGTAAAAGTAAAAAAATGTGAAAAATATCACAATTTGTTTTATTCGAATGAAACGAGTATTTGAATATCCAGCTTTTTTCGATTTGTTTTGATTGTATGTACATCAATAAAACATTTTTGTATAATTGTATTTATTTTAATATTTTTTTATGGATTTTGCTATGTATTTCGAATCAGTTGGATAATTTGGTGATGTTTCCCATTACATGACAGAAATAATAAATTTAAGATAAGAGCAGGCACTTCTAGCTTCATTTTCAGATGTAACATGAATCAGTATGTGCTATATTAATAAAAATATTTGAGGTACAAAACACACATTTTGGAAATATCAGCTTAAAGTAGTCTTAACAAACGTGGGTGCCTACTTTAGAATTTGTATACAATAATTTTTTTAGAATACAACTTTACTTAACATTGCTTGGCAAAGCTTTATTAAGTTTTTTGCATAAGACCCATAATCCTGAAGAAGTTAACCAAAGGTTAACGAAATATCGATATAAAACTAAAAATATATAAAATTTACTGACCTAAAGCTTAAAAAATAGTCTCATTGAACATATAAAAAAGGTCGAAAAATTAGATAAACAATTTAATTATACTTTTTATTATAAAAACAAGTCGCATGCCCAGTACCCTACGTTCATTCGTTAATGCAAAAAAAAAATTTACAACTAAACACAAAAAGGCGCATGCGTATCAAATGCATTGCCTTGCTCTCAGTCCGAGTATGTTTACACTCAGGCTATGGATATTTAATCGGCCAAAAAATACGCATGGTACTAGGGATAATCATTCATCATTAGCCAACTTTTGTGTATATTATATTGATAAGGAAATGTGTGTGCGTTATGAGTTTGTGTGCAAATGAAATATCCCTGTGTATATGCATGTGTAGCCGATTAATAGTCAGAGTATTTTTATACTCATACGTCTGATTGTCACTCACACAGTTTATAAATTTTAGTTATAGCTGTTTGTACTGTGTGATTTTCAAAATGTGTATAAAAATAGTTGTTAGATTGGTTTTAGAATTAATCCATCTACGCATTCATAGTTGTTTGACGGCCAACACTCAAATAGTACTTAATGCGATGCTTTTGTAATTCTGTGATATGGATGACAGAATTGCACAAAAGTTGTAGTTATTTCTTGCTTAACATCCTTGCATGAACTTTACTTACATTTTTTTAGAAATTAAAAAATTTACTGCTATATTTATTAAGAATTATTTTGTTTGATAATGCGCTTAGAAAACAAACTTTTTCATAAAAAGCACATTTTATAAATCGTATATATATAAAAAATATTTTTTATGAATAAGATTTTTACGGCCTTATTTATAAAAGCTTTTAAGGCTTTACAAAAGATTTTTAAAACAAACTTTTGTACAAAATTTTTCCTATTATAATAGGCAATAGGTTGATAATTATCAACTCTTTCTAAAGCTCTAATAAACAATTTGCCTTCTTTGAAAATAAAGATATGCAAAGCTTAATGAAAGCCCCTTTAGTTCAGTTGCACTGAAATAGTGAAATGTTTTGCTACTTCATATAAAGAATATAAGCAAATTGCTAAAACACGTGTTCTATTTTAATGATCTTCTACCTTAAAAGTTTTTCTTTTGTTTTTCTCTTTTGCATTTCTGGTTCATTTTACTTTCCACTATCCCTACTTTGGTTAGTATTTTTGCCCAAGTATTTTCACGTTAATTACATTGATTTATGGATCCATTGTTTTTAGCTGCAGTATTTTAACTGGTAATACGAAACGAATTGCTGCAATGTAAACTATATTGTTTTTGTTGTGTTACAATAATTTCTGACTATGTTAAATAAATGTAAAATGCAAAATAAGTTGAGCTCAAGCTACTCGTAAATACGTTTATGAAAATAAGCTATTTGCAGAGAAATATTGCAAACAATATGTAAAATGTGTTAACGCATGTTGGCTTTTGTTATGGTTTAATTTTTTTTTGCGGGAGCATATTACACAGGTTGAAAAATTAAATATATACATACTTGCATTAAATAGCATTCTTGCAGATGAAGCTGTCAATGGAGGAGAGGTTCAGCCTCAAGGGAACAGCTTCTCTGGACTAAAAAGTTCCTTGGTTTCTTAAACATTTATTAAAATACTAGTGACTAGTGTTAGAGTTCTCCAACTAAACTTTTAGGCAAGAGCACACATTATTTTTATAAAAGCCACATTAGATTGTATTTTTTAAAAATTATTAAACTTGAATACAATTTTTCGATAATAACTTCACTAACAAGACTTTTATTGAATTTTATAAATTTAAAGGATTCTGCTGATTTTCTTCTCCGCACAACTTAAGTTTAACGCAGACCATTCTTTGCCCGTCAGTGTAGACTCTGGTGACGAAATCATTTAATATGTATTTAGCCCTTTTTCCGTTGCCTTCTGGATGGAAGATGGATTTTGAAGGTTTTATAAATGTGTTTTTTGAGCAAAATATAATTGGAGGCTTTTCTTAGGTTGGAACGTAGCTGCTAGGGGATGACTTATAACCCTTACATAAATATTTGAATTATTATTAGGTTAAAATTTTTAAGCCCATAGTGTGAAATAATTTAATAAAAATACTTAAAATCATCCGATTGTCTTATGCTTGCAACTCTTAGCCATCAATCCATTTATAGATTAATGACACTTTAAGTGTCAGAAATCACACTTTAGCTCTCAGGACTCAAAAAAATTACCCAAAAAACTATGACATTTGAATAAAATTTCTTTTTTATAAAGGTACACTTTTTAAAGATCTCATTAGCCTGAAGATTAAATTTTCAAATGGATCCGTTAACTCTTTCAACACTTAAAATTTATTTGATTTAAGATAGAAAAATTATACATTATCATGGAACAATAAATAATACTAATAAATAAAATTAAATTTAATGTCTGCCAGCAGTCCAACAAAAAGAAACAAACAAATAAAAAAATAATGAAAATAAATCGATAAACAAAATGAAAAGGTCACACACAGAGTTAAGTGTGAATTGATAGTTTCAAAATTTTTTCACTTTTAGTGCAGAGAGATTATGTTTAAAGCAACTTGTTTTTGGCAGCTGGTATTTTAAATATTGAATCATTCAAAAATGTGTTTAAATCATTCAATGTTTGCTGTTAAGGTGCTGATAGGTGCCACATTTGCTCTATTTGCTTTGCGACCACACACCTCTTATACTACAGCAACTACACTCGGCGCAGTCTAATTACAATTGACACCGCTGTCGTTAAGCTACATCAAGAGATGCGTTAGTCGTGAAATGTAAACACATCTTGGTTTTTAAATGTATTCTCGTAGCATGTACAGGGTGGGCCAAAAGAAACCAAGGGGTGTAAAAGTTTAATAACTTTTTTGTTTATTAATTTTCTTTTATTTTTTCTTTCAGATTATATAGACAACACTTGGAGAATTTATAATGGAGAGGTTCACAACTGAACAGGGAACCAGAACAATAGAATTTTATTATTTAAACCAGAAATCCACTTTATTGAAAATTTGATTATGAGTGATGAAGCTCATTTTTATTTGAATGGCTTTGGTAATAAGCAGAACTGTAGGTTCTGGGGTTCTCAAAATCCAAGAGCCATTCATCAACGCCAATTGCACCCCATCAGGTGTACAGTATGGTGTGGGATCACATCTGAAAATGTCATTGGGCCCTACTTCTTCGAGAATGAAGATGGAAGTGCTGTAACCGTAAATGGAGAGCGGTATCGGTTTATGATAGAAAATTTTTTACGTCCTGCTTTTGAAAACAGACCTGGTATGTGGTTTCAGCAGGACGGAGCCACTGCCCATACTGCCCGCGACACAATGGAACTTTTAAGTCAAATTTTTGGAGAGCGAATAATTTCTCGAAATTCGGAAATTATTTGGCCAGCGCGATCGCCAGATTTGACAGCATCGCCAGATTTGACAGCCACAGCCACAAGTTTTGAAAGATGTTATGGAAAATGCTCTAAAAAGAGCCCATCAGTGCGAAGCTGAAAACGGTGGTCATTTAAGAGACATCATTTTTCATACTTAGTGTAAAAAAATTTCCATTTTGTATATTATATAATCTGAAAGAAAAAATAAAAAAAAGTTAATAAACAAAAAAGTTATTAAACTTTTACACCCCTTGGTTTCTTTTGGCCCACCCTGTATTATACTAAATCAATAATAACTGATGCCAAGCATGATGGATGTATTGATGTACATGTATATGAGTTTTTACAAGCGATGTAGGGAAAACTTCTTGTTCGTAACGAACACTCAAAAGAAGTAGTATTGATGCGTATATTTTTGTTATTTAGCATACTGTACATTTGAGAATGTGTGTAAAGCTATGTACAGACGGTTGTCAGATCTTACAATATTGCCAGTAAAATGTGCTAAAAATTTCTTACAACCGTGTGAACTGGCAATTTTTGTCAGACGACGTTGCCAGAAAAAGCATTGTCAGTCCATTGCAAGACTAGCAACTGACAACATATTGTCAGACATCTTACAATCATGTGAACACATTGTAAAATTATTGCCAGATATTTGTCAGACATTTTAATATTGTCAGCTGTGCGAAGTTCATGCATCTGACAATGGCGTCATTGTAAGAGAATTCTTTCTATGGGCAACACTGCACACGCTTGATTTTAAAGAAAAAGTTTATAATAAAATATATGCAGACAAAATCATTGCAATTGCTTCTTTATGGTCCATAATAATTAATACTTTCACTTTTTACATTTAACACAAACACAAACGATAAATATTTAACAATTTCCAACATATGGTTTAAGTCTGGCAACGAATAACAACAGATCGAACAATTTGTGCATATGACAACCGTGTGAACTAACAATTTTTCTACTGACGATTTTGACAGATGAATTTATTGTCCAGCAATAAATTGTAAGATTTTCTGACATCCGTGTGAACTGACAAGAAATATTGTGCTGGCAATTTTCGATTGCCAGTACATTGTCAGCACATTGCCATATCTGACAATATATTGTAAGATCTGACAATCGTCTGTACATAGCTTAAGATGTAGATGATAAGCTATTATGTGTTTAAGGGTGGTTTTTCAAAGCAACCGCACACAACTAATTTCAATACATGTGTGCGTTGGTATGTGCGCAGAAAAATATAAGATCATACACACAACGTGTGTGCGTAGTAGACCTGGGTCCAACTCGTTCAATCGTTCATTTCTGCCACAAACGTATGATCAAACCCATTTAAATTACATGCGTTTGATCATAGGTTTGTGGCAAAAATGAACGATTGAACGAGTTGGGCCCAGCTTTAGTGCGTAGGAAGAAGCAAGCATCACAAGTTCTTTCGTCACAAAGTATTTTTAACTCCCGACCAAAAAAGGGGTGTTATAAGTTTGTAGTGTATGTCTGTGTATCTGTGTGCCTGTCCGTGTCCACGTACAGACCAAACGTCTGCACCAATTTTGATTCAGTTCTTTCTGTTTGAAAGTTGACTTGATCGAGAGGGTTCTTAGCTATTTTTTAAGAACTCACATCTTCTCTAGATCAGCGAAACAAGCCGGCTCAAGAGCCGCAGACGACTTTTAATGCAACTTCAAGCCGCCGCCAATGCATGCGGCTTGCCTCGGCTCAAAATTGCAGTTTTTTGTAGTTGCAAATTTGTACGACATCTTACAAATTATATGGAAGACATGAGGTGATTGAATTTTTTTATAGAAATGTGTTTAAAAAACTTGTAAATAGCGGCTGTCAATGTCAGCCGGCTCAAGCCGTCTTATGAGCCGCCTCTGACTATTTTTTGTTTCTCTGCTCTAGATATATTCGGGGGTTTTTAAAATGTTTAATTTTTGTTTACTCCTATACCTGCAATAACTGAAACAAATTTCTTGCAAACAGTGTTGTTTAGCGTTTGTTTTAAAAGATTTCGCTGTAGTAAAGCATCGGAGAAATCTCTCATGTCTTAAAAGTTTTTGTAAGTGGTCTTGTGCAGGGGTATATTAGATGACGGTAGACATATGCATGTCTTTAACTCATAATTAAATTAATTTTTTATTTTCTTATTTCCTTATTATTGCACCAGGAACATTAACGTGTCACTGGTAGTATAGGCATAACTTTAACTTGACATATATTGTTTTAGCAAACAAATTTCCGATTGATTCTAAAAAATTATCGAAAATGTGTTCGTAAATGCATCACTGATCTGCATTATACGAGTAAACTTTTATTTAAAATGCAATACATGTTTGTGTACAATATTTTACATTTATTTGTGCATTATCTACTTCAGTGAATCAGTTTAAAACATTTAAATTTCCATTTTCAGCGCAGTGATGCATTTATAAACAGACGCAAAATTTAGACAAGTGTGTAATCTGCTTTATCTACACCATAATTCGGTAACATATAGGCCGACTTCCAAAACACATTAATACAAAGTTTGCATAATTTCCTGATGTAATATTTATACCGAGAATATGAACTTTGAAACCGATGCCTTGAATGCTTTTTAGAGATATTTTTCATACTTGTGGCACGTTTGGAAAGGGTTGTGCACTGTCATTACTTTATATTGCGGGTTTATGAAACATCACACTTTCTTCAAAAACAAAGCAGTTGAAGTCAGCTATACTATTGTCTTATGTGGTTGTATGAGTGATTTCGGACTCTCTGCATGCCTAAATTAAAAAAGTGTTGTCAATGTTTAGACTACAAGCCCACAACTAACGTCTAAGGACTTGGACCTTTTTAGGCCTCATTCCTAAGCTTTCATTATAAAACTGAGTAGAAAATACAAGTCGAATTTCTTTCCAATGCTATCCGTTCGCTTTTATATCCCAACAAGAGTTATGTTTTTCGCTTTTTTAAAGTGGGGAAGCATTAAAAATTGGATGTTCATATCTTTTTCTTCTTCCCGAGTGTAAAAGTCACTATGTTCTGCACTACTGGACTCGTTTTTTTTAATTTTCAGTTGTTTTAAGGTATTCGGGTTTTTTGATTTTTTAGATTTATTTGTTATTTTATCCTCTCTTTATATGTCTTACACAATTCACAAAGAAATAAAATCATATCTCACCTTAGTGATCCCAATTTTCCCGAAAAAAAAAACTGGCTAATTAAAGCAATTTGCTCTATTTGATTTAAAAAATAAATAATTTTTTTCCTTTTTCATCTCTCTGATAATGCTCGTGAAGATAAACACATCTTTCACCTCCACTCCACAAACGTAGCAAGCAGCGCGCAAAGTATTTTGAAAATAATTAAAACTTATTATTTATTTGTGGTTAATTTTTCGTTTTTAGCTCATCCATAACACTGTTGGAGAAAAATTCATAAACTATTTTGCGCGTCTAATAATTCATGTCAAAATACGCGTACAATTTAAACTCATAAATACTGGCTGAATGTGTAATGTACTGTTTGTTGTTGCTGCTTGTTTAATATGATGATTGTCTATGGTAGTGATTCCCAAAGTTATTTTAAAGGGTGTCCTTAGGGCGGAAGAAATAGGATGGTGCACATTTGTGGAATTGACAAACTAATTTGGATTAATATTGTTGTTAATGTACGTAGGAGCAAAATATGTTATGAAAGGTAGTTAGTACCTAATAGAGCGTTGCACGAGCAATACCATGAAAATGTCCATGTGTTTTTAGTTTAGTAAAATTCATATATGCAAAAGAGAAAATTACTCAGAGCAGAGTACTCATGAATATTGCTCGAGTATTCAGTGCAGTGCTCTCTCTAGGACCTCAGCACTTACACTTGAAGACCATTGGAGATGCATTGTGAATACCTTTGCTGTTTCCCTCTTCCCTGACTCGATGACACCCAGTGTTTATATTATTTAGCTACCTTTTACCCAAAACGAACCCACTGATATCCTTGAGCTTATACTTCTTGATATCTTTTTTATTTTTAATTTTTTTTATTTATAAAATGTTAAAAATTTTGTTATCTAATTTTTCGACCTTTTTTAAATGTTCAATTAAACTATTTTTTTGGAGCATTAGGTCTGTTTATATTTTTATTTTTTAGTTAGATACTTCTTCAGTTTATTTCTTATTCACTCTTACTTATTCCAGTTGTCGACATCATCGTCACTTTCAACATAATACCAAAAAATTGGGGGTTGTTTAGCCGTTATCGAAAACAGTGACTCCTGTTGGCAGGTTTTTTATATTTTCTGTACTTTATGGAACGAAAATATGTTGTCAGTAGCACAAAATAATTATAGAGAGCGAATAAATAATCCTATATTTTGGTATTGTGTTAAAGTGATATCGATATCGACAACTGGAATAAGGGTGATTATTTTTATTTTTTCCAATTGTTTTTTTTCCTTTCAATCACAAAAAATATCGAAATATCGAACTAAATCTTATTGAGGCTTTATAAACGGTTTTTAAAACAAATTTTCATATAAAATTTTCCTTAAAAAGCCTTTATAAAACCTTAATAATTTTTATAAATAAGGCTATAAATATATAACCAGTAACTGGATTCAGTAACTTTTATTACGATAATCGTATCGCTATAATAAATGTAACAAAAATTTATCGACTTTACTATTCAGTAACATATTTTAACGATATTCGCTGCAGGTTGGAGGAAAAAAAAAACAAAGTCACAAGCTCAAATTCATTGAGTTTTTCTTTATCATTCTTTGTGGTTTTCGATTATTTTTACATTTGCTATACAGAGATACCACATAATATTGAATTAAATGGTGAGTAAGATAAAGTTGTAGACTATCGTAAAAAAAAAGAAATTACAGAATCACATTATCGTTACCGCAAAAGAATAAATTATCGATAAATATTGCGATTTTCGGTTCGCAGAAAGTTACTGAATACAAGGTAAAAACCTCAAGCTTGAAAAAATAGTTTAGTTGAATAGTAAATGTTACAAATACAAAGCAACAAACGCCTTTAAACGTTGTGTTAAAACAGAGCAAACTTTTTGGGAATCAAACTCATCTTTTAATTGCCCACGAAAACCATATTTTAATTGCCCAAGAAAACCTCTACTCAGCCACTCAAATCTATGGGATTGTACCTCGTGCAATGGCACATAAAGGGCCTTATCGTGGTTGGTGTATTTTGACTCCGACAATAAAATTTTGTTTTTGGATTAAAGAACAAACTTTATGACATAATTTATTAAAAAAACGTCGTTGTTGTGTCCAACTGTTCCTAGGTCGCCCTCATCCTCACATAGGCTGCACAAATCCGGGGTTTCAGTTTCCTGCCCGCAGCTCCTTGCCCTAACCGGTCGATGGCCATTCCGAACTCTTATAAGAGCCCCTTGAACCCTTTAGTTCATACTCAATAATAGTTTGGGTTTTGTCTGGTCAAACCCTGGTTATAAGGCCAGCGAGACCCTACAATCTTCCTTACTGCTCCACCAGTTTTTAAGATCCTTAAAATAGTGGCTAATCAGTGGTTTCACCGAAGTTTCTGCAACTGCTTCATCTAGTTCCAATTTGCCAATTCATTGGCAATTTTATTGCCTTAGCATTGCAATGGCTAGGAACCTAGCATAACTTTGAGCTTTACTTGTCATCAGTCCGTTAAGTATCCACCTAAAATCACTAACTAGTTCTGACTTGACAATATCCCGCTTCAAAACCTTTAAAGATTAAACTTCATTTACAACTAATAATTGAAAACAACAAAAAGCATAAAAATATAAACATAGATAAAAACAACATAAAACAAAGGATGGCATTTCTATAAGGCGTCAAAAAGGAGCAGATTTAATACATTTATAAAGACTTCCACTAAAAGTGGAAAGAAGCTCAGAAGAGTAGCAAATTGATACTTGAGTGACACAGACTTCCACGCTGCCTGTGGCTCCTTCTGTAGAGAAACCTTTCAGCAGAACTGATTAAAAATCTAAAATTAAGATGTTGCAAATTTGGGAATCTCTGCTCCAAAAGTGATGAGGCAGTTGAAACCAGCATTCGCGCTACGTTGTGGCAGCAGATGAACAGTTCAGTGTAAGAGCAAAGAAGTGTTTGTTATTTGTTCGAATGATTGTTGCTGTGGCACCACACACTTGATACGCAAGTGAATTGTGAGATGATTTCATGAAAATTTCATTTCCTTGCCTGTTGATTGAATTTGTTTTTTTTTCATCATACCATTAAGCTGTTTTGTTGTTGTTTTTATTGAAAAGAAAATAAAGTATGAAACATTCCCCTCCCAACCTTAAGCAAAAACGCGTAAATCTGTCTGGGCTCCTTCTTGCTTGTGTTAAGAATTTAAAATAATTTTTTTTCTGCAAGCTTTTTTTTACATTTTCAATAAATATTGTTATTTTGATTATTTTAATTCGAATATGCGAAAAATATAATGTGCTGCGTATTAATAAAGTGATTTACAGTAAAAATTTTTTATATGGATTATTTCTGTTGTTGTTGTTGTTGTGTTTATTTATGTATTTTATGAAATGTGTAATAAAACAAGATACATTTTGACAGGCACCATAGACGTACAGACACCGAATACGTTAAGAGTAAGTATGTGGCATCAACCAACTACAAATTGCAGATGTTTAAACTTCCGTTTTAGAAAATATTTTACAGTTTATGGACACTTGTTTGTACGTGTGTGTGTGTGTTTGTGTGCATGTATGGTTGTTGGTTGAAAATCTGAAAATGTTTGAAATTCACAAATCATCAACATCCGTAACAGATTTAATATACACATATTTATTTTATATGAAGAATTTCATATTTTTTTTAAATTGTATGCACTATTTTTAGTTTTTTTCTTATTTCTATTTTATTTGTTTCCAATTAAGATTGGTGCGAGTGAGTATTTGTTTCTGAAACTAGTTCTCTGGTAAAGGGAAAGCGAAATCGTTGCTTTACTTTTGATATAGTCTTTGATAATTAATCCAACAGGCCATTCTTCTGTATTTTATAATTTTTGTTATTTTTTTTTAAGCCAAGCTCACTACTTAAGCACCGGGTTGATTCGGCTTGCTCCAAATAAATTGTTTAGGTATGAGAGGGCTGCGTAAACAGTCTTGAAATGTAAATACCTCTTGTTTTTTAACTGTATTGTCGTAGTAGGTATTATACTAAATCACTAACAAATGATGTAGTTTAATAAGCGAAACACGATGGATGTATTGATGTACGTGTATATAAGGTTTACAAGCGATATCGCGGAGACTTCTTGTTCGTAACAAATACTCAAAAAAGTAGTGTTGATGCGTGTATGTTTGCTATTTTGCATATTGTAGGTTTGAATGTGAGTGTAAGATGTAGATTGTAAACTATTATATGTTTAGGAATGGCTTTTTAAAGCAAGCGCACAAAACTAGTGTCAATGCCTGTGTGTGTTTATATGTGCGCAGAAAAATAAAAGATCAAACACACAACGTGTGTGCGTGGGAATAAGCAATCATCACAAATTTTTTCGTCACGAAGTATTTTCTTCTTTACTCCTATACCTGCAATAACTAAAACAAATGTCTTGGCAACAGTGTTGTTTAGCGTGTGTTTTAGAAGATTTCGCTGCAGTAAAGCATTCGAAAAATTTATCATGTCTTTAAAGTTCTTGTAAGTGGTCTTGTGCAGGGGTCTAAAAAAACTAAAAAAAACATACTTAAATTAATAGTCCAATTTAAGTTACTGCGTATAATCCTAACTGTAGCTCAAACAATTTGAACATTCTTATACACATTTATTCTCAAGCAACAATGACTAAAGCCGATTCCGACATACAAGAGTATCTCTCCTTCGTATATCCGAAAAAGTAGACTATGCTACAACTAAAACTAAAAAGGCATATGGTTATCAAGCGCATTAACTGTCACTTTTTTTAGTCGGAGTATGTTTATATTCAGAGTATGGTTGTTTTGTCAAACAAATAAAATATACGCGTGGTACTCGGTATATTTATTCATCATTCCGCACCGTAGACATATATTTGTGTATATAAAATAGAATGGAATATGTGTTTGGGTGTTTGAAAATATGATTTATGTGTATGTTATTTAAATAGCCATATATAAACGCATGTGTAGCCGATTAATACTCAGGGTATTTTTATACTCATGCGTTTGATTGTAGCTCACACCGTCTTTAAGTTTTAGCTATAGTCGCTTATGCTGCATAATTTAAAAAATGTGTATGAACACAGTTGCAACTTGTTGTATGTATTCGATTTAAAATTAATGCGAGTGTGTGTGAATATGAGCATGGTTTTTATTTTTAGCTGTGCTCATTCATTACTCAAAGAGTAATTAAAACCATACTTATGGCATTCGCTGATGGGCATGAGAATTTTTGGCAGCTAAAAAACATACATCAATGATGACGTGCCCATTGTCAGCTTTCAAGGCGTAGGGCAACTGCGAGTTATTGATATAGGCAAGGGACTTTATATAGCCCAACGAAAATTGATTAATAGTGCCTATAGCGGTGATAATTTACTAGTCCGTTACGTGAAATTATTCATTAATTGAACGTTTATTTTAATAGATCATTTGCAGTATGTAGTACTCTACATTGGCTCTTCACATTTCACGTAATGCTATTTTCGGAGTTTGAGTTTTTAAACATTCCCAACCTATCCCCCCTCTCCCCTTAGTACCACCTTTTACAAAATTTTCAGTATAGCTTTCATAAGGCGTAACATTGCGGAGTGTCACATAATTCACTTACTGAAATCTAAGCTACAATTGTTATGTGCGATGCTGGAATGGTCTCAGTGGGGTCTTCTTTCACACTAGGTACAACTTCCTCAAAATCCTTTCCGATGTGAAATAGGACATTTGTTCGCCTTTAGAGTCAAAGTGCTGTGAAAAATTCTATAATTAATTAATAGTTCCGACAGAGCATTGGGTCCACCATTAAATGCAGCAAGAGCGTACTTGCATATAAGACATCGATCTATTATTGGTGGAATAACGAGCCAAACTACAAACAAAACAATCGCAGTTCACTAGAAAAAAATAATAATAATAATAAAAAATATAAGAGCAGCCTTTTCTTTTTAATTTTGTTTTTTGCGAATTCGATATATTCTGTATTTTAGATTGAAATTTTTATTCCAATTAAGAAATTACTTTTTATTCAACACAAGCTATAAACTACTGTGTACATACATGTGAGCCCTTAATTATGAAAGTAGTCAAGATGGATTACATTTGAACAATCAAAAATTATTTTTATGTTATGCAAAATTTTAATTTTAAGTGTTACTATTCTCCTTTAATAAAAATTTATTTAATATTTATTAAACACTAGCTGAGCCCGGCAAGCGTTGTTGTACCCTCAATAATTTATTTATTTTTTTAACTCTAAATTACTCCACCCTGTGGTCACTTGTTGGGCTAAAAACAAACGGAAAACCTACCCGGTATTGACTCGAACCTGTGTTGAAAATTTGAGCTCCACAGCTCTTATAATTCCAGAGATCATGCGTTAGGAACAAACACACACTACGATTTCATATATATAGATTTATTAAAGTTTGTTCAAGATTTATTTAATATTTCGAGGATAATATAAATAAGACTTAGATCAATTTCATAATTAAGTGCACATATCGTTACCTTAGTAATTATATAGAAATGCTCTAGGTCATTATTTTTTGAAATCGAGTGTTTTCTATATTTCGATAGAAGAACATCTAATGTATCAAAAAATAATTTGTTAGGGCCTTTCTATATTAAGGTAACCATATGTATGTGTGCATATAGTTCTAGTTATCAACTTGAATTAAATCTTGAGCATTTTTTTCGCATCTCGCTCTTCAGTCATAAATGATTGTGTCATGAAATATTTATGTTTAAACAACTTTTAAGGAAAAAATAATCAATATAAACATTTCAAACTATGCATACAATCAAGAATATATGTATACATGCGAGGGAGATTGGAAAAGTGCAAAACAGTATCTTACTATTAGCCAAATTTTTACTTTAGGATCGTATACTTACGGTGTAATTCATAAAAAAATAGGTTTATTACAGGTTTATTTGCGAAAATTTCCATAGAAATATGTCAAATAAGCGTTTAATAAACCTCGAATATTTTAAATGAATAAGGCAGTTAGTATTCAAGTTATAGGTAGTTTCCACAATACAAGCAATCGACTTGTGTAGAAAAGTTGTATAGGAATGACTAAAAAATTTCAGTGGTTTTCGCTAATTTTTTTAGACAAGTCGCTTGCTTGCATTGCGGAAACTACACGTTAGTTGAGGTTATTGAAGATGGATAATCAGAATACCGCCCTTTTTTTTGATTTTTGATTCCATTGTAACACAACGAAGATTTTAGTCAATTGAAATCTTCATCGTTGAACCAACTACATATATCCCAGTATACACGTAATAACACATTTCAGTTCAACACTGGCAGCGTAAGAAAGCTGCTACAATTCAATGAGAATATTTTGCCTTCTTTCTTATCCATAGTAATGGAATATGAAATGTTCTATTGTCTCCTCTTCATCTATTTGTTTTTTTTAAAGTTCCATAGAACTCATCATCCAATTAACCATGAATGTTAATGTTAAACAATTAACATAACATCATATTTTTTATAATTAATTCTTACATGGTGATCAATCAGTTATTATTTGTATCCCAACTTGTTTCCAAGTAAAACTTTATAGTATAACACTATCACATCTTGCAAGTACCCAGCAAAAAATTACACATTATCATTAGAACTACTTGCCATATAATGACTTACTTTTCTGATTACCAAATTTCATTACTCTCTTACAAATCACATTACCTTAAATTTAAAAAAATTATGCACAAGTTGCTAAATGAAGAGAATGATTTTTTCAGATGAAATAGATTACCTCAACAAGTTGCTAAATAAAAGAAGTACTTCTCAAGAATCGATTATTTTAGTCTCACGCCTTGTTAAAATCATTAAGTTGGTAATCCAGTAGGGAAGAACTTCCACCAAAAATGCTTAATTCCAAACTCGATTACCTTTTTTGAAATTTTTTGCTGGGTAGATGACGACCCGAAATTCTGAAAACATTTCCGTGCTTCCAAACGATTATCTCGTTGAACTGATTTGTCATTGTTGATAGATGGTCGACAGTCGCAAAATGCTACTATCTTCCAAAACGGAGACTCTAGAGTCATAATAAAGTCGGGACCATCAATGTATAGTAATAAAGTTTGCTAAAGTAACATTCTCTCAATTGCTCCCTGAGTCTTTAGCTATAAAAAGACTTTAAGTTCCTAAATGATAGTCCAGGCCTTCTTTAATTTTTAAGCCATCTACTTGTACTACCATTCATCATGATTCTTGGTTGTAATGAATATGAAAACTTTTCGATTCGAAAAAATTAATATCATGCAATATTCAGGACGATATGAAAAAACTATAGTTTGTTGATGGTTTTTGTAAGACTATATACAAGGTGTATCTAACTAGGTAGCAGCACTGCTTCAGCTGATAATTTTTTGCTCTATGTGCTTTGTAGCTGAAGAATGTCAAAAACTTCGATTTGGTTTTTGATTTAGTACAATTATATTTGTGCTAAAAGAGAGATAAAGCAAACATTGTGCAGAGATTATCATTGATTAGAGCCGGACTAATATGGTTAAGTACAAAGAAACATATTGCGGAGATTGTTCTTATTTGCTTGCTCACCAAATCCAGTGGTAAAAAGACTAGGAGCATTCCTGATGCATCCATAGAAGAAGTACGGATAGGACTAGAGACAATTGCTTAAACGTGTTGAGTACATTAAAATAACTCTTTTTCTCCAAAGCAGATCTTCAAATTACTGCCGCATACAAGAGAATCGATCTTACTATAGCGGTGTATATATAGTGAATAACTCTTTGGGGGTAAATTTCCGAATCCTTCCAATAGATTTCTTGCAAGAGTAAAGTGCAAAAGTTTCTTTCTTCATTACCTTTGGAATATATTTCTTAACGATCTGGTTAGTTTAGATACGTATACGATGACTGTCCTCAAAGACGTTAAAATTTTTTTCTAATAACTTTTTCCACATCATCTCCGTTAAACTCTTTTGAAGCCAAATGATTTCAAATAAAAGAGCATAGGGCTTAGAACCCGACTAACCCAGAAGTGAGTCGAGTTATTGCGCCTTTGGTGTTCCCCTATTATATTCTGAAAGAGACTTTATTCTTCATTATTCTTAGATGTCATAGAAGCTTCTGAATCCACTCTTATCTTCCTTCATTAAAAACCTAATTGAATAAAGAGCTGAATAAGGCATTTTGGCAAGTGCTGTTAAGACTACTTCAGTATCAATAAAACGAGCACAATTACTTGAACTTGTTATTGAATCTTCTTAAACAGCCTGTAGAATTTCTACGAACATTCTTGTAAGTTGACGTTACAAATATTACAACACATGATATCTACCTCACATATGATAGGTACATACCATCTCATATAACGTAGAGTGCAAAATAGTAATTTATTTTGGTTATAGTTCTCATTCGGTTGATGTTAAAAATTTTGTAAGTGCTAAAGCTTTGCATACAACAGAGGAACAAGTTAAGACAACGTACGAACGGTAGTTACAAGAAGTCCACTTGAATGTTACACAAAAAACTTTGGAGACAACCCTCGCAGTTATTATACCTCGAACTTATTAATATATTAGTATAATCCGAATAAGCAACTAAAGTATTTGTTTTTTTAAACACTCTGCTCTGCTGTAGCATGCAAGTACATACTTATACTCACATTTTCAAATCTTCGGTTGGTTACAGTGTGGTGTGTTGATGCTTTATTTGTCAGTAATTTATCTCGCTGTTTGATGCAAACATATAAATCTCTCAACACCAATATGCGTACAACAACAGCAACAAGTATAACAAAGAACAAGTATCTTTTATCCATAGAAGACTTTTCTGCTTCTTCACTTATTTGTTTTCGTTGCGGTTGTGGGGAGAATTTTGAAATTATTTTCAATACTTTTCTTATACATATGTATGTAGTACGATAATTCAATTGGAAATTTTTTCCAATAAATATTTAAAATAAATTTATTTGTGAATAGATATTTTGGTACTTAATGCAGGAAAAACAATCAATTAGTTAGTAATTTATTTTATTTGATTAAATTAATTGTTAGTTTAAGTAAATGCAATAAAATTTATATGGATTTCATTTTAAATAAATCGACCTGTGTACGTGCTTACATATGTATATATTTAATATGTACATATATACATAAATATGTACATACGTGTGTATATTTACTTGTGGAAATAATGGTTGGCATGAAATGGGATTTCCCGTTGGGTTGAAGTATTAAACGTGTGTGAACAGATAAATTGTGAAAGAGGTTTTACTAACATATAAATTGCCATGGAAGTGAGTCAATAATATTTAATCAGACTTACGTTCCTTTTCACAATGCATGATTAAGAGTTAACATGAACTTTAACTGACAGTTCTCCATACAAAACTTGCTGTTAAAGTCCCTGTTAGCTTTTAATTATACAATGTGAAAAGGGCCGTTAAAGATCAATTTAACATATATTTGAAATAATTTTGTTAGAAATACTTTTATGGTAGTTTTAAATTAATCAGAACTTTGAAAGTTAATAGCGACCATATTAATGCATTTCTAATTGAGGTATGCTCGCCTCACTCCCGTATACCAATCGACATTCATATATAGGCGGTATCCTCAAGCAGTACTGTAATATTAACTCCATCAGGGTGGTGAAGATCAATGTTTTATGGTCATGCCAGAATCCGGCATCAATTTGCACATATACTAGAGAAATCTTCTTATTATATGGTAGCTCATCTTAACCTTGCAAAAGTAGTTAAAGTCCTAATTTGATCCAGGCGGGAATAGAGCGGATGTAAAATAGTAAGAGAATGAAGCGTCAGGGTTTATACGGATGGATGAAAAATGGCCTGTGGTGTCGTCTCTAGAGTGTTTTCAGACTATTTTAAGAAAAATGGTCCTTCGGTCTCCCTAACGAAGCCGGTGTGTTGCGGCTGAAAATTTGGCTACAAACAAAGCGGACAGGGTGCTGCTGAATAGGAAGTTGGTATCTTCGACAACAGGCAATCAGCACTTCAGGCGATCATAAACAACTTTTTTTATTCCAGTTAGAAAATGAAATAATGTGCTATCTAGATAAGGTGATCAGGCTAACCTTACCCTCATCTAGTTTCAGCACACATCAACTTTCCAAGTAATGAACGAGTGGACAAGATGTATAGAAATGGTTCCTCTATGAACACCCTCAGTGCCGAGCCGGTAGCCATGTCGTTCGGTATTATCTGATACTGCATCCGCAAGCATTATCTCCATAAGACTGAGTACATATGGCACAATAGAGAAATGTGTAAGGTTGCTGGAAAAATATGGCCTTGCTATAATGATAGGTGCTCAAAACAACTAACAAGTAGAAACCGTAGGGAAGTTTCGAGGTTCGGCACAGTAGTTAAGGCGCCCTGAATGACCGGCAGATATGCTAAAGCATATACCTAACCTATTATGAGCTCTGCCGTAATTTTCGTGAAGATAGCAAGGATGAGACAGCTTTCCACAAGATTTTAGGCAACTATGTACTAGGCGACCTTTCGAAGTTATCAGAGATCGGTCTTGGTGACCTGATTATATGTTTTAAATGCAACGTGTTGTATCTTTCACCAACTACAGTAGCCGATTACTTGCATACGGTCCTGTATAGGTTCATACCGATAAGTGGAGTCGTCCGTCAAAAAAGAATGATATATATTCCTCTAGAATACCTGCGTGGAGTGGGAAACGACGGTAACCAACCAGCCAATAGTCATCCTAATTTGTTTTGTATGTTCGAATATCAAAAAATAAAAAAAAAAATAGAAAAAATACTAAAAATGTGTATTGACATCTTAGAGATATCTAAATTACAAACGTCAAAAGTACACAGTTGATCTAAACTGGGGTCGAATCGTCACATCCATGAACGTACAATTCGTCACGTAAAAACACCATTTTTGGATTCTGACATACGTGAACGTACTGAAATCCCATTCAGCTCAAACGATTGACGTATCAATTATTTAGTTTTCGTACGATTGTCGATACGATCACGGATGTAATGATTTGAGCCGTGATATGGATTTGCCTTGGATCATGTTGTTAAACTTGTACCTGTAGAATTATCAGTCATTTATTCAGTCTGTTTCATCAAATCATCGGGGACTGATGTAGCGACAAATAATGAAATTGTTTTATCAAAATGATTGTTTTGTTTGGGCAACCTCCCAAACGCTTCGCCCATTTTACGGTCACTGGTATGGAGTTTGGGATGGGGGTATCATCAATACATACTTCTTTAAGAACGACGTTGGCCAGGAAACCATTGTCAACAGTGAGCCTTATAGATCGATGATTACCAAAATTGAATTATATGAATACTAACGACATGTGGTTAGAAATAGATGGCATGATATGCCCTACGGCTCATGCCACATCGGATATTGGATATGAGGGATTTGAGAACCTAGTCATCTCACGTTGAGGTAATAAACAGATTGATATGACTCCATTAGACTTTTGGGGGGGTTCTTTTCGCTACCAGATCTGTGCAAATAAGTCAAAAGCCACAACAGCCCCCAAAAGCGAACGTAACCCATGCACTGCTCAAATTAAGCCAGAATCGTGAAAATTTGGTCACTTTAAATGTGCGCCACCAAGGAAAACCGCGCCGGACATTTGCACAATGTTTTATTTCATACTTTTTTTTCAAGATAAGTAACACTCAAGGCAACAAATGCAGGTGGTGAACGAAGACTTAGAGGAAATCTTCATTCTTTTACGACTCTGCTTTTTGCACGTTTTTTAGGTTTTATCGCAGTGTTGCAGCGCCTCTGGTGTCAATGAGGAACTTTAAAGCTGCGTTTAGTAGCCATTTTATGAGTTATTTTACTTCGCCGATAATTCTAATATGCAATACCGACTAAGAAAGATACTCTGATGCATTAGGATAAGCATCCGCTGAAGCCGGTATATTTCTGTTACCAGTAACTATTCGTTACTTAAACTTTCCGGCAACAACTGACACTTGCTTGTTTTTTATGTTATAACTTTGTTGGAAAAAAACTTCGGTTTTGTAGTCAACGTGAAGTTGACGTTCGTTATCTTTAGCCAACGCCTCCCCCAACGGCATCGATAGGATATTCAAACGAATAAAAAAAAATTTTGGATGATATCTCACACACGCATTGTTATTACTAATATAACTTTCTTTGATTCTCATGAGAAACATAAGACAACGGTGCTGAAGCATATAATATACTAAATAATACATTATGTTTGACTATCTAAAAAGCACACCTGGCTGTCACCGGCCAGGTTCATAAGTAGCGGATAGTGTAACTTCTCGAAGATATACGGAATAACTGGTTAAAGTTTCGGACGATGAACGGTTTCAACAGGAGAGTCTTACAGGAAATACAGATGGCAATTCGCGAGTTCCTATGAGTCTAAAAACGACAAGGTGGTTAACTGGCGCTTTTAAATAACCAAATGCCATCATCTGTTAGCGTTTTATCCCATGTAAGTGGCATATATATAAAGGGTCCGCCAGATAACATTTTTTTTTGTGAAAATGCTATAAAAAAACTACTGAAGCTTCGGCTGTATGGCACGTAGCGCCGTCCTGTTGAAACCAACTGTTGCCAATATCCTCCTTCAATTTTTGTGAACAAAAATTCGTTCAACGTGGACCGATAACGATCGCCATTGAATGTAACGGCCACTCCCTGCTCAATGGCCCAATTATGCCTCTGGATCAAAATCCGCACCAAACAGTGACTCGTTTTGGGTGCGTCGGCTTTTCAATGTATTCGTGCGGGTTTTCTGTGCCCCAAATGCGAAAATTTTGCTTGTTTACATACCCGCCAAGATCAAAATGAGCTTCATCTGAAAAGATGATTTTTTTTTTGGCAAAATCGGCATCTTCATTAAGTTGATCGCAGGCCCACTTAGCGAAGCGAAAACGCATTGTATGGTAAGTTGGCTCGTTCAGCGGAAGGATAAAACTAATTATCTGTGAAATCAGACATGAGCTAAGTGTTACCATTCACGAAATAAGTACTAGTTGAAAAAAAACGTTAGATGGCGGACCCTTTATATATATATTTATCGCTATAGAGATATAAAAAACTACATAAAATAAAAAGGAATTCTGTAATAAAAGATAACAAAAATTGCTGCAGTTTTTCGATTATTGTGATTTGGCGCTACACTTGGGTCGATGTCAAAAATATTGGTGGACATAAAAATGTTTAGAAGAACAATTTAGGTCTTAAAAATTATTTTTTATAACTTTCTTATTATATAAGGATATTTATAATCTAAAGATGGGAGTTATTCAGCATTAAAGTTTTTCTTCAATACTAGTGTATGTACCGAGAGAAGTGGACTTTATACAACTTCCCCTATTCCCTTTTGAACATAAAATTTCCCACCTCCATTCAATAACCCATGATTTATGTCTAAAACTTTTCGCTATTATTTTCGCTGGTATTTATTCGTTCGTCTTGACTTTTCAAAACATCATTCTATATGACGTAAGCACACACTTACAACAAACATACAGACATACATACATATTTCTTTATTAATATCCATCAAAATAATCATCCAAAGCACGAGTGTAAATAAATAGGAAAAGCAAGCAAAAAAAAAAAAGAAGCAAATCGCAGACTCCAGCAAACATTAATGTCTCAACTTCAACAACAATATTGAAGTTTTGTCTGCATTTTAAGACATTTATGTAATTTTTGTTGTTATTTTAACATTCGAAAACTGAGAAAACAGCACAACTTTTCTTACAACTCATTGTCTGCCGGACTATTTATTTTCTTCTAAACATCCATCTTAACATATCTATCTTTACACATAGACAGACAGATAGATAGACAGTGTATTCTCGAAATTCGACAGCAGTTGAACTTCAATATTTCATTTTGATGAACGTATGATTTTGTTGTAGCCCTTTGTAACTGCTACAAGAGTCCAAAAAGGAAAGAAAATACATACAGAAAGGAGTTAAAGAAATACATACATCAACACATTTTACTTATGGACAAGATGTTTATGCTTAAACTTTCATTTTGCTATGCCACAAAAGAGGTGGAGTCGTATTTCATTTTTCTTAGTTACTCTTTGTGTTATTATTGCAGCAATTACTTTGATGTATTTCATACTTCAAACATTTATTCTAACATCATGATGTATTTTGCTGTATGTTGGAAGTTGAAGCTGTTGATAGTGTTGACGTGACATGGTCAACTTTTATTTGCTGCTTTCATTACACTTCTTTCGGCTTCTTTTAAAGTTTCTTTTGTATATATATTCTTTCTTGGCTTCCAAAGGTCAAAGAGTTTGTCTCTTTATTTGTGAATGAAAATAAATTTCTAATTGTCGTGGCATGTCTGCACTAATGATAACAATTAATTGTGCCATAAAGAATAAAAAGAAAACATAAGGTTTCTTTCCTCTCAAATTAGGTACAGGCAAAGTATGGGAAATTTACAATAAAAAAAATGCGGACTTAGCAGATTTTTTTAACTGTCATTAAAGACAGAAAAGAGATGGAGACATATGAATAATTTTAATAAGCTTAATATTGTGGTTAACAAAAGAGTTTTCCTATAGCGACAAGTTTATGTTATATTGGAAGCCAATTGGTTAGGCTTAGGTCGAATTCATTCACTCGGTAATTTAAGGCAACTCATGAAAACTCCTCGAGCGGTCTCGTTACTGTCACCGCGGTAAAGAAGGAATCATAGAATAAATAACAGATTTTCCTAAAACTTGCAATTTTTTCATAAATAAAAATGTAAAATATTACAGAGGCTTAATCGTCCCTTTCGTTAAAGAGCTAATTCGATCACTTTTTTCAGTTTGAGATTATAGCATTCGGTATCGAACGCTGTAATAATATGTTTCGATATCGAATACCATAAGCTTAAACTAAAAAAAAGTTATCGAATCAGCTCGTTATCGAAAGGGACAATTAGACTCTAGAATTTTCAATTGGTAACACTTCGAGCGCCGTCTGCTGTATTAATTACAATTTTCTTAAAAAATTCTCAAGACGCAAACGCTATGGAATTTTTTCTTTTACGATTTTAGCTTTACATTATTTTCAAGTAATAATATTAATTTTCGAAATTAATTCAATATCACATGTGACAACGACGACGATTTAACAACTAAAGTATTGACATAGTTCATATCATAAATTATGCTAAATAACATGTAAGTGCGTTAAATGCCCATATTTTTTATATTTAATTTTTTTTTAACAACAACCCAACAAGAAACAAAATTACAACAGCAACGCAAATAACTTTTAAACGGTTGGCAAATCGTTTGCTAAGATCTTTTCTGTGCCTTATAAATAGAAAGCAACACATGCTTGCATTAACAGCAGCAGTAATATTTACCAACAACATCGTGTACAAAATCGCTGTGAATAATCGTTAAATATCATGTATGATCGTAACTCTCATACTTTTGGCAGTGATACAAATGCAAGTATAAAAATAACAGCCGCACTAAACAAACAAACAAAAAAAAAAAGAATATATGAAACAAACAACAAAATTTGCCATAGCCAACAGCAGCAGCAGCGCCGATATACAATGATAACAATCGCAAAATGTTCGTACTTACAACTAAACAACATAAGCAGCAACACAAATAGTTCTTTTAATGAGATCGTAATCATATAGCAACAACAACAAAAATCTTAAGGAGCTTAAGCATACATTCTTCTTGTTGTTAATATATTTTGTGTGTTTTAAATCTTTAGATTGAGGATCGCTGAAACGAAGATGATCCTTAAAGAGTTTCAGGCAAAAAAAAAAGGAGTATCAAAGTGAATAAAAAAGTGATGGCAGAACTTATATTAAGCTAAGTTTTGTATCGCGATCACAGGAAATTCGAAATATGTACGTTTTTGTAGTACAATCTTATCTTAAATTAGTGAACACCATTCCCATTGGAAAATACCAATATAGTCGAGCAAATTTTGTTTTCGAAAACAAAATTGTTGGTACTCAAAGTTTTTAAGCTTTTTATTATTTGCGCTTTAAGAGGACTACCTGAGCATAAAATCATGAATGCTCATGTTCTCCTTAATGCATTAAACACATTCACCACAGCAGGCTACACGAACACACGACTTAAAATGCCGTAAGCAGCATTTTCCGCCTCGTAGCCGGCTACTTAATTATTTTGCAGCACCATCTGCAGCTGATATTCAAGTACAAATACATAGTTCAGTATTGCCACTTTTATATATTTTGCATTTATAAAAATTAATTACTCATTTAAAATATACTTATTTGACGTAAAAGTACACAAATTAATCAATTTATGCCTTACATCAGTTTTTGGATACTGTTTCTGTTAAATTATATGAAATAATTCTACAAAGTCATTCATTCAACATTTTGTATTGTACTGGCAATAATGAATTTTCTCATTGTAGCCAAAGAAAAAGAAATTAGTTTAATTGGAATACAACGAAATAATCAGCATAGATAACAACCTGTCGCCATGTTGCCTTGCTGTCTTCAAAAGAATCATTCTCATATAAACATGTGTATTTTATCCTTGACATTTGGTAGTCAGTAGCTTGCTGTGGTGAATGTGTTTAATGCTTAACTAACCCGTAAGGGACTAATTCCTTTTATGCGCAAGCGGAGAGAGATGACAAAACTTTGGAACATCATTAATGCCATTCTCATTGATCATAATACACAAGGTATATAATACACTGTGTGTAATTTTTTAAATCATGGAAATATAACCATATACGTACACCACTACGTAATAAAAGGCCAACAAAAAAGACCCATGTCTCCCAGTTTTGCCCCAAGACATGCACTTTTTTACGGGCCCCCAAAGATTTGGGGCCTTGGTGTCAGTTTGGCATTTTCTCAGTCTCATATCATGTAAAGCGTTCGAAATTTTGATTTACTCTCTGAGTCAAAATTGTACCTCTTGTCATAAAAAACAAAAATTGTGATTATATAAAATCAAAAAAAAAACTTAATTTTCCTTTCAGGCCCATAGGTAGCAAACTGTTCAAAATTCAAGGAAACAATGAACTACAAAAATGTAACTAAGATCTCAATAAACAACTTTTTAAAACATATGAATTTCCTAGGAATGATTTTTAACACCGTTTAGGTAGCGCTTAGGTAGCTGCAAAATTGAAAAGTTTGGCGAACATTTCTTAATTTTATTTGTTTGGAAATTTTTTGCGGGTACCTAATCGGAGTTAAAAAAAATCATTCCCAGGAAGTTCATATGTTCTAAAAAGCTGTTTATTGAGATCTTAGGTACATTTTTGTAGTTGATTGTTTCCTTGAATTTTGAACGGTTTGCTACCTATGGACCTGAACAGGGGAAAGAAGGTAAAAAATCGATTTTTTTTTATTTTTTGCGATTAACATGTTCACAATTTTTTATGACAAAAGCTACAACTTTACCTCAGAGAATAAATCAAAATTCCGAACGGTTTGCAAGATATGAGCCTCAGAAAATGCAAAAATGACAAATATTTGGGGGCCCATAAAAAAAGTGGATGACATGGGGCAAAACTGGGAGACGCAGGTCTTTTTTTTGTCTTTTATTACATAGTGGTGTCTGTATATGCTTATATTTTTTCATTTTGCACTATGACATTATACTTCGGAAAAATTAAAACCAATTGGAAATTTTAATGGAGTGTCAACTAAACTCTACATTTTAGCGCAACTACGTTTCAATATTCAACACTTCAACTTTGGGTATTGGCCGTCAAATAACGATGAAAACGTATGGCTTAAAATTAAAAACACGCTTATATGCAAGCACAAGCATTAATTTTGAACCGAGCACGCATAACTATAAAAAAAACAACAACTATGTTTATACACATTTCTTGAATTACGCAGCACAAATGACTATAAGTAAACTTTATAGAATGTGTGAGCGGCAATCATACGCCGGAGTATAAAAATACTGTGGTTATTAATCGGGTATACATGCATATATACAACAGCGCATAAATAATGTTTTCAGATAGCCAAAATACATTTTTCATTGCATTTTATATACACAAATGTATGTATACGATGGCAAATGATTAATAAATATCCTGAGTAAATATCCCGACTAAATATCCATAGTCTAAGTAAAAGTATACTCCGATAATAAGTATGACAGAGAGCCAATACGCATGATAGGCATGCCCCTTTTTATTTTTGGTTGTACCGTAGTTTAGTTTTTTACATAAACGAAGTAGAGACGCTCTTGTATGTTCGAATCGGCTATAGTCATAGTTGCTTGAGAGAAAGTGTATGAGCGTACGAATTGTTTGGGCTACAATTATAATTATATGCAAGCTACTAAAATTAAGATTATTTACTCAAGTATATTTTTTGGAGTAGCATTCCCTGGTAGACACGTTCTACTTTAGCGCCCCATCAAATCAACCAACCAAACATACCGACTTACACAAAACATGCAAACTTAATTTTTATTTTGTATTGAGCATATTAAAATAACTCTATGCGTGAAAGATATTTTGCCACTGATGCTGGGTTTATTGAGACTGATGTTGTTAAATGTTGTTGGTTGTATTAAAAACAACAAAAAAATTAATACAATAAAAGCAACCAAAAAACCCAACTAGCAAAGATTAAAATGATGAGGATCTTTGTTTCAAAGTATAATGTGGCAAGTACAGCCAACAACAACAACAACAACAACAGTAAACAACATCACTGTTCGATGATCTTCTGCTGATGATTCGTATCGATCTCAGTCAATTTTCACAAGGTTTTGATATCGCATTTGAAGTTGCATGTTAAAGGCTCGATTTTATGTTTGTTGCTGTAAACTTTGGCTTATGCTGTTGTTCTTCCTCGCGTTGTTGTTGTTGTTGTTGTTGTCGTAATTGTTGCTATTTTCTTTTAATTTTTTTTTCTGTGCAGATTTTATGTAACATATATTATGGTTTTTGTGTTTAGGCAACTTGTTTAGGGTGATATGTTGCAACAACGTGGTAGTTGTTGTTGTTGTTTTATTTGTTGTCCTTATCGACAAGCTCAGCATGCTTAGGCTTGCATACATACTCGCATTTACATGAAAATCAAACGTCAATGTGTCAGCAAAGTTGTTGCTTTGGTACGGTCTTGTAAGATTTTCTTAAAAGACAAGGACATGATTTTTACATGTTGATTTATAAATAATCAGAAATAAAAAAAATATGTTGAAATGTTTTTTTTTCTTTTTAATTTTCGTTAGCACAACATTTTAATAAATTAATGTGTTTTTTGCAGTTAATGAAAAAACATGTATCATACGTTTAAAACAGACACATATCACTCATTTACTCAAAGAACGTCACAACTCAAAAAAAAGGAATTTTTGAGTTAGTGATGCAGAGTTAACACTCATTTTATTTAGCAAAATAAAATTTCCATTTTCTGTTAAGTTGTGTTAAATTGAAAACTTTAAAGTCGTTTTCTGGCAAACTAGTTTGTTTTTTGAGTTATGACGTTGTTTGAGTAAATGAGCGATATGTATGTATGTACATATGTAAGTATGTTTGAAGTTGAAAGTATTTGAGTCAAGAACGTTAATAAAATGTTATTTTAAGTTGAACTTGTTTGACATAATAATTTTTTTCTAACAAGCAGGAACAGCAAATACATTCGAAATATTTACTAAAATTTATAATGGGGCTATGCGTCTACATGTTAGTATTTATTGCATTCTAATCATTAAGAAACAAGTTAACAACATTAAAGGTGAATGAATATGGTTAGGATTTTGGCTAAACAAAAAAGTGGGGCTCTCTTTTACACACATAAATGCTCAAAGTCTCAACAACAAAATTGACGAATTCAGACTTGTTTTTGAAAATTCGAACATTGACATTGTTTGCGTTTCCGAAACCTGGCTTTCATCTTATACGCCTAACAGTCTTGTTTCGTTATATGGCTACAAAGTTTTTAGGGAGGATAGGGATGGTAATGCTGGTGGTGTGGCTATTTTTGTGAAGAATAATTTAACATGCAAAGTTCGTCTAAGATCCTCATTAAACGTATGTATCTAACGATAAAATAGTGGAGATTATATTCATTGAAATCAATTCTGATGGTAGAAAAATGTTAGTGGGTTGCATTTATAGGCCTAATAAAACGATTTCTTTTTCCAACTTATGACTTTAATTCTAATATTCTTTTAGAATCGAGTTTAATTGACAATATGGCATCTTATGGCTTAACACCTTCAAACATTACTATGCCAACACACCATACATCAACTAGTAGTAGGAGTAGTAGTACTAGCAGTAAAGGGTGTTTTTTTTAGAGGTATAGAACTTCGAATTGAAATAAAACACAAGAAAATCGTTTTAATGTCCATCAATTTGGCTTTATTGGAAGGATAATTTTATGCCATTAATGTTTAAATATGATTTCGGGCATGTGGCCGCCGCGGCTGGCTGGAATAAAGCCAATTCTACAGGTCCAATTTTCAACCACTTTTTCGAGCATATGGGGCCGTATGTTGGCAATAACGCCACGAATGTTGGCTTCCAAGTCCCCTAACGTTTCTGGTTTGTTGGCGTAGACGAGCGACTTCACATATCCCCAAAGAAAATAATCCAATGGTGTCAAATCACACGATCTTGGTGGCCAATTGACAGGTCCATTCCGCGAAATTATGCGCTCATCGAATGTTTCCTTCAATAAATCGATTGTGACGTGCGCTGTGTGGCATGTAGCGCCGTCTTGTTGGAACCACAACTCATCCACATTCATGCCAACAAAATAGTCGGTTATCATGGCTCTATACCGGTCTCCATTAACGGTAACTGACTCTCCAGCATTATTTCGGAAGAAGTATGGCCCAATGACTCCACCAGCCCATAGAGCACACCAAACAGTCAGTTTTTGTGGATGTAATGGCGTCCCAAGGGTCTCACGTGGATTCTCTTCACTCCAAAGGCGGCAATTTTGCTTGTTGACGTAGCCATTCAACCAAAAATGAGCCTCATCACTGAACAAAATTTTGCGATGAAAATCAGCATCGAGATCAATCTCATTTTCGGCCCACACACCAAAATCACGACGCATTGCATGGTCTCGCGGCTTTAATTCTTGCACAAGCTGGATCTTGTAAGGTCGCAAGCCAAGATCTTTGCGCAAAATCTTCCATAAAGTTGATGGACAAAGCTCCAATTGCTGTGCACGGTGGCGAATCGATTCATTCGGGTCCTCTTCAACACTTTGCTCTACAGCGGCAATTGTTTATTCGGTGCGCACTGTTCGACGTCTCTGCGGATGCGTATTATCACATAGAGTAAACGTAGTGCGAAAACGATCCATGGTTAACCGAATTAATTGCTCTGATGGACGATTATGTCGACCATAAAATGGACGGAGCTTGCGGTAAACTTCGCGAACTGAACCATTATTTTCGAAATAAATTTGCACGATTTGCAAGCGTTGTTCTTTTGTCAACCTATTCATGATGAAATGGCAAACCAAACTAAATATTAATCACTTGACAGCTGACAAAATGGTCGCCAGTTAAAAAAGTGATGCCAACTTAAAGTTCTATACCTCAATAAAAAACACCCATTATTTCTGCAGAATAGTATCCAACAGTTATATGACGCTTCAGTCCCAATCAGGACAAGAGTTATATCTGCTAAAACAAAACCTTGGTTTTCTTCTGCCATTAAGCACCTGATTTATAAGAGAGATGTAGCTTATTCCAGATGGAAAACAGAGTTTGTAACTGCCAGGAGAAATGTCAATTTTATTATTAGAAATGCTAAAACTGAATACTATGGCAATCGTTTTAGTACCGCAACTGGCTCCAAGCAGACATGGAAATACATACGTGAAATTGGCGTTTGCCCTACGGGGAACAATAACAACTGTCATATAGATGCTGATGAACTGAATATAACTTTCACGAACATCCCCTTTGCTACTATAGATAAAAGTTTTTACAATTTCTCTGAAGATAATGATGGGAATACAGAAACTGATTCTAATACTTTCAAGTTTTCCTGTGTTACTCAATCAGATGTTTTTTCATGTTTCAGGACAGTTAAGTCGAATGCAGTGGGTTGTGACAACATGCCTCCGAAATTCGTAAATATTCTGCTGCCACTTCTCTTACCTTACATGACACACTTATTCAACACCATTATCACGTGTGGCATTTTTCCCTCCAGTTGGAAGATTGCAAAAATAATAACTCTACCCAAAACTGAGTCTGAATTCAGGCCAATTGCTATTCTATGCTATCTATCAAAAGTTTTAGAAAAAAATTTTTACATTCAGATGTCCTTGTTTATTTCAGAAAATAACTTACTGTCTGACAAGCAATCTGGTTTTCAGGTAAATCACAGTTGTGTTTCTGCCTTGCTTGATGTTTCAGAAAATATACGACGTGAACTTGATAACAGTAAAACCAATTTTTTAGTCCTACTGAACCACTCGAAAGCGTTTGATACGGTAGACCACTGGACACTGATAATGAAGCTCAAGCACTTTTTCAATTTTTGTCCGACTTCAAAACGTCTTTTGTCGTCGTATCTTACTGGCCGTTGGCAATCTGTTTATACGAGCAATGCTCAATCTTGTCCACTAAAATTATCTAGGGGAGTGCCTCAAGGTTCAATTCTTGGACCACTCCTCTTCTCATTCTGCTAATGACCTGCCAAATCAAATCCTCTATTGCAAAGTTTACATGTATGCAGATGACGTGCAATTAGATTTAAGCAGCCCTGTACAATCTGTCGCGCAAAATACTATGAGACTCAACGATGATTCATGCAATATTTATCGCTGGGCTTCCGCGAATGGACTTTTGCTTAACTCGCTAAAATCTAAATGCATAATAATTAACAAAAAATCAATTAATCCTGTTAATTCTGTTGACATTTTAATTAATGGCGAAAGGATAGAAGTCGTGAGTGCCGCTTAAAACCTCGGTATAATTTTCAATAATAATCTCACCTGGTCGAACCATGTCAATTCTCTTGTGGGGAAAATATATCTCAAGTTGAGGTCCTTATGGTCTACGCAAACTTACACACTCTTGCGCATAAGGGAACTTCTTGCCAAATCCTACTTGATCCCGGGCTTGCTTTATGGCTGTGAACTTTTTCCCAGTTGCGATTCCGCTAGTAAACAAAAGCTAAATGTGTTATACAACAATATTCTAAGATATGTGTGCTCTTATTTTTACTTAAATTTTTTATACTCAAACTCCGCGATATCTTTATGAAAAAATCAGGTTTGCTAGATCTCCAAGAGGGAAAAAGATCATTATTCCGTGCCATCGATACCTTGTGCCTGAATGGCAATACTTTCTGTATGCATCACGTCTTTGAAATCTTTTTCCACAAGCCCAACAAGTCAATAGCAACGCAACTAGTTTTAAAAAATTTTTATTTCTTAATTTTTCTTGATTTTAGTGGATGTTATTAGTTTTTCTTTAATTATTTCATGTTATTAAAATTTCATTCTTTGCTTTTATATCATTAGGTTATACTTATTATTATTTATTGTATCTTTTTGCCTGTTTTATCCATATATCATTTTATGTTAAATGTAATGATTGTACAATGCTTTCCTGTACTTTAAATATAAGAATTATCTTGTTGTACAGGAAATGGATAACTTTAAATACATAAAAATAAAGGTTTCATAAACAGTGTTGGAAGATATTGCAGGATGTTGATTCGACTTCCAAAAAAGTTTAGAAATGGCAAAATAAAGCCCAAAGTTCGATTTCCTTCATAATATTGTAAGTTTGGCAAAACAGAAAATCTCATTCCGAAAATATACCTTTGCAGGAATAAAGAAATACTTTAAGAGTGCAACTTTCTCAACCGCTGTACATACGACTCAGTCTGCCCATGTTCTTTTTCACATTGTATTATTTATCATATTTTAAATGGCAAAATTAACATTATTCCGCCCAAAAAGCATCATTGTTTCAAATGTCTTGACATTATTTATCAATTTTGAATGGAAATCTTAACATTTGCTTTATTGTTAATGTGTGATAATTGGTTTATTAGCAGCCAGCCACTTGCTCTTCCTCAAGCGATGTCAATCAATCGCAACCTATTGTTTATTTTTATTTGCAAAATTAATTTTCATATGAAGTTTTACTCTTATTTCTTTAAATTATCAGCCTTTTTTAAAAGGATTTTGGTATTAAATATCATCTACTAAATACCATCTAAAATAATCTTCAGTATATTCTTAGTTTTAGTTACCGCTGACATGTCACCATGTACGTCAAATCTTTAGACAAACACTAACGAAAACTAAAAAACATTGCATGTTGGAGTACCCTTCATATCAGCAACACAAGATCTTCATTCAGCATAAAAATTACGTTAAAAAAAATAAAAAAATAAATAAATAAAAAGTGAAGCTAAATATTTTCACACAAAATCGATGTACAGCAAAAACACAAGAACTTTGCATTGCGGACAGACCGAACTACAGTAAAAACTGGTCATTGAAGAATCATAAAAAGAGAGAAAGAGAGAGTTAGAGTTAAAAAAAATTGTTTTTAATTACAACCCTGAAATTGGTTGGCAATTATTTACATTAACATGATCACAATTCACATTCATGCCATATGCATCATCAGCACCAAGCAAACAGCACTGCCAACAGCCAACAGCCAACAGCCGACAGCAACCCAACAACAACACAGCAAAGAATACTATCTTACAACCAAATATGTTGTTGCATCGTATGTCGATTGATGTCAAAGATGCAACCTAGGAAAAAATAAAACCAGCATACAAGTGCGCAACAGCCAAGCAAATAAAGGAAAATACAACAAGAGACTAGTATAGAACTGTTGATGCAACATTTAGACATAATTATAAAAAAAAATAATAGAAAAGAAACTAAACTAAAACCCAAGCACTGTGGCATGGAAGCCAGTTGCAAATATCCACTCGTCAGTTGAGTTGTGTGAGTGTCGTGTTCTAAGCAAACGCAAAACAATATGCAGCACAAAAGACAAAGGAAGCAGACAACGAAGTGAGACAATAACGTCTCATATTGCAGCTCTCTAAGGCTTTGCTATTCTTTAAGTTTATTTTATTTATTTTGGATCTTTATGACTTGGCAGGTATATTAATTTATTGGACTCATGTTATATTGAGTCGATATTGATACAAATCCATTTTCGATTGCCACGCATAGATACCAAGACTAACAACTACACACACCGCATGTCGCACCAGAGTTGTAGACCGGCATTTCCAGCATGAATGAGTAGAGGAAAGATTTAACGAGAAGCACATAGTTTTGTGTACGAGAGTACAACATTTTGATGGACCTTTTAAAGCTGTGCGAACTGCTGATACTGTGCGTAGTATTTAGAAGGCGATCTCATGCTGAGCATTTGCTTGGCAATTGTGCCCATAACTTGGTTCATGTTGTTGCTGCCGATGTTGATGATCAAGACGAGAACATGGCTAGAAATGACGTTGTAGATGTGGATGATGCTGATGATGGTGATGTTTTTGGTGCTGAATATAACAACAACATAGTGTTGATTGCTACCATTTGCTTGGCTACTGCTTGTTGCACCATGTTGCAAATGCAGCACCAGCAACTGTTGCATACATACTTACATAAATACTTAACAGTAGGTAGAGTCAGATGTCTACGACTTAGATACCCACCAATATTAAACAGCAACATGCGATAGTAATAGATCGTATATTGCTCTGTGCTAACAATGCTCATCACGTGAACATTGATGTTATGCATGGCTGTCTGTGGCATCCGTCTCCGTTCTCCGCAAGCCACTGTTTGAATTGTAGCAACGCCATAAATACAAGTATTGGAAATTGTAGAGAAATGTTTTGTTATTTTGTTTTTTTTATATCAACGTGTACTTTTCTAGTTGTAGTTGTTATTTTTTTTTCTTTTATAGCTGTTGCAAATATGTTTTCTTTAATTAGTGCAATCGATTAGTTTTTTGATTTACACTGTTGGCCATGTTAAGGAGCTATATCACGATCATGAAGGTTAATCATTTGAGATCATGAGAATGTTTTGCTTTCTCTGATGAAGATTGCAAAAATGTATCTTTTTGTATATAGAAGGAATTATTTTAAACTCTTCTTCAAAATGCGATTATAAATTAAATGCGTTAGTCAGAATGTTGGCCAAAAGTGAAGATAACATATGAATTTTAATTAATTTTTTATATTTTCTTGCACCAGATCCAGGTCATGCACACAGAAAAAATAACAATGTAAAATTAACATGCAAAAATTTTGATTGGAAATCATATTAAATTTGTTGGAAGTAATACGAGTATGTTCTTTAAGGGTGTTTTTTTAATTGTTGCAATGCAACAAAGTCGTCTCTAGCAACCGAATATTTCTCTTTTTTAAACTCGTTTATAATTTAAACTTTTTCTTTAATTGATGATAATTTTTTTCTGTGTCATTTTTTGGCAAGAGCTAAGCAAACGACTTCTTCAAATAAACAGCAATGTCTTAGCCATCCTCAAGGCAAGAGTATGTACTCGCACATTTGTGTTAACAGGGGAATCACCAATCACAATAATTCAAAAATGAATTCGTTCGGTCACAAGAGATAATTTAAACAATATTTTTTAAAATCTAGTGTCCGTGTTCGGTTATTAGAGTGCCCTTTTGTGGAGGGTGTCCGTTATGAGAAATTTCAATGTACTTAACAGTTTTCACATTTTCTATCGTACTTCACTGTATTGGTCGTCCTGGTCTGATTTTACCCTTGTTGTAACGGAACCTTCAAAACACTTGAACCATTTATGGATGAGAGGTATGCTTAGCTTATTATTAAAATCGATCGATCTTCTAATATAGCAGAATCTTTTACGCTCTACAGTGGCCAAATAACCATTTGAAAAAAATCCGCAAGCCCTTCATATGCATTGTGTTTACGCATTAAGCTAAACTAATATAAACTTTCCTTTGAGATACATTATAGTTTGGTTTTTAATTTAATTTCAGTAAAAATATATAATCCAATTTATCTTCATATACATACATATGTACATACTAGTGATGTAACGAATGTCAATTTTTGATACTCGCGAATACGAATACAAATATTGGAAACGATATTCGCGAATACGAATATGAAAATTTAATGTAAAATTTGTAGACATCAAATTAGGGTTCTATTTGCGCCTGCAATATGAAGTATTAAAAAATTGTTATGAAAAAGAACTTAATACTCCTGTTGGCGTGCTTTAAAGTTAATAAAAACTACCCAATATTTTAATGATCGTCAGAAAATAATATTTGATAATGATACAAAGCACAAATTTCTATAAAAAATTTAATGGATTCGTACAAACTAATATTTTTATCCATTTATTTAAATTTCGTTTAGGATTTATGCATTTATTTATTTAATTTGTTTGGAAAAATACTCGTGTTCGTGTTTGGCTGAATTTGACGAATATGAATGCGAATACGAATATTTAAAAATGGCCGAATATTCGGCAATTCGAATACGAATATTCGTGCATCACTAGTACATACATACATATTGAGCCATTAACGGAAAAAACCTTAAGCGACATATTTTTGGAATGTATTTTCTTAAGGAAAATCGATTACTTACATCGTAGATAATAAAATTTTCTCAAAAAAAAAATTGAGTTCGAAAATTGTGTCGTTTAAGCTTTTTTTCGCTGTTACACAGACAACAAAATTCCTGCAATCAATAACTTTAATTAAAAATAAAATCAATAAATCAATTAATAATTCTTTCTGCCAAAAAAAAAAACTGATTTGAATGCAAAGATCTGATAGAAGATAAGAAGTACGTGAAATATAAAATTAAATTTTAATGGGCGTGCCTCCGCCCATTTTTTAAATGCAAGATGTGTATTTGTTTTTCAGATCTCAGGGTGCATTTTAACGGCCTAATTTTGTAAAACTAAACGAATTTTCGTTTTCGTTTCTGGTTGGAGCGAAAACAAAATTATTTTAAATTTTGTAAAACGCTACGTTGTTTTCGTTTCTTGTCAAAATATTATAATTGAAAAATATATTATTCATTATTAAAACCTGAATATAAAAATATTTTCAAAGTCAAATTTAATTAAATTATGGAATTGGTGCAACAAGAAATTGTAAATCAGCGGCGTTAGTTAAACGTTCGTTAGTTTGAAACGTTCAATATTTCAATGCTGGAGTGAAATGCTAATGTATATGGTTCCTATCCAAAATCTCACAAGTGCAATCGACAATGTCTCATATCTGTTCTAGGCAACCTGCTTACTTCACAACATTTTTCCCCACATAAAGAAATAAAGAGATATCCGCTATTATCTGCTGTATTAAAGGGTATTTTTTTAGAGGTATAGAATTTCGAATTGAAATAAAACACAAGAAAATCGTTTTTATGTCCATCAGTTTGGCTTTATTGGAAGGATAATTTTATGCCATTAATGTTTAAATATGATTTCGGGCATGTGGCCGCCGCGGCTGGCTCGAATAAAGCCAATTCTACAGGTCCAATTTTCAATATGGGGCCGCATGTTGGCAATAACGCCACGAATGTTGGCTTCCAAGTCCCCTAACGTTTCTGGTTTGTTGGCGTAGACGAGCGACTTCACATATCCCCAAAGAAAATAATCAAATGGTGTCAAATCACACGATCTTGGTGGCCAATTGACAGGTCCATTCCGCGAAATTATGCGTTCATCGAATGTTTCCTTCAATAAATCGATTGTGACGTGCGCTGTGTGGCATGTAGCGCCGTCTTGTTGGAACCACAACTCATCCACATTCATGCCATCCAATTCGGGAACAAAATAGTCGGTTATCATGGCTCTATACCGGTCTCCATTAACGGTAACTGACTCTCCAGCATTATTTCGGAAGAAGTATGGCCCAATGACTCCACCAGCCCATAGAACACAACAAACAGTCAGTTTTTGTAGATGTAATGGCGTCTCAAGGGTCTCATGTGGATTCTCTTCACTCCAAATGCGGCAATTTTGCTTGTTGACGTAGCCATTCAACCAAAAATGAGCCTCATCACTGAACAAAATTTTGCGATGAAAATCAGCATCGAGATCTATCTCATTTTCGGCCCATACACCAAAATCACGACGAATTGCATGGTCTCGCGGCTTTAATTCTTGCACAAGCTGGATCTTGTAAGGTCGCAAGCCAAGATCTTTGCGCAAAATCTTCCATAAAGTTGATGGACAAAGCTCCAATTGCTGTGCACGGTGGCGAATCGATTCATTCGGGTCCTCTTCAACACTTTGCTCTACAGCGGCAATTTTTCTTCGGTGCGCACTGTTCGACGTCTCTGCGGATGCGTATTATCACATAGAGTAAACGTAGTGCGAAAACGATCCATGGTTAACCGAATTAATTGCTCTGATGGACGATTATGTCGACCATAAAATGGACGGAGCTTGCGGTAAACTTCGCGAACTGAACCATTATTTTCGAAATAAATTTGCACGATTTGCAAGCGTTGTTCTTTTGTCAACCTGTTCATGATGAAATGGCAAACCAAACTAAATATTAATCACTTAACAGCTGACAAAATGGCCGCCAGTTAAAAGAGTGATGCCAACTTAAAGTTCTATACTTCAATAAAAAACACCCTTTATAAAGGTAAAAATATTGCATGCAGGTTGCATAGAAATAACATGACACCCTAACGATTATAAATTAATATACATACATATGTATGTAATATTATGATAAGTATTGTGCCAAACAAGAACTTTATAAAAAAAATTATCTCACTACTTTTGATGGCCGAAATTTTGAATAGGAACTTGACCTTTTTGCACACTTATATTTTTGTGAAGATCTTACTACTTTTTGTTTTCTTTAATAAAACATTGCAAATTAAAGATTTCTAGTCTGTTATATTTCTTTAATGATCACGCCGCCAGTTTAAAAGGGCAAAGTTAAATAATATAATGGGTTAAAAAGAGATACATAATAGTATAACATCACGTTAAATTTTATGACCACGTCCCAGTCTTTCTGGTTTAACAATCGATGCTTTCGAATTTTTCTTGTTCGTAACTCTCCTAGGCCTACTTGTGTAACAAAACATAGCTCTGTAGTAGGGTGATCGACTCGGTTTTTCAACCGGGTTTAAACCCCGGTTTTTTTTATAATACGTTTGTCGGTTTTTTCAAAATGTTGATTTTTCGAATGTCGAATAGTCCGATTTTTTTACAACTTAAAAACCGGCTAAGTCGAATACTTTTCGAGTTGCACATTTTGCGTGTTTTGTTGATTTTCGTAAGTAGTTTTTTACTTTTGAAAGATGAAATTAAGAGAAATTATTTTATGAGGTAATATCAGAGGCGAATTAAGTTGGCCTTATGATGTGCAATGGATGTCAAAATACAGTTGCAAAAAGTGTTTTTTAGTTTTGTTGCCATTTTGCTTCATATTTTATATAGAGGTAGATATCCACCTTGTCCATACATTCATATGTATATACCATTAAGGAATAAACTCTACATACAACCATAATTTTTGGGGTTTGAGGAAACTTGGGAAGAAATTCAAAAAATTAAATATGCCAATATTCAGGTTGCTAATATATATGATTATACAAAAAATAACTATAATAACAGCAACATAATAGACCACATTTGGATGCCATTTGTTGACGACTTGGTACCGGAAATCACAGAATTTTCAAACACAGAAAAGAATATCGTCGAAATACAACCAACAAAACAAATTGTTAATATTTAATTTAAATATTAACAATCATCATTGTTGATATAACAAATTAAAGTTTTTTTAGTCAATTAAATTACTCAACAAAATTATTTGTTAAATTATATCATAACAGAATGCGCACATGTAGAAAAAATAAGAAATAATGTTTTGTATGCATTCATTATTTGTGTATCTAATAAAGTGTTGCTCTTTAGCTGAGAGGTAAGTTAGTTGGTTTATTAGTCCTGAGGTTGCCGGTTCAACTCCGCCTAAAGACATTTACTGTTTTTCGCAGACAAGAAAAATATCGTTTCGAGGATTGTGATTGTGTATAAACAGCATTGTTAACAATTATGACAATCAAAATTTGTATGGATATTCAACAATTCGCATTGTCAATATAACAATAACTTTAATTGAAATAACTTTGAAATCTAACAAAAATTAATGTTGAAAAAATAAATAAATTTCAACCAATTATTTGTTGATATATTTAATTAAAAATATTTTTCAGATTTTCCTTTAACCTACAATTTCGTTAATTGTATTTACAAAAATCGTTGTAGGTTCAAAATCAATTAATTATTTAATTGATATAACAAAAAAATTAATTGTATTTACAAATCATTTTTTTCTGTGAACAAGTTGACGACATCAAATATTTTGCACGTATTTCTTCATGTATTTTATGCCTGTAGACTTATGTATGTAGACTTTTCTCCTATGTATTTTTAATATTTTTGCTACTGTAGGTGCTATAATTATTTGTTTATTATTTGTATAAACATATTTATTAGCAACCTAAATATTGGTATAATTAACTTTTTGAATTTCTTCCCAAGTTTCCACAAACCCCAAAAATTATGGTTGTATGTAGAGTTTATTCATCAACTGTATATTATATATAAATATTTATGTATAAGTATTATATATAAATATTTATGTAAGTATATGAAGTTAATTTTTATCTTTTACCTTTAATTTTTGTATTGTTTTATAGTATTTACATGAAGTGTGAACCCTTTTATTATAAAGCAATTTAAAATCAAAACTTTTGTATAATAATTTTCTTACTTGAAAACAAAACCGGTTGGCCAGTTTTTCCTGAATTGTAAAAACCGAAACCGGGTTTTTCATAATCTCAAATATTCGAACTATTCGAAAACCGGTTTATGGAAAAAGTCGAATAATCGATCACCCTACTCTGTAGTTAACGCTCAAGTGCTTCGTCAATTTGATGACTGTATCAGTGGCCAGTGTCAGTGAGTATGTCTTAAGAAATTCACTTTTTGCATCTCCATTTATCAGGAAATTTTCATTACACACTTTTAAACTTCGCATTAAATTTTATCGTTTTACCTTACCATTAACAGGAACAAGGTAGTTATGAGGGTGTTAAAGCGAATGTATGTGTAAATATAGGCACTACGTCCATAGGCCGAGCTGGCCTGAAGCTCCCTCGTGCACCTAGATCAAAATCAGGCAAACGCATACATATATAAAAAAAGAGAGTAAAATGCATGCTTGTACGAATGTGCGTGTAAAAAATGTCATAATGAAGTAGCCACGGGCGGTCTTTTGTTTATCTTTGACCTAGATACTAATTTACTCATTATTGCAGCAAAACTAATGCAATAATGCAGTTAAAACTTTTAAAACGAATACAATTTAATAAACGTTTTCATATGACATTTAAGTCGCTTGAAAACGTTTGCAACTGTTTTATAAAATACATTTATTATTTTACGTAAGATAGAATTTTCGTTTTCAAATGTTTTACAAAATTCAAAATTAAAAACAAACCAAAAATTTCTGTTTGAAACGTTTCGTTCTGTTTTACAAAATTAGGCCATAAGTCTTGTAAAAATCGGTAAAGTAGAACTACATAAAATAATATATTAAATTTTAATGAGCGTGACACCACCCATTTTTTAAATGTAGGATTGTGGCTATTTGAGAGCTCAAGGTGTGTAGTAAGTTCCGTAAAAATCGGTGAAGTAGAACCGCGTGAAATCTATATATATAAAACAGGATGTGTGTATGTATGTATGTAACGTATGGACTCCAAAACGGCTGGGCCGATTTTGATGAAATTTTCAGGGAATCTTCAAAATATTCAGGCGGGTGACACTGAGAAGTCTGATTTTTTATTTTCGGTATGTGGGCGGAGGGGCGTGGCAAAATCCAAATTTTCATATTGCACCACCAATGCGCAACACTTTCAAATCAATATAAATGAAATTGAAATTAAAATAAATTTTAATAGGCGTAACCTCGCCAATACTTTCAAATTTAAAATTGTGTAATTGCAAGAACAAAAGATGTTTTATAAGTTTCGCAGCAATCAAATAAGTAGAATATCATAAAATTAAATAAAAATATTTGTGAGCTTTTTTACAATGGGACCAATGGGAAGCTATACCCTCTCAGGCAAAGAGAGAAGAAGAAAAAAAGAATCGACCTAAAATGTATGGAGTAATGAAGTAACACCGCCAACAAAAAAAAAAAATAAAAAATACCATAGCTACAAAAATAGAGACGAATTATTAACCTACTCATTTTTTTTTAAGGCGGCTAAAAATGTATTTAAGTCAACTAAACTTTTGTTTAAAAATTTAATTATTTAAAAAGTTGAACTGGCACAATTAATGTTTTAATTTATTTTCAATTAAAGTTGTTTATTGCAGGAATTTTTCTCTGTGCTTGAAAGCTTATCTACAGTTTTCATTCTAATTCCGATCAGCATCAATGTTTTAATTTTAAGCTCATTTGTTTGCTTTTCGATATATTTTCCCAGCATTTGATTTGACTCACTTTTTCTTCTTTTTTTTTGCTTTTGGAAACAAAATTAACATCCTTTCTCGCATGTGTGTATGTAAGCATGGATGTGTATTTATTTGCGTGTCTTTATTGCTTAAAAGTGTTATGCATGTTTAAATCTTGTTGTTGCATTCATATGCTTGTTTGCTTGTTACTTTAAAGTTTAAACTGTTGATGTGTCTGTCTGGCGCTATATCTTTAGCCAAAATCTACGACAATAAATAACAAAAACCAAGAATCAGTGTGTTGAAATAACTTTTGTTTTCTGTTGTATATTTTACCTTTTAGTAGAATGTATTCATTTAAACATTGTTTTTGGGTTTTCTTTTTCGTGTGCGTATGTTTTTTTATTTTATTTTTTATTTTTTGTGACATAAATCGAGTCACTCTTCATGGAATTTCAAGGTAGAGTTATTTAGAATTTTTATTTCAAATAAAATCACATTAACTTCGTAAATTCTGTGTAAATAATGTGTTTCAATTTGCAAAATTTATATTTATACGTTATACTGACGAGCATGAAAATATGTACGATCTCGTGTCAGACGCTTTTATGTCACAAAAAAGTCTTGGAGAGTTATTTTAAATTCTAAATATGTATGATAAGTGAACTTAATTAGTGCACATAATATTCTTTATTTCAAATGGAATGCGTACGGGGCAACAACTGATTCGAAGTTTCATCCATTACCCTACGTCTCCACTAGCCATCGACTTGGACATGACATGGACATGACGCCAACAGAGCAACTGTGAAAAATTCTTCAACTTCCTGTTGTGGTGAACACGTGCGATGTCCATGTTCAGGCATATCAAAGTATTTTGCGGTAGTGCAACAGAGATGGAATATTTACCAATTTTGGTCTGTCTATTTTCTTTCTATTGCAAATTGGTTGCGGACGTCAAATCTCATGACGAACATTGTTGCTCAGACATATGCTCGGGCATTGATGTCAGAGCATGGACAAAAGTTGAACATGAGCGGTCTCCATTAGCCATTTGTGATGTCCGACATGATGTGCATACCTAATTCATGGCTAGTGGAGACCGCTAGTTACTTGCTGTAGAGATGTACGCAATCCAGAGCTGAGTTAGCAGACAGTTTTCTGCACGTTGACTAAGAAAGTTTTATTGAAATTTGTTTGAAAAAACGTTTTTAAAAAATGTTTAGTACTTCAACTGCAAAGTGATTTTTCTAGCAAAACTTATCAAAAAATGTGTAATAAGTTAAAATTATAACAACAGTTACGCATAGGTATGCCAGGGTACCTTATAAAGCAAAATTAGTATTGATACAAACAGGTGTAAAATAAAGCTGCGCAAGAGTATACGCAAGTACATATAAGAATGAATTGGTGTGAATATGATCCAGAGCACGCAAATTTTTTTTATATTCATTGTTTTTCTCTGGTTCATATAACGATTTACTTGAAATTCGGTTTGTTGTCTAGTTTGTTATTTCAAGACTGAAGGAAAACATAAACATATAAAAATTTGCGACAGTAAAAATTTCTTCGTTTTAACGGATATTCAAGCTCAAAGAATAAAATGCAACACTTCGAAACAAAACTTTCATTACATACATATTAGAGGCCTGCGTAAATAGTCTTGAAATCTAAATACGCCTTGTTTTTTAAATGTATTATTGTGGCATGTATTATACTAAACCAATAATAAATAATGTCGTTTAACAAGCGAAACACTATGGATGTATTGATGTATGTGTATATGAGTGCTGACAAGCGATGTCGCGAAGACTTCTTGTTCGTAACAAACAATCAAAATAAATAGTGTTGTTGCGTGTATCCTTGTTAATTTGGATATTTTACGCTTGTGTGTGTGTGTGTGTGTGTGTGTGTGTAAGATGCAGATGGTAAGCTGCTATGTGTTTAAGGGTGGTTTTTTAAAAGCAAGCTCACACAACTAATGTCAATGCATGTGTGCGTTTGTATGTGCCCTGAAAAATAAAAGATCTTACACACAACGTGTTTGTGTATGTACATTAGGGTGGCCATTATTTTATTTTATTTTTTATTTCTTCTACTCTCACCCCCCCCCCCCCAAAATGGTTCAGTTTTATGTAAAAAAAATATCAAAAAATTTTATACCGTTGGGTTGTGCGTGGGGCCCTCAAGCCCATATATTCAATGCAATTTTTTATTTTTTTTTGGTTTAGTTTTACTTTGACTATATGTATATGTACGAAATAATTTAATATATATAGGGTGTTTTTTTAAGACGTATAGAACTTCGAATTGAAATAAAACACAAGAAAATCGTTTTAATGTCCATCAATTTGGCTTTATTGGAAGGATAATTTTATGCCATTAATGTTTAAATATGATTTCGGGCATGTGGCCGCCGCGGCTGGCTCGAATAAAGCCAATTCTACAGGTCCAATTTTCAACCACTTTTTCGAGCATATGGGGCCATATGTTGGCAATAACGCCACGAATGTTGGCTTCCAAGTCCCCTAACGTTTCTGGTTTGTTGGCGTAGACGAGCGACTTCACATATCCCCAAAGAAAATAATCCAATGGCGTCAAATCACACGATCTTGGTGGCCAATTGACAGGTCCATTCCGCGAAATTATGCGCTCATCGAATGTTTCCTTCAATAAATCGATTGTGACGTGCGCTGTGTGGCATGTAGCGCCGTCTTCTTGGAACCACAACTCATCCACATTCATGCCATCCAATTCGGGAACAAAATAGTCGGTTAGTCGGCTCCAATTGCTGTGCACGGTGGCGAATCGATTCATTCGGGTCCTCTTCAACAGTTTGCTCTACAGCGGCAATTGTTTCTTCGGTGCGCACTGTTCGACGTCTCTGCGGATGCGTATTATCACATAGAGTAAACGTAGTGCGAAAACGATCCATGGTTAACCGAATTAATTGCTCTGATGGACGATTATGTCGACCATAAAATGGACGGAGCTTGCGGTAAACTTCGCGAACTGAACCATTATTTTCGAAATAAATTTGCACGATTTGCAAGCGTTGTTCTTTTGTCAACCTGTTCATGATGAAATGGCAAAGCAAACTAAATATTAATCACTTGACAGCTGACCAAATGGCCGCCAGTTAAAAAAGTGATGCCAACTTAAAGTTCTATACCTCAATAAAAAACACCCTTTATAAGCTCTCATTGTACATGCTTAAAATAAAAAATTTCAATATAAATATAATTTTGTTACATAAAATGTTTGGTATTTTGTTGGTTATTTTCCTCATTATTTTCTAAAATATTAATTTTAGCAAAAAACTTTCTGTGAGATTAATGTTGTTGACTCGAAGAACTAAAATATTGCCATATCTCATATTCTTGTAAAATGACTTTTTAAAAAGATAGTCATATGCAAAAAATTACATTGAAAAATGGGTTTCAGGGCCAACCTTGAGGGCCGGACGCACCCCCTAAAACGCAACTTATCGGTATGAAATTTTTTTGTATTTTTTTTTTACTTAAAACTGAACTTTGCTCCTATACCTGTAATAACTGAAACAAATGTGTTGCCAACAGTGTTGTTTAGCGTTTGTTTTAAAGCACTTGAAAAACCCCTCATGTCATAAAAGTTCTTGTAAGTGGTCTTTTGCAGGGATATAATACATATAATATTCATTAGTTCGTTTTTGTTGGAGAAATAAGCCGTGTTTTTTTTTTTTTTTTTGTTTTAGATTGTGTTCATAATAATGAATTTGTAATATTTTTTTTATCCTCGTGCCTCTTTATTTAAATTTTCGCTAAGAAAACTGAAAAGCTAATACCGTTTTTGCAGCTAAAATTAACAAAACGCCAGATATACAATGAAGTAATGTAAAACAATTAACATACCTTCATGCCTTCTCTTGGGCTCAATAGGGAATTAAAATAATTTGCTTAGAGCAATAAAATCGTGATTGCATGAAAATTTAATGTTTGTGCGACTATAACTGGCTTTTCATTATTAAAAAATGAGTATCAGTTGATTTAAAACATATGAATGCCATAAGATCTATAACGCCCACTTGAAAGAAAATATTCTTAAGCTTGTCTACTAAATAAATATTTGGATTTCGTGCATTAACACAAAAGCCACAATTATCTAGAGCAGCGTTTTCCAATCGTAACATTTTTCACACTAATGCTACATACACATGCCAATCGTAGTAAGCAACAGATTTGTCCGATCATTATATTGATAATGACATTGACATAAAAATTTTCTTCAGTATTCCCTGCATACCGTCTGCTTGAGTATGAGTGACTTGATAGATTTCAAGTGTTAAAATCATCAATGTTGGTTGATGATTTTCAACACAGCCACCAATCAGCCAACAAAATCATTCGACAACTATAATACAACAACTCTAACGTACAAATGAAGGCAGTTGAAAAAGGAAATCAGTTAAACGCACTGACTGAATGACAGACGGATGGACGGACGGTCTGCTGTGACTGCTGCACAATCAAATAAATTTGTTAATGTAATCATATAAATATGTACATATATTTGTAACTGTTTGTGAAGTGCTTAAAACTATAGCATTGCACAGATACATCTGTTTGCACTAGTTTTACGTGTTTTTTGGTTCTGGTATGAACAAATATGTTATTTATCGTTTTCTGTTACTAGTTGTAAATGTTGATTTTTTAAGCAATTATTGTATGGTTGGACAATGAGCAAATGAAAACAACACATTTATTTTTTTTTTGTTTTTCTAAGGCAAATAAGATACATAAAACTGCTTTTACCATAAGTGCCTTATGATGTGTTGAGAAAAAATGTAATTGACTGATGAATGAATGAATGAAAGCAAAATTGCACATACATATGTAAGTAAATGATACATGTAATGGGTGTTTTTTATTGAGGTATAGAACTTTAAGTTGGCATCACTTTTTTAACTGGCGGCCATTTTGTCAGCTGTCAAGTGATTAATATTTAGTTTGGTTTGCCATTTCATCATGAACAGGTTGACAAAAGAACAACGCTTGCAAATCGTGCAAATTTATTTCGAAAATAATGGTTCAGTTCGCGAAGTTTACCGCAAGCTCCGTCCATTTTATGGTCGACATAATCGTCCATCAGAGCAATTAATTCGGTTAACCATGGATCGTTTTCGCACTACGTTTACTCTATGTGATAATACGCATCCGCAGAGACGTCGAACAGTACGCACCGAAGAAACAATTGCCGCTGTAGAGCAAAGTGTTGAAGAGGACCCGAATGAATCGATTCGCCACCGTGCACAGAAATTAGAGCTTTGTCCATCAACTTTATGGAAGATTTTGCGCAAAGATCTTGGCTTGCGACCTTACAAGATCCAGCTTGTGCAAGAATTAAAGCCGCGAGACCATGCAATGCGTCGTGATTTTGGTGTATGGGCCGAAAATGAGATTGATCTCGATGCTGATTTTCATCGCAAAATTTTGTTCAGTGATGAGGCTCATTTTTGGTTGAATGGCTACGTCAACAAGCAAAATTGCCGCATTTGGAGTGAAGAGAATCCACACGAGACCCTTGAGACGCCATTACATCCACAAAAACTGACTGTTTGGTGTGCTCTATGGGCTGGTGGAGTCATTGGGCCATACTTCTTCCGAAACAATGCTGGAGAGTCAGTTACCGTTAATGGAGACCGGTATAGAGCCATGATAACCGACTATTTTGTTCCCGAATTGGATGGCATGAATGTGGATGAGTTGTGGTTCCAACAAGACGGCGCTACATGCCACACAGCGCACGTCACAATCGATTTATTGAAGGAAACATTCGATGAGCGCATAATTTCGCGGAATGGACCTGTCAATTGGCCACCAAGATCGTGTGATTTGACACCATTGGATTATTTTCTTTGGGGATATGTGAAGTCGCTCGTCTACGCCAACAAACCAGAAACGTTAGGGGACTTGGAAGCCAACATTCGTGGCGTTATTGCCAACATACGGCCCCATATGCTCGAAAAAGTGGTTGAAAATTGGACCTGTAGAATTGGCTTTATTCGAGCCAGCCGCGGCGGCCACATGCCCGAAATCATATTTAAACATTAATGGCATAAAATTATCCTTCCAATAAAGCCAAATTGATGGACATTAAAACGATTTTGTTGTGTTTTATTTCAATTCGAAGTTCTATACGTTTAAAAAAAACACCCTTTATATGAAACGCATGCATTTGTAATTACTCTCAGAGCAAAATTGTCTCTTTCTCTCTCTATACTAAAATAACATAACAAACGTCCGCACATACATCTGCACATCATGTATTTGTTTCAATAGTGTTTTTTTCATATATTTGTATTACGATAAGTATTTTTTGAGCAAAAACAGATCAAACAGTTGCTCAGCAGCAATACAATAAACAATTGTTATTTGTTTTCAATTGTATTTTAATTTGGAAAATCACGCACACACAATAACTCTTATACTAGTTCTGTCGCTCACACTACAATTATATGGTACATACCATGGTATATTTGTTTTGGCTATACAAACTAGTATACAAATGCAACCCTTTACTTAAAACCCTGCAACAATGTTTTCACAATACACATTTGATTATATGGTAACTATCACATATTTTATATTTATATGCACTAGTAAATGGATGTTGTGTGTGTCCATCCTTGCTTGTCTGTTTGCGCCTTCTTTTCAGTGGAATTCATCATGATTTTCAGTGCTGTTGTTATTGATGCAGAATATTCTCGATTGCATTTTTAGGAATAATGTTGTTGCCATTGGGCACTGCTGCTGCTGATGATGACGATGATGATGATGATGTTGACGTTATCGAGAGACACTTCAAATTGATTTCTCATGTAGTTTCCGTGCAATATTGAAAAGGAATTACAAAAAAAAAAACCATTAAACTGTATTCAAAAAATTCACAAGAATAGTGTTTGTTAAACACCTTGAATTCTTCTTGTGTGGATGTTGTTCTATACGATAAATGTCATTCTTATAGTTGACAGAGTGCTTCATTTGTACTGATTGGATTCAGTGCGCTACAAGAAGAAATAGATGTATACACCCTGCAGTCAGACTGGGGACAAATGTCTCTATGTCAGCACTAAAATTCTAGTAGTAGTTACATTGTCTACAATTTCTCTTCTATTCGTCAGTATAAAAGAAATAGAGAAAACAGATGTGGTGTATTTCTGGTGGATTTTGCAACAACTTGTCAATATACATAAATTTGTATGTACGTAAGGTATAGAAATGTACCAGTAAATGTCTGGTTGGTATGTCTCCCTGTTCCCATAAGAACTATGAATTCACTACCTAGTCAATTGTTTTAGTGTTACTAGTAGATTTTCAATGGCAAGCACATGCTAAATGTCTATAGAATAAAGTGTTGTATGGGGAATAATTGTAGAGTAGTACTGGTGACAAAGTCAAAAGCGACTCAGTACATTTTCACTATTCGCACTTTCTGCATTGGATATGCGTTTGTGTTAAACATAAATTCAATTGTATAATAGCACTACTCTGTAGAAAAGTTTTTGCTTTTCTTTTGGTATTGTTTTTTTATGTGATAGGCTAGCGAATTCTAGTACGAGAAATGAGATGAATAGCTAGAAATTACTAAGTTTTTCATTACACTGGAAAAAATAGTAAGAAAATATTAATACAATTACAGCAGAGTCCCGAAAATTCGTAATTAAAGAGACCGTCTGCTTTTTACGAATTAGAGCAGTTTTCGAAATAAAGAAATTTCGATTCCACGAGATAAAAGAAACAATTAACAGTTGCCTGAATATTATGAGATGTGGTTTTATCTAATATTTTTACGTCTCACACTGCACAAAAACTAGAAACAAATTAATCTTAAGAAACACAAAAATTGTAGGAAGAATAACCAATGACAGTAACCAAAGTCGAAACTAATAGCTCTCATTCACAATTCATAAATAGTGCAGCAACTGCTTTCAGCTGGTAAACGAAATGCAACCTTGCATATTGATATGTTGAGAGCGTAAAATGTCGATAATATTTTGAACGATAAATTCTGTAATAAATTAAAAAGCTTATGAAGCCAATAAAAAACAGTTTTATTTCCTTAAAAAATTTGCAAATTCTAAAAAAGTAAATTTTTGGTTATAGTCTGTATATAAATGAATTAAAATAAAATTAATTAATTAAAATTCAAAACAAATCTCTAATTTATTTTATTGCTTTATATGTTTATTTTTTTTTTTTGATGCAATTAAAATGAATGCAAGAAGTGAAGATGATAAGGTAAGCTTATTATATAGGAAATTGTTAGAAAATAAAGAGTATTTCTTATTTTGTGCATTTTAAAGAGCCACAAATTGAATTTACTTTTCAAATAAATCATAAATGAAATCTATCAACTGTTCTTGGAATATATTAGTTAGTTGGCATGTAGTTACAGCTTTACCCAAAATTAAGTGTAAACTTTTACTGCTGAAAGTAATCAACTATGAATAACTTAAATAGGTATTTAAAAAAGTTAGCACTCAGTGATAATTTCTGACTATGCGCCATTGCTTTTATGTTTTGTTTTTTCAAAATATATTAATTTTTATTACGAATTATAAAAGGTTGTTAACGAGCAAGTACAATTTAAAGGCGCCTCATCAGACTTTGAAGTAAAAAATAAATAAATAACTAATTGGTGAGAGGACCAAAATGTACCAATTTTTTGCGAATTAAAGAGTTGTTCTTAAGGGACTAGCCGTTTTGTTGAATTGTTGAGGTTTTTGAATTATCGCGGTATGACTGTATATGAAACTGCTTGCGTCAATGATTTTTTTTTTTTTTAAGAGAAGTAACACTCAGGCAATTAATGCCTACTACTATTACTAGGTGTTACCTTTTTTAGGAAAGGGATAGTGATAGAAGATAGGTGGTGAAGGAAGAGATAAAGGAAAGCTCCATTCTTTTTACAACTGCTTTTTGCACGCTTTTTAATAATGCAGTGTTGCAGCGCCTTCTGGTGTTAAATGAGGCGTATTAAATTTTGAAGCTGTGTTTTTAGTAGCCATTTTATTGGTTATTTTACTTCGCCGATGATTTTGCTACACAATAACGACGAAGTATGGCGCTCTGATGTAACATTAGGATTAGCATCTGCTGAAGTCGGTATAGTTCAGTGACCAGTGACTATGCCTTCATCACTTGAACTTTCCAACAACAGCTGATACAAAGGGACTCTAATGCACATCAGAAAAATGCGTGGTGTTGTTATTTGAATGACTGTCGGATACAGGGATTGAAGCTAGGATCTTCAGTTTTGTAGTCGACGTGCTAACTACTTCAGCCAACGCCACCCTACTACCTACACTGAGCGACAGCACTTTTCCTTGCAGCAAAAACATAATCAAGCTGCGTACTTGTTTTTCATTTTCTCGTCCTTTTTAAGGACTTTACATTTCTTAAGGACTTTTTAATGTTTAATGTTTTTTTCACATTAAGATTAAACATTTGTTAAGCACAAATATTTTGTAAAAATTCATAAAAAAGTATTACCTTTTACTTCAGCCTAAACAAAAGTATTAAAAAATTTCATTTTAAAAAATATCCTTCCATATCTTTGATAACTTCCACACAAAAAAAAAATTAGTTAAATTTTGCAGCCTGTATAACGATTCTAACTCTATTAATTCAAAAGCCGTAATGTTTTTTACTCGTGGCACAACAAAATTAAAAACAACAAAAATTAAAATCATTGCACTTGGTTTTTTTCTCTATTAAATTTTTATACAAATTAATTTGTGCTACGAGAAAAAATTTCACACCTTTTGAACCAAGAGAAATAGAATCATAAAATTTCCCCTTGTGGCTGCAACATGTTTATTTTTTAATTTTTTTTTTCGAAAATTTCAAATCCTTGATATGCTCGATATTCATGTCCAGGATATTTGTGTAAAAGAAATTTTAAATATTTTTATATAAAAAAAAGTAAAGCAAACGTTTCGATACAATTCTTTAGAGTTTTCCATTTTCTTTGATACCAATATTGCTTAACAAAAAATATAAAAAAAGGTATCTAAAAGACGTACGTACGTACTTTTATAATGTTTCATGCCTAGATTGATAGGTGTAGTACTCGTATCATTTTTTAAATTTTTGTATCAAAACTTGCAAAAAAAAAAAATAAAAAATTTCACTTTTTTACGTTGTGAGATTTCTTATTTTTAATTTAAAAATATTTAAAATATATGACAAATTAATTAAAAACTTTATTTGTGCGAAAGAATGAATTCAATAACTCAATATATAAAGTGATAAACAAAATAAAGTCAAAATTTCATGGCAATCAATCTTAAAAATTAACTGCATATAATCATAATTCTAGTGCAAAATATTCGCACACTCCCATATTTCCTCTCAAGAAACTAATACTATAGCCGATTCTAGAACTAAAAATAAAAAGGCACATGCGTATGAAATGCATTGACTCTCTTTCATACTCACATGCACGAGTATATACTCACGCTATGGATATTTAATTGGCCAAAAAAAAAAAATACACTAACACTCGGGATATTTATTTATCGTTCGCCAAGGTATACGTATATTTGTGTATATGAACTCGCATTGAAAATGTGGGGGTGTTTGAAAACATGACTTATGCGCGTGTGTGTGTAAATAAAATAGCCCTATATATACGCATATTTGGCCGATTAATAGAGTATTTTTATTCTCATGCGTGTGTTTCTAGCTCACACAGTCTATAAATTTTAGTTATAGTTGCGTAGTTTAAAAGAATTTGTATAAATATAGTTGGATGTTTATAGTTAAACTTATTCGGTATAAAGTAACTGTGTTTGTTTGTATTTATAAGAGCTTGTTTTATATTTTTGGCTGTATGAATTCATAACTGTTTGACTCAATGCAATACTCAAATAGTACTTAAAACCATACTTTTGTCATTTTCTGGTGGCAATATTGAATAGTAGCTTAAGTATACTTAAGAAAACTAAGCTTTATTATGCTGTTGTATGGAATCAAAGAATATAAATTGTATAGAATGCGCATCTGAGCTAAAAAATTAAACATTTTTTGCTTAAGCTTTAGATGCGGGGGGAAAGTATAAAGCGCAAACAAACACACACTGAGAGCATTATATTCTTTGCTCTTTTCACCAGCGTTGCCGTTGTGCGACTTAAGTCGCATTTTGCTACTTTTTCAACAGCAAAACATGTGGCCAATTGCAAAAAAAAACTATGTAAAAATATCTGAGTTTTACCACAAAAAATACCGATTTTCGGAGGAAAGTTGCTGTTGCTGAAATAAAGCTTGTTTTAAGGATGATAAGTTTCCAAATTCTGCAGTTGTAAAGTCAGCGAATAACACCTTATTTCTTTATCTTTATAAAATATAATTTACAAAAAAACATAAAGTATAAACATAAATTAACGTTACTAAACAATTATCAAATAGACTTAAAGTAGACACTTGTCAAAGATTAGATTCCAAGTGAAGAACTTATTAAGAAATACAGGATGTTCAGTTAAAAAAATATGTATTTAAGAACTATCCATAATGCCTTGAAAGAATAGTATAACTATATTATCCTCTTCAGAATCGAATTTCAAAATTTTCTACAAAACTTTAAATGGTTTTTCCTCAAAGTAAATTTTTTGAGTTATGCTGGTTTTTAAGTAAATAAGTGAGATTAACTATGTCCAATGTATGTAGCTATATGTATATGTTTTTACAGTCTCTATTTTTTTTAAATAAATCTTAAGTAATTGGGTAAATTGCGGCACTCGATATCGAACGAAATATGCATTTAATTTCGACTGGAATTTCAGTCGATATGAAATGCCGCAACTTGACCACTCTTTTTTAGATTTCATGATTTTTTTATATTTAGTAGATATCTAAAGGGTGTCCCAACAAGAACGCAAGATTTAAATTTGGCGCCATTCGAAGTGTCATTGTTTGACATTTGCACAATTGTTATTGTTTGCTAGTATAAGGTACGAGGTTAGTAAAAATGGAGCGCTACACGAATGAACAACGCATTCTCATTGTGAAATTGGTTTCACAAACGACGAAGCTGGACGTCTCAGTACAGTAAGCAGGGGCACTAACAGTATTTTACAAGAACGGATATCAACATAAAGGCTTGTCCTAATTTTTTTGTGAACATAAAGCTGCAAGATCTACCGCATTCATCTTGAGCTTTCTAAGAAATAATAATAATAATAAATTGCAGTTAGTATTTCAAGATCTACAGAATTCATCTTGAAATTATTTATATTTTTTTGTTCAAGATCTACCGCATTCATCTTGAACTTCTCGTTTATACTCAAGATCCTCCGAATTCATCTTGAGTTTCTTTCGCCGCTTTATTTTTCAAGATCCACCGAATTCATCTTGAAAAATCGTTTATATTCAAGATCCTCCGAATTCATCTTGAATTTCATTTGCTTGCTTTTATTTCAAGATCTACCGAATTCATCCTGAAATAATATTTTTGTTCAAGATCTACAGCATTCAACTTGAACTTCTCGTTTATACTCAAGATCCTCCGAATTCGTCTTGAAAAATCGCTTATATTCAAGATCCCCGTATTCATCTTGAATTCCTATTACGAGAGCCACCGAATTCCTCTCGCCCGCATGAAACTGGCATCAGAGCCTACCGTATATAACCTGAACATATTTTATTTCGAGAGCCACCGAATTGCTCTCGCCCGCATTAAACTGGCCTCAGATCCCACCGGATATAACCTGAACATATTTTATTTCGAGAGCCACTAAAAAGCCTCAAGGCCCACCGAATACAGCAGATAATAAGTTTGTATTAATTAATTATAGCTGTCACCGCCTGTAATTCACTGACAATAAACCCTGTAGTTCTAAGATATCCTAGTAGCATAAGTTTCGTTAAATAAAGAGAGCTTTGTATATTTTCTTAACACCCAAGAAAATTAATTTTTTATTTCAAAGGAAGTGGACCTTTGAGCTCGAATCTGGACAGACTGAGTCATACCCCAGCTGGAAAACTAAACCACGTTACAATGGCTTCGTTAATAGGCAGAATTGTCGCATTTGGGGTGAGGAAAATCCTCGAGTGATTCACGAGAAGCAAATGCATCCCCAACGTGTCACTGTGTGGTGTGGATTTTGGGCTGGAGGAATCATTGTACGTTTTTTTATGAAAATGAGGCAGGTCAAGCGCAAAGTCAATGGTGTTCGGTATCGTGAAATGATAATCAGTTTTTTCGTGCCTACAATTGAAAAAATGAATGTGGAGGGCATGTGGATTTAACAAGACGGCGCCACATGTCATACATGTTATTTCGCGCTTTGGAGACCAGAATTGGCCGCCTAGATCGTGCGATTTAACACCATTAGACTTTTTTCTTTGGGGTTTTTTGAAGTCAATGGTTTACGCGAATAAGTCGACGACGACTCAAGCCTTAAAAGAAGAAATTGGACGCTGCAATAATGAAATACCGCACCATTTATGCAAAACGGTCATTGAAAATTTCATTAAAAGATCGCGTGTGTGCCATATGTTGTTCCATACATAACCTCATTCTGTCTACTTTACGATATAATAAAGTTTCACGTTTTTTTTTAAATATCTGTGTTTTATTTAAAATTTAAATCTTGCGTTCTTGTTGGGACACCCTTTATAATAGGTTTATAGTCGTCTTATTTGCAATTAAAAACTGTATTTGTGAATACTCTACTAGCCGGTATTATATAAATATGTTCGTAGTTAATTAATAAATTTTTTTAATTATATTTACTTTTTTCATTTATAAATGAAAAATTATAATAATAACAAAAATTAAAAATTTTCAAAACCCCCGAATATTTCTAGAAAAGACGTGATATATTCTAAGCGGTTTGACCGATTTTATTAAAACATAGGTAAGAACCTTCTCGATCAAGTCACCTTTCAAACAGAAAAAAACTAAATCAAAATTGTTCCAGCCGTTTGGTCTGTACGAGTATGTACTTGTACAGACACACAGATACACAGACACACACTACAAACTTATAACACCCCTTTTTTTAGTCGAGGGTTAAAAAGAAAATGAATTAACTTCAGTTTTTCCATCTATATTTTACTTTACTTTTCTTGGTGCTGATCATTTATATACATACATGTATACATTAAGGCCCCAATTTTGGCTTCCAAGTTTACTTCATTTGAACCTATTTTAACTTATAAACATTTTATAAAAACTTACTTACTAACTTATAAAAAGTTTTATTAAGATTAAAGATGAAAGTAAGTTAAAATACATATTTTTTTAATTGTGATACTACGAGAAATAATTTGCATTTGGAATCAAGGATTTGGGTGTCAGATTTATTGCAATATTTTCTCCATTTATTGACTTTTCTATCGACCAAAACAATAAAATGATCGACATCTTCGAGCCCAATATCGCCAACTGGACGAACAGCTCTTTTTCTAATACCTGGTATGCTAAACTGTGTATATGATTGCCCTACGGCATACATTCTGATAAATTGAAAAAAGGGTCATAAAAAGTTTCATTGGCATGAAAAGGGGTCAAAAGTGATACTTTAATGTCACAACGGCAACGCTGCTCTCAGCAATGCGAGCGTAGCATACACTGCAAAAAGAAATGAGAGTGTGTACGCTGTACGGGTAGTACTGGAAATACCCGTCATAGAAAATTTTAGCTTGTATGAGATGCGCATTATATATGATTTATATTCTTTGATGCAATGTAGTGGTTAAAATGCAACAGCTGAAGAGAATGGATCAGAAGAAAGTTAGAGCCTTTTAATTTCTTAGCAGTAACGTCGAAACATCCGAAAAGCCCTGTTTTGCTTAAGTCGACTAAAGTTATTATTCTATATTGCCACAGAATTTAATTGAAAGACTGAAGATCAATTAAGTACATTTCAGTGATTCTAATACCGAATAATCAAAATACCTACAATAGAATTTCTGAAAAGGCTTAGAAACTTACTGCATTATTCATAAGAAATATATCTGTTTTATAAGAGGTTTATAACACGAATTTTCTATGGAAATTTGATTAATAAACCTTTTATAAAACCAAAATATTTTTTTTATAATGTTTTTTTTAATGTTTAGCATTCGGTGCCTTTAAGACTGATTATGTCTTGAGCAAAAGGTATCAAATATTCGTTCACACTGCATATTTCCCACCTCTCGATTTTTATGTACATTTCATTGAACTTTAAATAAACTTTGAATAAAAAAAGTAATAACCTTCTGGGTTGGGTTTCTTTTTTTCTTATTCAACAGTGCAACAAGAGTACGTATTCATACATTCATTCATCTCATGGGTGACCGTTAGCATTTTTTTTATATTTATTTTATTAATAAAATTCATTCGTCATTGTTTATACTCGAACGTTATTGATTTTTGAAATTGACGTGACAGTTGATTGATTAAATCAGTTGTTTTTCTAGTGCCATGATATGCCAAAAAAAGAAAGGAAAGAAATATTTCAAAATATAAAACTGGTAAAGAAGTGAAAGCGATTAGTTTGTTGCTTTTGTTGAGAGGTGTTTAATTAAAATTTTGAAGTGGGCTTAGGTTTATAATAATAATTTCATTAAGTTATTAAACTTAAAACAAATTATGACAATGTATAAAGGGTATTTATATTGATATGTTCACAAAAGTGGCTCGGCTTTACCGTGGGCAAAACTTTGCCAAATATTGTTATCAAAAATTTTGGAGTCCCTTTAAGTTATTCTGAAAAAAAAACTGAAAAAATAAATTTCCCTAATTTTTGCAAAAAGAGTGCACGAAGAAATATTTTTTTTGGCATAAGATGTTAACAAGATTTGCTCACTAGGCTCTAAGCTACATTATTACTATATGTGACGAACAAAATTTTAAAGATTTAAATACGTGTATCTTTGGTGTACCATCACATCATAAAACGCGCATATCTCTGGGAGGGAATACTTTCGGGGCATGGGATCGGTCTCATTCGATGCTCAGATGTTGTCCACATCAAAAAAAAAAAGAAAAGAAAAAAAAAGTGAAAATTGATTTTTTTACCCTTAGGTCCCTTTCTCTATGCGCTGTCACATATGTAGCTAAGCGCTATCACTTAGTCTGAATTAGCTGTTGCACTGATTTACGAAATATTTGGAGGCTCAAGAAAAAAATTAATCACCAGAATCGCTAAATTGGATATAGGAGTTTACTACCCTTTTGGTAGTCATTTCGAACCTATACTGTCAGGACATTGCGGATTTTTTACTGTTACACAGTGTAATATAAGTATGGGGTTTTCTCGCCATGTAAAAGTTTAGAGTTTAATTCTTAACTCTTTTCTATTCTCAAATATATTCTTACATTAAAATCATAAAAACAATTTTTAATACTAGCGCTTGTATCCCCCAATTAACTTTATGATTTTAAAATTTTTCAATGACAAATTGTTTTATTGTTTAAATTTGTATATACATATGTATATGTTTAATAAAATTTAACAATCGGTCTATGTTTGTAAAAAAATTGCGCTATATCTTTTTAATATTGTGCAACTTATTGAGTAGTGTGAAGTAGTAAAAGAGTACTCAATAATATTAAGTAGTCTATAGGTACCTTTACTGTGAGAAATGCTTCCACGCCGGATGTATTCTTAAATTTCGAAAATTGCTAATAAACGTCTAACTAGGAACTAAGCTATAATTTAAGTCTTCACATGACTTATATATTATTTTATTTACACTATTTTTACCAACTGTATTCACTTATGTTTTACCTTTCTTAAAACACAAATAAAAATACCAACGCACACATAACATCACATTCAAAACCACTTCATCAGCAACATTCCAGTTCTCATCATACATTTACCAGACTCTCCATCACCATCACCCAGCCACTGACGATTGCTGATTGATTGAGTACTTTATACTCTACTTTGATGAGACGTATCCGCTTTTTGTGCAACTAACAGTAACAGAAATTATTCAAAAGCGTTTATCAAGATTTGAAAACAAGTTATGAGTATTTAAACTTTGATTTATTTGATTGATTGGATGTCTGATAAAAAAAAAAAAATATCAATTATAATCTGTTGCTTTTTTTATTTGTTTTTTGTAGACCTGATTTATATTTTGCTTTAAAACTCACATACAACATAGATTTACTTTTTTATGACTGTCTAGTGGTTGTCAAAAATAATTTTCTCTTTTCAGATGATGATGACGAAAAAAAATTACACACACAAACACACGTAAAAGTGACATGAGGAAAGATTGATGCTAAAGAGTTAAGTGAATATTTGGATTTAGGTGGGTAAAGGAATTTCACAGAATTGCCAGAAGAATAAACATACATACATATATACACAAAATTGTTAACAATAAATAATCTAAAAATTAAGTAAATTTCAGGGACAACAATTTTTTTTTAATAAATTCCGTACATTAAATGTTTTTTTTTTTTCTAAAAACCATTTAATGCTAAGGATATGTTTAAACTGATAATGAATAAAAGACAGCTTAAAGGCGCTAACAATTATTTTATTATAAAGGGTTCCATGGAAACGAAAACAAAAATTAATTAATTTATTAATTGATTTGTAAGAGAGACCATACTGTAGGATGCAGTGATGCCAGTTATTTAAAACTCAAACGCGCTACTCCCCTTCTCAAAATGCGCTAGAAAGCACTAAGTTACAGCATTGTCAACTATTTATAGCTAAAACGCGCTATTTTCCTACGCGCTGAAGGCCATGACTCACCATCATACAAAGTCGTGCGATCTACGAAAAAATACAATTCTGATGTGATGAAGTGTTATTGTCTTTTGAAAATGTTCACAAACTCCATCATACCACGGTTGTATGTTTTCGTAGATCGCACGAATTTATATGATAGTGTATCCCGGTCTTAAATTAAACTTTAATAAAAGTCGATATATGTATGTACTAGTAAATACGATTGATTTTCTTAGAAACTCTTTTTCAGATTTTGCAATATACTTTCTTCGAAATTATATCGCAAATAACTAAAAATCATTTAATACAGAGTCACAATAGCGTTACAAACAATTGAAGCCTTTAGCTTTTATTAACCGCCGATCGAAAAAAGTTGTGTTATAAGTTTGCAGTATGTGGCTCTGTATATGTGTGTCTATACGCGTCCATGTAAAGATATAGTTTTTTTGTTTTTTTTGTTTAAAAGGCGACTTAATCGAGAGTGATCTCAGCTATGTTGGGAAAAATTCGGTACAGCCATTTGCAAGATATCATATAGTTTCTAGATATATTAGCTCCCAAACGGCTAGACCGATTTAAATTTGGTTTCGTTTGAAAAGTGATTTGATCTCGCCTAAACTTGAAGAAAATCCTTCCGCCGTTTGATCAGTACACACAAAAAATTAATATGAATGATTTTGTATTATTAGTTAAAATATTTGTAATATCAATTAAAAATTAATTAAATTTTCACCTATAAACAATTTGATAATATCAATTAAGTTTTTCCAATCAAATTAATTAATACAAGTAAATTTTTAACTGAATGAATACTTTTTTCTGTGTACGTCATGGGTTCTTAAAATTTTTGATTTTTATTTTAATTTTATTTCTGAAACTTTTTAACAACATATATATAAATTTTGCGATTCAAATGCTCTTTGTACTTCAGCTAGAATAGATACTTCATGAGTTATGCAAATTTTTTGGGTTATTATACTATTATAGTATTAAGATGCGTTTTTATTTCTAACCACAGTCAAGGAAATTTTATTTGCGACAGTTGAATCATTAACCAATTTAAAAATTTTATCAGAATTTCAGATACTAACTAGAAAATTGTTAAATTTATACAAAAAAAAAGTAAAAAACATTAATATTGAACTGAAATGATGTTATTGACTTTATTCAAAACGCGCTAGTTTAAATCGAGTGATCTAAATGTTGGATCGCGTGATCCAAATATTGAATCGCATGATCCAAATCCTGGATCGCGTGATCAAAATATTGGAAGAATTATATTCGTACCGCCTCAATGTTTAAAAAAGAAAATCTCATATATATCTTGTACGATTTTGTACATTGTGGTCCTATTTAATAATTCAAATAATCAAAAAGATAAATCAGACATTAATTTTATAGAAAAAAAAACGTAATTCTCTTGATATTTTAGAGATAAAGTTCATATTACTGCAAAAAAATATACTGAAACATAATTCTAGTATAAAAACGGATTATTTTTTTTAATTGCATTTGTTTGTAATATAATTTATTAAATTAAATTTTGTGTTTCTTGTAATGGTGGTTGTTTTTTGAAATCTTGTACCTGTATATATTTGGAATCTTGTGATCCATATTTTGGATCTTGTAATCGATATTTTCGATCTTGTGATCCCTATTTTGGATCGCATGATTAATATTTTGAATCGCGTGATCCGAATAAATTTTTCGTTTCGCATTAAAAATGTTATATCACGTGATACATAATTTGAAAATCACTTAATTAATAAAATTAAATTAACTACATGAGATTAATTTCTTGTTATTTCAACTTGAAATAACTTTGATTCATTTTAATTTGAGTGTACTGGAATATTGAAACAACATAAAATTAAGTTATTTCAAAGGAAAAATGTGCCTTCAAGGTTGCTATAAATCATGTTGAATTAACATGAAAAACGTTATAAGTAAAATCTCTATCAGAAATTTTATAATTATCCTTGTTTTCGTAGATGTTAATATGAATTTTTTCCGTGTATATGTTTTGAGCGACATTAATTGCCTGAGCATCTTCTCTAACATTTAAAGTTTCAATTAAACTACTTAAGTAGTTTTGAATTCATTTGTCAAGATGCAATTGTAGATCTTTCCTAGTATAGGGTGTTTTTTTCAGAGGTATAGAACTTCGAATTGAAATAAAACACAAGAAAATCGTTTTAATGTCCATCAATTTGGCTTTATTGGAAGGATAATTTTATGCCATTAATGTTTAAATATGATTTCGGGCATGTGGCCGCCGCGGCTGGCTCGAATAAAGCCAATTCTACAGGTCCAATTTTCAACCACTTTTTCGAGCATATGGGGCCGTATGTTGGCAATAACGCCACGATTGTTGGCTTCCAAGTCCCCTAACGTTTCTGGTTTGTTGGCGTAGACGAGCGACTTCACATATCCCCAAAGAAAATAATCCAATGGTGTCAAATCACACGATCTTGGTGGCCAATTGACAGGTCCATTCCGTGAAATTATGCGCTCATCGAATGTTTCCTTCAATAAATCGATTGTGACGTGCGCTGTGTGGCATGTAGCGCCGTCTTGTTGGAACCACAACTCATCCACATTCATGCCATCCAATTCGGGAACAAAATAGTCGGTTAGTCGGCTCCAATTGCTGTGCACGGTGGCGAATCGATTCATTCGGGTCCTCTTCAACACTTTTCTCTACAGCGGCAATTGTTTCTTCGGTGCGCACTGTTCGACGTCTTTGCGGATGCGTATTATCACATAGAGTAAACGTAGTGCGAAAACGTTCCATGGTTAACCGAATTAATTGCTCTGATGGACGATTATGTCGACCATAAAATGGACGGAGCTTGCGGTAAACTTCGCGAACTGAACCATTATTTTCGAAATAAATTTGCACGATTTGCAAGCGTTCTTCTTTTGTCAACCTGTTCATGATAAAATGGCAAACCAAACTAAATATTAATCATTTGACAGCTGACAAAATGGCCGCCAGTTAAAAAAGTGATGCCAACTTAAAGTTCTATACCTCAATAAAAAACACCCTTTACAAGTATTTAGGTTTTTTTCACAGAGGCTGTTATGTATTTATATATATTGTTGATTTCTATTTGTGAGTAAGTGTAACTGATTTAAAGTTAAATTTGTCAACTGATAATGGAAAAGAATTTTAACTACTCGTACAATGACATAAATACATCACAACCATATAAAACCACCGAAACATTTATCAAAGCAAACGTAGTTATACACACACAATTATACATTCGTGTGTGTGATGTTCTTCTATAAGCATGAATATTAACCCTGCAGTCAGACTGTCAATACTAAAATTCAAGTAGTAGTTACTTTGTCTACAATTTCTCTTCTACTCGTTAGTATAAAAGAAAGGCAGAAAACAGATGTGGTGTAATTCTGGTGGATTTTGCAACAACTTGTCAATATACATAAATTTGTATGTACGTAAGGTATAGAAATGTACCAGTAAATGTCTGGTTGGTATGTCTCCATGTTCCCATAAAAACTATGAATTCACTACCTAGTCATTTGTTTTAGTGTTACTAGTAGATTTTCAATGATAAGCACATGTTAAATGTCTATAGCACAAAGTATTGTATGGGGAATAATTGTAGAGTAGTACTGGTGACAAAGTCAAAAGCGACTCAGTACATTTTCACCATCGACATTTCCTTCAGGGAAGCTAAATCAAGTGTATGTGTGTGTGTGTGCGTAAGTGTACAAGTGGGCACGTGGAACTAAGAGAGCTAGAAAGTCCTGTCAAGTTGAATAAGGTATCCATGGCAGTAAAAATAGTGTCATAATAGTAGACTGATGACAATAGAATGGTTTTGTTTGCTAAAGCAACAGACAACAAAAAGGATCTGCTTTCGTTGCTTAACGCACACGCACTCACACATACATAAATGAAGCAAATCAACAGCATTAACCTCAAGCGTAGCAGTACAAAATTTCAACAGCAACAACAGTTGCAACAACATTATCATCATCGTTATAAGCATCAACATCAACTATCTTCATGTGCAATCATTTTATGCTGAATTTATGAAAGTACACACCAACAAATTCGACAATGAAGTTAAAACAACATAAACAAGGATTTTAAGCACCAAATTTTAGTGCCTCATTTTGGTTTATGTCGAGCCAAATAAAAAATAGAACGAAGAAGAAAATTAAAAAAAACAATTCATTCAATTCATCATAATGTTTTAACAACATAAATGACTTATAACGTCAATGGTTTTTGTGCGCCTGCAGAGAATGATGTTAATATGTTTAAAGGCCATAAAAGCAACAGGTATGGGAAATGTTTCGTACGTTTTGTTTTTATTTGTACTGCGAAGATCCAAATGAGTCAAGTTGACAGCAGCAGAAAAGGTGCTACGCTACTATAAGTTTTAAAATTCAGTAGATTTGGCTAATGTTTCTTTAATTTCCATTGAAGCACAGGGCTCCAAAATATGCCATGGGACAGAATGGAATGAGATGGGAGTCTTCTCAGAGGTAGAATGTTACTGATTGTCAGTCATATGGCACTATTCCCGGTCTTTCACCAAGTATTCCCTGGACAATGGCTTTAAGACAACCGCTTTAAAGCTAGGTAGAGTTAGAAGACGATACAACCATGAATCCAGAGTGTCTGAGAGATATATCAGGAAAGTAGATCATAAACTGCTGAAGCGTGGTTGCATCTATCTAGAAGACGAGGGATAGCAACCCACGTCTCCCGACTCGATGTATTGCAAGATTATGGAAAACTTGAAAATGCAACATATCAACATATGTAACGCGCAAAATAGAAAGGGACCTAAGGGTAAAAACCGGTTTTGTTCAGGAGAACCAATTTAAAGATTTAAATACGTGTATCTTTGGTGTATTTCTATTTTATAAAACGCGCATATCTGTGGGAGGGAATACTTTTGGAGCATGGGATCGGTCTCATTCGATGCTCAGATGTTGTTCACATCAAAAAAAAAAAAAAAAAGTGAAAATTGATTTTTTTTTACCCTTAGGTCCCTTTCTCTATGCACTGTCACATATATTGATGAGCAGGTGTGCAAAATTTCTGAGTTAAAAGTAAATATTAGCTTTGCAACCACTGGTGGTAGAAGCAGTTCGGCTAAATAAAATACGTAGCAATTAAATACAGTATTGTTTGGTTAAAACGAATTCCAAGGGATCTAATAGTTTTGTTCGTTGTAGGTTTAGGTGCAGGGCCTTGTAATACTTTGGAAAATTAATGCACATATACAATGTTTTAAAGAAGTAGGAATGCAAGCTTTGGGATTTTAGAATAATAAAATTTTTTTTATTAAATTTATCGCATTCTGGAGGGTCCACCAAGTCCATTTATTTTCCGTTGATACATGCAGATATTTTTTTTTTAAATAAATATTTGCTAAATGTTTCGAATTTTTTTTTTTGCGTTGTGCCTTTTTAAGGTTTGTACACCAAAGGTAAAAAGAAATTCTATTGTTCTCGCTAGGATGTTCGTCTGCTTGCCACAGGCAGTTAAAAATTAAAGGGTGTTGTGAAGCGACCAACAAAAAATTTTGAAATCCTAACGTAATATACAAATAATTATATAAGTACAATTTAAAATTTTAAAAGTCAGTGTATTTTTATGCAAACTGAAATTAGCACTGAGATTCAAAATTCAATTAAATTAAAGGGTATTCTATCAGTTAATGTAATTTTGACTATGTAATTTCGACAACGCATTGTATCTTGGAAAATGCAAGAGGCAAACTCCTGACATTTTCAAAAACGATTAGCAAATTTTATACGCCTCATTAACACCAGAGGCCTGCAACACTGCATTATTTAAGAAAGCGTGCAAAGAAAAAAGCAAAATTGTAAAAGAATGAAGGTTACACCTAAAAATAGTAGAAGGTGTTCATTGCCTGAGTGTTACTTCTCTAAAAAAACCAAAATAAAAAAAATTGCCAAAACGAAAAATCGGCAAAAACAAAAAAAAAAAAAAAAAATTAGCCAAAACAGAAAAAGCGCCAAAACTACTAAAATCGACTAAAATATATCGGTAAACACCAAAAACATTGTCATAAACAAAAAACAACCCCAAAACTAAAAAACACCAAAAACCGGAAAAAATCTCAAAAACGAAAAAAAAGTAAAAACTAAGAAAAAGCGTCTTAAGAAAAAAAAATCGCCAAAAACAGGAAAAAGGTTTACAGGCACTTTAAAAATATCTGCATCATTTTATAAAGCCTTAAGTTCGTATAGTAAAGGGTGTTTTTTATAGAGGTATAAAACTTTAAGTTAGCAACACTTTTTTAACTGGCTGCCATTTTGTCATCTATTTATGTTCATTTTGGTTTGGCATTTTAACACTAATAGATGGAAGCCTGAACAACGCTTCCAAATTGTGCAAATTTATTTTGAAAATCATTGTCCTGTTCAAAATACGTCAACACAATCGTCCTTCAGAGCACTTAATTCGATTAACTATCGGGTATTTTCTGCATTCCACGTGATATTAAAACGAGTGGAAGTGCCATAAAATTGTTGTTGGAAATGTGTAATTATAACAACAATGCTATGGCAATTCCACTCGTTTTAATTTCACGTGGAATCCAGATCATACCTATATGGAACATTCTCGCAGCACGTTTACTCTAAATTATAATACGTATCCACAGAAACATCGTACAGAAGAAATAATTGCTGCTGTAGAGCGTAGCGTAGAGTAAGACCCGAATCAGTCTATAGAGTTCATAATTAGGCTATATAGCCATGATTACTGACTTCTTCGTTCTCAATTGAATAAAATTGATGTGCAGGAGCTGTGGTTTCAACAAGACGGCGCAACAAGTAAACAAGCTTCATGTTTCGGATCCGTGAATTGGCCTCCACGCTCGTGCAATTTAACACCGCTACACCATTTTCTGTGGCTGTAGGTGAAGTTGCTAGTGTACGCCGTTAAGCACGGAACGATTGATCACTTGGGGGACAGCATTCACCCTGTTATTGCAAAAATATGGGAAAAGGGCAGACTATGTCCGAGCAAGCCTTGGCAGCCATATGCCAGTCATATTTAAATTATAGAAGATTATCTTTCGAATAAAGTTAATTTCATGTCAATTTAAAAAATTCATCTTTGTTTATACCATTTCAAAGTTCTATACCTTTGTAAAAAAAAACACCCACGGAACTGTTCTTGTGCGAGTCAAAGTCGCACTTAACTGAATTTATTAAGTTAAAACTGTCGAAAATTAAAAAAATTGTTATGGCCATATGTATAAGCAAAAACTGGCATGAAGTTAGCATAAGTGGCAAAATTTAACATAATCTTAAAGAGTTTTGCCATGCAACTTCACATTAAAATTACTCTAGGACTTAGTACTGGGTTAAAACTACATATTGCGACCATTTTTAATGTCAAATTGTGTAGAGAAACTCGTTAACACCCAATTCAATTTCGTCACTTATGCTTACTTCATGGCAATTTTTGCTTATATGTAAGGCCGTTAAGCTTTTAAATTGGAAGTTGAATATTTCTCAAATCGGATGGCAGAATTTCATTGATATGTTCTTAAAAGCTTTTGAATTTTGTTCCTTAACTAAGAAAAAAAAACAAACGGCTGATATTTGCATTCGATATCTGGAAAAAATGTGACGTAAATTTTGAAAAATTGAAGTTTCAACCCAAAGTGCACAATCAAACGAGTACCGGTATTAGGGCTATAGTGTAGCGTAAAATTTTTTATATAAAATGAGAAACAAAAAAGTTTCAGGCGGTCAAAAATTTTTAATGGTATAAGTGCTCTACTATGAAATTTCATAACTATGCCCTTGAGCAATTCTGACAGCTGGCTTTTAAAATTTAAACAACAATACTTCTCTAGTATGTCTCAGCTATAGATAGAACTATTCGTTTAGAATTATCTTGCGAAAAGTACAAATAAAATCAAATGAAATAATAGCCTTAACTATGACCGGAGGCTTTGCAAGGCAGAAATTCTTTAAAAAGAGAAGAGGGTGTTTGGAAATTTTCGAAGAAAAATTAAGAAAGATTCATGCAACTATTTTTATAAAAAATTTCTTATTTTCTTGTCTCAGAAACTTTTACTTTATCTATTAGTGATTATCAGAGAACCAATTTCATCATTAGGAATATGCTGCCAAATATTACGTAACGCTGTTTTAGGGGTTTTAATTAGAGATGTGCAAATGTCGTGATTTTATCATGTCGCGCGTGAGTCACGCGTGATTCACGTGATTCGTGATCAAAGATTATAACTAATCACGCGTGAGTGCGTGAGCGTGACTGAAAAAAATTTACTCGTGCGTGATCGTGCGTGAGCTTTTTTTTTAATAATCACGCACGAATTCTCACGCTCTCACGAGATAACATTCCTGCATATTATTATTATTATATGTTAATATTATTGTTATATGTTAATATTAATATTATTATCTTAATATTAATATTATTAATATATTAGTATTAATATTATTAATATGTTAATAAATAATAAATGTCGTACCGAATTCGTTAAGACATTTCGATAGTTTCTCTGAACAATTTGTTTTAAGCATTAAAACTTTGATTTTTGAGTACATAAGTAAAAGTCTGTGAACATTTTTTTAAAATAAATATGTATGTTGATAAAAAAAAGGATTGTAACATATATTAAAAAATGTGAGTATGTGCAAATTATTTCGACAATAGCAGCAACATAACGGTGAAGCGGTACTCTGCTACAAAAGCAAAAAAAAAAATCGTACCTACATGTCGTTACGAATTCGTATCGACTTATCGTAATGAATTCGTAACGACATATCGTTACAAAGTCGTGTCAACCATTTCATACAAAAATTGTTACGATTTCGGTAATATTTCGGTGCCGAATTCGGAGCATTTTCTTTGATGGCTACATACAGCTTTGTAAGTATGTATGTATGTTTCTTAGATACCCTGTAGGAAGTATCAATTGAGAAACACTACTGATTCAAGTGCCTTTGTCAACAATACTACTGACGAATTGTACCGCAGAAAATGTTTTTTGCTTTAGGGGCCGTCCATATACTACGTAACGCTGTTGGGGGGAGGGGTGAGGTTTGAGTTTTGTTATGATTTGTTATGGTGGGGGTGGGGGGAGTCTTTGAAAATGTTACGTAACAGAAAAATTTTAAAAAAATTTATGTTCTCTCATATAATATGCTTTTCTCATTTATTTGATTATCAACTATTTAATTGATCATACGTCTTACCTTCACATTTATATTATGTATGTATACATACATACATGCGCGGAATGTCAATTTTTGATATACGAGAATTCGAATATTTAAAATGATATCCGCGAATACGAATATTTAAAACGATATTAAATTAACTTTGCTTTATTTTAATTTACATTGTAAATTTTACAAAAACACGAGCATACATACATATATACGTAGATATGTATGTACATATGTATATGCCAAAACCTATTTTTCAACCCAAAAAACATTCAAATTATATTATAAATATATTTTTTCGTGAGCGTGCGTGATCGTGATAAGTTGTAAACCGCTCGTGCGTGATTAAAAACATTTTATTCGTGAGCGTGCGTGATCGTGAAAATGTTCAAAATCATTCGTGAGTGAAAGTGCGTGAGTAAAATATTTTTCTACGTGAGCGTGCGTGTCGTGAGTCAGAAAACACTCACGTGCACATCTCTAGTTTTAATACCCTACCTAGTAATGCTTTTTACTCGACTGCGCAACGCAAAGAAGGGTATTGTGTTTATCAGTATATATATGTATGTATGTATGTATGTGTGTTCCTTTGCGGCACTATATAAACCGCGTGAAACCATTTTTAAGATTCTTATGTCAGTCAATTTGTCTAAGGATATGCCAGTTGTCAAAATTCAATACGACGGCCAACAGACGCCATTTTGTAAATACGAAAAAATAAAAAGTCGGGGAACTATATCAAAATGGGTATCATTCGACAGGTATGTTAAAATCATCTTTAGGTTTCTCTTATGATTTTTCATTTCGAAGGATCATTTAGGATTTTTAACGGTTCAAAATTGGTCGCACTCGAGTTTTTTATTTTTTTTAGTATAAATTTTGGATGCTTTAACAAATCCTAAAGCCCCTTAGCAAAATTACAAACATACATACATATGTACATATATAAATATAAATAACAATAAAATATAGAGCAAACAGTTTCAAAACTGATTAGGATCGCTCCGAAAATTTAAAATAAATTATTTTATTAACAATTTGTGTCGCACATCTCTGCTCTTAAATCGTATACACACACATACGCACAAGCATCTGCACAGTAATTTACATTTACTTGCTCATCAACATCAACACCATCATCAGCAACAGCATCGGTGTTGCATGCATGCATGGCCTCGGAGTCAACCACAACCAAATTAAATGCTAAACGAAGACATTAACAATGCAGGACATGCGAGAACTTAACGCATGAGAAGTGTGTAGTGCCAGCAAATAACGTCAGGACCAAAAAACAATTGCAACAAAACTGAACTTAAATATCAAATTGGAGAAGACTATGGCGAAACTTTGTTGTAAGAGGATCATCCTTGTCATAGTAGTCGTCGTCGTCATCGTCGTCATCGTCAGAGGCACAGCCAGTAAATGGATAACAACAGCAACAAAAAACAACATATTACAGAGAAATTAAAAACGTTGATAGACATAAAATGTGACACTTTAACTGACAATTATGCAAGTGTGCACTTGTGTTTGTGTATGTATTTGTGTTTGTATTTGATTGTTGTGCCAGCTTACGCCTATAAATATGCATTTAAGGAAGGAAAAAGTATTTCTTTATTTATTAAAAAAAAATGCATAAACTTACTCAATTTTGAGCTTGTTAGTAGCGGCAAATACCTTCTGTTCAAAGTTTAATGTTAAATAAAAGCCATTATTGAATTAAACATGAACTACTCGCATTAACATTAAGCATACCTTACAAAATGTTTGGTATGAATGAGGAGTACATGTGCTTTTGACGATTGATTTGTAACATTTGAATAAATTTGTAAAAATAACAACTTACAGGCAAATCAAGCACAATCTCTTATCTATGCAACATGATTCAACTATGAAATGAAAACATCTGACGCAAAGCCAAGAAACAGTTGGTTATAAAAAAAAATAAAAAGCTAAAAATATACAAATTTATGAATACGAACAGGTAAATTTTGAATTGATGAATATTTCATGGCAATGATTTGTAGCATAAATTTGCAACAAATTCAAGCAAAGGACTACAGAGTTAATATTGAAATTTTGCTTTTGTGCAAACAGGGATTGCAAACATTTGCATGGATGGGTTAATGCATAATAAAGGGAGATCGCAATAAAAGTGCATTATTTTATTCAGAAATGTACTAATGTAACAGTTACCAATGTTATTGTGAATTCCTTCAATATAATATTTTTTTGAACACTCAGTAAATCTTTAATTGAAAAAGAAAAGATTTGCTCTAAGGAACTGCACTTAGACTTGATATCTAATCAAAGCTCTGTATGATATTCGTAATAAAATGCAATGTAAACGATGGAGAAGCCATCGTGATATCAAGAGAACGTAAACATTTAATGCGGAATATCCAATTCCTACTCCCAGATACCTTTTCAATCACCCTTATCGGGAATAAAAGGCGGACAGTTTGTTCACGTGAAATATTTCCCGTGAAAAAAATATGTTGAACAAAATTAGAAAATAGTTAGTATACTAACACAACAACAATGCAAACATTGGCGATCACAATTTTAGGGAAAGGGAACACTTTTCACGTGAACTTTTATTCCCGATAAGGGTGAATATGTTGGTAAGATCCTGTGATTGTTGTCTGAAAGTAATGCAACTTACAATTATTTTTAAATAAGCTTGAAGTTTTCAAGAAGTTGACTTTTGGATTAACTTTCATTAAATTATATGTTATTCAAAAAATATTGACCAATGAATGAATTGATTTAAGTTGTACAGAAAAATATATGACCAAAAATATGAATATACAGTGGAATCTCTCTTGAGCGGACTCCGAAGGGACCATTGAAATGTGTCCGCATAAGGGGACTGTCCGCTCAAGAGAAAGCAATTTCTTTGCTTATGGAGGTGCCGGGACCAGTCAAAGTGTCCGTCTAAAGGGGGTGTCCGCCTATAGTAAGTATCCGTTAAGGGAGATTCCACTGTATTTTAGCCTTTGCCTGGCTCTAGGGTACTTCATCTAGACCTGCTCTTCTGAGGCAGTTGCCCAGAGGAAAGGTTGTTCACATCCGCAAATTGTGAAACTATTAAGATTATTGATCTAAGATTTACTCTACTCATTGAAGTTTAAATATGATTCGTATGTAACTGTCATAAAGCTTCACAGTCTTTTACAATGTGCTCTGGAGTTTCATCATCATAATCCAGATTCTGCACCTACTGTTACTCTCAAGACCGAGTCTCTTGAAGTGTTTCCTCAACAAAAAATAGGATTTTTTTATTTGAGGATATGGGAGTTTTAAAACGATATACATACATACATACATAAATCGTTTGTTGATGAAAGGCTCGTAGTAATTGTTTTTAGCAAAGACATTTTATTACAAAAATTGGTAGCTCATACGATAATACGTCGTATGATTATGAAATGATCCATATTTGGTCATTTCTTTAGCAGAATTTTGCACTAATATTTTCTTACTTATGAAAGGCCTCGTGTGACTGACATGAGGTTTTTCAGAAACATATCAAGCCAAGCAATCTAGGCAATCAAACATTTTTCAACCAACAAAAAAGCTTACGAAAAAAGGACCGATAGGCACCGAAAAAATAAATAACTTGAAGAAACTTGTTCAGAACGTACCAGAAGAACACATGGCCTACAGTAAACAGCAATTAAAGTAACAAAAGTTCTTAATTGCTAAAATTTAATATAATTTTACTAAATCCTTTGTTTAAAAACTAATTTCAATAAAATGATACAAATAATCTCCACAAACCAATATTAATTTATTTAAAAAAAATTATTTTTCAAAGCAATAACCCCTTTTATTTATTAAAAGCCTCTTTTCAGTCACTTTAGGTGTTTTAACATAGAAAATAATAAATTAAAAATATACAATTATTAAATATTTTCAGCTTCAGAAGCCTAAACATTGTTACAAAGCTTGAAGCGACAAAAAAGTTCATAAGGGAAAATAAACAGTTTTCTTTTACTTTCCAAAAGTTTATTTTTTGTGACAAGAAGATTTTCATAAATAATCAATTCACATCTGGTTATACTTTCCAATTATTATTTGCACATGCCTCAGTTCAGGAAGATCAAACCAAAGGTGTTCCATGGCAATATTGATCCATCATTGGATTCTTTTCGATACGAGTCCTGTTGGAACCAGACAGGGTGCTAGCCCACTGACTGGATTATATGTTCTGTTAAAAACACTGTATATATTTAAGCAAACATGTGTAACTCCAACAGAAGTCAAAGTACTGCAATATATCAAAAAGTGGCTGAGATGTTGGATAACTTTCATTCTTTTATACAGAAAAAAATATTTTCTTGTCAAAATATACGTCAAATTTAAAATAAAACCCAAAAATCAATTAAAAATTTTATTGAGTAAATTAAATTTTTAATTAAATTAAATTTTTAAGCAAAAGTTTATTGACTTAATTATATTTTTAATTGATTTTTGGTTTTTTTTAATTAAACGTGTTTGTTGCACGAAAATTTTATTCAATGTAAAGGTTCGTAAATCGACTAAATTAATTTCAATAGGTAACAATTAATATTTTATATTTTATTCCTTACAAGGCATGCAATACACAACTTAATATATGGTATTATTTTCTTAGAAATGAGAAGGTGGAATGGATGAGTTCTTGCAAGTTCCTTTACAAAACGCTAACAAATCAGAATTGAAAAGAAGATTAAGCGGCTAGTCACTAGAATAATTTTGTCGTAGCTGTCAATATCAGCACGGAGAGGAAACTCTCTATTAAAATGCTTTGATAATGCCCGTTCTTGTATGTATTAAGATAAAAAATGTATTACCCGTCAATATTTCGGCGTTATGAGATATCTCAATGTAATGGGATGAATCTATTACCGCATCTTTGGATATCAGCCCTTAAAATTTAACCACCCTTTAGAATTTCATGGATCTTTTTTAAGATTGATTCAGACAATCAAAATGCAAACTTCCATATTTCCTCTCTACACAAAACTCATTATTGAAGAATAACCCAAGACACCTTTTTATATTCTCTGAAGCAAATACCTCACAGAGTTGCTTTCACTGAGATACTTTGTTTAATCTGAAATAATCAGCCAAAAATCAACTTCAGCTCGTTTCTGTAGAATACCATTTTAATAAATTGGTTTCATAAAGGTGTAACTAACTCATCAGTAAATCTTCTCATGCCTGCAGAAAAAAGCCAAATATTCTTCACATTGAAATTAATATTTCGTCTTATTAGAAAGATGAGCTTGATAGCACAACAAATTTAAGCCTACATTCTTGGTATTAAGTTTTATATATCCTTTCATTAGAAACGTGAGCTCTGGCCAAAAAGTTGCAGGAACCATGAGGATTAGCAGTTTCCCGCATGGCTAAAGGCCGGGGCACAACGAAGCAGTCATACGTTAAACAACAACAATCCAGTGCATACAAACCTTGTCACAAATTAAAAGCTTGGAGTTTCCATGAAAGTAGATACCTAAGACTGTAAACCGCCGCATATATTCGGATTCGTTTTTTTAACCAAAAAACCTGTTATAGATCTACATTCATGAATCAAGAAAACAAGATTGCACACTCAGCCGCATGTACTGCGCATGTACGTCAATATAGAATACACACGTGTTTTTGTTGTAAAATGTGTGTGAAAGAGAGAGCACATTCCACAAACAAATGTATGCATTTTGTTTACAACAAAATTCTACATCTACGTCACAGGCAGAAAATAAAATAACGGACCTGCGCAATGCGCAATCTTGTTTTCTTGATTCATGATCTACATTGATGAATTTAAAAAGCAGTTTACTTTCTCTCTCTCTCTCTCACTCCCTATCTCTCTCTACACTCAGTCGTTCTTTTCTTCTTTAAGTAAACAAATATTTTATAAAATAGTCTTTAAACAATTTGCAGCAATTCATTAAATCTAAAAATTATACATAGATAAAAAGTATTAAAACATTACAGAAGGTTTATACTGTACCAAATTTTAGATAAACTGTAAAAAGATTTTTTTGGAAAATTTTACGTCACCCTTCGTATAACAATAGAAAAAACTCAGACATAGTTACGAATGAACGTTAACTGTAACTTCAACATCATAATTATCATCAACATCATCAAAATGCTGCAAAGAGTTTTTAATTCAAATTGCAAAATTTTGCAAACAAAAGTGTTTTTGAAGTCTAGTACTTTCAAAGCAAGTGTGTGACTGTGTGTGTGTGTGTGTGAGTGTATCTGTGTATGCGTGTTTCATGAATACAACTGTAAATATGTAGAGGCTGTGCACGAAAACCTATGCATGAATGAATGCAATGCAAACTGAATGCTAAAAATAAATAAGATAAAAATTACGAAATTAAAAATATAATAATTAAAAAGCTTTTAAAAAAAGAAAAAACCTTCAAGAAGCTGCGCGAATATCTAGAGGTAAATATTGTAATCGGTATTTTTTCTATACAATAAATTGTGGATTTTGTATTTTGCAATCACTATTGCCAGGTAAATCGAAAAATGGTGTCCGCAATTGATGGGAAATATTTACAGTACTAGATAAACTTGGAATCTCAATTGCATTTGAATTGGGCTGATGAGCTTTGTACGTTTTTGTATTGTTTTTGGCCGTGAGCACAAATTGTACTTTTTTAACCAGTTGCAAAACTCAAAAATGGAAACAAAATAGATTAAATAAAAAGTTTTGTAAACGGTTTTAGGTTTACTTCTTCATTATACAAGGTGGCGAAGAATGAGTTATATGGTTGGAATTCTTTATAACTTTTTTAATTATTATTCTTTCTATTTTTTTCAGCATTTTGTGAAGAAGCCTTGGGGAATCAATTATGAATCATTACGCGATCGAAAAAAGTACAAAAAAAAAATTGAATTTTATTTTTCATACCAAAAGTCTATTATGTTGACCATCATGCACATCGTCGTCATTTTAATGTGCGCATTGCACATTTGGGGATATTTGAAAGAAAGGGTGTACGTTGACAAACCAGGAACCATACTCCAACTGAAAACCAACATTCGAAATGAAATCATGGCCATCACAAACGAAATTTTGCAAAAAGATATGGAAAATATGAGATGTATACTCTCTCTCTCTCGCACGTAAGTGCAAAGCAGAAAATGGACAGCACTTACAAGGATATAATTTTTCAAGTTAATTGCAAGAAAATCCCCAAATATAATGTATTAAAAAAATATTATAATAATCTCATAAATTAAAAAGTTATAAACCATTTAAACCATATAGCTCATTCTGCGCCACCCTGTACTTTGTGAAGGCCATATGGTCCCAAGATGGTAATAGATTAAAAATTAAAAAAACTTGCAATTGCACGATTTTGCCTAGGCAGTAAAACACTGAAAGGAAAAAATTTATTGAATTAATGAATTTTTTTTAACGTAAAAGCTCATTGTATTAATTAATAATAATTTGAGTTTCTTATATATTATGCAATTTCATGCATGTCATGAAAAGTAATCAAAATGTTCATTCATAGAGAGAACAATTATTACAATACTACTTCATTAGTTGAATGAATGTCTTTTCTTTTTGTGTAGAGTCTACAGCTCCTAAACCTGATATATGTTAAAAAAGTCTTAATGTTTTCATGCAAAATTTTAATCTCCAAGGACGCATTTAAATTATTTAAGAAAACTCAAATTAATTTATTTTAATAATTAAATAATACTTCGTTATCAATCTTTAGTATTGACATTTCATATTGCTTAAATTATTAGAAATGTGCGTCTGCATGATGAAGGATTATGGACACAAAAGGATCACAACTTTGTTGCCCTTTTGGTTGTTTGATGAGTTGTTTTATAAAATTTCAACTTTGAAGCTATTTCTTCTTGAAAATTAATTTTCTAATTCAGTTAACAGATGTGCTGGCCCTTTTTTAATAAATGTTGGCAGAAACGCATAATGGACTCGTAATTGATGCTGTTGTCTATTGTTGTTCTTCTCAAGTCGATGTGAGTAAATGTAAAATGAAAAAAACATCTCATACTCAAATTATTAATTAATAGCACAGGGAATTGTTTGATAAAAATCTTGAAACAAAATTTAATTTAATTATATATGTATGTAACTAATATACCATGTATTCATGGAAAATTAAAATCATCATCTCATTTTAGCAAAAAAAAAAAAATTAAAATAAAAACACTGTTTACTTACTATCCTGGTTTATGCTGCAGCCAAAACTTACAAATGATTTATGATAACAACACTAATGGAAATGCTGACACAAATTTTCTACACTTAAACTTGATGACTATGATGATGACAATTCTAACAGCACACTTTGTTAGTGCTTCCAGCACTAAATAGTGACTACAGCTAAAACCCGGTTACACGCACACACACACACACATGCAATTTTATACAATGTTTCAAACTACTCGTAGCCATATACAACATTTAATAAACGTTGAGTTTTGGAACACTATTAAATTGGATACAAAACTGTTAAATAAACTACAACTCATGATGGAACCATTGTGCTCACTGCAAAAAAAAAACAAATACGAAAAAAAGCAAAACAAACAGCTGTTGGCATAGCAAGAAAAGAAAAGAAAAGTAAAAAGAATGAACTGTTTTGGCCACACATGTGTCAACATTTATTCACATCACTTTGCTGAAACATGCTGTAATTGCAGTTGAAGATTGTTGTCCAACGCAATGTCGACATTTACAACCATCAACTGACATCAACAGTTACACAAGCACACAGATACAAACACACACCTACTTATATACATACACATGCATTTACATGGCAAAAATTTTTAACATAAACAATACAACAATAAAGCTGCCGCATAAAGTGATGTGTTGAGGAGTGAGACTGTATGGTCTCAACAAGCAAACTAAACTGTTTGCCTCTTTTGTAAGATTGCCATAAATTTAAAACCTCCTAAATAAAAAAAAAAAAAAAACACAGAGATGGGAGAAAAATCACACATATCTAGAATAATTGAAAAACGCCAGGATGAAGGATTACATTGGCGTAGTTGCATAGTGTTAAATTGGTCCCAAAAATCAAGATTTCAAAAACCTTTCGGGTGATTTTTTATTAAATCTGGGGGCAAATTACGGCATTCGATACGGTTCGAAATTTTAAAATGTTTCCACATAAACTCTATTGAAATATTTCGTAATTTCGTTCGATAACGAGTGCCGTAATTTGCCCCCTGATATCTTTGGCAGGATGCTCTTACTTACAAGTACACACATAAAATAACTAGAAATCAATAAAAAGAAATATCCCAGTCAGCATGTGGAAGATTGTTTCACCAAACTGAGCCTCTTTCGACTGCCTTAAATGATCAAAAACTGATTAATCAGTTCTGCGCTTAAAATATGATTGGAAAATGAATCCCAGAAACTCTTAGAAAGTGATTTGTTTAAAAACAAAAACAAACAGCAAGCTCGTGCAATAAAATCAAGAAAATTTAAAAATATAAAAATTTAAAACAAACAAAAAACTGAATGTAAATACTCACAAACTGTCTCGAAAGTGAATCGAAATTGATCAGAAATGCGAGTCATAAAAGACTCTTTTAGAAGACTTGCGGCTAGGGTACCATTTTCTCCCGAATGAAAAGTCATTTTCGACTCGAAAACGAGCGCATAAATGCTTATTTGAATCGTGCGGGGGAGTCGAAAAAGAGTCGAATATGATCATTAATTTCATAAAATGCTGACTGGGATTGAATCAATAAGAAATATTAACAAAAGTCTAGTATGTAATGTTAAATTTTTTATTTCAACATGGCACAATATTTATATAAATTTGCCTGTTTTGATAATTTTAATATGAAAACAAATAATATTTTTTCGGCGTTGAATTAATATTGAATACTTATAGAAAAATATTGTCGTCTTGTTGGAACAATGTGATTTAGATATTGATTTAAAGTGCTGTCATGCAGAAACTACATTAATTCAAAGTTGGAAATTATTGATTTAATATATTTCAATATAATTTTTCTATTATATTGAAAATTATTGAATTAATATGGATTCTATACAAATTAATTGATATTAAGATGCAACAGAATATATTTTTTTTCGACATATATACAAGCACTTAAATGTACAGTCTTGGCCCACGTCTGGATTTGCTAAGATAAGTTTTATCTTATAGTGTTTTCACACTGAATGTTAAAGCCTGGTTTTAACGTTAATACCATAAACAGATGATTTTGCATTCACACTAAATTTTTGATAAATTCAGGTTTTAACTCATAGACTGTCTAATAACTTTGATCTAAAATAAAATAAATCTCCTGCAGAAATGCGTGTATTTGGTATTGTATTTTTTCTGCTTTTTATAACAATTATTTGACAAACAGTACAACAACGGTTTTTGTTTGTTTGAAAAACTCTGAAATTTTAAAATGCGTTGTAAAATGGAAATTATTTTATATTTTGTAAATAAATATTTTAAAATAATGGAACTATTAATACAAGTTATTGTATATTAAATCAAGTTATTGTATATTAAAACTACGCAAATACATCACAAAATTAAACTTTTTTATCGACGGATCGATGTCAGTCATGTCGTCTATTTTCGCTTCCCAGAGGTCAATGAAAATATTTTCGTTGTTTTCCTTCGAAAAAACTTTTTTTTTCGCATTATTATTTGATTATTGTTGCTGCTGCATCTATTTTTAAGTTCTGGTCATTTTAACTTGTCAGCACTGAATTTAGCATACCGAAAACAAGTTTGCATTTCATAAACCCAACTTAAAATCAAGTGAAAAATGGCTTTAAGCTGGTTTTAACAAAAGCAATTTGCATGGTAAAAGCAGGTCTTAATAGTTGGTTTTAAAGTTAAAACCAACTTTTATTAAAATCATGTGAGTGTGAAAACACTACTACTAGGTTTTATGACTCACTATACAACCCTGAACTGATGAATTGTTATTGTCTTCTGAAAATTTGCATAAAATCCATCATACCAGGGTTGTTTTGTACCAGGGTGTATCACAGCTTTTAGGGATAAAACAAAAATTATTTCTATTCCTCCAACCCTGTTCAAAAATGATTTTTTTTTCTTTCAAAACAAACTGCTTGAATGACCAGCAACAGCATAATATTTGTGTTGATGCAACAACCAGTTGACAGTTAAGAGTTGTGTAGTTAGTGTGATCCACAGGAATAGTTCACACTTTTCTTTTTCAATTTATGTTCTCTCTTTTAATTTTTGTTTGTTTGTTATTGTATGTTGTTGTGTTTTGTTTTACCATTTAAAGTGTTTTGAATTCATGCAACATGAAAATGAACCTAATAAAACAAAGCACATCATCTAATGTTGCAAAATGTTTGTCTACGGGTGCGTTGTCGCATGATGATATGTGATGATATGTTCCTGGCCAGTGTTGATATGTTTTTGTTTTAAAATTTTTTATACTAGAAAAAGTTCAAGGAAAGATGGTATGAAAAGTGTGCAGAAATTTGTTTATTCTGGTTGAAAATTGGTTGATGTGTTTTCAAAGTGTTGCATATTATTTTTGTTGATGCTGTTGTAGATAATGGATTTAGCAGGGACGGATTATTAATGAAAGCGCTTATATAGGATGGCCCAAAATAAAATAAATGTTGTAAAAGTGGGTGTACAACTCAAGTTATAATGCTAAATGCGCAACAGATACAATTATTTTGTGTCTTTAAAAAATCATTTATATGACATTTTGAAGGGTGGTATAAACCTATTATTTAGTCTGATTTAGAGCGCAACAGCCAATTAGATATTGGCGACAGCAATACTTGCCGCTTACTTTGCAAATAAACAAGAACAAATTGTAAGAGCTTTTAAAGCTCTTTACCTCAAATGCTAATGTCAGTTGGATTTGTTTTTAGACATATCTGCTTTACATTGATTTCAATTCAGGTTAGGTGTTTTGTGAGTTTCAAAAGTGATGATATATGGCAGACAAAGATCACTCAGATCAATCAAAAAAGTTCATAGTTGATGATTTGAAGGCACTAATTCATGTAGCTTATTATTAAGATCAAAAAGGACTTGCTAAATCGTTTGATATTGGGCAGCACACGAGCTGAAACCAAGAGGCGTTGAAAGGCAACTTTTGCATGTCTGAAATGTTGCTTAAACGCCATAAAAGGAGAAAAATTTTACATTTATTCATGACTTGCGATAGAAAATGAGTCCATTACGATAATCTGAAGAGCAAAAAATCCGTATGCGAAGCCCGGCTAACCGAACGAATCAAAGCCAAAGCCGAAAATCCATAGCGCCAATGTGATGATCCACATTTGATTTAACCAGAAAGTTGACGTCTATTATGAGCTGCTGCAATTGCATCAGATTACAAGGGAGCTTTACCTTGAACACAATTAATTCGTTTTAAGTGATCATTGACCGAAATCGCCCAGAACTGGCAAGCCGACATGAAATCATTATATTCTATCATGACAACACTCGACCACATGTTGCAAGAGCCGTTTTAAAACTTTTTAGAAAATAGTGGTTGAGATGTTTTGCCCCACTTGGTTTATAATTCAGACTTTGCCCCATTTGATTACCAGTTGTAGCAATCCATACAAAACGCTCTCACTGGAATATTCTTAATTTCAGAATAGAGTAGCCAAAATTGCTATAAAGAAAATCTGGAAGTTTTCAAATGAGAGAATACAAATTAAAATAATTGAAGTTTAATGAAAACGGAAAATCAGTTCTTTACACGCAATGAGAATATCAGCATTTTTTCAATACAAGAACTGGGCGCAAATTACGTCTAAGTTTTAATCGATATCGAATGTCGTGATTTACCTCTTGGACCGTCAGAGGCGTTCATACATTGTCTAATTGCGCTTTTACGATAACAAGACGCTGGTCTGTGAACTTCCTCTAACTATAATACCACAAACGGGTATCACTGAAGAAAATGTTCGACGCGTGGAAGAGAGTGTGCAGGAAAATCCAAAAACTTCTAGGAACACGTCTTAGAAAAAGCACGTCTATGCGAAACTTATAATGAGCTGCTTAATGGGGAATTAACTACTGGAATGTATTTAAAAAAATTAATGAAATTTACAATGAAGAAATCAGAAAGCATTCAAATCCTTTCCCTATTTTATATTTTTACAGAACTGCTCCCTCCCGTATTCTATAATTAATCAATTTTCGACTACAAATGCAATTTTCAAACGTGTATTGCTAAATCAGGCAACGCTTTAAAAATTTAATACGCCGAAATTTTTGTGTTTTATGTCGTCGCCAGAATATTTTAATTTTTCATTTGTTCAGAACTTTAGCAATAAAATTTAGCTTTAGAGAGTTACAGAATAACTTACGAAAATAGCTTTTTTCATTGCTAACATCATAAAATAAGTGCTCCAATGACGTTACCGCTAAATGGTTAATAATAAAAACTGAGTGCAATGATAACTATTCCTATCTAATAATTTATTATCATATTGAGAAAATTTAAAGTTCATTTTAATACATTAAAGGTCTGCTTGAATACACCATTTTTTTTTTGATTTTTATAAATTAAATTACTACCTCCAAATCAAATAAAATTTTTTGGAATTTAAGAAACAACATTTTTTTAACTAAGCCAGTTTTGCAATGATTTATAAGTTTCAAACAAAGCTAAATAAAATTTTAATTTAAAGTTACAAAGTAAATTGGCCTAAAACCACAATTTTTTGACAAATTCAATTCTATTCAGAAATTATTCTAGCACGTCGGCAGACGTCCGCTCTTTACACAAAATTTTTAACCATATTTTGAAACAAAGCCTCGCTTATTGCATTAAACACATTCACCACAGCAGGCTACACGAACACACGACTTCAAATGCCGTAAGCAGCATTTGTCGCCTCGTAGCCGGGTACTTAATTATTTTGGAGACGGCAGCAGCAGCATCTGGACATGATATCCAAGTACAAATGCATAGTTCAGTATTTGCCACTTTTATATATTTTGCATTTATAAAATTTAATTATTCTTTTAAAATGTACTTATTTCACGTAAAAGAACAAAAATGAATCAATTTGTTCTATACGTCAATTTTTGGATATTGTTTCTGGTAAATAATATTAAATAATTGTACGATATCATACATTCAATATTTTGCATTGTACTGGCAACACTGCATTTGCTCATTGTAGCCAAAGAAATAGAAATTAGTGTAATTGAAGTACAACGATAAAATCAGCATACAAAACAAACATGTCGCTCTCTTGCCTTGCTATCTTCAAAAGAATCATTCTCATATAAATATGTGTATTCTATCCTTGACATTTGGTAGTCGGTAGCTTGCTTTGGTGAATGTGTTTAATGCATAATGCATATCTCGTCAATGCAGCGCCGAATTTCATCTTTCAGAACGTCAGTTGTTTCTTGTTTGTTCACGCAATTCCAGTGTTTAAAATTAATATTAAAACATTTCACAATTAAAATTCTTTGCTCAAGAGTGTAGCGTTAAAGGATGACAGGTCAGTTCTTGACATTCCATCATTCGACAGCCAATTTAATTCCTAACCACAAATTTGCCCAAACTTTAGCAGCTAAGTTAGTCCCCCAAAAAACATTTCAACATTTTCGATTTGACCAAGCTTTAGGAAAGATTTATTTACATTCCTTTCAGTTTAGTGAAATTTTGTTATAATTTTTTATTTATCATGCAATTGATTTGATGATTAAAATTAAAACCAATTAAAATTTTTTTCCTTATTATTTAAATAAAGGCCTCAAAGGGCCAATTTCACCAACTTATTTAAATATCAATTCATATTTAAAAGTAATTTTTCCATACAAAAATTAATGAAAATCAACATTTAAATATGAATTGATATTTAAATAGAGTTGGTGAAATTGGCCCTTAAAGTTTATATATTTTATCTTCACTTATATCATAACGTATGTGTGCGAGTATATGTGAACACGTTTGTATACAGTTGTTTTAGCCATCAACTTGCATTAAGTGTGACAGACCGCAAAATGCATCATCACCAACATGAGCGATGAGTGTTTACGTTGATGTGTATATTTTGGGTCCCTTGTATGAACGTACAAATCGCTAGTTACAAGTAGAAAGGCCCTAACTCAAATATAGGGTGTTTTTTTAAGGGGTATAGAACTTCGAATTGAAATAAAACACAAGAAAATCGTTTTAATGTCCATCAATTTGGCTTTATTGGAAGGATAATTTTATGCCATTAATGTTTAAATATAATTTCGGGCATGTGGCCGCCGCGGCTGGCTCGAATAAAGCCAATTCTACAGGTCCAATTTTCAACCACTTTTTCGAGCATATGGGGCCGTATGTTGGCAATAACGCCACGAATGTTGGCTTCCAAGTCCCCTAACGTTTCTGGTTTGTTGGCGTAGACGAGCGACTTCACATATCCCCAAAGAAAATAATCCAATGGTGTCAAATCACACGATCTTGGTGGCCAATTGACAGGTCCATTCCGCGAAATTATGCGCTCATCGAATGTTTCCTTCAATAAATCGATTGTGACGTGCGCTGTGTGGCATGTAGCGCCGTCTTGTTGGAACCACAACTCATCCACATTCATGCCATCCAATTCGGGAACAAAATAGTCGGTTAGTCGGCTCCAATTTCTGTGCACGGTGGCGAATCGATTCATTCGGGTCCTCTTCAACACTTTGCTCTACAGCGGCAATTGTTTCTTCGGTGCGCACTGTTCGACGTCTCTGCGGATGCGTATTATCACATAGAGTAAACGTAGTGCGAAAACGATCCATGGTTAACCGAATTAATTGCTCTGATGGACGATTACGTCGACCATAAAATGGACGGAGCTTGCGGTAAACTTCGCGAACTGAACCATTATTTTCGAAATAAATTTGCAATATTTGCAAGCGTTGTTCTTTTGTCAACCTGTTCATGATGAAATGGCAAACCAACCTAAATATTAATCACTTGACAGCTGACAAAATGGCCGCCAGTTAAAAAAGTGATGCCAACTTAAAGTTCAATACCTCAATAAAAAACACCCTTTACTTGTAAATTTAAAGGAAAATGTAAAAACATAATCACCCTTATACCAGTTGTCGACTTCGACGACACTTTAACATAATACCAAAAAATTGGGACTTTTTTAATTGCTCTCGAGAATAATTTTGTGCTACTGACAATCTATTTCCGTTTTCTAAGGTCTATAAAATATCATTAACCTGCCAACAGTTTGTCAGTTGTTTTCGACAATGGGTACACATGCCCTAATTTTTTGGTATTGTGTTAAAGTAACATCGATGTCGACAACTGGAATAAGGGTGAAAAGAAACAGTACACTCAAAATAAAAATCAATCCATCCGTACTTAAATCAATCAAAAGCGGTGTCATAAGTACGGTAAGTACGGTTTTACTCAAATCAAGTACAAAAGACTTAATTCAAATACGGACTATTCAAGAGCTAAATACTTAATTTTATCCATATATAATCCCGATTCCGTACTTGAAATAAATCCAAAACCAGATTGGATTCAGAAAACCTGAGATATACTTTCAAAATAACTTTGATTCAAGAATTTCTTAGTTGATTTAATACGAATCCGTACTTGAAATACTTCCAAAATGATATTTATTTAAGAAAATCTGGGATTGAATTAATCTAAAAATGGCGTTGATTTAATCCCGAATCCGTACTTGAAAATTTATATAGGTTATTTGTTGAATGCTTTTTTACTAAATAATAATAGGTACTTGGCCTGCACAATACTGCCTCTTTATCATCAATGAATAAATTATCTGTTTTGCTCTTAACTATAGCCCACGTTTCTAAGCTAATTACATATATAATCGTCATCGCTCTGAAAGTGCAAACCCATCAGTGCTCTAAGCGAAACTATGTCATTAAGAAGCTAGGGGTTCTTGGTCACCTAGAGCGATAACATATTTCTGAGTCCGGTCTTAAAGCGAGTTGAGCAAAATAAAATAATTATCAATGAGAACTTATGAGGTATGTGTTGCAGAAAGTTTTCGTACATATTACTATTTTTTACCAAATAATATTACATGTTATGTAGATATGTATGTATATTTATATAATAAAAAAAACTACAGATTAAAATATACTTCTATATATAAAACTTTCATGAAATTTTCATAATGTTAACAAAGTGTGTATTTTGTTTTTTTTATTATTTGTAAGGACAGGAGCAGAAGCAATAATTATACTGGGTTCACAGACGTCAATTTCTGTTGAGCAAATTTTGATCTTATTAAAGATGAAAGAGAAGATAAATGAAATTGGGAACTATCATATTTTTCTCTCCCGCTTATGAACTAAAAAGTTGCTCAACTAAAATTGCCGTGTTTGAAATGGGACTTGTTAAAAACAATACGCACAATCGATAACAAAAACTCATATATTTACTTACTTACAGCTTCGCAATCTAAGTCACTCAGAAGTTTTAGCAGTTTGGAGTCGTCCCTTGCTTTCACTTTTTGTCTTATTTATTTATTTATTAATTCAGATTTTAATATTGATATTATAGTTTTATTTTGTTCACTTTTATATTATTAAAAACACTTTTGCAAACGAGAAAACAGCGCCTAGTCACTTTTAAATAAAACAGTTTCCGTTAAAAAGTACAATTATTATTTTTATTTTAATATATTAATTTTTTCATATTAAATTCAATCACAAGCACACTAACGAACTTGAAATTTTTTGGTGAAAAGGGTTTTTTATTCTTCTTTTCATATGTACATAAAGTAAGTACACAAAATCGTACTTAAATAAGTTTTTTACTCAATTTAAGAACTTTGTACTTGGTTTAAATTTTTTTACATAATTTAAGCTCTTCATACTCAATTTAAGACACTAAAGTATTAGTTTTCTAAAGTAATCCTGTTTTCGGTTTGTTTTCAGTAAATATAAGTGCTATTCGTATTTAAATTTTTAAGTATGATTCGTACTAAAAGTAAGTAGAAAAAACTTAAATCTTGCACGGCTTTTTTCTTTCTGTGTACAACTGCTTGTGCAAACTGTTTTGTACAACTGCTTGTAAAAGCGTTATTTCTAATACTATTGCCATAAATTTTTGTGACGAGATGCATTTGCTTGAAATGTATTGAAATCACTGTAAAACTCAATGTCGTAAAAAATACGAGTTAGGGCTTTTCGACTTGAGATCATCTTTATGTAGATACATATCTTTTATAATTTTTTTTTTTTTTTGTAAAGTATGAGTACATGTGTTTTAGAAAATAAAGTTGTAAGGGCCACAAATTTACAATTTAAAATATTATTTATTTTAATCTATTAAGTTAAATTAATATTACTTGATTCCAAAAAAATTGTATTGCAGTGCAAAAAAAGGTACGAAAAAGTAAGCTTAATTTAATAACCCAGCAAAAAATTTTGAAGATTTTGTAATGGGTAGTACTCCTTTAATGGCTTACAAAGTAATGAGTGGTACTTATTTATTTAATTATTTTATGTGAATAATAAAGACTATCTAGTAATGAATAAAATAACAACTTATTTATATAATTATGTGAAAGTACTTATTGTGGTACTTTCTATTTAATAATAAAATCTATCTAAAAAAATATTTATTGATCGTGAAAGTGAGCTTCGAAAACAGCTTCGGTTTACTACAATATTTATTACAAAATCTAATTATTTTCGCATATTCTTCAATATACGTATTCATATATTTGCTTTGTAAAATTATTATTTTTAACAATCCCATAAAAGGCACAAGTTTTATAATTATGTTAAAATTCTATTAGTTTATAATTTTAGACTATTCTATTAAACTTTGCATTTTTGTGAACAAAAAATAACCCATTAAATTTTGAATACTTTTAGGCAATCAGTAATCTATTAACTTTTGGATATTTGTAGGCAAAAAGTATAGGGTACCGCATACTTTTTGAACTTCTCAAACAAAAATAATGGGTTATTCAGTCAAGTTGTAAGTACACACGACTGGAGAGTACACCTTCTAGTAGGCAAACTTTTTTGCTGGGAAATGTAGAATAATTTAAAAAACACTACAGAAAAGTCGAAAACTCGGGGGGACAAAGTTGAGGATGGATAGTTCCAGCAGAAATAGTTTAAAAGTTTTAGTTCAATCAATAGCGTTTTAAAGTTATTTTACTACACGTTTAGCTAATATTTCTTCTATTACTGATAATGGATCTTTTATCAAATGAGATTTTGTTGTGGTCTTTTCTGCATTTTATTTTTTATAGGCTCACCGCGACGGCATTTAAAAAATAATAATAGATTTTCATAATAACACTCAATTCTTTTTATTTTTACTGTTATTCTTTTATTGATATCCGTATAATTGTAGATTTCATAAATTGAAATCTAATAGAAATTAATGACGGCGCAGTTTATTAAACTAGAAATTAACTACTTTGATTATTTAGCACAACAAACAGTACTCCTCTCTTACATATAAGTACATAGTCCCAGCTTCTAAAGACAGAATTTTGTTTTTCGCTTGTGTTAGCATTGGAGACACATACCGCCAATTTTGGATTTTTGTGTCATCATTGAACTCATATACCGCCAATTTTGGATTTTTATGTCATTATGTCTCTATTTACACTATGCAAGTCTTATTGCTAAGCTGATTAGTTTATTAGGAGAGAGAGACGGGGGGAAAAGAAACGTTGCTGTTCCCCTCGTCTCTCTCTCCCTGAAACTAATCAGCTTAGAAATAAGACTTGCACAGTGTGATTTGGGACTATTTTTACATGAACCTCCAATATTAGTTGTTTCACATATTTTTTTTTTCTTTTGGTATTTCTATTTCTTATATTTATATTTCGTTTTATATGTACATATATCACATAAAGAATTTTATAATAAGAATTCGGTAAAAAATACAACAAATTTTATGAAAAATTTTATAATGTAAATCCGGTCTACAACGAAAAATTTAATTTGGTTCACCAAAATGAGCAAAACAGTTTAGAAAACTGAACCAACCAATTTTTGAAGAAAAAAAAAAGATTCAAACTCAAATAAAATTTAACTGTCTCTTCCACTATATCGAAAGAAAAACTCTGCGAAAGAAATCTAGTCGCTCGAATTCTATTAACTTTTTATTCCACTATGTCGTTAACTTCCCTTCGCTTATGATTACGTATGTCACTTTTTTGGTGTTTGTACATCAAAGTAGTGCCAATTTGTTAATTTTAAGTATTTTCATTTACAGGAAAATAAATACAATCATATTAAATAATAATAAAAAAAATTTAACAAAATAGTCGCACAGCGACCGCATGTTATTATCGTTTTGCTTTACAACTACATTCGCTCTGTTAGAAATGTGCGCGTACTTTCTCGCATGAATATAAAACAATCCTCACAAAAACATAAATGTGAAAAAAGGCCAAGTTCCTATCCAAAATTTTTCCAATACAAAGAAATGAACAAATACGCATTATTTTCTCCTTTTTAGAAAGGTAAAAATATTGCCAAGTAAGCAGACTATCTAGAAATTGTATTACACCCTTGCGATTACAAATTTATATAACACATAGCATATTTTTGTATTACGTATTGTGCCAAACAAGAACTTGGTAAAAATTTATATCTCACTACTTTTAATGGCCGAAATTTTGGATAGGAACTTAGCCTTTTTTACATTTATGTTTTTGTGAGGATCTGACTACTTTTTGAAAAATTTTCTGTAATAAAACCTTTTAAACTTAAAATTTCTAGTGTGTCTTATATATATTAGTGAATACTGTGCCAGTTGAAAATGGCATAGTTGCATAAAATAATGGGTATCATTACAACTGGTCGCCCATTTGTTCGCAATTTGGTAAGAGTCATCTGGAAAGACGGATGTAATTTTCTCAATATATTTACATAGCCAAAGTACATAAATCAAAAGGATATGCCCAATGTGCATGCAAGGTTTCAATAGGGTAGGTGGTGGTTTAATTTTTGGATTTTCCGATTGAGTAAATCAATTACTATTTGTCTACAAAATGCCAGCTCTCTACAATATAATATTACGTAAAATTTTTATGGGCCTGGCCCCGCTGACTTTTATATCTGCTAGTGCTTATGGTTCATGCAGAGTTTGGTATTATAAAGTTAATGAGAAATACCTGAGTATTAAATTAAAAACTGCTAAGCCGAAGTACCTGAAAGACAAAGCTAAGATGTATTGGTGAAGTCACCGCTACTTTTCAAAATAGGAAATTCTCGTTTTTTTAGATTTTTTTTTGTGATCTCTGATCTATTTGTGTATCAAATTTCAGCTCTCTAGTGCGAGTTATAGCTTTAAATGCGTGGCGCCGCATACCGGAAAAAACTTCTTTGTTTTAAGATTTTCCCATTGGCTTACCCTACACTTACTTGTTTATAAAATTTTAGGTCTCTAGCAAGAATTAAATTATATGAGCATTATCCGTCCCACTATTTTAAATTTACAATTTTGTTGTGAGCTTATAATTCATGCTAATTTTCTTCTAAGATATGCTAGACCGAATTAGGTTAAACACAAGGCTAACATTTTATAGGAGTGATCACGCCCACTTTGTAAGGTGATAGTTTAAAGTATTGTATACCTTCAACGCGTATGCAAGGTTTCACTAAGTTGGCTTGAGTTAAAAGCTGTATATTAAGTTTTTAGTTCCAAACAATACTAGCGTAGCCCCGCCTATTCTGGTAAAATTTTTTGAGTTTTAGTTGGTTTCTCACCTAGATCTACTTGTGTATCAAATTTCAGGTCATAAGCGCAACTTTAAATTTTTAATTTTTATGGGCGCAACCCCGCCCATCTAACTAAAATTTACGTGTTTCAAGATTTTTTTAGTTGTTTTCTCACCTACACCTACTTGTATATCAAATTTCAGCTCCTTAGCGCAACTTTTAATTTTTAATTTTTATGGACGTAACCCCGCCCACTTTTTCAAAGTCAAATTTTTTTTGGCCAGTGCTAATTATTCGTGTCTTGTTTTGTTACAAACGGATAATAATAGATAAATAAATCACCCTTATTCTATTTGGCGTCGGCAACATAACACGGCGTCGTTTTTAATGTTGTTTAGCAAATCGGTATTCCGTAGATAGTATTGCCATTTATCGATGACTGTCAGCATATGTTTGGTATTCTGAAAGTAACATTGATGTTGATGTTGCCGTTCATTTTGTCGTCAGTGTTTTTGATGTCGTGTTCTGTTGTGTGCATGCCTCAACGAATTTGAAAAATAATTTAAATGGTAAAAAAGAGAAATATAAGTAGATATAAAAATGTACATATTTATTTGAAAAAAGTTCTTAAAAAAAAGTGAAAAATATAATATTGACAAAATTAAAATTACCAAACCCAACCAATTTGAAAAGCTTGTGGAAGAGTTGGAAAAGTCCTTCTTTTGCTAGAGGATTCCGCAGGGGCAGTATTCCTAATAATTTCAAGGTGCAGTGGGAAAGTGAGACTGCACTAAATTCCCTCGGTCCACAAATTAGAACTAGTGGTGGATGGTAAAATGTAAGGTAAATAGTGTGTTGGGAAAGTATACTGTATGATAAAATTTTTTTACAGGCCTGGCGCGACGTGAGGTTTAAATTAAAAAAAGGTTGCAAACAACAACAGCAAAGCAACTGAAGGCGGGTTATAGAAACAATTAGCACTGAGTACCTTTGGAGGAAGCTCCAAGCTCCAATAAACGTTGATCTGATCCCTTTTGTTTCAAAAGTTAGGCTCTATTGTATCCAATACATTCCTAAATGATGTTTTGTTCATCCTAAAATATTTGTAAAATATTAAAAGGATGACCATTACCCATTATTTTCCAAAAACATGAGAGAACTTATCACTTAATTTTCCGTGGGTAACTGGCAAATGCATGACTTTTGTCTGAGAAATCTTATTTTCACTATTAATTATTTTTTTTATTTTCATCGTCTCAATAGGAAAGAAAAACATTTTATTTTAATTTATTTACAAAGCTTTTACTTATACAAAAATACTTTTACCAAAAATAGTAAAGAAAATGAACCAGCTGACTCAAATATTAGATATGTGTATTGTATTTATCGATAAATAGGCAACGTCGTCATAACACTGTTACGGAATACAAAGTTAGCATTGATGTTGTGTTATATTGATGATGTTTCAAAATTGATGACGATGTTGCCGACGCCAAATAGAATAAGGGTGAATATATCTAAATATGCTGAGCTGCAGGGCATTAAAATAAGGTTTAAATTGTATGGGCGCGTCAACGCCAACTTTTTTAATAAAAAATTTATAGCTCTTGCATTTTCGCATTATGTATGCCAAATTTCAATGAAAAGGCTTCCACTAAGCGCCTTATATTAGCTTTTTTAATTCTGACTTTTATGGGCGTAGCCCCGCCTTCCTGGCTAAAATTTCTGGGTTTTCAGATTTTTTTTATTTTATTTCTCACCTAGACCTAGCTCTGTATCGAATTTCAGCTCAATAGCACAAATTTTAATTTTTATGGGCGTAGCCCCGCCCTCCTGGTTACAATTGTCGGGTTTTCAGATTTTTCTGGTTCATTGCTCACCTAATCTCCTCGTGTACCAAATGTTAGCTCTCTAGTAATAGCGGAAGTGCTTCATCAATTTAATGAGTGTGTCAGTGATCAGTGGTCAGTGAGTATGTCTTAAAATATGCACTTTTTGCACTTCTCTATCTCCGGAGCCTTTCCTTATAAAACTTTCAAACTTCGCATATGATTTATATATCATAATTTTACGATTGCGGGGTACAAAGTTATGAGGGGGTAAAAACAGCTCGAATGGCTTCGTGTAAATATACACACTGCGTGCATTGGCTGGAACTTGGCCTGGCGCACTACCGTGCGCCTAGATAACCAAAACAAAAGTCTTCAATAACATTTTTCTGACTCTTGCCTACAAATAAAAAATAATTTGAAGTAAAAGTAATTTGAAGCACCCCATCAGGTGTACAGTATGGTGTGGGATCACATCTGAAAATGTCATTGGGCCCTACTTCTTCGAGAATGAAGATATAAGTGCTGTAACCGTAAATGGAGAGCGGTATCGGTTTATGATAGAAAATTTTTTACGTCCTGCTCTTGAAAACAGACCTGGTATGTGGTTTCAGCAGGACGGAGCCACTGCCCATACTGCCCGAGACACAATGGCACTTTTAAGTCAAATTTTTGGAGAGCGAATAATTTCTCGAAATTCGGAAATTATTTGGCCAGCGCGATCGCCAGATTTGACAGCACCCGACTATTTTCTTTGGGGTTTTTTGAAGGAGCGATTGTATGTGAATAAGCCAGAGACAGTCCTTGAACTCAAGGCAAACATTGTTGCAGAAATTCGAACGCTACAGCCACAAGTTTTGAAAGATGTTATGGAAAATGCTCTAAAAAGAGCCCATCAGTGCGAAGCTGAAAACGGTGGTCATTTAAGAGACATCATTTTTCATACTTAGTGTAAAAAAATTTCCATTTTGTATATTATACATATAATCTGAAAGAAAAAATAAAAAAAAGTTAATAAACAAAAAAGTTATTAAACTTTTACACCCCTTGGTTTCTTTTGGACCACCCTGTATTATGTACAAAAAAAAAAATAATAAGGTGATGTAATAATATTTATACAAATTTTTATTGAATTGTTTGCAAAGAAATTTTACTCTTCGAACGAAATATAGAAAGTGCTGGATTTTGAGATTGTGTTTCATTTGTTGAAAACATAGCTGTTAAGTAATGATTAGTAATCGTAATGATTACTAATTTGATTACTTTGTTTTTAAAGGTGAAGTAATGATTAAATTACGATTATATTCAGTTTCGTACTTAGTAATCGTGATTACGATTACTAATAATGGAAAAGTAATCCTAATTACTTGAAATTACTGCAAAATAATCAAAAAGAATCAAAATTATTAAAAAAATAATCCAATTACTTCTAAGGATTACTTTTAATTCTTCTTGATTATTTATTAAGTTTATTGCATTTCACTTATATTAAAATTTAAAATATTTTATAAAAAAATATCTGTTGATACATTTTTATAGTCTTTCAAGAAATTGGCGTGTATATGTTTTTTTGTGATTTTCAAAAATATTTTTTTGTGAATCCTCAAATCATTTTTTAAGAGTCTGTGAATAAGACAAGAAGTTTGTGGCTGTTCAAATTGTGTGGTTTGAAGTCTACTGACAGTTTGTCGAAGCGACTATGAAATGCATACAGACAATGCTTAACCACCAGCAAAAAATTTCACTTTATATTCTTCTATATATATATTTTTTTTAGATTGATATTATTAATGTTGTTATATAAACGAATATGTTAAGAATTTCTTAAACAAAAAACATCCAATTGTATAAATTTCTTTAGAACTTTTTCAAAATAAAGTAATCTTAATTCAGTATGTTTGAAAATAATCAAAATGAATCAAAAGTAATCTTTGAAAGTAATCGGATTACTTTTTGATTCTTTTAGATTATTTTGTAGTAATTTCAAGTAATTCAGATTACTTTTCGATTTTAGTAATCGTAATCAATGATTTATCAGCAATTATTTTGAAGGCAATTATATAATCATTACAATATTTTTTAAAATCTAATCTAATTGATTACTAATCGTAATAGTAATTTAACAGCTCTGGTTGAAAACTCATTCGAATTAGTGGTATTAAAATTTGCATGCAAACACACTTACGTTCTTTTGCGACTTGTCGTTCGAGTCAAAGTTCGTACAGAAGTAAAATAGAGAAATAAAAATCAGGTAAGAAACAGTATGAAGAAAATTTTTCGACATTGTGGAAGAAATAGTTAAGTTTTTTTTTTTCGAGCATTTCAAGTTAATAAACATGAACATAGTACATAATTATTAAATTGAATTTTTTTTTAAGATTTTATCACGAAGTTTTTGGTTGTAGTCTACTTAAGAGTTTCCTACGCAAAAACGAACGAAGTTCTAATTCAATCCAGTCATCTTTCCTACAGAGAATATATAAAATTTCAACATTGAATTGCCCCTCTTTTCAACCTAACCTTACCTTATTAAAACTTCTTTCACTGAATTCATGAACAAAGGTATTAACGATTCATTCAATACAATAGAATTGGATAATAGGATATTCTTACATTATGTTCCTTTCCAAAAATATAAAAGTAGCCAGAGACTTGTATTTAAAAAAAATCAGAAAAAAATTTGTCAATCAATTTCAAAGAACATATTTGCCAATTTCAAATTCTTTGAGACCAGTTTGGCGAGAAAATTTGCTAAAACTATTAAATTTCACTGAGAAAGAGAAATTCATTTTTATTTCATTAAATTATTAAATCATATAGATTTTATTAACCACTCTACAATAAAAATCAATTTATTTTAAAATTTCATTTAATAATAAAAAAACAACAACACTGAAACATGCAGCCTTGCTTGCTTGCAACATGCAGCCTTTCTTCATTTGATTTGTAGTATGACCTAAAAAAAATAATGCACTTAATTTTCTTCAAATTGATTACGCTTGCTCCTCTATCATGGCCAAAAATTATGTGACTAAGAAAAATGTCAACACATTGCGAAAATTCACATCAATCAATGTCGAAGCGTAAGGAAAGAGTAAAAAACTAAGCGACCAAAATTATAAATAACCACAAATGACAAGTGAGTCAATGAAAAATTGCACACTAACCGAAACATGGACTGAAACATGAATATACCAAGAAAATCCAATAAATATTACATACACACAAAGCATATTTTTTATATTAATTGTACATGTGGGCTTCAATCGCTGCCCCGACACTAAAGATATTTGCAAAACTAATGCCAATCATAATTTATGAAACTTTGACAAATGGCCCAAAATAACGGCAATAGCCCTTGTTTATACCCTACTCTACTCGACTCTACAAGACGACATACTCAAAGGTGTCAGTTTACTTGAAAATACAGTCAAATCCCGATAATTCGCAATCGCAAGGGACCGGCTATTTCTTACGAATTATAGGGGTTTTTGATTTAGCTGGGTTTCGATTTAACGGGGTTAAAATAAAATAAATACGAATTAACGGGGTTTTTCAATTTATTTACTAAAACGATAAAAAAAAACAAAAAAATTTTTAAAAATAAAATACAAAATAAAAATTTGTTGTTTTTGCAACACTGACTGAGTTTTATGCGTGCGCTTTAACATTTTTGATTATTATTCATTAACAAACTGATCTTAAGAAAATAAACACACCCACAAGCAAAAGCAAGAACCCACGCAAATAAATAGCGGTAAACAAAAAATCATTATTTTCATGTTTCTGTTGTTTTTATTACGAATTATAAGTGGTAGTTAGCAAACAATTACGATTTATAAGAGTTAAAGAAGATTTTATATGAAAAAAATTACGAACTAGCGAGGAGATCAAAATGTATGGACATTTTACGAATTAACGAGATTTTCTCAAGGGACCGACAGTTTATTGCGAATTATCGGGAATTACGATTTATCGGGTTACGAATTATCGGGATTTGTCTGTTATATAAAAAAAATAAAAATTATATTTGTTGTTGTTACTTGTGAACACACACAAACTGGCGGATTTAATTGAAATTATAAAAAAAAGACAATAAACAAAATCCATTTGCAAGAGCATGAAAATATCATCTGCAAGAAATAAAAAAGATAAACGTCAATTTGACAATTCCATTCGATTTGTCACTTTGATTTTATTAATGAACTCAGTCGTCAAGTGTTGATGGCGAAAGTACCCTTCACTAGGTAGAGTGCCACAATCTTAAGTTTTTTGTTTTGTTTTAGTTTTTTTTTTTCAACATCATCACCATCATTTTATATATGATCTGTCTTCTTTAAAATTTTGTATTGCATTAAAAAAATATCTTTGCCAGAGAATAAAAAATTTATTTTGAAATAAGGCATTAATATTAGTGGCATACGAGTAAATCAATTCGCTTTAGTTCTATATGCAATGCGAATAATATTCGTCGCCAATGTTGTAAATGATGTCGTTGTCTTAATATATCATTTACGTTATGAATCATTGTATATGATTAGTGGCCGCTGAATGATGGCCACTTGTAAAGGGTGTACCCAAAGCCAAGGCAAGATTTAGCTGACAGTTTAAACACCATGAAAAGTATGCACAACACACATGATACTCAAAAATTTTGGTGTTAGATATATTTCCGCAATTATTATGAAAAAAGTTGAAACGGTTTGCATAGTGCAACTTCAAAATTATCATTATTGTTAACGAATGTCTCATATTCTGAGATATTGAGGTAAAAGTTTAAACAGAAAAAAAGTTACAGTTAAATTTTAATAAAATAATTGAAATTTATTTGCTGGTAGTTCAGCATGTCTATATACGTATTTCATTGGCGCTTGAACCAAATCATCAGTAGACTTTAACCAGAAATTTTAAACAGTCACAAACCTCTTACTTTATGCATAGACTTTCAAAAACTATATGAGAATTCATAAAATAATAATACTTTTGAAAATCACAAAAGAAAAAAATAAGCTTAGTAGGCTTTGATGGATGTAGAAAAATAAAATGAGTTCACCTGGATATAAATTATTTGCTGGGTTTTGTATCAGTTTCAAAGCCTACTAAGCTTATTTTTTCTTTTGTGGTTTTCAAAAGTATTATTATTTTAGGAATTCTCATAAGTCTATGCATAGACTTATGAGTAAGATGTTTGTGACTGTTTAAAATTTGTAGTTCAAGCTCCAATGAAATACGTATATAGACATGCTAAACTACCAGCAAATAAATTTCAGTTATTTTATGTATACTTCTGACAATATGTCAAATAATAAATTTTCTTTAAAGTTAAATTTTGAGAATAAAATTAGTTAATTTAACCAAGGTAAACTGGTAAGAAAAAGCTATTTCAGACATTTTTTATATGTATTGCAAAATCTATATAAACAAATTTTTAGATAAATAAATATATAATTTCTGAAATAATTAATTGGCCCTTACTACGACTTGCATTAGATTTTGAATCTTCGCAGGCTGTAGAACATTTAGTGTCGAATGTCAAATTTGCACTTTGATCAGGGTTATCAGATGTGACAATTTCTCGCAAAACGTGGTGATTTTGCAACTTGTTTGGCGTCTTAATTTTCAATTCGGCGACATGGCAATAAATAAATTATTTGGCAATTTTTATGGCTATTTAAAAAAAAATTGATTTAAAAAAAAATATTATAATTCATGAATTTTAGTTTCTAAAATAAATTCTACCAAAATTCGTATGCACGAAATGAAAAAAAAATTGGTTTTAATGATTTTTCTTTTATTTATAAAAGTTATTAAGGCGTTTTGAATTTGGATAAGAAAAATGTACAAGAAAAACATTTTTGGTCATCTTATTTGGATTTTCTGCTAAATTTTTATACGGATTATTTTATAAAAATTTATATTGAAAAAAGTTTTATATAAAACAAATTTATTATCAAATATATATTAAGAATAATTACATAAAATTAATTTTTGCGACTTTTGAAGTTAATTTGGAGAAATAGGTCGGAAAATCTAACACCCCCGAAATATGAGCAGCTGAAATCACCATGGAAAATTTTGTTGAGCATTGAGTTTGATACCGAATGAAATTTTTTCTTGTTGCAGTACTTTAATGTGAAACATCATTAAGAAGTGTTAAGCGATTGTTATTTTTTTTTATTTGTAAGCACCTCAACGCAAGTTGTAAACTATTAATTTATTTGTAAACTTTTAGGCCCTATTATGAGTTGCATTCGATTTTCGATCTTTGCTGGGTATCGAACATCGAAAATCGAACGTTGGATTCATATTATGAGCATCGAAAATTTCGTTGAGCTACGAATTTTCTACCGAACAGAATTTAGTTTTCGATGAAGTATTTTAATATGAAAATGTTTCAAAAAATCTTGAGGCCGAGGCACAATGAATCTGTCATACGCTAAACTTCGCCGTTTTTAACTGACATTAACGCAACGACGGAGAAGGTTGGCACAATGAGTACTTTATTGACGGAAGCATTTGAACAGCTTCAATAGGTCGGTTCTCCATTTTATTTATTAAATTCAACATTTTGTATTCATTTCGTTTATTTCTTTTGTTTAATTTTGTTTTTGCTGCCGCCAACCACAAAAAACTAAATCACAATATACCAAAAAAATCAACCAATATCTGTCAAACTATTCAACGTACACAAAAAGTTAAAAGTTGACCAAATGTTGTACTTTGCGTTGACGGACATGTACTGAATGTAACAGACCTCATAAGTCCCAATTTACACTATGCAAGTCTTATTGCTAATACCCTTTTCACACTTACTCACATCTTTGAGGAATGCGTGGAATATGTTGAAAATTGAAAAAACCTGTTCACATTACAACATCTTTCATCTGTCATGTATTATAATACTATTTTTACGAGTGTGAGCAACTACTAATTAAATAATAAAATTCAATTTAAAAATTCAGTAGAAATTGATTTAATTGCTGGCTCCTGAGGAGCAGAAACAAATAATGCTAGAAATTATGTTGAAATTATGACAGCGGATAATGATGATAAAGATATATTAAAAATTTTATCCGCAAAGATTTTGCGTAGACATTTGCAACTATTTTTATGTAATTTACATATTTCGATTTGGAAAAATATATAACACATTTTAATATATGCCTACATATACATACATATGTATATAATAAAATCTTAGAGTAATTACGGATCTTTTTTTTGGGAAAGATATTCCAAAATGTAGCTTTGAATGTATGTACATATGTACATGAATATGTAGATATACATACATACATACATATGTATACATTTTTATAGTATGTATGCATGTATGTATATAGTTGTATACATTTTTTCTAGTGATGACACTAAAATAATCGAAAGATGTTGAATGGAACAAAGTGAGATAGGAACATCTTTTGAAGATGTTAAAAGATGTTAAACATTCAGCCCTGTATAATTCTATTGGGAAGATGTTATCATCTTGCTAAATTGATGAAAGATGAAAGATGTGAGTAAGTGTGAAAAGGCTATAAGCTGATTAGTTTGCTAGGGGAGAGAGACAGGGGGAAAAGAAACGTTGCTGTTCCCCTCGTCTCACTCTCCCTGAAGCGAATCAGCTTAGCAATAAGACTTGCATAGTGTGATTTGGGACTAAGAAACCACGTATTTCAACTTAGCTGTCAGTTGAAAAATTCGAAGTTTAACGCATGAAGGATTCATTGTGCCCTGGCCTTTAGTCTTAAACAACGTTTATTTTTAAGTACACAAGCACAAATTTTAAGCTATTTTTTGTCGATTTTATTCACAATAACGACCTTTTTTATCGAATGATCGTAATATAGCATTTTATTTTTATTTAATTTTCAGTCTAACAATACAATATTTTGAACAAGCACAGTGAGTGAAATTCACAATAGTGGCATTCTTGAAAATGAAAATTCGTTTTTATCAATCACAACCTGCTGCTCATACTACTGCTACTGAAATTCAAAGGAATGTAGTTGAAGTTAACACAATGAACGAATAGCTATACAAAACTAAGAGCTTCAGCTCTCGTCATGTTCGTACAGTTTTCAGTTTGACTCACTGCTGCTATCACTAATTAATTTCTTGAATTTCGTAAGTTGTTCTAGTTAGTTCGAATAGCTTAATTTTCTTGACTTATCCAACCTGACATTGCCTAGGGCTATCAAATTATGGAACTAATCATAACTTTTTTTCTACGAATATAATTAAAATAGAAATAAAATATTTTGTTGTCTTCATTTTGATTTTGTTGAAAATATAATTTTCCGCAATTTTTTTTTAATTTAGTATCGGGCATATGACCACTTCGGGTGACCATCGCCCTAATCGGAAACTTCGATTTACGAACACTTTAGTTTGCATTGCACATTGGCGATAAAGTGGTGGTTATTGTGTTCGCAGGCTTCGATCGTCTGAGTTGAATTACTTGATCTTGGAGGCTAATTTATATGTCTTTGTAAGTATTACCTACTTATCTTGAAAAATTTAATTAAAACTGTTGCCGCTTCTTTTCAATAACATTTCTACCTAAGTGCAATTTTACTTCACTTCATATCACCCTAGTCGTTTTTAATTCAGTCTTTTATTTGATGAATTGACTACATGACTTTATTGGAAATGAAAAACATGAAATTGTTTTTAAGTTTTTATTTTTTTTAGTTTTATTTTTTTAAGCCATTTGTAAAATGATAACGAGTAACAAAAATTGTGCTGGTGTATACATAAGTCTTATCAAAAGTTACATTGAATAAAAGCTTTCATTTCAAAAATGATCAAATATAAGAGGTAAAATCATCTGAAGTTATTACTTGAGGATATATGTATGTACATGAAATAACAAATTCATACATGAAAAATAATGAATTTTTATTGGCAGCCAGTAGCAATTGAAGATAGTTTTATGAAATTCGTTTAAAACCATTGAAGTAATTTGGAGAAACATAAACAATATTTGACATATTTCCACTTATAACACTTCGATTTTTATTGCCAGAACAAGTAGTTTTTATAGTAAATTATATTTTAAAGTTTGTAGTTATCTTCTTAATTTTATTTGTCTTTCAAATAAGATACAACTTTAGGCACACGTTGCCTATGGTTAAGCCACTTATTTTCTCTCTAGTTTGCACTCCTCTACATCTTTTAGTCTCTTTTAAAATCTACTCCTATGAATACGGCGTTTATAATTCAAGTAATAACTTTAAACATATTTGAGTGCCTCTTGCCCACCTTCATCCACACTTACCCTAAAAATATCGGATATACCACCCTACCACACGCAGAAACATTTCATGCTATCGTCGGCAAGGTTAATTTAACAGTTTTCGGCAATGATTTTCCTTTACACACAGAAAAAAATTGACAAAAATTATTTTCAATAAAACCATGTTATTGAATAAAATTTTTAATTTCAATAATATTTGTCATTAACTTGAATATTGTAGTATTTATCAATTCCGCGCATTTTAAAATATCATTTAATGCACTGCTGGCCAGTGAAGAGCCAGAGTGCCGAACATCAATCGGCTTTTTGTACAAATGAATGCACATACCAAGGCGCATTTATTAGGTGGCAGCACTACATCAGGTGTCTAATGTCATTATACCAATCTAAATGTCAAATTTGGATTGTGTAGGTATAAGCCTAAAAGCATGCTTTTATTTGGGTATCCATGAACACCTTTCGAATATTCAGTTTTGTATGGTGTTTGACATTTCCTATGAGAAACATGCAATCTGACGATGCTACCCTGTTTTGAAAATTAAGAAGGTAATTTATAACAACAAAGTACATGTGGTTATTGCTGTTGTAATATTTGTTGTAGAAATGCGGGTACCTGATTGATATGCCTTGGCACATACGCTTATACATTACTTCGGTTTTCTCTCTGTGGGCAGCATTGATTTAATGTCATTTATTTGTGTTGGTGTTTTCCTTGCTTGTTGATTGACTCAACCTGGTCATGTGCTGATGTTGTTGTTTTTTTTTTTTTTTTTTTTTTTTTTTTTTTTTTTTTGATTGCTTGTGTTGTATACGTGTGAGTTCGGAAAAGTAGCCGAAAAACGTCGTGGCTTCTTTTTTTACTCAACAAAGTTATTTTTAGATTATATCAAGACATAAGAAATCATGTTTTGCTTCTATTCATTATTTGCTTATTCAATAATGATTTGCTCTTTAGCTGAAAATGAAGAAAAAACGCGCCATTTACAAAAAAACGCACCAAGCATAGAATTTCTTTTTTTAGTTTAAAATGTTTATTGAATTAATTTTACATAAAAAGTATAATATTATTTTTTTTGTGTTAAAAATTTAACACTTAAACAAGCTTTTACAGTTCAGGGTTAAAAAAATAAAACCTATAAAAACTTAACAAATTTGTTTATATTCATTTTTATTATAAATAAATTCTGTAAAAAACTTTTTAAAGAGATCAACCATTAATAGTAAGGATTCAAAACTAATAAAAGAACTTAACTTTTTTATTCAAATAATAAAAAAAAATTATCAGAAGTTTAATACATTTATACCTGATTTACATTAAGCATTTTTTCATGAAATTTCATGAGTTTTGTTGCACGCTACTTTTTCTATTTGCTAATTGCAGCGCTATAAAAGATAATGTTATATAAAAAAGGGCGTATAATGAATCTCTCATGCATTTTTCACAACTTTTTTGATATAAGTTGCTCCTCCAGGCCTCTTATTGACAAATAAAAAATTTTCATGCAACTAATTTCATGAAAAAAATGCTTAATATAAATTAGGTATTACTCATATTAAAAATACAAAAATAAAAACAAACAGCCTTTTACAATATATGTACAAAACTAAAAAAAACTTAGCAAAAAAAAAAAAAAAAAAACTAAACAAATTCGTACGTACATGGTATACATGTGTTCTTAATTATGAAAGTGTTCTAAGTCATACGCATTTTCGATTCGATATAGTAAAATAAATTTATATTAATTGAGACTAGTACAACTCTAAATTAAACTGTTGCATCATTAAAATATTTTTGGATTTGTTCAAATGTAATCTACTAAATATCTCGACCAAAGAAATATATGACTTATACAACTTTCATTATTAAGGGCACATACATATGTTTGCACGATGATAAATTTTTGTACATTTATTTTATAAATTATATTTGAAACTTTTTAAAAAGAGATCAAAAATCAATTATTTCAAATTAATAAAGCTAATATTTTCATCATTATTGTTATCATCGGGACTAGACAGATTTCATTTCAAATTGTCATGTTTTATAAACATCATTACTATTAATATATTAGTTATAGTAGTTAACACTATCAGGACATTGATAAGTTTCACAACAAGAATTTTCCGGTTTTAACCCATTGTTGTGTTAAATTTGCGTTCGTGCCACCAAAAATTAAAAAACGCACCGAAATCTTTACAAAAGCGCATCACGCACTAACTAAGGAATTTTTCGCACAAAAAATTTCAAAAAGCACCCAAAATGGTGCAAAACGCACCAAGTTGACAACGCTGGTCAAGATATTGCCGGTTCGACTCATCCCAAACACATTTAGTTGCAATAGCAGCCAAGCAAGCAAACAAAAAGGGGTTGAAAAATGTGACATTCATCCAAACACACACACAATATAAAGTATCACTGAAAATAAAATTTCAGTCAACAACTTTTTTCTTTGATTCATTAAATTTCTTTATTGACTAAAAAAACATATTCAATAAACGTGCATACAATTTTATTTATCAATAATGCGAAAATCGCCATCACAGAAAATTCGAAAGATTTTTTTATTGAATCAACGATTTTCGTGTTCAAATATCAAAATCATTTTTTTCTGTGCATGTATTTCATGTTCATTCAAAAATGTTTCCTTTTGAAATAACTTTATTTCATGTTTATTTGGCATTGCAGTACTTTTAAATTAAAATGAAGAATCATGTTGCATCAAAGTTATTTGAAGTTGGAACAATGTGAATTTTACAAAAATAAAAAATGAAAAAAACAATACGAAGAATCATGTCGAATCAAAATTATCTCGAATTGATACAAACTGAATTTAATTTAATGTAGTCCTCACCGAGAGTATCAATTATTTAAGTCACAATTCCTTTTTTTAATCTGAAGGATAAGAATACAAAAAAATTTGCCTTATAATCTCAAACATTTTTAAAGGGTAAAACGGAAGTCAAAGACGAATAAGCTTAAAAGCCCACATTTGAATATTTTTTTCTTCTCTTACGTGAATTCTCTAATAATCTTCTTAGTTACCGGCACTAGTCTTTTGTTACACATTTTACTTTAAGTTTGTTACAATAATGTATTGTGTGCTTTGTAACGATTGTTTTTTTAAATATTTGCAAATGTGGCATGGATTATGGGTGTGAGACAGAGTGTGTGCCGTTTCCCTGATTTAATATTGTTAGGAAACTAGGACAAGGGCAAGGACACTTGTTAAAGCCAATGTTAAGTAATATTAAAGTAAGCGATGCCAAACAAGCAACGCCAGTCTGCCAGCCAGCAACCAACAACCAAACAACCATTCCCAGCATTTTTAGCTTTTTTCGTAACCGAGAAAATTTACTTATTTTTACATACAAGTGCGAGTCTGTTTAAATATTTGTACATACAAACATTTGAACATTTATATTTAGACTTTTGTACAGCAAATGGAGGGATAATGCCAGAATACCCCACGTAAGCAACAGAACTTTACCAAATCAATGGAATAGCACAATTTTTTTTTCCTGCGTTTGATATTTTATTTTCTTCTCTGTTTGAAAAGTGACATACCCAAACACATGCAGTGCAATATATATCCTTATACACACGCAGGCAAATATGTACGAGTATATTGGGAAGTTACTTGCAAAGTAATATTGCACTATGTTCCTTAAAAATTATCATATGTAATTTAGTTTAAAAAAAATGCGAAATTTAGCCTAATCAAAGCCAAACAAATAAAGTGCAAACAAAACTAATTAAACTAACTAAAATTATTACCTATGAAAAAATTAAACAAATATACATACGTAAAATTAACAATATAAAAATTTTTTGTCTAAGTAGAACAAAAAATAAGCCCATTATCTGGCAAACAATGGCAAGACTGTTGTAAACCAGAGATGGTAAAATTAAGCTTTCATTCAAAAAAAAAAGTTTTTAGAAAATTGTAATACGATGTATCAAAACAGTACACATATTTCATTTGCGTTGAAAAATATGTGTATAGAGGTAAAGTTTACACTAATTGATGCCGCACATTGGATCAAACACAAAAACGCTGATGATGAAGGTGTGGCAGACTCCGAAAACAGCTAGTTGTTCCGTTGTGTTAGTGGTTGTCCGAATATTTACTGTTAAGTTTGTTGCTATTTGTTCCTTAAAAATTATAACATGCAATTTGGCTTCCTAAATTATATGAACTTTATGTGTAGTACGTTTACATCTGAGCACAACCTAATACTTAGTAGATTTCGAGCAAAATCTAGCAGACTTCGGCTAGATATCTCATACAAAATAAAATATTTTTCGTTACTGGATATTGTCGAAATCTACTGTGTTTTTTAATAGTACTGCAAAATAAACCAATAAACTTAAAAAGGAGTATGAATTAGCTACAGTACAAATGTTTCGTTGTAGTTTAAGAAAAATTTCAGTCAATGATTTTTGTTTGTGTTCGTTAAAAGACAAAAAAAATGTTATAAATATTTTGTGGTTTATAGTTTTTAAAAAGATTTCAATTGAAATCTACTATATTTGGTGCAGTTGTAAATGTCCTATTTACCTTATCAAAATGAAACAAAGAAATATCTCTTACTTTGCAGATAAAATATAAAAGCACACACACACTTTAAGTTGTGAGTGGTTTTTCACTGAAGAAGAATCTACACAAAGTTGTAGCGAAATCTTTGCTAAATTCACAGCAATTTGTATCGTGTATTTGTGTATCAAATACACTTTCTGTTTTTTAATTGTGAATACCTTATGTGTAGTGTATTACAGGGCTGTCAGATAAGGCGATTTCTCGCCAAACGTGGCGATTTTTTAATTGTTTGGCGTCCAAACTTTTGGGTTGGCGGCATGGCGATTTTTCTTACGATAAATAAATTTATTGGCGATTTTACTGGCGATAAATTAATTTCTTGGCGATTATTATGGCTATTTTTTAACAAAATTGAACTTCAAAATTTTTCTAATTCAGGAAATTTAGTTTGTTAATGGAATAATTTCAACAATAAATCCTACCAAAACTCGTCTGCAAGAAATTAAAACAATTTGATTTTGATGATTTTTCTTATATTAATTTTAGGTATTAATGCATTTTGAATCTGGATGAGAAAAATTTACAAGAAATAATTTTTGGAGATTTTCTAATTTTGGCGATTTTCTGATCAATCATTTTATAAAAATTTATATTAAAAAAGTGTTATATAAAAACAAATTTTTCGTCAAATATTTACTAAGAAAAATTACATAAAACTGATTTTTGGCGTCTTTTGGCGATTTTTAAAATCAATTTGGCGAAATAGGTCGGAAAAAATCTGACAACCCTGGTGTATTAATGTATTTTGTATTTTTGATGAAAAAAGAAGAACAAGCTAAATAGAAATTCCCCCAGAGAGCTTCTCTATAAATTCAACATTTTACGAGTAAAAAGGCCCAACCACAATATGCATAAGAAAGCTTATGTCAGCTTAAGCAACTGTGCGGATACATATAAAACGTATGAGGCAAACTATAGTGTACTTAAGTAAACTTTTCGTCAAGTTTCGTCAATATCATTTGCTTAAGCAAAGTGCCAAACTAAATGCACATTCCGTACGGAAAACACTGTTTGGGTATTTTTTAAACTCAAGCAAACAGCAAGAGAATATATTAATTGCTTTTAAATATTTTTTATAGTTTTTTCATTTTAAACTCAGAAAATAAAGCAAAGCTTAATAATAAGTAATAAATTCATTAAAGTGCGACATAGACTCGCAGACGAAGGGTTCCATACTGACACTAGATATGTAATATGTGAGTTTCTTAGTTTTGGCGTTTGATTCTTTTTGTCGATTTTTAGCATTTAATCTAATTTTTTGATTTGACAAATTTTACTTTTTAGCGATTCTATCGGATTTTTTTCCCTGTTTTTGGCGATTTTTTAAGTTTTTTGGTGATATTTTTTTGTTGATAATTTTCTGTGTTCAAGCGATTTACTTTAGATATTTGTTTAAATTTCTTTGATATTTTTATTTTTAATGTGTTTTTATATTTATTAAGCTTAAGATCTTGTTTTGTATAAAAGAATTAACAAATTTTATTTATATTCCAATATTTCGTTGCCAAAAATGGGTAACTTCTTCAAGGAAAATATGTTTTATATAATAATTGACAATGAAAAAATATTTTTTATAAAAACGCGGTGAATCAAAAAACTCAAAAAATTATATGAAGTTTGTTATACATTGAAAAAATAGTATTTTAACTCAAATAAACACATAACAAAAATTATTTTAAATGTTGGTGTCTGTTACAGTTTGAAAAATGTTTTACATTCTGTTATCTATTAACTAAATGTCTATAACATTGTTCAACATTTAGTGTATCTGTTTTGTAGTTTATTCGTTGTGTTGATGGAACTTTTATAATATGTAATATTTCTAACATATATCTACGTCTGAAATTATTTTCTTTATCCAAAATCAATGTATTATTAAAATCTGGATAATGATTTTTGTCTCTGCAATGTAATGTTAATGCTGTTTTTGTTGTGGGAGTAATGTGTCTGTATTTTTGATCAGACTTGTGCCCAGAAATCCTAGTTTTTAATTTATTTTTTGTAGTACCTACATATACTTTATTACAATTTTCACTATCATTACCTCCACATGGTATTTTATATACTTAATTTGACATTTCTGATTTGTCTATTCTATCTTTTGTTTTGCTAAATAATATATTTAATGTGTTATGCATTTTATGTGCTATTATATATTTTTTACTGTCATAAATATTTGAATTTTGAATTCTTTCTGACAAAAGAGGAACTTAAGTTAGTGATTTATAAATCTTTGGCTCAGTAACTATTCTTCTGTTCAAATTATAGTAGTTTTTATTTTGCTTTATTAATCCATATATCAAAGAAATAGAGTAATTATTATTCAGTAAAATTTCTTTTATCTTTTCTATGTTAATTCTATGAAATTCTATATCACTAATCCTCAGAACTCTTTGAATTAGATTCTTTGCTGTATTGATTATTATCCTCTTTGGGTGTTTAGAGTAATAATTGATAATCCTCCCTGATGAAGTTGGTTTCGGATACCAATCTATACATAATCTAATTCCCTTTCTCATTACTAAAGTGTCTAAATAAGGAATTCTAGAATTACATCCCTTTTCAATTGTAAATTTTATATCATCATGAAATGAGTTTAGTGTGGTCAACATATTGTCAATTGATTGATCTGAGATTATACAGAACAAATCATTAACGTATTTTGTAACAATCCTTAGTTTTATATTTAATTTCTCAATAAAACAATCCAATAACTTCTCCATAACAATGTCAGCTATAATTGGAGAGGCTGGAGACCCCATAGGAAGTCCTTTTTGTTGGATATACATATATTTTATTATTATACTTAAAATATCTATTGTCTGTTATACAAAATATAACAATGCGTAAAAATAAATCTTTCTCAATCTTCGTATAATCCTTAATTATTTCCCATTTTTCTTCAATAATGTCTAGAGCTACATATATATATTGGTATACTGGGAAACAAAGACACAACATCTAATGAAATTAATTGTTCATCATTCTGAATCCTTAAGTCTTTTATCTTTTCTTTAAACTGCAAAGAATCTTTTACATTATATATAGAATTTTCTGTCAATCTCTTTAGAATATTTGTAATATATTTGCAAAGTCCATAGGATGGAGAACTCACAAAAGAGCATGTTGGTCTCAAAGGGAATTGGTCTTTATGGATTTTTGGTACTCAATATAATCTTGGTGCCATAGGCACATTAGACTTAAGACTGTTCTTTTCTAAAGATGTAATAATTTTTAATTTAAAAAGATTCTTAACTAAACAATTATTCATAGTCTGTAACCTTGTTGTTGATAACACCACATATAAGTTATCGAATAGCATTTCATAACTTTTCGGAGCTCGCTTTAAAATACCCTTTAATAATAGGATTTATTTTCACTCTTGGTGCACATATCCTAAAAAAAAGGTCGAATAAATTATTGCAATATACTTTTTTCTCTAAGAAATTTCTTCCATCACTGTTATAAATGAAAAGTAGACAATACAAGAGTAAAACGTTTGTATGTTTGGGCTGAAGCCCTCCCATTATCGTTATTATTTTTTAAATGTCAATCACCAAAGCAATTACATTAAAAATTTTGTTCATGATGTTATACATGAATATAATAAAGGCTCAATCACTCCCTACATTTTTATGCCCTCTTCGGGGGCAATGTACACTTTTTATCTGTTTGCTCGCACTTATTTCTCAATATAAAAAATAAATACGTCCAGTCAAAGAAACGAACTATTTAAAATACAATTGAAATTTTCACTAAAACTTTCCTTTAAATTTTCCTTAAATTTTTATATTAAACGAGCCATAGTGAGCTCTCCCATTCATATTCCTTTGTACAGTTATTTCGTTAGCATCGAAAAAGTCAAGCTGGAGTAGTTTACAGTTAAATAAACTGTATTCTTCATACTGGATGAATTTTTTTCACATTTTTATTTCTTACACAGCCTTGTGGCAGAAACACCAGATATTGTTAGTTTAATAGTCATGGCAAGCGTTGAGGGGTGGAGGGGTTGGTTTTCCACTTTGAACAAACAAAAAGTGGGCTCTTGGTTGTGTGGGTGCTATTGTGACACAGTCTGGCTAAAGTCTGCTGTGTGACTGGGCTTTAAGGTTTTGCTTTTTTTTTGCTTGAACTTCATGGAAGCTTTTTGTATATGTAGCATACATACACACACCCACATAAGCATACGTTGGCACTGGCAGCCGTGACGGTGTTAACAAAGTTCAAGTGTGTGCTCTTTTGCAAAAATTGCTAACAACTTGTTGCTGCTACAACGAAAATCTTTAAAGCAACAACAACATATTGAGTTTCATGTGCGTTGCCTTGGAATATTTAAAAAAAGGGCCTAAATTGAAAAGCAAAGAGAGAATGAGGGAAATTGAATAAACATTAAAAGAAAAATCTGCACAAAAAAATAAAGATTTTGCTTTTCGTCCGTGAGCTTGTGTGTTTTCTCGCAATTTAAGTGCAAAATTTAAACCTTTAAGTGGTTTAAAGTGGAAAATAATGTTAAAAGAAATTTAAATAAAACTCTTAGTTAAGGGAAATTAATTGGTGTTTAAAAATTTAAAGTTTTTTTTTTTGTGTAAAAAACTTTTTATAATTTCCTATTTGTACTTAACGAGAGTGAAAATTAAAACGCATTTAAAAATATTTATGTTGCTACTCAAGCATGTCTCGATGCATTTTGTTGCTGCTTAAGCTACTAATCAGTAGACTTCATCCACAATTAAAAAAAAAACTTACAAATCGTCAGCCCATGATTGGTTTGACCTACCGACCATTTAAAAAAAAATGAGTTAGGTATGGGGTATATATATTTCGAATATACACTTTCTGAATCCAAAAAGTGTTTCGCGAAATTAATTATAGTTTCTGAGATATTTAGCATTCATATTGCTCCATTTGAACTATTTTTAGATTTAATATGTATTGTTTGGCTGTAAACGCCACTGTTTGGCTATTGCGTCAAATTATTCATACAAAAACGTACAAAATAAATTTAACTCTTGTTTTGCTTTATTTCCGTAATGTTATAAAAACAATTGGGATGACCGGCGAACTTCGCATAGTTCGATGAACTTGCCTTCAAGAATTCGATCTACTCCAAATCTCTTCCTTCCTATGGATATATCTGTAGTGTATGGATACCAAGTTATGCAAATATTAATTGCGGCAAAAATTACTTGCATAGTATGAAAAAAAATTGGATTGTGTACTTGAAATAAAAATTAATGCAAAAATCCATATCAAGTCTTGAAATAAATAAAAGTCTCTTCAACTCTAAAAAGGCAGAAATTTGAAATAAATCACACCTATTGCGAAAATCTTCAAAATTCGCAATGTTGAAAACAAGCCCAAAACTAAAATTGATCATTAACATTATGAAGAAATTTTTTAAATTTAAGTCCTTAAATAAAAATAAATACGGAAACCTAAAAACTTTGGAAAAATTACATCTTTCGCAAAAAAACAGAAATTCGTGAAAAATTGCAAAATTTTAAATCAGCCATAATTTTTATTACAAATCTCTAAAACTATAAGGAACCTTAAAAATTCCATAAAAACGCGAAAATGGCGAAAATTCGCGAGAAATTGTAAAATCGGAAACAAGCCCTAAAATTGATTAGAAAAAAAATAAAGTAGAAAAGAACGCGAAAAATTCCTAAATGCATTGTAGAAATTACTCACACTGCAAGGAATAAAAAAACCTCAGAAAATTAGATCAATTGCACAAAAAATTGCTAAGATCGCGGAAATTACAATGGCTGGTAAGAGTTTTTTGTTTAGTTTTGAGGTCATCGTTAAACCGATCGACTTATTTCTATGGAGCATAAATTTTCTTCTCAACAATAAGTTTCTCAATATACAGCAGTAAAGTTGTATACATATGCAGCACAAAAAGCTAGTTTTTAAAAAATAGATTATGAAAAGTGGCGTATGTGGCACAAAACAGTATTTTTCTCTTTCAATAAAGAAATATTAACTTCTAACTTTATTCATGAAAGTTCACAAAAATTTACACATTTCTTCTAAACATGTGTCGGAAACAATGATGAAAATATAAAAAAAATTATATCGGGTATATCTTGAGAAAACTTCATGTATATCTTCTTTGTCGTTTTTCTCCATTCTGACTTTTTGGCATATGCTCCAAACCAATAATGGGCTCACGAAATGCCAAATACTTATAAGCAAACTCGACTTAAATTATTGAGAATTACAAAACTAAAAAAAAGAAATTTTTCAAAAACAAAAAATTATGTTGCCTACTTTGAGTTGCTTACGCAGCGCCAATATAAATGTAGACGTAATTATTCTACGATAAAAATAAATTTATAAAGAAAACTTTTTGGGAATTCAGTCATTTTTCAGAATTTTATACAAATGCAAATTTATTAACTCCCCTATTGTCGTTCTCAACTCAATTCAGTTTGGACTGCAGTGAGTCAAACCAACTTTCACACAACCCAACTATTTTTTGTTGTTAATATAAGTTGTGAATGGTAATGCCAATGAGTTGACTTTCAGACAACAAAATTGAGTTTAGTTCAGAACGACTATATGGACTTAAATTAAGTTTGTACAAACTTTAAGCCCGCTTATTTTTAGGACTGTCTTCACATACACGAATTTTTGCTGAGCAACTATTGAGTTGATGACAGACAGAGAAAGAGAGAGAGAGAGGAAAATAAGACAAAGAAGACAGCAGTGTGCACACTTCTACCGATATTCGGTAGATTCTATCGAATATGTGTGTAAATTTAACAATCTACCAATTCTACCGAACAAGGCCTGAAATCTACCGAATATTGTTATTTAGTAATTGAAGTCTATATATGTGTAAATTGCCTATTTTGTCACATACCAGTGCGGCCTCAGAGCGGTCATTTTCTGTCATGAAAATCATTAAAACGGAACAAAGAAATCGGTTAAAAGCTGAAACTATAAGTAACCTAATATTTGCCAAAGAATTGTGCCTTGGGTATGAAATATTTATTCCTGCCAATGATTTAATAATTTTTGCACAAAAGTTTAAGTTACAAACAAATGTTTTAGTTACAAATGTTTGTCAAATAAAAGTTATTTTAGTAGCTTTATAAAACCTATGTACAAAAACTTAATTCCTGTTATTTATGCATATTATTTTATGTATGCATAGCACAGCTATATAAAGGGTAAGGTCAAATAACTGGGGTTGACACTTTTTTTATTGGAAATGCTTCATTGTTTATGGCAGTTTAGTTTCCAATCACATCTGAAGTTTTAAATGCGCTTTTGGAACCTGTTTAATTTGATACTACTTGCACTTACCCTTTATATATAAGTACATATGTTTTGTTATTTTTTATGTTGCTTTGAATCGTTATTTTTATGTTTCTCTGAATAAAAAAAATTTTCTACCAAATTTCATTCAAATCTACCGATTTTTTTGTCGAATCTACCGAATTTAAAAATAATTGAGTGTGCACACTGGAAGACAGTCATCATATTTTCTTCCCTCGCCTGCAAAAATATTGCTTAACAAAAATTGCTATTTGTGAACCCAATCAAACAAATTAAAGAATTGTTTAAGTTTAAGCAAACTGTTATTTAAATAAAATCTAAACCTAGTGTTTTTTCTTATTTTTTTTTTGTATAAATTATTTATAAATTGTTCTTCACAATCACTCATTTGATTTTCTATAAAATATATTTACAAGAACCAAGTGAAGAAAGAGCAAAAATAAAAATGCACTTTACTTAACATGACATCAATGTACATCACAATTTTTGATGGACGAGCAATTGTTGGATGATGATGCTATTGCTTTTCATAATAATGACGTTGTTTTAATGCGAATGGAAAAAAACTAAAAATAAGATGGATCATCAATAAATTTTTAGTAAAACAAAAAGGAAATATAATTCATAAACATAATAAATATGGTAAATTTTGAAAAACTATGAAGACTGATTGGCAATTTATCACAAGAAATTGTCATAAATTAAACTTTGTCATAGCTTTAAGCCAAGGCTGGTAATATAGAAGGAAAAATAGATTTAATGGAAATAAAAGGAATGTTGCACACAACGAACGAAATGCTTAATTTTAACATTACTGTCCAAACAATTATTTAAAAAGCCCCTTATTTATGAAAGGAGTTCAAAAGCTTTCTTGAATTTTTTATTTATTTTGCTAGTGATCAGTTTAATTTATGAGCTGTACTTTAGAAAAATATTTATGTTTGTTATGAAATCCAAACTGGTGATCCAATAAAATTTTATTATATGCAATTAAGGCATAATAAAATTTAAACGTAGGCAGATGTAACTAACTGCTTCATAGTTATGAAGTTATACAGTGAAATCTCCGCAACAGGATATTCTTATTAGAAAACTTCAATAATAATTGTAAGGAGAGCAAAACAACATATGCATACACCTGTATTAACGTGAGTCAAATATAAATTAGTTTATAGAGTGATATTACAATTTGCAATAACTTTCCAACATTCAAATTTACATCTAAAAATTACCTTCAGCGTTTAGGTCCATTTATGGATGAATAGGTACCAGAGCATGACAAAAGTATAGTAGTATATAAGTACTCTTTGAGTATTGACCATCAAAGAACTATGAATGTGCATATCTGAAAGCAAAAAATAAACGCTCATATGCAAACAAATTGCACTAATCTTAAACCGAATGTGTATAACTATAAACATATAATAACTATTAGTTAATTTTAATTAGTATTCGAACTCCATTTGTTTCTATATTTGTAATTTGAACGGGCTAAAGTTCGTATCGCTTTTTAAGCCAAATTACATGTGATAATTATTAATGAACAAATAACACCAAAGTCTGTTGTAAATATTCCGACTAACAACACATAGTTGAACGGCACAGCCAGCCGTTTTCGAAGGCCACTAAACCTCCACTAAACTTACGCCAGTTCAAATCACAAATATAGATATAATAACTATGTTTATACACATTTCTTAAATTAAGCAGCACAAAAGACAACAACTGAAATTTATAGACTGTATGAGCTACAACCATATGCAGTATAAATATACTCTGACTATTAATCGGCTACGCATGTGTATATACAGGGCTGTTTTATGAACACATACATAAAGCATATTTTCAAAGAGCCACACAATCACTCACACATTTTCTGTTAACTTTAAACTAATTTTAAGCTACCCTGCAGAAAGTGCGAATAGTGAAATTGTGGTGATTTACTAGTGATGTTGCCAGTAGTACTACTGACTAGGTGTACCATAGCCAATGGTATCATCTATTGACATTTAACATTAGCTTGTCATTGAAAATCCGCCACTAGACTATAGCACTACTGACTTAGTAGTTCTTTCGGGACCGCATGGAGATATTGGCACCAAAGATTCACTAGTAAATTTTAGGGGCTCTAGTCTACAATATCGATATATCCTCTCTCGTTGTCAATAGTAAACTTATAGTGATTTTCTAGTGACATTGTCAATAGTGTTACTGAGTAGGTGTACCCCAGCCAATGTAATCGCCTATTGACATATAACATAGGGTTGTCATTCAAAATCTAACAGTAGACTTTAGTACTATTGAGAAGGTAGTTCTTTTACGACAATATGGAGACATTTGAACCAGAGATTCACTTCTAGATTTTAGTGACCCTCGTCTACATATATTTGTTTAATATTATTGCACAACATAACAAAAAAGAAAAACAAATTATTGACGCGTTCATTGACAATATCACCAGAAATACACTAGAACTGTCGTCTCTAACCTATCTCTACTCGCGCATAAAAGGAAAGTTGTCGACATTTTAACTAGTGAAATTGTCGCTGGAGAAAGATTATTGACATAGAGACATATGGTTCCAGTTTGACTAGAGGGTAACTATTTCGCAACTAGTACTGACTGACACTTGGTTTACTTTTCAATGTAATCAACTGACTATTTTAACATTGCGATGTCCCAAGCGAAAGTCAATTGTCTCACTCTGCATTAATTTTCAACTAACTTAAAGTTGAAGTTTTTAAATCACCTGGTAATCACTAAATTAAAATCATTTTCTGTGGTTCAAACATGTATCATAACACGTTGTGTACCCAACACGCTACCACTCAGCTAAGGTACCATCTAAAATAACAACAGCAAAATGTTAATATAAAACTGAAATGAGTTTCAAACTAGCTGAGAATAAATTTGAAGGCACTCATCAAATTCGTTTACGTACTCAACTTAAGAATTAATTTTGGGTATATTCTGGATGACAGTGCAGTTAGGTTTTAGTCAGTCTAAAAAATGTTAACTATAAGTTAACTACTTTTGTAGTCAACCATACATTCTACGACAGGGTTGTATACAAAAATGTATGTATTCGGTGGCGAATGATGAATAAATATCCCGAGTACCAGCGCATTTTTTGTCGGATGAAATATCCATAGCCTGATTATAAACATACTTAGACTGTAAGTCTAATACGCATGTGTGTATTTTATTTTTATTTGTAGCGTATATCAGTTTTTTGCATAAACGAATTAGAGATGCTCTTGTATGTTGGAATCGGCTATAGTACCAGTTTCTTGAAAAAAAAATCACCCTAATTCCAGTTGTCGACATCGATGTCAATTTAACACATTACCAAAAAATTGGGGCTAGTTTACTCGCTCTCAAGAAGTGAAACTGGCAAACTATTTCCGTTCTCTAAGTTCTAGAAAATAGCATAAACCTGCCAAAAGGAGTCAGTTGTTTTCGACAACGGGTACACAAGCCCCAATTTTTTGGTATTGTGTTAAAGTGACGTCGATGCCGACAACTGGAATAAGGGTGCATATGTGAGCGTACGAATTATTGGCGCTACAAATTATACGCAGTTACTAAAATCAAGACTATTTACTTATGTATATATATTTTTTTGAGTACTCATTGTCATTCTCTGATGAGTACATCAACAAACAAAATTGTCGAATTTGGCGCGATACCAATTCAAATAAGATCCAAGAACGTCCAAAATATCCCGACAAAGTCCATGTTCCTTTGAGTTTGAGCGCCGTAGGTCGATTTGTAGCAACTTTTTGTGTACAAAATTGTATGATATGCCCACAAATTTTTAAGTGCGCTGTTTTGAGGAGAAAGAGCAATCTTTAATTTTTTTTTTTAATTTGCTTAAACTCAACACTGTCTCAACTGAGATTGAATATTCAAAGTATTTCAAGACAACAGTTGTGAGAAACTCTCAGACTGTAATCATTGCCTGGATTGCTCCGAGTTCAAAAGAAGAAGGGAAACGCTTTTTGAGTGGATCTTGGATGTTTTATTACAGATGGCCTAGAATAGATGATAGCATAACTATGGCGATACCTTTAAAAGCCCATGATAGATTTTGTTCTGATGCAATGGATTGAATAGATTATGTTTCCTATCAGCAAATAGTCTTAAATGGTGACTTCTCTTTAAGACGTATGCCACTATGGTCGGTGATTGGTGAGTTCTACTGCGCGAGGACGTTTAGCGGCTGTATACCCAAATTGCTATAAAAAGCATCTTCTATTTCTTGTGGTCGTCCAATATTAGTTACGAGAATTTTTCGAGGCTCTCACCCAGGTAGATTTCTTGGCGTCTTTCCCTTAAGCGTATGCTATTTCTGATAGTGGCAGATGCTGCCCGTCATGGGCGATGGTTTATAGAGTGCTCTTCTACAAGGTAGAATTGCTCTTGTTTGGTTAATCACCTGCACTAAGGCTTTATCTTGTAAGACTTTAAAGCACTGCAAAATTGCATGGCTGAAAGCACAGCAGCAAGATGCTTGCTCTAAGTCAGGCATAAATTCTTTCAGTGATTGCGATCTATCTATACCTGGCAAGTGACAAAGTGCTTTTTACTAATGTTTATATTAAATCATTAACGTATTTGTGATTAAATATATTTATATGAACATTTTCAGGCTTTGAAAAAAATTGCAAATTTAGTTCCAAAATCACACATCGTACTTGTATTAACAAATAAAATCTCAAGCATATTTCGTAACAGAGGATGACCCAACTCTCAGATCCTAGCTGCCAGTCATAATACCCCAAAAAACTCTGAACTAGAGGGTCATTGCACCTGGAAAGCATTCAATGAAATAGGTTCATATTCCATATTTTTGGAAAAGAACATACTAATTTCATAAAGAATTCTTCAATATGAATGATAATATAAATAAGGGATGTATATAGGTTTGACTCTTCTCCATCAGTTGAAAGTAATAAAAAAATGGCAACTTTTTTGTGAAGAATAAAGGTTTATTCACACGAGAATTATGTCGGCGTTATTGGTACTCTGCGATAGGACATACGCTGCAATGTGAATTAATTTCAACGTGATTTAACTTTACAAAACAATAGATACAATACTGATTGTTTTAAAACAATACATAAAAACGACAATTTTACATTAGAAAGGTACCGTGTTATCCTAGTACCGTATTACCATTTTAATGTATCGTAGTTTTTAAATGTCATTTTAAAACGACACGCGAATGGGAACTAAAAATAAGAAAGACAACTAATTGTGCAAAGTGATGAAAACATTGCAGCGCCAAGCTTGTCAATTTCATGACAGTCGCAACAACTGGGCCAATCGCATCCAACAACTTGGAGAGTATTTGCGTAAGGATTTGAGGTTGAACTCCCTAAAAGTTGTATTGACTCAAGAGTAAAGGTCAATTTATCAAACTGATGAAAGGGTTTACTTAAAATTTAACTCATCATATAAACTTATTGCCTTATTTCCTCTTTGAGCACTTCAGGTATAATGCAGTTTAAATTCCTTCGAGTATCCACTGTAATCTATAATTTTTCATCTTGCCTTTATGAAACAGAACTTAAATGCCACAACTTTGGCTAAACCACAAGAGAGAATTAACTGAAAAAGTTTACGAAGACCTCCTGGGGCTAATTGTATCGCCTCTTGATCATGACTTGATTAAGCAATCAATCTTGTTTTTGTTTCGTTATTTTTTTCTCTCAAAACTAAGGCAAATTCAACCACGAAACTTAAATGATGTAAAATCAAATCAAACTAGTTTTGTTTGAGTGTTTTAGGTAAAAAAATCGTTAATGATGTCGTAGAATAAAAAAAAAATATATAAAAACTGATATAAATACATCAACTTTGATGACCAAAACAATAAGAGACGTTTAAATAAGTAATAAAGTATCAGAAAAATGTACATAAATTTATGTTTCGCAATTGTAATAAATCAAAATAAATTGTGAAACTATAAAATTGTAGTTGCAACAAAAATGTAATGTGATGTAATTGGCCGTCATAAAAATATTTAATGACGAACAAATCAATGTAATGATTACAAATAGGTTCCTTAAAATTTAAAATTAACTAAAATTTTTTTTGGCGATTTAGATTTTTTTTAACTTAAAATAAAACTATAATAATGGGGCAAGAATATATAATTTCTTTGAAAAACGAAACTGTCCAGCATATTCTCGTTTAAATATCATTTTAAAATGTCACATAAAATCTATAACTTTATATTGAAATGGTAATGCGGTACTAGGGTAACAAGGTAAATTTTTAATACAAAATTGCCGTTTTAAAACGAGAGGCAGACGAGAATACGCCCGATTGTGATTTATTTTCATGTTGAATTTTTTTTATATATTTTTTTATCAACATTATAAAAGTCTCTTTGAGTTAAACTGAAATTCACTGAAATTTGATCTCTTTTGTGCTTATTGTTGCCTTCTTCCAAATAAAAGTTTTTAATTTAATGCTTTCAAGATTCTTTTTAAACAAGAAAGACACCAAAAAAGCAGCAACAAAATTAAAGATAAAATTAAAATTTCAAATTCGGTAGCACAAAAATTCCATTTCACTAATCATGTGCTAATAAATATTTTGAAACGCCTTTTTTATAAATTTTTTCTTGCATTTATGCTCATTTAACTCTACAACTTCCTTTCCTTTATTAAAAGTGTAGAAATTGTGATGGGTCGAAAAAATAAACAGCAGAAACATTTACAAGGAGATTTTTTTTATAATGAAGCCGGTAATTAATGGCGTTGACCCTTTCGTTAATGGTTTATTTTTCTGATATTTACTTGGATCAAGATAAAACTTATCAGAAATGGTAAACCTTGTGAACGATAGTATCACAATGGAGATTTTAACAAAAGGGAAACATTTTTTAGGGAAAATAAGCTATCAACTCCAAAAGGTTTGTTTAATGTAGTTAAGCACATCTAGTTGCATTTCGTTGCTGCTTAGGCAACTTATGACTTTGGAAAAAAGCATTCGTAATCCCAATGTTTATAGAAAAGCTTCCAACATAAATTGAGCATTAAAACAATATGTGAAATTATACATAGTAAAAAATCAAATTTGTGTAACTTGTTTACGAATAAAAGACTTAAAATATTAAGTAGGCGTGACACCTCTACTTTATAAAATGCCAGATCGTGCCTGTAAAGAGGCCTAAGTATGCTGCTTTAATTTCCGTAACAATTGAAGAAGTAGAAGTTTGTGAAATTCCATAATTATTCGCCCACTTTTCCAAACACTGGATCGTGCCGTTTAAGCCCCCTAGTTGTTCTACTCCATTTTTTGTAAGTAAAAATCGAATAATTACAAGTTATTTAATTTTAATATAGAAGTTTGGTAGGCGTGGCTACGCCTATTTGTAAAAACATTGCATTGTGTCATTATCAGGGATCGAGATTTCTTCCAAATGGGTGTTTTTTTTTATGATAAATAAAAAGGTATTGACTAATTATCTATCAGAATCATCAGTTTAATTTAATTGAAAAACTGCTGGCAAACCAGGTAATTTTCGATAACAAGCAACATTTTTTTTTTTTTTGACAATCAGAGTTGGAGACTAGCAGTCAAACAAAAACTTTTTGATTTTCCTTCATCCACTGAAGACCGCACCGAAAGACGTTTAGCCGAAAAAACATGACTGCACGCACCCAACTATGTGTTTGATGAGTTTATTTGATCGTCTGCATGGCACTTAAGAATTCTAGAAGTTTGTTTCTACAAGTTTTCGACATTCACAAAGTCAGTATTAATGTTTTCTAGCTGTTGAATAATTTCTGTTATGAGATGAGATATTCTTCCTTATCGTGGTTGACGTATTAAGACTTCGACTACGACATTTTTGTAATATATTAAGGAACACCGCAAAATGATTTTTTTAAGCTAAGACCAAAATTTCGTAAGTAAAGTCGCAATACGCAGTTCACCATAAGGCGTATTATTTCCCAGATCTAGTTTTTGAAAACCTTATTTTGATTTAACTGTCGCTTGTTTTTCTTTTTGAAGTTTTGTTCGTATTTAAAAAAAAATACATACAAATATTTCTAATAAACGGGGTTTGTTAGAAAAATCTACAAGTGGGAGGAAAAAATTAGATTATGCTTGGATTTTTATTTCTACAAAAATATTTTGTCGTTAAGCAGATCTGTAGTGATATTCACTAACTTTTTTTAACGATAATCGCATCGTTAAAATAATTATAACTAAAATATATCGAATTTACTATTTAGTTACATTATTAACGATATTCGCTGTAGGTTAATGTCAGCTGTGACGTTATTTAAGCGACAATAAATTATGTGCTGTTAAATTTATCGACAACAATCAACAAAAAATATCAGCTGCGTACTATCGTTAAAAAGAAGTTACAGAATCACACAATCGTTATTGCAACCGACAAAATGTATAGACAAAAATTGCGATTATCGGAAAATTAAAAGTTACTGAATCGCACTACTGCACAGTGGGTTCAGTAGTAGGACATAGTGGTCAAATGATGATGTTTGATTTTTTCATGAAAACATCTCTACTCACTATTAGTCGTACCACTAAAACATGCAAAAAGATTTGCAATCAGTTGGTTTTACATTTACTTTTGTGCATGGGAAGTGAACAAATCAAAACAAGTTTCCTTGTCTTTTTCAGCAGTGCTAATAAAGTTAATTTCTAGTGCGTGTTTTTCAAAGAAAAAAACATTTTTGACTTATTATTTTACAATGGATATTTAAGTTGAAGGTGTTTACCGTTATTATTATGTATTTAATAATTTTTTAAGCAAAACGTATTTTGCGGAAAGCGGTTTCACGGTAAATCACTTTTCACGTATATTTTTTACGATGTTTTTTCCCCCTTAAGGTATTAACTATGTTGCCGTCTTATGCCGCTTTCAAGTTACATATCAAAATGTTACTCTATCAGGTATGTGATAGAGATCGTTTTCCATTTAAAATCGACTGAAAAACGTAAAAAGTTGTGATGCACACATTTATTTCGATTTCATTCTGGTTATGTTTTAAATCGAATTCGATTTCATTTCCCATCTTGTTCTATGAAAATATTAGTAAAAAAAGATGTGATGGAAAACGAAATTTGTGTTGTTTTTGCGTTATTAAATCGAGCAAGTATGAGTTGACGATTTAGAAATTATTTTATATCTAAACAAAATTTTCCTGCTATAACTTATGTGAAAATGTAAGTAAAATGCTTTAAAATAATTAAAGGCAGATGATATTACAATAAAAGGAATTTTTTATTTAAATTTATTTTTGTTTGAAACAATTTAATTGTATGTACATATGTTGAAGCCGATCAGCAAAAATCTGCCGCCGACATGTTTTGAAAACACTTAGCCGCCGTCGATATGACCATTTTTTTCCAAGACTTTTCTATGGATTTAAAATAAAAGTTTTTCATTATAAAACCCGGTGTTTGAAATGAAGAAAAAATATGCCATTCCTTACAATAATTGCTTCAGCAAATCACGATTCAACGATTTTCTGTTCGCCGTCGCCGAAAATATCTTTGGCAACCTGCAGCCGGCTTCTGCATTATTGGCTTCAATTTCAGTTAGAAGCAAAAAATATAAAGGTACAAATTGAATTTTTTTGTAATCAACTGAAAATGAAACAAAGTTGAAATATGACATCGATGCGTTTTCTGTCACACCAAAAACAATTTTCTACGTTTTGAGCTTGCGATTTCATTTCAAATCGAAGCGATTTCCATCACATACCAGTATATTTGTACTTTTAATTTAAAAAGAATTTATCGGCGTTTGTTTGCGAATGTGCATGGTACAGAGGGTATTTGTCTCTACGACTAGTTTTTTGAATTCAGCTATATCAGCTGAAATAACTGGCTTAGATCAAGAAGTTATTGATCGGTGTCATCATCTTTTGCAATGTCTTTCGTCGGGATACAAAATTAATAGTGTAGAATTTAGAGATTACTCGTTAGGAACCGCGCGAATGCTTATTAGTACGTAGCCATGGTATAATTTGACTGCTTCAGTTCATAAAGTGTTAATTCATGGATCAGAAGTATTTGCTCACTGTCTAGTTTCCATAGGCGAGCTCTCTGAAGAAGCCGCTGAATCTTGTAATAAATTATTTAAATTATTTGAGCAATTCAGACGAGACAACACGCGAAAAATGTCTCGTGTTGTCACTAACACTGATATTTTACATAGACTTCTTCTAAATTCCTACCCGTTGATTTCTTCTTTACGTAAATTACCACAAAAGAAGAAGTCTATGCTATCACCTGAGGCTTTACGTATGTTAAGTTTTTGAAAATAATGTGCAAATGTTGTATTAAATTGCCGTTATAAAATTTATTATTTTTTCTTTAATTAATAACTAACATTTTTGGTAAATAAATTATTATAATCATGAATAAAATTCCATGTGAAATTTTTCACTGGGAACAATTCCAACTAATAGCAAGTAATAGGGAAAACAAAAAATTCTAATTGGAAAAGGGAGAAATTTCACGCGGAATTTTATTCATGATAGCCCTGAATATTATATTTAACCCGCCAATGGTGACGCAAATTTGACTTTGATCAATGGTGACGCCGGTCTCACGCACCGGAATTTTCAACTGAAGATTTTTCCAAATTTGTTATTAATATTTCGTTTTTTTTTTTTAATTTATGCTCTTTGAGAATAAAGCAAAGATGTTTAATCAATTTAAGCTCTTTTATTTCAATATTAACATTAAAAAAATTGTTTTATTAGAGCATTAAAAACAACAGCAATTTTAGTAATACATTTTTCAAAATTAAGAAAAAAATAAAAAAATCACATATTTATAAAGGAAGATAATGTTTTTTAATCTTTCGACATTAGGAACTTTTACAAAATAAATAAAAAAAAAAATATTAAAAAAATAATGAAAAATGTATACTTGGTTATTTTATTCACATACACGGTGACACACGGTCTCATGTACCGGGTTAGTAAAAAAAATACACAAAGTGTGCTCACGAAGCAGTTTCGTCATTAACTATTAGTAGGGGATGTGCAATGAGGCAGCTACTCGAAGTTGCAACCAAAAATAATAACAGGGAATAATGTTATTCGAATTTTTTAACACACCCGGTCTCACAGACCAATAGGACACCAATGGCGGGTTAAAGACTTTTTTAATCTTATTTTACCCTAATTGGCCCATAAATACCGTAAACATAAACATTCATATTAATTTTGATGACTATAGCTGAGTAAACTACGTATGACGGCCTTCCTTAGAAACTTGAACCACTGTGTATTGGGTTGAAGAACAGCTCTCGCGTCATCGTAATTATTTCTTAAGTGGGGCTAGGCTAGTGTGTGTGTGTTGTTTGGCCTTCGAGAGTGATTCGTCTCGCTCGCACTGGTTTACTGATCTGCCACGGATAACCGTATAATCTTGCAGTTTTTTCGTGGAATTTCTTTAACAACCACGTTGCTACTTCCTATTTGAAGGCATATGTAGTGTACAGTCAGTCACAAAACTTTTTTTTAAATACTGTTAACAACATCTTGGGCATATGGTCTAGTTACTCCGCCCATATGTGTGCAACACCATATTATGGAAATTTACTTTGTATAATATGTAGCAATAAATAATTAAATAAAAATAAAAAATTTTTAAATAATTCAAACATATTTTTTTAAAGCACTAAACTAAATGAGCAAAACATCATAGCAGTTTGGACCTCTCAGTTTGTTGGCAACAAAATGCATATCACGTTGTGTACAGCTTAAACTGAGACACCAACAAAATAAAGAAAATACTACACACATACATTTATTAACTAAGTTTATATCAAACTCTTCAATACACAATATTTCTTCGAGTGTACATGTGTGCCAATTTAATCATATCTACCTAAAACTCACGTAAATAAATCTAGATTTATTAATTTTCTTCATCATCATTATTATCGCCATCGTCATCCTTTGCATCATATTGTTGTGTGTGAGTGTGTGTGTGTGTGTGTGTGTGTTGCTGTTTATTCTTTTGTTTTTGGCTTGATTATACTTTAATATCACTTTGAATTTTCGTGAATTGCTCATATTGGCGTGAAATGTCAAAAGGAATCACGTTTGTCCCATCAAAATTGATGAGACGAGAATGAATCATTTTGCTGTTGTTGTTCTCTTTTTAAACATGTTTTTTTTTCGTTCTTGGTTTTCTTGCGATTGTTTTTTTGTTTTTGTGGTGTGCTCTTCAACTCATATTTTCATATGATTTGACTTCTGATACATGTTCATCTTCGAGTTTTTTTTGTATCTTTTTTCTTTTTTTTTTTGTCTTAATTTTTGGAGTGTGCTTCTGCTCCACGTTTCCAGCACCTCTTGCTGGTCTTGTCTTGCGTTTGCCAGTTTAGCTCGTCTGGTACGTGTATCGGGTTACAGATGTTGTGAGTTTTTGCTTTATTGGATATGATGGTCCAAAAACTATTTCAAAATTTTTTCATACGCTTTTTTCCTTATTTTTTTGTTTGTTTTTTTTTCAGCTAAATAGAAAGAGGCATTTGTGATAAGACACAGCTGAGGGTGAGGTGTTGTTGAAATTAAGGAAGATCAATATAACCATCATTTACTTTGATTTTTTTATAAGTAATATTCTGCTTAGGCTATCTATCTATAAAAATCTGGTATACATTTTTGTAACCACACAATGTAGAGATTTTGTTAAAGATAAGTAATTTTTCTACGCAGGGTAGCGTACTAAAAAAACCTAAATTTTCTGGTCCTCTTAAGAAAATCAAATTTATGAATTAAAACGTTTTTATTTGAAATCGTTCTTCCACTATTTAACTATATAAAATTAATTTATCTAAAAGCTGCAGCAATTTCTGTCGATCCATGATTAAGCATTCATCCTCAGAGAACAAACTTGTCTGTTTTAATTCGCCAATTTTTTTTTCATTGTTGCTTCATAGCTCGGTACTTTTTAGACCGATTGTAAAAATTCTTTTATTGTCTAAGAAGGTATAGATTCCAATTGGTCCCTTTGCAAGAAAGTTGGGCAGGGACATATCTACACATTTTTTTATTTGATTTTAAGATATTCTACCTATTTTACTGCTGCAAAACCTAGAAAACACCTTTAATTCTTGTGATTTCACAATTTAAAAGTTGAAGAACTTGGCACTCATCTTGACTTTTGAAATAGACATAATCTTCCACTAAAAAAATGGGTGGAGTCACGGCCATTAAAATTAAATATTTTATTTTAAGTGGTTCTACTTTAGCGATTTGTACAAAACGGAACACACATCCTGGGCTCTGAAAAACTCACAATCCTGCATTTCAAAAAATGGACAGACTTACGCCCATTAAAATTTAATTTTATATTTCACGTACTTCTTCTTAACCAACAGATTTTTAATATTTTTTTTTTTAATTTACGTCCAGTTTTGTTTCAAACATTTTTTTTTTCTCAATTTTAACACAGTTTTAAAGAAGCTGTTTGGTTCAAAGTTTGGTATGCCTTCACTTGTCTGGAATCCAATGATATTTTATAAAAATCAAGCGAAGTTATAAATATATCGCTCCTAAATAATTTCTTTATAATTTAGGCTGACATTCACTTGTCAAAATTAAGAAAATATACTGTTACGGAATTGGCAGCGAACAGAGTTAATGCAAATGCTTTTAGAAAGAAAACATTTGGTGAACAAAAAGAAATATCCAGAATCGTTTATTCTGTAACTTGCTAAAGCTAAATCTCTATCGCTAAAATTCTATAAAGTCGATTTATCGATTTTCGGCTACGAATAAAATTTTCAAACGTATATTGCTAAATCAGGCATTGGCTCAAAAATTTAATCCGCCGAAATTTTCGTGTTTTTTGTCATTGCCAAAGATTTTTAATGTTATTTTTTGTTCTGCATTTTAGCGATTGAATTTAGCTTTAGCTTAAACGAGTTACAGAATACAGGGGATGAACAAACTGTAGCAACAAGAATAACGAAATAGCTTTTGCTTGTTAAGAATACACACACACATACATACATACATGGTAATGCAGACTAGTGTCCTGCACAAGAGTATTTATAAGACTTTTCAAGACATGAGAGATTTTTTCCAATGCTTTACTACAGCGAAATATTCTAAACGAATCGCTAAACAACACTGTTGGCAAGACAAACCACCGAAAAAAATTACTTGCCAACAGTGTTGCTTAGCGATTCTTTTAGAATATTTCGCTGTAAAAACAAGCAATGGATATGCTGCTGATATTGTCTAGACGTTGCTGTCACATTCTGGAAGCCTTGTGTGAAGTATAAAAATGGCCACGCATCTGCTGCCAGTCAGTCTATCAATAAGTTCGCCTGAAGTTCAGTTGTCTAGTAGTCGATCATGAAGATAATTGAATTAGTCTATCGTCTTATTATCTTCAGTGAAGAGTAAATTGAACCACGCAGCTGATAGATGTGCATAAGTGTGTTAAAGTAAAGCCAGTGAGTCATTGTAGTTGTCAGCAGAGGGAGCCTTGGAGAGAAACAGCATAGAGGGAGTAATGCTACAATATCAGCGAAGCCAGTTTTGGGAGATATATCTGTACAACAGCAGGGTAGACGTAGTAGCAACCATTTGTGAACAACGCAGCTAATTGATAGCAACTAATTGTGCACCATTTAAATAACTAAGTAGTTTAAGTTCTGTGTGTTTTTAAGTCCTTGATTAGTATACGTGTATTTATTTAGTAAATAAATTGTCATTCTTAGCCTTAATTAGTACAGGGGGGTCTTTTATTCATTTGCAAATCAACGGAGAAGCGTTTTTAAAGGGTAAATACGTAACAATATCTTAGGTTGTAACCTGCCGTAATAAAAATTCTTCTACACAATTTATTAGGTTACATACAACTGAATTGAGATGTACATACCAACTCAACTAATGTAGGGTAAAAAATTATTTTTTTATTTACATTTCTTGTAAACAATGATGTTGGTAAATATACCTTATAATTCTCATTTGGTTTAAGAGTTATAGATAAAATAACAATGTGTTATTATCAAGGATATAGGGAGGTTATTAGATAAAATTATCAGTGTTTTTCTTTATGCTATTAATTAACTCCTAAAATGCAACTATCATACAAAAGGACGTCATAACGCAAAAAATGGAATTTTTGAATGAATAATGTAGAATTAACCATCATGTCATTGTACATACTGTATAAAAATTTCATACAAATATCTTGCATACTCAACTTTTTAGAGAAAATTCAAATTTAATTTTTCCATTAAGTTTTGTGTAAATTGAAAACTTCAAACACGTTTTCTGGTAAAATAGTTTTTTTTTAAGTTACGACGTTGTTTGATTAAATTAGCGACAGGGTAACTGGGCATGTTTTTTATTTAATAGCTATAAAGTTAATCAGATAGCATACCTCTATAGATCTACATATAGTTTTTTCTTTTCGAAGAAAATTTTTATTTAAATTGTAGTTGAAAACAAAAATTATAAAATAAAGAATGTATGGGAGACAGATAAAGCTTTCTAATTAATTAAGTGAAACTAATCAGAGAGCTTGAGTGTATGAATCTGCAAGTTTATATACAGTTTCGTTGCAATCTTATTAAAATGTTAAAATTTAGTTTTGCATGCATATAAGGATATATGAGAGATAAACAAATTTTGCAGCGATTTTTTAATGCATAAGATTTTCTTTATTTCACTGCTAAGCTGCATTTTTCCGTTTTTTATAATAATAATATAATAATATAATATAATATTTTTTGTGTTGGAAATATTTTTTTAAGAATTGTTATGAAATTCAAAATATTGATTCAAATATAACGAACAAACCTAGTGTGGTAAACAAAAAGAATCTTTCAGAACTATTTAGTTAAAGAACTTGATACACACAGGTATTCATATATAAGCAGATGATCAAGTAAACATTAAAATTATTGCAACAACAATAATTGTATAGAGATACACATACATACACACACACTTACACACATGATAGTACAAGTATACATCGTACAAAAACACCTTCGCACACAGTATTACCAGCATAAAAGTCGTTACACAGCAACTCTGAAATTCAAAATGACGGTCAATAGAATTATTCACAAACGTGTGAACAGAAGCAAAATCTTTATAGAGTAATACAGTCTATTCCATTTGGCTTTGTTAAGTTTGCAAGTTCTAGAAGCATTTGCTGTGGTATAAAAAGTGGTGCCGTATATATGAGAGCAAATCAATGTGAATAAGACAATAATAGAGCTAATGTCTTTGAAAGTAAAGAAAAGGTATATTCGATAATAAAAAGAAGAAGTTATGAACTAAATATGTATTAGACACCAGCAAAAGACCATTTAAAAGAACCTTCAAGACATACGGGAATTTTCAAATGCTTTACTTTAACGAAGTCTTCAAAAACAAACGCAGAACAACACTGTTGGCAAGACATTTGTTTCAGTTATTGCAGATATAGAAGTAAAGAAGAAAATACTAAGTGAGAAAAGAATTTGTATGCCCTACGCATAGGCGTGTATACAAACGTCATGCATGTTCATGCACACACACACACACACACATATGCATTGACATTAGTTCCTGTCGGGATTTGAGCTAGCTTAAAAGTAACTAATGGTTAATCAGAGGCGAGTGACAACTGACTCAAAAGCTAACTCATTTTACATGTTAAACGCTATTCAGTTTTTAAACGTAATGTCCTCAGAACGAGTCAGTACTCACTCACGCTGCATAAGTTTCAAATAACCACAAGTTAGCTCATTTCGAGTGAGTTTTTGGCTGATAAAATACAAGTGCACTATTAGTTACCTGCGAACTGACTAACTAATGGTTGGCCCATTATGACTTAGTTTGTGGCGCATAAAAAAAGAATAGCTAGCCATTATTAACTTAGTAATGATTAACATTTTTAGTCATTAGACGGGAATGAGTATCGAACCGTGATCACTTTGTTTGTCAGCCATCATACCTAGCACTTTGCTATTGCGCCATATAAAATAAAGACGGCACAGAGTTACGATAAACATGAATTTTATGGTAATATCTTCCCGATAAACTTTAACTCATCTCTGCATCAGTTTTGAGTTAGCTAAAAGTTAGTTCAAAGCTTATCGAGGAGATGTTAGTTGTACAAAACCAGCTCACTAATCTCAGCATCAGTTTTGAGTTAGCTTAAAGTTAGTTCGATACTTATCGGGGGAAGAAGACAGTTGTACAAAAAGCAACTGACTCACATCTGTATCATTTATGAGTTAGTTCAGAAGCTAGTTGTAAATGAGTTAGCAAAAAGTCACTTATAGTTTCAGCTAGCTAATAAAAATCCGAAAGGGATCTTACACACACACACACACACTCAAACGTACAATATACAAAATAACAAGCATAGACGCATCAAAGGTTAAGACAATGCTTCTTTTGAGTGTTTGTTACGAACAAGAAGTCTTCGCGACATCGCTTGTAGATACTCATATACATGAACATCAATACATCCATAGTGCTTCGCCTATTATACGACAGCATTTATTATTGGTTTACAATAATACATGCGACGACAATACATTTAAAAAACAAGACGAATTTATGTTTCAAGATTGCTTGCGCAGCACTCTAATATGTATATATTTATGTTCCTTAAACTCCCATTTGAGCATAGGGCACTCACAGAGATAGAAAGTTACTGTTTGCCATTCACTTGAAAGTGGCCAAAACAATTCTTTTGCTGAATTGTCAAAACATCATCAAAACTGCTAGATTTTTTATTTATTAAAATTTAAATTAAAAAAAAAACACCTTACAAAATTCTCCTCACTGTATGTCTATAACAAAAACTGCCTTTTCCTACAATTTTAAATTAGTTGTTGGCAGCGTAATATTTTTTTTTCTATTTCTTTCTATTAATTAATGTAAATGTCACATTCAATGACGTTTAATATGATGAGTCCTGTATCCAACAAATGTTTGTGCCGCCAACAACAACTAAATATGAAGCTTTAATGATGTTTATATTTATGGATAGATTATAAGGACATAAAGAATACAGCAAAAAAAAAAAATAAAATAAAATTATAGAAAATATAAATCTCTAAAGGATTTAACAAACTAAATGACCAAATGAAGAAGGACACATTCCATCTAACACTCTGCTGCTTTGGGGCAGAAATCAAGCAGCAATAGCTTTATGTCAGTGTAGCATAGAATTCCAAAATAAAAATGAATAAATAAATTAAGATGTACGAGTTTATGTTTATGTGAAAGATACATTAATTGATGACATACATACATACACATTCATCCACACTCACATCATCTAAAGCATCATTTTAATTAAGGGTCTTACTATGGCTCATTTAATGACCAGTTTTATGGCAAATTCACTTTATGTCTTCTTTGTGTTTGAACATTGGCATAGAATTATTAGTTATATAAGGGATTTTGAGAACTAAAATTATGCGTTTTGCATTTATGTATGAATGTGTGACTTAAGTGGCAAGTTCTATCTGTTCATTTGATTTCATGATGTAATTTTAGGGCGTAATTTTTGTGGGATTTGATTTAAGTTTTTCAGAAAAATTTTTTTTAAAGATTTATGAGCTTTTAATTCGTATAATATTAGACAAACAATTTTCAGAGTTGAATTTATTACCAAGTTTATTAAAAAATTTAAAATGTTTCCAAAAAGAATGGAAAATACATTAAAAATCAATCAGAATAAGCTAAAACTAGAATTTTAAACACACTGGTATCGGCTATTTGCGTCTTTTCTCTACCGCGTTTTATTTTTGTATCTTGATCTAGTTGTGTCCATTGTATGAATGGTATAAACACCCTATCGGAGAATTGGTGCCTAAAAAAAAAGAATCTACTCCAGAGAACAGCAATGAGTAGTGAAAAAATAAGTAGAGTTGAATCACGACTTGTAATTTATTGTACTTACGCGCACTCATACTTATTGCAATGTTGTCTATGAATCATATTCACTCGAAAGTTTGAAGTACGCATCGAACTCAAGCTGAAGGTCCATACCATCCGTTCAATGCGTAGTTCCGTTTTATGCATGTGCCAAAAAGTAGAATCAAGGTAATTGAATGTGGCAAGTTACAGAACAAAACGCAAAGAATGTGTAGACGCATTGGATGGATAAAGTAGGTTTACTTTCTACTTTTGTATCCGTCGCATGCATCATGTTCTCTTTTATAGCCAAATGTTCGTGTGGTGAATTTAAATATTCTCTCTTTTTGCATTAAAACAACGAAAATACTTGCGCATAAGACGTATTGCATGTAACTTGAATTTAGAATCGGAGAGAACGTACAGAAACGCTTACAACGCATATGCAAAGAACGGATGGTATGGACTTTCAACTTCATACTTAGCAACATCTATGACGTTTTAGATTTCGACTCTCCTTAACTTAATGTCTTTGGACGATGCATTACATGCATGAGTTGAGTTAGCTGAATCAATGTGAGTAGTATAAGTATTTTGATTCATATTTATTTCAACCTATATTTAAAAATAAATGTCATCGTGAGTATGCGTAAATCAGAGTAGTTGAGTTGAAATGATGTCTACTTACTTATATTCAAAATTTCATGAGTCAGTATGAATAGCAAAAAAACGAATCATTGCCGATCACTGATCTACTGATAGTTAACTTTTCTTAGACTAACTAAAAGCTAACTACAACGTCACCCAGAACTGATCTAAAATCAATTCTTAAGTTGAATACGTAATCGGATTTGGTTGGAGCCAAGAAGTTTACTCTCAGCTACTTTGAAGCTCATTTAAATTTTATATTTATATTTTGCTGTTGTTGACTATACAACGCTAGCAATATTTTTTTATAAATTTACTGACTACCAGGTGACTTAAATAAAATCAACTTTAAGTGAGTTGAAAAGTAGTGCAGAGTAAAACAATTAACTACCATCTAGAATATCGCAATGTTAAAATAGTTAATTTTTTCCATTGGAAAGTAATCCAAGTGTCAGCTTAAAGTTAGTTTAAGGTTAACTTATTTTCCGACTGAGCAGGTAAACTCAAACTCATACACCTACAATAGAAGCAAGTATGTGGAGATGATTTTAAAGGAAATTATATATACATCACACTGGAAGATCTTTTGGTCTGTATCTTTATATCCTTACGGTATTTATAGATGTTAAAGTAGCATTCATAAACCTAACAACCTCAAGTCTTATTTAATCTATAAGCATTTTTAAGATGGATCAAATAAGTGGATAAACGACAAGGTAAATGATAAGAAGATTAGGGACAAAGTTCACTGGCAGGGCATACTACAGAAAGTTTTTTATCTCTGTTTCTTTTGGGCGACTGCCTTACACAATTTAAAGGTGACGGGACGATATTAAAAGGCCAAGGCACTCTAAGATTCAAGTTAAAACAGCAAAGGATGCTCTCAACATATTGCACAGCTGGGCAAGCCAATGAGGAATAAATGTCAAACCGGTAAAAACAGAAATTTACTTGTTCACATGAAAGTGGAAGATTCCCGCATTTGAATCCCCGTTTTTTAAGATAAAACAATACAAATCACTAAAAGGATCAGACACCTAAAATAAAATATCTTGGAAATACCATAAAGAGACTAGAGCAAGACAAGCTCAAAGGGTCATAGACCTTTTGCAGAAGACCAATTGGTTCAAAATAAGGTATTTACCTTGGCTCTTTATAACTGTATTAAGACTTATTTTTAAGTACACATAGTTAGTGTGGTGTGGTGTTGCGAACAACATTAGAGAAGGAGGAAAATAAATATAAAGTCATTTCCAAAACTACAACTACGACAGTGCTGCATTGGCATCTATGGTGCTATGAGAACTACATCCCTAAAGACGATGGAGAAAACTTTATCAGTATTGCCGATCCATGTACACATTAAATATGAGGCAGTTCTGTCTGCTCCTAGGCTGATGATGATGGGAGTATTGCTGGAAATAATAGTAAACATTTTATTAGGTAGTAATGCCACATTAACTGCATGATCAAAACACCGGAATGTGATGCAATGAACGAAGCCAGGAATAATGCAAGAAGCGATATTTATACAGACGTTTGGGAAAAAGGGAACTGACAGGCCGCTTATTTAAATTCTATATTTAACAATGGCAGTAATTAAAAGAAACTGATGACTATTTGTGTAATAGAAAAGTTTTGAATATCTGAACCTTAGCACTTTGCTGAAATATGGCAAAAGGAGATAACGCTCAAATAAGAAAATAAAATAAGGCCCAATATAATTAAAGAATTTTGAATTAGTCTTTATGCCATTTATTTTTGGCTTTATTTCATCTTGGGATTGGTTAAGGTTTATTTAATTTTTGGGCTTTGGTTTCAATAGGCTTTTTTAATTGGGCTTTATTTCATTTACATTGGATGTTTTTTTCATTCATTTGCTATTTGGACCTTATTTAATTTTTTAATTTTTTAATTTATTTTATTGGGCCTTATTTCATTTCTTATTTGAGGGTTATTTCCTTGGGCCTTATTGCATAGCGTCCTACACATCTTTGATTAATTTTTATTTACTAAAACAAAAAAAAACTGCCTTGTGTTGCCTATTTAATATATGTGACAGTGCATAGAGAAAGGGACCTAAGGTTAAAAAAAATCAATTTTCACTTTTTTTGTTGATGTGGACAATATCTGAGCATCGAATGAGACCGATCCCATGCCCCAAAAGTGTTCCCTCCCAGACATATGCGCGTTTTATGATGTGATGGTACACCAAAGATACACGTACAGGGTGGGCCAAAAGAAACCAAGGGGTGCAAAAGTTTAATAACTTTTTTGTTTATTAATTTTTTTTTTATTTTTTCTTTCAGATTATATAGACAACACTTGGAGAATTTATGATGGAGAGGTTCACAACTGAACAGAGAACCAGAACAATAGAATTTTATTATTTGATTTGAAAATTGAAAATTTGATTATGAGTGATGAAGCTCATTTTCATTTGAATGGCTTTGTTAATAAGCAGAACTGTAGGTTCTGGGGTTCTCAAAATCCAAGAGCCATTCATCAACGCCAATTGCACCCCATCAGGTGCACAGTATGGTGTGGGATCACATCTGAAAATGTCATTGGGCCCTACTTCTTCGAGAATGAAGATGGAAGTGCTGTAATCGTAAATGGAGAGCGGTATCGGTTTATGATAGAAAATTTTTTACGTCCTGCTCTTGAAAACAGACCTGGTATGTGGTTTCAGCAGGACGGAGCCACTGCCCATACTGCCCGAGACACAATGGCACTTTTAAGTCAAATTTTTGGAGAGCGAATAATTTCTCGAAATTCAGAAATTATTTGGCCAGCGCGATCGCCAGATTTGACAGCACCCGACTATTTTCTTTGGGGTTTTTTGAAGGAGCGAGTGTATGTGAACAAGCCAGAGATAATCCTTGAACGCAAGGCAAACATTGTTGCAGAAATTCGAACGCTACAGCCACAAGTTTTGAAAGATGTTATGGAAAATGCTCTAAAAAGAGCCCATCACTGCGAAGCTGAAAACGGTGGTCATTTAAGAGACATCATTTTTCATACTTAGTGTAAAAAATTTCCATTTTGTATATTATATAATCTGAAAGAAAAAATAAAAAAAAGTTAATAAACAAAAAAGTTATTAAACTTTTACACTCCTTGGTTTCTTTTGGCCCACCCTGTATTTAAATCTTTAAAATGGCTCTCCTGAACAAAACCGCTTTTTACCCTTAGGTCCCTTTCTATTTTGCGCGTCACATATAGAGCCTTTGCTGCAACAGGAGAATAAGAAAAATATTTTACATGAAACGGGTTTAACATCTTCGATGTACTAAAATTTTTAATGGTAAAACCATATATACCCAGCAAAAAATTTCAAAAAAGGTAATCGAGTTTGGAATTTAGCATTTTTGGTGGAAGCTGTTCCTTACTGGATTACAAACTTAATGATTTTAATAAGGCGTGAGACTTAAATAATCGATTCTTGAGAAGTAGTTATGTTCTTCATTGTAGGAATTAATTATATTTTCCGTTGTGGGAAATAGTTATTTTTTTCTTGATTGAACTACTTTTTTTAAATATGCCGTTGTTTGAGTAAATGGAAGGCCTTGGTTAAAAGCTCAGTTTGATTAAATATACATATAATAACTTTTAAGAAAAATTTAAATAATTTAAAAAAACTTATTGTTTTACTACGAAATACACCATTTTGTAAAATTTCTTTTATAAACTCAATTCAAGTGGGTTATATTTTATTCGTATCAGTGCCTCTATTGTTATTTATAAATACTAAATTTAGAAAAATTTCAACTGCTTTCATTGATGAACTTTTATTAAAACCGTAAATGAAAAAAAAAATATTTAAAACTAGTAGAAGTACTTATTTTTTACTTTAAAATAAATAAGTAATTAGAAATATTTATAATTTATTTAAAATAACTACTTATTATGGCAATATTTTTACGTCTTTTTTTAAAACCCAAAGAATATCTTCAACTTCTGCTTCCTATTTTTAAAAATTTGCGTAATGTGTTTTGTAAGCGAGTACTCCAATTTGGGAATCTAAAAAGTAAGTCATTATATGGCAAGTAGTTCAGATGGTAATGTCTAATTTTTTGCTGGGTAGTTTTCCTATCAAGATGAGTGCAATGTTTATATATTTTCAAGAACGATATGATGATTACCTCTGTTATATGAGTTAAAAAAATTTTATGTTTTAAATTATGACTCTCTTGCAGCAAATACTCATTATGCGTTAATAAATTACAAAACGCAGCTATCAGCGCACTTTTTATTTATTTTTAAAGGACATAAAAGAATATAAAATGGTTTTACTTAAAAAAAAATCAACCTTATCTAAATTTACCCAATTTGCCTGATTATTTTCTTTACATAAATATTCGAAAGATTATCCTCATTTCAATATTCATTTTTATTTAATATCTCTCTCATCACTGATGTAAATGATGCCTTTGCTGTTCTAAAGGACTACGATGAAGATGCTGATAAATAAAATGAGAATTTTCCTTACTTTTTTCCTCTTCTTATCCTGTTAGTTTTACATGCTGTTGAGCTCTTGGCAAATTAGTATGACAGCAAAGTTTGATGAACTTCAAATCAAAATTTTTCCTTATTGTTGTATCCTTGATACGTTCTGCGTTCATCACGACCCACCCAGCATCATCAGCATCATTAGAAATTGAAAAAAAAGAAAACAACAAAATAAAAATCTAAAGTTTTTGTGAATATTTTTGCAGTCGTTTATTTTTTTCTGCGTTGTCTATAGACGTCCATCATCTATTGTTTTACTTTAGTGTGCCTTGATGTTAATTAATTCCTGTCTTCAAGACACTTTTTTTTTGCTGGGGTTTGCTTAACTTTTTTTGTTTTTTTTTTTAATTTTGCTTTGTGAAAAGTTTTTCCTTATTTCTTAGTTTAATACAAAATTTTTTTCTATTATTATTTTTCATCATGGTGCTGTAAAACAAATCAAAAAAATATTTGTATATATAGAAATTCTCGTAATTCTCGTCAGGTTGGGAAATTGAAAAACGAGGTAAAAAAATATATTCTAATAATGTGAAAAACTTAACAATCAACAGACGTTTTAGGGTAACATTAAAAAAAAATAATAAAAAAACCCAAAGAAATTGGAATGTCATCCCTTGGTCATTAATGCTACAAAACGGATTTCCTTAAAAATTTTACGCTAATGCACAGTGATGTAAAAAATATAAATATTAAATTATATTTTCCAATTGAAATATATTTTATCCTGTGAGTCCTATTCGAGTCCTACAAGGATTTCTCTCCATTCGGCTCTTTTTTAGTTAGAGATTTTTTTTATTTGTATCCACATTAAGCAGCTTCGAATGACTTCTTTCTCAAGTTGATGGCACTAAGTTTTAAGATGGTGGGCTAACTCTTCGAGTGTTGGGCTCAGGCTTACCTTTCATAGCAGCTCTAGCAGTATCATATTGGTAGTCTGGAGAAAATTGTTGAAGTCATTGATTTACCAAAAAAAAAATTATATGCACAAATTCATACTTTGTGGTATTAATTCAGACCAAGAATTATATTTTTTCCGGATTAACAGGCATATAATTTGGTCTAACTATCAGGCATGTAAAGATAGGTTTAAGCGCTTCTGTGTCCTTTTTTAGGGTTCCGTACACCAAAGGTGAAAAGGAACCCTATTGTTTTCGCTACGCTGTCCGTCTGTCCGTTACACGGTATTTTCTCAGGAACCGTAAGAGCTACGGACCTGAAATTTGGACATAGTATTTAGAACCTTGGCCGCTACAACAACAAAGACATGAGAATTAAAAATTAAAGGGTGTTCCAAAACGAGAAACGAAAAATGTTAAAATCCCATGTAATATACATACAATTGCATATTGAAACTTGAAATTTGTAAAATTAGTGTATTTTTATACAGACTACAACAATTAACACTAAAATTTAAAAAAATTAAAATTAAAGGGTGGTCCATCAGTTAATGCAATTTTGACTATGTAATTTTGACAATCTGCTATATCTTGGAAACCGTAAGAGGCAAACACTTGAGATTTTTAAAAAACGGTAAAACTAAAAAAACCGAAAATTATAAAATCGCCAAACCAAAAAAAAATCGCCAAAATTAAAAAATCGCCAAAACGGAAAAAATCGCCAAAATTAAAAAATAAATTTCTAACACTAAAATAAATCGCCAAATTCGAAAAAAATCGCTAAAATTAAAAAAACGCCAAAATGAAAAAAAACGCCAAAAATCGAAAAAAATCGCTAAAACGCGAAAATGTCGCCAAAACTAAAAAAAAAAAATTAAATAAAAAAAATCGCAAAAATGAAAAAAATCGCCAAAAATAAAAAAAATCGCAAAAATGAAAAAAATCGCCAAAAATAAAAAAAAATCGCACAAATGAAAAAATGCCAAAAACCGAAAAAAATCGCCAAAACAAGAAAATAAAGTGTTAAAACTAAAAAAAGAGCCAAAACTTAAAAAAATCGCCAAAACCGAAAAAACGCTAAAAAAAACCGAAAAGATCCCAAAAACGAAAAAAATGCCAAAACTATATATTATATAGGATGAAGTTTGTCTTAAATTACATATCTAGTGTTCGTACGGAACACTTCGTGCGCGAGTTAAAGTCGCACTTTACTGAATTTATTTAATTTAGTTATTAAAACTTAATTTTGTGGATTGAAAACTTTTTACTTCTAATAATTCACAATTTTCTTGCATAAAATACATCCGGCTGCACTGTTTCACTACAACATTTTTACACACATAGCTCACAATTATTAAAGGACAGGATAGAATCTTCTGGAGAGCCAGAGAAATTTAGTTTTAGTTTTTAATGTTATTGTTGTTGCAATATTTAATGCCCTTTATTGTTGCTGCAAATTCTTTTCCTTGAATTTCTTACACCTTTCAATCATTTTCATTCCTTCAACTCTTCAAAATATTTTACGCAAACACACTAACACATTTGCTCTTATTTATTCTAAGGCACACTCGAAAATTTTACTAGATTCTTTTTATTCTTTACACATACAAACATATTTATTCGTACAGCCAAGCAAGCAAGCAAGCAACCAGTCATCCATCCATCCATCCATCCATCTATCCGTCAGTCAATCGTCATCTTGTCTGTCACTTTTAGCTGTCATTTTACACCGAACTTTATTCTCTTAACTTTACGTTTTGTGTTAAGGTTACAATTTATATAAATACTTTTTATTCGCTTTGGGTGCTTTTCATTCATTCATTCATTCCTTCTAAGCAGCACTCATACTAACAGATGTGGCGCTACAGCTGGTGTTGGAGGTATTCAGACGGTTTGTGACCATAAGATACATGACATTAAAATAAACTATTTAAGCTCTTAAAGAAAAGAATTTAAAGTGACCTGGAGAGGATCAAATAAACTCATCAATCAATAGTTGTGTGTGTGAAGTCATGTTGATCCACTACACGCTTGCGTTGTCAGCAATGGTTAATGAAAATCAAAGTTTTGATTTTATATGAAGTCCAATCATTTGGTCCTCTCTAACCCTAATTGACAAAAAAGCATCAGTTTCTTTGTGATTCTTATTAATGATGGAGAAGGCCGCAGGCGAACAAAAGTTTATATTGCTCTACGAAGTCAAAAGACAAATGGTGCTTGATGTGTTTACTTGTAGGTTTCTAACCCGTTGTTTTTAACTTAATATTTAAGAACGTAATTAGCTAATTTTTGCTCAAATTTAAGTTGTATTTAAATATGGTTTCATTTCCAAACTACAGCTGTTTCACATAAACAAACAAAGTTAGGTTAACAACATGTAGAAAATTAAAATTGCATACAAACACATTTTAAGAAGCCAAACGAGCATCAGAACGCATTTTTCTACTTATTTATTCCATGATATGAAGCTATGAATTGTATATGTTATGGATTTATGAAAGTTAAACGAAATTCTTTTTAATACGACCAGACCACATGATGTTTTCATTACGATCACATGATGTTCATTTGTATGCCCTCTAGTCAGAATAGAACCATATGTCTCTATTTCAACACTATTTTCTCAAGCTCTAGTTAAAATGTTGACAAATTTCCTTTTATGCGCGAGTAGAGATGCGTTAGATACAAGAGTTCAAGTGTATTTCTGGTGACATTGTCAATGTTTGGTTTTTATTTTTATTACGCTGTGCAATAATGTTAAAAAAAGTATTAATTATGTATGTGTTTAAGTTTGTTCCCCCAATCCTTATAAAATTGTTGACCAGGGTCACTTAAATGTACTAGTGAGTCTTTGGTTCAAATGTCTCCATATGGTCGCAAAAGAATAATGCTAAGGACTACTGGTAGATTTTGAATGACAATCCTATGTAATGTGTCAATAGGCGATAGCATTGGCTGGAGTATACCTAGTCAGTAGTACTATTGACAACGTCACTAGTAAATCACTACAATTTTACTATTGACATCGAGTGAGGCAATATCAATATTGTAGACTAGAGCCCCTAAAATTTACTAGTGAATCAGTGGTGCCAATGTCCCAAAAGAATTACTTAGTGCTGCAGTCTACTGGTGGATTTTCAATGACAAGCTATTGTTAAATGTCAATAGATAATTACATTAGCTCGGGTACACCTGGTCAGTAGTACTACTGACAATGTCACTAGTAAATTACTACAATTTCACTATTCGCATTTCCTGCAGGGTGTTTTCAATAAACACACACACACGCACAAAAACATATGGTGTGCTCGTAAAACTTAAGTATGATTTAAATACACAAGGTTGGGCATTAAAGTATTATTTAAATATGCACCAAAAAAACACAATTTCGTATTTAAATGGAACTTAAAAATAAATGTTGTATTTATACGTATGGCACAGGGCACTTTGGCACCAAAAATTTTTTTGTAAAAATTTTTTTTTTAATTTTAATAAAAATTTATCTAATAAAAAATTTTTTTATTAAATGTAATTCATTAAAATTTTTATTTTTTTTTATTAACAAAAATTTTTATGTAAGCCTTAGTAGTTAACACAAGTCGTGGTAAATGCACTGCTTGTGTACTCTTGGAAAAAATTTATTATTTTTCTAAAACAATTCAGTGTTTATTTTATGTTTCTGCTTTCGTCCTTTCTAGTCATTGTGTTGGCTTTCATCAGCAAAACTTTATGCACTCACATAGTCGTTTAATACATGTTTGTGAGCTCTCTGTCTATTGCTTTCTCTTTCTCTCAATGCATTTGTTAAGAAAAAGGACTCTTATTTAAGTCAACTCATTTGAAAGACATTGATTGACTTTCTTAATAGACTTTGTTTGTGTCTTGTCAAAAAAATTAAAGTAAAATGTCAAAGTTGTGTGAGGGGTTTTAATACGAATTATTTGTACGCATATTTTAAATCAAGGACTAATGCTACCACTAACAAACTGTTCGTGTACATATAAAAAAAAAATACAAGAAATTGTTGCTTAAAGTACAGGAAATAAATTTTCAAGACAAAATGAATGAAATGAAATTTCAAGCTGACACAATTGAGGAATAAGTGTTAGTTGCAATGAAGGATATGACCTTTAATTGTTCGAAGAAGTAAATAGATGAATATCTATAAAATTGGAAAATTATCGAATGCCACAAAGTTTACCAAAATCTGTTACTGTTCGGGGAAGTTTCAGGAAAGGCCTTGCAATCAACCGATTTCCGTATTTTTTTTATATAAAGTTTTGAAAAAAGTAACAGATTAATAATTAATTAATTGATTATGGCAACCATATATCCAATATATCGTAAGAAGAGCAACTTTTCTGCAACTATCAGAAAATTTAATTTATCATTTAAAAAAAAAACTGCTTCAGAACAAATCTGTTTTCATGTATTCATACTAACAAAACACAGTCACTCACCACATCTACATTTGCTATTCAACTTCAATTCATCCGTCTTAATAATTGTACATAAGTTTCACTAATTAAGTGATTACTAATAATAATTTTAGCCATTAATAACTTTTACTAACAAATTTTTCAACAAATGTTAAAACGAATTTATGTATATTTTTTCTTCTGTTTTTCTTGATTTTCTTTCATTAATTATATTAATCAATAACTACCTCTCGTATTGTATAAATGGAGCAGGATTTATGAAAAATATTAAAGAAAAAAAGTATATACATATATAACACATATTAACAAAAATTTGCCTCTCTGTGAATAACTTTCCAAGCAACACCAACCAGTTGTACACTGGCAGGCAACAACTAAATAGAGCAGAACATATGGGAGCAAGACTAAAAGAATTTGCCAACAAAAAATTGAAAAATGTATTACAATCGATCAGAAATATTAAATACATTTATTAATACACATTATAAGTTTAGCTGAAAACGCCCTTGCCATTATACAAAGCGTAAAGGAGGCGAGTCAATTCCATCGTCATCAGCACCACGAACATATCAACTCACTTACATACACACATGCTGGTGTAATAATCGCCGTAAGTCGTCAGTCACTACCACCAATACAAACTGCACAAATTTATTGTAAAAGAAACAAAAAAAAAAAAAAAAATAATAGATAAAGAAAATATAAACTACTGTAACCATTTCCATAACTTGATACAATAAGTTTTAATACTCTGGATAATTTGAGTAAGTTTTTAAACCAATTTTATCATATTGAGAATAATTTCCTTTTGCCCCAATATTTAACACCAATTGTGCAAAGGAGTTTGGAAGTGTGCAACAGAGACAGTGTTCCTAGTTTAGGTGATTTATCCCCAAATTGGGTATTTTTTTTCGCGCTTGGGGATGAAAATTTCGTGTTGGGGATCTGGGGATTTGTTGGGGATGATAACCAAATTTTAGAAGAATTTTTTGGGATTTTTTTTATAACTGATGGTAAGAAAAATGATTTTTGGGCTACGAAAGAGTCTGGCAAGCCTAAAAATGTGTGTTTCTATTCATAGCGAATGGTTTCGAATAAAGAAGAAGTATTAAGGCAGATTAAACAATAATGAACACTACCAAAACAAAAATACGTAACAAAATGCAATATGACTTGTTGGAAGCACTTTTTGAAATAAACAAGAGTGCTATATTCGGCTGTGCCGAAGTGCGTTTATGTAGTATAGAAAAACATACATAAGCACATAGTTACTTTTATGTACAAAGAAAAAAGTAATAATTTTCAAACCCTAGAATCATCATTTTAGATTTTCATAATTTTTACTTGTACCAATCTAGTAGTTCTTAAAAAATATATAGAAAGTGTGTTAAGTGAAAAAAAAGGAAATTCAAAAAAATGGTTTATTTAGTTACTTTAATGTCCAGAGAGAAAATCAAAGTTTCCAGCTCTGGAGCTGTGGTTTTTTTTATAATTTTCTATACCAAACTTTTCTTTCCAAAACGTAATATACATATATAATTTATAAAGGCAAAGATAAAAATTAATTAGACTAAGTTACTTTTATATATCAAAAAAGTGTAAGTTTCCCAACCCTGAAATCATCCTTTTCGATTTTTCTGATTTCTTACACGAATCTCTTTCTTTTAGGAATTTAAGAAATGTTTAATTTATAGAGAAAAAGGATAAATTTGCTTTAGTAAGTTACTTTTGTATAAAAAATAAGGTGTTCCAACCCTGGAAACGTCATTTTAATTTTTTTAATTTTTTTTATTTTGAAATACCAAATTCATTCGTACTGAAGTATAAAATAAGTTTATTTTACAAAAAAAAATAAAAATTAGTTTTCGGTAGCTAATTTTTTATATCACAAAAAGTGTGGGTTTTCCAACCCTGAAATCAAACTTTTTGATTTTTCTGATTTCTTATACTAATCTCTTTCCTTTAAGAATATAAGATATCTTTAATTTATAGAGAAAAAGGGAAAATTTGCTTTAGTAAGTTACTTTTGTATAAAAAAAGGTAAGGTTTTCCCACCCTTGAAACGTGTTTTAAGCTTTTTTAAATGGAAATACGAATTTTATTCGTACTATAGTATAAAATAATTTTATTTATCTAAAAAAAGAATTAAAATGAGTTTTCAGTAGCTAATTTGTTATATCACAAAAATAGTAAGTTTCCCAACCCTGGAATCATCCTTATTAATTTTTCTGATTTCTTACACCAAGCTCTTTCTTTTAAGAATATATCTTTAATTTTAGAGAAAAAGGAAAAATTTGCTTTAGTAAGTTACTTTTGTATAAAAAAAGTTAAAGTTTTCCAACCCTGGAAACATCTTTTTAATTTTTTGAAGTTTAATTTTTAATTTGAAATACCAATTTTATTCGTACTGAAGTATAAAATAAGTTAGTCTAATAAAAAAAATAAAAATTAATTTTCGGTAGTTAATTTTTTATGTCACAAAAAGTTTCAGTTTTCCAGCCCTGGAATCATCCTTTTTGATTTTTCTGATATCTTACACCAATCTTTTTTGTTTAAGAATATAAGATTTGTTAAATTTATAAAAAAAGGAAAAATGTGTTTTAGTAAGTTACTTTTGTATAAGAAAAAAAGTTAAGGTTTTCCAACCCTGGAAACGTCTTTTTAATTTTTTAAACTTTTTTTTTAGGTAGAAATACCAATTTAGTTATACTGAAGTATAAATTAAGTTTATTTAATAAAAATATAATAATAACTAGTTTTTGATAGTTAATTTGTATGGCAAAATGAAGTTTAAGTTTCCCAGCTCTGAAACCGTCTGCTCGAATTTGCTGATTTTCAATACCTTTTCTGACACACCAGTTCAAGAACGAAGTCTCTAGCTTTTCTGGGAGCTTCGGAAAACCGATTTCACGTACAGACAGACGGACAGACAGACATCGCTTATTCATCTTCCCCATGTATAAGGATCCAGAATATATATACTTTATGGCTCGCTTATTAATATTGTGGTATATATACCCTTTTACCATTTTTTGGTTAATGGTATAAAAATAATTCAATTTGTTGTGACAAATTTAATCCTTCTGCTGAAATGCTAAAGCATTTTTAATACAAGTACTATGTACAACATTTCTTAGTCTGATAAATCGGAAGATTTCGATTCTGAAGTTTTTGACATGGTAAACTTTAGTTAAACATTTTTTCATACTTGTGTATATTAAACTATGTGTAATTTTTTCTTTGCAAGTTTTATAAGTACAAATTAAAAATATAGCTATCGATACATATGAATTTTATTGAATAAATATGTTATTTTTGTCATTATTTTTTAAATAAAATTAAAATTTTTTATTTTTTTCACAAAAGAAAAAATTTGAATAAAAAAAACTCAATTTGGGGATTTTCGGGGATGACAAATTAAAAATTGGGGATAAGCTCTAGAAAAAAACTGGCAATACTGAACAGAGATAAAATATTTATTAAATATTTTCTAATTAACTATTTGCTCAATAAAATTTTGTTATTTCATTAATATAGTTGCACTAGCTGAAATTTCCTAAATACAAATGTTTTTTATGAAGATATTTGCATACAATAATAATAATATTAAAGACTAAAGCTGATTACCAAAGGTCATTGTAGAAAAAGTAGTATTATATAATGCCGTATAACGAAATGTTGACAACGAACACTTTTTTCAAAACCTAGTCGACGCCTATTTAAAATGCTGCAAGCAAGAAATTGCCGCAACGGCTTTAATTTTAATTGTATTAATGCTCATGGTTACAATGTGTCATAGCTTTGTATCTATACACGATATAAATAAATACCGCATAGGAAATGTATAAAATTTTGTGTTCATACTCTTTGCAAGTCAGACTTTTTTACCCAAAGAACAAAATAGATAAGCCCCTAAATATACAAGACGATATTGAAATAAACATTCCAAAAAAAAAAAAACAACATTAGTTGTGTCATACATAGTGCTTATTAAGAAATATACAACCACACAAACACATTAGCCAATGCAGACAAAAACACGAACGACAACCAGCGATGCCAACTATTTATAACCCAAACGCGCTACTACCCTTCTCAAAACGCGCTAGAATGTGCTAAGTTACAGCATTGTCAAATATTTTCATATTTAAATTTTTTGGGTCATATTTTTAGTTGTGAAATTTCAAAATATTTGCCATTACAGTATTAAAATGCGTTTTTAATTCTAACCACAGTCAAGCGAATTTTGTTTGCGACAGCTAAGTCATTAACTAATTTAAAAAATTTTATCAGAGTTTTGGATATTAGAAAGTTGTTAAGTTTATACAGAAAAAAATTAAAAAATATTGAACTGAAATTATATTATTGACTTTATTCAAAACGCGCTAATTTAGCGATTTTCTTATTAAACGCGCTAAGACGGAAAAAAACGCGTTTGATATAGTTAAAATGCGCTAAATCTAGCGCCAAACGCGCTAAATTGGCATCACTGATGACAACTCGTCATCATTATCAGCAATTGAAAATTTCTCGCACTTCTTTTATAAAAAAAAAAATTGGCTTGATCGGATGGGGTACTGCCGAGCCGGTCATGATAGTCATATAGATGATGACCTAACCCAACCTTATAGCCGATTCAAATTTAAAATTTTAAATGACCTACCCTATATTCACCTAGAGAGAGTGAATACTTCAATACAATACAATACTGGTCGTGTAGTGCCGATTCGGTCGACTTCCCCTCTGCTATACATGCTGATGCAGGGAAAGTAGTTTGCCATTGGTGGTATTGCAGTTATAACGATAAAACATATATTCTACTACATGCATATCGAAGGCTCCATTCTAAAACATGCTAAGTCAAAAAAGCTAATTTTGAGATAAACACCTGTTACACATGGCAACTCTACCAAGATAGATGGATAATACAGGGTGGGCCAAAAGAAACCAAGGGGTGTAAAAGTTTAATAACTTTTTTGTTTATTAACCTTTTTTTTATTTTTTCTTTCAGATTATATAATATACAAAATGGAAATTTTTTTACACTAAGTATGAAAAATGATGTCTCTTAAATGACCACCATTTTCAGCTTCGCACTGATGGGCTCTTTTTAGAGCATTTTCCATAACATCTTTCAAAACTTGTGGCTGTAGCGTTCGAATTTCTGCAACAATGTTTGCCTTGAGTTCAAGTATTGTCTCTGACTAGTTCACATACACTCGCTCCTTCAAAAAACCCCAAAGAAAATAGTCGGGTGCTGTCAAATCTTGCGATCGCGCTGGCCAAATAATTTCCGAATTTCGAGAAATTATTCGCTCTCCAAAAATTTGACTTAAAAGTGCCATTGTGTCTCGGGCAGTATGGGCAGTGGCTCCGTCCTGCTGAAACCACATACCAGGTCTGTTTTCAAGAGCAGGACGTAAAAAAATTTCTATCATAAACCGATACCGCTCTCCATTTACGGTTACAGCACTTCCATCTTCATTCTCGAAGAAGTAGGGCCCAATGACATTTTCAGATGTGATCCCACACCATACTGTACACCTAATGGGGTGCAATTGGCGTTGATGAATGGCTCTTGGATTTTGAGAACCCCAGAACCTACAGTTCTGCTTATTAACAAAGCCATTCAAATGAAAATGAGCTTCATCACTCATAATCAAATTTTCAATAAAGTTGATTTCATTTATTCATTTCTTATTTTCTGATTTTCATTTATTATTTTCATTCATTATAAATTCTCCAAGTGTTGTCTATATAATCTGAAAGAAAAAATAAAAAAAAATTAATAAACAAAAAAGTTATTAAACTTTTACACGACTTGGTTTCTTTTGGCCCACCCTGTATAATAAATGTAAAACACTAGAGATAGAAAGCATATAAAATACTAACAAGGCATCTTTTGTTTTAAAGCTCAGTCGAGACACAACGAATAAAAATTTAATTATTTTTTTAATAAAGAATATATAACTTTTTGTGATTGTATTTTGATTGTCATGACGATTCCTGAATAGACGTACGCCATACTGGACACACCTTCAAAGTTTATTGATGATATCTCGGAAATGTTTTAGATAGAAACTTGAGACTTTTTGTAATCACATAATAATTGCAATAGAATTTTTTAAGTTAGTTTTAAAAGTGACTTAAAATCCTCTAAGTAAGGTTCTTTTTAAGGTAAAATGGTCATCTAAGTACACTTAGCATATTTTATTTTGGAGAGAAATTTAAACTAATTTTTTTTTTGAGGTTTTTAAACTTGACAAATTATGCTAAGTACATTTTTGCTCATAACTCTTGATAGAATAGTCCAATTAATTAATAACATTTCTATAGAAGTGCTGCCAAGTTTTTATACATTACACTGCCGTATAAACAGTGAGTTAATTTATTTGCAATTATTTTTATTATCAAATAGTGTGTGCATGAACGTATTATATGATTCAGAAATGCTATTCTCAGCATAACGTGTTATGTCGACTTAGCACGTTTTGGAATGGGACCGTCGATATGAATCTAAATGAAGAGAATTTGTAATGGATGTCTGGTGGCAAATTTATATTTTTAAATGCGATTATTTCAAAAAGCAACAAACAATGCGGAGGGAGGGTGGCGCCGTTGGAATTAACAATTGTGCGGATTTTTTAGCCGCAGTGGTCGAGTGAGCATCGTGCGTTCGATGTGGAGACATGGAGAAATTTTTTAATGATTCTTACATAATTGCTCGTCGACAATTTTGTTCAAAGTTCGCTAATACGATTTAAATTAACGTGAATGTAAATTTAATTCGTTCGTGGGCTTCGGCTATGAATGTCCCATAGCCATGGCCCAGTCCATCTTCAAGGACTCCCGAACACTTTGAATTGGATGAAAGCAGTGAAACGTGAAAATCCGCGACTTTCAATACGGAAAAGAGCAGCCTCACTGGGACTTCCAAGATTGATTATTCATGAAATTTTAAAAAAGGATCTGAAGTTTCATCATTTTAAAATTGAAATCATTCAAGAACTGAAAGAAAGTGACTTTGATTTACGAAAAAATGATTGTGAAACGATGTTGGAGCGTTTTCGTACTGTGAATCGAATTTTTTGGAGCGACGAGGCTGATTTTTCTATAAACGCCCACGTCGACAATAAAAGCTGCCGTTACTGGTCTCTATAAACCCGCAATCCTCGAAACATCAAAAAAAAAAATAAAATAAATCAAAAACATCACAAAACATTCGTCGAGAAATATTGTATTGGTTTTAATACATAGAAAAGGGGACATGAAAAACATGACCACATTAGCAACCAATTTTGCAAAAATATTCGGAAGTAGGCAGACACCAAATCTTTTTTTTGCTATTCGGAAATTTTCATTCTAATTGAAAACGTTCGAAAGTCGTGACAGACACGTATGTAAATTATTACGTTTTTAATTTAAGTTTGACACACCTATACTTTATTTATGATCCTCATAGGATCTAAATGAAATAATAATAATAGTCAACAGGGAGCAAAAATTACTGCCTTAGATATGGATCAAAATTTGCAAATATTTCAATATAGTTTATATGGAAATAGTTTCAATGTTCATCTAGAATTATTTAAATTTTTTTTTATTTTATGTATGTATCTAAATCCATATTTTATTTTCCAAAAAATAGCATTCTTACCATTATCTCTACTCGGACAGTGTAAATAATGTGCATGATTGTTTGCCTGTCTGTCTATTTGGCTCGAGTTATGTTTTTAAAATACACACAACTACACACACACATACGTACACACACATCTCACTCCAGTATGCATGTCTCTTTGCTCGTATGAGAAGTATTTTAACGAAAAACTTCACACAAGTCACATATGCTTGAGACGCAGATAAATATGCGAAACGTGCATGATTCAAAGCATAAAATCTAATCAATTCCAATTAGGAATTTTCTCTGATGTATTCGTATAAATTATTATTTATCACTTGCTTATATTTTATTATTATTTTTTTAACTACACGTATTACTACGGCTGCCTTATTTATTTATGGTATTTATTCCTTTTTTGCAGTTTCTTCAATTCTAATTTCTATACTTTTTGACTACTGTAGTTAAGTGGAAAAGCAAAATATTTTTTGCTGGTCTTTTGAAATTAAGAGAGAGTTCGTTAAGTTTGCAATAGGATAATGTTGGTGTTGCTACAAAGTATTTCCATTTTTGCCGTGATGAATATGTACATAAATATAATGGGTGTTGGAAAAAAAATTCATATGATTATAATTAGTTTGGTCTGACCACAGATGTCTTTATTTTAGTTAATGACAAAGATTATTTGTCGATACATATTAAGGCATTAAGAAATATGACATGTTAAAAAGCTTTGAAAGATTTAGGCTTGAGACAAACAATTTGACTAATTTTTTAGTTTTAACGTAAAATTTTTAATAAACCAGGCAACCGACGAAACAAGGAAGATTTTTCAAGGCAAACTTGATTTTTTAATGGCTTTTCACTTTGCTTTAACTTAAATCTCTAAATGATGTAGAGTTTTTAGCAAACAGCTCAAATTGCCTTAAGAATTATTCACATCCCTTGAAATACCAAAATATTTCTCGGTGTTATTCATCCTCTTTATTTCATCATTTAAAAGAAACTATTTTCTTTGAATGGGTCTTAGACTCTTCAGAAACACACATCAAATATACATTAAAACAAAGAATAAGAATTTATTTTTATTTTTCACTTTTGTAACACAATATGCAACAAACCCATTTCATTTGTAATAATCTTTCACTTACATGAGTAAATCAAATAAAACCCAATTAACCACGAACAAATTTAAACTTCCGAAGAAATTTCAATTTACCGCCTATAAAATACAATTTGGGACAAGACTGATAAAAGTCACGAAAAAAGTTAGCACTGACTTGTACTAAGCATAACGCTATGTACAGACGGTTGTCAGATCTTACAATATTGCCAGTAAAATGTGCTCAAAATTTCTTACAACCGTGTGAACTGACAATTTTTTTCCGACGTCGTTGCCAGAAAAAGCATTGTCAGTCCATTGCAAGACTAGCAGCTGACAACAAATTGTCAGACATCTTACAATCGTGTGAAAACATTGTAGAATTATTGCCAGATATTTTTCAGACATTTTAATATTGTCAGATATGCGAAGTTTATGCATCTGACAATGGCGTCATTATAAGATAAAGGGTGTTTTTTATTGAGGTATAGAACTTTAAGTTGGCATCACTTTTTTAACTGGCGGCCATTTTGTCAGCTGTCAAGTGATTAATATTTAGTTTGGTTTGCCATTTCATCATGAACAGGTTGACAAAAGAACAACGCTTGCAAATCGTGCAAATTTATTTCGAAAATAATGGTTCAGTTCGCGAAGTTTACCGCAAGCTCCGTCCATTTTATGGTCGACATAATCGTCCATCAGAGCAATTAATTCGGTTAACCATGGATCGTTTTCGCACTACGTTTACTCTATGTGATAATACGCATCCGCAGAGACGTCGAACAGTGCGCACCGAAGAAACAATTGCCGCTGTAGAGCAAACTGTTGAAGAGGACCCGAATGAATCGATTTGCCACCGTGCACAGCAATTGGAGCCGACTAACCGACTATTTTGTTCCCGAATTGGATGGCATGAATGTGGATGAGTTGTGGTTCCAACAAGACGGCGCTACATGCCACACAGCGCACGTCACAATCGATTTATTGAAGGAAACATTCGATGAGCGCATAATTTCGCGGAATGGACCTGTCAATTGGCCACCAAGATCGTGTGATTTGACACCATTGGATTATTTTCTTTGGGGATATGTGAAGTCGCTCGTCTACGCCAACAAACCAGAAACGTTAGGGGACTTGGAAGCCAACATTCGTGGCGTTATTGCCAACATACGGCCCCATATGCTCGAAAAAGTGGTTGAAAATTGGACCTGTAGAATTGGCTTTATTCGAGACAGCCGCGGCGGCCACATGCCCAAAATCATATTTAAACATTAATGGCATAAAATTATCCTTCCAATAAAGCTAAATTGATGGACATTAAAACGATTTTCTAGTGTTTTATTTCAATTCGAAGTTCTATACCTCTGAAAAAAACACCCTATAATTCTTTCTATGGGCAACACTGCACACGCTTGATTTTAAAGAAAAAATTTATAATAAAATATCGCCCAGGTTCTACATTCCACTACAAAATGAAATTGAAAACGTTTTTAATTCCGCAAAGATGATATCTATCACTGTGTTCTAGAAAAGTAATGAAACTTTTTTTCCATGACGATTTCATTCCCAGTTTATTTCAAATAAATATTTCAAGCAACATGAAAAAAAACATTTTATGCTATAAACACAATTGGGACGAACGGCGATGAAATTGCCTTCTAGAATTAGCCGCTTAAATTAGTCTTTTGAAAGAATTAAATTTGACTACCTATCTGTCTTGCTATGGATATTTTTGCAGCCAATGGATGCCAAATTATGCAAATATTCACTGCGGAAAAAATCAATTGCATATAAGTATATTCACCAAAAAAAAATAATGGTTATGTACTTGTAATAAAAATAAATGCAAAAATCTATATCAAATCTTGATAAAAAAAAGAATAAATCACGTATCGCGAGAATTTGCAATATGGAAACAAGCTTTAAACTAAAATTAATTAAACTCGCTAAAACTGTAAGGTAAGTCATTAACTCGGGACAAGGCGCAACACATTATGAAAATTCGCCAAAGCTTGCAAAAAAATTTAAATTTTAAGTCCCTAAATAAAAATAAATAAAGAAAGCCAAAAACGTTGCAAAAATGACATATTTCGCAAAAAAATAGATATTTGCGAAAAATTGCAAAATTTTAAAGAAGCCATAATTTTTACTAAAAATCGCTAAACTCTAAGAATGCAAAAATTTCGGTAAAAAATCGCAAAAATGGCGAAAATTCGCAAAAACTTAATAGCAAAGTCTAGTATTATTTAAAATTCGCTAAAAATGCTAAGGAGTATTTTTGCAAAAATTCGCTTTCATTGCGAACAATGAAAAAATTCGCGAGAAGTTGCAAAATCGGAAGCAATCCTTAAAATTCATTAAAAATTGCCAAAACTGTTATAAATAAAATAAATTCGGGGAAAAACGCGAAAAATCGCAAGTTCGCTAAAAATTTCTGAACACCTTGAAGAAATCATTTACAAAACCCTTTAGCTAATCCCGGATTTGTTTCCCATATATTTTAGCAACGCCTCCACTTATTCCATGTTTTTGTGCTTATCCCTTTAAAACACAATTAAAATCGTTTGAAAAATCAATTTATATACAAAGGTTATTTATGTGCCTACATGTTACATGTGCCATACAAGTTACAAAAATTTTGTTTTTACCAAAAAGTATTTTCTTTCACAATGTTGTTTGCTGCCGAATTCAAATTACTTTTTTTTGTAGTGAAATTGGATTCCAGAACACTTCAATTTCGTTTGAAATAAACTGAAAATTAAATTTTACTTTTTAAATCGCTTTTACGAAATCAAGAACACAAACTAAGAGAAAATTTCACTTTCATTTCATTTTACGAATGTAGAACCTAGGCGTATATGCATACAAAATCATTGGAATTGCTTCTTTATGGTCCATAATAATTTATACTTTTCACTTTCAACGCACTGCGAGAAATTTATTATGTGTGCCACGGATGGAAATCATGGTACAATTGTACTTTTTATGGTACATTTTTGACCTTGTTGGTACCGTGGTACTACCGCGAGGAACTTGGTACAATTTCAAAATGTCAATGTTTCACTATATGATAACATTAATTTTGCCTATGTTCTCTTTAATTTTTTTGTGTGTGTTTTATTTTAATCTGTAATATAATAGTCGATATATTAATATTTAATATTTTTTGTTATAGTTTATTGTATATTGAATTTTTATACACATTTGTGTTAAGTGTCTGTTTTTTATTGTAAATTTCAGAATTTTTGTACTCATTTTTTACGTTTCAGTTTTTATTAATAAAATTGGTACCGTCATGGTCTTAAAAGTACATTTTATTTTCATAGTTGGTACAAAATCCGAGAAATCATTTTCCTTCCCTGCTGGAAAGTATGGAAAATGAAAAAGAAATGAGTGGAAGTACTCTCAAAAAATTGAGTACGTCATATCATATTATACATATTTCAATACGTTGCGTGACCTATTTTTCATAACAATTTTTTATTTAACGAAAAAGTTTAAAGACCTTTACAAAATACAACGACAACAACAAACTACATACAATTACAATAGCACATACATACATACACGCCTATGTAAGTATGTACATGTAAATAACAACATAACATGCACAAATTTAGATGTACATATATCTATTTAATTAAAAAAAGGAAAAAAGTATTTTCAAGTAGTACCATCTGGAGTGTTAGGTATAAGAGAGTTAGGTATAAGAGAGTGTGTCCCTCTTTTTTAGGCGGATGTGTCCAGTAACGTTCAAAATATTACGAGCAAGCGGATTAGGATGTGATTCGAGTTTTGTTAAATATTTGCCTGCGTATTTTGCAATTTTTTTCCCCTTTTTTGATTACCACTACTAATGTATTATTTATAACTATCACTAAGTTTATGTCCGACACTGGTCGGGCCTAATAATTTTTTTTATAGATTTAAGATTTGAATACTTATTGTTAGTTCATATATGAAGATACAATAAATAAATACATGTTAAAAAAAATATATACATATATATATATATATATATATATATATATATATATATATAAAGGGTGTTTTTTATTGAGGTATAGAACTTTAAGTTGGCATCACTTTTTTAACTGGCGGCCATTTTGTCAGCTGTCAAGTGATTAATATTTAGTTTGGTTTGCCATTTTATCATGAACAGGTTGACAAAAGAACAACGCTTGCAAATCGTGCAAATTTATTTCGAAAATAATGGTTCAGTTCGCGAAGTTTACAGCAAGCACCGTCCATTTTATGGTCGACATAATCGTCCATCAGAGCAATTAATTCGGTTAACCATGGATCGTTTTCGCACTACGTTTACTCTATGTGATAATACTCATCCGCAGAGACGTCGAACAGTGCGCACCGAAGAAACAATTGCCGCTGTAGAGCAAAGTGTTGAAGAGGACCCGAATGAATCGATTCGCCACCGTGCACAGCAATTGGAGCTTTGTCCATCAACTTTATGGAAGATTTTGCGCAAAGATCTTGGCTTGCGACCTTACAAGATCCAGCTTGTGCAAGAATTAAAGCCGCGAGACCATGCAATGCGTCGTGATTTTGGTGTATGGGCCGAAAATGAGATTGATCTCGATGCTGATTTTCATCGCAAAATTTTGTTCAGTGATGAGGCTCATTTTTGGTTGAATGGCTACGTCAACAAGCAAAATTGCCGCATTTAGAGTGAAGAGAATCCACATGAGACCCTTGAGACGCCATTACATCCACAAAAACTGACTGTTTGGTGTGCTCTATGGGCTGGTGGAGTCATTGGGCCATACTTCTTCCGAAATAATGCTGGAGAGTCAGTTACCGTTAATGGAGACCGGTATAGAGCCATGATAACCGACTATTTTGTTCCCGAATTGTATGGCATGAATGTGGATGAGTTGTGGTTCCAACAAGACGGCGCTACATGCCACACAGCGCACGTCACAATCGATTTATTGAAGGAAACATTCGATGAGCGCATAATTTCGCGGAATGGACCTGTCAATTGGCCACCAAGATCGTGTGATTTGACACCATTGGATTATTTTCTTTGGGGATATGTGAAGTCGCTCGTCTACGCCAACAAACCAGAAACGTTAGGGGACTTGGAAGTCAACATTCGTGGCGTTATTGCCAACATACGGCCCCATATGCTCGAAGAAGTGGTTGAAAATTGGACCTGTAGAATTAGCTTTATTCGAGCCAGCCGCGGCGGCCACATGCCCGAAATCATATTTAAACATTAATGGCATAAAATTATCCTTCCAATAAAGCCAAATTTATGGACATTAAAACGATTTTCTTGTGTTTTATTTCAATTCGAAGTTCTATACCCCTCAAAAAAACACCCTATATATATATATATTTGTTGTACATACCCTGCCTACATGAAAATTAAAAATTATTTTCTGTTACAAATTGTAGAATTTAAATGAATAATAATGTTTATTTATAACTTTTTGTTGAAACGGTTTTCTAAAAAAAAAAATTCTTTCATAAAAAAAATCATATAAGAATTAATAGTAACAAACCAAAAAAGTTTGTCTTAAGTAGAACAAAAAATAAGCAAATTAAGTAACATGTGTATAATTAGTAAAAAGAACAAGAAACGACAATGGTAAGACTGTTGTAAATATAGTGATGGTAAAATTGAGCTTACAATACAAAAAAGCTTTTAGCAAATTGAAATACGATGAATCAAAACAATTCACATATTCCATTTGCAATAAAATGCTAAGTATATAAAGCAGAAATCTACATCAACTGACACCACATACAGTGGACCAAACACAAAAGAACGCTAATGATGAAGGTTTAGTGGCCTTCGAAAACGGCTGGCTGTTCCGTTCAACTATGTGTTGTTAGTCAGAATATTTACAACAGGCTTTGGTGTTATTTGTTCATTAATAATTATCACATGTAATTTGGCTTAAAAAGCGATACGAACTTTAGCCCGTCCAAATCACAAATATAGATATAAGAATTACTTTTATTAATTGTTTCTGCCTTTGTGTTTATCTTTTTCGCTCACTTTCACAACCTTATATTTATCTTGGTTACCAGTGAGCACACTTCTACCAATATTCGGTAGATTCTACCGAATATATTTGTGAATTTAACAATCTACCAATTCTACCGAACAAGGCATGAAATCTACCGAATATTGTTATTTAGTAATTTAAGTCGATATATGTGTAAATTGCCTATTTTGTCACATAGCAGTGCGGCCACAGAGCGGTCATTTTCTGTCATGAAAATCATTAAAACAGAACAAAGAAATCGGTTAAAAGCTGAAACTATAAGTAACCTAATATTTGCCAAAGAATTGTGCCTTGGGTATGAAATATTTATTCCTGCCAATGAGTTAATAATTTTTGCACAAAAGTTTAAATTCTTAAATGGATCTTACATATAATCTTTTTAGTTACAAATGTTTGTCAAATAAAAGTTATTTTAGTAGCTTTATAAAACCTATGTACAAAAACTGAATTCCTGTTATTTATGCATATTATTTTATGTATGCAGAGCACAGCTATATAAATGGTAAGGTCAAATAACTGGGGATGACACTTTTTTTATTGGAAGTGCTTCATTGTTTATGGCAGTTTAATTTCCAAACACATGTGAAGTTTTAAATGCGCTTTTGGAACCTGTTTAGGTTGGTACTCCTTGCACTTACCCTTTATATATAAGTACATATATTTTGTTATTTTTTATGTTTCTCTGAATAAAAAATTTCAAATCTACCGATTTTTTGTCGATTCTACCGAATTAAAAAAAATCAAGTGAAGTGTTGGTCACCCATGCTGTACAGCATAAAATTAATTATTCTCCGAGTGGCGCAACAGTGGAGCGTAAGCTGCCGTGTTTGTTTATCATACACAATAATTACACATCTATTACCACACATGGATTACCACATCTACAGAAAAATAATGTATAGTTTTTGCTTGTGACGATTGTTATGAACTATAGAATTCATTACTCGGATGTATTAAAATAATTAATAGCTTTCCTAGGACATGTTCTGTGTTAAAAGTAATGAATTCTGAAACGAAAAAGTATATAAAGTATGATGTGTATTATCTTCTCCTTTATGCTAGGAACACAATTGGGACGAAATTCGCCGATAAGAATTCGTTGCGTAAATTCGTCTTGTGAAGCACAATAAAGACGAATTTACTCAGCGAATGCAGCTCTTATAAATAATAAAGTTGGTTATTGTCAGTGTGACCATATTAGCTAATTTTGGGCTAAATTTAGCTTATTTCTTCTGTATTTAGCTTTAAAATTTTTATTAAGCTCTTAGCTTCTTTTTTTAGCTTTTTTAAAAACGCTTTTAGTTTTTTTAATCCAAATTGCATATTCTCTAAAAATATATTAAAAACATACGTGATTAAGCTTAATTTTATTTTAAAATCTGGTCACACTGCTTATTGTGTATGTAAAGAGAGTGAGAGAAAATTGTTTTTTTTTCGTCGTTCGTCGGCGTATAAAATAGAAATAAATCTATCTCAGAGTTCGTCACGCACGACGAATTTCGTTCTACGGCGGTGTTGTGTTCATTTTCATATGAACAAATGTGTTTTATTTTTTATGACGAAAGTTCGCACCGAAAAATTCGTCGTTCGTCCCAGTTGTGTTCCTAGCATTACTTTTCATTATCTTTTCTCACTGGGTATCGCGTATCTATGATTTTGGGCGCCAAAAAGAGCAATAATAGTTTTATATTTCAATGTAGAAAATATTCTTTAACAAAATAGACGACAATTGAATTGAATTGAATGTTTGAAAGAGGGCAAGAGATACTTCACTGCTTACTATCATTTCTATATGTAAATAAAAAATGGAACACAACTCTCATGTCTGGGCACTTCAAAATATGTTTTAGGGCTGCTCAATTGCGTACAGAAGAGTACAAAAAAGCTCATCGGTGACAGTAAAGTATGTAGTCTATTAATTTATTGCAGCATCGACACTATTCTAACGTTATTATATTGAAATGTGTTCTAATGAAATCAGAGAGCTTGTTCCCGAAACCTGGAAGTTTTCACGCACAACAGGTTCTTCATTCTAGTTGTGGGCGATTAGGAAGTGGATCACATTAAGCATTACAGAGAGAGTTAGTTTGTTCAATAAACTACTACTCATATAAGTAGGGGTTTCTTTGTCACTTTTAATGCCGAAAGATTCAAATCAAATTCTATGCTCTGTGTCCACCTCCCATAAATTATTTTTCTACTTCTAGCTGATAACCCTATATGGCTTTATTACCAATGTACTGTAGTCCAGTCACGTCCTTATTTTTCAATTAGTTGAAATATAGAGCAGGTTTGGCTTATTCTGATATGTGATGAAAGTCGATTAATTTCAAATCGCGTCGATTTAAAAAATCCTCTAAAAGATGATTTGTCGATGCTATTTTATTATTACCGAGGCCTAGAATATTTTAGTCGAATTTAAATAATTTTTCGCTGCATCGTGCGATTTACAGAATTCTTATTTGGCTATTGTTAGTTTTGTGAAATAACGCATTTGAAACTGATCGAATTCCATCATATACAAGATTATATGTTCGTATTTATTTCCGTCATTCCAATCGGGAAAATAGTGCATAACATATAAATTCCAATCATGTCTATGAAATGCTAACAGCTTGATTTCATTTCATGCTTTTGTCATTGTCGTGATCTCAGCATGGAGTTGTCTTCTCCAAGTAAGAACGAGTAGTCCCCATCTTGCAATCGAGCGCAGCTCTGGTCAGACTTTCGCAATGTATGTCATTGGCACTTTATTTATTACTCATAACAGATTTCGTCATTTGAGAATGATGTCGACCAAAAAATGTTCATTATACTTCTCAAGCATCTGTTGATGAAAGCTTGGAGTACATTGGAATTGTGTGGGCATCCATTTCACGTTTCGCATCCGTAAAGCAAAGGTACAATCACACGCATGAATATAAAAATACTCTTAGGATTAATCGACTACGCATGCGTATTTACAAGGCTATTTTATTCACACACACATAAAGCTTGTTTTTAAACAGCCACACACCCACCCATACATTTTCTATTCCATTTTATGTTCTCAAATGCATGTATCTATACGGCGGCGAATGATGAATAATTATCCTGAGTATCAGCGTATTTTTTTGTTCGGTTAAATATACATAGCCTGAGTATAAACGAACTTAGCCTCTTTTATTTTTAGTTGTACGTATTTTAGTTTTAATGAAATATAGATGCTCTTGTATTTTGGAATCGGCTATAGTCGTAGTTGCTTTAGAGAAAATATGTGAGCGTACGAATTGTTTGCGTTATAGTTATGATTACATGCAGCAAATTAAATTGAGTAAGTAGTCTTAATTATATATATATATATATATATATATATATATATATATATATATATATATATATATATATATATATCGCTCATTTAATTCAATAGTGGCACAACTCAAAAAAACCAGTTTTGCAGAAAACGCGTTTTAAGTTTTCAATTTGCATACAACTCAATGGAGAAATTAAAAAAAAATCTTCTCTCAGGAGGTGATGGCACAAGCTATTTATATGAAATTTTTACACAAGATAAAATACGAAATGCCGCATCTTTCTGCATTATTAAAAAAACTCATTTTTTGAGTTATGCCACTGTTGAAGTATTGAGCGATATATTTTTTTTTTAGTACTTGTTGTCATTCTCTTGTATGTAGAATTCCATACGGAATTCAGCTGCATTTTGCGATATCAGCAGTGCACAATCCTAGACCACAGCAGCTATTGGCGTCTTTAACTGGCTCGTCGTTGATTAAGAATGGGTTGATATTCGATAAAATCGGTTTGGTGTTCGCTTTTGCCACAGATGTCTATGAGTTTTGTGACATGGCAGTGTGCTTATTTGGCGTATTAGTTATGTTTTTATTGCAGTGAGTCGGCGAAAAGCGATATATAATATTAAAATTTTTGAGCTGCACTTTATTAACACGAAAATGTTAGCTTAGAAACAAGTATATACATATAAGACTTGGAAAATTCTGTTAATTTTAATTTTTTTTTACTAATATTCGATGACAACTTTAATGATAATATCGCCCATATAGCGACTACATGGGCAAGGCCACAAAGAATATTGTCTTACATAATTTCTTTGCCATTTGCTCGAAAATCTCAACAGTAAGTTTTGCTTGGACTGTCGTCACTGCGGCACAGAGCGTATAACTCAGATATGGCCAACAGGGTAATTGCATACATATAACTCCCCTTTATTGCAATAGAGGCATAACTCAAAAACTTTGTTTTGCAGAAAATGAGTTTTTTATTTACATTTAACTCAAAAAAGATATACAAATTTTCTCTTTTCTCAAAAGGTGCTTGTACAGGCTTTTGGTATAAAATTTTGACATACGATTAAATATGATATAAGGTTTTTACGGTGTTATTAACTCAAAAATTAATATTTGGAGTTATGTCTATGTTGCAACAAGGGAGCGACATGTTAGTTTGAGAGCATGTAGTAAATACAAAATCATTCTCAGCTTTAATTGTACAAACAACAAAACTACACATCATCAGCAAGGACAACAACAACGACATCATCATCATCATTAACATCATAATAATAAGGCTGTCAACTTGTGATGACATTGTCAACTGACTTGTCAAAAAATCTACATCAAATGCAGATGTATAAAAATATAATATACACACACACACACACACATACACAAACGTGCACACACATGCAAAACGATATTTTTATTGTGCGTATTTGTAGCTTTTTTTTTCTTTTTTTAAATTCATTGAAAAAGGAGTCTGCTTGTAACGTTCAAGTGAGTGCGTGCCTGCGTGCGTGGGTGATTTTGAATTATATTTAAGATGATGTTTCTTAGAAATTTATTAATACATTAATGTGATACAAGTGAATTTATTTTTTAATGAACTTTTAATCAAGGAAGAATAATCTCTCAAACGAGTTTAAGGTCAGTATTTTTTAATGTTAAATAATGGTTGTTAACATCAGCCATTTAACATGAATTTTTAATGAAATTAAATATGAGAAATGGTCTTATTGTATATAAAATTATTGATTTACAGTCGGTAAATACATTTGGAAGCATAACTAACAATTTATATAAATTTTTACGTTTTTTTATTTACGTTCAGGTAAGGTAGAATGATATTTTTACGCAATATCTAATTCAATGCAAATTATCAATAGCGCATTTTCACTAATATGATTTAAAGTGGAAGCACTGTCTGTCTAGTAGTCAAGTTTCTCACTTCTGCCAAAATAGTGATTTAAAGCAGAATTAGTTGTTTCTATATCTCTGAACTACTGGACTCATCTCATGTTCCCTAGGTTAGGTTATCCAATACAATGATACCTTTGTGCTAACTTGAAATACATTTTGAGAATAATTTAGCTAATGTTAAGTTCTTAAAAGTTTTTATTTATGCTGGTGTTATCATGCTACACGTAAGGCAATTGTGATTATGACACCAACCAATTATTTATTTCATACTTTAATTTACCCAGCCATTACTAACTAATGTCTACATTTATCTAGATATAAATTAGAGAGGAAAAATAATATCCACCCTTGAAATATTTTATTCTTAAAAACCCATTACACACACACACACACATATGTAATTCTTAAAAACCCATTACACACACACACACATATGTAATTCTTATCCCCAGACTTTTTATTAAAGTGTCAGTGATTTCTGCAATTGTGAATTGAAATTATAAATTAAAAGCAAACTCAATAAATAACAAAAGCAAAAAAAAAAAAAAAAAATCAATGAGTGCTACTTATATGACAATACAATGATTGACAGGTCTGGACATTTCATTATAAGCTTTACGGGTTTTCTTTTCTTTGTTATTAACAAGTTCAAGCTGAGTGCCGACAATAAGGGGAACAAAGTTTTGGTACCTTTTGGAATGTACTAAAATTAAATACAAGTTATAAAGTGTAATAACTAGGGAAAGGATTTTCATGTAAATACATGTTTTCTGTCGTTGGTCTAAAATCAACGTAAATAAAACATCTATGGGAATCAACAAATTTGTGACAAAATGGCATCGAATTGTTAGTGCATATTTTTGCATATTTTATAATAAATACATATTTTTGCATATTTTATTATAAATATATATTTTTAATAAATTTTTTAGTTTTTTTATGTTATAAATCTAGTTTTGGTTTTTTTATTAGTTGTAAAGTATTTTTAGGACTGTGCAAGAACAAAAAGAGAGGAAAACGAGAAAAATTTTCGATCGTATTTTTAGTGATATTACTCGATATACATTGGGTTCAGTCAAGAATACCATTACCATTGAAAATTAAAAAATAGCATGGGATAATAGCCCGTTTAATCCCAAAAATGTTTGTGTAATTTTTTCAGCGCTCTCTACTGGTTCCGCATTAATTTCATGTGGATATAAAGTGCATTTGAAAACACCTTTGCGTGTTTCAGCCTTTAATGAAAAATGTCAAATGATATGATACGGATACATCCTATAGTAACTAGATGGGGAACGTGGCAGAAGGCTATCGGATACTAAATTTCTATTAATAAAATTAAAGAAATTTTAAAGTCAAAAAACTTTCCCCCATATGCAAAAAAAATAACGTGCGCTGGAAGTGTACGTTAAATTAAAATTTCCATTAAAAACCTGTTTTTAACGTACATTTGAAGCACACGTTATTTTTTGCATATGGGTGCAAGTTTTTTGACCTTAAAATTTCTTTAATTTTATTAATAAAAATATAGTATCCGACAGCCTTCTGCCTAATTGATATTTGGGTACACATAGTATGTATTGCTTTCTGCCTCACACTATAGGGCAATTAGAGGCTTTCCTTACTTTAACACATGAATTAGAAATAGTTATACAATAGTTTATAGTTCTAAGAACGAAAATTTAGAAACTGAATATTCCACAAACGAAATAGCAGAATTTAACATTAATTTTTATTACATAAAATTTTTTCAGAAAAAAATCTTCAAAGATTTATCTTTGACAATTAAAAAAAAAATTATTCATTCATTTACGTAAATAAGAGTAAGTTCGACTGAACTTTATTGTGTATTCCATATGATTTGAGAAAATATTTATTAGAAAGGCTGAGCTGAGCTTTTTATGTTTTTTAAGTTCTTAATAACAAAATGTTTGTTAAGAAAGCAATGAAGGTGATTTTTTTAAGTTTTTAATGTTATTAACGTCCCTTTTCACAATGTATGGTTAAGAGTTAACGTGAACTTTAACTGCAAGTTCTTCATACAAAACTTGCCGTTAAAGTCTTTGTTATCTTTTAACCAGACATTGTGAAAAAGTACGTAAATGTTGAAAAAAAAAGTTGATAAATGCATATTTTATTAGTTTTAAATACATATTTTTACATTTTTACTGCATATTTTAAAGGGTGCTTTTTATCGAGGTATAGAACTTTAAGTTGGCATCACTTTTTTAACTGGCGGCCATTTTGTCAGCTGTCAAGTGATTAATATTTAGTTTGGTTTGCCATTTCATCATGAACAAGTTGACAAAAGAACAACGCTTGCAAATCGTGCAAATTTATTTCGAAAATAATGGTTCAGTTCGCGAAGTTTACCGCAAGCTCCGTCCATTTTATGGTCGACATAATCGTCCATCAGAGCAATTAATTCGGTTAACCATGGATCGTTTTCGCACTACGTTTACTCTATGTGATAATACGCATCCGCAGAGACGTCGAACAGTGCGCACCGAAGAAACAATTGCCGCTGTAAAGCAAAGTGTTGAAGAGGACCCGAATGAATCGATTCGCCACCGTGCACAGCAATTGGAGCTTTGTCCATCAACTTTATGGAAGATTTTGCGCAAAGATCTTGGCTTGCGACCTTACAAGATCCAGCTTGTGCAAGAATTAAAGCCGCGAGACCATGCAATGCGTCGTGATTTTGGTGTATGGGCCGAAAATGAGATTGATCTCGATGCTGATTTTCATCGCAAAATTTTGTTCAGTGATGAGGCTCATTTTTGGTTGAATGGCTACGTCAACAAGCAAAATTGCCGCATTTAGAGTGAAGAGAATCCACATGAGACCCTTGAGACGCCATTACATCCACAAAAACTGACTGTTTGGTGTGCTCTATGGGCTGGTGGAGTCATTGGGCCATACTTCTTCCGAAATAATGCTGGAGAGTCAGTTACCGTTAATGGAGACCGGTATAGAGCCATGATAACCGACTATTTTGTTCCCGAATTGGATGGCATGAATGTGGATGAGTTGTGGTTCCAACAAGACGGCGCTACATGCCACACAGCGCACGTCACAATCGATTTATTGAAGGAAACATTCGATGAGCGCATAATTTCGCGGAATGGACCTGTCAATTGGCCACCAAGATCGTGTGATTTGACACCATTGGATTATTTTCTTTGGGGATATGTGAAGTCGCTCGTCTACGCCAACAAACCAGAAACGTTAGGGGACTTGGAAGCCAACATTCGTGGCGTTATTGCCAACATACGGCCCCATATGCTCGAAAAAGTGGTTGAAAATTGGACCTTTAGAATTGGCTTTATTCGAGCCAGCCGCGGCGGCCACATGCCCAAAATCATATTTAAACATTAATGGCATAAAATTATCCTTCCAATAAAGCCAAATTGATGGACATTAAAACGATTTTCTTGTGTTTTGTTTCAATTCGAAGTTCTATACCTCTAAAAAAAAGACCCGTTATGTACATAAAACGTGATTTTAAATGCATGAAAATCCTTTCCCTAGTAATAACTAACAGACTTAAGTCGAATAGGTTATGTTAGAATAGGTTAGCAGGCTGCTGGTAAGGAAGAGTGAAATTTAGAGTCCATCTCACTTGGGTCAAATACAATGATCTCTTTGTGATGCATGTGTGTTAAAGAAAAGTTAGTGAGAGAGGGTGATAGGGAAGGGATAGTGATAGTAAAGTATGAAGATGAAGGAAGATATAGAGCAAAGCTTCATTCTTTTACAACTCAGCTTTTTGGCACGCTTTTTAATTAATAATGCATTGATGCAGCGCCTTCTGGTGTCAAATGAGGCGAATTAAATTTTTAACCTATGTTTAGTAGCCATTTTATTGCTGATATTACTTCGCCGCTGATTCTACTACACAACGAAGGAGGGCGCTCTGATGTTACACTAGGATTAGCATCTGTTAAAGCCGGTGTAGTTTTTAGTGACTTAAGTCGAATGCGTTCAATAGTTCTTTTTTGACACAAACCGATGATCAATATAATCTAATTAAAATTACATTATTTTGATTTGTGCCAAAAATTTACTAGCGAACAAATATTTAAATGGGTTTCACTATCGGTTTGAGTCATAAATGAACTAGCAAACGAGTTTGACCCAAGTCTAATATCCAAAAGTGAAATTTAACATTCAGATGTTTCTTGAAATTAAAAAAAAATTACACCGAAAATAAAAGGACTTTTTCAAAGAGTATTTTAACCACCGTCCATCTTTATTATTATTGAAAAACAAAAACGTAAAAAGTGCGTGTGGAGTACGTCAATACAAACTTTTCTTGTCGGTATTTATTTATTTTTATTTGTATTTATTAACGCTAAAAAGGACATGAGATGAAAATGTAAATGACAGTTACTTTTGACAGGTGCGTCATTTTCTTAACAAGGACAAGCTAACAAAACTAAACTACTCATACTACAATACATTAGAAAATATATACACATGCATATGTACATATATGTATAAATTTATGCAAGCGTGCGTGTATTGTTTTCCTTTGTTATTTCTATGAATTTTTTTTCGCTAATATTTATTTGAAAACCAAAAATCCAGACACACGTGGAATGTTAACTTGAATTATTATTGAACTCATTTATTAAATATGAAAACTTAATATATATTTATGTATGAGCTCGTACGATGGTGGAGACAATTTAAATCAAAGCATGTGGTTATTTTGCTCTTCTTTTTGTTAAAACGATAAAATCAAATGTTGGTATAAGATTTATAATCATTTCAATGTTTTATTTATTTATATTTATTTTAAATGCATCTAGACGTGCTAAACCAACAACAACAAATAATTTTTTTTAAATTAAAATTTATAATCTTAGCACAAGTTTTCATATGGATTCTCAAACCTCAAACTAAGTTCGCTTTTAAAGGATAATTATTATCCACAACTTCAACTGCTGTCATCAGCAGTGCTGCCGGGAGCTTTGGAATATACATATGTATGTAAGTCAGAAGCAAAAAAAATTAAATTTTAAACAATAAAATCGTGAATTAATTATTTATTAATAACTTTAATTGTACCCTTCAGTTATAATCTTAAAGCATTACACACATTGACCACTGCAGGCTACACGGCTACACGACTACAAATGCTGCTGGCTGCAAATGTCATTAAACAATACACATGAATGTGAGATTCAAGAAGTGATTTTTTAGAAGAAGAAAAATTATTAAAATATGTTTGTGTTAAAAAAAAATCCTCAAATAATAATTTTAAGCAAGGCTGCACAGTAGGGTCAAGCCCTTTTTCGGCAGATCAAACATGATTTTTTTTTATAAGAAATACCGAAGCAGAAGCGAAATTCATATAGACGGGGTTTAACCAACAAAACAAGCAAAAATTCATGATTAAATTTTTTTCTGCTTATTTTTTTCAGTTTTCTCTCACAATGTTCAATTTTAACGCGTCATGCCAAAAGTATCTTTACCTATTTGAAATTTATTTTTCGGCAGAATTTTATGAAAAATATCCCCTTAAATATTTTCAGTTTTCACAGTACTTGAAGTGTCCGTGAAATAACAGTCTTTGACCCCTATATGCTCTGGTCGTCAGGCTACATTTTTGGAATTTTGGCAAAAGAACGGCGTCCTCGTTTTTAGTATTAAAACAAAATCTAAATAAGTTGACTTTTTCCCAAAATTTAGAGACTCGCACCTTAAACAATATTTTTTAGCAAAAAGATTTTTCATTTGTCAATGATTTAAGGTTTGACATAGTTAAACATTCCTTAAATTACGAAAATTGATAAAGAATTTTCTATAGCCCGACCCCTGGACCGTTAAAGCAGAAACTGAATACAAAAACTCAAAACTTAATAACAAACATTTAATGACAATCAGTCAGTCATTGAGTGGGTGGGTGTCGTCCCATACATACAAACATGGTTATGTTTTATATAGTTTTCTTTATGATTCTCAACTCTCCTTCGTGTCATGTACTTTTAAGGATTTACTTGTAAGTGACATTAAGTTTTTATTGTTGCTGTGTGAAAAACATTTCGTTTAATTTGTGTGTAAATACATATGTATGTATGTATGTATGTGTGCATGTACATATGTATGTACATTAGACTCCTGCACAACTTCCTTTGAGTGTTTATTACGAACAAAAAGTCTTCGCGACATTGCTTAAAAACACTCATATACACGTACATCAATACATCCATAGTGCTTCGCTTATTAAACGACATTATTTATTATTGGTTTAGTATAATATGTACATGATACGACAATACATTTAAAAAATAAAACGTATTTACATTTCAAGACAGTTTACGCAGCCCTCTAACGGACATGCGAGTTTGTATGTTTGTATTAAATTTTATGATATAAAATGTCACAAAATTCTTTCAAATGTCAATCACAGTCATACATTTTGTCCCCTTATTTTTGTTGTATGAATGCTTTTGATTTAATATTAATGTCGTTGCTGGTTAAATATTTCGTTAGTAAAACACTACGAGTTTGATTTGCGCAACCAAGAAAGAAATTTTGCAAAAAATCATCATAAAAAAAAACTTAATATAAAAATATACTACTACTTAACTTAAATTCATTTATTTTTACAGAGTCTTCCAAAGTAGACTTCAGAACTTTGAGAGAACTACATATTCGCAGTGTGGGTTGAGTGCAATGGTTCAGTAACCAAGAACCTAACGTCGACGAAATTCAAAATGTGTTGACAATATCGACGCTACGCTCTGTCCGTGAAGTGTGCGGGAGATTTGTAGGCAGCTTGGTGAATTTTGCGCTGCAACTTTCCTTTGCACCCATACAAAATTCAACAGATCAGGATGAGGGTGGCGTTGGCTGAAGCAGTTAGGGCATTGGCTACAAAGCCTTGGGTCATGGATTCGAGCTTGGTCTCCGACAGTCATTAAATAACAACACCACATATTTTTTTGATATGAATGAGTGTCCTTTTATGTCAGTTATTGTAGGAGAATTCAAGTATTGAAAGCATGGACACTGGTCACTGAACTACACATTACAAACTAGTCATAATGTAACATCAGAAGAGCGCCCTCCATCGTCGGTATTGTGTAGTAGAATCATCTGCAAAGAAAAATAATAAAAGAAAATGGCTACTAAGCACAGATTCGAAGACTTAATACTGCTCATTGACAAAACAAGCGCTGCAACACTGCCTTACTAAAAACTTGCAAATAGGAGAGTTGTAACAGAATGAAGGTTTTTTCTATATCTTGCTTCACCACCTATATTTCCTATTACTATCACTTTCCTAAAGAAGATAATACCAAGTAATAGTACTAGCCATTTATTGCCTGACTGTTACTTCTCAAAAAAAACTTTTGAAAAATTTTTCACTGACTGCGCCCTGGATCAGTTGGATACCTTAATTTCCATCGAAAAATCCTCTTCAGGTTTTGAGGCCTATTTCTGGATTAAAGGATCTCAGGGTCAACACACAAAATTTACCAATTTGGCACGAGAGATTCAAGAGCGTCTAATGCATTTCGAAAAAGTCACTGTTTGGTGTGGAATTTAGGCTGTCGGTATCGTCGATCCATATTTCTTTGAGAGCTACATTGATAAGACCATCGCTGCCAGAAAAGATTTTTCACACTCGATGTAGTCAAATTTCACTCACTGTTGATCAGTCCTTGGTGGAGCTACAGAAGTCACAAGAGATGATGGTGAAAATTTGACTCCCCCTCAATTCGATACTTTAGAAGTTCCATACTTATTACCACTTTTGTTTTGTTTCTTGTTTTATCCCAAGGTGCACTGAAGGCGCTACAACAAGAGTAATAGATTACACATTTCTGAAAGAATTAAGTTTTTTTTCTTCAACATCTGACCTCTCTCCACACTTTACCATTTATTGTTCGTATTAAATTTACAACCTTTTGAATATACAACGACTTTAAACCTCTAAGCGTGAGTGATCTTTTCTTCCGAATTGTATATAATCAGTGATGCCAACTTTTTTGGCTATAAAATCTCATCAAAATTTAAAAAAAGTAACAAAAAGCATAATTTCGATTTCTAAAAAGCGTAAAAAGCACCAACTTGAAAAAGATTTACATTGAAAAAATAAATACAGCAAGTTTTTATTAAAATAATTTAAAAAAAATACAAACATTTCTTAAAAGCCTTACTTAGTGATATTTTTTAGTTTGCAACTAACGCTAAATATTTGGAGTTTTGAGTCTTCAAAAATCACTAAAAATAGTGGCAAAAGCGCCAAATTGGCATCGCTTAATAGAATGCTTATTGTTTAATTTGCATCTCGTTCTTCTTTTATACAAACTGTTGCAAATAAATTTAGCTAAAACATCTACTACAGTTTTTAGTATAGCAGATGCTGTATGTATAGTTACACAAAATTAAGGCAGTTCACAATACCGTTTTAAAATATATCTTAATATTGCAACGTGTGCATTTTAGTAATAGGTTTGCAGGTTTGTTATTATTTTTTTATTACCAAGCGTCAAACTTCTAACTCTCGAAAGCATGTATGGAAATATGTTAATGTTAAACTAAACAAGTTGAAACTGTCAGCGCGGCTGTAGTTGATCAAAAATATTAAATACGTTAATACGTTCAACTATGTGTTGTTAGTCAGAATATTTACAACAGACTTTCGTGTTATTTGTTCATTAATAATTATCACATGTAATTTGGCTTAAAAAAGCGATACGAACTTTAGCCCGTTCAAATCACAAATATAGAAACAAATAGAGTTCGAATAATAATAAAATTAACTAAAAATTAATAGCCATGGGCCTGCGGCAAAAATTAAATAAAAATATACTTAATAGTAACAAACCAAAAAAGTTTGCCTTAAGTAGAACAAAAAATAAGCAAATTAAGTAACATGTGTATAATTAGTAAAAAGAACAAAAAACGACAATGGTAAGACTGTTGTAAATATAGTGATGGTAAAATTGAGCTTACAATACAAAAAAGCTTTCAGCATATTGAAATACGATGAATCAAAACAATTCACATATTCCATTTGCAATAAAATGCTAAGTATATAAAGCAGAAATCTACATTAACTGACACCACACACAGTGGACCAAACACAAAAGAACGCTGATGATGAAGGTTTAGTGGCCTTCGAAAACGGCTGGCTGTTCCGTTCAACTATGTGTTGTTAGTCAGAATATTTACAACAGACTTTCGTGTTATTTGTTCATTAATTTGGCTTAAAAAAGCGATACGAACTTTAGCCCGTTCAAATCACAAATTAAATATTCAAATTTAATAAATATTGTTACGTTAACACTTCAATATACTGTGTTTTACGTATATCGGTACCTACTCACAATAAACAATTTGGGGTGGCACAATGCTGCCAAGTTAAAATATTAAGATGCTCGTTGTGAATTCCCCAAATGTATGTATTCATTTTGTTATGGTCGTCTTTTAAATTTACCATGATTTACCAAAGCTACAATACCCAACCCTGAATAGTGCTATTGTATTTATGTATTAAAAAATATTTTTAATAATTCTACCCCAGAATTATTAAAAATAATTTATAATTAGAATTTTGTTTAACAGCGATAAACTTCTCTAATTTTGCAAGTTTTTGATGTGTAAACATCTATACGCTAGGGCGTAAAATATTTTGACTTTGATTCTTTGCTGAGATTTCTTTGCTGTTCTTTTACAGCATTGTCAAATCGGTGTGAGCTATGTATGAGTGTATTAGTGTTTGAAAGAAGCAATACCAAGCAGAGAAACAAGTCGACCGGCTCGAAGCCGACGGTGCGCCGCCGCCGGTTATTTTTCTGTATATTTCTGTAGACCAAAGTTGAAAATGAACCGTAAGAGCTACGGACTTGAAATTTGGACACAATGTGTAGACATTTGGCCACTACAACAACAAATACATGAGAGTTAAAAATTAAAGGGTGTTCCAAAACGAGCAACGAAAAATTTAAAAATCCCATGTAATATACATACAATTGTATGTACATATATATATACACTTGAAATTTTAAAAGTTAGTGTATTTTTATACAGAATACAACAATTAACACTAAATTTAAAAAATTTAAATCAATGGGTGTTACATCAGTTAATGCAATTTTGACTTTGTAATTTTGACAATTTGCTGTATCTTCGAAACCGTAAGAGCAAAATTCTTGAAATTTTCAAAAACGGTAAGGTCAATAAAATATAAAATCGCCAAATATAAAAAAATCGCCAAAAACAAAAAAAAATCGCCAAAACGAAAAAAGCACCAAATTAAAAAAAATCTCTAGGACTAAAATCAACCGCGAAAAACCGGATAAATCGCCAAAATGAAAAAAAATCCTTAAACAAAAAAATCGCCAAAATGAAAAAAATCGCCTAAATAAAAAACCCCAAAAACAGAAAAAATTGACAAAATGAAAAAAATCGCCAAAATGAAAAAAACACCCAAAAAACAGAAAAAAATCGCCAAAATTAAAAAATCGCCAAAATGAAAAAAATTGCGAAAATTAAAAAAACCCAAAAAGAGAAAAAAACGCCAAAACGAGAAAAAAGCGATAAAACTGAAAAAAATCGTTTAAAATGAAAAAACTTAAAAAGGGAAGAAAGCTAAATCAAAAAAAAAAATTATCAAAACCGAATGTGCGCGAGTCAAAGTCGCACTTTACTGAATTTATTTTAATTGCAATGCGTACAAAACAACAAGAACAGAAACAACTAAACGATGAACAACAGGAATTATAAATTAAAAAGTAAAAGTAAAGGCATTTACCATAGATGAGCACTGCAGTACCACTAAAGTTTCAGTAAAAACAATAAAAAATGTTTAACAAGTAAATTTTTACTGACTACTAAAATGTTTTTCTACAATTTTTATAAATTGCCTAAATGATTTGTTATATGATGAGGTGCATTGAATTTTCAGTAATCAGTAATGCCCGTATTCATAATGAAATTCTACCAAGTGGCTAAATGTTTTTCATACAAAAGTTTCATAATTTGAATGAAAAAACTTTGCCACTTGCTACAATTTTATTATGATTACGGCCCTACGATTTTACTGGTAATGCAAATTAAATTTAATTAGCAGTAAAAATTTACTTTTTTAGTAATCAGTAAATTTACTGCTTACTGCAATTTTTAATGCAGTACATATACATATACTGCAGTGTGCCTATTTACTAACCAAATAAGTTTAATAAAAGAAACAAAAACCAACAAATTCATATGTATTTACAATATTGAAAGTTTTGATACTTTTAATTAATTAATTTAAAAAAAGATACTAAAAGCATAAGTACTTTTAACTTAAATAAAAATTTTCATTACTAGATGTTTACACATCTCCTCTGTGATCGGACTCACATTGCTTTTTTTTAAATATGCATACAACAAAGAAACATGTGATAATGCATTCTTAATGTAACTAAGGCTGAATACACATCTGGCATTTCTTGTGTTGCAATTTTTTGGTGTCGTTTTCAAAATGTGTGCAATGCCGTTCATATTATTTTTTTTTATATGTAAAGTAATGCCACACAACGAAAAATATCGTTAATGGCATACGTTGCCACTGGTACACAATACTGCGATTACACAAAATGCCATTGTGTTTATTCGGCATGATTTTGCAGCACAAATTTAATAACTAGACTACCTAAAGTATAAGTAAATAACACTAAATATTACCAAAAACTAACTAAAGAGATTTAAACACTGACCTCTCCCTGCACAAGAGAGACATTCTTCCCAAACTTCACTTAGTTATTTATTTAAATATTTGCAAATATTGCAAAATATATAGAAAATTAACATCAATCAAAATCAATTTGGATTAATCCTTGAAGAAAACTATTGATATATTTAGACAACAACAATATTGATTAAAATTTACGTGCCTATAAAAAGTTAGGAATGTTTGTGTGTGCTTGAGACTGAGTTAAGGTTTTAGTAAATAAATAGTAAATCTAAATAAAACATATCGAGCCATTACCGCCAAAGAAGCTTAACCAACATGATTTTCAAAATGCTTTTTTTTTTATAAAAATCATTAACTTGTTATCATTGGCATTATCTGTCAAAATTTTATAACCATAGGATATACCGTTTCAATTTTATAGCAAAAACAATTTAAGCTTAAGTACAAATTATTTTTTGTTTACAGTTTTTGTAACAGCAACTTGTTACTTAAGCTAAAAATATTACACACATGATCTATTTTTAAAATAATTAACTAGATCAGCCTTTTCTGATAGCAATTTATTCACCCGCATATAAAAAAAATGAATGCACATTATTAGACCATACAAATTGCGTAATGTATTTATTTTATTCGCTCCTCCGGCAGTTTCTGATAGACAGGCCATAAAAATCTCATATGTGTAAAAATTGCACTAATAGTGTGCATACCGATCATGCGCATTGCATTTTTCATCTAAAAAATAACCTATCTTGGATATAAACACTTTTGGCATCATAACTTTTAAATGCGGCGTTTTTCGGAAAAACTTTTGTATCCATTTCTGTTTAGAATAAATACCACAACATCTTTCCTCTACATAATTTTCCCATAAAAATTACCTATCATGGCCCTTTAATGAGATGAAACTATGTTATGAAACTAATTTTTTTTGGAAATACTTTTTGAACGGCTTGCGCTAAAAAATGTGTAGGGAAAATTATAATTCGTTTTTATAATTTTATAAGGTAAGATCTGTATACTATATAGCCTCATAACGTTCGGACCAAATATGTACATATGATCTAATAATATAAGAATGAAACATCACATACTAGTTTATTATAAGCTTTGTTATGTATTTTGAAATTATCCTACAGCTCGTGACCCATTGAGTATATCTCAACAAAACTACACACAAATTTAGACGATAGAGGAAAACAAATATTTTCGCATAAAAAATCGGCGTACTTACATAATTACTTGTATATATTATGTAAGTAAATTCACGAACAAATCATTAGAATTCTTCCAAAAAAAAAAAAAATTAAAATAAATATATACAGTATTTTTAATCTAGAACCAAAATACGAGAATCACGATAAGGCCCATTCAATTCAATTCTACGCTTAATCAAAAAAATATGATTGTATTGAAGTGAGTTACCATTGTTTTAAAAAGGCTACGTTCTCCAACTTGAAAAAAATCACCTATAAGTCTTAAATATGTTTATTTGGATAACTCAGCAATAATTTATTATGATTTAAATTTGATTATGCGGTACTGGCGAAAAACTGAGATAGTCGCCAGTTCAGTTCCGGTACGTATCAATTTATTAAAAATGTCTTCACAAAAGTGTACGGACTTGGAAATACTTTCCGTCGGTAAAACTATACACAACAAATTTAATAGCGAACTTTTTAATTCGAAAAGTAATAAGTCTGTTGGAGATTTACTACATGGCGTCGATCAAGAAGACAATAATTTAGCAACTTGGAGACAAGTTTAAGTAAAAAACTGATATTTACTTTTTCTTAAAAAAATTTTTTAGCTTAACCAACACAAAAATATACACAGAAGGTTATCAGGGAGACAGCAAAAAAAAAGCTTAAGGGACAAAAAATACCGTTATTATGCTAATATTTCGTTAAAATTCGATGCGTTACTTATATTTAGCATAATAAAACCTAAATACTAAAATTCAATGAATTAACTTAAATAAGAGCGAAGATAATTAAAAAAAAACCTTCTGTAAAATTTTGTTTTTGTTACTTAAGCTTTTTGTGCGGTTATAGCTCGATATATTAACTAAAGGGCTGCGTAAATCGTTCTAAAAGTTTTGTACTCTATTTCACACTACTGCCAAGCAGTCTGTTTTAGTGCAAACATAAATAACAAAACAAAACTAACAAAACATGACTCTCACTAAAATCAATCAAGCATCATTCGAATAGTTTTTCTCTGCAGTTTTGTTAGTGCTGGTGTTCTCAAAACAAGTAGAACATCAAAACGAAATGCGAGAATGAAACAAAACAACAGTAAATCATAGCAGAAACATCGAGTGCACTAGAACACGAGCACAAACATGCAAGCCATGTATGTATGTATATATGTATACATATGTATATTGAAAATAAAAATTAACAAATTATTATATATAAATGTACATAAGTATGTATGATATTATTTCATAGTAAATAAAACCTCTTTTCAGCTTTCATATTCCTAACGAAGCTCAATGTTTCTTAGCTATCAAAACATTCAAACATGTTTTGAATGTTCTGTGCGAATTTTGATGTTCTATTTCATTTCTGTTTTGAAAGGCTTGGTTTTACTTCAACATTGTTCTATTGCAGTTTTGTTCTGTACTGCAATGTTTTTATCGTAAAGCAAAACACATCTCTTTTGAAAGATTGTTTTAAAATAACGGAGCAATATACACACACATTTTGAAATTAATGAGAGTGCTTGTAAGCATTTTTTTAAGGCTTGTGCCACGCTCTAATTTTAACATTATAAACATGTTTACTTGCACACACACAAATACACACACACACTCATACACATTATTTAAACATGTAATAATTTCCACAAAATTATACTCAAAGGATAGAACAGACCGACAACTCAGCAGATAGACAAAGCAACAACTAACTGACTGGCAACCGAGGCAGGCATGTGTCAAATCTTTTACTGATTCTAAGATGCAGCAATGTAAATGTAACTGATGTCTGTGTGTATGGATGTATGTACATATGTATGTCTCCATGTGATCAAATTAATAGAATCTTATGCAATTGCAAATGAAAACACTTTAACGTAATATAAATGAGCAGGACACGTACGATGACAAGCGTGATGACAATGGCAACAACAACAACAACAAAGACAACAGCAGCAGCAGCAAAAATATAACTTTATAATGCGTAATAGGTATAACTGCAGTAGCTACAATAAATGGTCTAATATTATTGTTGCCATTTAACTAAATATTACATGCAAAACACACAAGAGTATTTTCAGATTAGAGATTTAGCCATAAGCAACAATAATAAACACTAGCACACGCACGCACAATAAATGGAGACAACTAATAAACCTTTGCAATGAATGTTTCGAAAGAAATATGAAAATATTCTAGCATAATTTAGTTGAGTAGCAATGCTGAGTTCAATAGAAGTACGCTGCATTTTTCATTAGCTCAATTCTTGCATCAAAAAAGTCAATTTCAAATAGACTTTCTCCAAACAACAACAAAGCTGCTGTTCTTTACTCGGAACTGCTACAATTTAAGTTTAACATTTGTTAACGCACTAATAACACCAAATTAATATTTTACTTATTTAGTAAAATATTTTTTTTTATTAAAAATACACTGAAATTGATTATTGAGGGGTTTAGCTGGATGCTATGATATGCTATTTATTTGTTGCTAATGCAGATCATCAGGGAACCTTTACCCAAAATTTTTTTTAAACAAATAGAGTTATTACGTTAAACTTCTATTCAAACAAATGAGAAGCTAAACAACAAATAACAAAGTTGAAACAAGAACTCAACACACTCAAAATATTCCATGCTTAAAAATACGAAACATTTTTTCGTAATTTAATTTTTTTACAATAAACGAAAATTTTACATATTTTATAAAAATATTTGTAGCTTGTGTAGGAAAACAGATTTCGTAATTTTACGAATTTCGTTAAGTTACAAAAATTATTTTGTACAATTATTTTTGTTTATAGTACCATATTTTTCGTTTATTTTATTAAATTTTGGAGAAAATAAAACTTTTTTATAAAATTGAAAGTTTCGCGAAATAAACAAATTTCGTTTTCTTATCATTTTGTTTACAGTACAAAATTATTCTTAAATCTACACAGGTTTCTTTTTTTTATAAAAAGAGAAGTAACACTCAATCAATTAATGCCTACTACTATTACTAGGTGTTACCTTCTTTAGGAAAGGGATAGTGATAGAAGACAGGTGGTGAAGGAAGAAATAGAAGAAAGCTTCATTCTTTTTACATCTGCTTTTTGCACGCTTTTTAATAATGCAGTGTTGCAGCGCCTTCTGGTGTTAAATGAGGCGTATTAAATTTTGAAGCTGTGTTTTTAGTAGCCATTTTATTGGTTATTTTACTTCGCCGATGATTCTGCTACACAATACCGACGAAGGAGGGCGCTCTGATGTAACATTAGAATTAGCATCTGCTGAAGCCTGTATAGTTCAGTAACCAGTGACTATGCCTTCATCACTTGAACTTTCCTACAACAGCTGATGCAAAGGGACTCTAATGTACATCAGAAAAATGCGTGGTGTTGTTATTTGAACCCAGGATCTTCAGTTTTGTAGTCAACGTGCTAACTACTTCAGCCAACGCCACCCTCGTAAATTTGACGAAAAAAAAGTTTTAAAAACTGTTGTTTTGTTTTATTTTTTAATATTTTCCCCCATTTATTTTCCTCTCATTTTGTGAGTATATGTATATTGTATAAAAAATATTAAATACATTAAAACTGAAATAAAACAAGTGAGAGTGCTATATTCGGCTGTGCCGAATCTTATATACCCTTTACCAAAGTGCGTTTATGTAATATAGAGATACATACATAAGCTCATACATAAAGTAATTTGACCTAGTTACTTTTATGTACAAAAAAAAATTTATTTTCAAACCCTAGAATCATCAAATTAGATTTTTCTCATTCCTTTTATTAATATAGTAGTTCTTAAAAAAATATAGAAAGTGTGTTAAGTGATAAAAGAAAAAAGGGAATTCCAAAAAATATGTTTTATTTAGTTACTTTAATATCTAGAAAAAAAGTTCAAAGTTTGCAGCTCTGGAGATGTGATTTTTATTTTTATAATTTTTCAAACCAAACTTTTCATTCCAAAACGTAAAATATGTATAATTTGTAAACGAAAAGATAAAACTTAATTAGACTTAGTTACTTTAATATATCACAAAAAGTGTAAGTTTCCCAACCCTAAAATCATCCTTTTTGATTTTGCTGATTGCTTACACCAATCTCTTTCTTTTAAGAACATATGATATGTTTAATTTGTAAATAAAAGGAAAAATTTGTTCTAGTAAGTTACTTTTGTATAAGAAAAAAAAGTTGAGGCTTTCCAACCCTGGAAACGTCTTTTTAATTTTTTTAAACTTTTTTTTTTTTATTTGAAATATTAATTTTATTCGTACTCAAGCAAAAAATAAGTTTATTTAATAAAAATAAACAAAAATTAATTTTCGGTAGTTAATTTTTTATATCACAAAGAGTGTAGGTTTCCCCACCCTGGAATCCTGGAAACGTCTTTTTAAATTTAAATTTTTTTTTTATTTGAAATATTATTTGTGGTGAAGTATAAAATAAGTTTATTTAAAAAAAATAAATAAAAAATTAGTTTACGGCAGTTAATTTTATATATCACAAAAATTGTAGGTTTTCCAACCCTGGAATCATCCTTTTTGTTTTTCTGATTTCGTGCATAAATCTCTGTACTTTAAGAACATAATATATGTATAATTTGTAGAAAAAAGGAAAAATTTGTTTAGTAAGTTACTTTTGTATAAGAAAAAAAATCAAAGTTTTCCAACCCTGGAAACGTCTTTTTAATTTTTTTGATTTTTTTTTTCAATTTTTTTTTGAAGTGAAATACCAATTTTATTCATTTTTAAGTAAAAATAAGTTTATTTAATAAAAAAATAATAAAAACTAATTTCAGTAGTTATTTTGTATGGCAAAATGAAGTTTAAGTTTCCCAGCTCGATTTTGCTGATTTTCAATACTAATCTTATTTCGACCATTTCTGACCTACCAGTCCAAGAACGGAGTCTCTAGCTTTTCTGGGAGCTTCCGAAAACCGATTTCACGTACAGACAGACGGACAGACGGACATCGCTTATTCGTCTTCCCTATGCATAAGGATCCAGAATATAACGGGTATTTTTTAGAGGTATAGAACTTCGAATTGAAATAAAATGCAAGAAAATCGTTTTAATGTCCATCAATTTGGCTTTATTGGAAGGATAATTTTATGCCATTAATGTTTAAATATGATTTCGGGCATGTGGCCGCCGCGGCTGGCTCGAATAAAGCCAATTCTACAGGTCTAATTTTCAACCACTTTTTCGAGCATATGGGGCCGTATGTTGGCAATAACGCCACGAATGTTGGCTTCCAAGTCCCCTAACGTTTCTGGTTTGTTGGCGTAGACGAGCGACTTCACATATCCCCAAAGAAAATAATCCAATGGTGTCAAATCACACGATCTTGGTGGCCAATTGACAGGTCCATTCCGCGAAATTATGCGCTCATCGAATGTTTCCTTCAATAAATCGATTGTGACGTGCGCTGTGTGGCATGTAGCGCCGTCTTGTTGGAACCACAACTCATCCACATTCATGCCATCCAATTCGGGAACAAAATAGTCGGTTATCATGGCTCTCATTGCTCTCATTCGGGTCCTCTTCAACACTTTGCTCTACAGCGGCAATTGTTTCTTCGGTGCGCACTGTTCGACGTCTCTGCGGATGCGTATTATCACATAGAGTAAACGTAGTGCGAAAACGATCCATGGTTAACTGAATTAATTGCTCTGATGGACGATTATGTCGACCATAAAATGGACGGAGCTTGCGGTAAACTTCGCGAACTGAACCATTATTTTCGAAATAAATTTGCACGATTTGCAAGCGTTGTTCTTTTGTCAACCTGTTCATGATGAAATGGCAAACCAAACTAAATATTAATCACTTGACAGCTGACAAAATGGCCGCCAGTTAAAAAAGTGATGCCAACCTAAAGTTCTATACCTCAATAAAAAACACCCATTATATACTTTATGTCTCGCTTATTAATATTCTGGAGATTACAAACGGAATGACAAACCTATATATACCCTTTTACCATTTTTTGGTAAAGGGTATAAAAATTATTTGAATAAGAAATTAGTTTTTGGTTTATGCTGGGAAGACAACTGGGACGAACGACAAATCTCGTCCACGGCACACCAATGAAGAATACAGATCTTATGATATATATTTGAATAATTGGCTATTGTTTTACAAAGAGAGAGGAAATTGCTTTTTCGTCGTTCATTGCCATAAGAAACAGAAATAAATTTATCGCAGAGATCGTTACCCTACGTCTATACCTGATATATTTTTATCATGACAAATGTCTAATTCCATATAGGAAAAACAGCTAACATAAAAAAAATTAGTTTTCAATATAAAATTTGACTTTTGTTATGATAAAAATATATCAGGTATAGACGTAGGGTTACGCACAAGGAATTTTGTTTGATGGCGGTGTTACATACATATGAATGTTATTTTTCTTATGAACAAATGTGTTTTATTTCTATGACGAAAGTTCGCAACGAAAAATTCTTTGTTCGCCCTAGTTGTGTTCCCAGTTTGAATCGTGAGATTCAGTGCAAAATATGTATGTATGTATGTATTTATGCGTGTGTGATGTATGGGGAATACAGAGCCTGTAGCAAATCCTCTAAAACTATTTCTTCTTATAATTGTGACAATTGTTCCAATAATTACAGATTATCCTACAAAATTATTTTTCAAATGTAAAAAATATTTTTTTTGCAGATTTTAATTTTTTTTAACAGATTTTAATTTTACACAAAATGTCGCATATGACACAAAATTGCTTCTCATGATTTACGAATTTATTTTGTAATATAATCATGGTTTTTCGTAAATTCACGAAAAAAAATTTGTAAAAACACAAAATTTTGTTATTTGCAGACAAAAGGTATTTCGTAAAATAAACAAATATAATTTCTAGTATGTACGAAGCATTTCATACCGTAAAAACAACGAATATTTTCGTAAAATAAACCACATTTTTCGTTTATTTTACCTATGAAATATTTTGAGTGTAATCAACATGTTTTTTTATATTTTCTTACTTTACTACATTGGCTGACTTTTTCAGCTTTAATTGTAGTTGTAGAAAGTATGTAAAGAAAGTAAATATAAATAACAACACCTATTCAAGAATAGAGTGTTGTCACTTAAGTAGTTTTGATCAGGGGTGCACGCAAAGAAAAAATATGGTTGAGGTAACCATAATGAAACCGCAACATACTATGATTGAATTATATGGTTGCAGTCAAATCATATTATTGTTAATAGAAAAGCAAACTTTAAATAATATTATTGTCTGAGTTAATAATAATATTATCTACAAAAACAATAAACTTTGTTACACCTAATCTTAGTACTGTAAATATGACAACACTATTGTTAGATGTAACTAAAATATAATTGAGACTCACCATACCATGATCTAATATTATTTAATAATATTATTTTTTTATTTAATATAATAATACTATTTTGTTTTTTAATCATATATTTGTTGTAGAAACAGTTGTGCATTAAATTCGAAAAAAATATAAATAAATATTGTTGAAATAAAATGTATATATAGATATGTATACTTACACAAAATACAGACATGTCTGTATAAAGAGATACACAAATGCTTATAATATAAACATTATATTTTTATTGATCTAACATTTTGTATATACTTTATTTAGTTATTAATTTATTTAACACCACGTGTGCACTACCGATAGCTTTCAAACGAAATACTGAACTGACAGATGTTTCTGAAAAATATTTTTTTTAAAACTCAACATAGTATGGTTTTGAATAACATTATATTGTTATTTACATCATATTATTTTTAAATAATAATACAAATTATGTAGTTGTCACAAATTTTTAACAAAACTATATTGTTAAACTCTAACCATATCCCACTTTTTTATGGATGTGATAATGTAATTATTAAATTCAAACATAACTCTGTTTATCGTAATGAAATAAATGTTTAAAATAACAATAATTAGTTTTCAACGAGCACACATTTGTTTCAGAGAACATAATATTGTTTTCTCAACCATTCTACAACCACATCTTTTCGTTGCGTGTGCAATCAAGTCAATTTCAATGTATTTTTAATTAAAAAAATATTTTACTAAAGACGTAAAATAATAATTTGGTATTATTAGTGCGTTCACAAATGTTAAACAACAAACTAAAGCTATTTTTTAATAATTTTTGTTTTGAGAAATATTATTTGAAATTATTTTTTCAAATACAACTTTAAAGGATACAACAAAAAATTTAATAACTTGCACAACATAAAAATTAAAACCACAAAAAAGCTGACGAAATAATAACCTAGCGAAAAACGTGTGATAAGAAGAACTATACAAAATCTGTCAATATCCGCAGTGGAATTTTGGTGTCAGAAAGCCCATTTCTCTACCACTCAGCTTTAAAAGTCAAATAATGAAGTTCTGTAGAGAAATGCTTAAGTATGAAATGTGGATTAGAAGTTTTTCGTATATATGAGAGAGGTACACATTTTTTTTTAGTTTATCGTGGTTGAAAAAATATATCTAGACTTGTTCAAGATAGATTAGTAAAATTTTAGCTGCTGAGTTTAAACATGTCTTTCAATGTTTTTTATTTGTTGGATTTTTCCATTCTAAAATTCTACAACTTGACTACTTGTAAAAGATATTTAACAATATAGCCCAATTCACAATCTTGTGCAAATGGCCTTGCATCGTAGCATGTGTAAAATGGTATAGTATATTATACTCACCACTAGGAATAGTTAAGGGCTGAGCATCAATATACTACACCATTTGGCGCATGCTACGATGCAAGACTATTTGCACAAGATTGTGAGTTGGGACTATGCATTCTTAAAATGCAAAAGGAACTTTACTTCAATTTCACGCACGGGACTTTTCTCTTTACAGACTTGTTTATAAACTCCATTTTTATATTGATAATCAATTTATTTTCTGTGTCATTTTCTGACACGAGGTAAGCAAATGACTTTTTTGAATCAACATTAATTTATTTGCGGAATCACCAATATTATTACCAAAAAAAACTACTATTTAAATACAACTTTTGTTGTCGTGTTCCAACGCTTTTATGAACTCATTAGAGATATTTGGAACAATGTTTCTTAAAATTTAATATCCGCGCTTAGTAATAAGAGTGTCCGGTTATGAGAATATATTTTGTATGGAAAAACAATGAACACATTGGATCTACAAAACTTGTCCGTTTATTAGTGGTATTCGCTTATGGTAGGTGTCCTTTATTATAGGTTTCACTGTAATAGTGTTTAAAAAAAATTTGTTTTACTTTTGATAAATTGTATTAAAGTACATGCAAGGGTTCTAAGCAAGAAAATACTTATATTTTTGCTCAAGTCAATGATGGTCGAAATAAAAAATTGCAGAAACTTTGAAAAAAGTATAAAGATATCAAGTGAGAATGATATTATATTTATGATTAGATTAGGCTAAAATTCGTATCGCTCTGTAAGTCAAATTATATGTGATAATTTTTTAAAGAACAATTAAAACCAAAGTTAATTGTAAATATTCTAACAAGCACTATACCCAGAGAAAACAAGCTCAAAATCAATAAAAACCATATCGAATTAATAAGAAACATTAACGAAAGTCTAGTCATGTTGAAATTTCATATTTCAATATGGAAAGATATTAATTTACAGTATTAATTCATTAATTTTTTATTATTTTTAAGCATCTGAATATACTTTTTCTATTATGTTAAAAATTATTGAATTAATGTAACGCGTTCTTATTTTTCAGTTGCAACTTTTCTCTGAGTGTAGAAGAACGGAACAACTAGCTGTTTTCGAAAGCCAGTAAACTTTCATCATCAGCGTTCTTTGTGTGTGGTGTCAGTTAATGTAGATTTCTTTTTTAAGGAAGTTGAAGTATTAATGGATAGTCTAGTTATCCTTTGTTTATTAAAATGAAGATGTGTGCTTATGGCTCAAAGTGAAAAAGCAAAATTTTTAAAATAAAGAATCAGAACTTTAATGCTTTTATGGGTAAAAGTATAAAGATATGTTCTGTATTCCACGGGAAATTAAATAGTTCAGAATTGCCATAGTATTGTCATTATAAATACATATTTCCGGCAACAATTATATGGATATTTTACACGTCTTAATTTCACATTGAATACAGAACATACCCGATAGGGACTCATTATTTCAATTCAAGCAAATATAATTTATAATTACGAGTATTACACAGTCAGAGATCATATAAGGAATATTACCGCAATTAGTAAAAGACAATTATTATTATGAGGCCTCGAAAATATTTTAGTTAGAGTATGCCTTGCTTGTTTATCATTGTTCTTAAAAAATTGACAGGAGGATTTTTATCATTAAGAACTATACTCAGCTGCGCCGAATTTTACATAAGCTGAGCCACAGTCTGTCTAAATCTCGTAGATGGCTAAAGTGGCAGCAGAGTACCGAACTTCAATCGGCTGCTTGTATCAATGAATACACATACACGGCTACATTACTGTCGTTGGCCAGCACTGGTCTTAATGTCTTTGATTTTTCATTTCATTTCGTTTTAAATAGTTCTTTCAGGTTTTCAGTAATGGCGTCCATTTATTGTAATAAATCAAAGTATTGTCTAGAAGTTTTTACAGATTCTATGAGCTTTCCAAAACTTGTTCACTAATTCGGCAAGAAAATCACTTCAATTTCGTTTAACATCGGATTATATAATTTAGAAAATTTCCAATTTTCTTATTGCATTGTACTGCCTATCATTAATCTGAAATAAATGTTCAGATCTACAGCGCAAGACTCCTTTTTTCATCCGAATGTCCAAGCAATCATCATCACTACTATCATCACAAAAGTCTGTTGTATCCATATTAAATAAAACATAGACGAGAATTTTGTCTTCTATAAACTGGCAGTAAGTGTTTTGTTTAAGTTGCTTGTGCCTTTTTAGTCCTTATCGAATTTTGAATATTTGAGTGAATTGTATTTTATTTAATGGTATGTTAACATGTGAATGCTTTGTGCAGCCCTTTGCTAAACAAACGTTAAAACTTGCAATATAATCAACAGTTTGACTGCAGAGATGTATAGATACTATAAGCATTGTTATTCCAATTTAGACCCATTTGGTTTCTCATTACAAAATGGTGTTAAAGAAACGGCAAAATTGTACGAAACTATGTAATAAAAAACAAACTGATTGTGCAAGTAATGTAGAAATATAAGTATGGAAAATTATGTAAACTCTTGTCCACATAGACATATGACGTTTTTATTTTTAAACAAAACCAACCCGCGAAGCGATTATCTTGTGTGTGGAAAACACCTAGGGTCTATGGCGGGAATAGAACCCACCACCTCTGGACTGAATAGCTAGCATCGCTACCACTCAGCTACTGGGCACCTTCTATATACATGCATATGTACATCTTCCTTAGGTCCATCAGGTTGTATACATTTTTATCAGAAATGTCCTGTCCAACTTCCCAATAAGCAATTTTGCTTGAAATCAAGTGTAGATCAATTTTTATTCAAGTCACATATTCAGTTGTCAAGGGTTGAATTATACTTGATTTACACTTCATTTCAATAGCATTCTCCAGTGAAATGGTAACTTGAATTCAATTGGAACATTTAAATTGTATTACAGTTCAATTCAAGCCTTGTATTACAATTGAATTTAAGCTTCAAAAACAATGATTTTAAAATAGAAAGAAAAATGCAATCGACAAGTTTCCTTAAATTGTTTTCTGCATATCTACATTCACCAATTTTTTCACGATTTTAATCTCCTTTTGTTTATTTAAAAATCACTTTTTTATATATCTTTGATATCTTTCACCACAATTTCAATTTTGTTAAAAAATAAATTACATTTTTGTTAAGTTTTGAACATGTTGTATGTTGTTTGAATTTTTATTTCAAAATATTTTCAAACTTGAATATTACTTGAAAAAATGTTCGAATTCAACTTTGCTTCCAGTTAAATTTCAAGTACTTGAATTTAAATTTTTTGAGTGCTTATTGGGTTATGTCGGATATAAAAAGTTTACTATACAACTAACCACCTCTGGTGTTACAGCTTTGCAGTGTGACACTAAAAACAATCTAAGAATAAATCCCATAAGCAAAAGCATAATTTTAACAGGTTTGTCAAATTCGTCCTCCATGCAAAACCCTCTACGCACACAAACACACACATACACTTGAATACACATACTAGTACACACAGAACTATCACACATGTTCACAAAAGCAAACATGAAGATATAAAGCAGCCGAAAATTTAGCGGCAGTAGCTGCAGTTGTTGCAGCTCTTGTTGTAAGTAAAATCAAAATCTTTTACTAATTAACATTTTCGACGTGGTTAATGTCAGTTTTGCCAAAATATTGCACACATCGGAAAATACACACATACACAAATACCAGCACGCACTTGCTATTTGACAAACATGCATAGATTTCTCATTCGTGTGTGACATTTATTAGGTTAAGTCGCGATTTAATGAGGCATGCGAAAGCCTTAATTTATGTGAAATTCTGATGCTCTGTGTTGCCTCTCTGTAGATACTATAGATATAAATATACATACACATATATGTGTGTTTTCATACGTATTAGTATAGCATGTATGTGTATATGTTTGCTGCTTGAAGACGTGATAAATTTCAATCCTGTTACGGCATCTAACGTAACATATACATACAATTGTATATTTTACAACAATTTTCGCTGATTATAGAGATGTATGCAATGTAATTTCATCTTTTAGAAACCTCTAAGGTATTTAGCGCAATGGCTGAGCTGTAAATTAAATTGATATAGTATGTACTAATTACTGTATTGCTTGTTTAAGAGCTATTAAAATTTATTCCAACATTTCAATAGTCAGCTAAAATTTAATATCTAATTTATATTGAAATTAGACTTTGCAGATTTTACATATAATATTGAAAACAAACTGGAAAATATCATTTGTGTCAAATAAAACTTTTACTATTTTTTTTAGAAAAATATGTCAGAATTGTTATTGATTCAGATAATTTACTTTCTGATAATACGAAAAATTTTAGTGCATGTGCTTGTAAATTAAAAAAAAACTTACTGAATAGCTAATACAAAAAAATCTGCAAAAATATTTTTCTGTTCCTATTAATACATTTGACTGAAAAAAATTTGAGTTTCAGTTAAGTTTTTTCTCTAATGCCATAATATGTTAACTAAAAATAATAAAAAATTTTGCAGTTAAATTTTTACATAATTGTTATCAGAATCTACAAATTTCTTTGTAGGTCCGCATTCTTACAAAATATTTACTGATTCAATGAATTTGCTTACTGAAAATGAAATTTAATTTTTTCTGTGTAGTTTGGAATTAGATTTCATAACGATGGAATTCCAAAAAATTTATGTTTATTAGAGTTTAAATTCTGAAATGGGGGTCTACTCCAGGGAAAGCCAATCGATAAAAAAAATTTTGGATACTCCCGCACATATCGAACATTTTTTTATGCTAGTGCGTGTTGATATCTATTCATTCTCATACTTGCGTATACCCCTGCGCACTTTATTTCATACTTGTATGTATCGATGCGCATTCTTCGTTGCATTTCGCATATCTACGCATGTCTATAGACATACTTATGACTTGCAACACATTCGGTTTTTTAAATATTTTTTGATAAGTGTTACCAGAAATACTAGTTTGTAGTTGTTGAGGTAATAACATTTTTTTAAAACTATTTTAACATAAAATTCAATAAAAATGTTTTACCCACACACACACACACATTCTTCGCAGTCCTTAGATTTAAAATCCTATTAAATAGTTACGGGAGTAATTTGACCGCGGGTATACAAACACGCTCCATTTTAGATGTGAGCTAAGAGCAGAATTAGTGGAAGAATGGTTGAACCATGGCATTCTTTAGAATTTTTGCAATTTAACGCTTGTTTGTCGCCATATTTCGCGATAAAACTGACTTTTTAGCAAAATCTTGGTTTTTTTTTACCATTTTACCGATTTTTAATCCATCTGCATATATATTTGATGTTTGATTTGAATTTTCTCCATTTCGGCATTTCTTAGATTTTAAGTATTTGTAAGTTATTTTAGGGATATTTATCGCAAATGTTTTCTTTTTTTTCCCAATAAAAGTGATTGTTCCCAATTATTTGTTTTTTTTGCAGTTTTAAAGATTTTCAAACAGTATCAGTATCAGTATTAGACTATGATATATTTTATCTTTTTTTATGTTACCAAGTTTTTGCAAATTTTCGACATGTTCGCAAATTTTTCCAAGTTTTTGATATTCGTTACAATTTTGGTGTTTTTTTAAATACATTTTAAGGCTTTTTCAATTAAAAAATTATTCACGAATTTTCCCAACTTTTGCAAGTGAGATTGTTTTTGATTTTTAAAATATACTAGTATTTTCGTTCACATATTTTAGGTTTTGTACATTTTTAAAATAATATTCGAATTATTGCAAGTTTTCGCGATTAATATGCGGAACAAATTTTCCACTTATTGCTTTTTTGAGGTTTAATAATCAGCTTCAGGCGATTTTTTTTATTGCTTTAATCCTTGCGATTTTTGCAATATATAACTTTTTTAATAGAAATTTGCTAAAGAAACCCTCCTCGTATTTACGCATTTTTTCATAAAATTGGTTGTATGAAAATTTTTCATTTGTAATTAGGCTCTTGGAGAACAAAATTAGATCAAAAAAGTTGTCAAACATGTTTCAGAAATTCATGTTACGTGTCTTCTCTATTAGCAAATAGAAAAAGTTTCGTGAAATAGATTTCATGAAAAAATGCATATTATAAATTAGGTATTTGTTAAATTCATACACAACGATTTTTTTTATTTACTTACATATTTGGTAACATTGTGCATATAGTCATAGTCGCCATTACATGCTTGTGCACACATGTATTGATACGAATATCTATAGCACAATTGTTTGATCGAACCCGCACCTATCGATATGCGCACTTATTTGTGTTGATAGCTATAGATATGTATGCCTGCATGTAAGCATGCTTGTTGCTGCGAATGTGCTATCATACTCATTGTCGTTGGAGTATCGATATGTATTGAGCAGCCAAAAAGTAACTTTTTGGCTTTCCCTGGTCTACTCTGTAATTCGAAACGAAAGATAATTGTTTCAAATTCGAAAGAATTTTCCTTTCTTTTGAAATTACAGTGTAAACACTCACCACATAATTGATAATTTAATACGTCTCATATGATGATAATTTTTTGTCAACATAGATATGCTTGATATAATTATGTCAAGACGTAAGCAAGTCATAGCATAAACACATATGTAATAAGATAATGATACAATAGCATAAATGCATTATCTTAAAATTCATGGTTATGTGCTGACTAGGGATGCCAAACGGGAAATCCCGATCCCGGAAATCCCGGGATTTTCGGAATTTGGCAAATCCCGGTTCCCGGGATTTGTAAAATTCAATCCCGGGATTTCATTTTCGGGATTTCTTAGCAATTTTTATATAAAAACTTTATAAATTAAAATTTTCGTTGATTTTAAGGTATTTTTTATAATATTTAAAAGTCCTGTACAATTTTATACGTACAGTTTTAACAATTTAATGACTATTTGTGGCATATTTCTTATAAATTAACAACAAAAGCAAAATATGTTAACTACTTTCTTACGGTTATTTTCATCAAAGGTGCTACAATATATGTACATTTTAGAATTATTTTGAGAACAAAAGAAACATATTACCTTTGAAGGGAAATAACATTTGAAAAATGCATAAGTTTGAGAAATTTATTCCGTCTTATTCTATATCATGAGGGCAATTATAATTCAAATTCCACGAGAAATTTTTCCCGGGGAATAATTTCAAACAGTAGCAAATAATAGGGAAAACGAAAAAATCTAATTGCAAAAGGGAGAAATTTCTTGCGGAAATTTATTCATAATTGCAATATATCTGTATGTCGACTCCTCGACGCTAAAAAAAATAGCACTTATCTACTTGTCGGTAACAATTGAGTACTATTGACATGTCCTTACAATTGGAGTAGAATACAATACAAGGCAAGTGAAAACTTCTTGTTGTCGGGTTGACGTAAAATCGAGAAATATTTACAGAAAATGTGGAGTATTTTGTCTAAAAAACTGCTCAAGTGTGTATGTATGTTTTTTACATTGCAGTTCAAAATTATTTTGTTTTTTATCTAGACCGTTTAGGTCGTTTTTGATACAAACCTAAGATCAAACACATTTAAATTACATGGATTTGATAAATAGTTTTAGTTAAAAAAGACCGACTGAATGAGTTCGACTCAATTGTAGTTGCATTCGAGTTGCAGAGTAGAAGGCCAGGACACTAATAACCCATACTCCTCTTAGCGCACGTATGAATACATACATATGTATCTGTTGAACTTGTGGAAAAAAAACTTACGTATGAATTTAAAATTTTTCAGTAGAGCAAAAATACTGTTGAAGTGCTCAGGCAAACTTTTAATGTATGTGCCTATAAAAAATGTGATCTTTGGACGTAACTAATCGGATTTGATTAGAATAGTGTATACATTTCTTTAAATTTTTCGACATGTTCAGCCTTATTATCGTTGTCATAGTCGTAACGAAATCGATAAAAAAAATTAGATAATGCTTGGTATACATACATATGTAACAACCGTTATACTTGTTGTTGATCAATCGCAATTAAAAAAACGTTAGTAGATATATTTTTAACAAAACAATATTGTTTTTGCAACTTATTTGTATGAAAGTGAATCTAAAGATTTTCGTAAGTCAACTTAAGCAGTAGTGCTAAAAGTCCACCGAAATGTATATTCGTTTTGGTTTAGATAATAGAAAAACATTTATATTGAAAACAAAAACAAGTTTTCATATTTAGTTATTGTTTTCACTTTAAATTCTTTAACATCAAATGTGATTAATTAACTTAAAAATAGATGAGAAAAATTCTTTTGATTTTTATTTCATAAGCATTAAACACATTCACCACAGCAGGCTACACGAACACACGACTTCAAATGCCGCTAGCAGCATTTGCCGCCTCGTATCCGGCTACTTAATTATTTTAGAGACGGCAGCAGCACCACCTGCAGCTGATATTCAAGTACAAATACATTGTTCAGTATTGCCACTTTTATATATTTTTCATTTTATAAAAGTTAATTGCTCTTTTAAAATGTACTTTTTTCACGTAAAAGTACAAAAATGAATCAATTTCTTTTTTACATCAATTTTTGGCTATTGTTTTTGTTATATAATATGAAATAATTGTACAAAATCATTCATTCAACATTTTGTATTATACTGGCAATACTGAATTTTCTTATTGTGGCCAACAAAATAGAAATTAGTTTAATTGGACTATAACGACAAAATCAGCATAGACAACAACGTCCCGCTATGTTGCCTTGGTGTCTTCAAAAGAATTATTCTCATATAAACATGTGTATTCTATCCTTGACATCCCTAGTGCTGACGTAATTCATGTTAGGATAAACTTATTTCATAATATAATTATCTCAAGCCATAGATTTGTCATAATATGTTCATGTCGAAACATGTTTGTGTCATTACATATTTACATATGCCAAGTCATAACTGCAATAACAATAACTTTATATTTCTATTATATCATAATTGTCAAAGCATGTCCAGGTCATGCTATAACCTTTTTAATTAACAAATTTGTATGTCAACATATTTAATGTGTGGCATAGTTATGGCATGACATCACTTTGTCATAACACTTGAATTCTATAAAAAAAATTTCTGCCATGCCATATATTTGCATGATATATTGTTGTATGTCATGACATAATTATGGCATGCTGTATATGTCATGACATTTTTGTTTCCTAACTTAATTATGTGAAACATACATGTATGTCAATAAAAATATATCATGATATGATATAAATTCCATGACAAACATTCATCATGTGACATAAACAGATGTGTCTTATAACATAACTATGTAATTTTTTAAACGGAGTTTAAGAACAGGTTACAATAAATTGATAAAACAACATCGAAATAAAGTAAATATACAATATACCGTTATCTATCTTAGTTTATTCGCAAGCTGATGAATTCCTTTAATTATGTCATAACATAAATATGTTCTGATATGTTTTTTCACAATGACTTTAATATTCGCAATAAAATTTTCTAAATTTGCATGAATGATTTTTTTTTAAATAATTTTATCTAAATTTCAAAATGTTGTCTGATATCTGTTTCTCCAGTTTTCACATAATGACCGTTATTATTTTAAGAAATTTAACATAAAAAAAGTTTCAAAAGTTCCAGTTTGAAAATTAAGGGTGTAATTTTGCAAAAAAAATTAAATTAAAAAAAAAACAAAATACATACAAAATTTGTCAACGGTAAGCGCTGCGATTTACAAAATTAGGCCCTAAATTTATTTGTTACTTGTATATTTTATGTATATCGCATTGGTTAGTTTTATTGATCATATTCGAAATTATATTTCTTTTTAACTTCCCAGGCATAATGTTGTTTTTCGGCACTTCAATGGGTTACAAAAATTGGGGTTAAGATGGTGCTTAAAATACATATTCTATTCGAAAAACTGAAAGAAAAGAGAATCTCACATAAAACAAAAAGTATATTATGCTCATTAAATTAAATTTATTAACTTTAACAGAAAAGTATTATACTATGTATAAAAAATTTTATCTAAATAAAACTTATTTATGGACCAGAAAAAACAATACGCTTATAATATGCAAAAAAGCTTAAACTTCAATTATCTATTGTGACATTACAAATTATGCAATTTAATAAAAATCCATCCATATCTGATCTATGGATAATGAGTGTATTTCCCCTGCAGTCAGACTGGGGCCAAGTGTCTCTATGTCAACACTAAAATTCTAGTAGTAGTTACATTGTCAACAATTTCTCTTTTATTCGTCAGTATAAAAGATATAGAGAAAACAGATGTGGTGTATTTCTGGTGGATTTTGCAACAACTTGTCAATATACATAAATTTGTATGTACGTAAGGTATAGAAATGTACCAGTAAATGTCTGGTTGGTATGTCTCCCTGTTCCCATAAGAACTATGAATTCACTACCTAGTCAATTGTTTTAGTGTTACTAGTAGAATTTCAATGACAAGCACATGCTAAATGTCTATAGCATAAAATATTGTATGGGGAATAATTGTAGAGTAGTTCTGGTGACAAAGTCAAAAGTGACTCAGTACATTTTCACTATTCGCACTTTCTGCAGGGTCATTATTCACACACCAATACCAATGAAGACACTTTAATTTTTATTACATTTACCATAGACTTGCATATAGATGTGTATGTACATATGTGTATATAATTTTTTGCCAACCAGGCCAGCATTGATGTTTTACTGCTGCCATAATAAATGTCAGTCAATAAATATAAAACGCAAAAGTAAAAGAGATGTGTCAAATAAATTAATTTTGCAACAAGAGCCATCAAAACTAATTACTACACGGCAGACAATATATTAATGACGTGTCAAAATTAACATTTCATTATTTAAATTGAAACAGAACAAAAATACTTTTTGAAACAATTCCATACAGAATAGACAAAAATTAAACTAAAAGAAGAAACAATTTTTTATTTTTATTTTATTTAGCAAGTGAGAGAAATAAAATGCAGTTGTTAAAAAGGACAACAAATTTTTTACATACGAGAACGATATATAATACACATACATATGTATATATATATGTATGTAGAAAAGCAGTTAGTCGGAAAATGCTCTTAATAATGGCGGCAGTTCAAAAAGGTAATAATATTATTTAGCTTCAAAATGGTGGTGGAAAATAAAATAGATGCATAGTTGAATAAAGATACTTGTGTTGTAAAGATTTTTGTTTGCGGTTTTCAAACTTATTATGTTTGTATATTGTGATTCTCAATATAGTATTAAGAGTCTTACTTTAAACATACGGAGTTTGTTAACTGAATTCAAAAATTTTTTGGGTTGAAGTCTACTGACGAGTTCCACAAGCGGGAACGAAATGCATATAAACAATTGCTTCACCATAAAAACAAGCCAATTTTTGAAATTAAATAAAGACATTATGTCAAATAAATATACTTCAGTATTTCATGTATGAAAATATTCTTAAGCACTTAAATTAATAATAACTTAAAACATTGTTGGTAGCTTTTTGTTTACTTTCAGAATTTTATATTCCATCAGTCAAATATGCGTGTTTCTCTACACGTAGTAAAGGTCTGCATGAGACATTTGCTCGTTAGGCTAAAATGATGAGAAAGAGCATTCCACCCGAATAATTAAAATTATATGGAGATTTAAAGAGATATTTTGTTTGTTTGAATAATTTTTTTTTATTTCGGTTCGGCATGAGGTCTGCATGAGACATTTGTTCGTTAGGCTAAAATGATGAGAAAGAGCATTCCACCCGAATAATTAAAATTATATGGAGATTTAAAGAGATATTTTGTTTGTTTGAATAATTTTTTTTTTAATTTCGGTTTGGATCGATTTATTTTGCCTTATTTTTTCTAAAGCGTAATTTTTTTTTTTGTTTCTTAATACAGCATGAAAAACCAGGCAAATTAGTGTTGTGCAAAGCGAGCGCTACTATGCCCTTAAATTGTAAAATAATATCTTGAGAATGGTTTCAAGCCATTTATTGCAGGGGTTTAGTAGGAAGATTGACCTTTTTTATATATGTTCCCTTAATTATATATATATTTTTTAATAAAGAGAAGTAACACTCAGGCAATGAATGCCTACTATTATTACTAAGATAAAGAAGACAGACGGTGAAGAAAGAGACAAAGAAAAGCTTCTAAGTCATATGCATTTTTGCTTCGAAATACGAAATAATTCTTTAAAAAAACTTAAATAAATATTTAACAAATATTAAATAGATTTATATAAATCGAGACTAGGACAACTTTAAATTAAAATGTTGCATAATACAAAAATTATTTTTAGTTTATTTAAATGTAATCTACTAAATACCTCGAAATAAAGAAATAAGTGACTTAGACCACTTTCATAATTAAGGACACCTAAAAGTATTAGACTCCTGCAAGAGACAACTTACAAGAACTTTTAAGACATTAGGGATTTTACAAATGCTTTACTGCAGCGAAATCTTCTAAAGCAAACACTAAACAAAAATTTTTGCAAGGCATTTGTCTCAGTTAGTTATTGTATGTGTATTTGTGATACTTGCTTCTTCCTACGCATAGGCGCGAATCAATGTACATACACACACACGTTGTGTGTTTGATATTTTATTTTTCTGCACACGTACAAACGCACACATGCATTGACATTAGTTGTGTGCGCTTGCTTTAAAAAATTAGCCTTAAACACATAATAGCTTACCATCTACATCTTACACACACACATACACTCAATCGCACAATATGCAAAATAACAAGTATACACGTATCAACACTTTTTCTTTTAAGTATTTGTTACGAACAAGAAGTCTTCGCTAGGTCGCTTGTAGACACTCATACACACGAACATCAATACATCAATCGTGCTTCGCTTATTAAACTATTATTGGTTTATTATAATACATGCTTCGACAATACATTTAAAAAACAAGACGTATTTACATTTCAAGACTGCTTACGCAGTCCTCTAATATGTATGAGTTTGTTGAAGAAAATGCTGTAAATTGATATATTTAGTGAACGCTCGATAAAATTAATACAGTAGTTTAATGGATCAAACTACGACTTCATATTTGGAATAAATTCTTAATCGGGCTTAGGTTTAGTACATTCAATTAGACTGAATTATAATGAAATATTTTTATAAATTAATATGATTTTCTAAGCAGAAGAAAATCAAAACTAGACTTTAGCTGGGAGAAATACCGGCATTTTTCTATGTCGCCACTCACTTCATCAGCACTTATGTCTATCTACTTAGGCAGAGATTATTTCTTAAATACAATACAATAAATGATTATATTCTCTATACAATTATTGATTTACTATTGGTAAAGACACTTGCAAAATTTAAATTTATTCTGGTTCGTTTAAATTAAAATATATATCACATTTGCAATTACTTCCATGAGGATGTAAAATTGCAATGAAGTTTTTGCTTTAATTTAATAGCACTGAATAAACTTGAATCATTTTTAAACTTCGACTGACTATTGCAATACTGAATGTTAAGAAATTAACTTGTGGAGGGGCTACTCTCAAAGATTCTCAATGGAGGGAGGAGGCGATACTTTAAAAAAAAAATATTTTTTTTACAAATCTCTTAATTAAATGCATGTGAATAAAATCTTATAGCACTCGTAGTAATTAAAGTGATTTTCTTTAAGGAAAAATATATATCGCTTATTTACTCAAACAACGTCATAACTCAATATGTAAATTCTTGAGTTAATGATGCAGAATTAACTTTCTTATAGTTCTTCATATCGTGAACAAATTTCATACAAATATCTTGTTTACTCAACTATTGAAAGCAAAATAAAAGTTTCTTTTATAATTGGGGGGTGTGTAAATTGAGAACTTGAAAGTTTTTTATTAGTTATGACATTGTTTTAGTAAATGAGCGATATATTCGTTTTATGAATTAAAAAAATATGTTATTTTAAATGAAAGTCATTACTAAATTTAATATATCACTCACTTACTTCAAAGATGCTTTATGTAAAAAAAACTAGTACATGCAATTCAATGAAGATATGAAAAAATATTCTTCTCTCTTTTATGAAATTTTTAAACAAGATAAAAAAAAGAAATGCCGAATTATTCTGCATTAATAACTAAAAAAAAACATTTTTATAGTTATGAAACCTTTGAAGTAAATAAACGATATGTACATATATTATTTAAAAAAATTTTGGCTCAGAAAAACATCACAAATTAATCAATTCGGCTACACAATACCATTAGAGGGTTAAATGACTAATTTATCAGTTTGCATCGCTGTACGCTAAATAGATAAATTGATAAAAATTGTTCACGACGAGACAGAACTATTATGCCATAACAAACAGCTTAATCGTAAATAATCTATTGTCATGAATCGTCCAATATGTCTACCATCAATCCATCAATATTTGCCAACAGCACACTTATGTACAGACTTACATACATATGAACATCTATAAACATAAATAGACATACTCAAACACGTACGAACGTGTACAGGCACACGCTTTTGTAGTGAAATATACAAACCGCTAAATCAATTGAATTTATCAATTGATTTTAACTGCTCTCGAACAATAATTTATATACCAAACTCATATACAAGATACACATATGTACATACAAAAATGCACATGTGTAGGCAGTCACAGGATATTTCTATTAAACATAAACGCTTATACACGTGCACACACAAACATTCACATAAACATTGTATATACATACATACATACACGCATACGCTGACTGCAACAAAAATTACACATTGTTGATAAAGAGAGGTTAATTTGTATGGTCGTCGACACACAATGGCAAAAGAAAAATATTACAGCAACAACAACAACAACAACAACAACAACAAAACCAATAGAAAAGTTTATTTATTATTGGAAGGAGTTAAAATGTTTTATTCAATCATTGTCAGTTCGTCAGTACATGTCAATATTTTATTAAATGACATTAAACTGTCTCTATCGGATTAATTAATTTATTATTTTTGTTGTTGCTGTTACTGCTATTTATTATTATTATTGTTATTATTATTTTTTCGTATAGAAGGCAACTCACAACAGACCAATAAATAAAAACTATAGTAATACGAGTAATAACGCAAAAAAAAAATGACACAAAATTATCGGAAGCTCACACATACGATGTAGGTATGTGGATACATACTTAACCTGTCGGAAATTCTGTTAACTTTCAACTAACTTTAAGCTAACTATTTCGCAACTAATACAAACTGATACTTGGATTACTTTTCAATGTAATCAACTCACTATTTTAACATTGCGATGTCCTGGGCGATAGCGAATTGCGAACAGTGGCCGCTTGTTGCCGAGCCGAGCCGACTGACGCTTATTGCGAGAACTTTTTTATGCGAGAATCAAGTTTGAGCGCACGTAATGGATGCGAGAATCAGCACTGATATTTTATCTATTATTTGTGTTTTATGTATGTTTGTATGCATTTGGTTTTGTCGTTCATTTTTGTTTGTGAAATTGAAGTGAAAAGTTATGAAATCGTCAGATGATGTTCATATAGCTTCGGCTACAATTTTAAAGTATTTTATCAATAAAAAATCATTTGGAAATCATCCAATAAATGCTAAACGAAATGATAATAATTGGATAAGTTCATCATTTATATAGTGATTTAAGAAAATATCCTGCCAAGTTTAAAGAATGTACTCGAATGAGCATTGAAACTTTCAACTATATTCTCAAAGATATTGGTGATAAATTAAATAAGAAATGGAGTAATTTTATTAAAGTAGCAATGTCTTCATGTGAACGCTTGATAGTAACTCTTAGGTTAGAATTTTTTTATGTTTTATATATTTCTATTTATTGTATTAAATTCATTTTATATCTTAATAATTTCATGAAAACATTGTTTATAAATAAAAATAAAAATTAAATTAAAATAAATTTTTTTATGTTTTCCAAACAAGTTGAAATCATAACAACATAACATAAACAATGTTTTCGGCGCTGAAATACGCTTTTCAACTGCTTTCTCGCATTCAATCAGCTTTGCGCTCTGACCAGCTCGGCGCCCGCTATGACCTGTTCGCGCTTATTTTTACTAATTTGTATAGTAAAAGTTTTCTCGAACTGGTTCTCGCAATAAGCGTCAGTCGGTTCGGCTCGGCAACAACCGGACACTCTTTTCGCACCCTTATTTTTCAACTAACTTAAAGTTGATTTTTTTCACATCACCTAGTAGTCAGTAAATTAAAAAAAATATGTCTTTCGAGCATGTGTCATAACACGTTGTATACTCACTGCTCTAATACCTAGCTAAGGTACCATCTAAAATAATAACAGCAAAATGTTGATACAGGGTGGCACATAATGGGTTGTATGGTTTAAATGGTTTATAACTTTTTTATTTATGCGATTATTATATTTTTTTTTTAAATACAGTATATTATTGGGGAATTTTTTGAAGTAAGATTTGAAAACTGGTATCCTGTAAGTGATGTCCATTTTCTGCTTTGCACATACGTGCTATTTTTAGCATATTTTCCATAACTTTTCCAAAAATTTCGGGTGTAATGGCAACGGTTTCATTTCGCATGTTGGAGTATGGTACTTGGTTTGCTTACATATACTATTTCTTTCATATATATCAAAAAAAAAAAAAAAAAAAAACAAAAACAAAAACTGTAAGTACAATGCACACATTAAAATTACGACGATATGCAGGCTGGGTCAACACAATATGCTGTTGGTTTGAAAAATAAAATTCAATTATTTAGTTTAATTATTATTTCTCGAACTTCATTTGTTTCTATATTTAAGATTTGAATAGGTCATTAATAATTATCACATGTAATTTGGCTTAAAGAGCGATACGAACTTTAGCCTATTCAAATCATAAATACAGAAAATTCAATTATTTTTGTACGTTTTTCGATCGTGTAATGATTCATAATTAATTCCCCGAGTCTTCTTCACAAAATGCTGAAAAAAAAACAAAAAAAAATATAATAATTAAATAAATTCAGTATGCGACTCTGACTCTCGCACTGTAATTTAATACAAACTTCAGCCTATATAATATATAGTTTTGGCATTGTTTTCGTTTTTGGGATCTTTTCGGTTTTTTTGTTTTGGCGTTATTGCGTTTTTTCGGTTTTGGCGATTTTTTTAAGTTTTGGCTCTTGTTTTTAGTTTTGACACTTTATTTTCTTGTTTTGGCGATTTTTTTCGGTTTTTGACGTTTTTTCATTTTGGCGATTTTTTTATTTTTGGCGATTTTTTTCATTTTTGCGATTTTTTTTAATTTAAATTTTTTTTTAGTTTTGGCGACATTTTCGCGTTTTGGCGATTTTTTTCGATTTTTGGCGTTTTTTTTCATTTTGGCGTTTTTTTTTTCATTTTGGAGATTTTCTCGAATTTGGCGATTTATTTTAGTGAAAGAAATTTTTTTTAATTTTGGTGATTTTTTTCGTTTTGGCGATTTTTTTAATTTTTGGCGATTGTTTTTTGGTTTGGCGATTTTATAATTTTCGGCTTTTTTAGTTTTACCGTTTTTGAAAATTTCAAGTGTTTACCTCTTGCGGTTTCCAAGATATAGCAAATTGTCAAAATTACATAGTCAAAATTGCATTGACTGATGGACCACCCTTTAATTTAAATTTTTTTAAATTTTAGTGTTAATAGTTGTAGTCTGTATAAAAATACACTAATTTTACAAATTTCAAGTTTCAATATACATATGTTCATACAATTATATGTATATTACATGGGATTTTAACGTTTTTCGTTGCTCGTTTTGGAACAGCCTTTAATTTTTAATTCTCATGTATTTGTGGTTGTAGCGGCCAAGGTTCTACATACTCTGTCCAAATTTCAGGTCCGTAGCTCTTACGGTTCCTGAGAAAATACCGTGTGACGGACAGACGGACAGCGTAGCGAAAACAATAGGGTTCCTTTTCACCTTTGGTGTACGGAACCCTAAAAAGTTATAAAGATTTTAAACCATATAGCTCATTCTGTGTAACCCTGTACAAGACTTAAATGAGTTTCAAAGTGGCTGACAAAAAAATTTTTGGCTCTCACAAAATTCGATTACGTATTCCACTTAAGAAATAGTTTTGGATCTGTTCTGGATGAAATTGTATTTAGCTGTTAGTTAGTCTAAGAAAAGTTAACTATAAGTTAATTATTTTGTAGTCAATCACACATTTTCCGAGAGGGTATTTAATTTATGTACATATGTATGTATATATGTATGTAGGCATAACAATTTTGTTTATTTTTTGCTTATAGTTATGGAAGTTGGGATATGTGACAATTTTTTTTTGTTTTCCAGTAAATAATCAAATAAAAAACACAAAATCAGTAACGAGAAAAATATGTATTGAATTTGGCGACATATAAATTACACAAAATTGTGGTGCTATAAATTTGGTTATAAAGTCGACAAAAAAAAATAATTGGTTCAATTTGTTTTCAATTTAAATTTTATACATTACTGCAATAATTAATTTCGTTTTGTAACAATGACATTTCGAAAAATTTTTATACCACCATTGTTTTTTTTAATTATAAGTACAAAATTTAAAAAAAAATAATTTTTGATATCAGTTGTTTTCGAATTTCTTTAAATTGGTTTGAATTTGTGAAAAATGTTAAGAAACATTTAGGAAATTTGACATGCAAATAACATTAACTAATCCTTGAACTTATGCTTAAATTGCTTATGCTTGTAAAAACATACAATGTGTTGTAAATTCCCTGCATTCCGGATACCTGACACTCATATATCGCACTGGAACTTAAAATTTTGAAGATAAGTTTCAAACTATTTTGCCAAGATGAAGAGAATACTGATTCGGTAACATTTGTTTTATAAATACATATTTCATGCCGATTTATTAATAAAAAATTTAACAGCATTTCACGTGAAATGTCAAAGACAATACCAGACTTTAGGTACTTAATTGTATGTGTGTGAAGTTAAATTTTAAAATTTATAACCCTTGACACAAACCCTGTGCTTTAACAGAGCTCTGTTAAGCTATAAAAATTCGACTAATGCCTTTTCAAATGACTTTTCCATTAAGTGATGCAATCGAGACGAATTTATAGACAAGGTACTCCTTTATTATTGCCCAAGAATTTATTTCTGAAAACATGAATTTGAACCAAATATTATCAAGTTTTCAACTTAGCATTTTCTGAGGGTCACGCACTTTTTTTGGGAAGGAAGCGATGCGGGCGGACAAAAGAGGTTACCTATTATGGACCACATAGTACTCTGAAAACGTTCACACTCAGAATTTCTGGAAGTTTGAGTTTTCAAGAGATTTTTGAAAACATTAAAATTTGCCCAACTATATTAACATTTTCTAAGATGTGACTAATGTTTTTTTTTTTTGGAATGAGGCGATTCGGGCGGAAAAAAATTATGATCTATTATGGATCACATTCTACTGTAAAAAGTCCATTTAAGTCGAGTTGAAGTCGACTTTAAGTCGAGATTAGGTCAAGCTGAAGTCGAATTTAAGTCGAGATCAAGCCGAGTTGAAGTTTACATTAAGTCGAGTTTAAGTTGAGATCAAGTTTAGTTGAAGTCGACTTTAAGTCGAGATAAGGTCAAGTTAAAGTCGACCTTAAGCCGAGATCTAATCGTGTTGAAGTCTAAATTAAGTAAAGATCAAGTCGAGATTAAGTCGAGTTTAAGTCGAACTTAGGTCGAGATCAAGTCGCGTTGAAGTCCACTTTAAGTCGAGATAAAGTGGAATTGAAGTCGACTTTAAGTCGAGATCAAGTCGAGCTAAAGTGAGACCAAGTCGAGATTAAGTTGAACTGAATTCGACTTGATCTCGACTTGACTTTGACTTTAACTCGTCTGAATGGTGACTTTAACTCGCCTTAAAGTAGTCTTCAAATCGACGTGAAAACAACTTGATCTTGACTTAAAGTCCACTTTATATTAATTTAAAGTCGAAACGCGACCGGGGTTCGCGACTCACCGTTTAGAAATCACTGATCTGAAGGGTGCAAACTCATTAATTAGCAAATTATAAATTTTGACAGAATATAATATACCGCGGTCGTATCTACGAGTATCTACTGTGAAAGTCTTACAAAATTTAATATACTCCTTCGCAATAAAAAAAAGAAGTTGTGGCCCATTCCTATATATTCCTGTTGTAGTTCCAAATAAAGTTTTATTACAAAACTTTTAGCATAAAGATTTTTATAGTGAACAATTTATATGTGAGGTTATGAGCGCCAATTGGTGTTACCCTAAAATCTGTCTATATAATTAATAGGCGAACATGTTTTTTGTAATCCCTTTTACGCTGGTACCACTACACCGATTTTAAAAAGATTTATATGGTTTTAAAGGATTTTCTGTACAGATGTGCAGAATCTATATTTTATTGAAATCGGTTTAGTATTCTGGGCGCTATAAGCGTCTAAAGTTGCTACTACTACATGCACACATTTTACACACGCATTTATTAGCTTACAAGTAAATAACAAAAATTAAAAATTTTAAAAACCCCCGACTTTTTTCAGAAAAGATGTTATATCTTCTAAACGGCTGGACCAATTTTCTTCAAACATAGCTAAGAACCCTCTCGATCAAGTCATCTTTCAAACAGAAAAAACTAAATGAAAATCGGTTCAGCCGTTTTGGCCTGTAAGTGGACACGGACAGACACACAGATACACAGACACACAGACACACACTACAAACTTATAACACCCCTTTTTTTTAGTCGGGGGTTAAAAATAAACAAAACATGAGTGTGTGTGTGTGCGTTTGTAGTATTTCTCTTGATCTAACAATTTTTTTCTCTTATTTGTTGTTGTATAAAAGCCATAATACTTAAAGGAAGAGAATTGAATAAAGTGAATTAGCTTGGTTGAATGGATTTTGTTTATGTTTTTTTTAATTTAATTTTTTTAATTAAAGTTTGTGTGTGGCTGTGTTTTAAAGAATTTTTTATGACGTTTAGATATGTACATTTTCTTTGAATCTTAAATTATTTATATTTTGATTCTAGAATACGGACGAGTGTGTCGTCCGTTTGGTATATCTAGTATTTAATTATTTAACTTGTGAATTATTTTGTTCAACGGTATTCTGTGCAAAATCATTTTTCAACTCCTTCTTTTTTTTGAATGCCAAAAGCCGGGTTACTTTACTTTCGTATTGATATTTGCTAATGAAAAAAAAAAATGCATTTATCACTAGAACAGCTACAAAAAAATGTGGTTTGCATCAGTTTTGTGCTGATGGCCTCATATACATGAACTCTTTATTAAATTTTCTTTTAAATATTATAATTTCAAATATCAAAATATTTTTTCCAAAGCCCTTATGACACTTCTTATTTTATTTTTATGAAATTGAAAGAAAGACATAGCAAGTGCTGGAAATAATAAACAAATTATTTTCTGCATTTTCGATATCATGCATGTATGCTTGTAAAAATATCTTGGTATAAATTTTCTTTCTCTACACTAAATGATCTCCTAAGCTTTAAGTAATAATAGAATTGAAGTACTAAAGAAATTATAGCACGACTAATAGAACATTTTGGGCTTAGTTTTTTAGTACTTAAAAATTTAAAAAATCTAGACCCAAAATATTTTAGTACTAAATTTTTGTAGTACTATGAATTTTTGTACTAAAAATTATTGTACTAAAAAAAATTAGTGAAGCTGTTGAGGACAAACAGCTACAAATGTGAGAATTGGTGATGGAAAATTTCATGAAAACAATGTGGTCCTGCAAGCGTTGGCTGATAATGTTTAAATTACTGACGTACAATCTCTTCAGAGTTAAAAAAAACATCCGCTGGTACCACTTGAATATATTTGTTTTATTTTACATATTAAAATTAAGCCGTTTATATTCTCACTGTTCTCCAAAAATTTTTAAAATGTATACATACCAAAAATATTTTTAAGTGTTTTTTTTACAAAAGAAAAAAAATTTTGGCTCTCGACTTAAGGAATCAATTTCTTGCTCTAAAAAGTTCTGGAAGTAAATTTTTGTTAAAGAATATCATCATAGAAGAAGCTTCAAACCTAAAAACAATGAAAAACTTTATTTATAAAATGAAATTATTTTAAATCCCATCTCATGTTTCGTTAAATTTAACAATCCTTTAACCCTTTGTCCTTATCACTCATACTATTTTTTTTTTGTTGGCTAACATACAGCACCATTTTCTTATTGTCCTCCTTAGTCTGTGAGTTTAAGATTTGTGTGAGTTCGTTAAGAAAATATGTGTAAATATATATAAATTTGTATGGAGTTTTGGTTGATGTGTGTTTTTTATGTTCTTGTTTGCTCCTACATGTATGGTCTAATGTCATAGTATTGTATTTGATTGACATCTAACAGACAGTCTTATGGATTTGTTGTTATTACTTAATAACAGGAGTTGGGTGGACGAGGGCATTATAAAATGACTTTCAGCATAAAAATATACAAGCATATGAGTTTTTATAGTACTTAAATTTCTTCGTCTTTCAGTTTGACTAACTAGTAGTTAAGAGAAACATCTCAAATGCAACAATTTAGAGGAGTGGTAGTGTGAACAACGCAAGTAGGATAATTTAAAATTATTTAAATAGGGAACAATGCAAGGTGAAAATTTTTTCGCAAGTAAAGAAATAAATTAATAAAACCTCAACCCAAATTAAATAAGTCCCAGTCAGAAATAAGTTAATTGTCAAAATGAAATAACACCCAATAATTCGGACTAATTTCATTCATTAAGTCCCAAAAAATTTAGTATTTCCAATAAATGAAATCACTCCCAATTATTCGTATATGAGTCGCAATAAAAATTAAATAAACTTTGATGAAATAAGTCCCCGGAAAATTGAAATAGCTCCCACGAAACAAAGGGTGGGAAAATGTCTGTCAAAATAATGAAATGTCAAGAATTGAGCTATTATCCTTTGTCATTTATTTAGTAAAAAGTTAGGAAATTTTAACCATATAACGCTACACTCCTAAACATTGTAAAATATGTGAATTTTAATTTGAAAGACTGGGATTACGTGAACAAACCAGAAACAACTGACGCTATGAAAGATAAAATTCGATGCTGCGTTGACGAGATAAGCGATGCTTTGTTGCAAAATGTGCTTAGGCCGGGGCACAATGAATCCGTCATGCGTTAAACTTCACCTTTTTCAACTGACAGATAAGTTGAAATACATGGTTTCTTATGAGGTCTGTTACATTCAGTACGTGTCCGTCAACTCAAAGTACAAAATTTGGTAAACTTTTAACTTTTTGTGTACGTTTAGTAGTTTGACAGATATTGGTTGTTTTTTTTTTGTATGTTCTGATTTATTTTTTTGCGTTTTGTGGCAGCAAAAATAAAATTAAACAAAAGAAATAAACGAAATGAATACAAAAAGTTGAATTTAATAAATAAAATGGAGAATCGACCTATTGAAGCTGTTCAAATGCTTCCGTCAATAAAGTACTCATTGTGCCAACCTTCTCCGTCGTTGCGTTAATGTCAGTTGAAAAAGGCAAAGTTTAAAGAATGACGGCTTCATTATACCCTGGCCTTTAGGTCTGCCGACGTGCCAGATATGAATATTTACCCCAAATCATATTACATTATTAATTCCCATATTCATACTAACATTTTACATTAGTATCAATAAAACTGAATCTTATAAAAAAAAGTGTGATTTTAAAACAATTTACTTCCTAACCTTAAATACGCGTTGTATATGTACAATACGTATTGTATTTATTTTAAAGTTTATTTCTTGTAAATTAATATAAGTTAGCTTATCTTTTAAAAAGTTTTCTTAAATATTTTTTCTTGTTGCGGAATATCGGACATTTGGATATTTCGGAAACAACATGGGTTTTCATTCTCCATACTGTTATCGAGGTTATACTGTACATTGAAAAGTAAAATATTACTGCCCACATGTGTTTGTACATCGTATAAGCAATATTTGGCATCTATAATTATATATTACGTATACGCATTGAAATTATATTTGCTGTGCAAGGACGTATACGTAACAAAAAAATTTCATAACACTTATTCGCAGAGAATTAATACATTTTCAAGAGGTCTTTAACCCTGAAGCAATGCTCAGTTTTATAGTCCTTTGCGTCAATTCGATCTTACAATAAATATATATTAGAAAAACACACAAACACCTTTAAAGTAATAACTTACAAAGATGATCTGGTCGCAAATTTATATTTTTAAATATGATTATTTCAAAAAGCAATAAAGTGTGCGGAGGGAGGTGGAACCGTTGGAATTATCGAATGTGCGTATTCTTTACTCACGATGTTACAGTGGTCGAGTGAGCATCGCGCGTTCGCTGTGGAAACATTTTTTAAGAGTAATGAATCTTACATAATTACTTGTCGACAATTTTGTTCAAAGTTCGGTATTCGGCGAATATGTGATGGACCGAGTATAAATTTTACTCGTTCGTGGGTGCAGAGATTCCGCGAAATTTCTTCGCCTATGAATGTCCCACGGCCAGGGCCTAGTCGATCTTCAAGGACTGAAAGCAGTTTGCATGAAAATCCGCGACTTTCAATACGGAAAAGAGCAGCCCCACTGGGACCTCAAAGAGCGATTATTCATGAAATTTTAAAAAAGTATCTGAAGTTCTATCCTTTTAAAATTCAAATCGTCCAAGATCTGAAAGAAAGTGACTTTGATTTACGCAAAAATGTTTGTAAAACAATGTTGGTTGGAGTGTGGTCGAACTGTAAATCCCATTTTTTAGAGCTACGACGCGCATTTTCACTTAAACGGCCACGTCAACAAGCAAATCTGCCGTTACTGGTAACTATGAACCCCCAACCCTCGATTGAAACATTAAAAAACATCAAAAAATATTCGTCGATAAATCAGCTCAATGGAACCAAGCTTACTGCAGCGTGTGGCGCAGGACACAAGGCTTCACTTTGAAAATTTTGTTCAAGTCGACGGAAGACATCTGGATTACATACTCTTTGTGTCATTTATTACGTTTTTTAATTAAGTCTGAAAACATAAATCTGCTACAAGGCACCCTATATTAATAAAAAATAAATAAATTCAGTAAAGTGCGACTCTGACTTGCGCACGAAGGGTTCCGTACGAACACTAGATATGTAATTCAATACAAACTTCATCCTATATAATATATATAGTTTTGGCATTTTTTTTCGTTTTTGGGGTCTTTTCGGTTTTTTTTGGCGTTTTTTTCGGTTTTGACGATTTTTTTAAGTTTTGGCTATTTTTTTAGTTTTGACACTTTATTTTCTCGTTTTGGGTTTTTTTATTTTTGCGATTTTTTTTTATATAATTTTTTTTTTGGCGATTTTTTTTTATTTTTTGGCGATTTTTTTCGTTTGGCGATTTTTTTCGTTTGGCGATTTTATAATTTTCGAGTTTTTTAGTTTTACCGTTTTTGAAAATTTCAAGTGTTTACCTCTTACGGTTTCCAAGATATAGCAAATTATAAAACTTACATAGTCAAAATTGCATTAACTGATGGACCACCCTTTAATTTAAATTTTTTTAAATTTTAGTGTTAATTGTTGTAGTCTGTATAAAAATACACTAATTTTACAAATTTCAAGTTTCAATATACATATGTTCATACAATTGTATGTATATTACATGGGATTTTAACATTTTTCGTTTCGTGTGACGGACAGACGGACAGCGTAGCGAAAACAATAGGATTCCTTTTCACCTTTGGTGTACGGAACCCTAAAAAATCGCGAAAAAATATGTCTTTGTATTTCAAGGGTGCAATTTTGATTTTCCATACCTTTCAAACCCAAATACTTTTTTTGTTTGAGTACGACAGAAAGTCTTCGAGCCAGTAAGAACATACTAAAAGGTTAATTGGTAACGGAATGTCATTCTAAGCTGATATTTAGACATATACGATCATTATTGTTAACGCTTCATCGATATGATGGTTCCTTAACCAATTGCACTCTATCCAGCTGGCTTAAGAATTAAGACTTCGAGACTATCAGCATCGTCTTTTGCCGCTGAGGTTCTAGAGCAGTTGAAAACAGATCCCAGGTTTTCTCACAAAGTTGCGTTCAGCGATGACATTAATTTTTTTGCCTTAATGGGTTTTTCATAAACAATATTGTCGCAATGCACAGCAGACCCTATATACTCCATGACATCCACAAAAATTTACCTTATGATCTTTTTTTGGAATATATGAATGACATTGAATTCGCGTGCAATGCTGTTTTAAATTTAATAATCTTTCATACACCCCCGCGTATTTTTCCTAAAATTTTAAAAGTATTTCATACATTACATCAACAATCGTTATAAGGACATCTTAAACTTGAATATGAGGAAAATGTATTAAACTAAAACTGAGGAATGTAAGATAAAAGTAATAATAAAATTTATCATTTTCATTTATCATTATCATTTACATTTCTCTTAAATATTAAACGCCGACTCTTTACATTTTTTGTACAGTCTGTTGCTGAATGTGGATGGACACTGTACAACATTTTTCTATCAATTAGTTTTAAGTTGCCTAAATTTCTTTTGAAAGTTAGCTATCTGTACTCTGCTGCTTATGATCGTATGGATAGCGAAAAAGCTAAGTCTTAAATTAAGTCTTAATTTAGCTTTGTATTGCTTATATGAATGAAAAAAAAAATGTTTTATTTCTTCTAACTTTTTTACATTTAGTAAAATCCGATAAATTTTCTTTAAAAAAAATTTTGTTTTTTCCAGGCGCTACGTATTTCATACAACCAAAAAGTCTTTGAACAATTTATTATACCAAAACTATTGAGTGCGTTGTAATGCTAGGAACACAACTGAGACGAAGGACGAATTTAGTCCACATCGACGAATTCGTCGATAAAAATTCGTTGCGCAAAATCGTCATGTGAAGCACAGTAACAACGAATTTACCCAGCGAATTCTGCTCTTTTAATTGCTGAAGTTGGTTAATGTGTTTGCAAAGAGAGAGAAAATTGCTTTTTCGTCGTTTGTCAGCGTACAAAATAGCAATAAATCTATCTCAGAGTTCCTCACGCATGACGAATTTCGTTATACGGCGGTGTTGTGTTAATTTTCATATGCACAAATGTGTTTCATTTTTAATGACGAAGTTTCGAATTTATCGTTCGTCCCAGTTATGTTCCTAGCATAAGGAAGGTTTTGCAGAATATTTCTCAGAAGTAATAAGTCTATAAAACTGATATACATATGTAAAGTCAAAGCATTCTGAAAGCATTTCTGCGTAGAAATCATTATAAATACACAAAATTTAAAATCTATTTAAACAAAAACAAATTTCAGGACAATAATTGCCAAAACAAATAAAAAAAAAAGTTAAAATATGTATGAATCTCTCAGCTAAAAAAATTACAAAAACCCCACATAGTAGTAGGGATTTATTGCCTGGGTGTTACATCTCTTAAAAAAACACATAAGAAACGAAAGCAAATCAGCTCATCAACGCTGGTTTGGGCAGCTGTAAAACCCAAAGGATTGACATTTCTGAGAATATCAGAAATGTAAGCTACTGTGAATAGATGTTAAACTATAACTGTAAAAAATGCTTAAGTCATATTTTACAGTTTCGTAGAACAGCAATTTTAAACTCTAAAGTCGATTTACAGTTAAATTAGGAAATTCGATGATCATTTTTATATTTTTTTTTTGGGAAATATCGCCCTGCACTCTGTAAATAATACATAAGCCCAATTCACAAACTTGTGCAAATGGTCTTGCATCGTAGCATGTGCAAAATGGTTAGTATATTGATACTCACCACTTAACAGTTCTTAGTGGTGAGTGTCAATATACTATACCATTTTGCACATGGTACGATGCAGGACCATTTACACAAGTTTGTGAATAAACATTTCATTCAATTTCAACTTTACCAAAGTTTATACTAAATTAAGATATTTAGAGATAGTAGAATTCAGCTTTCATTACAAAAAAAAAAGGTTTAAGCAAGTTGTAATAAGACCAATGAAAACAATTCACGTATTCCATTTGCAATAAATGCTGATTATATAAAGCAGAAATCTACATCAACTGACACCACAAACAGTGGGCCAAACTCAAACGAACGCTGATAATGAAGGTGTAGTGGTCGTCGAAAACAGCTAGTTGTTCCGTTCTACAACGTGTTTGTCAGAATAATTACAATTAATTTTGGTCTTAGTTGTTCTTTAATAATTATTACATGTAATTTGGTTAGCAAAGCGATACGAAATTTAGCCTTATCAAATAATAAATATAGAAACAAAATTAATATTAATAAAATATTAATATTAATAAAAACTAACTAAAATTAAACTATTATGCAAAGCAGGATTATAAATCGTAAAAGATAAGCAGCAAGCAGCATTGAGCTATAACTTCCTGAAAAATCTTATAAAATAATTGAGATTTGGTGCAGAGATACTTTTGACTATGACGATTACTGGGGTGCCATTAACTTAAAATTAGTTTATCTGTTACTTTTAACTCTTTGCCACAAATGCATATGTCATTTAAAATCCGATAGCACATACGTATATGTATCAGCTAACTGCAGCTAAAGCTTTAAAGCTGCAGCAATAAAATTTAACACAAATTTATGCAAAATTCAAGATATTTGATGTAATTGCAATTTTATATGTAACAAGATAGAACTATAGTTATTTTAATAAAAAAGTCAAATTTTTAATAATTGTTGTTTTTTTATTACGACTCTGTTTAGAACATAGTCCGCCATCCCATTGCCCTGAGGGCTCTGCTAGCATTCTGCTTTGCATACGTGCACAGCACAACTACTAACAAAAATCTAACGCAAGGGCATAAAACACACAAAAAGAGCAGATTTCTGTCGAATTTTTTATGAAAAAAATACACCAAGAATATTCAAATACCACCAAAATGATTTAATTTCTTTTTTCTATATTATTTATGTAAATAAATTATCTAATTTAAATCTTTTTATAACAGCACTTTTTATTACTATAAAAAATAAACAAAATATATGGAATATAGACTTAAAAATTAAGTTTTCATTTGGCTTAAATATTTTTGTAGATACTGAGTATCGAGTATGTATCCAGAAATTAAAAAAAAAACTAGTACATACAGTCTTAGGCACCACTACATACAAACGTTCATTCATATAAAATTAACCCATAAAATATTTTTCATATACCCAATTAAACACTTACAAAAGCGATTTTTTTTTCAGTGGAACAGCACTAAACATGTATTAGTGCTGTTCTGCTTTTAAGCGTTTTCTCTTCTTGGTGACCATTGGTTTAGAAGCTTGAATCAATATCTCCATAACTTTATTTGAATGGTAGCAAAACTGGAATAAGTTTTCTTAAATTCAGAGAAATTTTTCTTAACAAAAATATACAAGCACACCACAAAAAGGAGAAATGAAAAGTAAAAAAAAAATGGAACACATTCCGTATTTAATCCTTAACGAAACGAAAATATCACATAGAAAGAAATAAACAATCAATAGAAAAATGATGTGTTTACTTCCAGTTACAAAAATAACGATGCTTTCTGGTGGTGGTGGCCAAAGACGAATTTCAAAAGACGAAAACAACCATATTGATGAAGTTTTTAAACTAAATTGTCAATCACATACTCATGGCTTCTTTCTTATTGATTGACCGAAAAAACGAACAAGAAATATAAAAAAAAATAAAAATAATAATATTAAGACTGCAATAACATGAATATAAAATATACTTGAAATATACATTTAGGACACATCCTTTCATACTTTTTTAGATACAGACAAATAATCATACATGAGAGCACACACATACATATGAATAGAACTATAAACAAAATAAAATATTATTTGGTAGTGATAGAGTAAAAAGCAACTGAATATACGCGTATATCATCAAACTAATCCTTGACATTAACTTGTTGTTGTTTTATTTTTCTTGCTGTAGTTATGCTTTGAAAGAAATTTTTCTTCTATTTTATACTTTTATTTTTTGTTCTTGTATTAGTTAAAAGTTGTAACTGCTCTGGTGACTGGTGATGCCATTGCTTCTTTGGCTGTCAATGGCATTGAGCAAGCAAAACTTGTAAATATTGTGTCCTGGAAGCCATCAATCGTGTTACTGAAATGTGCACTGGATGGATTAAAAAAATTTATATATACATATATGCATATAGAACATGGGTAGAGAGAAATGAAAGTCATGAAAATGAAGTGTAGAAATTGTAAATGTTTTTATGTTGCTGCAACCCATCCGTATATATGTATGGCTACAGTGTAACAATATATGAAAAACATTTAAAATAATTTTTTTATTAAAATTCAAAAAATATAGAAGACTAAAGCTCAGCAACTACTATTGAAATTTCTTATCACACAACTGATGGAAAATTACTTCAATAAGGCATACATTTTAATAGAAGATATAAGTCCCATTGCCAACTGCAACAAATTTTTGCAGTTTATAACGTCAATGTGTTCGGAATAAACCTAAATAAAAATAAATAAATTTATCAAAACCCAAGAGTTGAAATCTGATTTTCAGCTACAAATAATAGAAAGGGACACTTGGCCCATGTGCCACGCCATTGTTAACTTTCTGCAGGGCCATAATCAATGATCATCCTTTTTTTTAATGTATATCGGAAGCCTATATTCAAAATACGTCAACTCAAAAAAGATAAATTTTCAGTAGAGCGAAAAAACTAGTTAATTTGCTCATTATTGTAAAAATAAATGATGTGCCTTCCATAATATGGTTTAAATATGCTTACTAATTTATAGGTCTGCAAAGAATATTTTATTTTGCACTGGTTTGCGCATTTTTATGAGATAGCATATTTTAGTCAATCAAAAAATAAATATTTTCGTGATGTTAGCATATTTTGTCGCAAAATAAATATGATTTTTTTAATATATTTATTTTTTAATCAATTTGTGAAATCTTTTACTCAATACTAGGTATAACAATTGAAAATCTACAAGAAAAAACTTAAAATATCATAAAAAAATAACATAAGCCTGATTGAAAACCTCTTCAATCTCGAGGTGGTCAGCTTTAGCACTCTGTACCTCACTCTCTAATGTAACAGGGTCATTACAAATTATCAATTTCGAAAGCTTATGTAATAGACTATAATCGGTCTATACATCATGTTTCTAATCGATTAACAGTTTAAAAGTTATACATGCATTACCAATTTTTTATCGGAACCCCTCCGTACTAATATATTAAAAGTGACCATATCTCAAAAACTAGCCATCTCAAATCCTTACCAGATTCCTGTTCAGCATGCCAAATGCAATCAGATATGAGGTAGAATTATTATAAATTACAAACTTTTTAAAAATATTGGAAATTGACATGGGAGCATTTATTTTCACCAAAAAAACAAATTAAACTTTGAGATAGCAGAATAAGAAAAATTGATATAAAGCGGGGAAAAATAAATTTTTGGATTCGAAATTTATACAACAGATGAATATTGCATAGGGGAGCTATTTGCCATCGGAAACTCATTTTGACCAAATTCGAGTTGACATATTTTGAATATAGACTCTCGATATATTTATTTATTGTATCTTCAAAAAAGAACTAACAATAAGTATTCAAATCTGGAATCTAAATAAAATTATTAGGCCCGACCAAAGGGTGAGTGGTGAGTTTAACAACACACAGAAAAATTTCTTAATGAAATCTACGAAAATAAGGTTAATTTAAAATTTTTCGGCAATAATTTTGCTTTAAATGTTTCATTTTAAGTCAACATGGTTTACAGTAATTTTCAAAGAAAATGTTATCGTATGAAATAACCTTCATTTCATTGGATTTAATACTCCACTACTGTTAAATCAAAATGAAGAATCATGTTGAATCAAGTTATTTCATGCTGAAACAGCATATAAGCATATAATTTATTTTATTTATTTAGTACATATTCCGCAAAGTAAATTTGCAGAATATGGTTGCATATTTCCATGATGTTATTAGCAGTATTCTTAAAAATGTTTTTGTGACTGACTGAACACGACCTATGCCTTCAAATAGGAAGTAGCAACGTGGTTGTTAAGGAAATTCCACAAAAGAACCGCAAGATTATACGGTAATCCGTGGCAGATCAGTCAACCAGTGCGAGCGAGACGCAAAACTCTCGAAGGCCAATAAGCAACAGTGGCCTGGTTGCATTTAAGAGATAATTGCCAAGGCCGCGTGATGTTGACCAGAGATCTGCAACAATACATAAAACTCGCGAGCGCACTCACTGTTTACTATATGATTTTTAGTCTCGAATACTTTTCAGCACTCGCTTTTATTGATTTGTTGCTTTATTCGCTCGTTATTCATATACAGCGAGCTTCATGCATGAAAATATACACAATAACTTTTTAACTTGTACTTGCGTTGATTACAGAAAGAAGTAAGAGCGCAGAAAAAAGTAACAACAATAGCACATCCACTCTGAGCAAAGTTTCGTGTTTTTTCTATTTTCGTATTAGGTAACTTCTTTGTATTTAACTAACACTACTTTGGTGTTACGATCAGCTCGTAACAACTATATTCAACACATATTCATTTGATACATATTTGTGTATTACTATTCAACATTCACTGCAGCCGCGGCTGCCAGATTTCATGATTTGTTGTAGATTTGACGATTTTAGCCGTTTTGATGATTTAGTTTAGTTTAGTGCCTGTTTTATTATATATTTCAAAATTATTTATTTTAAGATTGTGTATTGTATTGTGTATTGTGTACTTCTCACAAATTCAAACTTAAAATAAACTTCATAAAAAACAAAATTTATTTCAAACCTACTATTTATAAAATAGCAAATATGATGTTAGGCAATATTTTGTGGAATTTTTTAAAAAAATTGTGATTTTAACGTTACATAAAAAGTTGCTCCTTTTATTGCCAGTTTATAGAAGCTATGTAAAAATTCTCGTCTGTCTATTTATATTGAAAACAAAAACAAAGCACTCAAATTTGTTTTTGTTTTCAATATAAATAGATATACGAGAATTTTTACATGGCTTCTATAAACTGGCAGTTAATATCATAAGCCTGTCGCATTCTTAATATATTTTAATTAAAATGTTCTATGAAAAACTTTCTTATAATTCCATTTAAATACATTTAATTTCATTATAAATTTAGCCCTACATATTTACTTAAATATACAATAATTGATTTTTTCCCAAACCTTCTGGCAACGTTGCTTTAAGTATTAATACGATTGACGAATGCTGAGAGTAAATACTTATGAACTGTGAGAACTATAACTCCAGCTAATAACGTTAGTGTGTGTCTTCAAAATTCCTACACAAACATTTCTCGTATTGTTTATCAGATGTACGAATGCCATTGCCGAGTGTTGAAAAAATATTTAGGAAACAATACTAAACAGACAACGTGTATAAACTGCATTATGATTTATACAGGCTCGTATGTTCAAACACAAATTCTTACGAGTATGGCGAGCAGATACAAAAACAATATGCTGTATTAACTACACCACAACTCGTTTTTAAGCGAGTATCTTAAATCATAAAAACAGGTATTCATTGCAGTTCTCTGATGTTGACACAGAATACACAGAAGTGAAGAAAGTGACAGGCAAAAAAAGCTCCAATCAGGTTTTTGTTAAAATTCATGGAAGAAAGAGAAAAGTATAGTGTATTTGATACTCCAGTGTATTACTACTTACCAATTAACACAGCTAATAAAAATGTATTGCACTAGAAAGACGTAGCAAAACAAAACCGAAGACAAAATTTGAGGGAAAACGAGACAAACTCAAAAATACCCGTATCTTCCGTCTCGTGACACTTCTGTATGTTTTGTGATGTTGACTCATCCAGAGCTGCTTTACGACTGTATAGGTAGAATTAGTAAAATCGTATCGTGATGTTGCGTGTCAGCTGACAAAAATCGTACCATATACAATGCATGTTACTAGTTATAAAATACGTGGTGGTAGCACTGCTGACGTAGGAATCTGCAGAAAACAGATTTTTCTGTAGCAAATGTCAAAAACGCCGCATTTAATGCCAAACAAAAAAAATGTGCTGAGCAAACTGTTACATTTTCTATAACTTGTGCACAAAGTTGAACGATACGGCAAGCTGTAAAGTAGAATCATAAGATTTTACTAATTCTACCTTATAAGCATATATTTCATGTAAAGGGTGTTTTTTATTGAGGTATAGAACTTTAAGTTGGCATCACTTTTTTAACTGGCGGCCATTTTGTCAGCTGTCAAGTGATTAATATTTAGTTTGGTTTGCCATTTCATCATGAACAGGTTGACAAAAGAACAACGCTTGCAAATCGTGCAAATTTATTTCGAAAATAATGGTTCAGTTCGCGAAGTTTACCGCAAGCTCCGTCCATTTTATGGTCGACATAATCGTCCATCAGAGCAATTAATTCGGTTAACCATGGATCGTTTTCGCACTACGTTTACTCTATGTGATAATACGCATCCGCAGAGACGTCGAACAGTGCGCACCGAAGAAACAATTGCCGCTGTAGAGCAAACTGTTGAAGAGGACCCGAATGAATCGATTCGCCACCGTGCACAGCAATTGGAGCCGACTAACCGACTATTTTGTTCCCGAATTGGATGGCATGAATGTGGATGAGTTGTGGTTCCAACAAGACGGCGCTACATGCCACACAGCGCACGTCACAATCGATTTATTGAAGGAAACATTCGATGAGCGCATAATTTCGCGGAATGGACCTGTCAATTGGCCACCAAGATCGTGTGATTTGACACCATTGGATTATTTTCTTTGGGGATATGTGAAGTCGCTCGTCTACGCCAACAAACCAGAAACGTTAGGGGACTTGGAAGCCAACATTCGTGGCGTTATTGCCAACATACGGCCCCATATGCTCGAAAAAGTGGTTGAAAATTGGACCTGTAGAATTGGCTTTATTCGAGCCAGCCGCGGCGGCCACATGCCCGAAATCATATTTAAACATTAATGGCATAAAATTATCCTTCCAATAAAGCCAAATTGATGGACATTAAAACGATTTTCTTGTGTTTTATTTCAATTCGAAGTTCTATACCTCTGAAAAAACACCCTATAGAAACAGCATATAAATTTATTTAATGCAGTCATTTTATTTTATTTATTATCTAACATACGTACGATTGATGTTTATTGGCACTCGGATTAGAAAAATGTGTGTGTGATTCGAATTCGAATTTTGTCGCATGATGGTCAACGCAGTTACCGCTGGAGTCACAATAACCTTAAATATTCTTTATAAATACCACCGGGAATTGAAATTTTAATTAAATTTAATATATATTAAATACAATTACAAATAATATTATAATTTAATTTAAACGAGAAAAGTAACAAAGACCTTCACTTGCTGTAGTGGAAAAGACCAGAGTATATGCTTGGAATCGAACCCACAGCCTCCACACTGATAGGCTAGCACAATACACACTAGTCTACCGAGGCACCCTTCAATAGAATACAATCGCTAGTTTAACATAAAATATATTTGAAATTAAACGGATTTTTTATTCATTCCAGGTGAAATTAAAGCAAGTGGAATTGCCATAAAATTGTTGTTGGAAATACGTAATTATAACAATAAGCTATGGCAATTCCACTCGTTTTAATTTCACGTGGAATGCAGAACATACCCGAAAGGTATAGTTAAAATAAAAAGTAGAGCCGGTTGTCTTAGCAGTCAAATTTAGGTCTATTTTATAAATTCGATATTTAGCAGCAACTTTATGCAGTTTTTTCATGAAATAATAAAATTTATCATGTTCGTTAGTTTAATTATTATTTAAGAAATTTATTATTCGACATATTGTGATTAGTATATTTTAATTTGAAATTGATTTGTTACAGCAACAATGAAATGCATATAAACAAAGCTGAACCACCAGCAAATAGTTCCAAATTTAATCATTATTGTTCGAACTTTATCTGTTTTTTAATTTATGATTTGATTAGGCTAAAATTCGTATCGCTCTGTAAGCCAAATTGCATGTGATAATTTTTAAGGAACAAACAACAGCAAAGTTAATTGTAAATATTCCGATAAACATTAGCAGGACGGAACAACATTTTCATCAGTAGCATTTTTAGTGCTTTGTGCAATTTGTGTGGTATTCAGTGGAAATGGAATACGCGTTTTTTTTATTCAGAATCAACACCTACTGACACCAGATACAGTGAACCAAACATAAAGAACGCTGATGATGAAGGTGTGGCAAACTTCGAAAGCAGCTAATTGTTCCATTTTACTAGTGTTTGTCAAAATATTTACAATTAACTTTGGTGTTATTTGTGCCTTTAACTTTTTCCTCAACAAATAATTAAATATTAAAATTTGTAATAATTTGTTTTCAAATTTAAAAAAAAAACCTAAAGCTGAAATAAAATGTATATGTACATAATAAAAAACACAAGGAAGATACTTTATCTTGTTTATAGGATTCGAACCTGTGACCCTCCGACTAGAAGACTAGTACACTGCCTAGTAGCCAGCAGCATAAAATTTTCGCTGGTAATGCACAGTTTGACGGTTAATTACACAACACATACCACAACAAAACAGGAGTAAGTCACTCCACTAAGCATATAAAAAACATTTTATTATACTACATTAAATTAAATTCACGTTGTTTCAACTAGAAATAACTTTGATTCAATATGATTCTTCATTTAATTTTAAAATAATTGGAATATAAGATGAACATGAAATAAAGTACATGTGGAATAATTTCATTTACTTTTACGATAATCACATTAATTATTTCTATTTATTCAGGGTACCGCTGATATTTTTCCAAGCTAAAAAGTTTAGTTTATTTTTTTCTGCTCTAGAAAATCACATTAATTAATAAAATAATTAAAAATAATGAACTTACACCACACTAATTAACAAAAATATTTCATTCTAAAAGAATTGAAATTATTGACCTAAGGACCAATTAAAAAGTTATTGCTGATTAAAATTCATTATATCCAGCTTACTCCTTAATAATCAATTTAAATGTATTTTTAATATAAAAAAAAAATATTTTACTGAAGAAGTAAAATAATAAATTGGTGTTATTGGGACGTTAACAAATATTAAAGCAAATTAATTCTAGTTAAATTAAATTTAATATGCAGCACATGAAATAAAGTTATTTCAGAAGGAAAGTGTTCCGTAAAGTTGACTTTAAATCATGTTGAAATAACATTAAATTACTGTCAATTAAATTAGCCTTATCTGTGTGGATTTTGATAATTCTTTTGGACGCATTAATTCTAATTAATGAAGAGAATAGATAAAAAAATATATTGAACGGAGAAATTTGCGGAACTCATTCAACATATAAGATTTATCACATTAAGATGTAGATGAATCTGTCTTAATTATAGTAAAGAATCTTACAGAAATTTTAACAAAAATTACTATGTTTATTCTTTATTTCAGAACCTGCGTTTACCCGTATAAAAAGCACAAAAACAAGAGAAGCTCCGTTTTGCAAATCTTTTTTCACATTTTCCTGCGGGAAAGGAAATGGAAATCGATTTTGAGCAGAACTACAATGAAATAAAAATACATGTATGCATCACAATTTGTTACATTTTTCAGTTAATTTTAAATCAAAAACTATTTTCACTTGTAATACTCAACATTTTCCTCGAATATGCCCACTGTATGTCTTCAAGATGACATCTCCTTCTAAGTAAAAATTTGTATTTGATATGAATTTTTACAACTGTGATATATCCAGATCTCTCTCCCTGCTTTCTTGCACAGCAGCAGGACCAAAGTTTCACTCAAATACAAAGGTGATGGTGTTGTGTGGGTGGTATGGCTGGGACTGGGACTGGGTTGATGTTGCCCTTTAATAATGTTGCAGTTGACGTAAGCTCTAAGCAAAGACATCTGACGATTGACAACTTTGTCGTCGTTATTGAAGACGTCCACAAGAAAAATGTAAGCAATTTTTGTTTGCTGGTCGTTTTATTTTTTCTTCGTCATTTTTCTTCTTCTGCTGTTCTGAATTTACAAAATTATATACAGATGAGATGTTACGATGTGGCACAGTAGCAAGCAGTATGACGATGATGATTTGTGAAAAAAAAATAAAGAAACAAATTTTTGTATTGGAATATGCATGTGGCCAAGTGGGCGGGCATATTGACATGCAACTTGCTTCATTACTCTTGCAGATAGAGTTTGAGCCATCGTGGAGTTGTAGAAAAAAAGGAGAGTTTTATATTTATTTTATGTAGTTTCTTTTTCAACTTTTAGCTGATGAACATGTTGTCATTTGCCACGTTCTCGTTGGGGGTCTTTGCCACCAAACCCCCAAAATAAAAGCAATGGTCGTTCAGTGTCTTCGTGTTTGTCCTACTAATGCAGTTTTTAGCAATTTTTCCTTCTTTGCTTTACTTTACTCTACGACAATATTTGATGGGTTATTTCAACTTCTTTTTATATAATATTTTCGGTTAGAATTTTGTTTTCTTGCTTCTCTGCCTTTTCTTTTGTATAGTGTGTGAGTGTGTCTATATGTGTATTTGCTTATTTCTTGCGCTTGTTTTTCGTAAATATTATTTGGCTTTAGCTCACTAATACCAAGACCTATCGAAAGAACATCTTAGCCATCATTGTTGTTATCGTTTCTGCATTTAGAAACAGCTTCAACGTCTTCTCTTATTACTGCACTGCTTCCTATCAATCGCACATAAAATTGAACGACAACGTCAGGATTTTTGCAATTTGAGAAGTTGCTACGTGACATTTCAATAATTTTTTGAAAAGTTTTTTATATTTCTTCTTCATTTCTTGCCCCCCTCGCATCCCTTTTCCAGCTTAGCGGCATTTATTATAGTTTTATATGATTCCTTTTTTTTTCTTTATTTATTTATTTCTTTTTCTGTTAATGCCAGAAATAGCATAAATAAAATAAATTTCTATGGCGTTTGATTTTTCCATAATGTGTTCCACTTTGGGTGTGTTCCGGCATCAAGAATGTACAAATTCTATTTTTTCCTTAATATTTGGGACAGTGTTGTTTGTGTTGTCCAGGAGAGTTTTCTTATTTTGCTTGCTTTTATTTTATTTTCTTTTATTTCGTTTACTGGTGCGTTTTTTATACATAGGTACATATAAATTTAGTTTATTTGAAAATAGTTTATAAAAGTTCTTTGCTGTTGTTTGTCACTATTTTGTTTTTGGCGAGTTAATGACTTTGACGGGTTGTGACTATTTTTGGCTGCTGTCACTGTTGTTTTCGTTGTTGTTATTGTTCATCATGTATTGAAGATGAATGAAACTAAATTGAATTTGTCTAATCAATTTTTTTAAAGTTGCAAATAGTTTAGAAAATGTATAACCATATTGAATTAGTAGAGAAAAACTATTTGAAGGAGATTTAAAATATATTAGGAGATAAATATAGCAAAATGGGAATATTCTTGAGCATGAAGTCTTGCATAACAGCGTTTGAGATTTCAGCAAAATTAACTTCAGCCGTAATTTCAAAGCATTAAATATTCTCCAGAATCATATATAATTACACTCATCTCTAAACGCAGCCAATATACACTTCGAAAGCCTTTCGACACGAAAAGTTTATCTTGCAAAGTCTTGAGTTTGCAGGAGGAAATATAATGGCTTCCATACTACAAACTCAAGACTTTGCAAAGTAAACTTTGCGTGTGCAAAAGGCGTCTTACATGCATACCATTTGTATTATCTTTTAAGAATTCAATCCTGTTGTGTTTCTTTTTCTAAGTCAGAGTGGCATAAGAATGGATAAAAATTATTCAATGTAATATAATGAATGAATGAATCGGACACTGCGACCGCAACGATCTATTGCATCCCTTGTCATAGCTAGATGAATATGGCCTATGCGGAGACCAACGTTGGGCAGAATTGTCTTACAGCATGGCTGACGAGGGAATGTCCCTAAGGAGATGTATTTTTGTCACTTCTATGGACTATAGTAGTTGATGAACTCCTATAAAAACTAACGAGGTACACATATCGCGCCATAACCGCCAAAAAAGCTTAAGTGGCACAATTTTCGAAATTAACTTTTTGACGAAAATTTATTACCTATGACCGTAAATAATCGACTTTTCTCAACAATCGGAGTTCAGCAAATATATCGCTTAGCTTTTCTGGCCGTTATGGTTCGATAAAATGTCAAGTTTATACCGATAATATCGTTAAAAATTAAAGGGGGAAATTACACGTAAATAATAACCCTGCAATGACTAAGATTGTTCCGGACTAATATTGTTCCCTTCGTTGTTAGCAGGACATCAGGACGACAGCGTGACAAACAATCAGATTATATAGCGTTATATTAGAAAGCTCATCGTAGCTCAACTACCTAGGTGTGATATCAAGACCCAAAGTTGTTATGTAGAGCCGACTGTTGCAGGAAAAACATGGTATTGCACACTTAAAATCTTTAGATGGTTATACAACATGATAGTGAGACCTATCATCACTTATGGGTTTGCTGCTTAGTCGGACCAGTACCCCATTTCTGTAACTTGTGAGAAGTTCTCTCATCGAGATAAATTAAATAATTATATTGGTTGTCCTATTTTACACAGGGTTACTCACATAAAAACTTATACAAACTTACAAAAAAAATATCAACAAATACAGTTTTTTTCTTGCTCACCCTGTGTTTCGCAGGATGATAACAATTTTCTCGACTCGAAAAGTTCTCACATTCCTTACAGAAACGAGGCACAGGGCCCTATTCCACAAAAAACTTATCAACTTTTCACTTTGCACTTATCAAATTGCATTTTTTGGCAAAGTGATAAGTGTTTCTGTTCCACAATATTTTTTGAAAATTTCACTTTGCACTGGGAATATTTTTGCAAAGACTTTGCTCTCTTTGTAAATTTCTTGCACTCTTTGTAAAGTAATTGCGCTCTTTGCAAAGGCTTTTGCGTTCTCATGCAAAGTGAGTGTGCAAAGTGTTCCTGAAAACGTTTAAGCATCTTTGCATTTCTGTCTTATAACTTTTCACTTTGCATTCCCAAATAGAACTTGTTAAAGTTATCCGCAAAATAAAAATGAAAAAAATTTCAGAGTTTCATGTGATTAAAAATATATGTAATTTATTTGCTAGTTTTCAAACCAATAAAATAATTTTTTTTATAAAACTATTGTAAATGTATGCATCCATATTCATAAAATATAAAATTTATATGAAATCCATTTTTAGAAAACTTTGTATGAAAAACTTAAAATAAAATACATTTAAAATTTATTTGAAATTTTATGAATATGGAGGTTAGAGCTGGGTCCAACTCGTTCAATCGCTAATTTTTGCCACAAACTCATTTAAATTACATGGGTTTGATTATAGGTTTGTGGCAAAAATGAACGAATTAACGAGTTGGACCCAGCTCTAATGGGGGTTAGAACATATTAAAGCTTACATTTCAATTTGAAGGTTAATAAATTAGAATCTAATTATTAGATAAATAGGATGCTTGTGAGGAAGTTTAAAAAAGTCCAATCCAAATTTTGAACGTAACGTTTTCAATGTGTTATTCTACATTGGTTTTACTATATATCTTTAATAGAGTATATAATAACGTTTAAAACAAGTTTATACAAATATAATATAATAATATATGTAATTTAAAGCTCAAATATTTTTTTCTTTTTTTTCATATGTATGTACATACGAACGCAATGTGAGATTGTATTGTTATGATAATTATGTTTGAAAGTAATCGCAGATTTATCAACGAATTTTATCTTGTTAATTTGCAAAGAGATCGTTGACCTTGCAAATTTTTAACAAATTTATCAAAATTTGCTTTGCAAAAATAGAATTTACAGTTATTGTGGAACGAAAAAGCATAATTTCTTGCAAAATCTTTGCAAGTTACACTTTTCAATATTACTTTGCACTTTGCAAGAGAGAACGTACGTGGAACAGGAATCGCAGAGAGAGCATAAAAATTGCAAAAACTTTGCAAATTACACTTATCAATTTCAACTTTTCGCTCATCAAATTTTACAGTTCTGAAGAATGAAAAGTTCTGCAAATTGTCGAAAAATTTGATAAGTGCAAAGTGAAAAGTTGATAAGTTGTTTTGTGGAATAGGGCTCAGGCTGGCTACGACCAGACATCATTTGGAGAAATTAAAGAGGCTAGCAAGTATCTGTATACTCGTATTAGGAGCGAAGAGGACTTTTTCTACTGCAACAATGGAAGTTCTTCTTAAAATCACAGCTCGGTCTCTCTAGTTTGCCAATGGGTGTTGACATCCCTGGAAATACATTTACTTCTACTTGCGCAACCCTCTGATGTGACTAATAAGCCGTATAGCTTTAAAGAGAGGTTTGATACTGTAATGGACAAAAGAAGGGAATTAGGAGAGATAGAACCTCGATACATCCTTAAAGATGGCACTATGACCAATGGGAGTCGGCATTTCTGGCAAGACATTTACCCCTGCTTGCGCAACACTCTGATGTGATGAATAAAACGTATAACTTCGTAAAGAGGTTTGTACGGTTTTGGTCAACAGAAGGAGATGGAGGAAGATGTCAGCTCGATACATCTTCAGACATACGAGTAGTATAATGGGGTACACGTAAGTGTAAGGTTCCAGAACGGCAGAAGGTTCCGCTGTAAGATTTGTAGAATATCAGATTAACTACTACGAGTGTTTGGGAAAAAATTTTACCATCAATCATTCGGAAGTGTATGCCACAAAGAGGTGCGCATAATTTAATATTAATAAGAGCTACCATAGAAGAAAAATATCCATCTTTTATGAAAATCAGGCATTCATCAAGGCACTTAGTTAGATATACGTTGAAGTTAATTTAAAAATGCAAAGTAAGGCTGAAACAACTAAGCAGTACAAATATAATCAAACTCTGCAGGAATCCAGGACGGACCTTGGAGTGGAAGGAAATGAAAATGCAGAAAAACTGGCCAAGAGAGCAGAACCATTGTAAAATTGAACCGGATAAAATGAGGAAATATATACCGCTGAAGATCAAGTATGCCAGGAAACACCGTTGGTTTAATCTGACTGTATCTCAGCATGCAAAGCTTTTGATTGGGATGTAAAATTCAAATCGTGTCATCAAGTAAAAAAAAATCTAATAAGAAAGCACCTCACAGATTTGGAATTAAATGTAAGAGCCTGTGCAGATCCTGCGACTATGATGATGAGCATATTCGGATGGACTGAGAAGCTTTATGCAGCAGAAGATACAGCTAGACCAGCAACTATTGGATGATTGGTAACAGCTAATTTTTCTGATATTTAAACTCATTAAACTGATATTTTCAAAACTCAATTTTCATATCATCAAAATCGTCTTGTGCTTTCTGGGTTGTTCTACTTGCTGTCAATATTTCTATGGAAAATATTTGTATTGGGTCAGTTCGCACTATATTTACGTACCAATACGTTTAATGAAAAAAAAACCTTAAAATGTATCTTTTAGTTTCAATTACAACTAAAACGCTTTTCTTTGGACTCCAAGATTTGCAAATAAATAAAAGACTCCAGTATACTAATTAAGGTTCAGAATAGCAATTTTTTTACTAAATAAATACAAAAAAAAAATTTTTTCATTTTTTATTTAATTTTAATTATTATTTTTCGAACTTCGCTAGCTTCTTTATTTATGATTTGATCAGGCTAAGTTTCATATCCCTTTGTAAACCATATTACATGTGATAATTATTAATGAACAAATAACACCAAAGTTAATTGTAAATATTCTGACAAACACGAACCTTAGCCTGATCAAATCATTTATATGGAGAAACAATTTTTTTTTATTTTCATTATAAATAGGAAGACGAGAATTTTTGATTGTCTTCGATAAACTGGCAGATAATGAAAATGAAGCAGTTTTCCATCTGCCGAAATAAACCTGTCGACTAGAAAATACATTTGCATAATATAATTGAAATTACTTTCAATTTATCTAAATTAAATAAGTTTTAATAAGTGGAAATAAGGAATATATTACTTGGAACACTTACATAATTTGAATACATAAATTTTCATGTCTGTACGCCGCAGTTAATCCTTAAAAAAAATATTTCTAATAAATAAAACGTAATATCAGAATGAATTATTTCCAATAATAAATTTTTAGCATAAATATCCAACTCTTGCAGCGCATTTATGAAGAACAAAATTTAGAGTGACCAAAAAAAAATGTATATTTCTTTTTTCTTTTTTGGTTTCATTTGATTGTAAGTTTGCGTGAAACATGTTAATAATTTACAATTTGGTAATCATAAATAAAATGTCATACTCTGGCTGTTGGTAGAAGAGCAAAAGCAGCGAAACAATATTAAAGCACACCAAAGAAAATTTGCTAAAGACACATGCTTGCTTAACTAAGTTACTAAGTAAGTGTGTAGATTTTTACTACATATGGACATATGTATGTCTGGCTGTACACTAAGTTAGAGAGAAATATAAATAATTATTTTATTTAGTTTAGCTGCTGGCAATGACGATGTTTAGCAAAAAAAAAAGTGGTGGTGGCGAAGGTGGCGGCCATGCTAAACGATCGTTGCTCCAGCCAATATTTGAACACATGTAAAAATGAAATGGGGAATGATACACTAGGGAAGTAATTGGCATTAAGTGAAGAGTAATATCCCTGCAGGAAATCGAACTGACACAAAACTACTCACGTGAGTGGTACCCAAGTGATAGGGACCAGTCCAAGTTCTTGCACTTCTTATGAAGCGGATCAGTCACTTTTACATGGGAATGGCCTAGGATAGGGTTAATTGATAATTTGTATGCACCTTGTGACTTTTCACTGAATTATCCCATAGGGACCTATTCGGTGTAGAATAATATAAATTATTGAAAAATGTCATTCCGGCACTGTAACAATGAATACTTATAAACTTTTTTATTACTACAAATGCAATAACATTTTATTTTAAAACTGAAAAATTTTTTGAGATTCGAAACGACAACCTCGTGCACGACAGGCTTGGACACTATCCACTCAACCACAGGTCCACTCATATTTCAAAAGTATAAATACAAGTTAAGCTTATAGGGCATTTACACCTGCACAAAATCTAGTAGACTTTAATTAAAATCGTTATGAAAGTCTATACCGTTTACACCAATTTTTTTTTTTTTTGACATTAATCAGGATTTTTTTATTCAAAACAAAACCCATTAGAAAAAATTTCACACAGAAAAATTTCCAAAACTAGAACCAAACAACTGAAATGTAGCCAATACGCGCACCTTTTTAAGCAGACCGTAGCTAATTCACTCATCTTCTTTGTACAGATGTTGTACAGGGTGGTAAAAAATAAATAAAAATATTAGATTTTGAGCAGATTTCCTATAAATCTACTGACAAAATTGATTTCGTTTTGTATGAAAAATATAATAAAAAGTAGCTAGATATAGCTCGAAATCTTGTAAGTACTTGATTTTGAGACAATATAAATGCCCTATTAGGTTAATATTTAAGTATAGTAACGGGACTGGTTCCAGACTCACATTGGAGGAAGCAGTTAACATTATATGTATACTATTTGATATGTTCTGTATTTAATCACATCGAGCTTGTTCAGTGCCATTTACTGCAATACTAGACCGAGTCCAAATTGAATTGGCTCAAGATCAAGACGATAAATCACAAAAATAGTGAATATGTAACCATTTAAACGAAATTTCTCTTTGTCATCATAAACTACTCCGTACTTTTGATAACACTCGCATTTTTTCAAGTCATAGAACCATTACGTTTGGACTAATTGCCTCCATCTATCTAGCATAAGTTAAATATTTTCAAACTTAAATATTTTATCAAATTCGATTATAAGATCATGTGTCAAATTCATATGGTCACGACTTTGTTGAAATTTTGTTCCACAGTGTTATTTGCTGTCGTAAATAATAGATTTTCGTCAAAAAAATGTGTCGCTTAAGCTTTTTTGGCTGTTATGGCTCGATATGTGTTTTCCAATGAAATAGAAGAAATAAAAAAGTTCTCATTTGGATGGTGGAATGCAAACAAGGAGATAAAAAATATTAGTTTGACCAATTCGTATGGTTTTTAAATCCATTTTTTTGGATTCTCTGTTATAAACAAACTTGCAACATACGATAGAATACAAAATAATTTTGAAGGATACATTAAAAGCAATTTGACTAAATATAAACCCTGTTACTAAGTAAATATTTTTCAAGAATATCAATAATTTGCATAATAATTGATGTGGTAAAATCTCACATTTCAGATTAAGAATACCTTCCCTCACAAAAAATACCCCAATCTCTCATTTAAACAGCCATATGGCTGATCACTCCAGAATGGCCTATTGAATGCATTAATACTTGAACAACAAATAATAAGCGAATGTTGTTGATGGAGGTTATATATCATGTGGTTCGTATTTGAAAAGACAACAAAAATATGTTACTGCAATAAAAGTGTTTCCTTAGATAAACGCTTGCGGTAGAAAATTTGGACATTGAATGACGATCATGTTGTTATTTTCTCTTACACACACAAACTTAACATGAAACACTTTAACAGCAATTCACCACTTAACCAATAATAAGGAATAAAGAAGTGAGTGGTGTACAAGTTAATGCTGAAAGTTTAAAATTTAGGTACAAGTAAATAATGAGACATTCTTTAATGGTGAATGAAAAATAAATTGATTAGAATAAGTGTTTCTTATATGATCAATTACCTCGCCTTTTTTGGTATGGGAGTGCTCAGTAATAAACAATTAATTGTCATGCAGTTCGAGGATTACAATTTTCTACGTTTTAGATTTATTTAGCTTAAGCATAATAGAATAAAATACGATAACTTGGAAGACCAATATTTTTACAGACTTGTCGAAGATTGGAAGGCCTCGATTTTTTGCATAATTTTTTAACGTAACGTTACAAAAATTCTCGTACATAATGTATTAAGTTATATATACGAGGGCGGATCAATAAGTCAGTAACTTTTCAAATGAAACACAATTTTTATTTGCAAAACAAAAATTTATTTTTCAACATAATCTTATTTTAACTCAATACACTTAGTCCAATGTTTCCCCAGTTTATGTACCCTTTCCAAAAAAATAAAATTTTTCTAGGTCCTTTGAGCTCAATCTCTTTCCACCGAGCTATTTTTTTAGGCTTGGAAATATGAAGTAGGCACTAGGTGCTAAGTCCAGAGAATATGGCGAATGGTGCATGGGTTACCAATTCGTAGCCCAATTCATAGAGTTTTGCCATTAAGACTGCACAGGTGTGCACTCCTGCACTGCTTGATAAAAATATAACTTTTTTCGTGATCATATGGGTTCGTTTTCTTTTTAAATCCTCATTAAATCAGTCTAATAATTTGGCATAATATTCGCCGTTTATTGTTTTTCCCTTTTGAAGGTAATCGATGTGGACTATTCCGCGTGCATCCCAAAAATTTGTTGCCATCACCTTATTGGCCGACAAACTCACCTTGGCCTTCTTCGGAGCAGGTTTGGACTGCAGCTTGGTCTACGGAGTACAGTAATGGATCCATATTTCATCCACAGTCAGAAAACGCCGCAAAAACTCATTCGAATTGTAGTTAAACTCCATAAATCCTTTGAAGTTGTCACACGTTTTCGTTTATGCTCAATTGAGAGCACACGCGGCACCCATCTTGCAAACAACTTTCTTAAACACAGCTGATTATTTAAAATCGAAACCACACTGCCATATGAAATGCCTATAATGCATCCACAATCTCACGCTCTTTTACTCTTCGCTCGGCCAACACCATATGGTGGATATTTTCAAAATTTTTGGTTGTATTGACCTCAATTGGCCGTCCAGAACGTCAGTAAACCAGTTTCTTGCCATTAAAATCGATGGTGCAGAGTCCCCATAGTATTTATCGAGCTTTTTCTTGGTTTGATTGACGGTTTTTTTTTTGCACAAAATAATGTTTAATCAGCACTCGAAATTCACTTTTTTCCATTTTCTTCTTGAAAGGCGAGGTAGTCTGTTGTCAACGGCTGCCAAACGCAAACTAAAGGACACAGCTTATTCAAATTTAGACAGGACTCAACTGACAGTTGCCTCTTGACAAGAGCACTGTTCCCATTTCAATTAAGAGGTGGGAAATTCAAAAAGACATGAGTTAGTGATTTACCCTCGTACTTTGGACAATGGGTACATTTTGATTCAAATGATGTAGGGTGCAATAAAAGCGTTCAAGTTGATTTTCAGAAACTTATTTCTTTCACATTTAAATTGGGATGTTCTATGTTAATATTTACTTTTTTTAATCAAACATCGTTCTACATACTGTAAATAATACACTCAACTTGAAATATAGCAAAGTATAACCTAAATTAAGCTATTATTCCAAATGAGATTAGAAGTCTAAAAAAAGAGAGGTCGCAATTCATAGTGCTATAACTTCCTAAAAAAAATCACTCAAATTATTTCAGATTTTGACCAGGAGTACTTTCAAATATCAAAATCCCACTACAGCGAGTTTATACCTGATAAATTTCTATCATGATAAAAGTCAAGTTGTTACCACGAGAAAAATTGATCAGGTAGGTATTGACTGAATTTATAAGTGTTATTGCAGTGTCTTGACAATTTTGTCAGAGCTCAAACTCAATCAAACTGTTTGACGTTTTAATTTACTTGCCAAAAATACAATTTTATGTCATTTTTAGAAAAGAAATAAAAATCTAAAAAAAATATTGATGTTTTTATTAAATAAAATCTATTTGATAAATAATAAGTGAAATATTGCAAGCATTGTGACAAACTTTCTTCACGACGACAAAGAAAGCATGATTTATTATAATAAAAAAACTACAACGTATTCGCATGTATGCTTGCATTAAAAAAAATTTGACAACGGCTCTGCTATGTTTTGTTAGTTGTTATCATACATTTTCTTAATTTAATTTAATTTAAATTAAATTAATTTAATTTAATTTAATTTAATTTAATTTAATTTAATTTAATTTAATTTAATTTAATTTAATTTAATTTAATTTAATTTAATTTAATTTAATTTAATTTAATTTAATTTAATTTAATTTAATTTAATTTAATTTAATTTAATTTAATTTAATTTAATTTAATTTAATTTAATTTAATTTAATTTAATTTAATTTAATTTAATTTAATTTAATTTAATTTAATTTAATTTGATTTAATTTAATTTAATTTAATTTAATTTAATTTAATTTAATTTAATTTAATTTAATTTAATTTAATTTAATTTAATTTAATTTAATTTAATTTAATTTAATTTAATTTAATTTAATTTTATTTAATTTTATTTAATTCCATTAAAAAAAAACAAAAATGCGGTTTTCCATCTCTAATTAATTTAATTTAATTTAATTTAATTTAATTTGATTTAATTCAATTTAATTTAATTTAATTTAATTTAATTTAATTTAATTTGATTTAATTTAATTTAATTTAATTTAATTTAATTTAATTTAATTTAATTTAATTTAATTTAATTTAATTTAATTTTATTTAACTTAATTTTAACTTTCTACAAAACAAGCCTAAATACAAAAAAATATAATGCTTTAACAAAAATCCTTTTAGAAAAATAAATTACTAAAACAAAAGTGCTTTTAATTTGCGCCCCCACTGTATATTCATAACAATGCAAGAGATTAACCACATTTGAAGTAAATATGAAATGACATGATGCGATACGTAGCAAAATGCGTTCCCCTACGGAATATACATATACATACATATATATACATACACAGTATGTATGTATGTTTGTTAGTTCTGTTGCTTCTAATGCAGATAATGACAATCATAATGATGACAATCATGATGTTGATAATAATAAGAATAATAATACTGTGATGCGACATGTTGCTAAGTCCCTATTTACACTATGCAAGTCTTATTGCTAAGCTGATTAGTTTATTAGGAGAGAGAGACGGGGGAAAAGAAATGTTTCTATTGCCCTCGTCTCTCTCTCCTAATAAACTAATCAGCTTAGCAATAAGACTTGCATAGTGTGATTTAGGACTAATGTAAGGCAAAATAATGACTTATACATAAATATGAATATATGTGTGCATGTGATGTGTGTGTGTGCATTATAAAATACAAGTTAACAAGAAAAACATTAGCAACCAAATAATATGCAAGTGCATACAACAAATCTGCTCCTTGAAGTAAGTAATATGTTGTTGTTTGTTGTTGTTGTGGTTTGTATTAAAAGATATCTTTTTTTTTTTGCTGTTGCGGTGTTGCTAATTTTTTTTTCTTTCAGACTTCATAAGCAGATAAACTTGAATCTAGTGGCGATGATGATGATGAAAATGATGGTGACATACATTTTCTTAAGGAAATTCAAATGACTACAAGATGAGTCATGTTGTTGGATTGAATGTCATGGGTTGCTTTAGCAAAATATGTACACTTGTAAAATTATAAATAAATTTTAAACAATTTAAAAAAGTATTTTAGCTTGTTCTTTAGAATATTTCAAAAATAGCAATTTTTCCCAGCGCTCTTGCTAAAACTATGTACAGACAATTGTGCCCTTAATTATGAATATGCATTTTTGCTTCGAAATATTAAATAAATATTAAAAAAACTTCAATAAAAATCAAATAAATATCAAATAAATTTATATTATTAGTCGTTTTTTATGGAAATTGTTAAAATTTATGTCTAAAATTTTTAAAAGCACTAATAATCCCAAAATTTTAAACTTAAATTTATATTAATCAAGACTAGTATAATTCTAAATTAAAAAAAAATATTTTTCAATTTGTTAAGTGTAATCAACTAAATATCTCAACCAAAGATATATATGAATATGTCAGATCAGACAAATGTACTTTAAATTTCTTACAACCGTGTAAACTGACAAATTTTTGGCGGCGATTTTACGGATTAATTTAAAAATAAATTCAAGTATGTACCGTGGTAAAGGCAACGGTACTTTGTTGAAAATGCTGAGAGAAAACCGGTAAAATAAGCAAAAATTTAAATGAGTTTCTAAAGAAGAGAAGAAAAATTCAACTAGACTTTTTATTAGCTGGGGGAAATACCGATATTTTTCTGTGCAGCCACGCACTTCATCAGCACCCTAGTCTATCTACTTGGGTAGAGATTGTTATTAACACCAGCTATTTAACGTAAATTTTAATGAAATTACTGATCTTAAGCCCGATTAAGAAATTATTTCTGATTAAAATTCACTACAGTTCAAGTAAATCTAAAAAAATGTCTCATAAGCAAAAAAGCTAAAAATAAAAACTTTGCGCAATTAAATCTTATTTAATTCAAGTAATTTTGAAAAAGTAATACATACATATATCCAACAATGAAAAGTTCAAGTTCAAGTTCAAATGTGCCTTCAAATGTTTTCATTAAGTTTGTAGTAGGTCTGTTCATTTAATTTCCCAGTAGCCACTAGCAACGAGAGAATAAAGCCAAAATTTACAAAATTGCTGGCCCATATAAGAAAAATTAAATGAACGCTTTAGTTATAAACACTTGAAAGAAAATTTTATTCATATCAGAACCATAGATGAAAATTATCATACAATTGTACTTTCTCTGATGTATTTTGTTTAATAATGTTTTAAATTGAATTTTTTTAAACTGGCATTTAATATGAAATACTTTACAGAGTTTCATGTATTATTTAATTTTTTCATGCATGTTTCATAATTTTTAGCATTTTATTCCATTAAAAAAAAAAACAAAAATACGGTTTTCCATCTCTGATCAGATATGAGAAGCAAACAAAATTCTTTGACAACAAAATTTAAAGTATGTGGCTTAATGAAAGAAAAACAATAAATTAAGCAAATATGATTCCATTTTACATAAGTTCACATGTTTATTTTAATAAAGAAATGCAAATTTTTAAGTTTTCTTTTTTCAGATATTTTTCAAATAATTAATTTGACAACAAAACACACAACAGGATAATTCTTGCAAGTAAAAATTTTACTAGCAATAATTTGTAAGAATTTTTTATTTTTTAAATTTTTTTCTGTCTTTGGAAAAACAAAGTTTTTGAGTTAATGAACACTTATCAGTAACAATTATTACAAAAATTTTTAATAAATGAACAAACCCATTTATGGAAGTGCTTTTGTTTTCAATGTTTATATTGGAAGTGCAATAAAATAAATGGATTTTCTCAGTTTAGGTGGGCTCAATTAAGCAGAAATTTTGAACTTTGTTTTAAATATGAAACAAATCTGCTGTATATTAAAAAACTTTATGCTGCGCATCGGTGCTCCTCAGAAGTTATGCACGAAAAAGTAATAGCCTCACGCGTTTAGTTTACCAACTATAAGGTCTCAGCAATTAATACTAACCCTTTTATGATTGTTGTTGTCATTGTTTTATGTATTTTTGTTAGAGATGTGCAAAATCCGTGATTTGATGTGCATGAGTCACGCATCCATCACGCGTTAGTCACGCATGAGTCACACGTGATCGTGGTTGCATTTATATAAAATAACTCTTAAAAAAATTAAGTGTGTGACATTAGCTAACTTTCTGAGGTCTGGTAAGTTACTTCTTATATATAAAAACAATAATTAACAATAATAAATTAATATTCACTTTCTATTGGGGGTTCCCGACTCACCCCCTCCTATACTGTCAAGATTTTGTTGGAACATGTAGTTTATTCCAAGAGCTATCCGCATCAAATTTAGTGCGCTTCACTCTTGTTGTTCTGCAGCTACAGAAAAAGTAAATAATTATTTTATATGTGGGGTGCACTTTTCCCCCCTCCAATGTGGCCAAGATTTTGTCGAAACATGTTCTTTGTTCTAAAAGTTATCCACAGCAAATTGAATGACCCTTACTATTATAATTGTGAATATGTGAATTAATCAGCGAAAAAAGGGCGTTTGTTCCCACTGTGGGACGTTGTCAAAAAGAACACTGTCAGTCCATTGCAGTGTTACCAGCTGACAAGAAATTTCCAACACATTTCGTTGCTATTATCAAATTATTGCCGGATATATTTCAGGTAGTCATTGCGCTATAACTTCCTGAAAATCGTGCCATTACCTCGAAATTAGCTTATTTCGACTCACGCACTTTTTCTTTTTTCTTTTTGTCACAGATTAAAAGCCTTATTCAGGAAAAATAAAAAGTTGGTTTACAAAACCTTTAACAAAAAAACTTCCATACAAAATTTGTTCAATAAACCTTTTGTAAACCAAAATTATTTTTTTTTGTGAATACGGCGAATATTATTTAGTTATTTATTTATAAAACAAATTAACATTTTCCAGATATTTAGCAACTTATTTCTTGCAGTGCACTGCACTACAATGCATGCATGTTAGTTAGTATATTTTGGTAACTCCTCGGATGCATAAAAGATGATGAGGCATATAATGTTGCATAAACAAAATATGGCAAGTATATTAGGAACATTACTTATATCAGTGTGTGGATATGATAGAGTATATATCAACGGATGAGACATTATCTAAGTGACATGCAAGTGATAGTTTGTGATTACATGGTGATGATAATAAGTTTTTAGAAATGATGTTGCTCATCACATAAATAGTGATATTTTGCAAAGAGAAAAATAAAAGCTAGTAAATGTTTGCTTTTTTTGAATAATGAAGTGTGCCACCATAAAAAAAAGATTAAAGGAAATATTTTATATATTAGTGTGATATAATTTTCTAGGGCAAAAGACGGTATTGACTTGCCGTTTTTTTAGAGTAATGCACATTTGAGGAATTCTTTGGCAAAATATTTAGTGACATCTGCAAAAATGGCAGCCAATTTAAACTATGACGTTAATCATGCGCAAACTTGTAAAAGCGTGCAAGTGTCTTAAAATACATTTTCTTCAAAGACATGGGGCTACATCCATGTAAAATTCAATAGAAGCAAGCGTAAAAGCCCTGCATTCGAGTTAGAGGCTCGACTTCGCGAGCAAGACAATTCAAAGTTTGTAAATACCTTATTTTCAAATGAAGTTGATTTTCATCTTAAGAAGAACTGCCAGTTCTCCTGAAACGCAAGCGTTAGAAGCTTCTTCTTTATTAGAAACCTGTTAATTTTTTTTTTTTTGCAGATGAAAGGTTATGTTCAATTGCAGTGTATTGAGAGCGTTATGTCACCTCCACATTATACTACTTATTCGAGCCTAAACTACAATACTTTTGGGAGTATAACTCAAGAACCTGGTTTGGAGCAAATACGTATTTGCAACCTCGTCGAGAAATGTTCCCTGTAAGCTGATCTTTAGACGCGATGACATAAATTGGCTTTTACACAGCCCGAAGTTAGTCCCTATGAAGTTTCTGCAAACAAGTTGTCTGAAAGATAAATTTTATTAAAGCAGCTTCCTTGGGGCTACTAAAAAACCATCAGTCATTTAATTGTAGCCATTAATAGTATACCTGCCGAGTTACCATAAGAAACTTTACAATTGGACTAAATTTTAAGAGAGACATTGTTCAGCTAAAGGGATTACGTAGTTTTAGATCGATCCACTAAATAAAAAAGTTGTAATATTTTCACTAGATTGATGTTACGTCTCCTCTAAGGATTTTGGAAGTTTCATATAAATCCAGCCACTCACTAGCTTAAAAGTTTACGAAAATTATTAATACACAAATAAGAGCCAAAAAATCCACATAAGCAAAATAGCCAATTTATATATCTACTTATGTATTTTTTATTTTATATTTTTTTCTTTAATCTCCAGCATAATTGAATATAACAACTTAAAATCATGACAATAACGAATAGCTTAACTAGCGCTCTTGTTGAATTTTATTATTTTTTCCTCTTACTTTCCAATACAAAATAATATAAAAGTTAAATGCAAATTATTAAAAAAGATTATATGACAGCTGAGTATGATATTACACACAACAGAAATGGAGGCGATACTGAGAGATTTTAAAAGCAAAAAATATAACTTTATTTCTTTGAGTTGTTTTTTTTTCTTTTTTGCCTAATGTGAGCAATTCACATTTCACTGAATAGCAGCAGATGAATTAATTGCAAACATATTTTTTTATTTAGCAGAAGGAATTACTCAAATGTTTAAAATGGCCAGCTTATGAATTACAGAGGAATAAGGTCTGGCCACCTGAAAACTTCCATCATATAAATATATTATTGCTACTCGTATGTATGTAAAGCAGTAAAACTTTAAGCAAATGTTTTCTACCAAGTCAAAAACACAGTGGACCAAATACAGAAGAACCCTGATGATGAAGGTTTAGTGTAGAGCTGTGTCGTTCATGAACGAACGAGTACAAATGAACGAATCAGTAAAATGAACGAAGTGAGACGGTCACTTTACTGAGCTGTTTTGGCTCAGCAGTGCTGATAAAAAGTACAATTGAAAGAAATGAACGAACGAGCGCACTTGGGTGTTTTTGTTTTGTTTTTTTTTTTTTGCTTTTTCTTTATTCGTGCGAGATTTTTTGTCACATTCTGGTTTTCATTTGCCGGCTTTTAGTAGCAGTATGACCATTATGAAATTAATAAAATTGAAATTAATATTTCTCAAGTTTTTAAAACATATTAAGAGTTTTTTAAACAAATTTACCTATGTAGATAATAATATTATAAACAGTCTATTTTGATTCTTTATATGTGGCTCTTTTGCCAATATGAATCTTTTGATTTCTTATTCCTTTAATATTTTAAACATTTTACTTGCTGATTTTCTTTTTTTTTTGTTTCTTATATTTTCTATTGTTTGTTTTGCTTAGTTTGCAAAACAATTCATAACAAACTCACTGGACAAATGATCTTTTTATTTGACGAATCAGCATTTGGTTTTTTGTTTTTATTTCATTCTATTTCTTGAAAAGAGCGGATGAACGAAATGACCGAACTCGTTCTTTTTTAGAAAATGAACGAAAATGAGCGGTCACTTGAATGAACGATTTGGCACAGCTCTAGTTTAGTGACCTTCGAAAACGGCTTGCTGTTCCGTTCAACTATGTGTTATCAGAATATTTACGACTAACTTTGATATTATTTGTTCATTAATAATTATCACATGTAATTTGGCTTAGAAAGCGCTACGAACTTTAGCCTATTAAAATCATAAATATAAAAAAGAAGTATTGTTCTGCTCTCTTTATTGATGTTTCTCAGGCGTTTGATAAAGGGAGGCACGAAGGCCTAGTTTTAAAATTGAACACATACCCAGCAAAAAATTACACATTAGCATCAGAACTACTTGCCATATAATGACTTACTTTTCTGATTACCAAATTTCATTACTCGCTTACAAATCACATTACCTAAAATTAAAAAAATTATGTACAAGTTGCTAATTGAGGAGAGTGATTTTTTTAGATTAAATAGATTACGTGAACAAGTTGCCAAATAAAAAAAGTAAGCACTTCTCAATAATCGATTATTTTAGTCTCACGCCTTGTTAAAATTATTAAGTTGATAATCCAATGGGGAATAGCTTCAACCAAAAATGCTTAATTCCAAACTCGATTACCTTTTTTGAAATTTTTTGCTGGGTATCTGCCAATAAACATTCAAACCCTTTTGGAAAGTATTATTATTGATAGGAAGTTCACTGTTATGGAAGGAGGGTTCACGAGTGTGACCGAATCTATATCTTCTGGTGTGCCAAAGGGTAGTATTTTGGGTCCTGTATTGTATTTAATATATACTTGTGATATGCCTGTGAGCAATAATATCCACACCTCTACATTTGCCGATGATACAGCCTGTATGAGTGTGCACGAAAACCCTTATGAGGCATCCCTAAATCTCCAGGAACATATTACCCAACTGGAAATATGGTTGAACTTATGGAGAATTAAAGTCAATGAACAAAAGTGTGTCCATATAACGTTTACCCTAAGAAGCGATACTTCCTCCCCCATTCGAATCAACAATCAAAATATTCCCCAACATTCCCAAGTGCAATACCTTGGTATACACCTTGATCGAAGGCTTACATGGAAACATCATATTGACTCTAAGTTAACTCAGATGAAACTTAAGTTAACTCAAATATATTGGTTGATTGGCAGAAATTCAACATTCAGCCTAGACTGCAAACTTTTACTATACAAGTCGCTATTGAAGCCAATATGGTGCTACGGAATTCAATTATGGGGCACTGCTTCAGCCTCCAATGTCGAGAGAATCCAACGAAGTCAAAACAAAATTTTACGGTTAATAACATCGGCTCCATGGTACATCAAAAATTCTAATATACATCGTCATTTAAATATGCCACTAGTGACTGAAGAAATTGCAAAATACGCAGGCAATAATTTAACAAAACTCGAATCACATCCTAATCCGCTTGCTCGTAATATTTTGAACTTTACTGGACACATCCGCCTAAAAAAGAGGGACACACGGGCTCTTATACTTAACACTCCAGATGAAGCTGCTTGAAAATACTTTTTTTTCCTCTTTTTTGATTATCACTACTTATGTATTATTTATAACTATCACTAAGTTTATGTCCGACACTGGTCGGGCCTAATAATTTTTTTATAGATTTAAAATTTGAATACTTATTGTTAGTTCATATTTGAAGATACAATAAATAAATACATGTATTAAAAAAAATCTTGTTAATTTTATCAAAAAGAAAACCACATAAAATCAAGAAGAAATCTTTTTATTCACAACTTTTTTACTCAATTTCAGTTTTTTTTTGACACCATAGAGAAAAACTTCTTGATTCTATTAGGTTTTCTTATAAATTGCATAATATAGGGATTTTTATTGATCGCATTAGGTAACCTTATTGATCTTTTCAAAAAAATTTTCCTTATTGATTTCATTAGGTTGCTGTATTGATTTTTTCAAAAAGGTATTCCTTATTTTAATAAGATAATTATTGATTTTTTTCAAAAAGGTATTTCTTATTGTTTTCATTAGGTTCCTGTATGATTATGTGTAAAGCATCTCATTAATTATTTTAATAAGGAAATCTTCTTGATTTTATAAGGTTTCTTGTTATTTCATATCTATAAATGAACAAATACTACGTTTATACGCAGAGCTTATTTGCAAATAAAACTGTAAATTGTTGCCACATTATTGTTTTTATTGCGACTTACTAATTCAGAAAAATATTTACGATTAACGCGTTATTTGAAAATAAATGGATTAGTATTGTATATACAAACAACATTAATAGACGCAAATAATGACAACTAAAACAAATAATTATTTGATATTTTGTACATTTACACTATTTTTTTTTCTTTTGTCAAAAAAGTAACTTTTCTATAGAAGTGCTACCAAGTTTGTTTAATTTTGCTATGCCGTATAAACAGTGAGTTAATTTATTTGAGAATATTTTTATTTGCAAATAGTGCGTGTATAAACGTAGTAATAGAGACAATTTCTTTCATGATCTTTTTCATTTTTGTATAAGCATGTTTGTACAATAATTTCAATGTGGATTCAGGCTGCTTGTTAGCATATTGGTTAGAGTGCTTGTCTCTCAGACAGAAGGTTGCTGGTTCAATAATTGTCTCCTCTCAAGTAATAATATGTATTTAAGGTGAGTTAATTAAGAATATAATATAATATGTATATTATATCGTATAGAATTTAAATGAAAATACATCAGTACAAAGAATAAAGACATACATTTTTTTTATTTTTTATTGGGTCGCCTAATAAAAACAAGAAGAAACCCTTTTTGAAAAAATCTATAAGATAACCTAATAAAAACTACAAGATTTCTTCTTGATTTTTTTCAAAAAGGTTTTCCTTAATAAATTAATAAAAACGTAGAGATATCTTACTAATTTTGTTCTATTTTATGAGGTATTTATTAGGTACTGTTTTCTGTATAGCAGAAACTTGCAACGAAAGAGCAAGGCAGATATTTATATTTATTTTGCATTAGCCGCTCTGAAGGATGATTATGTATGCCATAAAATGGAAGAAGTGCACGATGAGTTTGACGAATAGAACAATTATTTTGATTAAAAATTTCAACAATTTGCACACCTTGCACACCTTGCTCTGATGTAAGTCGATCCATAATAAAATTTTAAAGCAAACTAAACAAAAACCAACTTATCAACTGTTAAATGGGTGCTCAAATAAAGCAATGATGCCAACTCAAATTTGTGACAATCTAAAATAACACGCTTTATAAAAATTTAAGTTGGCAATACTCTTTAAACTGGCTGCCATTTTTTCAACTGGCGAGTGATTTATTTTTAGTATAGTTTGGCATTTCAATATTCTTTATTTTGCTCTCCAGCAAATTAATTGGCAAACGTTCGCGAGACGTTTTTTCTCAAAGCGATGAAATTTTTTTTCCAACCCAACAACTCCAAGAAGATATTAAACAAAAAAAAATCCCCAAGAGAAGATCTTAAAAGCCATTTGTCAATGGCAATGAAGGCATACTCTTTCTTTTAACGACTGATTTGTGTTGTACCTTAAACCCTATCTAAAGACATCGATATTTATATATAAAATAAAATATTAACTTTATGAAAAACTCCAATGGCTACAATTGCAGTGCAGTTTAAAAAAAAAAATTTTGTATAGTCACACTTATTAACAAAAATCCCTTAAGTTTTATCTCTAAGAAGTTGGCCATCTATGGACATTTTCTTTCATTCTGTACTATTTCCAACGACAAGTTTCGAAATCTTTTACTCTTTAAAAAAACAAAATTTGGACTCTCATACCTTGTCGTTTAAGTTATTTAACGGGCACTAGCTACGAGTACATTTAAGCCCTCACAGTTTAAAAAAAAAAAACATAAAAATAGAAAAAAAAAGTACTGAGAAAAAAATAATTCAACTCAAACTGTCATTGTAGTGAGTGAATACAATTCTTAACGTAAACCACAAATGAAGTGTTGATGACCCTGTGACACGTCCCCGGAAAACACACAATAATAATAATAATAATAATAATATGAAAGTGTCCAGTATTCCATCTGCATATAGTCGCAAATACATTTAATTTTTCTCCTATTTTATTTTTGCCTTCATTTCTGCAACTAAAAGACATTGTCGTTAGTGTTTTTGGTAGACTGACTAACGACTATTTATTCATTCGTCCAAGCATTTATTTTTCTTTTTATGGAAATTATTGCAGTTGCAGTGTGAAGAGCAAAATAAGTTGTAGAGCAGCAGGTTTTCATCATCATGTTTTAAATTTTATTGGACTACATTTTCATTGGTGGCGTTACACTTTTACTTCAATAATACCAAGCGAATATACGAGAATTTGGACATAAGTCTGTCAAAAACTTGACAAAAATAAAGAATTCAGTAGGACATTGCATCGTTAATTGTAAGTGTGATTAAAGAGCAACTGATGGAGATCTTTCAAAATGCAAATTACAAAGAATTATGCTATAAGTAGGAAAAACTTCCTCGCAAAATGAGCCATAACCAGCGTTGTCATCTCGGTGCTTTTCGCACCGTTTTTAGTGCTTTTTGAAATTTTCGACGCGAAAAATTTTGAAGTTAGTGCTCGGTGCTTTTATAAACTAATTTTTGGTGCTTTTTATTTCTTGGCGGTGGCACTAAACCCAAAATTCAAAAAGAATATTCCTTATATAATATATATTTTTTTTTGTAGAAGTCTTACATTTAAAAAATATAATATATATAATAATATAACATATATAATATATAATATATAATATATAATATATAATATATAATATATAATATATAATATATAATATATAATATATAATATATAATATATAATATATAATATATAATATATAATATATAATATATAATATATAATATATAATATATAATATATAATATATAATATATAATATATAATATATAATATATAATATATAATATATAATATATAATATATAATATATAATATATAATATATAATATATAATATATAATATATAATATATAATATATAATATATAATATATAATATATAATATATAATACATAATATATAATATATAATATATAATATATAATATATATAATATATAATATATAATATATAATATATAATATATAATATATAATATATAATATATAATATATAATATATAATATATAATATATAATATATAATATATAATATATAATATATAATATATAATATATAATATATAATATATAATAAAGGGTGTTTTTTATTGGGGTATAGAACTTTAAGTTGGCATCACTTTTTTAACTGGCGGCCATTTTGTCAGCTGTCAAGTGATTAATATTTAGTTTGGTTTGCCATTTCATCATGAACAGGTTGACAAAAGAACAAGGCTTGCAAATCGTGCAAATTTATTTCGAAAATAATGGTTCAGTTCGCGAAGTTTACCGCAAGCTCCGTCCGTTTTATGGTCGACATAATCGTCCATCAGAGCAATTAATTCGGTTAACCATGGATCGTTTTCGCACTGCGTTTACTCTATGTGATAATACGCATCCGCAGAGACGTCGAACAGTGCGCACCGAAGAAACAATTGCCGCTGTAGAGCAAAGTGTTGAAGAGGACCCGAATGAATCGATTCGCCACCGTGCACAGCAATTGGAGCCGACTAACCGACTATTTTGTTCCCGAATTGGATGGCATGAATGTGGATGAGTTGTGGTTCCAACAAGACGGCGCTACATGCCACACAGCGCACGTCACAATCGATTTATTGAAGGAAACATTCGATGAGCGCATAATTTCGCGGAATGGACCTGTCAATTGGCCACCAAGATCGTGTGATTTGACACCATTGGATTATTTTCTTTGGGGATATGTGAAGTCGCTCGTCTACGCCAACAAACCAGAAACGTTAGGGGACTTGGAAGCCAACATTCGTGGCGTTATTGCCAACATACGGCCCCATATGCTCGAAAAAGTGGTTGAAAATTGGACCTGTAGAATTGGCTTTATTCGAGCCAGCCGCGGCGGCCACATGCCCGAAATCATATTTAAACATTAATGGCATAAAATTATCCTTCCAATTAAGCCAAATTGATGGACATTAAAACGATTTTTTTTTGTTTTATTTCATTTCAAAGTTTTATACCTCTTAAAAAACACCCTATATATAATATATAATATATAATATATAATATATAATATATAATATATAATATATAATATATAATATATAATATATAATATATAATATATAATATATAATATATAATATATAATATATAATATATAATATATAATATATAATATATAATATATAATATATAATATATAATATATAATATATAATATATAATATATAATATATAATATATAATATATAATATATAATATATAATATATAATATATAATATATAATATATAATATATAATATATAATATATAATATATAATATATAATATATAATATATAATATATAATATATAATATATAATATATATGAAGTTAAATCGAACATTTCAAAATATTGTAATAAGATTGTACAAAACTTGCTTGAAGAAATACGTGCATTTTATTCTCAAACTTTCACATTTTAAGCACAATTATTGGAAACAGTGTTTTGCCACACGACCAAGAAGACATAATGCAATTATAGTCTAATAGCGAAATATTTTCTAGTATATACAGTAAAAAGAGAATAATTCACTTAATGCAATGGATAAACTTTGAGTTCGCTATCGAGATTTAGGCAGAAATAAAGTCTTATAACTATTCATTTGGTATAAACTCGTTTGGGGCATTATCGAAATTGCATTCCCATCAAACTTTAATGTTTAAACGCAGAAGTTGATCACGTTTCTACCTTTATTACTTTATTTAAGTCTAAAATACGTAAAAAGTTGTCCTTACACTTGGCTTTATATAAAAGCGGTCTGAAACGAGAAAATTGTGTTGCTAATAGATTTGCCGTTTTAGGTTACATATTTATAACCTACTTCGTTCCTATTTTCTAACATAAAAGTATATATAATTTATGTTTATAGTTATAACTTGGTTAACTTGCAAATTACTTTTTTTTATTTTGTTAATTTGTTATTACTATTGCGTTTGCTGTGAAAGAATGTTTCCACACAGCATGCATGGTTTAATTAAAATCAAATTTTGAAAGTCTTGATTTAAAAAAAAATTAACTACTACTCCCATCGAGTCCAAAATCTAATCAGAAAGTCAAAGAGACTTGCCAATTACTGCTAATTTCAGGTGATTTGTTTCTTCGTTGACGAAAAAAAATTAAATTTTTTATAATAATTTAAAAAGGTTTCGTAAAATTGATTTTAGAATTCACTGATTCTCATAGAATCAAAATGTATATCAGATGCTTCAAATTTGAAGCTTTAGGAATAAAATGCAAGGTCAACCGATTTCTATATTTTTCATATAAAAATTTTTTTTATAAAACAAAAACATTTAATTTAGTGCTTTTTTACTTAAATTACGCGTTTTTTCCTGGTTTCAGTGATTTTTAAAACTTAAAAGTTGACAACGCTGGCCACAACCGCGAAAAAAAAGTTTAAGCAACAAATTTTTTGGACTTGGTTTTTTGACGAAAATTGATTATTTACCATCGCCAGTAACCGATTTTGGTCGAAAGATTAAGTTCGAATGTTAATATTTTTTTCGGTGGTTACGGAAATAAACCCCAAACTTAATAGAAGTTCTAAACTCAATGCAAACAATTATTCATTTCTGTATAATATAATTATTCGAATGCTATAATAGACTAAATATAATACACACGTTTGCCAATGAACTGACGCTGCCATTTTGTGAATAACCTCAGTGAAGCGCACCTTTGACCTATCTAATAATATATGAACTTTAGCTAATATAATATATATAATAGAATATCTTACCTGACATAGACATTAAATAAATTCAGTAAAGTGCGACTCTGACTCGCGCACGAAGGGTTCCGTACGAACACTAGATATGTAATTTAATACAAACTTCATCCTATATAATATATAGTTTAGGCATTTTTTTCGTTTTTGGGGTCTTTTCGGTTTTTTGTTTTGGCGTTTTTTGTGTTTTTTTTCGGTTTTGACGATTTTTTTAAGTTTTGGCTACTTTTTAGTTTTGACACTTTATTTTCTCGTTTTGGCGATTTTTTTCGGTTTTTGGCGTTTTTTCATTTTGGCGATTTTTTTAATTTTTGCGATTTTTTTTGTATATAATTTTTTTTTTTGGTTTTGGCGACATTTTCGCGTTTTGACGATTTTTTACGATTTTTGGCGTTTTTTGTTTCATTTTGGCGATTTTTTTCATTTTGGCAATTTATTTTAGTGTTAGAATTTTTTTTTAATTTTGGCGATTTTTTTCGTTTTGGCGATTTTTTTTAATTTTTGGCGATTTTTTTTTTGGTTTGGCGATTTTATAATTTTCGTTTTTTTTTAGTTTTACCGTTTTTGAAAATTTCAAGTGTTTGCCTCTTACGGTTTCTTAGCAAATTGTCAAATTTACATAGTCAAGATTGCATTAACTGATGGACCACCCTTTAATTTAAATTTTTTTAAATTTTAGTGTTAATTGTTGTAGTCTGTATAAAAATACACTAATTTTACAAATTTCAAGTTTCAATATACATATGTTCATACAATTGTATGTATATTACATGGGATTTTAACATTTTTCGTTGCTCGTTTTGGAACACCCTTTAATTTTTAATTCTCATGTATTTGTTGTTGTAGCGGCCAAGGTTCTACATACTCTGTTTAAGTTTCAGGTCCGTAGCTCTTACGGTTCCTGAATAAATACCGTGTGACGGACAGACGGACAGCGTAGCGAAAACAATAGGGTTCCTTTTCACCTTTGGTGTACGGAACCCTAAAAAAGATAAAAGTATTGTTTGCACTTTTTTCGGATATTGACGTTCTTTTTAGTTCTGGCGGTTTTTCTGTTCTTGGCGTTTTTTCGGTTTTTGGCAAATTAGTTTAGTTTTAGCGATTTTTTTACTTCTTACGCTTTTGTCGTTTTGGCGATTTTTGATTTTATGATTTTTTTGGTTTAACGTTTTTAAAAAAATTTAGGAAAATATATTGGCTGACGGAATTCATTTTATTTTTGATTTTATTTTTAATTGGTGTATTCTCCATTAAAATACGCTAACTTTGGAAATTTTAAATGCCTATATTTAATTTTCCGTACATTTCATTAGGTTTTCATCATTTTTCATTGCTCGCTTTGGAATACCCTTTAATTTTTAACTGTCACATATGTACTTTATTTTTGGAGCGACTAAAATTTAACATATTCTTCTTTCAGTTCCGCAGTTCTTACAGTTCTCAAGAAAACAACCTGTTGACAGACAGACAAGAGGACGGACATCGTATCGAAAAGAGTAGAGTTAGATTCTTTTAAGCTTTGTTGTACGGTACCCTTAAAATTTAAATTGTCTAATATTGAATCAATAAGATGTTTAATAAACAATCAAATCATTAAAAATTTTGTTAGTGGTTGTCTTATCAAATTTCATAACAGCATTTTCAATGTTTGCCAGAGGTTTCTGTGAAAATTGTTCCTCAAGTCTGCATTATTTAATAGCAAAAATTTGTTTGTTGTTGGTTAAGCATATCCAGATGCACTTCGTTGCTGCAATCACAATCCTTGTGGACCAACTCTCAATAAATCAAAAACTAAGTCATAGTAGGGCAAACAACTTCTTCAAAGAACAAACAGTTTATGAGTTGCCTAGGCAGCAACGAAATTCATTTAGAAGTGCTCAACTAATAACAAAAAAAAATTTAAATTCGTATTCATTTTGACAAGCGCTGCAATAAACTAAGGAATTACAATAATTATTTTTTTATTTGAATTCTCTTCTATCAAACACTTATTGACGTCACTAAGTTAGGGAAATAATATACTTTTGAGACACGTGAGCAGAAAACGAAGGCGATAGGCTGCAAGCCGGCTAACAGCCGCTGCCACCCATTTTTGATGAGCCGCAGACGCCGTCGACAAGTGCGACTAATTTCGGCTACGGCTTAGCCACTTATTTAAAAAAAATATTTTCTTCTATAATCAACCTAGAAGTATGAGCCCTATTCTGACACTAATGGCAGCTAAGAAATTTTCTTGCAAGCTTCACAGAGAAAACAGTGACTAATAAATACCTCATAAAATAGAACAAAATTAATAAGAAATCTCTATGGTTTTTTTTTCAATAAGGAAATCTTATTAATTTCATAGAGAAAACCTTTTTAAAAAAATCAAGAAGAAATCTTGTATTTTTATGAGGTTATCTTATTGATTTTTTCAATAAGGTTTTCTTCTTGATTTTCAAAAATAAAACACAATACTTGTTGATTTTATTTGAAAATTTTATTTATTTTCATTTACATACATATGTATTTACTTAGGAATACACACAATATAGTAATAATAAGTAAGTTTTGTTAGCAGTATCTTTTTGAATTTTTTAATTACATATTTGCTTATAAATATTGGGTAGTGTGAATAAAAAAAGCATTTGCTTTTTACTTAGAAATTTGTTTGAAACAAACAAAAAGTACATATACATTTAAGACTTTGCAACAAATTTTAAAGTAAAAAGCAAATGCCTTTTTTGTATTCACATTACCCATTTATACGTACTTAGGGCCATTATTACAACTTGTAGTTAGTTAAAGGCATGATTTTATCAGATATATAAATGGCATTGCATTATAAAACCTTCATTTAATATTTTTTTGTCCATTAAGTATTATTATTATTAATAATGACATCAATAAAAAAATTAAAATTGTAGCAATGCAAAGCTATTTATCGGGCAGACAAAATCAGACAAGTAACTAGTAATAACGGCCCTTAATTATTATAATTTTCATAAATTTAAAAATTTCATATAATTAAAAATTAATCAACACACTGGTCACCCAACCTGTATTGAAAATCTCCACTCCAAGGCTCTTGTATTTCCAGAGATTATTCCTTACCAAAAAAACATACTACGATTTGAAATTAATAAGATTTCCTTATTGAAAAAAAAACCATAGAGATTTCTTATTAATTTTGTTCTATTTTATGAGGTATTTATTAGTCACTGTTTTCTCTGTGAAGTTTGCAAGAAAATTTCTTAGCTGCCATTAGTGTCAGAATAGGGCTCATACTTCTAGGTTGATTATAGAAGAAAATATTTTTTTTAAATAAGTGGCTAAGCCGTAGCCGAAATTAGTCGCACTTGTCGACGGCGTCTGCGGCTCATCAAAAATGGGTGGCAGCGGCTGTTAGCCGGCTTGCAGCCTATCGCCTTCGTTTTCTGCTCACGTGTCTCAAAAGTATATTATTTCCCTAACTTAGTGACGTCAATAAGTGTTTGATAGAAGAGAATTCAAATAAAAAAATAATTATTGTAATTCCTTAGTTTATTGCAGCGCTTGTCAAAATGAATACGAATTTAAATTTTTTTTTGTTATTAGTTGAGCACTTCTAAATGAATTTCGTTGCTGCCTAGGCAACTCATAAACTGTTTGTTCTTTGAAGAAGTTGTTTGCCCTACTATGACTTAGTTTTTGATTTATTGAGAGTTGGTCCACAAGGATTGTGATTGCAGCAACGAAGTGCATCTGGATATGCTTAACCAACAACAAACAAATTTTTGCTATTAAATAATGCAGACTTGAGGAACAATTTTCACAGAAACCTCTGGCAAACATTGAAAATGCTGTTATGAAATTTGATAAGACAACCACTAACAAAATTTTTAATGATTTGATTGTTTATTAAACATCTTATTGATTCAATATTAGACAATTTAAATTTTAAGGGTACCGTACAACAAAGCTTAAAAGAATCTAACTCTACTCTTTTCGATACGATGTCCGTCCTCCATAAATATAATAATAATATAGATATAGGTACGCACTATTTATAATTAGTTTTATTTTAATTTAGTTTATATTTTATGTTAGTGGAAAAATATTCAATTGTTCTTTCGACTTGTTCACTACGCACTGGTTCACTTTCAACTCAAAGTTTAATTTTAATATATATGTACATATGTATGTATGTAAAGTAAAGAAGTAAACCCTGCAGAAAGTGCGAATAGTGAAATTGTGGTGATTTACTAGTGACGTTGTCAGTAGCACCACTGACCATGTGTACCTCAGCCAATGGTATCATCTATTGACATTTAACATTAGCTTTTCATTGAAAATCCACCAGTAGACTATAGCACTACTGACTTAGTAGTTCTTTCGGGACCATATGGAGACATTGGCACCAAATATTCACTAGTAAATTTTAGGGGCTCTAGTCTACAATATCGATGTATCCTCTCGTTGTTAATAGTAAACTTATAGTGATTTTCTAGTGACATTGTCAATAGTGCTACTGACTAGGTGTACCCCAGCCAATGCAAATGCCTATTGACAAATGACATAGGGTTGTCATTCAAAATCTATCAGTAGACTTTAGCACTATTGAGAAGGCAGTTCTTTTACGACCATATGGAGATATTTGAACCGAAGATTCACTCCTAGATTTTAGTGACCCTCGTCTACATATATTATTTTAATATTATTGCAAAACATAGTAAAAAAGAAAAACAAACTATTGACGCGTTCATTGACAATATCACCAGAAATACACTAGAACTGTCGTCCCTAACGTATCTCTACTCACGCATAAAAGGAAAGTTGTCGAAATTTTAACTAGTGCAAAGGTTGCTGGAGAAAGAGTATTGACATAGAGACATATGGTTCTAGGTTGAATAGAGGGAAGTTATGAGCGGCAACACATATACAAAAATACATAAATACCCAGTTAGCCACGTCTTTAAAACATCTTCGATGACGGGTACAAGACAATGGTAAGTCGTACAAGACATATTGAAGACAGCGCCATACAAATCGTCGACGAATTTTTCATACAAATGGAGGCGAGGTTACACAAGGCGAGATGAGCGACAATGTCGCTCAGATTGTCGTCAACACGGCTTTATTGAAGACAAAACGGGGGACATTGTCGTTCAGATTGTCCTCAAAAAAGTTTAATTGATGACAAAACATGTGACATTGTCGACGATTTCCTTTAAATTGTGACATGTCGTACATTAATCGTAGAAGACAATGGGTAATATGAATAAAAAAAAGTATTTGCCTTCTACTTAAAAATTTGTTTGAAAACCCCAAATATGTGTATGTTTTTTGTATTTTTAAACAAATTTTTAAGTGAAAAGCAAATACTTTTTTTATTCATACTACCCAATGTCGTCTGCGGCGATTTGGCTAACTGCGTATGAATATTGAAGTCTCTGCAGCAGAGATATTACGGAACAAAAACGAAAAAGATCATTAAAAAATTGTCTCTATGTTTATTTATATATGTACATGCATACATACATAAATGTACGTACATACATACATAAATGAAATAACAAGAAACCTAATAAAACCAAGAAGATTTCCTTATTAAAAAAATCAATAAGATGCTTTACACATAATCATATAGGAACCTAATAAATTCAAGAAGAAAACCTTATTGAAAAAATCAATAAGATAGCCTTATAAAATCAAGAAGAAACCCTTTTTAAAAAAATCAATAAGGCAACCTAATAAAATCAATAAGAAATCCCTATAGTTTACAATTTATAAGAAAACCTAAAGAATCAGGAAGTTTTTCTCTATGGAATTTTTTTTTGGTGCCAAATATAACGGAAATTGAGTAAAAAAAGTTGTGAATAATAAGATTTCTTCTTGATTTTATGTGGTTTTCTTCTTGATAGAATTAATAAGATTTACCACATAAAAACAGTAAGGAATCTCTATGAAAAAATCTTCGCTTCTTTCTGCTGGGATACCCCTTAGCCTAAAAACGTTTCATAGGACCGAAATTTCGTAGACGAATTTGATATACACCAATCACAATAGGGCCCAATAAGCGAGACAGAGCTTTGAATTTCCCAAATCAGCTGTTTTGTTTTGCCTTAAGGTTTTTAAACTATATCTTTTTCATAAAGCAACAAGAAATATGCCAGAAATTCCGAATTAAACTAAATATTTTTGCTCCTTTTTATGAGCAACTTTCGTTCTTGGACTGTAGTCAAAACTACTGATCGAACGAATTTTCATTTGGTATTATGACGAGCATTCGATAAAGAATGTCCTTATTATGAATATCACTCAAAGTGATTTTTAAAATTTGGAACAGTTTTACCTAAAAATAAAAAACAATCGTTTATAATAATTTTTTATATTAAAATACTTCATTGAAAGATAAATTCTGTTCGATAGAAAATTCATTGCTCAACGAAATTTTCGATGCTCATAATATGAATTTAACATTCAATTTTTGAGGTTCGATACCCAGCGAAGATCGAAAATCGACATGACATGGCCTTTTGTTTCCTATTTTTATCAAATAAAACTTGTGAAACCTTAATAAATTAATTCTACGACTGCAAGCAAAAGAATTATATTTCCTTTTTTAGAAAAACTATTTATAACACTTTGTGATGATGTTCACTATAAAGTTGACTTCACCACGACAAATTTCTATTCAATTTTGAATTTGTTTTCTTTCATATACGACAACTTTAAAAATAGCCATTGGCATTTTTTGCTTTGTTTCTTTTTAATTCACTCAAAACTCCTCCATGCAAATTATTAAAATTTTTTTAATGCTTTGTTTGGCATAATTTTTAGCGGAACTTGTTGATTTCGTCAAACGAAAGGAGAAAAAAATGTGAGTACATTTTTTCACAATATTTCCTTCTTTTGTAGCATGCTGTCGTCACTCGTTGTATAGATGTTAAAAGTTTATGTAATTTCTCCCCTCCCCTGGCTTTCTGTATATGTGACACAAAAAAATGGAAGCTTTTCATATCTGTCTTGTTTGTTTATCAATGTCTGTGAGTTGGAGTGCGATTTTCCTTTGCTGTCCACAAAGTAGTGTGTGTCAACAGTTTTTCTGTTAAATGATGAGTAACTCATGCGGAAGTGTTGGTTTTTCATTGCAGCTTTCAATTTTCATTTTCATACTTTTCATTATGTGCTTTATTTTCTTTTTATATTTATTTTTTTTTTTCTGTTAAGCCTCCATTTAACTTTTGACAAATTGGTGTACAATATTGTCACCGAGCAAGAAGACAGATAGAGACACAAAAGTGAAAGAAATCAGAACAAAACAATTTTAAATTCTTTGTTTTGTATTTAACCTGGTTAGCGTAGCGCAGTTTACAATTGTCAACATTTGTAAGGGGGTGGACAGACTGTTTCAAGCACTTTAATGCAACAAATTTTTGTTGAAAAATGCAGCCAAGCTATTGCTTAAAATTTTACAGCAAAAAAAGATATAGAGAACTTATTAATAAGTACACAAAAAATTAATATGAATCATTTTGTATTATTAGTTAAAATATTTGTAATATCAATTAAAAAATTAATTAAATTTTCACCTATAAAGAATTTGATAATATCAATTAAGTTTTTCCAATCAAATTAATTAATGCAAGTAAATTTTTAATTGAATGAATTAAATTTTTAATTAAAAATATTAATTGGTGAATACTTTTTTCTGTGAGCTAAGTCTCTTTAATTTTTTTTTGTACAAAGTCCCTATTTACACTATGCAAGTCTTATTGCTAATCTGATTAGTTTATTAGGAGAGAGAGACGGGGGGAAAAGAAACGTTGCTGTTCCCCTCGTCTCTCTCTCCCTGAAACTAATCAGCTTAGCAATAAGACTTGCACAGTGTGATTTGGGACAAACTAAATAAGTATTCAAATGAATTTGTTTATACACCAGCAAATTTATTGCTCATTTTTCCCTGAATTCAATTTCTTCACGATCATTTAATTGTTTAAATGATTGCCACATGATTAACTTTTAGTTGCTTTTAATTTGCTTACATTGGCATAAATAATAATGCATAAATCTGTCCAACGTTGATGCATTCTTAATTACAAGATAATTATTTCTGTTTTATATCACATAAATGCGTACTCGATCATGTATCTCAACACAGCCTTTAATTATCCACTCAATGGGAAGGTGAGCGAGTACTTTATTTCAAAATCATTGAGTGCAGTGGGAGATCAAAGTGTTCGTTTAAAAATAAATACGAAATAATTTTAATTAACAAGCACTTTCAGGCTGCAAAATAAAACGTTAGATATATTATTTTTTAACATTCTGACTTGGAGAATTTTGTGTAAGATTGGTCTTATATAAATAATAAAAATACATAAATAAATAAAATAATATATATGTACATATGTATTTAGGGACAAAGAATCCTTTTTTGAGGCCAATTACAAATGAAGCCATCTTCGGCTACCCAGCTCTAAAATGAAGTAAAATAGAGTGAAAGCTTTCTCTATAGATCAAAATAAACCGTATTTGGACTGGTTATGTTATAAAATATAAGGCTACTATCCTCTGAAAAAATGTTAACTTGTTAACTAGTCTTGCAACATGTAGCCGAGCGTCGCCATGACAGGTACCACTTTACTCATCCTAGTCTTAACCAATTAAATGGTCGGATCCAATTGCCAGATCTAGTGATCTGTCGTACTTGATCTATCCTGTTGAATTGAGCTTTCTTATAAGGTTATGTATACCAATCTGTGATACCTCCAAGAGGTCGTCTAGTATGTGTTTTCTTAAAAAAAATTATCGAGTAGTGTGCAATGTCGGGCACGCGAGAGCATATAAAAAACTGTCTCTTCTTAGTCCAGTTCTTGCCATCTGCCAAATAATGCATGTGCTAAGCCTATTCCAATTATCTTCTGCTTTCTGAAGGTAAGAATGTAGGATATTATTTTTAATGTTGCCAAATGGCACTGAGACGGACAATGTATTTGGCCGGGTTTCCATCTGTATGCCATGTGCCACACAAGCGTAAAAAACCGTAACCACTAATTACTAATAAAAAACAGTTTGCTTCAGACACGTATTTATTAAGTAAATCTGTTTCATACATAACTAATAGACAATTTTATATAATCTAACATGATTGAAATCAAGTTAAATCAATAAATACATGTCTGAATCAAACAGTTTTTCTATATTTATGATTTTAACAGGCTAAAGTTCGTATCGCTTTCTAAGCCAAATTACAAACAGTTTTTCATTAGAAGTTAGTGGTTACGTTTTTTTTTGGGCACATGGCAACCAAGAAATGCCAGATCTAAACTCAGCCTTAGAGATGTCCATAGCGAATTCCACCCTGGCTAATTCGTCCGCCCGTTTACTGCCAATGAACATACTAAGTGCTGTCTGGCAGTCGATAAAAATGCTCATTTTTCCTCGAGCATTTCATTTGCACAGCATATTGCCTGTCTGTCTTATGAACAGTGTTTCGGGCGAGAATAAACTTTTAACAACTGAAAGACGGTACAAAAACAACAGAATCGGCACTGCCACTGTTTATTGATTCGTATTAGTGTAGACTCTGGTGTCATAATCATTAATTATTTCACTATTCTTCCATTGCTCTCTAGATGGAAGGAAAAATTTCTATTAAAATTCTTTTCAAATACTACATAAATTGATGCTTTTCTTTTGCTATGTTGTTTTGTCAGACCTACGATTTTTGAGTGCATGTACATTTTTGACCTCCAACAGGCAGATGGCACTAATCTTGTGAAGGTCTATAGGATTAATGCCCAATTTAGCATTAAGGTTCGCTTTGGAGATAATATTATTCATTGTCTCTTTTATGTACTTATGTGAAGTACAGCTGAGTGCTACCGAACGTGTCGTAGGTCGCGAAGAGTGGTACGTTCTAAAGATATGCGGAGTAGCTACCCTTGGCAGTCGCGGACAGTCAGCGGTTACGAGGGGAGAATTTCGGGGGTCTTCCGAGCTTCCACTAAATACCGAGTTTGCGTGTGATCCTTGTAACGTCGCGACGAGCAATTGTCACTATTCCAAAATCCAAAAACACAACCGGCCATGGACGGTATAGCCCTTTTAGTTGCATGGATTAAATCCCTGTGCAACTAAATGCCTGGATGCGATGTTGGCAGCCCCAATAATCAATAATCTTAGATTAAACATAATTACCGAAACCACAACAACAAGAAAAATTACGGCTCCATGCTCCTTATAGGAGTTTAAAGCAACAAAAAAAAAACAAGCATTAGGGCCTTCCAAAGGACCCGTATATAAACAGCCTGTCACAATTCTACTAGAAAAAGCATATTGTTTTTATTTAAACTACAAAATAATGAGTGTAGCAACTCATTTCAATTCAGAATGCATACTAAGTTTTTGCCTATAAGCACTGAAATGAAAAATATACTACTCATATGGTTTTAAAATATTATGTATTAAAATAAGCAAATCGTTTAGCAAACATTTTTAAAATTTCTTTTTTGAAAAAAGTTAAATTTTGTTTTCTTTCATCTCTTTTAAGCTGCATACATTTAAAGTGAAATAATATAACAAAAGTTAAAACGTTTAAAAACCCCGACTTTCTTCAGAAAAGATGTTACATCTTCTAAACTGCTGGACCGATTTTCTTCAAACATAGCTAAGAACCCTCTCCATCAAGTCATCTTTCAAACAGAAGAAACTAAATGAAAATCGGTCCAGCCGTTTGGCCTGTACATAAAGATACACAGACACACAGACAAGCACTACAAACAACACCCTTTTTTTAGTCGGGAGTTAAAAATAGAATTTTTGCTCATGGGTAAAAATAATACAAAAATAAATGACGAATCACAAAAACTATAAGTTTCCCAACCCTGAAATCATCCATTTAGATTTTTCTGATTTCTTACACCAATATATTTCTTTTATGAATATAAGATATGTGTAGTTTACAGAGAAAAAAGAAAATTAGTTTCAGTAGATTACTTTTACATGACAAAAACAGATAAAGTTTTTCAACCCTGGAAAAGTTTTTTAATTTTTTATTTTCAAAGCCAGTTTTATGCGTACTGAAATATAAAATAACGGCCTGTCCCACGATGCCACCTGAAATCGTTCGATCGAATACTTATATTGAAAACAACAACAAATTTTCTAATGTTATTGTTGTTTGCAATACAAGTTGTCGATCGAACGATTTCTAGTGACATCGTGGGACAGGCCTTAAGTTTATTAAAAAAAATAGTTTAGCTAGTTACTTTTATACGGCAAAATAAAGTTTAAGTTTTCCAGCTCTGAAACCGTCTACTAATTTGGAATACCAATCTATTTCGGGCTATTTCGGATACACAAAACCGAAGTGCTTAGCTTTTCTGGAAGCTTCGGTAAATCGATTTCACGCACATGAGACGGACATCGCGTATTCGTCTTCCCTATTCATCAGGACCCGGAATATATATATATATATATATATATATATATATATATATATATATATATATATATATATATATATATATATATATATATATATATATATATATATATATATATACTTTATGGGTAGAACACATTCATATTGTGGAAATTACTCACGGATGACAAATTACGGAAATTCAGGTTGGTAAATTTCATAATGAAATTTTTATTTCTGTATTGAGGGACCTTCAAGAGAAAAGTACACGGAATTTTTAAGTTTATTGCCTATATATAAGTGTATACTTTTTTCAGCCGTCTGAAACAAAAATAAATGTTCAAACAATTGTTTGGTCAAGTATTTTTTTTTTTTTTTGACATTTCCAATTTTCATCAAATTGTAATTATTTTGTTTGTTTGGTAAATTCAAAAATAAACGTGTTTGTGTGTATTAGTCTCCCGCACAAGACATCTTATAAGAACTTTCAAGACATGAGGGATTTTTCAAATGCTTTACTAGAGCAAAATCTTATAAAACAAACGTTAACAACACTGTTTGCAAGAAATTTGTTTGAGTATTGTAGGTACAAGAGTAAAGAAGAAAACACTTCGTGACGGAAGAATTTGTGATAATTGCTTTTTTCTGCGCATGAACGCATGTACAAACGTCATGCATATATGTGTGTATGATTTTTTATTTTTCTGCGCACATGGCAAAGTCACACACATGCATTAACATTAGTTATATGCGGTTAATCACATAATAGCTTACCATCTACATATTACACACACACTCAAACGTACAATATGAAAAATAACAAGCATACACTAATCAACAGTACTTCTTTTGAGTGTTTGTTACAAACAAGCTGTCTTGCGACATCGCTTGTTACCACTGATATACACATACACCAATACATCCATCGTGCTTCGCTTATAGTACGACAGCATTTATTATTGGTTTAGTATAATACATGCGACGTGAATACATTTAAAAACCATGACGCTTTTACATTTCAAGACTGTTTACGCAGCTCTCTAGTGTGTATGCAAACACAATTCTACACAAAAGCCTACACGATTATTTTTCCGTGTAGAAATAAATGTAAATTTACAAACGTGAAATTTCGTAAGAACTCCGTACTAGGCTTAAATAAGAAACTACGCCATAAATTTACGTATCGAAGGAGTTAAAAAGCAATAATCATGTTATGTAGCATACTTTTAGGAGTTCGAAAGTTATGCGTGTGATCCATATTTGTTAATGATTTATTATTAAGTATACGCTGCTGTATAAAAATTTTTATCTTTAATTTTCGACAATAGGTAATAGGTACACATACTTTTATTATGAAAATATGAAAAATTCGTATTTCTTTTTTTTTCCCTAAATATTTCCTATATCATTTTTAGTCTCCACTGTAGATTTTTAACAACTCGCAATTGTAAACTATGCGAGTGTTTCATACACATTAAATTACAATTTTATTATTAAACAATTGCTTGCTACCCAAGGTTAAAACAATTATATATGCCAAAAAAAATTAATAATCACACTCAAGCACATACGTACACACACATACAAGAGTGCACATGCGAGTTGAGGAAATGTTTAGTTTGGAATGAGGATTTATGTGCTTGATTACTAATACGTACTGAAGCAAATAAATCATTTATGAAAATCTGTTTCTACTCACTTTTGCCAAATACAGCCTACCAATGGATTAAGTGTGCTTGTGTAGGTCACACATATTTTGTTTTATTGTAGAGAGTGGGTGCCGATATGTTGTTGCCGTTCGCAGGCAACGATTCTTTTTTTTCAAGATTATAATGCAGACTTACCTGTAAATGAAAGAAAAATAAATTTAAAAGAAATTAGCACACAAAGCAATAAGAAAATAATGGGTAAGAAATTGTTAATATTTTTTTTAATATTTAATAATATGAAAAAATTTAATAAACAAATGGGTAATAATTTTTCAGGAATAAAATTTTGAAAGTCCTTCTAATTAATTATTATTTTGAATACGGATTTGAATTTTATTTTAACTTCTTCATTAGTAGACACAACTTCAAAAATTACAGACTAATTTTCAAAATTTATTAAAACTGTTTCTATACAATAAAAGAATACCTTTGTCATCATATAACATCTTGTCACGCAATCCAAAAAAATAATTATGTATTTTTTCTTAAAATATGTTTTCTCGTTGTTGATAATTAGGTCATATTTATCTTGAACTTAATTTGCTGCACATGAACAGACTTATAAAAATAATCATTTAATTCCTTTTTTTTCAATGAATAAATAACATCAGTCACGTAGAAATGATTGACAAAACTATTGCAGCGTGAACTACGAATAATAAAGGACAAATTTATCTTAAAAAAAGAACATTAACTTACATTTTGTTACTTTTATATAAGTATGTACATACACATATTTGCAAAACTTTCAATGTTCATACAAAATTATCTTTAAAGCGACAAACAGTCAGACAAATAGATTGACAAATCTGTAGTTACTTACACGCATACATACATACGTTGGTTGCATAAATAAATCCTTAATTTTATAGTATAACGACACAAATATAGATTCAATTGAAAATAAAAATATTGATACACTCATACATACATACCAATGTGCATGGGTATGAGAAAAATTTTATGTAAGTGTGTACAAATAATTGTGCATGTATGTGCAATGATTTTCTTAAAGTTATTCTATACGATCTGTCCATCAGGATGTCCATCAATTTGTCATAGAAATAACAGAAGCCAAAAGTAGAAAGCACGATGGAAGCGCTTTTAAATATGTTTTGAGTTTATCTATCTCTCTCTTTCTCTCTCCCTCTCTCTCTCCCACACCATCACTCACACCCTTCTGCTCATCAAGTGTGGAGTCTAACGTTCAGTTATTTTTTTGCTTTCGTTACAGTTTTTTTTTTGTCGCAATCAGTCCTTGTTTTATAAAAACATAAGGTAACACACTTCACGTACATATAACTGGTGCATACTTATACAAACGCTTAATACGAGGCCGGGTTAGAAAGGCATTAAAATTGAATTTTGTAATATATTAAAGCAAAACGCAAATATATGGTTCAGAAATAAATAGAATTTGTAGAACAATTAGGATTTAAAAAAATGCGATAAAATAAATGCAATTAAGTGCCGCTTTGACTCGCACACGAAGAGTTCTGTATGGACAATACTTTAGCCAATGCAATCGAATATCTTACCTGATGTAGACTTTTTTAAATTGCTGTTTTGGCGTTATTTTAGTTTCAGCGTTTTTTTTTCGTTTTGGAGATTTTTCGGTTTTTGGCGATTTCTTTAGATTTTTTTGGTGATGTTTTCGGCTTTTCTCAGTTGTAGCGATTTTTTTTCGTTTGGCAAATTTTTTGGGGTTTTGGACAATATTTATACTTTTGATGGAAAATATCGTTACGTAATATGTGAATGGCACCCATTACATACTCCCACTTACTAAAGGACGATATCTCAAAGAAAAAGACAGATAAAATTGTAGTTAGAAAGTCGTAAAAGTTATGAGATGTTGAAAATACAATTGCTTCATTTGCCAACTACTGCTTTGCGGCCTCAAACATACAGAACAGTGTTGCCACTTTAATTTTTTTGACAGCCTCTATCAATTGATTCCCAAAAGCAGGAGAAGTACTCCGCAATTAGTGTCCTGCACAAGACCATTTAAGATATGAGAGATTTTTCAAATGATTTACTACAGCAAAATATTCTAAAACAAACCCTAAACAACACTGTTGGCAAGACAAACAACCGAAACAAATGGCTTGCGAACTGTGTTGTTTAGCGTTTGTTTTAGAATATTTCGCTGTAGTAAAGCATTTGAAAAATCAGGCATGTCCTGAAAGGTCTTGATTTTAATAGTTTACCACTTCGAAACGCATGACTTTTATGCACTATGTAACGCTTTGTTTAGTTTACTACTACGCGCTACGCGCACCGAAACTAAAGCTTAAATTAGACGTGACATACCCATAACGAAATAGCCATAACCAAACCAAATTTCGATTGGTTTATATGGCAATGGCTATGGCGTTATGGCGAGTCACTTCTAATTAAATGCAGTGTTACCCATAAGTTTGGTTCGAACAGCTGTTTTCTATGGTTATGGTTATGTCATATCTGATTGAGCCTTAAGGATTATGCGGTGTATGTTACTCGGCATCTGAGCTCGTGAGAATCCAATTGCTATAGAGCATTTTTCAGAGCAGGAGATTTAAAAAAAACGCGATACAAGCGACTGTAGCGTTTATAAGATTTTTGCAATATTACAGCTTTGCAGGCCTTCGAGGATGTTCTGAGTAAACGATTCGTAAATGGAGACTATTAAAATCGTAAAGAGCGTTAGAAAACGGAGAAAGGGTCAATCAGTCTGCCTGTAATAATTCCAACTTTTAAATTCGAAAGCGCGTCAGTACTTTAAATTTCTATAAATCGTCACATTGACCACAAAACCGAAGGTCCTTGGTTCGAGGCCGGTATCCAACAGTCATTAAATAACAACACTACGAATTTTTCTGATGTGCATTAGTGTCTCTTTGTATCAATTGTTGTAGGACAATTCAAGTGATGAAGGCATAGTCACTGGTCACTAAAATTTGACTTCAGCAGATACTAATCGTAATGTAACATCAAAGCGACCTCTTTCGTCAGTATTGTATAACAGAATAATCGGCGAAGTAAAATAACCAATGAAATGGCTGCTAAACGCAAAAGGCAGAGTTGCAAAAAGAAGGTTGCACCTAGTAATAGCATTAAGTATTAATTACCTAACTAATTTAAAAGAAGCCCGTTAAGATGCCACTTTAGAAGTTTTTATTGATTTTTTGGATTAACTGTTAAAATTAAATTGGCTTCCGGTACTTACTAAACTTTGCTGTGAAATTATCTCAAATATACAAATCACATGAATATTCCGACTTTTTTGCGATTTCGAAGTCAAATATCCATCACGAAATGGCAGCCATTGCAGATCTAACTACCTGGCTGTGATAAGAAAACTTAGTAATCGATTGAATGAGTGACGTCGATGGGAGGGGTTTCATTGAGATATAACAAGTAATAAAATTTTCTGCCGAATAGGTATTACTTATTTTTTAAACGATGAACTAATTTTAAACTTCTAACTAAACAAGCTTTAATGAAAGGCAACAAGTACAAGCTTTAATGAAATATAACCTTAAGCAATATTTATACTTTTAATTTCTAAAAACTTCTATGTCAAGCCTCGTACATGGCAATGTAATGGTGTTATTGCATTACATAATAAAATATTCTATATATGTACATCCTTCACTAACTACACATGCAGACAACACAGATACCATCGCAAAAGTTGAAGGAAACAAAAAAGAAAGCTGTCCATCATTTTGTCTACTCTATAAATTTTCTATTTTAAATTGACAGGAACTTGACTCGTCTCTACAATAAAATGTATATATAGTTAACATTGACTGACGAGGACTAAAAACCAAAAAAAAAAGAGTGAATGCTACGACACAAAACAGGCAAGAGTTTGATGGAGTAAAATGTATGTATATATTCTGTTTTCCAATTTTGATTATTTAAAAGTTTCACAATTGTAGATGTAATACAACTACATGTATGTACTTGCAAATTAATGGAAATAAGTATGGAACTGATGTTATTTGTAATAATTACAATTTTATGTATTATCTAATATTATTTTTAGACCAATACATATGACATTAAGCTAACTATACGAATGTATATTTTCTGTACTTTTGTTTAAGATTATTTCAAGATAATTTTCTGTTTGACACGCAACGCAAGTTCGGATGAGTTTTTTGCAAGAAGAAATGTGTATCTTTCTTTGACATTTGCAAAGAATATACTTCTAAACACTTGTAACTATTTTTAATTAATATATGTAGTTTTCATGCAATGATATTAATAGTTTAAAAGAATCTGTCTCATAAGCTTCATTATATTTTAAATTAATTACATAACCCACAAAAAATCCTGCACTTTCGGCAATATTATCTTTAAAGTGCCGCTAAAGGTTTCTTAGCATAATGGTAAGACCATTTTTAGTATATCACACCACAAATTTAACGACATGACAGATGGCTACAAAATGTTCATATTACACACCTATTACACAGAAAAAAGTATTCACCAATTAATATTTTCAATTAAGAATTTAATTAATTCAATTAAATTTTTAATTGTATTAATTAATTTGAGTGGAAAAGCTTATCAAAATTTAGGTGAAAATTTAATTAATTTTTTAATTGATATTACAAATATTTTAATTAATATTACAAAATCATTCATATTAATTTTTTTGTGTGTATTTTTATTGAATAGGAACTGAACTGAATGACAGAAATTTGAAATTTTTAACCTAACTGGTCATTGTTGTCGCTTACTGTCTGATAGTGTAGTTTCATTACTGCTGAGGTATTAACCACACAGACAAACACTAGTAGAACGAAACAACTAGCTGTTTTAGAAGGTCGCACTAACTAAATTAAGGGCCTGATTATGTACAACGCTGCAGCTAGCGTTGACAAATTTTGTATGGACAAAATTTTAATCACAAAAACAAAATACATATAAAATTTTCCACCGCTAAGCGTTGCGTTTTACAAAATAAGGCCCTTAGTAAAGGTAAATTTAATTAAATGACATTAAATTCAAATAAATTAAATGATAAAAATTAAATTAAATTAAATTAAATTAAATTAAATTAAATTAAATTAAAGTAAATTAAATTAAATTAAATTAAATTAAATTAAATTAAATTAAATTAAATTAAATTAAATTAAATTAAATTAAATTAAATTAAATTAAATTAAATTAAATTAAATTAAATTAAATTAAATTAAATTAAATTAAATTAAATTAAATTTAATTAAATTAAATTAAATTAAATTAAATTAAATTAAAATAAATTAAATTAAATTAAATTAAATTAAATTAAATTAAACTAAATTAAATTAAGTTAAATTAAATTAAATTAAATTAAATTAAATTAATTTAAAAAAGAGCATAAATATAAAACTAGACTTTAGATGATCACATTAAAAAGTTATACTAACTAATTAAACTAGTTCATTCTATAAGAATTGAATATACTGCTTGCTTAAGGCTAGATTAAAATTATATGAATTAAAATAAAATGAACTAAAGAAATGAATAAGGAAATTATCATTAGGGGAAATTTTATTATATTAAACGAATTCAGACTCTTGAATTTATTTAAAGTTTATTTTTTATGATAAACTACAAGATTTTCTTTAAATAATTTTGGCTATTATGACTTTATACAAATATATAAATATTGAAACAACTCAGAAATAAATAAAAAGTCCTTCATCAAATTCGCAAAAGGAAAGGAAACATACAAAAAAAAAGTCAAACTGGCCACTACACATGTTAGTACAAAACGGGTTTGGCAGAAGAGTTTAGAATAATAGCAAATGGTATAAGAAATTTTATATTTAATTAAGCAATTTTTGAAGTTTTGCTAGATCAAGAAAAAGAGTTCATTGCAAAGCGTGCTGTTCTCATCGAAAGCTGAACAGTGATAGGGAATGTATGGAACAGTCTACTGTTTTCAGTTTCTATAATATAAGTGCATATTTTTGATAGTGTCCTATTATAAGTGAGACCAGTACACATTGTTTTATTCTTGGGGCATCTTCCAGGACGGTGGAAGCCTTACATTTATACCGTGGCAAATTTAACTTTAGTAATTATACTCATAAGACATTGGGAATGCAGTGCCAGCTTTGGTTAAAGCTATGGCTTTGCCTAACAATTTTATTTTCTAGGCTCAAACCTAAATAAAAAATTATTAGTAATTCATTAGTTCATTAGACCCTAGGAAATGCAGACCTTAAGTTTTCAAGTGAGCTACTATTATTGTCTCCATCACTGTTTTTAAATTTTCCTCTAACAAAGTAGATATTTGGGTTGATTACGTTTCCATCAAGACTTCGAATTGGCAAACACACACACACCCACACACATACGAATTGAAAACTTAGGATATAGAATGGGGCAAGGGAAAAATAAGAAAACAAAAGCCAAATGATGATAAGAAGATAATCATGAAGAAAATGACAGGATGGCTATTGTAAGAAGGAGCATAGAATTAAGATGTGTTGATGACGAAAAAGATGACATGATGTTGAATGTCTTTGATGGGTTAGTTGTTAGTTCGGTTGCTTCCTCTTTCGACTTATTGTTGCTGTTGATTTTTATTTTTCTTAACTTTCTTTATGTGAAATTTTTGAACTTTACTAATGAAGCAACTGAAAACAGATGGGTAATCTAAGCACAAGGAGAAAAGTTACGAGTGAAGTGGATTTGAAATATTTTAGAACAAATGCAAGGAGACACACATACACACGACCACACAAAACATCTTTCAATATATGTATTTACAAAACTATTGTCTATAAGACATTGGCTGACTAGCAGTCAATGTTGTTGATGGCCAGTATTAAAAGGACGAAGAGTTTATAACAATATGCCTGCCTGGTCACATGCCCGGGCATCTTTAAGACTACTTGCGCTGGCTTTTATTATTTGTAGAAAATAAAAAGAAAAAAAAAAGATTTTCTTAAAACAGCTGCTGCTCCTGCTGGCTCTGTTTTTGTTGCAATGTGGGTACACTCGTGTTGTCATTGCTGATGAATTTGTACATAAGAGTACAAGCACACTCGTAGTTGTTAGTGTCAATCTGTTTGAAGGATCTTTGTTATTTGCTTCACTGCACAAATACATTCAAAATGAGTCGTTTCAACTAACATGCGGGTTTGAAGGGGTGACAATTTCCTATTTTTCTTGAACTGCTTGCTGTTGTAAATACTATTGATGATTTGAAATGATGATGAGGATGTACAAGGACATGCATGATTATGCAGCATGATGGGTCTGTCTGTTTAAGAAGTTAAAATTGTGTTGGCTTTCTTTATTTTTTAAGTTTGATGAGCTTTGTCTGTAGTTTCTTGATTTCTAAGCTTTTATAAAATAACATAAAAAATAACAACAATTTGCACTTATACATCTGCGATGGGCGAACAAGAACAAATTTTTCAATGTACGAATATAAACGTAAGGGGCAAAAAGGAAAGGCTTTATTTGCTTTGTGTTGATTATAAAAGTAAGAATGGACATTAAATAAAAAAATATCAAAATGATGTTAATATGAAAGGTTGTATTGTCCAGTTTCTTGTTCTCGCCCTCAATGTCAGCTCAAAGTTTGTTGATATTAAATATTTATATGTAACTTTGATGCTGCGTTAATGGTCTGACACAATTTCGAAAGAAAATGTATTTTGTTAATTTGTTAAGATTACTAATAGGGGATCTTGATATGAGAAAATTGTACTTAAAAAACCCCAACTGCGACCAACTCTAAGGTTATTAAGACCCCAAATGTTCATTGCAAATGAAAAATTGTAGGAGAAACCTAAAGATAATGATGATAATAAAGATGATGATGATTACCTGTCAAATGATACACAAAAAATCTTCAAAATCGTTCAGTCTACATAGTGCGGCAAAGGAACACACATACATATATACATAAACTGTATAATGAATACAAATCTTTATCTGTGTCGCGTAGTCGCGTAAAAAAAAAGAATTATGCCATTTGCAGGCTCAACCAGCAACATGAGTAACACCTTGCGCAAGTGAAGCAGTCAATGATGGTCTAAATAAATTCAGTAAAGTGCGACTGTGACTCGCATACGAATGCTATACAAACTTTAGCCTATATAAAGGGGGGTTAAATTTTAAGGGCCGATGTTGGATGTGAACCACACCTAAACGTCACGTTTTTTTCTGCATTTCATTTGACATTTCTCAATTTCAGACTGACTCAATTTGAACCATGGAAAGACACACAATCGAGCAATGAGTTAAAGTTATTCAGGCTAACTATGAAAATGATCGTTCAAATCAAAATGCATATCGTGCACTTCGTAATTTTTCGGCCAGCACAATCGATCAAATGTGGCTAAACTCGGAAAAATCGTACAAAAATTTGAGCAAACCGGGTCTGTAGGAGATGTGAAAACACCAGTGCCGCATTTGGGCGAATGATAATCGTAAAGTGATTGTCGATAAACAAATGCACCCACAAAGAGTGACTGTTTGGTGCGGTTTATGGGCTGGCGGCATCATCGGGCCGCATGTTTCCAAAATGAGGCCGGTCAGGCAGTTACTGTGAATGGTGTTAGCTATCGTGACACGCTAACGAACTTTTTATGGCTCGAATCGGAAGATATAGATGTGGACAATATGTGGTTTCAACAGGACGCTGCCACTTGCCACACAGCTAAAGAAACAATGGCTCTTTTGCGCGACAAATTCAATGGCCGTGTTATTTCACGTGGTGGCGATGTCAATTGGCCTCCAAGATCATGTGATTTGATACCGTTGGATTTCTTTTTTTGGAGTTATTTGAAAGAAAATGTGTACGTCGATAAGACAGCAACAGTTCAAGAGCTAAAAAATTAGATAATTCGGCACATTAACGGCATAGAACCTCAATTATACCTCAGCGTCATCGAAAATTTAGGACCACCGGATAGAGGTGTGCTGCCGAAGTTTTGTTTCATACATAATTGAATCATACCATATTATCATAATAAAAAGAAATAACAATAATATTCTAAATAATTTACGTTTTATTGAAAATCAATATCGGCCCTTAAAATTTAACCACCCTTTAATATATAATTGTTAATTTTTTTCGTTTTTGGGATTTTTTCTGTTTTTTTATATTTTAATTGTTGTTTCCGTTTTTGGTGTTTTTTTCGAGTTTGGCGATTTTTTAGTTTAGGCGTTTTTTCGTTTTTTCAATTTTTTCGGATTTTGGCGTTTTTTCTCATTTTATGGATTTTTTTTATTTTTTGCTATTTTTGAAACTGGCAATTTTTTTCGGTTTTTAGCGATTTATTTTACTTATAGAGATTTTTTTTAGTTTGTCGCTTTTTCTCCTATTGGCATTTTTTTATTTTTATTTTTGGTGATTTTTTCGGTTTGGCGATTTTTCTAATTTTGGAGTTTTTTTTTCATTTTGGCGATTTTTTCGGTTTTTGGCGATTTTTTTTAATATTGTTGATTTTTTCATTTTGACGTTTTTTTCATTTCGGCGATTTTTTCGGTTTTGGCGTTTTTTTTTTAATATTGTTGATTTTTTCATTTTGGCGATTTTTTCGGTTTTTGGCGATTTATTTTACTTATAGAGATTTTTTTTAGTTTGGCGCTTTTTCTCCTATTAGCGATTTTTTTCGGTTTTTGGTGATTTGTTTTTAAATTGTGGTGTTTTTTTAACGGTTTTGAAAATCTTAAGAGTTTGCCTTTTACGGTTTCCAAGATACAGCAAGTTGTCGAAATTACATTAGGTCTGTTTATTTACTATAACAGCAGAAATTAGCAACGTGAGAATAAGGCAGAAATTTACAAAATTATTTTCCCAAATATGAAAAATTACTTTCAAAAACTTGCAAGAAAATATTATTCATATCAAAACCATGGATGGGAATCATGATACAATTGTACTTTTTCTGATGTATTTTGTTTGATAATATTTTTAATTGCAAATTTTTTTTTTGAATTGATATTTATTATTAAATTCTTTCCACAGTTTAATGTATTGTTTTTCATAATTATTTAATTTTATTCATTAACAAAAATAAAAAAAAGATGACACTTTCGATCTCTGATCACATATGAGAAACAAATTCTTTGAAATTAAAATTGAATTTATGTGGCTTAATGAAAGAAAAACAATAAATTAAGAAAACACAGCTTTCTTTTTACATACATACGTATACATGTTTTTTTTTAACAAGGAGATGCACATTTTTCCGTTTTCCTTCTTCAGATATTTTCAACAAAACGCACAACAGGTGTTTGGATAATTCTTGCAAGTAAAAATTTTACTAATAATAATTTGTAAGAATTTTTTTGTCTCTCAATTTTTCTATCTCTTTTGATGCTCTCTTCTTGAAAACTTTTTGCATTAATAAACACTTTCCAGTGACAATTGTTACAAATTCGTAACAATTTTTAGTGAATGGATAAACCTTTTAATTGATAGAATAAAATTTTAGTTTTAATAGTTGCAGTCTGTATAAAAATAATCTAAGTTTGCAAATTTTAAGTGTCTATATATAATTGTATATATATTGCATGAGATTTAAAAATTTTTCGTTGCTCTTTTTGGAACGACCTTTAATTTTTAACATAGCTGTCAAAGTTCTATATATTCCTTTAAAATTTCATGTCTATAGCTCTTACGGTTCTCGAGAAAACAGCCTGTGATGACAGCGCAGTGAAAACAATAGGGTTATTTTTCACCTTTGGTGTACGGAACCTTAAAAAAGAGTATTACGACAAAAGTAAATGAATACAAGTAATTAATCACATTCACATAAACATATACAAACAGACTAGTGCACGATAGGTTATGTTAGGAAGGGTGGTGCTTTACCGCACCTCCATTCGGAGACCCAATTGGGTCCATTGTGATTCCCATCTGTTGCCCAAAAAAAAAGTAATATTCACCCTCCCATTTCAGGCCAGAAGTGACACTATTATCCATCACTAAGCCACCGAATTTCCACGATAAAGTACCTGATATCCTCTAGTTTACACTTCCCGACATCAGTAATGCTTTCATGGAAACGTCTGCTCAGCCATCTAAGCCTATGACGTTGCAGCATCGGGCAATGACAGATAATATGTTCAATGATTTTTAGTTCCTCTTCAATCCCGCACATCCTACAAAATGTGGAGTGCCAGTTACCGAAATGCTGGCTCTTGCTCTGACCGAGCAGTGACCTGTCAACACACCTATCATGATTCGCATCGCCTTCCTATTCATGTCCAGTAGTAGTTTAGATCTTCCTGAGTCTAGTTTTGGCCAAAAACCTTTAGAGACTCTACAATCCTCCCTACTTCGCCATGAACTGTTGGTCCTGCTTTCTACCCAATCACTGAGTTCTTTATGGTAATGACCTATCGGTAATTTCACCGATTTGTCCGAAATTCCCTCATCCAACGCCGACTAGTGCACGATAAGTTTTCATAAATGTTAAACGACTAAAAACATTCTATCAAATTAAAGACAAACTGAGAAAAAAAAGAAACTAATCCTAATCACAAGATAAAAAAAAACATCAACATCAACAATAATAATTTTTGCAACAACACAAAATGCAACAACACATCATCCTTACAAGCAACTAAATGAACAGAATGCATAAAGTATTGAAGCATTATAAAATTGGCCAAAAATGTGTCAACACTCTGGCGACATCTCTGTTAAGTGCATCCTCATACGACACTTGTCTATAACACTTATTCATACATTGTTACTTTATTTGTCATTTGTTTGTATTTGTTCATCCATACATAAATTAATGTAAATACAATTTTTTATGCATTTCTATTTTAGAATGTACAAGAGTTTTTGTACAATCAACTAAAATTTTTCATTATTCATCTTCAATAAGATAAAATATATATTTACGCTTGTACAAGAATGTTGAATAGATGTACACTTTTTTTTAAATAAATTCTGGCACAAAATCTAAAATCAGAAGTATAAATGACTAAATTCTTTAATCTAGACGATATCCCCAGTTTCGTATCAGGTTGGTACACGTAGCTGCTTGCTACCTGCAAACAATCTAGTAGAATCGTGAGATTAATTTTTGAGTAGGAGGTAAAGTTAATTGAGTAAAATTCATATCAGTCATTAAAGAGCAGCTGCAACACCAATGGAGTTGGATTGACGATGTTCCAGAAGCGCCTGCGACAACGCAGCTAAGATGGCAATTGAATGGAACCTCCAAGGAACTAGAAGAAGAGCGACACCCACTATCATCTAAAGTAGGCAAATCGAAAGTGAAAAAAACTTAATTGGAAATTAATGGGCCGAAGTGAAGTAAGTATCACAGGACAGGAAGAACTTTATTGTGGCCCCTTGTTCCACCTTGAAACCATAGTAAACAATACATGAAAGACTGCTTCATATTTTAAAGGTTGTGACCAGCAGTTTGAAATTTCTGAGCATTAAAACGAAAATTCCAAAATTGTCACGTAATTATATTTAATTTGTGCCAGCAATATTATGGAGAAAATGCATTCATTAGCAAACACAAAGGATGTAAATGGAATAGTTCTCACAAGGAGAGAGAAACAGCTGTTAAAATGGAACGGTTTTTTCCAAAGCGGGGTAAACGATATTAAAAATTTGTGCAGGCCTATTACACTACGAATTTCTAGCAGAGCTCGTATAACTAAAGAATCATCTCTTCCAAAGATACAAAAAAAAAATTCTAAGAATTTCTAAGCTCAAAGATAGATAACACCTCCTGAAAAATTCAAATAGACAATTCCACTATTGACCGAATGCATGCTGCCCTTGATTAGGAAGGCTTGATAGACTGGTATCTCTCTCTCCCAGCGACTGGAATCAGCGCATAATTAGAACGACTGCGAAGAAGGAAAACCTTACTGAATATAGCGGAGGAGGAGAGAGGTATAAGAACACTCCTCATCATAATCCTCAAAATTATAACATTTTCAGTAATATACCTCATTTCATGAAAAAAAAGAAGTTGGCTTCAGACAGAACCGGTCATATATTGAACATTAAAACTTTTTAAGAATAATAGTCGAAGAATCTATTGAATTTAACTCCCCGCTTCAACTAATTTTGAGAGGATGTTCAACACCACCTCTAAAGATCCTCTTAAGATCATGAGACAAATGAATTCGTGACTCAAGCATGCTTCCTGCCCTGATTGTACTAGACAGCATAATGACCCAAACAAACTCCGAAATACATGACGGCATACAGTTGCAATTCAAGCAATGGTTTTATGAGCTGGATCTGGACAAAATACATGTGTCTAATGCCGTATTCAATTAGGAGTTAAACAAACTTCATACTTTACATGCGAATAACAAAGATAGTGGGCTTAAAAATAAGTTCTAAAAAAGCACAAGTAATGAAAATTGCTACAATTAATTCTAACCTATTTATCTCGAATCAAAACGCCATTAAAGAAGTACACATGTTGAAGAAATATGGGAGGAATTTCCAATAAAGAAACAAAAAACCTAATCACACTTGGTTAGGTTACGAACCAAGTTTCCTCAATATTTGTACATATTTTCTTAGGTTTTTTCAATCTTAATTCTTAAGAAATATTATATCTGATATATTTGCTAAATAGAAGATTTGTTGTCTGACACAAGTATTGTTCTAGAACACAAAGTCCACAGGGATGTCACGAGTTAGAAGGTAATTTGTGTTTTCGGACTGTCGCATTCACTCAGTATCTGTGTCTTCTTTACTGCTACTTTCGTAGTAACATTGATTTAAAGTTTTTTCATTATACTTTGTTGTCTCATTCGGTGTGTGTTTTTTATAAGTAAAAGGTAAAAATTAAGATTTCTGAATGAAAATGCTTAAAGTTAACTTAGGAATTATTTGAACACAAATCCTAAACACTTTTTTTCAATACTAAAATAATCCCCCTTATCGTGGTTGGCATTTTTCGACTTCAAATTCGACTATTTGTAATTTTGCCCAGCAAAAAATTTCAAAAAAGGTAATCGAGTTTGGAATTAAGCATTTTTGGTGGAAGCTATTCCTTACTGGATTACCAACTTAATGATTTTAACAAGGCGTGAGACTAAAATAATCGATTCTTGAGAAGTACTTACATTTTTTTATTTGTCAACATTTCACGTAATCTGTTTCGTCTAAAAAAATCATCCTCTTCATTTAAAAACTTGCACGTAATTTTTTTAAATTTTAAGTAATATGATTTGTAAGCGAGTAATGAAAATTGGCAATCAGAAAAGTAAGTCATTATATGGCAAGTAGTTCTAATGGTAATGTGTAATTTTTTGCTGGGTGATTAAAGAAAACAAACTACGAGTACATTTTTCCTAAATAAATAACGCGCAAATAAGAATTTAATTTTCTTATTTTAATAAAATCAAGCAATATTTAATTGGTCTCTAATTTTTTTTTGGCTTTATTTCACTTTGAGTTTAGTTTCGTTATGCTTTTTTAATTGGGCTTTATTTCATTTACATTGGGTGGTTTTAGAATTCCAGGTACACGAAAAGTGAAAAGGAACGCTGCTGTTTTCGCTAAGCTGTCCGCCTGTCGATCACAACCTGGTTTTTCAAGCACCGTAAGAGCGACCGACCTGAAATTTTGACAGAATATTTAGAATATTTAGCCGCTACAATAACAAACATATAGCAGTTAAAAATTAAAGGGTGTTCCAAAACATGCAACGAAAAATTTTAAAATCCTAAGTTATATACATACAGTTATATATAGACACTTGAAATATGCAAAGTTAGTGTGACTACAAATTTTAACACTAAAATGTAAAATATCAAAATTAAAGGGCATTCTATCAGTCAAACTAATTTTGACAACTTACATATATGTAACTTAGGAACCACAAAAATCTTGAAATTTTCAAAAACTAAAAAAAAATCCCAACATTAAAAAATCCGTTAACTGAAAAAAAAACGCGAAAAAACGAAAAAAATCGCCAAAGCGAAAAAAACGCTTATCTAAAAAAAAAATCTGTAAAACTGAAATAAATCACCAAAAACCGAAAAAATCGCTAAAAAAAAATAAAAACTCCAAAACAAACAAAAAAAAAAAAACGCCAAGAACCAAAATAAGTCTCAAAAGCAAAAAAAAAGCGTCGAAAATAAGAAAACGCCAGAACTAAAAAATCGCCAAAAACTGAAAAAAAATTATCGGGTACCTATTTTTCAATGACTTCATCAGGTAAGATATTTGATTATTTAAACTCAAGTTCATATAGTATTGCATAACGTTACTTTAATGTAGAAAGGCCCTAACTCATTATTTTTTTTTAAATCGAGTTTTTTTGTACATTTCGTTAGAAGAACATGAATCCAAAAATGCTAAGATCTCGATTTAAAAAAAAAAAAAATTAGTTAGGGTCATTCTATATTAAGGTAATGATATGTGGTGTACGTATGGAACCCGCCGTGTGCGCGTCAGTCGCAGTTTACTGAATTTATTTCATTTCATTTCTCTTGGGTCTTATTTAATTTTTTTGGTTTTTATTTCATTGGGTCCTATTTCATCTCTTATTTGGGCATTATTTCTTTAGATTTTATTTCATTGCAGCAAAAAAGTTTGCCTACTAGAATGCAAAAAAGTGTATGTACTCTCCAGTCGTGAGTACTTACAATTTGACTGAATAAGCCATTATTTTTGTATGAGAAGTTCAAAAAGTATGCGGCACCCTATAATTTTTGCCTACAAATATCCAAAAGTTAATAGATTACTGATTGCCTTAAAGTATTCAAAATATAATGGGTTATTTTATGCTCACAAAAATGCAAAATTTAAGAAAATAGCCAAAAATTATAAACAAATAGAATTTTGTAACATAATTATAAAATTTGAACCTTTTTTGGGATTGTTAAAAATCACAATTTTACAAAGCAAATATATGAATACGTATATTGAAGAATATGCGAAAATACTTAGATTTTGTAATAAATATTGTAGTAAACCAAAGTTATTTTATTGTTTTCGAAGCTCACTTTCACGTTCAATAAATATTTTTTAGATAGATTTCAGGATTAACTAGGAAGTACTACAATAAGTACCTTCATCTAATGATATAAATAAGTTGTTATTTTATTCATTCCAAGACAGTCATTATTATACACATAAAATAATTAAATAAATAAGTACCACTCATTACTTTGTAAGCCATTAAAAGAGTACTACCGATTACAAAATCTTAAAATTTTTTTGCTGGGATAGTTCCCATCTTTAACATATCAGCAACAGCGAACTACCACAGTGTTGCAATATGTTGTCCATAAGAACTTAGATAATAACGCAAATTTAGGTGGATCCGAAATACTTTGAGAAAGACGATAGTGACATTGAAGGCTAGCAGAAGTATTGGTCACCTGTGCTTCATGTGGCAAAGGAAGTATAACTATCACCATAAGACTGATATGGCCAAAGATAAAAAGCTAGATTAGAAAATTTTACAATGTATATAAAAACTTCGAGCTCAAGCCAAATTCTGCATGTTGTTAGAGTCTCCTATTGGGAGCACAGTTAAAAAAAATAGGTAAACTAAAATATAACCCGAAGTCTTGGCCATTTACAGAGAAGACAGAGAAGACAATTTGTATTGCGGGATGGGACTAAATTGACTGCCTGCTAGAGAACTAATGCTAGTTAAAAACATCTGGAGTAAATCTCTGAACATGTCAAAGATTTTTGTTCTCTGCTAAAACTAAACTCTTTATTTTTTACACATTTTGATTTAGCTTTTATCTATAAATTTTCGAATACACATATTACTAATCATCCTTTACTTTTCTACTCGTAGACACATATTTAAATATAAATTACTTCCTAAGTTTACTAGACTACTTACCTTTTTATATATTTTTTTTTTAAATTTATTAAATAAGCTTAAAGTCCACTTTTTTATGAAATAAAACATTGTTAATTGTTTTTTATGTAAAAAAAGTGATCCTTAAGCTTATTTAATAAAGTACTTCTCAAATCTTTAAAGTAATTTTTCAATTTCATTTCATTCCTTTACATTACAGCATGTTTTCATATTAGTTGTGATGTGATTATGCGTGTTCAAATGCAAATTGTCAGTGTCGCTGTCACATCAAATTTTGTTGCCTTCAACACAAAAACAAAATAAAATGAAAACTGCTGCACATATTTTGTAGTATTGTAAGTAAATTTATTTTTATGTGTGTGAGCTTATGCATTTCATATCTTACGGTAGAGTGAAGACAACAAGTGCAACCAGGCATCAACTAGCAAAAGCAATATAAGATGATGTCTTAGTTGTCGGTTGATGTGGTGCAAGAATGTGGCGGCAGCATTATCAAGTCATGCAGGCAACAAGGCGACAGATATCATTCAATCATTCTTTTTTTTCTCTCTTCTATATTTTCTTTGATTTTGCCATGCAAAAAAATAAGACTTATATTGGCTCAATATGTAGAAGATGACTCTTAGTGGAAAGAGAAAAAATTATTTTTTTTTAACTACTCTAAAATCTAAGTGCGTGTTTAAAGAGCTCTATGATGACTGATGTGATTATAAATTGTCAAATTGATAGTGCAACAATGTTCGTTATTTTATGATTTCCTTCTTAATCATTTTAAGCGATATGAGCAACAGCAAAGAAATTTGTGCTAAATGAATGAACAAGCTAAAGCGCGATAAATATACATACATACGTGCTAAATAGTTTTAACACATTATAAGATCATTTTTAATCATTTCACTAGGATAGGTTAGGTTAGGTTGATAAAGAAAGTCCGTTAATAAGGACCTAATTCCATTATGAACTTACACTTCTTCCTAAAAATTCCATAATATTTAGTTGTTATTTTTCAATGTCTTCTGCGAAATTCCACCTAAAATATGTTTTGCCAATTTCACCCAGAGACTTATTACAAGTCTCTCATATTATAAGTTTGTTCTCACAATCTACCTAAAAGGCCCCATTATTATAGTCCTAGTTTCTGCCAACTAAAGATCACAGAAACAAATATTCCTGCAATAAACAACTTTAATTGAAAATAAAATCATAAATCCATTAAATATATATTTAAGTCAATTAAACTTTTATTTAAAAATAAAATATTCCTGCAATAAACAAATTCCATTGAAAATAAAACCAATAATCAATTAAAACTGCAATTGAGTCAAGTAAACTTTTTAATTAATTAAAATTTTAAACAAAAGTGTAATTGACTTAAATAAATTTTTTAATTAAATTTGGTTTTATTTTTAATTAAAGTTGTTTATTTGACTTAAATATATATTTAATTGACTTTTGGATCTATTTTCAATTAAAGTTGTTTATTGCAAGAATATTTTTTTCTGTGATGGTAATCAAATTTAATTCTAAAGAATTGATGGTGCCAAACCAATTTAAAGAATTCTCTAAAATAAAATTATTTTATCTATCATAAAAATCCTTATATAAACTGCATCAGTTTAATGTATTTAAATTATTATTTACATTATACATTGTAGTCATTCACAGTTTAATCAGGATTAAAATATAATTTATTTTTTGTATATGTATGTATATGTCTTTAAATAAAATATAATACCGCTCTGTCTGCCTTTCTAAAGCTCTTACGTCCAACTTCATTATTATTGGACACTTTTTTTTAGCAACTCAATCAGCAACTCATTCAATCATAAAAAATAAAATAAATTCTTTTCATAACTGTGTGTCCACATATTCACAAATAATAAAAGCACAGCATAATATATATAAAATATAAAATTTTTATATTTTATTTTTCTTCTTTTTAATGCAACAAAACTACCCAAAGGATTTTCAATCGAATCTGTCAAATGGTAAAATATCATACTTCAATCAAATCATACAGATGAACTAAACTTTCGAGAGTGAAGACTGAGCAAGAGAGAAAAGGAAATATAACAGCAAGAATATTGGTGAAGGGTTTAAGATATTTCGCAAGCTTAACAGAAACTTTTCTTTAAATATTGGACCGGGAATGAAAGGCAAATAGTTTGTTCAAGTGAAACTATGGTATTTTGTATGGAAAAAAAACAAAATTTCACGTCAACAAATTGTTCCCATTTCTCTCAGATAAAATCCCCCTTATCGAAAGAATTTTATAACGAAAATGTATCTTGACTAAGTACACAGCAAAAATTTTCAGATTTTTTTACAGACAAGCATTCGTTTGAAATTAGTTTTTTAAATTCAACAAATAGTTAAGAATCACACATTGAAATTTTTCTTTCAAAAAATTCTTGAATATTTTTTTGCCCTTTACTCGTGTCTACACGCAGAAAAAATTCATATTAAAACCTGCAAAAAAATTAAATTGACATTTAAAATTTGGCAGCAATGGTTTTTCTTCATGTGTTCCAGTTAATTCAACATGATTTACAGTAATTTTCACAAGAAATTTTTTTCTTTTGAAATAACTTTATTTCATGTTCATAGTTCTTTGCACTATCAATGCTATCGGAGAAAAAAAACAAATAATTAAAACAGTAAAAATCGAAGTCGGTAAACAGCAGCCGATGGCAGCTTTGAAGCAAATTATCCGCAGTTGCCTTACCCCTTCTCGGTATCTACTTAGGGGAAGGCACAGGGGCTGGTGTCTATATATTGGGAACGAACATTCGTAGTTCTTTCAGACTGCTGAATGAATGTAGTGTTTTCCAGGCGATCGTCAGAGCCACGGAGCTGGTGGCCAGGAAAGCAGCTGAAGGTAAGCTTCTATGTCTACAGCCAGGCAGCGCTAAAAGCTTTGAAGGGAAACAATGTCAAATCGAAACTTATTAGTGATTGTAGGAAAGCCCTCAACTTGCTTATGAATATATTAGTGTCAGACTATGTTAGGTTCCTGGCCACAGCAGTGTTGAGGGAAATGAAATTGCCGTTGAGCTGGCAAAACTAAGATCGGCATTAGATGCGGGAATGTTGGACAGATCGGTGAAATTACCGATAAGTCATTACTGTAAAGAACTCAGTAATTGGGTAAAAAGCAGGACCAACAGTTCATGGCGAAGTAGAGTGGATTGTAGAGTCTCGGGGGGTTTTTGGCCAAAAATTAACTCAGGAAGATCCAAACTGCTACTGGACATGAATGGGAAGGCGATGCTAATCATGATAGGCGCGTTGACAGGTCACTGCTCGGTCAGAGCAAGAACCAGCATTTGGGAAACTGGCCCTCCAGATTTTTGTAGTATGAAAAGGAACCAGAAAACATTGAACACATTATCTGACACTGCCCGCAGTTGCAACGTCATAGGCTTAGATGGCTGAGCAAACGTTTCCATTAAATCATTACTGATGTCGGGAAGTGTAAACTAGAGGACAGCAGGGGCTTCATCAGGTCACTTCTGGCTATAGATTGGAGGGTAAATATTACTTTTTTTTGGCAACAGAAGGGAATCAAAATGGACCAAATTGGGTCTCCGAGTGTAGGTGCGGTACAGCACCCTCCTTCCTTACCTAACCTAACCTGTATCTACTTAAGAAATTTATTATTCGACATATTGTCAGAAGCTCATTTTAGTTTGAAATTTATTTGCTAGTGGTTCAGCGTTGTCTATATATTTCATTGTTGCTGTAACAAATCATCAGTAGACTTCAACCACACATTTTGCATAGTAACAAACCTCTTATCTTATGCACAGACTTTCAAGAACTATTTGAGAATTCACATATAATCCCAGTAAAAAAAATGGAAGTCATTCTGAAGGAACCACATTTTCATTGCTTCCAAGAAATCGATCTTTTTAATTTGCCGATAGCAGAAAATCAAGTAAAACTTTATTTTAATCACACAAAACCTTGTGCTTTTTCCATAGTTTTAATAAATACTCACCAAAATGTTCAAAAAATCGATTTCTTGAAAGAAATTTATGAACTAATTTTGGCCTAAAATTTAGAAGTTATTTGCTTAAATTTGCATGAAAACACTGTTTCGCGTTTATATTCGTATAAAAAGAAACGAATTGTTAAAATATGTAACTTTTTAAAGTTTTTCCTAGATGAAAATATTACCATAGAACACAAAAAAGGAAATTTTTATTAAAATCGGTTCTAATTCGGTGACTAGGCATCGAAAAAGAGAACTTCTTGCAATGACAACCCTATGTAAAAATCATTAGATCGGATCGAAATTTGAACTACTTCCAGACTGCAAACTCTAAATTTTCATGACTTCTTTGGAGTGTCTTTTTTTACTGGGATAGTATTTTTTAAAATCACAAAAGCAAAATAAGCGTAGTAGGATTAGAAACTAATACAAAAACCCAGCAAATAATTTATATTCGATATGAATCTATTTTATTTTTCTACTTAAATACATGCACATATGCATATAAATAATTTATAACTTGATATATTATTCGACAAATAAAATCCAAAAGTATCTTCATAAATAAAACGTCTTCGACAAAAGGATAAATTTCAGTGGTACTGAAATCGCGATGGCCGCAAATTGTCTCGGATTTATTTTGACAAATCTCCGTTTAACGTACCCAAACATGTTTCTCTATTTTTTAATTATACTTTTATACCTACGCACATATATTTTTATATACCAACGAAAATGCTGAGGACTCTTGATTTTTTCGAGCCAATGAAAGATATTAACTATGTTAAATGTCGTTAATGTGGTAATATTTATAAAACCATTCGATAGTACAGAAAGTTTTACATCAAACTATCGAAACTGTCGATTAGGGTGGCTATCAATAGCATTGCAGCTCCATATGCCAAGTACTGTTCAATCAAAATGAAGAATCATGTTGAATCAAAGTTATTTCAAGTTGAAACAACATGAAATTTAATTTAATGTAGTAGAATGTGTGAATTAGGGTAAAACTTTCTGCAATAAAATTTTACAATCTTTAATGAGACTTTTATACATTCCCTACCCAATATAACAGCGTGCATGAGTTGTGTAAACTAGTGGGGTTTCTGTAACTACAACACGTTTTAAATTATTTGCAAAAATTACGAAAGGATGACAAAAAGTATCAAAGATGATAAGGAAACAACCCCGTAGGATTTAAGGGGAAAAAAAGAAAAAAGAAAACATTGACAAAAAATTGCAAAATCCATGGCAAGATGAATGATTGAAAATACTTTTATTTCGATGGCATGATTGAAGAAATTCTATCTACCTACATGTGGTTATAATGCAAAAATAAATGATCAGTAAAGAGTTAAAAAAAGGGTTTATTATTAATAAAAAATATAAATATGTATATAATAAATGCAAGAAAAAACTGATTTTTGCCGATGACTAAGTCACAGCAGACACAAATTTAATGACAGATTTGTGAGCTAGCCAGGGATAGTATTTTTTAATTATGTTTACCAAATTCAGTAAAGATAAGTTTGAAGTGCTCCACTGGAATTTTTAGGTAGTTATCCACCTAATTAATGTCTAGTTTCAAAACTAAACTGGTTAAGTTGTAATCGGAACCAGTAGCACCAAAAAAATATGAATAGTATTTTTACCTTCAGCGTCTCTATAAGAAAGGCATTTTAAATAACACAAATATATGAACACGTATACACAAAATTAAAATAAATTTAGTGAAGTGCGACTTTGGACCGCGCACGATGGGTTCCGTACGGACAACAGTTATATATTACCATACGAACTTTAGCCTATATAAAATATAGTTTTGGCTTTTTTTCGTTTTTGGATTGAGCGTTTTTTTTAGTTTTGGCGTTTTTTCGATTTTTACGATATTTTTTAGTTTTGACACTTTTTCTCGTTTTGGCGATTTTTTTCGGTTTTTGGTGTTTCTTCATTTTGGCGATTTTTTTTTCATATAAACAATGTTTTTAGTTTTGGCGCCTTTTTCGCGTTTTGGCGATTTTTTTCGGTTTTTGGCGTTTTATTTCATTTTGGCGATTTTTTTCATTTGGGCGATTTTTTTCATTTGGGCGATTTTTTCGAATTTGGCGATTTATTTTAGTTAGAATTTTTTTTAATTTTGGCAATTTTTGTCGTTTTGGAATTTTTTTTTCAAATTTCGGCTGTTTTTTTTTTCGGTTTGGCGATTTTATAATTTTGGGATTTTTTAGATTTTTTTTGAAAATTTCAAGACTGCGGTTTCCAAGATACATCAAGTTGTCAAAATTATATGGTCAAAATTGCTTTAACTGATAGAATACACTTTAATTGAATTTAAAACTTAAAAAACTACAACAACAACTCTGGCTTAAAATTAATAAAGCTGCATTAATTCTGAAACAATCTTAGTAGAGTAGATCTTACATGTAAATATTTTAACTCTTAGTTCTTGTTTTTTTTTTAATAAAAATAAATAAAAAAATTAGCACTGACCTGAAACACATTTGTATCTGCCGTTTTAAGAATTTGTATACATTCCCTTACCACAAACAAGCCTAAACGCGCATAAACACAAATACACACTTGTATACAGCATAGCGAACATCATAAATTCATCTGTCAAAATGACAACTTGACTCATCTATTTTTGGGCTGTTTTTTTTTTTCTTTAAAAATAAATGCGCAAGTGTAATTACAAATAGTATATTAATAAAAAAAAATAACCTATTATGTCTTTGTGTTAATCAACAACAACAGTGACAAACAAGTATCATCAAAATTTAACGCCTCTTTGGTGTCATAAATGTGAAATGAAAATGACGAACAGCTGACAGTTGGCAACAACTAATTGCGCTTTTTAATTTTTTTAACATTATGCAAAAAACAAAAACAAGAAAAGGAAGCCAGAAAAATTAACAGAAAAATGTAATTAAAAGTATGTGAAATATGACTGCCACTAAAAATAAGTAAACAGCAGAGAGCACAAACGGAGCAAAATGAACTAGAGAATTACTACATGAAAATAAATAATGGAAATTTATTTGCTGGTTGCCTATATATATTTCATTGGTGCTTAGCCAAATCATAAGTAGACTTCAATCACATATTTTAAACAGTCACAAACCTCTTATCTCATGCAAAGACTTTTAAAAACTATTTTAGAATTTGGAAATGTCAGTGTTATTGTTTCTAATTTCATGCCTTATGGAAGTGACTCTGAAACTTTTAAAATTATACAAAAATATTATTCTTAACTTATCTGCCTAGCTGTTCTAAACTTCTTTATAAAAATTTATCAACTACAATTGTAATACTGTATTAAACTTTAAATTCTTTTCATACATATCCATATTATTTATACGGTGTCATATTAAAAGAAGCAGTGGCGTCATTTTGATTTTTATAGCAACATTTTTTCATAAATCAAATCTCATCATAATGATAATTCGCTGTGTCGCTATAAAATGAAAAGAAATTTCTAAGGACTCTGCCAAAAATGTATTAAAAATTATAAATGTGGAAATCAAAGAGACATGCAGTCTTCATGCAGACACATATCTCACAAACAGTGCAGCCTGTCATTAACAATCAAAGCTAGAGATGCGTCAAACATGTGTTAATGCACAGTGAGAAAAACTTTAAATGAGAGAAGGATTTTAAGAAATGTTTAGAATTTATTGTATTAAAGGAAATAACTAACAATTATTTTCCAAATTTTTAAGTTTTGTTTCACAGAAAAACTTATGACGAGGTTTCACCTCTTTTGACGCAGTAATAATTTATGGTTTAGAATATTGTGATGACTTGTTTGGATGATTCTACGAGTATGTTAATGAATTCGGTACTATTTTCCTTGATAATCAAGGAACTCGTATGATCTGGGGTAATTTATTAATCTCACATATGATGAAAGCTTCTTTCGTGAATTTTGTATTGGGTTGGCCAAGATTTGGTCTTTTGGCATCAGGGTGACCGATGACATTTTTCAAAAAGTGGCACCAAATAGCGGATTTATCAAAAAAAAGGGGCAAAATTAAAAAAAAACGAGAAAATTGCACAAAATTTTTTATTTTTAATGTATTTTCATATAACTCACCCTAAATAAAGGGGGTCAAAAAGTGGCAAGGCAGTCGAAAAAGGGGAAACGCAGTCGAAAAAGTGGCAAATTGCCACTTTAGTCGGTCAAACGGTCACGCTGTTTGGCATATGCGAAGGAAAAATGAGAGAGACAGAGAAAGAGAGAGCGCTAGATAGAGAGGAAAATCATGCTTCATTTTATATGCAAAATTCTGGAATATGTCTCTCAAAAATACTGCAAGTTAGTAATCCAGCGTGAGTTATATAAGATGTTTTTGTACACCTGACAAGGTGAAGAGACTTAGAGCACGGTTAGAACTTTACGGTCACACTATTTCAAAGAAACAAGTCGAAGATTATCAAATTTTAACAGAAATGAAATAAGAATTTGGTCACTGAAGTATGGTGATTGGCGCTTTCACAATAGGCCTCTATTACAACGACTACAGTACGACGACACAGGACACAGGAGGTTTGACAGGGGCAGGGGAAAATTTGGATCTAATACCTTTCGTAAACTGTATGCTCTCGCGTGAATGAAGTGAACCCCACACTTTACATTAGTAAGGAACTACTCATAGGGGCTACAAATCGACCCCGAGCAGGGGGTCGATTCTGGTTCTGTGATAATGTGAAATGAAAAAAACTTTTCATTTTCATTTTCACAACCATTTTTCATAATACTTTTCACCATTACATAAAATGCGATCGATTCTCGTTGCTATTATGAAAACATTGTTTTATTCCGTTGTGCCTATGAAACTTTTGTTTTTATGCTATTGAAATATGTCATGTAAATAAATAATATTAATCATGATATAAATATAGAAGGTACTTCCATTCTCTCTTTGTTTTTAAAAATAAGTATTTTAGAAGTTTGTTTTTTGAGAGAAATAAGAAAAATGTTCCCATATAGTAAAAAATTTAAGTCTTCCCCTAGAAATTTTTTTACAAAAATGTGTAATTTTCTTAACAAAAATTTGGGAATAAATAAAGTTATATACATAACTACATATCTGTGAAGTTTAAAAAGTGATTATGTAATAACTTATCTCATATTTTTAAGTTTTCTGCTTAATACAAATTTTTTAACTATATTTTCATCTAAATTTGGCGCTGAGAAACCAAATTTATTGATGATTTGGATTATTTGACAACGAATTTTCATTAAGTTTAACAAATAGTAATTGATATTGCATTCTGTTTAATTTACATAATATGTTGTCTTTGATAATGAAAAATTAAAATATTATTACCATGCTTTTAAAACATAAAAATAAAATGAAATTATTATACAAAAGTTTGAAAAATAAAGGAAAAAATATGTGTTGGATATAATGCTTGGAACAAAATCATAAAGCAAATACACGAACCTTGTAGCATAGACAATAACTAATAATTGTTTTAAAGATTCTGCTTCTTTTTTTCGTCCATAGACAAGACGATACAATCGTCGAACAGAATTTGGGCATTAATTGTTTAATTTATACATTCTGTATTTTATAAAAATATATAATATTTAAATTTTTAATAAAATTTTCAAACAAACAGGAAACAGAGGGGGAAATATTAAATTTATACGGTAGCACGATTTTACCGGAAACTTCACAATACTTGTACTTGTCAGATGGTGAATGTTAAGAAAAATTGAGAGAATGGAAGTACCTTCTATATTTATATCATGATATTAATTATTATTTATGTACATTTTGCAAGGAACTCGGTATGAACATAGGTAAAAGTGTTTAAAAGCTTATCGCAACATAATTAAACTTAATATTTTTCTCTTCTTTATTATAGATTGGGTAAAATTTACGCTTCCAATTGCAAAGTCCGTTGTTTGTTCCGAATCATCGTCACAAGCAGAATTTAGGACAAACTTCACTTCAACCCCTAGGAGTTATTATTCGTTTCTTTTGTAGGATTAGGGAAATGTCTTATGCCGTGCACGTCTCCTGTCGAGCTTAAATATCGAACAGTGGCTGTGCTGAATAAAGGTTTTTTTTTTATCTTGCCTGTAGCCTTTAATAAAGAAAACAATTGTAAGCCATTAAATTCTGCAGAAGGCTGGATACGCAAAAATATTTACTCAGCAAGGTCGTTATTCGACATACTTAGAAGAGAAACGCCTTTAGTCCGGCCGACAACTTTGAAGGCTAAAAACTTATGAAGCTCGTAAAATGTTATATTTTTGTAAAAGGGAAATGATGCCCAGCGTGACATCATGGACGTTATTATTTGCTTTTTTAAATGCTACCGCGCACATCTTAAACTACCGCAACTTATTTTCCACATTCTATCATCTTAAGTTTTAGCATGATCCAAAGGCATGACCTATATGTACCTCTCTGCACTTTTCTTCTCTCAACTTGGCACTCACTGTCTGCAGACGCAGATTACTGTATTTTTGTTTTTTTTTTTTTATTAACTGAATTTCGAAATTGTCGCTTGCAATTTCAACATCCACCCCTAAATAATTTACAAGGTATTATTTTTGATTATGTACTTAAATTTCGTACTTGTTGTTAACAATTTCGACATAATCTAAATAATTTAAAATCAAAAAAATTTGATTTTCGCACGAGTTTTTTCTAGCTTCTTTACTGTTTTTCACGTAAATATTTTTTGTGTTAAATAATTTATCATATGAAAAGTTTTTTTTCACAGTTACACCAAACGAGAATCGAGAGAGTTATGTAACTGTGAAAAGTTTTGTTCCATTCCCCATTTTTTTTTTTTCATAATGAAAATGTATTTAAATTCTTTTCAATTTTCACTGAACGGGAATCAGCAGCCCGTTTCTATACCTTTCGTTACTCATTATAACGAACGATATAACGAATTTAGTGGTGTAACGAACGGCGGTGTTTCTATGTATAAGTGTGGTGGTATTCATTTTCGTTATAATTTTTGTTATTATATTTATGTTCAACAGAAAGTATAGTGATATTTTGCGCAAAAACAAACATGAGTGAGGTAAGGTTGAAAAATTATACTATTGTGTGCAAATTATAATTATTAAAACATATTATTTACAGAAGAAAGTACGTACTGGTAAAATTTCCAAAGGCCAAAAGCAAAAGCTTTTGGAAATTGTACATGGCCACAGAAATGTGGCTATGTGGCAGTTTGGTGGACCAAATAGCGGCAAATCGGCACAGGCTGTTTGGGAAACAGAGGCGGCAGAGCTTAATGCATTCGGACCAGCATGTAAGACGAGTGACCAGCGGTTAATAGATTCAACCAAGCCACTGGGAATCGTCCTGACACCGAAGGGATGGACAGCTACTCTTGTTGGTGGCGATGGTGGAACCATAGAGACGGGATTCCAGGAGGTAATTATGTTTTTATTTAAAAAAAATAATTTATTTTCAATTACAATTTTTGAAATTTAGGAGAATAATTCTGATATGGAAGTGCAGGAAATACTGGAGGAACTTTTGGCGACGCCTGGTAAAGAAGTGACAGAAGTGGCAAACACAACAAAAGCAACACGGACCGCCACTTCCTCTTTCTCAAGTGCTTTTGAGGAAGGGAAGGAGCTGATGACGAAGCAGGAGGAGAAGAGCTTATTTTGTATGATGTAGGAAACTTCATGGATGGAGCGATGCACCATTGTCTTGCTGGTCGAACTAACGAAATCCTGCCCAATATCCCCTAAGTAGGATCCTGTCGCATAATAATGCAATGCTGCTGCCATCCTCAATGGTTTTGGAATAAAAGTTATTCTTACTCCGTCTTTCATGTAAGGGCGTATTTCATGCAACAACACTATTGCTGCATCTTTTTTAAATTTAAAATGCTCTTCAAATCCCTTAGGTAGCGTCTGTGTACACGCAGCATATTTCGCTGGTGAACTAATATTGCTAGTGCTGCAGCTGCAAGCATAGTCACAAGCTTCAAAAAAGTTAAATAAGTAAACAATTCCCATTTACACACTTACTTTATTTATCTATACTTACTTTTTTAAATGAATAATTAAGTAAATCAATACAATACAATATGTTCAAGTAAAATGTACAAGTAGAATTGAAGTAAACAAAACAACTAAGCTGTTACACATAACGAACAGTGTTTTGTTTCCACTGTTTCATACACTTTATAATAACTCGCCACGCTCGTAACGAAAGGTAAGTTTTCTGAGTTGTAGAAACACTTCGAAGCAAAATTTCGTTATGACCCATTCGTTATGAAAAAAATAAAAATCATTCGTTATCATAACGAAAAGTTGTAGAAACGGTCTGCAGAAATGCTATGAAATCGTGAAAAAACTTTTCATTTCATAGTTTCACAGAACGAGAATCGTCCCTCAGATATGCCTAAATTATACACTGAGCAAAATGAAAAGTTCTTCAAATAATTTTTTTCTTCTCGTGAAATCTCGTTTGGGAACGCTTACATCAAATATCTCGCAAAATATTAAAATATGAAACAAGGCACTCAAAAAAAAAAATAAAAATAATAATAAAAACAAGAACAAACACAAAAACTGAGTGACGTCCAAAGATGTCTATACTTTCTTGTCACTTGTCAGCTGTGTGTCATTTGACACACATGCGAGTGAGTGATATATGCCCCCAACTCTTTGAGCTTGCAGCTCATACAATTTACTCTCCTATCAGAGCACTTTATTGTGCAAAATCCCCCATTCATGCCTGTACGAAAGCTGGATTTTTTTTTTTTTTTTTTTTTTTTGCTTTGAGCATTTCGTCTTTATTTTGTGGTTTGTCGCCAAAATCTCTGAGTGTTGTATGTTTTTTGTCAAGCAAATTTATTGCTTCATTTGTTACATCGTGTCGCTTTTTAGCCATTTACTTAAGTCAGCCACACAGCCAAGGAGGCATTTAGTCAGCCAGCCAGATAGTCAGTCAGTCACTCAATCCAGCCAGCACCAGGGTAAAGATATTAAACATTTTTCTTACTTTGTTGATTTCTTTCTTCATGTCTTTTTATTGTTGGTTGTTGCTATTCTGTTTGTGTAGTTAGTTTTTTATGAATTGTTTGTACAAATTTTTGAGTTGCTCGTTTTAATGCGGTTTGTGTTGTGGTAGTTGCTATTGTTAAGTGTTTTAAATCAATTAAAAAATGAAGTGACAATAATTTTTTGTTTTTACTAAACAAGTGGAATATTCAGTTTGGGAAAAAGTACAATAAAAAAAATTTAAAAACTTATTGAATTTTCTTTATTATTAGTAAAATTGTTGCTGTAAGAGAGGTGCGAGTAGCTGATGATTTTGAGTACGACCGCGTTATTTCGTGTCATAAAGAAAACGTCACTGATGAAAAGAAGAATGTTGGCCTTTTTTTGCTTTGCCATCTAAAAAACATTGTTGCATATTAAACTATTATTCCAGAGAATGAGATGTAACATAAAAGTCTAAGAAATAATATTAGCCTTAAGGTACGTATACACTTGTCAAACATTTGCCCCCAAAAAAAACATAACCAACAAACACTAATGATCCAGACACTTGTTTATCATATTAAACAGTTTCGAACACAACTAATGGACAATGTCATAGAATCCAACAATAATGGCTACTCTTTAATTTGACAAACTTTTGTCTGGATTGAAAGATTTTTCATTAGCATTTAGTGGTTACGGTTTTTTGAGCAAATATTTGACAAGTGTGACCGTGCCTTTGGTGTTATTGATTATAGAAAACATATTAATAAGGTATAGACCCACACCGAAAAAAAATATTCCTGCAATTAACAACTTTAATTGAAATTTAAAAGGAAAAATCATTTAAAGATGTAATTGAGTTAATTTTAATCTACATCAACTGACACCACCCACAGTGGACCAAACACAAATAACGGTGATGATGAAGCTGTAGTGGCCTTCGGAAACAGCTAGTTGTTCCGCAGTACTAGTGTTTGCCAGGGCCAAATATAACACAATCGCAATATTACTTTTGAATTCCACATCGAATAAATTTTGTTCCATAGAAATTAGACGCAAATGGCTCTGGCAGCTTGTAGCAAAATATAAAAAGCTGTCATTGGCATGAATTTGACATAGCTGGCACTACTGTCTTGCCAGTATTGCCAACCTGAGGTTGAAAACATTTCAATCGTCTAACGCTCTCTTAGGAGTTTTTACTTTTTTTGGTTAAGCATCGTCTACATGCGTCTTGTTCCTGCTTATTGAACTCATCAAATATTGAACGAAATGGATATAGACGATTTTTTTAACAAAACAAATCCCAATAATTGCCAATTGCTTAAGAAATAGATCATACTATCACTTTAATAAGTAAACATATGATCTTGCTAAGCTTACTCTTCCCTTAAGTTTAAGGCCTAATAAAAAAACAAAAAATACTACTTTTTGTATTACAGTAATCTCTGCTTAAATTATTTTTTTTTTAATTCACCATTTTGAATATATTTAACCAGGCAAATCAGGTATATGACACATTTAACAATACAGTTGACTTTTCTTTGCAATAATCTATTGAGCAAAATAAATTAAGAGGATACTACTATCGTTATTTATAGTCTGCCGTTAGAGTATAAATAAATAAGATAAATAAAGACAAAAGTAAAATTATACAAAATTCGAAAAATTCTTTAATAAAATATTTTTTTCTTTAACAAAATATTTTCGAACAGTACGTGTTAATTGTTTTGCAATATTTTATCCACTAAAAGGCAAGTGTAAATGCATTTTATTTTCAACGAAATGAATATTTCATACATTACGAATTTTCCTTAAGACCTGAGACCGGAAAGCGTTATAATATTAACAACTTTTACTTGAAGCCTTATTCGAGCCACCCGGATTCACGTTCTTTTAATAAACAAAATTATTGGATTTTTTTATATTATCTAAGCTAAAATAAATATTGAATAAAAAATCATAAAACTTATTCTATCAAAAAAAAAAAAAAAAAAAAAAAAATGTTTAATATTTTTTGTTGCAATATCACGCACGCCAATAATTTCATGTCACAGACGTCAAATGAATGTTTCATACTCGCATTTGTAACATTTCATATCATACATTTACTAGGTTGTAACAAAAACGCAGAACACAAATTCACTCACACCTCAAAATTGTCAATTGTAGATATAGCAGCTAGATCCCTGCACAAGACCACTTACAAAAACTTTTATGACATGAGGGATTTTTTGAAATGTTTTACTTCAGCGAAATCTTCTATAACGAACGCTAAACAATACTGTTGGCAAGACATTCGTTTCAGTTATTGCAGATTTAGAATTAAAGAAGAAAATACTTTGTGACGGAAAAATTTGTGATGCTTGCTTCTTCATACACGTGGGCGCGTATACAAACGCTCATGGAGATACGCACACACGTTGTGTGTATGATCTTTTATTTTTCTGCGCAAATGCATTGATATTGGTTGTGTGCACTTGCATACACTCATCAACACTATTTCTTTTGAGTGTTTCTTACACTGCAATTACACATGCCACTAGTGGCATGCCAGTGTTGTGTACGTATTATCGACGAAAAATTGTTCGAAAAAGTCGAATCTCTTGCCATTTGCTTTGCTGTTTATACATGCCATTGCCACTCCATTTTAAAAATGTCGGCGAAGCGAGCTGGCTCAGTCTCGATTCCATTTTTACTTTTCCTTTTGTTTATAGAATAGAGTTACCTAGTACATCACAAAGGCACATTCTTGAGGAAACTATTAACACTTATTATTATTATTATTATTATTTTAATAATATTAGTTCTTGATAATTAACAAACTCCAGTTTTTCACACACAAATCAAGTTATAAATCATAATAACACATTTAACAAGCTAAAATATTAATTTAATTTTCACAGTAATCCAATAAATTTGCATCAAATGTATAACAGGGTAACACTTTTCTTCGTTTTGACATTCAATGGCATGCAACTGCCAAATTTTCACTCGCATGCAAATTTTGCTGCCACTGGGGCTGCCATTGCGAAAAATTTTAGTGTGTTAGTGAAAAATCGTGTGTGTATTGAGTTTTTCGAAATGGCATGCCACTATAGTGGCATGTGTAAATGGTATGTTACGAACAAGAAGTCTTCGCGACATCGCTTGTAAACACTCAAAAAAAACAAAAACGAACTTCAATACATCCATCGTGCTGCGCTTATTAAACGACAGCATTTATTTTTGGTTTAGTATAATACATGCTACAACAGTACCTACATTTAAAAAACAAGACGTATTTACATTTCAAGACTGCTTGCGCAGCCCTCTAGTAGCAGCCAGCAAGCAGCCTTGTTGTATTGAGACCATCTGACTCATAAATATATTCGTATGTGGCATCAACATTTGATTAGTTTTTACTTTTCTTTGTCGTTTTTGTACACTTTTGGGTTTTTTGCCCTCTTCCATTTAGATCGACTTGTGTCAATCTGTACGTTTTACTTCATTTAATTTTGTTTTTTTTTGTTTTGTTTTTGCTTTTTTTCGTTTGCCGTGAATTGTTTGTTGCGTTGAATAGTAATTGTGCACATGATATGTGTTTTACATTTATGAATTGTAGGCTGATCCTGCAAAATAGTTGTTTCATTCAAATGCAAGTAAAGGGATTTCCATTTGTTGAGAAGATATGTATAAAAACTCAAAAAAAGTAACTGCTTTATTCGCAATAAGAGGCTAATTATGGCACCCTCCATTAAACAAAATTTCAAATTATTTGAATATTTTGAAATTTTTATCGATATCGAGAAGGCTATAATTTATCTTTAGGTATATCAGCTTTGAAGCTCGTTTTGTTTTGTTCTATTATTTTGTATAAAAACAGCGTTTCTTCAAGCCGTAAAGATGCGCTAAAATGTTAAATCAAAACCGAGATTAGTGTTCGTTTGTTTTACTTCATAAATAATTACGATATTAAATGATCCGAACGTGATTTTTTATTTACTTTCACCTCTCATGCTCAATAATATATTTACCTGGGGTCTAATCGAAGCTTTCGATACCAAGGCGATTCGATCACGTTTATTCAGTTTGAAGTTATGGCATTCGCTATCGAAGCATATTATTAAATTATTCGATAGCGAATGCCAAGGGAGTTTAAAATTTTTAAATTTTTCTTGGACATTTTGCCAAAGAGATTTCATTTTGTTGCCTTGCTCTTTAGTATGTATCTGAAAATATTTAAGGTTATTGTGGCTGCTGCTGTAAATGCGTAAATGCTACAACGCAATGAATTCGTGTTCAAATCTGGGCCAGGGAAGCCAACTATACAAGCAAAAATTTTTCTCACGCCCGTGCTAATACAATCACATAAGTTAAAAAATTATTAAAATAAAATGACTATATTAAATTAAGTTCATGTTGTCTTAAACTTGAAAAATCTTTGATTCAACATGAATTCTCAAGTTATTTCAGTATTAAATTCACGTTGTTTCAACTTTAAATAATGTTGATTCAATATTGTTCTGTATTTTGATTTGAATATTCAATCAACATTTTTGGGGATATTAAATCAACATGATATAAAGTTGAACATTTGTTACCGCACTAATAATCCCAAATTATTATTAAACTTATTTAGTAAAATATGTTTTTATTAAAAATTTTTTGAAATTGATTATTGAGGGGTTGTAGCTGTATCCTATAAGCATTGTACTGTTGCTAATGCAGATCATCAGGAAAGCTTTACCCAAAAATTTTCTGAGAACAAATAGTTTTATTATGTAATAAAATTTAATTTGAACAAATGAGAGGCTCAACAAATAACAAGGTTGAAACAAGAACTCAATAATCAACATGCTTTATATTTTCTTACTTAACCATTGCAACATCATTGGTTGACTTCTTTTTAGCTCGAAGTGTAGTTCTATAACAATTCCCATAAAAAAAGTGAATGAATGATATAAAGTTATTTAAAAAAAATTAATGTAGGTTACTGTAGATCATGTTGAATTAACATGAAATACATATGAAGCAAAAGAACTACCTAAAATATTTAAATTTACATTACTTACGTATATTTTAATATGAACTTCTTCCGCATGTAGTGGAGCAAAAACAATCAAGGGTTAAAATAATTTATTTATGATTAAAACTTAACAAAAAAATTTATGGAAATTATATCACTAAAAATAACACCCGAACTTAGTAATCTAATTGTATTAGAGTGCTACGCTAGTCACTTCTTGGAACACCCTTAAATTCATGCAATAAAGGAAAATACACTTGCTTCCTCACACATCTTATTTGTTGGTTAATATTTTGTGCGTGCAGTAATTTGGCGAGATTATTTATCTGTGAATGTTTTTCTACACTTCTTTATGGGATTCATGCATGTTGAATGGGAATGGCTGTTTGTCAATGTCTATGGATGCTCGTATGAAGGGATCGAGGCAATAGAAATGCGCACACTTGTATACTCGTAGTACGTATGTAAATATGTTTATTTAATAAACTCTATTTTTTCTATTTTTTTTATACTTTTTGAGCAGATGAGATGCATATAAAAGAATTTTGTCTATTTTCTGAACTCATGCTTAAGCATACACTATTATTTCTTTTAATAATCTTATATGCCAAATCATGCCAATATCATTTGTGGCACCTGTGTCTTAAATATTTTATTCTATAGCCAATATTTACAAACATATATATGATAATATGCTTCATGGAATCTGCTGTAATGCATTAAAATTTCTAGTTGTTAGCATAATGAGACTTTTAAATTCGTATTCTATTACTTTTAGATAGTAAAGTGAATTAAAGCTATAAAACAGATTCCATTTAACTGTAGTAATATATATATATATATATATATATATATATATATATATATATATATATATATATATATATGATGATATTGTTATTGTAAAAGCAAATCTCCCAGCAAATCATAAACACACAAGGAAGTCAATAAAATGAAGTGACATAGGACAAATTTGGGTGCAATTTATAGAAGAACCTATGAATTCGGGACCATGTTGACTGCCAGATTAGTGTCAAAGGCTTACTTCCTATGAAATTTCATACATCTATCGCTTATTTGTTGAGGATGTATAACATAAATCTTTGTTAAACGAAGCTTACTTATAGAATGTTACAGCAATAAATAAATAAATAAATATAATAAAACAATAAGACTCGTGTCGTATGGGCCCATAATTCTTTTTGCATTCACGATCGTAAAATCTTACAATAGATAAACTACAGCACAACAATCTTAAACTATATTGGGAAGATCTTACGATTAGTTCTACAGGTCGATTCAGTACAAAATTTTATGATTTATGGCGGTTTAAATCTAGACTAAATGAGACTTGTTACTACACCTAAAGGTAGCAAAAGATGTAAGCAGTTATTGTTAGTAATAAGCATGTTTTTGTTGTCAGTAATAATCAACAACAGTAAAGCCTACAGTACACGGCATGTAAAAAGCCACATGCGTATGTGGCGATGACGTCACAAGAATTTTCACCATGTTCGTTGCTTTTTTTTTTTAATTACTAGTAGTGGCTAGATCCCGTAAAATTATTATAGTATTTTTGATCAAAAATACATATGTGGCACATGTAGCCGAATCGAAGACATTTTCTGGGGCAGCTCACATATGTTGCTAGTACACGGCATGTAGCATATGTAGCATCGCGATGACGTCAAAATTACGTCAGAACCACATGCGCATGTGGTTTTTTACATACCGTGTACTGTAGGCTTAAGTTATGTTAACTAAGTTTCAACATAACTACCAGAGAATGACAATGTGTACTAAAAAAAAATTTACATAAGTAAATAGTTATAATTTTAGTAACAAAGTATAAACAAAGTTGCAGCGCGAACAATTTGTATGCTCACATATTTTCTCTCAAGGAACTATGACTACAGCCGTTTCCAACATTCAACATCATATCTACTTCGTTTGTGCGAAAAACTTAAATACGCTTCAACTAAAAATAAAAAGGCACATACATATCAACCGCATTAACTCTCGGTCATACTTATGGTTTGAGTATACTTATACTCTGGCTTAGGATATTTAATCAGATAAAACAAATATACACATGACACTCGAGATATTTATCCATCATTCGCCACTATATATGTACATAGATTTGTGTATATAAAATGCAATGGAAAATGTGGGTGTAGGTGTGTAAATAAAAAAGCCCTGTATATAAGCACGTGTAGCCGATTAATAGTTAGAGTATTTTTATGCTCTTGGGTATGATGTTACCTCATACAGTCTATTAATTTTTGTTATAGTTGTTTGTGCTGCGTAATTTAATAAAACATAGTTGCTGAATATTTATAGTTATATGTCTTTGGTTTTAAATTAAAGCGTGTATTTGTATATGAGCGTTTTTTTATTTTTAGTTGTACGCATTCATAGTTGTTTGACGGCCAATACTCAAATAATACTTAAACCGATACTTTACAAGCAAGAGATTATTTATTTTCTTCATTTTTTCAGGAGTTTTGTAAAGGACATTTGCAAGCTTGTCAGCAAATTTTAGTAGAAGTGAAGAACTGCTAGAAGATTATAAATAGAAGTAGCCATTTTTTTTTCATTGTAAGAAAGAAACTTACTATATAACAGCGAAAAGATATGGTGGGTGTGACTATGGTACTTTCATTTCTTTATTACAACTCAAAAGTATAAAATTTATAATTTAAAAAATGGATGCGGTTTCCTAGGATGTGAATCTTAAAAACATTTAATGATAGTCAGCCACTAAAAGAATATGAATTCAACTTAGAATGCCCATTATAAGTCTGGGACAAGTGTTACCTTACAAATATCAGTTTTTATAGAATTATTATTTTTAATAATTTATTTATTTTTATTTATTTTATTTATTCTGTAGAAAGTATGTAATAATTTGATAATGCAGTAAATTTTTTAAAGTCTTGTTGATTATTTCAAGCACTTATCGGCCGAAAAAAAAAGATATTTCTTTAAAAAAACAACCTTTTCGAAAATGTGACAGGTGTCACCTCGTATTAAACCAAGAAGAATATGTCAGTGCCACCAGCCAGAATTATGATTCTTGTGCTTTTCTAAGTAAGAGGAGATTCTGAAGGAACCTCTGTTAGTTGTTGTCTAATAATGCCAATTCTTCTTCAAGGACAACAAAAAAGAAAACGTTTTAAATTTAGTGACTGCCTTTTTTAACGAAAGCTAAGAATTAAAACTACTCGTACCAATTTAAGATGCATTCAGTTACAATTACCATTTGACTTTCATACACCCAGAAAAAAGATTGGTTGGAAAACGGTTAGTCCAATAAAATATCATTTGCATTAACTATATTTCAGTTGACGCTATCAATTTTCTGTTAATCCAAAAAACAATCCATGTTCATTGCCATAAGGTCATAATTGTAACAAATATATGATTGTGACAATACTTAAATTGATTGCATCAACCGAGCGTATACTTTTGTCATGACTAATAAACTGATTGATTAACCCAACCGAATAAAATATTACGAATTGGATTTTACTACCCACTTTTGTTACTGACAATTAAAATATTGTCGTTCTATATTAAAATTAAAATAAAAACTTTCAATCAGTTGCTGCAACTAACCAGAGGTTGAGTTTACTATCATAGTTTATAGCAGCAAATTAAAAAATTAACTTTTATGACTTTCAAAGATATTATGATTTGTGAATTCTCAAATGGTTTTTGAAAGTCTGTGCATAAGATAACAGGTTTGTGGCTTTTCAAAATGTGTGGTTGAAGAAATGTATATAGACATGCTTCACCATTAGGAAATAAATTTCAATTAAAATAAACTTATGACAATATGTTAAATAATAAATTTCTTAAATTGTGTATTTTTATTTCCGTTTATTGTTTATTTTTATTTCAGCAAGGAAGGCAAATTTTTCTTTTACAGGTACCAATTATGATATTGTTTTAATTATATTAACCAAATTTTCGGTAGCAAGAATAACATTTATTTCAAATTCCATACTGTCAACCAATTTTTTCTGTTGCAGCATCTATTGGGTTGAGGGTTATAATTAAAATATAGTGGTGCCAAAAGAAAATTTCAGTCGCTATAGCAGAATTCTATGATAGTTGCTGCAATCGCCAAAATTCAATTGGCAACAAATTCGGTTGTCACAACGAATCTGTTTTCTCTGTGTATGTTTTCTGTTGTCTTCTTTTACTCCTGTTATTCTTTTTCCGACTTTTCCTATCTCTTTTTCCCTCTCTAAATGCAGTTCATATTTTTCTTTATTTGCTTTAAGTTTCTTCATTTGTTCCCGATTTCTGCTATCTATATCCATTTTTAAAAAAGCACTTTAGCGTAAGTGCGACGGGTATGAGCAAATATTTCCCTTAATTGCGCAAAGTATTTATAATGTTCCATCACAAATTTGTCTTAACTTTTTGAATTGTTACAGTGACGGGTGTGACCAACATTTTTTAAATTTAAATTAATCCATAAATCTCGCATTGTAAGACAGACAAAGTCGAAACTTCGATATAAAGCAACGAAGAATATCGTTACCTTAATATTTTTTTTTTTCATATATTTTGATAGAAGACCATGTAATGCATCAAAAAAAAAAAAAAAAAAAAAAAAAATAATGAGTAGTAACAATCGATATAGTACTTTTGAAAATAATTTTAATCAAAGATGAGAAAAAAATGAAAGAAATTTTAAAATAAGGACGAAATTGGTAAAAATAAATTTCAGTTTAAAATTTTTTAATGCACTAATAATGCCTGCCAAATTAATATTTTACTTATTTAGTAAAATATTTTTTTTTAATTAAAAATACACTGAAATTGATTATTGAGGGGTTTAGCTAGAGCCTATGCGCATTTCACTGTTCTTAATGCAGATCATCAGGGAACCTTTACCCAAAAATTTTCTTAAAACAACTAGAGTTATTGGTTCTCATGCATAAAAACGAGTAAAAGCGCTGAGTTGAGTCAGGTGAGCAATTGCTCGTAAGTTGAGTTCGATCAAACAGCAAAAGCTTTTGCTCAATTTCGTATGCATAAAAATGAGTTCAAACCAACTGCAATTACTTGAGCAAAGGGAGATCAAACTTCTAATGGTTAATGAAGTGAAAACGTGTCGTCAACTGAAAGTGAAGTAGAAGTAGAATCAAATAATTATAATAATACAATACAAACTGACGACATTTCTAAATTTTTAGTAGAAAAAATAAAATAAATATTTACTAGAAAAAAGTCAAATACCAAGCATTTACGGCCCCCGTCCCACGATGTCACCAGAAATCGTTCGATTGATAACTTGTATTGCAAAAAACAATAACATTAGAAAATTTTTCAATATAAGTATTCGATCGAACGATTTCTGGTGATATCGTGGGACAGGCCGTAAAAATAATAAAAAACAAATAATAGAAACATGTGTAACAGGAATTAAGCACCCAGCTAAAAAATTATATATGGTCCATATATTTTTAATATATGAATGCATATAACTATATATGAATATGTATGAATTCATGTATGGAAATGTATGGGATTATACATGCGAAAAGTATTATATATGAATTGATATATGGACTAATATATGAAATGTATAATAATATATGAGCTCATATATGCGGATCCATATATAGAAATAAGATGTAATATATGGCGCCATATAAAAATACATGCATACATGATATCTCACATTAGATCACATTTGCAATCAAAAAAGCTTGAATTTTATCAATTCGATCTTTTTCTCTCTTTTTTTTATCACTGGGAAGTCTATTAGAAAATACATACGGTATGGAAAGTTTATATGCGTAGAGCCTCAAGGTTTAAAAAATAAAAACTCGTGTAACAAAAAAAAAATCATTCTTGTAGGATTTTATATATTGTTGGCCTATTTAATAAATCAAATAATCAAAAAGATAATTCAGTCATTAAATTATTATTAATTTTATAAAAAGTAACGCAATCCTCAGATATACATATTAAGAAACAAAATTCATATAAATGCCAAAAATAATATTAAAAACTAGTGTTAGTATAAAAACGGATTATTTTTTCTTTTATAATTGAACTAGTTTTTAATCTGATTTCTTAAATTATATATTGTGTACGCATGTGTGTTTTGAGTTTTTTTTAGTAATCGATTCACATTTTCTCTTAAAATGTCGAATGAAATGTCTTTTAGTTCGTTTTGAATTATTTTGCTCAAACAAATGTTTCATTAAACACAACCTTTCTCCACAAAATCTTACAAAAAAATAATTTTAATAATAAATATAATTTATTGTACAGCAGTGCGCTTTTTGAATCAATATGAACTTTGCATACTATATACCATATACCCCCATTTTTCGGATCCGAACCATATATGGGATATCATATATGCTCCATACATATTTTTTTAAATGGGCAATCTTATTTTAGATTTTGCTATATGTAGTTTATTTTTGAAGGTTAACAAAAAGTCAACAGCAGTTTTGAGTCGTTATGAAACTGATGAGACAAGGGAGTTGAATTCTCAAAGTCTGCAGAGGATTGTTTTGTTAAAGCAAAACAAGGTGATTCCTACAAAAATGCAGATTTTGCAAGAAAAACTTGTGGAAAGAAACTTGACTATAAAGTTTTGTCATCCAGGATCTGCAGAAAATCTTAAATACAGTCGAATTTTATCAATACTGCTGAGGGCACCACCACGTGTTTCTTCTGACTCCTCAAAAAAATAATTAGCCAACCAGCAGATGCTACTATCATCAAACCTATGTATTTATCATTTTATTATTAATTATACAAAAAAAAAATTATTAATTAAGAATACAAACCTACCCAGCTAAAAAAAAAATGTATGGATCATATATGATATCCCATATATGGTTCGGATCCGAAAAATGAGGGCATATGGGCATATATGATTATATATATTCATACATTTTCATACACGTATGTGTAAATATTCCCTCTACATTATGTAAAGTTCATATTCATAGTCTCTTGATTCAAAAAATCGCACTGTTGTGCAATAAATTAAATTACTAAAATTACTTTTTTTTTAGATTTTGAAGAGGGAGGTTGTATTTAATAAAACATTTGTTTGGACAAATAATTCAAAATGAACTAAAAGTCGTTTCATTCCTCATTTTAAGTCAAAAGGTGAATCAATTATTTCAAAAACACAAAACTCATATTCCTACATAAAATTTAATTTAAGAAATCAGATTAAAAACTAATGCAATTAATTATAAAAGAAAAAATAATCATTCTTAACAACACTTTTCAATATAATTTTTTGCAGTAAGAAGTCTTTTAATTTCGATTAAATTAATGACTGGATTATCCTGTTGATTATTTGATCCACTATGTATAAAATCATACAAGAATAGCTTTTTTTTTGTAACAAAAGTTTCTCTTTTTTAAACGTTGGGGGTACGCATATAAACTTTGCATACCGTATGTATTTTCTAATGGATTTCCAATTCACCAGTGATAAAATACCAAGTTTTTTTGATTACAAAAATGATCTTATGTCAGATATCATGTATGCATACATTCTTATATGGCTCCATATATTAAATCTTATTTCTATATATGGATCCACATATGAAGAGCTTCATTACTAAATTTCCATATATGAGCCCATATATTAAAATACATTTCATATATTAGTCCATATATCAATTCATATATAATACTTTTCGCATGTATAATCCCATACATTTCCATACATGAATTCATATATAGTTATATACATTCATATATTAAAAATATATGAACCATATATAATTTTTTTAGCTGGGTATATAATTTTTTATGCTCACTTGTTAAATTTTTTTACGCTGTTGATAACATTTTGTATTTCTTTGTGGCACAAAATTTTTAGCCATGATTCCTTTTTAGTGTACGCGAGTCAACTATAAGGCAAGCTCAACAAAATTTGAGCAAGAGCTCACAAAAGAAAGCAAAAGCTTGTTTAATGCATATGAAAATGAGCCCAAGCTCTTCTAACTTAGTTCAAACTGAGCAACACGTGATCAAACGTGAGCAGTGAGTAAAAGCATATATGTACATCAAATTTTATTATGCATACGACATGCACCTTTTACTCAAACAATCGAGTCCGAGCTCAAGCTCACGTTTTATGCATGAGACCCATTATGTTAAACTTTCATTAAAACAAATGAGAAGCTTAACAACAAATAACAAAGTTCTTTTTTTTTTTGTTATTTCTTACTTTACTTTCTGACTTTTTTATTAGTGCGTTAAAAAAATTTTAAACTTAAATTATAACAATTCCCATAAAAACACTAATTATTAAAAATAAATTTAATTTGTCCACAATTGTCATTTCCGAGCGGGCAATTGAAATTGAACTTATATTATTTTTTAATGTATTTCTACAATAACATTACAAAACATATTGTTGTTCTTAAGTTTAAGTAAAAAAAATCTGGGTAATCGGAAACATGCAAATGCAAGTTTTTTCTGATTTGACGTATTAATGCGGAGATAAGATATTTGTCCGTTTTAGAACTTTTTTATGAATTTTGGCATATTTTACCCTTCAAAGCATGTTTTAGCAGATATAATCTTACACGTATATTTCAGGATTTTTATAATTCTTAGACAATATTTTACATTTTTAGAACTTTTTTTGATACCTTATAGAATTTTTTTGAAGAGCATATTTTTAGTTTTTTTTTTATCATATTCATTGAATGCTTATTAAATACTTTTTGAAATCAAATTTCTGGTTTCCTGGGTAATAACACAATAATTTAAATACGAGTATGATCATCTGAAACACAAGAAAAAGAACTGGCAAAAGTTCAACATTACAAAACTTATTTGCAAATCTTACAGATAGATCATTGAACATGACAGACGTTAAAGATATTCAGTGGATGTATCATCACTCTCTGAATCCCGCAGTCTTCACTAGAACTTTGAGTAAGCAAAACATGGATAGCATAAATTGGACGAGGCAACTTTCTTCAAATTCGAAGCTACAGAGAAACTCGGGGCTGCTATAACAGTTATGGGAAACTTGAAACAGCAGAGGTCTATGAGATCTCCATCTATACTTTAAGCTAAAACATGTATGGCTTGAAATGCCTGAGTTCGAATCCCAGCAGTTCCCAGACATTACCCCTTATTCCAGTTGTCGACATCGGCATCACTTTAACACAATACCAAAAAATTGGATCTTGTTTACTCGCACCCGAGAACAATTTTAAGCTACTGATAATCTATTTCCGTTCCCTAGGGTCTATAAAATAGCATAAACCTGTCAAATGCAGTCAGTTATTTTCGACAACGGGTACACAAGCTCTAATTTTTTGGTATTGTGTTAAAGTGACGTCGATGTCGACAACTGGAATAAGGGGTATTAATTTTCTTTTTTCAATCAAGTTGCTGATCAATATTACAGCAAGCGAAAGGTAATAAACTGACATATTGTATTTTTTTTTCTGGTCACGGGGTATGAAAATAGTGTCTTTTAAACTCCTCTTACACTATCACCACATAAATGTGCCTGATGCGCGTAATAGGAAGTGTTAGAACTCGTAGCGGCCACCACCATTTGGGAAGCTAACACGTGACTTATTTTGTATTGTAACTCACACGAGTAGAAACAAAATCTGCTTACTTGGAGATATTGCGGCTATAATTTAATAAATATTTAACCAATAACTTACATACATTTCTTACCACATGCTATTCTTGCACCATTTTATTTGTCTTTCCAACATTAATACAAAAGCCAAATATTTTCATAACATTTACAAAACGAGAGTTGCATGAACAATGTGCTTTTAGCTTTTTTTGTTCTTCGTTTGCATGATGAAATGGTCGAAGTCATTAGCACGTGCACACGTATTAAGTTTCCTGCCACATGGTGGATACATAATTTTCTAAAATTAGCGCTAGTGTTGCCATATTTTATTTTTAAAAATATATACATATGTATACATATGGCTCATTTACTTAAACAATGTCATAACTCAAGATATGGAATTTTTGAGTTAATGATGCAGAAATAAACCTCATATTGTTCTTCATGTTGTGTAAAAATGTTATATAAATATCTTTAATATTCAGGTCCTGAAAACAAAATACAATTTTATTTTTCCATTAAGTTGTTTGTAAATTGAAATCTTTGAAGTCGTTTTCGGGAAAAACTGGCTTTTTTTAGTTATGATGTTCTTTTAGTAAAGGAGCAATAAATTTAAGTTAAAAGGTTGCAAAAGAGAATCTATAGCGCCATAGCGATACTTAAGGCCATGTAATCTATGCTATCGGTCAAATCTGGCTAGAGATATGGGAAATTGAACATTTTGGATGGACGCCACCCACCAAAAAAGATGCGAATCTTTGCGCCAGGTAACATTTCAATAGCATCAATAAGCCTTTTAAACCAGCAAATAATTTCCATGATATACCTACCTGGCATAATACTTTGTTTTATTTAAATTTAAAGGTGGTGAGCGCTTAATGGAAGACCATTTACAAACAAAAATACTCGCATAGATTTATGTTTCAGCGGGTTTTGAAATTTCGCACGAATTTCCGGTGATTACTCAGGTTAAAAACAAGGACTATATCCAAAATGTAAGTGATTTGCTTTTGGCATTTTAAAGCTTTTATGATTTCAAATATACATTTAAAAAAGATAGATGCTTATTTTATATGGCATCGCCGTATATTTTATTGGGCGTAGTACACCTAAAAATTGCGATTGCAATCACTTTCACATGGAATACTATGAGCGTGCTTATAATATATTTTCACAGGTAAAAAACATTTAAGGCCGGGGCACAATGAATCCGTCATGCGCTAAACTTCGCCTTTTTCAACTGAAATACATGGTTTCTTATGAGGTATTTTACATTCAGTACGTGTCCGTCAACGCAAAGTACAAAATTTGGTCAACTTTTAACTTTTTGTGTACGTTGAGTAGTTTGACAGCTATTGGTTCAATTTTTTGGTATGTTCTGATTTAGTGTTTTGTGGCAGCAAAAATAAAATTAAGCAAAATAAATAAACGAAATACAAAAAGTTGAATTTAATAAATAAAAAGGAGAATCGACCTATTAAGCTGCTCAAATGCTTCCGTCAATAAAGTACTCATTGTGCCAGCCTTCTCCGTCGTTGCGTTAATGTCAGTTGAAAAAGGCAAAGTTTAACGTATAACGGATTCATTGTGCCCCGCCCTTTAAATATATTCCATTTCTTCTCTTAAATAAACATTGTTTTCTCTCGCGTTATAGTCTTTAACAAACAACTAAGTAGTAGGACGTTTAAATGTTTACCCAGGACATGTGAGTTTTGTCATTAGCTACACAGAAAAATATCTCGTAGGTTAATCTCACCAATTCAGATTATCAAATTTACACTCTATAGCATTTGTTGTTGGAATTTCAAAGCAACAAATTTTGTGTGATTATTAGGACTTATTATTTAAATGTTAAACACTTTTTTAATACGCTCATAGTACACCAATAGGGAAATACTTCCCTTGCAAAAGTTTAAGTTTCTGGCATTAGGAAGTCATTACTGAGATCTAGTGGATCAATACTGGAACGGGATACTTTAGATCAGTGGCCCATAAATCACTAGACCGCTCGCATTAAATATATACTTTAAGATCCGGCTGTAAATGCGGAAGATAAAATGAAAACCTTAAAAAGGTGAACTCTAAACCCGGAAAAAAATTTAAGAATTTTCTTTCCGAAAATACTTTATATTCGAATGTGTACGACAGTACCTTTTTATTTTATCTGTGGTACTAAGGTGTTCGAATCTTCGACTTTTTCCAGAAACTGGTTTTCGAATAGTTCGAATATTTGAAATTATGAAAAACCCGGTTTCGGTTTTTATAATTCAGGAAAAACCGAACAACAAAACTAAAAACACTTTGCAAAAAAAACCGACAGCAATATTGTGAGAAAAAACCGGGTTTCAAAACCGGTTAAACAACCGAGTCGATCACCTTAGGTGGTACGCTATACTATATACTGCTGGCATTTACAGTTCACAGCACATATATCGCCGCTGTTTTAAATAATCAACCTAACTGATTTTTTTTAATTATTTAAGTCCACAATTAGACGTTAAATACCCAGCAAAAAATTTCAAAAAAGGTAATCGAGTTTAGAATTAAGCATTTTTGGTGGCAGCTATTCCTTACAGGATTACCAACTTAATGATTTTAACAAGGCGTGAGACTAAAAGAATTGATTCTTGAGAAGTACTTACTTTTTTATTTGGCAACTTATTCACGTAATCGATTTAATCTAAAAGAATCATTTTCCTCATTTATCAACTTACACATCATTTTTTAAAATTTTAGGTAATGTGATTTGTAAGCGAGTAACGAAATTTGCTAATCAGAAAAGTAAGTCATTATATGGCAAGTAGTTCTGATGGAAATGTGTAATTTTTTGCTGGGTAATAATCAGTTAAACAGCAAATATGCAATTTCATGTTTTTTCTTGTGCGAAGTATTAATGCGAAGATAAGAAATTTATGCGTTTGACAACTTTTTAAGAATTTTGTCATCGATTTTTTAGTGTATATTTCAGTCTTATATGTATACTTTAAGCTTTTGTTTTAATTTTTAGAGCAATTTTGACATTTTTAGGACATATTTTAATACTTCATAAAATATTTTGTATATTAATATGCTTACAAGCCATTTGTTAGTCTAAATCTCATTTTAATTGTTCTATGAGTAAATTACATATTCTATGTGTATTTGGTTTATTTGTTAAGCACACCAAAGGAATTTCTGGTAAAAAAAACTTAAAGAGAGACTGCAAATTGGAGGACCAATCTCGACCTAAAGTCCACTTGATATCGACTTAAAGTCTAATTGATCTCAACTTAAGGTCGATTTAATCTCGGATTGAAGTTGACTTGATCTCGAGTTAAAGTTGACTTGGTCTCGAGTTAAAGTTGACTTGGTCTCGAGTTAAAGTTGACTTTAACTCGCCTTAAAGTAGACTTCAACTCGTCCTTAAGTCGAATTGATCTCGACTTAAAGTATATTTGAAGTCGACTTGATCTTGACTTAAAGTCTAATCGAAGTCAACATGATCTCGACTTAAAGTGCAGTTGATCTCGAATTACAGTTTACTTAAATTCGCCTTAAAGTAAACTTCAACTCGACTTAAAGTCGACTTTGTCTCCACTTAAAATCCACTTAATCTTGACTGAAAGGCGACTTTATCTTGCCTCTCAACTTGAAGTCTAGTTAAAGTTCACATCAATTCCTTTTAAAGTCGACTTAAGCTCGACTTGATCTCGTTTTAAAGTAAACTTGATCTTGACTTGAAGTGTACTTGATCTTAACATAGAATCGAATTGATCTCGACTTAAAGTCTACTTGAAGAAGGCTAGAAGTCGAATTGATCTCGACTTAGAATAGAACTCAACTCGAAATAAAATCGGCTTGGTGTAGACTTGATCTCAAATTGAAGTAAACTTCAACTCAACTTAAACTTGACTTGAATTCAAATTAAAGTTGACCTCAACTTCCCTTGAACTCTACTTAAAGTCGAATTGATCTCCACTTACGGTCAGCTTGATCTCGACTTGAAGTCAACTTAATCTTGAGTCAATGTACAATTGAAGTCAACTGTAAGTCGACTTAAAGTAGACTACAATACGGGTTCGTTCAACCTTAAACTTAAGGTTTCCTATGCTAAACATAGAAAATGCCTGTGGTAAAGAAAGCATTAAAGTTAAACGCCATTTGTGAGGAAAATCCTAATTTGCAAACAGAAGGTGGTTAGTTAAAAGAGCGATGATATCTTAACCCGTTAATATGAAAAAGTTTATTATTAATGTATCAAGTTTACTTCAGCATAGCAAAGTAATAAATAGTCATTCCCTTGGATCGTCGGAAAATTTTAATTCAATTAAAGGCGTTTGTATGAGTGGATTTAGATCAAGGACAAGCAAAAGCTCCGTGGGCACTTCGTTAAGCTCTTATTTACACGTACGGAAAAAAACAACTCAATCTCTCATAAGCACTCAATACCAGCGATGCCAATTTAGCGCGTTTCGCGCTAGATTTAGCGCGTTTTAACTATGTCAAGGGCGCTTTTTTCCGTCTTAGTGCGTTTAATAAAAAAGCGCTAAGTTGGCGCGTTTTGAATAAAGTCAATAATACCATTTCAGTTCCATATTTTTTAACTTTTCTTCTATAAATTTAACAATTTTCTAATATCAAAAACTCTGATAACATTTTTTAAATTAGTTAATGATTCAGCTGTCGCAAACAAAATTCGCTTGACCTTGGTTAGAATTAAAAACGAATTTTAATACTGTAATGGCAAATAATTTGAAATTTTACAACAAAAAATATGTACTACATACAATAACCCAAGAAATTAAAATAAATTACAAAGCATCTATTATAGCTGAAGTACAAAAAGCATTTGAACCGCAAAACTGTTCCACAATTTATATGTTGTTACAAAGTTTTACAAATAAATTTGGAAAACGATTCTGATTCTGCAGTTTATTAAAACATAATGTCGAGGAAGCAATATTGCAAAATCTGAAAAATTAATTGTGATACGAGTACTAATACATATGTACATCGACTTTTATTGAAATTTAATTTAGCGCGTAGAAAATAGCGCGTTTTTGCCTTAAATATTTGACAATGCTGTAACTTAGCGCGTTCTAGCGCGTTTTAAGAAGGGTAGTAGCGTGTTTGGATTATAAATAGTTGGCATCGCTGCTCAATACAGCATACATTTTACTCTCTTTCATATTATCACTAATACATAAATAATAAAAAGATGTATGTGTGTGCCTGACTTTGATTTAGATCATTGGTGGGCGCTGCGAATGTATTAGTGAACTGTCAATGTATTGAGGCTGTAAGCTACCCACCAAACACAAAACCACACAGTTCAAATAGTAATTAAAAATAAAACATTTCCTTAGCAAGCAGTTAATTGTAAAAAACTTTTTCAAACTTTAGTTTCGTATGGTCCACTGATAGCAACTATTTTTCTTATTTTTTTCCAAATTAATATTTCTATTTTTATTTAAAACTGTTCTCTTTCCCTACCATTAAACTTACGAATATCGCTATGAAAAACATCATAATGTCTTTTGAGAGATATATACCTTTTTTCCCCTTAAATGTTTGATAACATAAAAGGCATTGTATGTTACCAAATGCGTTATTTATAATAAAATATTTTTCGAATATCAGAAATTTGAAATGAAACACGTGTGTTTGCTGGATAAATATTCTTGAAAATAATATGTAAGCATACGCCTCATGCACATTCGTCGCTGTCTCACCGACGACTACATTAAAGAGGGTAAGAATACGTGTGAATGCTCTTAGCGAAATTGTGCCAAGAAACGCGCATCAGTGACTTAGATTGATAATTAACAGTGTGCCCAAAAATATGTTGCACTTGCTACAAATGCTTGCTTGTACACAGTTAACTTGCTGTAGCATTTTTAATGTTTTTGTACATTTTTTGATAAACTGTTTTATATTAGTTAATTTAACCAATTTTGTTGTTTAGAGCAATTTTTTTCTGTGTACCATACTAGTGATTTCCTTTATACTCTTTATAGCTCTGAACGTACATATGTATGTATGTAAGTATATGTATGTCTGTCTAATGTTTGATATGTTTGAATATGACGTGCTTAACTCTGGAATGCACAAATCATTTTGGAAGTTGCAATGCAAACATACAAAAATTGTTTTCTCTTCTTAAAACAAAATATACGTATCGCAAGCGCTGTCCTCAAACCCTGCTACAAAAATTTAAAAGGAGTTTGAAAACAAGTATTTCATGGCTTTTAAGTTGTTCTACACGCATGTGGAAATAAAATAACTAAATACGTGTACGAGCGAGCGTTCGTTCTCATAACATGAGTTCCAAAAGTATATTTTCGTCATAAATACGAGCGGGTGTGAGTTTAAAACTCAAAATCTCATATAATATTTTTAAAATGTTTATGTGTTTAGTATGTGTTTCGTCGAGACATGTTTTAAATATAGTTTATTTGCTAAGCGCTAAAACACTGAGTGCAAAGAGATTCCTTTCGCAAACTATTTATTTAGAAGTTTTGTGCAACTCCAAAGCACGCTTATGTAATAAAGTAAACAAAACTTTTAGCTTAAGGTCTGGCAATAAAATGTATACCGGGATTTTAGAAAAAAAAATATTATTAGAGAAATATGTGACAAGTCCATTTGCTTAATTTATGCAAACAAAGACCATCATAATTAGCGAATAATAAAGAAAAAAATAAAAAGTTCCAGATTTAAAATATAGATAAATATAAATATTTGAAATTACATATGAGTATATGAAATTATTTAAGCTGGCTGTAGCATTAAAGATCCTGCTTGGTATCCAAACTTGGAACAAAGTCCTGAATTTTTTTTTCATATATTTGCTAGAAACTTAAAACAATTTTTAACTTTTAAAAAAATAAATATAAATTCCTTAAAGTTTATCATTAAATTTATGGCAAATTTTAATTGAGTTTCAAATAAAATCTTTTTTTTTTTTCATTTTCTAGCAATAATCATATTTTCTTGCAATTGTATACGAAATAAGGAAAACCCATTGAAAAGTTATCGGAAAAATGTCTCTGCAAGAGCAACATTAAAACTAACACAACAGCAAAAGGAAAATATTATATTCATACACAAAGTATTTATACAATAACTTTAAATAAATGCACACTAATGCATGCACATGCACACACTCACACACACACACACACACACATACACAGTTACACTCATATCTCACTGACTGTTATTAGCCTCATCAATTGTGCGCTTAGCAAACAACATTAAAAATAATTATAGACATTTTCCAAGACAACTTTTCCAACACATCCATACCATTTTATTTTTTTTGGCAAAAAATTTTGCCCCGAAAGAGAGATCGGCTGGGAGAGATTGAAAGGCAGATATATATGGGGGAACAGAGAGGGATTTTTAAGGGAGCGTAAGTAAAAAGCAACATAAAGCTAGAGCAATATAAAGCAGCTAACGAAATGTATACAAAAATACACAGCATTCATTCAATACGACAATGATGACGATGATGATGATGATGTTGATGAGGACGTCCATGACGTTGCAGCAAACTTTTCTTCAAAAAGGCAAACTGCAATGCAATGAAATTGCTATTTGCTTTGACGATAAATCTCTGCACTTGAAATTGGGATGGAGTGCAGTGCATTTAGTACATTGTGCTGTGGAATACAAATGAACAAATTCAGTTTCATCATGGCATTTTACCCTTTTTTTAAGTTATTTAAAGGAATTAGTTCTATAAAACATACGAATCTGTGGACTGTATAAGAAAGCAGAACTGGGGAAATCAAATAATGATGTAAAGATAAATTAGGAAAATTTAAACGCAAGATGGAAACCAAATGCATTAACAGAGGTATGTTAACTTGATAACATAGCGCTGTGAGACATGAAAATCTTGGAGCACAGAAAAAAATTGACAACAATTATTTTCAATAAAACCATGTTATTGAATAAAATTTTTAATTTCAATAATATTTGTCATTAACTTGAATATTGTATTTATCAATTCCGCGCATTTTAAAATATCATTTAATGTCATTTATTTGTGTTGGTGTTTTCCTTGGTTGTTGATTGACTCAACCTGGTCATGTGTTGATGTTGTTGTTTTTTTTTTTTTTTTTTTTTTTTTTTTAATTGCTTGCGTTGTATACGTGTGAGTTCGGACAAGAAACCGAAAAACGTCGTGGCTTGTTTTTTTTACTCAACAAAGTTATTTTTAGATTATATCAAGACAATGCGCACATAAGAAATCATGTTTTGCTTCTATTCATTATTTGCTTATTTAATAATGATTTGCTCTTTAGCTGAGTGGTGAGTACGTTAGTTTATTAGTGAAGAGATTGCCGGTTCGACTCATCCCAAACACATTTACTTTTAATAGCAGCCAAGCAAAAGCAAACAAAAAGGGGTTGAAATGAAAAATGTAACATTCATCCACACACACACACAATAACAATTATCACTGAAAATAAAATTTCAGCCAACAACTTTTTTCTTTGATTCATTAAATTTCTTTTTTGACTGAAAAAAAAATATATTCAATAAACGTGCATACAATTTTATTTATCAATAATGCAAAAATCGTCATCACAGAAAATTCGAAAGATTTTTTTATTGAATCAACGATTTTCGTATTCAAATATCAAAATCATTTTTTTCTGTGAGGTAATGTATTCAAATGGCATTGTGACCGGAATATGCATAATTTTTTATACATGAAAAATTTGGATTTTTTAAGGCCACTGCCTGGTCGAATGAAAATATTTTTGGAATTTATGTCTTTTGTTCTCCTTGGAGAACAGACCTTCTAGTAGGTGGCCTGCGCCGACCTTAATCATGACGTAAGGCTCAGAATGTGGGCACCACTGTTGACCCTCTACTTTTGTAGTAAATGTTAACTATATAATTGTACGCCTTCTTTGCTTGTTAAACAATCCATATTCGTAAATGAAAAAGCTTTTACCAAATAAATGATACAGCACATGACAATTACTTAACAGCTGACAGTCTTACCAGGGGGTCGATTCTGGTTCTGTAATAATGTGAAGTGAAAAAAAACGTTTCATTTTCGTTTTCATAGCAACTTTTCACACCGTCTTTTCACAGTTTCACAGATTGCGATTCTGGTTCAAGTAATGAAAAAATGTTTCATTCCAGTGTAGCTGTGAAAAGTTTGTATTCATGTTATTTAACTTTAATTGTCAAAAGCAGAGATCTAAGTTTCGCAGTTATGATGCCGCGCTAAGCCGCATGTAATTTTTTGTTATTGCTTGAGCCGCTGCCGCTGCTTATATTTATGATTGAAGTATATAATCTGGCTTATGTTTTGAGTCTGATTTATTTATTAAAAAACAAATATATAAATAATAAGAAATAGTAATTGTTTTTGCAACTACACACATATGTACAATGTACATACATACATACGTAATTTAAATACATGAGGAAAAGTTAAGTTCAAACAACACAGTTGCTTTGCTTTTTTTTCATGCATACTCATGAACATGCATACATATATATGTTATGTATTTTATTCTAGTGTGCATGTTTCTGGCAGGTAGAGAAAAATGTAAAATACCAGCATAAACCAGGATTTCAAAAAAAGGATAAACAAGCTAAACAAATATTTTTTTAAGAAAGTGCATACGAAGATTTAAACATACCTATGTACATATGAATGTACCAACACCCACAAATTAGCATACGTACATATGTACACATTTATGTAAATACACATATTTTTCATGTAGAAATTGACATATTGTTCTACAAAGTTCCTCATAGTGATTCACAAATAAAAACAGTTTTTAAAGACTTTGGAATTGTTACATTGATTTCTTTTAATTTGAAATTTATTTGCTGGTGGTTCAGCGTTGTCTATATATTTCATTGTTGCTATAACAAATCATCAGTAGACTTCAACCACACATTTTGAATAGTCACAAACCTCTTATCTTATACACAGACTTTCAAGAACTATTTGAGATTTCACAAATAATAATATTTTTGAAAATCACAAAAGAAAAATAAGCGTAGTAGGCTTTGAGACTAATACAAAAAACCCAGCAAATAATTTATATCCGATTTGAATCTATTTTATTTTTCTACACCGAATAATAAATTTCTTAAATGATACATTGATTTATCTTTTCAGTACTAGAAAGCTACATATTTTCTTTCGCAATTGGAGTTTGAAACTTTTTTCAAGAAAACATATTAATTTTTGTGTGGTATGGCATTTTGATATATTAATTACTATAAAATTTCATAATAAAAACTATTCAAGTAAACATTTCAAGTTAACTTTCACTCGGCGCCAAATTATTTTTTTGCCGCCGATAATAACTTAACTTATGCCTCCCTCGGCTTCTGATCAATTGCCAAATTATGCAAATATGAACATGAATAAAAATAGTTAGAAAATGTCGGGATAAAATGTTTTAATGGACCTATCAGACGAAATTACGGATGAGGATAAGTGAATTAAATATTTTAAAAGTGTAGAAGTAGTATTTGTATGCGTTTTTCATGGGGTTTCCATGCTTTTTCACTAATGAATTGTGTGTGTAAAAAAACTTTTCATATGAAAAGGTTTTGACACTTGTGTACACTTTTTCATAAAACGAGAATCAGTAATGACGTGTAACTGTGAAAACGCTTTGTTTCATTCCGATTGTTTTTTCATATGAAATCATTTCAATTTGGTTTTTATTTTTTCACTGAACTAGAATCAGAAACACTATGATAAGATGAAAAAAGTTTTCATTTCACATTATCACAGAACCAGAATCGACCCCCAGCCAGGCGATTTTAAAACCACTAAAGCCGCGTTCAGACTATTATACTTTGTATTTATACTTGTCAAAAATTCAAATAATACGTGCAAGTGTGATAGTCTGAACGCAAAATGTCATTAAAGTGGCAAATAATACGATGAAAATTTTGACATCCCATCAGGGTTGCATTTTCACACAAACTAAATTTCCAAGTCGGTTGTTTCATCGCCGATAGCGTGTCGTCATTGATGTAATGTTTTGTCATATGTATATCGGCTCAAAATTTTGAATAAGTGAATCGTATGGAAGTATATTTCGTTGAAGTAATTTTTTAACGTTTTTGTAATATCTTTTCTTAAATTTTTCTGCTATTTACATAGTACATTTTTAACTGCTGAATTTTTTCAAGTGCCGGCGCGTCCCCGCCTACATGAAACCGCTTTACCGCCGCTAGTCAATGAATAGCACAGACATTTTCACTGAACAGCTGTTTTGTTTTCAGCTTGTATTACACATTTTATTTGAAGTGTGATAGTCTGAACACAATATGTGATTTTACGTTATATTTTTCGACAGTCGCAAAGAATGTATTTAGATTTCTGTATCGTAAAATGTGATGAAAGTATTAATTATAATAGTCTGAACGGGGCTTAAATGGATAACTCTGTATTATTGGACAACACAGTTTAAGTGAAAAAATTAAAAATATTGGCTACTCAGAAGTTCAACTTAAACTGAAACTAAAATCAATTCAAGCTTAGAGTTGTACCGACAAAATCAATTCTCTTCCTCTCAAGAATAGAATAGAATAAATAGAATTTAAACCCCACAAGGCACATTGAAATATTGAGCTCAAACTTTACTAAAATTGGCTGAGTACATCAAAGATCAATATTGCTTCGCGTTAATGTCTAATAATTATCAAGACAAAACTTGGTTGCTTTTCTGGCCTTAGCTGTTTGAATTAGTAATTGATTTTAAGTTTATTTCCATCGTGGGAATCCCATTCTTACTTAACGTCGTGATACACTATCCTACACAATTGTATGATTTATGAAAAAAATACAACCCTGACTTCATCATACCAGGGTTGTATTCTCTCAAAAAACGCTCAATTGTGATGGATACTGATTCACGACCTGTACGAGTATTTGGTAGGAATTACTATAATTTGAGCAAAAAAACGTTATAATTTAGTTTATATTCTATACATTTTCCTATCTAATCTGGTAACAGCGATATTAAACAAATTTAAACTTTTACAGCTCTGCAGCGCACACAAGACCATACCTAGCGATTTTTTTTTAGGTCTGGTAAGCATAAAGTACGGGAGTTTATGATTATGGGCTCAAGAATTCAACTTTCTTATAGTTTTATTATAATGTAATTTATTTTATTTTTTTCGTTCCATTTATCGTTTGTTGTGTTGGCTGGTGGATATAGTCGTGTGCGTTAAAATTTAGTTTAAATATTTCTGCACTTTCGTTGCGAAAATATGTAAAACGAGATGAAAAGAAAGAAAAAGTTGTTACCGAAAAATCAAATAATCATAAAGCAAAGTAAATGTGTTCTATTCGGTTTCTAGCACTAGAATATACTTTTATGTTTTCCTTTTAACTTTCTTTTCTCGTTAGTTGTTTATGTGTTTGCATTGTATTGCCGAAATGTGTCTGGTTGCCACCAGTTATCGTTTGTAGCAATGCTAGAGTTGTATTTTATGTTATTGGCACTTATTTATTTTGTTTTTGTAAAGCTGCAATGACTTAATAATAGAGAGCTAAAGTCATTTCTTTATCGGATATATTTCTTTCCATATGTATAAAATTGTAATAAAACAATTTTTATAAATTGGTATATATACTACAACTTTTTAGTTTAAAGACAAATAATTGTTAATTATATTCAAATACACTAAAGGACAGAGAAAAAAAGGAAATTAGTTTTTAATCGTCAAATTGCTTGAACTAATAAAAACAAAAGTAATTAAATTTCCAATTATTGCCAAAATGCTGATATCAATCAGAGAATTGATAAAATTTAAAAGAGGAATTATTTCTATTTCATTAATGAAATACATAACTACATTTAATTAAAAATTCTAAAATAACCGGGATAATTAGTTATATTCGGGATAATTAGTTATATTCACCCTTATTTCAGTTGTCGCCATCGACGTCACTTTAACACAACGCAAAAAAATTGGTGCTGGTATATCCGTTGTCGAAAACAACTGACTCATGTTGGCGTGTCTATGCTCTTTTCTAGACCTTAGAGAACAAAAAAAGATTGTCAGTTGCGCAAAGTTGTTCTCGAGAGCGAGTAAACAAGCCCCAATTTTTTGGTATTGTGTTAAAGTGACGTCGATGACGACAACTGGATTAAGCGTGATTAACTGAATTTATAAATTAATTGAAAATAAATTCAAAATCAATTAATCTTAATGATTGAATTAAACAACTCCATTATTTAAATATTCAACGCAATAAAATATATATTGAGTAAATTAAACAATTTGATTGAAACTTGTACTAGAAATTAATCAGCTACATTTGAATAAAAGAGCGAAGATAAATAAAGGGTGTCCCAATAAGAACGCAAGATTTAAATTTTAAATAAAACACAGATATTTAAAAAAAAATCGCGAAACTTTATTATATCGTAAAGTACACAAAATGAGGTTATCTGTGGAACAACAAATCGGGCAGATGGCCGCCGCGGCTTTGCTGGCACACACGCGATCTTTTAATGAAATTTTCAATGGCTATTTTCCATAAATGCTGCGGTATTTCATTAATGCAGCGTCCAATTTCCTCTTTTAAGGCTTGAGTCGTCGTCGGCTTATTCGCGTAAACCATCGACTTCAAAAAACCCCAAAGAAAAAAGTCTAATTGTGTTAATAGCACGATCTAGGCGGCCAATTCTGGTCTCCAAAACGCGAAATAACACGAACGGGAAATGACTGATGTAGCAATTGAATTGTTTCTCTGGCTGTATGACATGTGGCGCCGTCTTGTTGAAACCACATGCCCTCCACATTCATTTCTTCAATGCTAGGCACGAAAAAACTGGTTATCATTTCACGATACCGAACACCATTGACTGTTTGCGCTTGACCTGCGTTTGAGCGACATCATCACGTACAGCTGCGACATTTTGGTCGATCGACCTGGTCGAAGGCGCGTTGTTGTCTTTACATCACTAACAGACCCAGTTTCGGCAAATTTATCCATTAATCTCTTTACAGTTGACTCTTTTGGAGCATTATTGTGACCCCAAATTGATCGCAAATTTGCGAACTGTAGCCGCAAAACTTTCACCATTTTGGTAAAACAATTTTACAATGAGAATGCGTTGTTCATTAGTGTAGCGCTCCATTTTTACTAACCTCGTACCTTCTACTAGCAAACAATAACAATTGTTCAAATGTCAAACAATGACACTTCGAATGGCGCCAAATTTAAATCTTGCGTTCTTGTTGGGACACCCTTTATATTTTGAAGTAATAACTAACGTCTAACTAAGACCTAAAGGGTTTTCTATTAAAAGCGTCCTTATTTTAAATTAGGAAGTCAATAAAACAAACAGTGTGCGCAAATCAAAATTACCTATTGTATAATGAAGACATTATTTATGGAATCCCTGCAAATAATATTGGAGTACGTGGTCCAATCTAGATGAAACAGACTAGTTACATCATGGTCCAATGTCATTGTCATTGTCAAATGTCATTTTCATACAAGCATTCAATGCTGCACGATAAGTGTTCGTGTTTAAACGAATATGATCGTTCTTCTTAGGCACTCACAATTGTATGCGAGTAGTCTATAACTATTCCATATGAAGTAGTTTTGGGGTTAGTCCGACGTAATGCAAAGTTGGACCATGTGGTCCAACCCTAGGACATCGCAATGTTAAATCGACCACCTTTTTTCATATATTTGGAGTAGTTTTGGAGTACTCCAACTCCTCTTTGGACTAGTCCTTACATGCGTGTATGGACGAGTCGCATTATTTGCAGGGATATAACATCATACGGATATCAAGTGAGGCCTCGCTGGGTGGCACTTATCCAAAATATCCAATTTCTCATGGCTTTGGGGCGTAAATGAGCCTGCATTTGATCGATTAGTTGGTCTTGAGAACTGCTGTGGTTTCCATATTATATACATAGACCTGCGACTTAAGAAAACCCCTGCAGAACACATCTTACGGGGTGAAATTGCACGACATTAGTGGTAAATTGACATCAGCTCCACAGAAGATGACCTGTTCCTCAAATCGCTATTGGATGTTGAATCTAACGCCGTTCTGTTAAAACCATTTATATATCTGTTGTTAATGTACATATCATACAATATTGGTCGAAGGAAATTATTAATCAATGACCGGTAGTGTTTGCTGTGGACAGTGATGTCCCGACTAACATCATGCTAAAGTGATATAGTGATAGATGATACCGACAGCCCAAAATCCACAGCAAACACTAGGCTACTATCGTCCCCCAAGTTCTATAAGTATGTTTATAGAAATGAGCTTCATGGCTCCAGAGTCCATTCAAAGATCACACGTCGTTATCTATGGTCATTTGCCTTCACCTAATCCGTGAGTTGAGTTTTGTATGGGTTCAGACCACAGAACAGCAATGAGTAGTGAAAAAGTGAGTAGAGTGGAATCTTGACGTACAATTTCTTGTACTATAGCGAACTCATACTTATTGCAATGTTGTCTATGAATCATATTCATTCATTCATTAACAACATTTATGACGTTGTTGATTTTAATAACTCAATGCCTATGGACGATGCAAAATAAGTATGATTCATAATGTGAACTTGGCATACTAACATTAAAGTTCTCATTATGAGGTTATGTATTTCTCTGTTGTTTTTGATTTGTAAACATCTATACGCTAAATTTTGAGTGAGATGCACACCGCGTTGTCAAATCGGTGTGAGCTATATATGAGTGCATTAGTGTTTGAAAGAAGCAATATAAACCTATTTAAAATATTGTAAATACATAGGAATTTGCTGTTTTTTTTTTGTTTTTGTTTTATTTAACTTGATAATTGCTTCATTAGGGTTTAGTACACCAAAGGTAAAAATGAACCCTATTGTTTTCGCTACGCTGTCCGTCCGTCTGTCACAGGGTATTGAATCGAGAACCGTAAGAGCTACGGACCTGAAATTTGGACACAGTGTGTAGACATTTGGCCGCTACAACAACAAATACATGAGAGTTAAATATTAAAGGGCGTTACAAACGAGCAATTGTATGCACAAATGTATAAAGACTTGTAAAATTAGTGTATTTTTATACAGACTACAACAATTAACACTAAATTTAAAAAATTTAAATTAAAGGGTGTTCCATCAGTTAATGCGATTTTGACCTTGTAATTTTTACAACTTGCTGTATCTTGGAAACCGTAAGAGCAAAACTCTTGAAATTTTCAAAAACGGTAAAATTAAAAAAATCAAAAAATTATAAAATCGCCAAATCTAAAAAAATCGGCAAAACGAAAAAAATTAAAACAAATTTCTAGGACTAAAATAAATCGAGAAAAAACGGAAAAATTGCCAAAATGAAAAAAACCCTTTAACAAAAAAATCGCCAAAATGAAAAAATTGCAAAAAATTAAAAAAATCGCCACAATAAAAAAACCCCAAAAACAGAAAAAAATCGCCAAAATTAAAAAAATTGCGAAAATTAAAAAACCCATTAGAGAAAAAAAAACATCAAAACGAGAAAAAGCGACAAAACTGAAAAAATCGTTTAAACTGAAAAAACTTAAAAAAAAAGGAAAAAAGCCACATCAATAAAACGCTCATAGCCGAATGTACGGAACCCTTCGTGCGCGTGTCAAAGTCGCACTTTACTAAATTTATTTTAATTGCATTGCGTACACAACAACAAGAACAGTAACAACTAAACGATGATCAGCAGAAATTAAAAATTAAATAGTAAAAGTAAAGTAAAGTAAAAAGTAGATGAGCACTGCAGTGTACCACTAAAATTTCAGTAAAAATAATAAAAAATTTTTAACCAGTAAATTTTTACTGATTACTAAAATTTTGTTCTACAATTTTTATAAAGTGTCTAAATGATTTATTATATGATGAGGTGCATTGAATTTTCAGTAATCAGTAATGCCCGTATTCATAATGAAATTCTACCAAGTGGCTACATTTTTTTCATACAAAAATTTCAAAATTTGAATGAAAAAAACTTTGCCACTTGCTACAATTTTATTATGAATACGGCCCTACGATTTTACTGGTAATGCAAATTAAATTTCATTAGCAGTAAAAATTTACTGAATTTTTTCAGTAATCAGTAAATTTACTGCTTACTGCAATTTTTAATGCAGTACATATATACTGCAGTGTGCCCATTTACTAACCAAATAAGTTTGATAAAACAAATAAAAACCAAAAAATTCCTATGTATTTAATATTGAAAGTTATGATACTTTTAATTAATTAATTTAAAAAAATATATACTAAAAGCATAAGTACTTCCAACTTAAAAAAAAATTTCATTATTAGATGTTTACACATCTCCCCTGTGATCGGACTCACATTGCTTTTTTTTTGTTTGTTTTTTTTTGCAGGATTTGAGAAACAACTCTATTTACTACTATTGTATACTACTTGTAAACTGTTTAATGACTAAACTTTTAAATAAACATACATGCATGAGTTGAGTGAATCAATGTGAGTAGTATATATAAGTATTTTCCTGAAATTAGAAATCAAACGGAGGTCATTTATGAGTGTGAGTATGGTATGACTATGATGTCGTATTTGTTTCAACCTATACTTATAAATCAATGTCCTTGTGAGTGTGAGTAAATCAGAGTAGTTGAGTTTAAATGATGTCTACTCACTTATATTTAAAATTTCATGAGTCAGTATGAATACCGAAAAGACCATTCATTGCCTATCACTGAAAATGTTGCCAGAATTTCTAAGAATAAAATCTGCAAAATTTAACAATTTTTCGCGAAAAAAAAACTTCAAAATCTGCATTTTATTTTTAAAATCTTCAAAAAATCTTGAAAGCAATTTTCAAAACAACTTGTTTTATATTTTATTCAAAAAACTTACATAAACATGTGTAATATAAATATTTTTTCATTAATCCATATTCATAAAATTTAAACTCGGATTAAAATCTATTTTATGTATTTTGTAGAAAATTTGGTTATTTTCGTAAAATAGCTTTCAAGCACATTTTATTTTTTATGTTCATAGGCCTTTAATGTATGAAGAATGGGTGTTTCGTTTCTGCTTAAGAAACTCATCAGCAGACTTCAACCAATAAATGTTTGAAATAAGGTAAAAAGTTTCATATGTCTATTGAACGACTATCAATATGTTATTAAGAATTAGGTACACAAACATAATAGATAATGGGCCTTATTACGAGTGCCGTATTACGACTTTGACTACGACAATTTTTTAATAGAGTCAAGAACATTGCAATATTTTTTCTTCGATCTAAGTTAAAATCTACTAGTCGAAGTCGTAATACGATACTCGTAATAAGGGCCGTTATTCATAAAAATTATTTTGCAGTACAAAACGTTTCACACAAACTTCCATATAAAGTTTGTTTTGTAAACCTTTGTAAACCAAAACTATTTTTTATGAATGCGGCAGGATAGGCTTAAAAGCCTCAAGCAAAAATCTTTGATTTTGAACCCATTGTTATTTTCTCATTAGCTTTTTACAATTAGCAGCCACTTTGGTTGAAGTCTCCTGATGAGATTGGCGGCTTTTCTACACGCGAAGTTTACTTGGCAAAGTTTTTAGTTTGATGAAGAAAAAAGAATATTGAATAAGATGTTTTTTCTTTTCTATCCTACAAACTCAAGACTTTGCAAAGTAAACTTTGCATGTGGAAACCGCGTCTTTCCTTAGGAGAAACGAAATACATATGACCAACAAAAACATAAAAATTCTTTATAGTCATGTGCAAATAATATAAAATGAATGACAAAAGAAATTGGATGTATAAAATATTATACAAAAAGTCATTTAATTTGTTGCATAAATATCCAAAGGACTTCGAAGTTTTATTTTATTCAAGTTCACTTGACTAAAAATTCTTTCGACATTTGCAAATGAATGTGCTAAAGGCATTACATTTTGAATTAGCTTAGGGCCGCAAAATCGTTATCAGAATAAGATCGTTTTATATCAAATATTTGTTTTCAGAAACTTGCCAAAGTTACTTCTTCTTTTTCTCTAGTGATGTCTTCTAAATTCAAAAATTGTAACTCTCTAAACTATGAGTCGTTCACACATAAAAAAAAACAAGAAGTAGTAGAAGTATTAGGAATTATGTAAACAATTTGGAGTTGAAAAATCTGCGTTTTTAGGCCAAAAATCTTCAAATCTGCATTTCGTCTTTTTGGAGGGTAAAAATCTGCAAAATCCAGATAAATCTGCATGTCTGGCAACCGTGATTCACTGGTTCAGACTAGGGACGGAAAATGACTTCTTGGATTTTGTATCAACTATGGAAACAAAATGTACTTTTTAGACCATGACGGTACCATTTTTTTTTAATATTTATTAATAAAAAAAGAAACTTAAAAAAAAGTCTATAAAAATTCAGAAGTGTACAATAAAAAACAGAATCTTAACAGAAATGTGTATAAAAATTCAGTATACAATAAATAATGACATAAAAAATATTAATATGTATTACATTCATAAAGGTACATTCTAATTTGAAAATTTATTTGCTGGTGGTTCAGCGTTGTCTATATATTTCATTGTTGCTGTAACAAATCATCAGTAGACTTCAACCACACATTTTGAATAGTCACAAACCTCTTAACTTATGCACAGACTTTCAAGAACTATTTGAGAATTCACAAATAATAATATTTTTGAAAATCACAAAAGAAAAATAAGCGTAGTAGGCTTTGAAACTAATACAAAAAACCCAGCAAATAATTTATATTCGATTTCAATCTATTTTATTTTTCTACACCTTTATACAATTAGAAATCCATTGGATAACAATAAAAGTAATTATAAGGCAAAATGAAAAATAAAATCTAAATTTAACATTTAAGGAATTTATTATTCGACATATTGTCAGAAGTTTATTTTAATTTGAAAATTTATTTGCTGGTGGTTCAGCGTTGTCTATATATTTCATTGTTGCTGTAACAAATCATCAGTAGACTTCAACCACACATTTTGAATAGTCACAAACCTCTTAACTTATGCACAGACTTTCAAGAACTATTTGAGAATTCACAAATAATAATATTTTTGAAAATCACAAAAGAAAAATAAGCGTAGTAGGCTTTGAAACTAATACAAAAAACCCAGCAAATAATTTATATTCGATTTCAATCTATTTTATTTTTCTACACCTTTATACAATTAGAAATCCATTGGATAACAATAAAAGTAATTATAAGGCAAAATGAAAAATAAAATCTAAATTTAACATTTAAGGAATTTATTATTCGACATATTGTCAGAAGTTTATTTTAATTTGAAAATTTATTTGCTGGTGGTTCAGCGTTGTCTATATATTTCATTGTTGCTGTAACAAATCATCAGTAGACTTCAACCACACATTTTGAATAGTCACAAACCTCTTAACTTATGCACAGACTTTCAAGAACTATTTGAGAATTCACAAATAATAATATTTTTGAAAATCACAAAAGAAAAATAAGCGTAGTAGGCTTTGAAACTAATACAAAAAACCCAGCAAATAATTTATATTCGATTTCAATCTATTTTATTTTTCTAAATAGATTGAAATCGAATATAAATTATTTGCTGGGTTTTTTGTATTAGTTTAAAAGCCTACTACGCTTATTTTTCTTTTGTGATTTTCAAAAATATTATTATTTGTGAATTCTCAAATAGTTCTTGAAAGTCTGTGCATAAGTTAAGAGGTTTGTGACTATTCAAAATGTGTGGTTGAAGTCTACTGATGATTTGTTACAGCAACAATGAAATATATAGACAACGCTGAACCACCAGCAAATAAATTTTCAAATTAAAATAAACTTCTGACAATATGTCGAATAATAAATTCCTTAAAGGTACATTCGTAGACTCGACTATTATACTAGAGATTAAAATAAAACACACACAAAAAAATTAAAGAGAACATAGGCAAAATTAATATTACCATATAGTGAAACATTGACATTTTTAAATTGTACCAAATAACTCGCGGTAGTACCACGGTACCAACAAGGTCAAAAATGTACCATAAAAAGTACAATTGTACCATGATTTCCATCTGTGGTTCAGACCCAAGCAATGTGAGCAATGCAAATCCGATTGCCACGGAGTCTACTGCACATTGTCATGGAAAGTCTAGATGTTTTGGGCAGAACTTAAATTTGTCTATCGCTCGTTGAATAGTTCTCTCGGTAGGACGATTATAATGCCTTGTCAAAGCAGACTAAATAAATGAAAGCTAATTTGACAGATGCAGCTGATGACTGTCCTTATTGCAAATTCCTTTATATTACATTGCAGTTGGTTATTGAGTAGTAGATTCTGCTTTAGATTTTCAAATAACTTGAGATATGAAGATATTTTTCAGTGTACCCATTTAGTTGCTGTTCAGAACTAAAGAACATTTTATATCATCCATCGTCCACTCTAGTTTCGCTTACACATACATTTAAATAAAAAAAACATATGATATGTCTTATAGCTCCATAGTAAAATTATTTTCAGGCAATATTTCTGAATAATTAACAAACAATATATCTTCCCAGCAAAAAAAAATAAAAATTACACATTACCATCAGAACTACTTGCCATATAATGACTTACTTTTCTGATTGCCAAATTTCATTACTCGCTTACAAATTACATTACCTATAATTAAAAAAAATATGCACAACAATGATTTTTTAGATTAAATAGATTACGTCAACAAGACGGCGCTACCTGCTACACAAGTAGCGATACCATTGCTCTTTTTCGCGAAAAATTTTCTGCTAGTGTTATTTCTAGAAGAGGCGATCGCAATTGTTGTTATTTAACACTTTTAAATTTGTGAAGTTATCGAGGACATACAATGTGAAAATTCGTATCTATTCCTACATCTACGGCTATGTTTATGTTTAATGCTATGTCTACGTGTTTACACATTAGTGTCCTGCACAAGACTATTTATTTTTTTTCGGTTGTTTGTCTTGCCAACAGTGTTGTTTAGCGATTCTTTTAGAACATTTCGCGTTAGTATAGCATTTGAAAAAATCTATCATGTCTTGAAAGGTCTTATAAATAGTCTTGTGCAGGACACTAATACACATGTATATATGCCTACCAGGTCAGCATGAGGAAGATTGTTTCACCAAACTGAGTCTCTTTCGACTGCCTTAGATGATCAAAAACTGATTAATCAGTTCTGCGCTTAAAATATGATTCGAAAATGAATCCCAGAAATATCAATTCATATTTCAGTGTCGATTTTCATGAATTTTTGTATGGAAAAATGACTTTTAAATATGAATTGATATTTAAATAAGTTGGTGAAATTGGCTCTTAGAAAGTGATTTGTTTAAAAAACAAAAACTAACAGCAAGCTCGTGCGGTAAAATCCAGAAAATATAAAAATATAAAAATTTAAAACAAAAAAAAACTGAATGTAAATACTCACAAACTGTCTCGAAAGTGAATCGAAATTGATCAGAAATGCGAGTCATAAAAGACTCTTTTAGAAGACTCGCGGCTAGGGTACCATTTTCTCCCGAATGAACAGTTATTTTCGACTCGAAAACGAGCGCATAAATGCTTATGTTTATCGTGCGGAAGAGTCGAAAAAGACTCGAATATGATCATTAATTTCATAAAATGTTGACTGGGTATGTTTATGCCCATGTCTATATCTATGTCTATGTATGTGTCTATGTCTATGCTATTTCTATGTCTAAATCTATGCTATTTCTTTGTCTATGTATATGTCTGCATCTATGTCCATGTCTATGATTATGTCTATACCATTTCTATATGTATATATGTATATATGTCTTTTTCTATGTTCATGTCTTTGCTTATCTATATACTACGTCTATGTTAATGTCAATGTACAATACCATGCTTTTGTCTACATTCATGTCCTTGTCCATATCCATGTTGTGCCAGTGGCTCGCAATCGAATCAAGACTTTAAGGATGGAATTCGCAAATGTGTGAATTTTTATGAAACATTTTTCGCAAAGAATATGATCTTGCCAGCGTAGCCGTGGCGGCCATTTGGCTGATATTTTTTATATTATTAATGACATGATGATTTTGCTTAAACATACTCGTTCTTTACATTTCAAAATAAAACCTTTTATTGGAAGACCTTTAATATTTATGTAGCATATACATATAATTCTGCATTTCTTAGCTTGAAATAAATGCCAAATCAAGCCAATATATAACTTTAATATCTTTTGACATTTTTCAGATGTCATAAAATTGTCTAACACTCTATTATCTAATGCACAATTTCTATGAAAAAAAAACTATAAAAACAAGCCCACTCATTCGTTCACATATATCTAAATAAATTTTTAATAAATTTACACTTGTGTTTGTGTGTATGTGAAAACATTATAAATTATCAAGTTAAATGACACATGCCAGCCACAAAAGTTTCAAAAAATTATAATAGACTCTGTGCATGTTTTAGTTGTTTGTTTTTGTTTTTCAATTGTACTTTTTTGTGTAAATTTTTGAGATGTCTGTCAATTTGCCAATACTTGTACTTTTAATATGCCGCAGAATGAGAACGGAACAATGGCTTAGAAAAAATGTCAGGTCTTGAATGTTGTTGCACATCAGGCTAAAAAAAAAACAAACAAACAAAAATTCTATACAAGAGACACTCATTGATTCTGCCTGTACAACTTTTATATGTTACATTGCCTGTTGACTTATTTAGCAAAATGTTGGTGGAGTAATGTTTTATTTTTTTTTTCTATATCTGTAAGATTTCGAACATAAAATACTTTCAATTATTATTTTGCACAATATATTTTTCTTTATTATTTTTCTCTTTTTATTTGTTTTTTTTTCTAACAGGTTAGAGCGACTGCTTTTCCTTAATTCTGACACTTGCATTGTGGCAGAAAACTTGTTGGAACTGTTAAATAAGAAAAACAAGTGGTAAAGGTTCGGTGTTCTAAGAAAAAAAACGGCCTACCCCAAGATGTTATTTTCACTTAATTTTTATATGTATGTATATGCCGTAAGTGTATTGTTTCTTAACCAAATGCTCAAGTTACAAGTGTCGTCGTCAAGTCAGTTTCATTTCTTTCCAAAGTTTTTTTTTTCTGTTTAAGATGTTCTACTATTTTATTTTGCCCTCACAACTCACGGCATTTTTGCATATCAACGTGTATTGTTCAATTGTAGATACTCTTCCGCCAATTCTATGTCTAGTGTGTTGAATTTTACATTTTGTTTTAAATAATTTTTCTGCGCTATACTCCTGGCCTCTATGGAGGAAACATTTAGTTGTAGTGTCAACACATTTTGTATGAATTGACGGCAGTTGTTTAAAAGTATGTGTTTTGTTTAAAAAATATTAAAATCTTTCACAAAAAAAAAAAATATGCGAGTACGAAATATTTTAACAAACGTTCTACAGCTTTTTTCTAAAGAGAAGATATAATCAGGCAATGAATGTCCACTATTATTACTACGTGTTACCTTCTTTTGTGAAAGAAACAGGTGTCGAAGAAAGAGATAAGGAAAGCTTCATTCTTTTACAACTCCGCTTTTCACACGTTTTTTGATGTGTAAACATCTATACCCTACGGTGTAAAAATCTTTTTCATAATATAATCACAAATTTAGAGTAAGATCAAATCGGTGTGAGCTATGTATGATTGAATTAGTGTAATCATCAGCGATGCCAACTTGGTGCTTTTGGCACTATTTTTAGTGCTTTTTGAAGACTTAAAACGCCAAATTTTGAGCGTTAGTGCCAAACTAAGAAAAAGCACTAAGTAGTGCTTTTAAGAAATTTTATTTATTTCTTAAAATTTCTTTAATAAAAGCATGGTGTATTTATTTTTTCAGTGTTAAGAATACCCTTATCGTCTGATATATTTCATTAAACAGATAATAGATTCGAAAATATTAGACGTTATTAAACATTATTAAATTTCACTCGTTTGGATCTTCACTCTTTTTCACGGTATTGCTTTTTATGCTTTTTAGATCTCAAGATTACGCTTTTTGTGCTTTTTTTAAATTTTAATGTGCTTTTAGAGCCATAAAAGTTGGCATCACTGGTAATCATACCAACAAAAAGTACAAAAAAACTAAACAGCTGCATAGAAATAACTCATCCGAATTTTAAAGCATAACTTCAGGAGTTAATTTTAATAGAAGTGTAACAGTATTGCCAGTGGGGACAATTTTGTTAAAAATTTGAAAAATATAAAATTTATATACATAAAGCTTTAAATAAAAGAGCGTTTCAAATATCAAATATTTGTTTAAAAGATATATACCAGTCTTTATAAAGAATTTATAATATTATATTATAACATATCTTCATTACGTACTGTTGCCTTACACTGAAGCTGGTACACGACAATTGGGTAACAATCTCCATCTCATGCCAATTATTATGGGTGGAGATTTTAATATAAATTTTGCAAACCCACAGTTGCCAGCTTTATCAAAATTTTTATTTAACGTTTTCCACTTCCATATGAGCAATTCTCCACAAACCCCCATTACTAATAATTCCACTACTATAGATGCAGTTTTCCATTAATTTTTTAAAACAGTAGAGTCAATAATTTATATATCTTATTTTAGTTACCATAAGCCAATACTAATTATTTATACTTAGGGCATTTACCATAGATGGGCACTTTGCAGTACTACTAAAATTTCAGTAAAAATAATTTTTTAACCAGTAAATTTTTACTGATTACTGAAATTTTTTTCTGCAATTTTTATAAAGTGCCTAAATAAATTATTATATGAGAAGGTGCATTGAATTTTCAGTAATCAGTAATGCTTGTACTCATAATGAAATTCTACCAAGTGGCTAAATTTTTTTCATACAAAAATTTCAAAATTTTAATGAAAAAAACTTTGCCACTTGCTACAATTGTATTATGAATACGGCCCAACGATTTGGTAATGCAAATTAAATTTCATTAGCAGTAAAAATTTACTGAATTTTTTCAGTAATCAGTAAATTTACTGCTTACTGCAATTTTTAATGCAGTGCATATATACTGCAGTGTGCCGATTTACTAACTAAATAAGTTAAATAAAACAAACAAAAACCAGCAAATTCCTATGTATTTACAATATTGAAAGTTTTGATACTTTTAATTAATTAATTTAAAAAAAATATACTAAAAGCATAAATACTTCCAACTTCAAAAAAAATTATCATTACTAGATGTTTACACATCTCCCCTGTGATCGGACTCACATTGCTTTTTTTTAATAATGCAGTGTTCCAGCGCCTCTGGTGTCAATGAGGCATATTAAATTTTCAAAGCTGTGTTAAGTAGACATTTTATTGGTGATTTTACTTCGCTAAAGATTCTGCTATACAACGAAGGATGTTACATTAGGATAAGCATCTACTGAAGCCGGTATAGTTTAGTGACCAGTGACTATTACTTCATCACTTGAACTTTCCTACAACAACTGATACCAAGGAATACTAAAGCACAATAGAAAAATGCGTGGTGTTGTTATTTAGTGATTGTCGGAGACCTTCGGTTTTGTAGTCAATGTGCTAACTGTTTCAGACAACGCCATCCCACCCTCCGTGGGTTTACATAATTGTTTGAGCAATTAGGTGCAACTTAGACAAGTCAGGCAGACGAGTCGTCTAGAAAATTTTTATGAAAATCAGTCAAAAAATTGAGTGCTTTCCATATAAATTTAATTTTTTTATTTTTATATGTCAACCATCTGGGTTGTTGAAACAGGGGGTTAATTTAATAAGTTTGCATTACTTAACCTCACTGGCTCAATTTGCTTTTCTCTTGCAAATCTTAAAAGTAATAAAACAGAAAAAAGTGATAAAAACTTTCTGTTTATGTCGCTTGTTAATTTTTTTCTTAATTTCTGATTGAACTTTTTCCTCACGTTTCACCCGCGATAAGTCTCCTTTTTTATTTCCCGTTCATTCACTCGTTATTTGTTTCTTCCCATTTAGAAATTGTCATTTGATGGAATCGAAATGCCTTAGCATGCAACTTTGCCATTGTTTGCTTCACATGTTTGTGTGAATTTGTAAATTAAGTTTTTACACAATCATTTTTTTTTGTTCCTCTCTAGAAAGGTCTATTGAGTAAGTTGTTGGAAAAAAAATTAATTTCTTTCAAAACAGATGTGTTTGTCGTTTTGCTTGATATGTCTTGTCCCCTTTGCAAAAAAGACAATGTGACTTTCTATTTAAATCAATGTTTATTTGTCGGCATGTTTGCCTAGTTATATAAATACTTTGTATGTCTGTCAACCGCAATCTGCAATTGTCTTTATTTAAGTTCGTAGTTAATTGATAAGAAATTTATGGTTAAGATGAAAAAATTTTCAGAAAGCCGTTAATTGAATTTATTTTTAAAAAATTTAAATATATATATGTCAAGTGATTAATATTTAGTTTGGTTTGCCATTTCATCATGAACAGGTTGACAAAAGAACAACGCTTGCAAATCGTGCAAATTCATTTCGAAAATAATGGTTCAGTTCGCGAAGTTTACCGCAAGCTCCGTCCATTTTATGGTCGACATAATCGTCCATCAGAGCAATTAATTCGGTTAACCATGGATCGTTTTCGCACTACGTTTACTCTATGTGATAATACGCATCCGCAGAGACGTCGAACAGTGCGCACCGAAGAAACAATTGCCGCTGTAGAGCAAAGTGTTGAAGAGGACCCGAATGAATCGATTCGCCACCGTGCACAGCAATTGGAGCTTTGTCCATCAACTTTATGGAAGATTTTGCGCAAAGATCTTGGCTTGCGACCTTACAAGATCCAGCTTGTGCAAGAATTAAAGCCGCGAGACCATGCAATGCGTCGTGATTTTGGTGTATGGGCCGAAAATGAGATTGATCTCGATGCTGATTTTCATCGCAAAATTTTGTTCAGTGATGAGGCTCATTTTTGGTTGAATGGCTACGTCAACAAGCAAAATTGCCGCATTTGGAGTGAAGAGAATCCACATGAGACCCTTGAGACGCCATTACATCCACAAAAACTGACTGTTTGGTGTGCTCTATGGGCTGGTGGAGTCATTGGGCCATACTTCTTCCGAAATAATGCTGGAGAGTCAGTTACCGTTAATGGAGACCGGTATAGAGCCATGATAACCGACTATTTTGTTCCCGAATTGGATGGCATGAATGTGGATGAGTTGTGGTTCCAACAAGACGGCGCTACATGCCACACAGCGCACGTCACAATCGATTTATTGAAGGAAACATTCGATGAGCGCATAATTTCGCGGAATGGACCTGTCAATTGGCCACCAAGATCGTGTGATTTGACACCATTGGACTATTTTCTTTGGGGATATGTGAAGTCGCTCGTCTACGCCAACAAACCAGAAACGTTAGGGGACTTGGAAGCCAACATTCGTGGCGTTATTGCCAACATACGGCCCCATATGCTCGAAAAAGTGGTTGAAAATTGGACCTGTAGAATTGGCTTTATTCGAGCCAGCCGCGGCGGCCACATGCCCGAAATCATATTTAAACATTAATGGCATAAAATTATCCTTCCAATAAAGCCAAATTGATGGACATTAAAACGATTTTCTTGTGTTTTATTTCAATTCGAAGTTCTATACCTCTAAAAAAACACCCGTTATATATATATATATATATATATATATATATATATATATATATATATATATATATATATATAAGGATTATATAAGGATTTAAATTGCTCTACTTTAGTGATATGTATATATATATATATATATATATATATATATATATATATATATATATATATATATATATATATAATGGTAACACAAATGTTTTCCATAAAAACATTTTTAAACGAAGAAAATAATCCATATTCACAGCCAGAAAAATATGGAGTATGAATTAGGTCTAGAACAATCTAATTCCAATCTCACTTCTTTCTCCAGAGATTCTGAAAGGCATTCCAATTAATAACTTTTCCCTTTGCTTTGCAAAAAAAGGATTACTCTTTCTCTTAGACCTTAGGAGAAGGGATAAGAGCCGAGGCTTTCATAAGCCATTATTTTCTAGTTACGTTAGCATAGTAACGGAATCAAAAATATGCCTAAGCAAGCCTTTGACAAAGACTGGTGTAAGCAGGCATTTTGAGTTTTCCCGCTGGGTTATGATAGGTATACACAAATACAAGCATACAAACATACAAGACAATGTGGAAATAAATATTCATAGCATAACGGCAACTACTATGCTATACCTTTTGCTTATTAAGAAATATACAACCACACAAACACATGAGACCCAGCAGTTGAAAATCAAGCTATTGTACAGACGGTTATCAGATCTTACAATATTGCCAGTTAAATGTGCTCAAAATTTCTTACAACCGTATGAACTGACACTTTTTGTCAGACGTCGTTGCCAGAAAAAGCATTGTCAGTCCATTGCTGGACTAGCAGCTGACAACAAATTGTCAGATATTTTACAATCGTGTAAAAACATTGTAAAATTATTGCCAGATATTTTTCAGACATTTTAATATTGTCAGATGTGCGAAGTTCATGCATCTGACAATGGCGTCATTGTAAGATAATTCTTTCTATGGGCAACACTGCACACGCTTGATTTTAAAGAAAAAGTTTATAATAAAATATATGCAGAGAAAATATTGCAATTGCTTCTTTATGGTCCATAATAATTTATACTTTCACTTTTTACATTTAACAACACAAACACAAATGATAAATATTTAACAATTTCCAACAAATGGTTTAAGTCTGGCAACGCATAACAACAGATCTAACAATTTGTGCATATGACAACCGTGTGATCTGATAATTTTTTTTCTGACGATTTTGTCAGATGAATTTATTGTCATACAACCGTCTGGCAATAAATTGTAAGATTTTCTGACAACCGTGTGAACTGACAAGGAATATTGTGCTGGCGATTTTCGATTGCCAGTACATTGTCAGCACATTGCCAGATCGGACAATATTGTAAGATCTGACAATCGTCTGTACATAGCTTTAGAAACAATAACAACAACTATTATGTTCCTACCATGATGCTTTAAAAAAATCTACTGTAAACAGACATACACACAAACCATGAAGAGGATTTGAAACAAAAACCAATAACGTAATGAAAAGCTACTAACTACTGAGAATCGTTTAAATGTGCTGAGACTTTTTGGATGTTGCTAACATTTTGATTAAAAGAAGTGCGTTGCATCAGCTAAGAGAGCAGTTTTATGTGAGGAACAACAAACTTAACATTGTGGTATTAAAGCTGTTAAATATTTAACATTGTGTGTTTCAAAGCTTTCTATATCGATATTGAGCAAATAAAATGTACTGTTTATTTAAATGCAAGTACTCGAAGCCACAGGTACCCTAAGCGCTACTAAACGGTGTTAAGAATAATTTTAAAGAAGTTCATATGTTCTAGAAAGTGCTTTATTGAGATCTAAGGTACATTTTTGTAGTTGATTGTTTCCTTGAATTTTGAAGGGTTTGCTACCTATGGACCTGAACAGGTGAAAAAGGTAAAAAAAAATCGATATTTTTTAAATCTTTTGCGATTTTGATGTTGAAAATGAAGTTATTTGATTTTATATGTTTATAATTTTTGTTCCTTACGACAAAAGCTACAAATTTGCCTCAGAGAGTAAATCAAAATCTTGCCTACCAGTTTCGTGGCTCTGAACGGATCCCGTAATATTCCGTTTTTCATTCCAAAGATCTAGAATGTAAATATGCCAAGTGACTGAAGCTGCCGTAAGATATTATAAATCGCACAATTTGTATGCTAATAAGACGAACTAAATGGCAAATTGTTAAGGTAGCCAGGTTTAGGGTTAAAGATTTTTCTATTGCTGACATGGAACTAATTATAAATGGCCAGATATAAATTTAGTTGCTCAAATTAACATACGATGTCTTAAAATTGATTATGAAGAATATATCTCTGCACTGGTATGAAATTCTCTCATAAAGGATATAAAAGACTCATTTTATAGCAACAGAATAAATTGGTTCTATCCTACAAAAAAGTTCACTGAAATTCGTAGTACGCATTGTTCCTTAAGAACTATAGTTCTCAGTTTTTCTTATGGTCTGAGCTTCTGAAATGAACAAGGATATAATGAAATAAAGAAGAACAATAACTCAACCTATTCTACCATAGCCTCATCTTACCTAACATACCTTAATATAATTCATATAAATCTTTAATGGTATAATCTTAGCTAACTTAACTTTACTTCATTTATACTAACTTTCTTTTTTTTCTTTTGTTATAACGCTACGCCTCATAGTTTCTTCTAGATACGATCTCCAATTGTGAAATTGTAAACAAACAAAGAAGACATTCTCAGCATTTTGTACATTTCATATACATATTCAGACAAAAACCAACATTGTCATGTGCCAAGCAGTATACGAATGATATATAACAGCCAAGTCCAGTTAATATTAGCATGAAATAGTAGTCCAAATCATCATGCCTTCTACTCAACCATGTCCTGATATCGGGTATCAGTGACTAAGTCCATCTTCTCTTCCTTACCTGCAGCGATATTGCAATCTATAGATGGCGCTATTGTAAAGTAGCCAGCCTACACACAGAGTATATCGGCTTTACATAAGTTGGTTATCGTAGTACATCTGACCATCTATGAAAATATCTTGAACCTAACCTAAGCTAAGCGGAACTAACTTTGCCTCTCCTAATTTCAACTAACGTAATCTCAACTGACGTCAGCAACCTAACCTCAGCTCACATCAACGCGCTTTTCTATTCTAGTCTCACTTTATCTAACCTAACTTTACCTCACTAACCAAGCCACTGTTAGCCACTGTTGATTATTGAACGGGAGCAAAGATAGTTGACCGTCAACTGAGAAAAGGTAAATATGACCCAATCTGGCCGTCGGTGTAGTGAGATTTCACCAATTTAAAAAAAAATCAATTTAGTGTATTAAGTTCTGATTTCAGTTTTTGGATAAAATGAACTGCGAAGAACGTGAGCGTCAGAGAATACTCTCTTTATTAGAAGAAAGCTATTCAGAAGAAAGCGATTCTGTAGATTCAGATTCAAGCGTAGAGAAGAATCATACTGGTGTGCGCAGTGAAGGAAGTAACACAGGGGAAGAAGCCTCAGAATGTGATATTGATAATATTCCTCTTAATTTGTTGCGGCAGGAAATACCACAAACCGAAATTTATATAAGATCGCAAAACTAGTCACATTTGCACAGAATGCAACAAGTTTATTTGCTCTGAACATATAGCTCCTTATTGCAACGAATGCTCAAACTCCTTGCAGAAAGATAAAGAAAATTACACTTTTTAATATATAATTAACACCCATGTGATGAATTATTTTTTGTTTTTTTTTAGATTTTAAGGTTATTTCATTAGACTGAAGTTCCTTATATGTTTAAGTCCGTTTATTGTTTTTTTAAATTAATAAATTAAAAAATTGAAAACAGTTTAAATATGTTTTTTTTGCATATAACAAATAGCTAAAAGAGTCATGTATATATTGCTTACAGATACGTTTATCAAATTTTGAAAATTATGCAAAATACAATGTCAAAAAAACTAGGGTCATATTTACCCACCTGACTGACGGTGTTTCTTTTATCACGTGCCCGACGCCGGGTTAAGTATAACCTCAACTAAACTAACGTAATCTAAGCTTACGTAAATTAACATACCCTTGAGCATAACAAAAGTTAACACAAATTAACATAGCCTAACTGACTTTAACCTAACCTAATTTCGCCTAATCAAACCTAACCTCATTTATTCTAACCGAACCTAACCTCTTCTTACCTCGTCTCATCTAACCTTATCTAAACTAAACAATGCAAACTTAACTTTGCCTAGAAAAACTTCATCAAAGCAAATCATGCCTCAACAAAATAGATGTAACCTCTCCTAACATTCAGCAAGTACCTGAAAAGAGCCTGGCTGCAACTACGAAAGGAGCCACTTATATTTCGGGAACTTCCACCACCAATGTCAATAGCTAAACTTCGGCAACACCATATTTAAGTTTGATACTTTTTAGCACAAACGTACTCTTAACATTTTGCTATACAAGTAGTCCTTGTTTTGTTTACAATGAGTTCAGAAAATCAATTTGACAAAAAAAAATGGAAATTTCAAGACAAGGATTTCGTTGGTTTTCGTTGGATTATTTTTCACAACTTTCGACATAGATTGTCTCAACAAGAATATGTCGATGAACTTAGTTTTTTGTATGACGATAAAGCACCATCAAAATCCACAGTATATCACTGGTGTAGTGAATTATATCGTGGTCGTAGTTTCGTCGTTGACGAATTCCGTGAAGGTCGTCCAAAACCGGTTGTTGTGCCACAAAACATCAATGCAGTTCGAGCCAGATCGTTATGAATAGATATTTGTTTTATTTGCTTTTTAATTTCAGTAAAAAATTTGTTTAATCAGGCAATTTGTTGATTGATAAAATCAAAGATTTCTTTTTTCAAACAAATTATTACAAATTTGAATTTGCAAAATTTCGTGGGACCTAAATTGAACAAATTAATATTTGTTCCAAAAAATTTTGTGTTGGAATTGAAAAATGATTTTTTTTTGTGTTGAAGATTGTTTTGTAAATTGTAAGCATGGTTTTTTTAACACCTTAAATGTCCAACGATATAGGAAAGAAAAGAATAAAATATTCATGGACAATATTTCCAATTAAAATAAAATAGAGTGAGAGTTTTGGATTATGATACTCAAATTTGTCGCATACACTAAGAGAAAAACCATTCATTCAGCTAATGAATTCATCATTGTGTGAATAAAATTATTCATTGGCTCATTGATAGTTTTCATTATATGCATGAAATGCTTCATTAATACGATGAACTCTTACATTAGATCGTTATTAATGACCAAATTCATTGATCAAATGAAGGTTTTCCTCTCAGTGTACACACATTTTTAATTTTGAAAGCCGTAATTGGATCTTTATTACCTGTCGTTAACAATTAAAATTTGTCTCATTCCAAATTCCTTATTTAGGAACGAAATATTTCTAACTGAAAAAAGCAATTTACCACTACTCAATTCTTTCAAATTGTCTTATTAGTGGTAAGAAATAAAATAAATTTTTAACAGCTTCCAGGAGATCATGAACTCTCTATCGATGGTAATTTTAAAGCAAAGTTCTTTCGCACTATGCCAAGCAATAACTTAAAACTAAAGCTATTAAAATGACAATTTTTAAAGTGGTGCTATTATTTCAAAACATAATTTAGAGTTTAAAAGTTTCTGAAGTGTGTTTCAACTCTCCTATCGTTTATTTCCCTTAATGAGCCATAAACATCAAGTACAATCAGTTAATAAGCCGACTCAATCAATTGATCAATGACCCAACTGCATGGAGTCAAATTTAAATGATGTCTACCATCAGCCATAGAGAACAATTTCTTTTAAATATTTTAATGATTTCATAAACATAAATCACCATAAATACAACACGTTTATTTCAATGCAGATGCAAAAGCATCAACGTCGAATGAAGTCTGCGCGAGAAAAGCGAACACAAATAAATAATAAAAAAAATATATCGTATATGTATATAATAAAAAGGAAACCCTTTATTCTTGCAACATACATATAACAACAACAGGATTTTACTACAAGCAAATTCATAATGATCATCACTAACACCAAAACTAAAACATGTCTCGTCCATCTACAACCTAAAAAAAGAAAAAGAAAATGCAAAAACTAAAGTTGAAGCACAAGGCGTAAAATATAAGGCTGAGTACATGATGATGAAGAAAGGAGGAAAATAAAAGGTAAAGTGCTATTTATTGCAGAGTAAAGACGAGCTGAATTGATGTAAATTATCGATAACCATCAATAGTTTATGTCACCCAATGACTTTGATATACGGCAAGATTTCTTACAAATCATAAATAATGTTAAATCCGATAATAAATTTGAAAATTTCCTAGCGACGGCAAATGATCCCGCCATTTCACAGGCTGCAACAACTAAAAATATAAAGAAATATAATAAACAGCAACCAACACCAGCGATAAAATTGTATCACTATTGGGTGGGAGCCAATAGTAGAGAGGAAACAAAATTAGATTTATTTTAGACTTTACTTCGCTGATAGCTAAAGTTGTAACCGGATTCAGTAACTTTTAGCACGGTTATCGAAGCGCTGTAATAAATACATAAAGGGTCCGCCATCTAACGTTTTTTTTTCAACTAGTGCTTATTTCGTGAATGGTAACACTTAGCTCATGTCTGATTTAATAGATAATTAGTTTTATCCTTCCGCTGAACGAGTCAACTGACCATCCAATGCGTTTTCGCTTCGCTCAGTGGGACTGCGATCGACTTACAGAAGATGCCGATTTTGCCAAAAAAAAAAATCATATTTTCAGATGAAGCTCATTTTGATCTTGGCGGGTATGTAAACAAGCAAAATTTTCGCATTTGGGGCACAGAAAACCCGCACGAATACATTGAAAAGCCGACGCACCCAAAACGAGTCACTGTTTGGTGCGGATTTTGATCCAGAGGCATAATTGGGCCATTGAGCAGGGAGTGGCCGTTACAGTCAATGGCGATCGTTATCGGGCCATGTTGAACAAATTTTTGTTCACAAAAATTAAAGAGGAGGATATTGGCAACATTTGGTTTCAACAGGACGGCGCTACGTGCCACACAGCCGAAGCATCAGTAGTTTTTCTTTATAGCATTTTCAAAGAAAAAAGTTATCTGGCGGACCTTTTATAACGAAAACTTATCGACTATCGCTATTTAGTAACATATTTTATCGATATTCGCAGTTGACGCAAAAAAAAAATTAAAATCACAAATTCAAATTCGTTTGTGTTTTTTTATTCTTCTTTGTGCTTTTCGCTAATTTTGACACGAAATAGCATCCAACAGTGAGAAAATTACAGCTGTACAATATCGTAAAAAAATAAGCAATAGCTTTATCGTTACAGCAAACGATTAAGTATGTTCGTAAATGTTACGATTTTTGGTTCACAAAAAGTTACTGATCAACTGCCCAGTAAAAAAAAATGAAAGTCATTCTGAAGGAACCACATTTTCATTGCTTCCAAAAAATCGATATTTTTAATTTGCCGATAGCAGAAAACCAAGTAAAAGTTTATTTTAATCACACAAAACCTTGTAGTTTTTCCATAGTTTTAATGGGTGTTTTTTATTGAGGTATAGAACTTTAAGTTGGCATCACTTTTTTAACTGGCGGCCATTTTGTCAGCTGTCAAGTGATTAATATTTAGTTTGGTTTGCCATTTCATCATGAACAGGTTGACAAAAGAACAACGCTTGCAAATCGTGCAAATTTATTTCGAAAATAATGGTTCAGTTCGCGAAGTTTACCGCAAGCTCCGTCCATTTTATGGTCGACATAATCGTCCATCAGATCAATTAATTCGGTTAACCATGGATCGTTTTCGCACTACGTTTACTCTATGTGATAATACGCATCCGCAGAGACGTCGAACAGTGCGCACCGAAGAAACAATTGCCGCTGTAGAGCAAAGTGTTGAAGAGGACCCGAATGAATCGATTCGCCACCGTGCACAGCAATTGGAGCTTTGTCCATCAACTTTATGGAAGATTTTGCGCAAAGATCTTACAAGATCCAGCTTGTGCAAGAATTAAAGCCGCGAGACCATGCAATGCGTCGTGATTTTGGTGTATGGGCCGAAAATGAGATTGATCTCGATGCTGATTTTCATCGCAAAATTTTGTTCAGTGATGAGGCTCATTTTTGGTTGAATGGCTACGTCAACAAGCAAAATTGCCGCATTTGGAGTGAAGAGAATCCACATGAGACCCTTGAGACGCCATTACATCCACAAAAACTGACTGTTTGGTGTGCTCTATGGGCTGGTGGAGTCATTGGGCCATACTTCTTCCGAAATAATGCTGGAGAGTCAGTTACCGTTAATGGAGACCGGTATAGAGCCATGATAACCGACTATTTTGTTCCCGAATTGGATGGCATGAATGTGGATGAGTTGTGGTTCCAACAAGACGGCGCTACATGCCACACAGCGCACGTCACAATCGATTTATTGAAGAAAACATTCGATGAGCGCATAATTTCGCGGAATGGACCTGTCAATTGGCTACCAAGATCGTGTGATTTGACACCATTGGATTATTTTCTTTGGGGATATGTGAAGTCGCTCGTCTACGCCAACAAACCAGAAACGTTAGGGACTTGGAAGCCAACATTCGTGGCGTTATTGCCAACATACGGCCCCGTATGCTCGAAAAAGTGGTTGAAAATTGGACCTGTAGAATTGGCTTTATTCGAGCCAGCCGCGGCGGCCACATGCCCGAAATCATATTTAAACATTAATGGCATAAAATTATCCTTCCAATAAAGCCAAATTGATGGACATTAAAACGATTTTCTTGTGTTTTATTTCAATTCGAAGTTCTATACCTCTAAAAAAACACCCGTTAGTAAATACTCACCAAAATGTTCAAAAAATCGATTTTTTGAAAGAAATTTATGAACTAATTTTGGCCTAAAATTTAGAAGTTATTTGCTTAAATTTGCATGAAAACACTGTTTCGCGTTTAGATTCGTATAAAAAGAAACGAATTGTTAAAATATGTAACTTTTTAAAGTTTTTCCTAGATGAAAATATTACCATAGAACACAAAAAAGGAAATTTTTATTAAAATCGGTTCTAATTCTGTGACTAGGCATCGAAAAAGAGAACTTCTTGCAATGACAACCCTATGTAAAAATCATTAGATCGGATCGAAATTTGAACTACTTCCAGACTGCAAACTTAACATTTTCATGACTTTTTTGGAGTGTCTTTTTTTACTGGGTGATTAGATCAAAGATGATTAAGGTATTAACGATTGATTATAATAGAATAGACCATATTAGAGCATGTGTCTACCGCTATTTTGAATGCATCTTATTTGAAACGAATTTATTTATCCAACAGTTCCAATTCGCAGGTTTATGCGATGAATTGAGAATCGCTCTTGGGAGCCATAAAGTCCTTCCAGTTAATTTACAGGATGTCTTAAGCACCCCATACACGTTTCAATTCAATTGTGAATTGAGTCTTTCAATTGAATTGATTCTCCGCCACACACTTCATAAACTGAATTGAAAGATTTTCATTCAACTGTCAAATTTATATATTTTTCACAAATAAAAATTTTAAAATTTAAAACTTCTATTGTATTTATTCATTTATTTTTATATTTTATATTTAGAATTCAATCAAATTAAAAAATATTTTAAAAATATATAACTTTTTCTATACAAAATAAAGCTACAAACATAAATTCTGACAGCTTATCAAGAGACTCTAACACACACAGCACAATCGAATTGAAAGATTTCCTAGTCAACATGAAAATCAAAATCCTTTGATTTTTCTTCAACCAACTCGACAACTGCCAAACTAATCAAGTGACAAAGCCATACACGCTTTGATTTGGATAACAACGACTCAATTGAAAATTGAATTGAATCGTGTGCGGGCTGCTTTAAGTGCCCACAATGATGTTCTACCGTCAACGTACATACACACCAATCAAAAAAAAAAATGAATTGCAAAACGAACTAATTATGTAATCGAAACCTAGTAAACGGTACTTTTATAGATATATAAATCTTTAGGTTGGCAACACTTTTTTACCTAGCGGCCATTATGCCAGCTGTCAAGTGATTTATGTTTAGTTTGATTTGGCATTTCAATGTGAATAGCCTGACGCTTGAACAACGCTTCCAAATTGTGCAAATTTATTTTGAAAGTCAAGTTTCTGTTCGAAATATCGTATCGTGCACAACGTCAATTTTACGGTCAACATAATCGTCCATCAGAGCAATTAATTCGATTAACTATGAAACGTTTTCGCACAACGTTTACTCTATATGACAATACGCATCCGCAGAGACGTCGTGCAGTGCGTACAGAAGAAGTCATTGAAACTGTAGCGTAGAGAAAGACTATATAGAGCTATAGACGCAATAGAGCCATAATTACTGACTTCTTCGTTCATAAATTGAACAAACATGATGTACAGGAGCTGTGATTTCAACAAGACGGCGCAAAATGTCGCACAGTTCATGGCACAATTGATTGAAGGAAACGTTTGGTAACTTCATATTTTACTTTTTGGACCCGTGAATTGGCCTCCAAGATCGTGCGGTTTAGCGTCGCTATATTATTTTCTATGGCGACATATGAAACGGCTAGTCTACGTCGATAAGTCCGAAACGATTGACCACTTGGAGGACAACATTCGCCGCGTTATTGCCAATATACGGCCACAAATTGTGGGAAAACTTCACCGAAAATTGGAACTCCAGATTAGACTACGTCCGAGCCAGCCGTGGCGGTTATATGCCAGAAGACATATTTAAGTAATAATGCCAGAATATTATATTTCGACTAAAGTAAATATTCATCTTTGTTTGATTCCATTTCAAAGTTCTATACCTCTATTAAAAAGATCCTGTATTTGAGGAGTTGTTGAATGTGATGTATACTAATGGATGTTGCTAACATTATTATGGTTGATTATAAAAAGGGGCGATGCAGCCGCTAAATAGCTCAGTCAACTCCAGAGTAAGTGTTTTGTAAACAACATCATAGTTAATATCGTGGTATTCTATTATTTATTTAACAGGGTGTCTCTAACAATGGTGTTGAGTAAATAAAGGGTGTGATTTTTTAAGAATTGTACACTGAGAGTTTTTATTTAATTGCAAATCTTCGAACCTACAAAAACAAAGTTTTTAAAAGGTAACAATGATGGCCAGCGTTTAAAGACTTCTAATTTGTATAATTGTTTTTGCTTTTACTTACGCTTTTGCTTCCTCAAATGCAAACAGTCGCAGTCAAAAACAAATAACGAATATATCTATATGTACACAAAGAAGCACTTCACTAGTGTAAACAGATTCGAATTGTTTCTGTTTACCATATATTTTTAAAATGAAATAAACGTGAGAATTTCAAAGCGTTTCTCTCTCTCTCTCTCTATTTTAAAAACGGTTAATTTTGTTGAATAAACAAAAACAGATGTTTGAAATGTATGCAGTTTTGTTTCTCATGTAACTTTCAGCAAACAACGCGTATTCCACAATAGACAATATCCCTTATTCCAGTTGTCGGCATCAACGTCACTTCAACACAATACCAAGATATTGGGGCCTGTTTACTCACTCTCGAAAACAATTTTGTGCTACTGACAATCGATTTCCGATCCCTAAGGTCTACAAAATAGCATAAACCTGCCAATAGGAGTCAGTTGTTTTCAACCAATACCAATTTTTTGGTATTGTGTTAAAGTGATGTCGATGCCGGCAACTGAAATAAGGGTGAATAATATGAATATATCATAATATAATATATAATATGAATATATAATATGAACATATAATATTATTGATCTAAAATCCAATGTAAGCCACAATAAAGTCATTAATTCTTAAATTCATTCAATTCAACACTTTAATTGAAATCTTTTATACATATCCTTAACAATACTTTCATGAAAAAAAATTTACATTAATGGGAAAATAAATCACGTTTTTTAATGAATTCTATTCGCATGATTGATATTATCATTTTTTTAAAAAGGTGCAAAATTTAACAAATGTTTGATAGATTCAAGGAATTTGATGATTAAAAGTACTTCTTAAGGGCGTTTTTTTTTTGTAAAACGTTACGCTTTGACAAATTTCAAATGAAAAGAATATAAATCTCAAAATCAAAAAACGCAGAGAGTACCAAATTAGTCAATGCTTAAGTATTAAACACATTCACCACAGCAAGCTACTGACTGCAAAATTTCAAGGGTAGCATACATTGACGTCTGTGATGCAACACGGCAGCAGGTTGTTATCCATGCTGATTTTGTAGTTTTACGAGTAATTCAATTAGACTAATTTCTTTTTTTCGGGCCACCCTGAATAAATACAGTGTTACCAGTATAATACCTTACAATTATTTCATATTATTTGACAGAAATAACATCCCGAAATTGATGTGAAGAAATAAACTGATTAATTTGTTTATACTTTTACGCGATAAAAGTACATTTTAAAAGAGTAATTTTATTTTCATATGTGTGAATTATTTGATGGTGGCAACACAGAAATATGTATTTATACTTGAATATCATGCAGGTGCTTATAATGCCACTGCCGTTTCCCAAATAATTAAGTAGCTGGCTACAAGGCAACAAGTGATCTAGCTGCATCATTTGTTGCCTTGTAGGCATTTGAAGTCGTGTGCTTCTGTAGTCTGCTGTGGTGAATGAGTTAAATGCATTAGCGTTGCATTTTATAATATAAGGTCCTAAAATTTTCTCTTTGTGTATGCAAATTAAGGCCAATTACTTGCACTGTAATTTTACCTTGAAACGAGAAATAAATATTCATCGTAACCAATAACAGCACAATATGTGCAAAATAACACACAAGGTGTACATTGCAGTGACGATGATGGAGATGCTACAAGTACAATATTGAATGCTTTCCATGATGACGACGATAATGATGATGATGATGATGACGACGACGATTCTCTCGGTGTTTGTTTGTTGCCTTAAAAAGTAGTTGTATATTAGAAATAATATTTGTTGTTCTTTTTATCAAGCCCACCTAATGCACATATTTGTGCTCAAACTCGAGTGGGTTGGCTGATGTTTGAATTTTTATACATGTTTGCTTTTTTATTTTCAATATTATTTAACTCGTTCATGCAATTTATTCATAAATGTTCACTTTACACTCAATATGGTCTTCTTTTTAGTCACATCTGTACAAACACACACACACACACAAACACACATAGTTCAAGTTTTCAAGCGAACACAGGTGATAAGACAATGCAATGCTTAGAGTGGAAGATATTTTAGAAGTGCAAGTGAATTTGATGGGGTTGCCTGGTTGTGTGTGAGTGTGTTTGTGTGCTTGTGTGATTTTCAAATGGTTCGTATTGCAATAACGAAATAGATGAATTCATCATTGATAGATGATGGATGTAAGACTGCATGCAGCAGGTAACATAAGTCATTGGACTGACACAAACAGCATTGCTTGCTGGCTGTTAATAGAACTTAAAACAAAATACACTCACACACAGATGCACACATGAGTCTTACCATGTTTGTACTGTATTGATGAAAATATTGGCCAAAAATAAATCTTTAGTATGAGGAAGGGATAAGCAAACTGAGCATATCAGGGGGCCAATTTCGAGAGAAATATTTTAGTATTTCTCCTGGAAATTTAAATTTGTTTTTTGCTGGAGATTTATGTCGTAATCTGATCTAGGCGCACGGCAGTGCGCCAGGCCAAGTTCAGGCCAATGCACGCAGTGTGTATATTTACACGAAGCCATTCGAGCTGTTTTTACCCCCCTCATAACTTTGTTCCCCGCGATCCTAAAATTATGACATTTAAACCATAATTAGAATAAATTAGTATAACCCCATATGCGTGCGCAGCTTGAATGTTTTACAATGAAAGGCTCCGGAGATAGAGAAGTGCAAAAAGTGCATATTTTAAGACATACTCACTGACCACTGACCACTGACCACTGACACACTCATCAAATTGATGAAGCACTTCCGCTATAGCTAGAGAGCTAAAATTTGGTACACGAGAAGATCTAGGTGAGCAATGAACCAGAAAAATCTGAAAACCCGGAAATTTTAACCAGGAGGGCGGGGCTACGCCCATAAAAATTAAAGTTTGTGCTATTGAGCTGAAATTCGATAGAGAGCTAGGCCTAAGTGAGAAATAAAATAAAAAAATCTGAAAACTCGGAAATTTTAACCAGGAGGGCGGGGCTACGCCCATAAAAGTCAGAATTAAAAAAGCTAATATAAGGCGCTTAGTGGAAGCTTTTTTATTGAAATTCGGCATGTATACTGCGATAATGCAAGGCAAAATTTGTTTATTAAAAAAGTGGGCGTTGACGCGCCCATACAATTTAAACCTCATTTTAATGCCCTGTGGCTCAGCATATTTAGATATACTATTTATCTAGCTATTATTATTCGTTTGTAATTAAACTAGACACGAATAATGAGCACTGACCCAAAAAAATTTTGACTTTGGAAAAGTGGGCGGGGTTACGCCCATTAAAATTAAAAATTAAAAGTTGCGCTAAGGAGCTGCATTTGATATACAAGTAGGTCTAGGTTAGAAAACAACTAGAAAAATATGAAAACCCGTATATTTTAGTTAGAGGGGCGAGGTTGCGCCCATAAAAATTAAAAATTTAAAGTTGCGCTTATGAGCTGAAATTTGATACATAAATAGATCTAAGTGAGAAACCAACTAGAAAAATCTGAAAACTCAAAAAATTTTACCAGAATGGGCAAGGCCACGCTAATATTATTTTGAACTAAAAACTTAATACACAGGCTTTTAATTCAAGCCAATTTAGTGAAATCTTGCATCACCTTAAAAATTGGGCGTGATCACTCCCATAAAATGTTAGCCTTGTGTTTAATCTACATCGGTCTAGTATATTTTAGAAGAAAATTAGCATGAATTATAAGCGCTGCTCACAACAAAATTTTGAGTTAGGAATTGTGGGAGAGGTAATGCTGATATAAAGATATAATTCTAGCGGAAGAGCTGACATTTTATACACTAGTAAGTGTAGCTGCGTAGGCCTATGGGAAAATCATAAAACCAAAAAGTTTTATCCAGGATGCGGGGCACGTCGTTAAAGCTCTAATACGCACTAGCGAGCTTAACTTTGATACACAAATAAATCTAGATAAGAGATCACTAAGAAAAATCTGAAAACCCAGAAGTTGCTATCAGAGGGCGGAAACAAGCACTTCAAGTTCAAAATTAACATACATTTTATTAAAACTTTTCATACACATTACACTTATCCAAAATAAAAAATCCCTATTTTGAAAAGTAGCCGTGACTTCACCCATAAATCTTAGCGTTTTCGTTCAGGTACTTCGGCTTAGCAGTTTTTAATTCCAAATTCAGGTATTTGTTATTAACTTTTTAATACCAAACTTTGCATGAACCATAAGCACTAGCAGATATAAAAGTCAGCGGGGCCAGGTTCATGAAAATTTTACGTAATATTATACTATAGAGAGCTGACATTTTGTACACAAATAGTAATTGATTTACTCAATCGGAAAATCCAAAAATTAAAAGCACCAGGTACCCTATTGAAACTTTGCATACACATTGGGCATATCCTTTTGATTTATGTACTTCGGCTAAGCAGACTTTATTTAACATCTAAATATATTAAGAAAATAGGCGGGGTCATGCCCAGTAAAATTTACGCTGTATTTTACATGTTTCTTCCAGTCGCCTCTTACCAAATTGTATACACACTGGCGACCCGTTGTAATGACACAATAGTGCATATTTAAGTTCAACAATTCAACAGCCATCACACTCTTACCCATTATTTTATGTAAGTCTGCCATTTTCAACTGGCACAGTGATCATGAATAGAAATAAAATACACTAGAAATCTTAAGTTTAAAAAGTGTTATTATAGAAATCTTTTCAAAAAGTAATCAGATCCTCACAAAAACATAAATGTGAAAAACGGCCAAGTTCCTATCCAAACTTTCGGCCAATAAAAGTTGTGAGATATAAATTTTGGCCAAGTTCTTCTTTGCCACAATATCTAACAGGGAAATATATTATGTATGATAAAAATTTGTAATCGTAAGGGTGTCATAAAATTTCTAGATAATCTGCTAACTTGGCAATATTTTTACCTTTCCAAAAAAGGAGAAAATAGTGTATGTATAAATGTTCATTTCTTTATATTGATAAAAATGTTGTCAAGTTGGCAGATTATCTAGAAATTATATGACACCCTTACGATTACAAATATATATCATACATAATATATTTCTGTGTTATGTATTGTGGCAAAGAAGAACTTGGTCAAAATTTATATCTCACAACTTTTAATGGGGGAAATTTTGGATAAGAACTTGGCCGTTTTTCACATTTAAGTTTTGTGAGGATTATAATTACATGCAATTAAAATTAGTTTTTTTTATTATTGCAAGAAGTGTGGCTCCGACTGGAATTTTTCTTAATTTTGCTATTAAAAAATTTGCAAGCGATATTTTGTTTTCTTCTTTTATTTGTACTAAAATTTAGGTGTTACTTTATAAAAATCTTCACTGTGGCCAAACACTTCTTCCTCAGCGAATTAAACCTAAAGGAAAATGAAGACAATAAGTTGTGCTCTTAAACTACATTTACAGTATATCTGAATTGTATGTATGAAGCTTTTTAGGAAATTTCAAAAATATAACTTAGTGAAAAAAACTTATTTCGAGTTATATGGGGAAAATGTCCATTGTGACGAAGCCCTTCTTCCTCAGCGAATCAAACCTAAAGGAAAATAAAGACAATGGGAGGTACAGGTGTCTACTCCCTTACCTTCTCTTCAGAAACTTAAGGGTTTTGTGGGAACCTTCTGTTTGTTTCAAGAGTTACCCACATTTAATTAAGTCAATCTCAGTATATTAATTGTATAGATATAAACTGATATGCATAAAAATTGCTTAAGGTCCACTGTGTGACGTCACAAGGCAAATGAATTTTATTTTCAATCAAAACTTTTTAATTTTCATCAATCAAAGCCAACAACGTATGCGCCCCAGCTTAAAAAGCGCGTTGATTTGTGGTTTATTTGAAGGTCTCAAGGGTCCATTACATTACAATTACTCTTCATTAGCAGTTGAAGGACACCTACCATATTTTTTTGGTTGGTCACTTCAGTTAACTGCAGGAAAAAGAAACTCATATTCAGAACTCTGACAAATAACCATCTATGGGATGCTTCCGAATCACACCACATGGCGTATGAGTTATAACGGAAAAAACAATCATATTACAGAAAATATGAAGGTGAAAAATATATCGAACATTTGATATAAAAATTTTATATATGACATTATACATAGTACATATGCTTATATAAAATAATAGCACACAGGTGTTTCTAACAAGCTGGCTGGCTGACTGGCTGTTTGCCATTCGTTGGTTGATGAAAGAATTTGTTTGTTTTTTTTTTCTTCATACGGTTAGCGAAGAAGTAGAAAAATCAATCATTTATCCAAACTGAAAGAATAAAATGCTTGTACATGGAAAACGAGCCAAAGATATCGAATCTCAACTTGCAGTGAAAGGCGAAATATTTAATTTTCATCATTTCATTTTATTTTTTACAATTTTGAACTGCATTTTTTTTTTCTTAGCTCCAACAACATTTATGCTGAAAACATCATTTATTATAATTTTTTTGCCTGTTTATAATTTATAGTTTTAGTTTAGTTTTTTTTTAAATTTTGCTTCTAACAAATTGTTATTGCAGTTGATTTTTTTTTTGCTTCTTATTCAACAACTTTAGGTTTTAGAGATAATCTTTTGTCACGATCAGTTTCTGTTTTATTTATTTTATTAATGCCGTTTGTTTGATTTCGTTTTGTAGTAATTTTGGTAACAGAAAACATAATCAAGCACAAATCATTCAAAAGAAAAAAAAAGAAAAATTCCAAATGTATTTCATTACACATTTTGCTTAACAAACTAAACTTTGTATCACCAACATATAAATATTGAATGGAATTTCTAGTCATTATGCAAAAATTTCAACACCATGAAAGAAATGAAAAAAAAAAACAGAATGGCAGTAAAGTTTAACTAGAAAAAGACAACCAAATGGCAGAAATCTTTGCACTATGGGTTCCAAGTTTAAATTTTTCAGGTTCAGTTTTTTTAAGGCTAAACAAAAATATTAATATTAAAATTTTTTTAATGTAAAATATTTATTTGTTGTTGGTTTAAGGCCATGACGACTCACTATCATACAAAGTCGTGCGATCTACAAAAAAAAAAATACAACCCTGGTGTGATAAATTGAAAATTTTGAAAATTTTCATAAACTCCATCATACCAGGGTTGTATTTTTTCGTAGATCGCACGGCTTTGTATGACAGTGCATCGTCATCACGTCTAGATGGATTTCGTTGATGCTAAGCAACACATCTGCGTTAAGCAATTTATTATTGGACTGTACCCTTCACTTGCCAGCAATTGGATTTATTCAGTTTCATACTTATTAGCACTTTCATTTTACACCATTGTGCGAACATAAATTGAATTGTCGTCTATATAAAATTTACATGAATCTTGCAACACCTAAAATGCAATTGTTGGCACCACTGAAAACTAACAAGAGAGCAGAGATCTGGCAACCTCAGAAAAAAGATGAAGAAAAATTAGACGACTGTACGGCCACGTTTGACAATAAAGAAACGAATATATTTAAAATAAAAAAAAACTTATAACTTACGAATTTAAATAAAAATAATTTCTAAATTTTAAATAAAACATAATTGAGTGTCTTACAGCTAATTACAATTCGAGCTGAAAAAAGTCAGGCCATGTAGTAATGCTAAAGTAAGGAAATAAAAAACATTTTGATTATTGAGTTCTTGTTTCAATTTTCTTATTTGTTGAGCTTCACACAGAAAAAATACCAATGTGAAATCATCATGCCAAAAGGTTGATTCAAATTCATTCAAATCACATTAATTTTACAAAAAATAATATGTTGTTTGAGTGTGTTGGTGTTTATTTGCTTTGTTCATAGCTGCAATGCACTTTTGTGCTTAGTTGTGTAGGTTGTTTTTGTATTGTTGTTGTTTTTTTATGTTTATAAACAGCCGACAAACTGCTGCTGGCTGGTAGGCAGTGTACTAGTCTTGCATTCCGAAGATCGCAGGTTCGAATCCTAGAGTCAAGTCAAAGTATTTTATATTTTTTTTACTAAATCTTTTCAAGTCAAAGCATTTTGTTTTTTTTTTTAACTAAAACTAAAACGTTTTAAATAAATTGTATGTTAAATGATAAGAAATAATGCTAAATTATAATATACATAATTTAAGATGGTAAATATTTAATGTGTATCTTAAGAATATTTAAAGTTGTTGTGGCTGCAGGGATAAGCACGTCGACTACCACGCGATGAGTTCCGATTTCAAATCTGGAAGCCAATTTAATTTATATACAAAAATTTTTCTGATGTCTATGTCAACCACACGTTAGTAGAATAACTAATAAAATACAATTACTACATTTAATTAAATTCATGTTAATCTAACTTGAAATAACTTTGATTCGACATGATTCTTCATTTTGATTTTAACAGTACGTAAATGTTATTTCAACGTGAAATAAAATTATTTCAAAAGGAAAAATTTTCTTTGACAATCACTTTAAATCATGTTAAATTAACATGAAACACATATGAAGCGAAATCATTGCCGAAAATATTAGATTAACCTTGCTTTAGTAGATTTTAGGTTTAAATTTTTCAGTGTGTTCTCATTCATTTAAATGAAAGTTTATATTATTATAACTTTAGTTGTTAGAAATTTTTACGTAAAGGTTCTCTGATGATCTGCATTAGTAACAGTGAAATGCGCATTGGATCCAACTAAACCCCTCAATAATTAATTTTAATGTATTTTTAATAAAAAAAAAATATTTTACTGAATAAGTAAAATAATAATTTGGCATTATTAGTGCATTAATAAATGTTAAATAAAAACAATTCCTACATTTTAAATGCTAGATAAATGTGTATATTTTATTATTTATGCAATTCCCCCCTCTATACAAAACAACCCACTGTGTACCCTCTAACAATCAGTTTTGTATATGGTTGTTTTGTCTTGACTAGGTCGACTAAATCAAAGAGAGAGAAAAAAACTTAAAAATAAACTGCCACCAACCTTTCTGTTAACCATACATTTAGCAATGGCCCCACATTTATGCCAACTTTCATACCTTTAAGGTAGAACCAACTACAGCATCACACTACAACTGTTACTACCATGATCAGTAGGCAGTAGGCACCTCCGCAATGGTCCGCCAACAACACCAGACCAGCTTGCACCACCATCATCATCATCATTGCGCCACCATCAACCAACCGTATCCAAAATCTGTCAGTCAATTTATTTTTATATCATGACTTTAGGCTTTAAAAGTCAGTAAATTCAATTTACGTAATGAAAACGATCAATGTTTATTTATTTGTTTTCATTTCTTGCCATTTTTATTTTTCTTTTCATTTATACTCGCTGTCAATTGGTGTTGTTTTCTTTTTCTTTTTTGATTACTTTGGTGATATTTGTTGATGATGACGACGACGACGTTCACAGGTTGACTTTTGGCCCTCCATAAATTGCATGGCGGAGTTGTTGAATTTAAATTTTTGACTATTCTTGATTTTATTTGAATTGTTGCTGCTGTAGTGTGAGTTTTTGTTTTGCCAACAATTTGGCAAGATCAACAATATACAAATAAAGATTTGCAACTTATGTAGAAAAACGTTTGTTTATTTGAATATTTGAAAGGATAAAATGTTAGATATATGAATTGTGTTGCTATTTGCAGAGACAGTTTGAAACAAGTTTTATATTAAATGTTGGATGGCTTATAACAGGATTTAAATTGAAAAATTAAAAAATAGCACAACAATTTTTTTGAAAAGTTTTTAACAGAAACTTTTACTGATTTTTGTTTGCAAAGCAATATAAATTAAAAATCTAATTGAAATGCTTCAGTGTGAAAAATATAATAAGAAAAATAAATTGTAATTAATGAAGTCCGACTTTTCCGATTTGGTGAGGACAGTTGGGATGGTATGACAAAGTATACCAGATAATCCGACCATGCACAGAAATCAGTAAATTCCAGGCAACATATTCACGGAATGTTTTTAGTCAATACGTTCTTAATTAAGGGCTCATCCATATTTGGTCGATTGGATCAATTTCAATTTTGTTAAGCAATGCAGAGAGTATTTATTCTGTTGATATGTTTTTCATCATTTTAATTGTTTATTTATTTGTCAATAATTTGTTTTCTTAGCCCTTTAGGTAATGTTGAAATTAGTACGTGCAATTGTCTCTCAACTGCTTTTACAAAATGCTCGGCACTCCCGATATGACAGAAAATAGCACTATATATCGTTAACCAAGAAAAGCAAACCAGCTGCGAATAATGCCGTAGACATGGTCCTTCGAGGCGTCAAGTGTAATATTGGTGTACACGTGGAATGCTTTCTTACTTATTACACAAAAATAGATATAAACCTAAGGCTGAGTTTACATCTGGCATTTCTTGTGTGTCAAATGCCCAAAAAAGCGTGACCACTAATTGCTAATGAAAAACTGTGTGATCCAAACATATATTTATTGATTTAAACTGTTTCCCTGCCTAATGCTTCGCACATATCATCCAATAAATAAACAACAATATCATATGAAAATTTTAACCTAAAGTGCTCTTTATGGTACAACCATCATATCTGTGACAATGAGGAAAAAGTACTTAAGTTATATTTGCAGGAGAGCACTTTTAAGCGTTCAAGTCGATTTTCACAAACTTATTTCTTTTACAGTTAAATTGGGAAATTCTCTGTTAACCTTTATTTTTTTGAGCAAACATCGTTCTACACACTGTGGTTAATAATTCAAGTTGAAATATACCAGAGTATAACCTAAATTAAGCTATTATTCCAAATGAGATTGCAAGATTAAATAAGATAAGCCGTCATTGTGCTATACCTTAGTGAAAAATTACCAAAATTAATTGAGATTTTTCCCAGGGGTACTTTCTAATATACAGATTACGCAGGTAGCATTAACTCAAAATCAGCTAATCTCATCTTAAGCACTTTTTATTTTTTGCCACAGATATAACTCCCTATTTGCTAAATATTTAAAAAAATATTTTTTTTTTACTTTTAGATTTGCCTTCCAATTTGTTATATGATTGCCGGATGTTTCTTGACGAAATAACTACACCTGGAAACCCAGAGCTGTTCTGGGTTCCAGGGAACAGCAATGTACCCGAAAATATCATTGCGGATATACTAGACAAATCCATAGAATGTTAATTTCGTGACACGATTAAAATTATCTTAATCACTGTTAAAACCTGGTTTTACCATACAAATTGTTTTTGTTAAAACCAAATTAAAACCATTTTTGAATTGGTTTTAAGTTGGTTTTATGAAATGCAACCTTGTTTTCGCTGTGATAAATTCAGTGCTTCCAAGTTGAAATGACCGACAGCAGCTGATAATGTTATGCCAGTGAATAACAATAGATGGCGCTTGAAAAATGTTCAACATAAAAATGGATGCAGCAGCAACAATAATCAAAAAATTATGAAAAAAAAGAGTTTTTTGGAAGTAAAACAAAGAAAATATATTAAATTGAACTGTGGAAAGTGAAAATAGACAATATAACTGACATTCATCTGCCAATAAAAAAAAGGTTTATCTTATAGTGCATATGTGCATTTTTATATTATTAACAATGATTCCAAGCACTTCTTCATTCTGTATAAGAAGTTCCATAATTTAAAAAAATTTATTTACAAAATATAAAATAATTTCCATTTTAGAGCGCATTGTGAAATATCTCAGTTTTTCATACAAACAAAAACAGTTGAACAGTATGTCCAACAAATGTTATTAAAATAAAAAAATAAAATACTATAAGTTTAAAAGTTGCATTCGTGGCCGAAAATCGATAAATTGACTTTATAAATTTTAAGCGATAGAGATTTAGCTTTAGCGAATTGCAGAATTTGGGGCTGGTTACCTGATCAACACCTAGGCTAATATAGCTCCAAGAGGATTATAGTATAACTGCAGTCCTGGAGAGAACACTTCGCATACTAACAGGGCACTATTTTATACCATATAATGATTCCTGTCATAACGAGGAGAAATTAGAATGTCTCCTCTGTCTTTGCCCTACTTTCTCTGAGAAGAGAGTGGCTTGACTTGGCCATCCACTACTGCAGGATTTGGTAGCTTTGTTGAACAGTGACAATAGACGTATAAACTTATTTAATTCATCGTCGGGTTGATTCAGCACTGAAACGAATGCAGAAACGTGGAAGTTAACCTCTTTTCATGTCTCCGTTTCATGTAACATAATGGGACCAATTAGGACCAGCATCCTATGCAATTTAATTTAACCTAACCTAGGTTAAGTTACTAAAACAAAAATTTCTGTTTTAATTATTATAGCTCCTCCTACTTAATTTCAACTCCGGAATAGTGGAGCAGGTAGAACAACTCATTTTAATTTTTTTTCGATCTGTCTGAGAAAAGATTAGCTTCACTGGGCTGTCCGCTGTTGTAGGATTTTGTAGTCTTGCCAAACTGTAACAAAAGAGGGATAAACTTGTTTATACGATTGTCGGCTTGGTTCAGCACTCAACCGGATGGAAAAATGTAGAAGTTAATATCTCTTCGTGTCACCGTTTCGTGTAACACATAGCGGGACAAACTAGGAGCAAGAACCTGTGCCACCTAATCTAACCTAACCTAAAATTACTAAAACCAAAACCATTTTTTATTATTATAGATCCTTCTAATAAATTTCCATTTCCAAATGAACACAAAAATTGATTGTTTTCTTTTATGTGAGAGGAAAAAAGTCTTTGCCCCTAGCTCTTAAAAAAGAAAACTCTATTACGGAAACAAGTTTAGGATTAGTCGGAATGAACTTTTAGTTACTTTGATCATTACCGATAGAGAGGAGCAACACGATATGTTAGGAGGACGCTACTCCGACATCATTAGCATTCACAAGTTTCTATAAAACAACTTATATTGGAAGTCGGTTGACTTAAAGATTTATCCCAAAAATCATTAACATATATAGTTCTATTTGTAGACGGAAGCTCACAGATCCTCAATATCGAGAAGAAAGGAAGTTAAAATATAAATGTCTAGTGATCAAAAATTATTATTAAGGCTACAGATTTCAACATCTTTACCGACAGCCATTAGGCAAATAAGGCAATCATGGACGAGAGAGTAACCTCTAGGATCGTTTTGTATTACAAATATATGTTTAACTGCTATGCAGTATAGGAAAGAATTCGTCTTGTATGGTCACCGGCTCACCACGACATAATTGGAATTGAGAGTTCAGATGGCCTGGCCAAAAAGTCCGGAATGTTATACACAGTAACCCTTGATGATAGAGTTACCAATTTGGTCGAATATGGCCCATAAGACACCATGGAATAGTGATACTATAAGTAATATAACCAAACCCGAATTGGGAAATTTGATCGGCATCTCAACGGGGCACTCTAATTTATGGGGGCACTGGCACTGGCCAGGAACGACAGACGACAATGAATGCATATCTTGCAGGGAAGATATTGAAACAAAGAAGCACTTTCTTTAACAATGTCCAGTTTCAAGCAGCAGAGATTAAGCATTTTTGAGGATTATACCTTACCAGACGTTACCAATTATATAACAATAAATCTGTATGAAAATAATAAAATAGAGTCACAGCCATGAACTTTCAAATTTAAAGTAAATCCGAACAGAATTTAGGTATTCAGCAAGATTTAGGTGATAATGTGAAATTTTTGACGGCATATGTTAAAATTTTGCCATATGTTTTTAGAAAAATTTAAACATAAATTAAATATTGCAACGCTAGCATCTATTAGAACACTTTCCTTCCGTACTTCAAAATACTTCTTTATTGTTGTACAAAGAATAAAAATTGAACTCAAACGTTTTTAGATTTAAATTCGAAACATGTCCAAAGTGTAGCAAAAGTGACAATTGACATTCAAACATGATAGAAGCAGGACAACTAATTGACAGATATCCCCTTACAACTATGTAGATTATTCGTGTAACCAGAACACCAACACATACACTTGCAATTAAACTTCTTTACTTGCATCCACTTGCATTCTTAAACATGCAATATACAACTGCGAGTTCTAAATACTCGTCCGCTGTTGTGTATGAACTATCACTTTCAAACAACCTACAACTAAAACGTGCTTGTTGCTGCTTGATCGTTTGATTGTTGTTCGGCTGTTTGAGCCATGCTATTTTTTTTAACTGCCCGCAGTTGGAGCGGTATACAAAAACAACAATAACATTATTATCGTCACATGTCGCTCACTAATTGATTTTTCTTGTCGCCTGTTTGTGTAGAGTTGAATTTTCTCGCGATTTTAGTTTGATCTTAAACAAACACTTGCTTTGTGTTGCTTTTGTACATGGTTGCCAACAGCAAATTGTGTCCGGTTTGTATGCTGCAAGCGGCTGTAATCTCGGCAATCACAGCTACAGCGACTACAACGGCAGCGGCCAGCAGCTGCAGCATCATCAACATAAGCAGCTACAGCAGCTATGGCCAGCAAGCAACCAACTATCAACATTAAACAAACATTTACTAGTTTAACTTAACACGATATTAAGGAAATTTCGGTCAGTTAAGGCAAAGAGTTTGGTCTTGAATTTTCAGAAATTTTAATAATTTTGGGCTTTTTATACATAAATACGGTTAGATCTTCACAATTAGGAACTCGATAATTTAAATCTCTCGATTAGCTGAATTATTCCCCAGGTTCCTTGAAAAACATAAGATCATGATTTCTGCAGGACTGTGATAGTTTGTTCCCTGAGTATTCTTTGACTAAACATTTTGAGCCTCATGTCTTCTAATCTGTAACAAGCACAGAGGAGATATTTTAGTAGTTATCTCCTACTCTTGCTTTGAAGAATTCAACAAAATTCATTATAAAGTAGTCTAGACGCTTGAGCGTTTGTTCCGTGACTACTACCCAGCAAAAATATTTGAAGATTTTGTAATGGGTAGTACTCTTTTAATGGCTTACAAAGTAATGAGTGGTACTTATTTATTTAATTATTTTATTGTATAACAATGACTGTCTTGTAATGAATAAAATAACAACTTATTTATATCATTAGATGAAGGTACTTATTGTAGTACTTCCTAGTTAATCCTGAAATCTATCTAAAAAATATTTATTGATCGTGAAAGTGGGCTACGAAAACAATAAAATAACTTTGGTTTACTACAATATTTATTACAAAATCTAAGTATTTTCGCATATTCTGCAATATACGTATTCATATATTTGCTTTGTAAAATTGTGATTTTTAACAATCCCAAAAAAGGTTCAAATTTTATAATTATGTTACAAAATTCTATTTGTTTATAATTTTTGGCTATTTTCTTAAATTTTGCATTTTTATGAGCATAAAATAACCCATTATGTTTTGAATACTTTAAGGCAATCAGTAATCTATTAACTTTTGGATATTTGTAGGCAAAAAGTATAGGGTACCGCATACTTTTTGAACTTCTCATACAAAAATAATGGCTTATTCAGTCATATTGTAAGTACTCACGATTGGAGATTACATACATTTTTTCGCATTCTAGTAGGCAAACTTTTTTGCTCGGTAATAATCAGTATATGATTTCTTATATAGCATCTAGAAAGTCGAATCGTTTTTTGGTTTCCAAACAGGTAAGTTATTTCTTTCATCGTTTATTGTTGAAGTTTGTATCATATTATTTGTGCCTATATTGTGAATGGCCATAAATGACTCCATTTTCACTAATAAAACTTATATTTGAAATCTATATATATAGAAAGGGTGTCCCAACAAGAACGCAAGATTTAAATTTGGCGCCATTCGAAGTGTCATTGTTTGACATTTGAACAATTGTTATTGTTTGCTAGTAGTTAGAAGGTACGAGGTTAGTAAAAATGGAGCGCTACACGAATGAACAACGCATTCTCATTGTGAAATTGTTTTACCAAAATGGTGAAAGTTTTGCGGCTACAGTTCGCAAATTTGCGATCAATTTGGGGTAATAATAATGCTCCAAAGGAGTCAACTGCAAACAATGGTCAAGCGCAAACAGTCAATGGTGTTCGGTATCGTGAAATGATAACCAGTTTTGTCGTGCCTAGAATTGAAGAAATGAATGTGGAGGGCATGTGGTTTCAACAAGACGGCGCCACATGTCATACAGCCAGAGAAACAATTTAATTGCTACATCAGTCATTTCCCGGTCGTGTTATTTCGCATTTTGGAGACCAGAATTGGCCGCCTAGATCGTGCGATTTAACACCATTAGACTTTTTTCTTTGGAGTTTTTTGAAGCCGATGGTTTACGCGAATAAGCCGACGACGACTCAAGCCTTAAAAGAGGAAATTGAACGCTGCATTAATAAAATACCGCAGCATTTATGCAAAACGGTCATTGAAAATTTCATTAAAAGATCGCGTGTGTGCCAGCAAAGCCGCGGCAGCCATCTGCCCGATTTGTTGTTCCACACATAACCTCATTTTGTCTACTTTACGATATCATAAGGTTTCACGATTTTTTTTAAATATCTGTGTTTTATTTAAAATTTAAATCTTGCGTTCTTGTTGGGACACCCTTTATATATATAATACATAAGCATTATCCCACACAACAAGCTAACATGATAAGATAATTTAAACTCAAGGGTAATGAAGGGCGGAACAGATTTTTAAACTTGCTCATAAGATCAAGAAATCATCAAGCCACTCCAATCAATTATCATGTTTGTTCTATTTTATGCCATACTTGTGTAAATGTAAAATTGGTGTAAAGCAATATACTCAACGAATAATTAGGAAAGATCTTCCCCACAGAGGATCACATGTTAACAATGCCAAACAAGTAGATTTTCGCCGCGCTATACTGGCTGCCAGTAGATATTCTGATTAAAAAGCTAAAAACCATCAGACTTACGTCTCGTTTGCAATAACCAGACATACGATTGCTCTAGAAGTTTATTGTGATAATCACTCAAAAAGTTAGTGCTTTTCATATAAATTTTTTGCTTAAATCGACTGCCTGGGTTGTGGAAACAGAGGCTCAATACAGCAGAATTCCAGCCTAGATAAAACTCAAATTCTCTACCTGACCTAATTGAACACTGCACTCCACAACTTTTCCTCGAAAAGAAATTTCGTTTTACCTCAAAAAAGAAAATTTTCCCACATCCTCCTGAGGGCCTGCAATCATACGCAGATGGTTCAAAGAGAAGGAAGCTCGGTGGCGTCTGTCTTAGAGAATTCAGGATGAAAGTCTTATTTTTCCGACAAATAAATGTAGCGTTCTCCAGCAGAATTATCTTTATTCAAAAGCCTAAAGCTCTAGCAGATAAGAAATACCGAAGTATATTTATTTGACGTTCAGCCTTTAATGTATTGGAATATTTGCTTGTTTTTGAGATTGAAGTCTAGGGCAGAGTTCTTTAAGGAGGAACGAAATTTATATAGACAGTACTTAACCAATAACAGAAAGAAATTTTTATCAGATATCAAACCGATAGTCAGTCTACAATAAGGTCCCTTGCAGATATAATTATATACAACATCGAAACTCATTCGAGAATATTGCAGTTTTCTCGATAATATGATGGATCATCCCAAAATTTCCCAAAAGCGCGAGCGAGGATTTATACAAGTTCACTACTGGAAACTCAATAGCAGTTAGTCTGGCAGGAGAGGAAACTATGCTTTCACATGTTTACATTGACACTCTTCCTGGCATTCCTCCTCATTCTATCAGATATCAAACCGATAGTCAGTCTGCAATAAGGTACCTTCCAGGTATAAATGCATAGAAATCATTCGAGAATGTTACACTTTCCTCGATAATATGACGGGTTATACCAACATTTCCCTAAAATGCGTGCAAGGATTTATACAACTCCACTACTGGTAACTCAAAAGTGGTTAGCCTGGCAGGAGAGGAAACTATGCTTTAACATGTGTACATTGGCATTCTTCCTGGTATTTCTCCTCATTTTTCTGAAAACGTTTTGATGTTATGTTTCCAAAGTTAGTACAAACTAAGTGGCAAATGAGAAACCTAAGGCCCGCAGTGAAATAAAACGAATACTGTAACTCCTAGGGCTTTTGAGTATACAAATACTTTCGTGGCTATAATCTCAGGTCAATGTGCGTACGAAAACCATGCCTTGAGAATGAGACTTCTCTAAAAATGAATACTTTTCCTGCTTCGCTCTTTAAGCAACAAGTACTTAAGATGCGTTTCAAAACTATCGAAGATAGATCCAAGAAACTTATACTCTTCATCGAGAGCTGTGGATAGTTCTGCAGCAGGAAAATTCCTCCTTAAAAGGCTAAGCTCATTCTTTGTTATTTCTTTTCTTTTTACACTCATTACTAATACCGTTCCACTACTCAACCCTATAACTTTTGAGTAACGAAAGGAACTCGTAACATTTGAAACACAAGTGAACCAAACTCTTGCTCTTTTCTCAGCAACCTGTTGACCTAATCTAGCCTATTACTTATAATTCTTCATCACGAGCTGTGGATAGTTGTGCTGCACGATGACTCCTCCTTAAAGAGTTTGACTCGTCCTTGCTGGGAACACTATTCTGTTATTTCTCTTCTTCTTACAGACATAACTAAAGCCTCCCTCCTATTCAATCCTAATACTCGTATCTCTCCCAACCTCGGTAACTTTTCAATAAAATGAAGAAAATGTGACAATTTAAACCCAAATGAGTCGACAACGTCTTCTTTTTGCGGTGATCTGTTGATCTAACCTAGCCTGATACATTTTGTAATGATCTAATTTCGGCTTTGGTGGAAATAAAAATTTAAATAACTCTTGAACGACAATGAGCTTTCTGCGCTGTTGATTTTATATTTGTGGTTTGTTTACAAAGGCGACGATTTGTGGGATAGACTTAAGCTTAATTGATCTGAATTTATACCACTTTAAAACCATTTAAGCTATTTAGATACTTCGGTAAAAATGATACCGATCGGGTATGATTGTCACAAGATAGAACTGAAAATAGCTTCAGGTATATAACAATGAACTAAGTATTTTCTACGGATAGTACTTAAAATCTTTACATAAACTTTATAAGATTAGTACCCCTTTTTGGATCCATTATCATTTTAAAGAAATATAGTGCGGTTTCCGCTTTTATGGTGTTTGATTGTATATTTCAGTTGCTGCTATGTTTATGGTTTAGTATAAATGCAAGATAAAGAGCGCACATGATACTTTAAAAATATCCTAAGTAAAGTAATTCTAAGCCGATTGGGCAAATATTGATTGCCCTTCTTTTAAACCTAACTCAACCTAAGCTAACCTAAATGCAAGATATTTTGCACTGGTACCTTTAATTTTAATTCAAATTCAAAGAAAAATATATTGGGTGACTTTACTTTAGGTTGGTTTTGGTAAGATTCATCCCCGACCTATAGTTCTATCAAAACTTTTCGGGCAATTTCCAACACTTCAGTGGAAATAATTGGATCTTTACTCGAAACAGCCATCCATCATCCGCTTAATCAATAGTCTAGCAATATTTTACTCGACTTAATTTTGTTCTAATATTGGTTCTACTACAACTGATTGCATTCCTTTCCACCACTGCACTCCTCACAAATGCCTAATAAAAATTGTACACAAAGTTACATTGCAGTGCATTGCATTGCATTACATTTGATTCCATGCTCAAATGTTTAGGTGTTGCTTACAATTGTTGGTGTACAATTGGCATGGCAACGTTTGATGTGAATGATTATAGTAAAAGAAGAAAGCAAAACAGCCAAAAAAAATTTATTTAAATAAATCAGCTAAAAACTGAAAGTAAACCACACCACCAGTAATTTTAACTAATTTGCCATAAACAGGCAACAGCTAAGGATTTATTAAGGCAGGCTAAGAAATGTTTTCAAATTAGTTGTATATCAAAGTACTCACACGATTGCTTTGTATACATACATACATTTATGTATGTATTTATTATGCAGTTAACCAGCAGAAGTGGAAATTCTGCTTGGACATGACATTTGCTTGACAGGCTACATCAGTGTATTGCACCAGTACTGCCAAGCGTATGTCAAGTGTTGTGTACATTTTTAAATTTAGGCTAAAACATTGGCATAACACTCTACTCAAAACTTAACGAATATAACAGAGCATACACTTAACTCTAAGGCAAACATTTGCAGACGATCGCTATCTAAGATGTGTTTGTTGTACGAGAGTATGTACATACATACATATGAGTGCTTGTGGGATAATGTTGTTGTGTTCGTTAGAGTATATGAGTTTTTTCTTCTTCTGGAACTTCGATTATTTTTCTTTGGAACAACTACAATTTGCCGTTTGTTGTTTGATATTGACAGTTTGTCACTTCATTTTTGCTGTTACGATTGCTGTTGTTTTTGTTTCGTTGTTTTCTTGCATTCTTACCTTATAAATTGTACACTCCTTTATTTTTCTTTCATAATAGGGGTTGCCAGGGTAAATTCTGAAAAATTAAGTATATTGGGATATACTTAAGATTGCATTATACTTAATTTACAGTGTGGTATACCTAGTAGAATATTACAAATCTACTGAATTGATTATGGTATACTTATCCTTCGACGGCAAAGAATAAGTGCTTGAGTCGGTTAAAGTTAAGCCTTAAATAATGACGCGTTCATGATTTCCCTATTTAAAAGAACATTCAAGATTCACTTGAAAGATTGTTTAATAATTTTTTCTCATTCTATTTCAATTTATGGTGTGTCTCGATATAAAAGCCTGATAAGACGTTCACTTTGGGAAAAGTAAAATTGATATTTTATAACACTAAATTGACAGGTTGAGTTTACACTAGTACCGTAATATATATATTTGATTAAACCAAAACTGCAATTAACAAATTTTCTTATCACTCAACCCGCTAATCAATGAAACTATAATTAACAAACTTACGAGCTGCAAACTTGTGGTCCTACGAACCTGATAATAAATAACCGAAAATTACTTTTGCCGAATATGGATGCTAAGCAACGAAGCAAATAATTCACGAGTAAATTATTAATGACGAAAGACTGCCAAAGTTGTCGAGAAGAAATCAGAGATAATCTTCGACTTTCTTTGCGAATGTCCAGCATTGCATCTCTCAAGACACAAGTTTTTATGCAGTCATGTACCTCTCAGATTTATTAAAGATTTGCTTGAGTGACCTTATGAGATATCTCAATGCGACTGATTGGATCTACTGCAAATCACTGTAACCAACCAGTGGAGAGATATTTTCAAAAATATATAGTCTAGATTCTTCTTGAAGCGAGCAGTCAAGTAAACCAACCAACCAGTAATTAAAGAACCTATGAGCTACAAACCTGAGTAAGTCAAATTAATGATTCAGAGGCATGCAGTCATTCAATCTTCAAAAACTTATGCTTGTCCCATAAGTTTCTGAAGATTACCCTACCCTTTATTGTGGGAGCACTTACTCCCATATTTAGTCATGTCATAACTACATCAACTTTCCCAACATTATGGAAAATAGCGCGTATCATTCCGGTTGCAAAAACATACGCTGCGCCTTGTTGTAATGATTATAGGCCCATTAGCATATTGCCTGTTCTAGCTAAGGTTTTTGAGTCTGTAATCTCTAAGCAGATTACTGATTATTTGGAAACAAACCCTCCTATGTCTCCGCTGCAATCTGGATTCCGTGCAGATTACAGCTGTACTTCTGTTGTTTTAAAAGTTATGGATGATATTAGACCTAAATATGATGCTGGTAACCTTTCCTTAATGTGTTTTTTAGATTTTTCTAAGGCTAAAGTAAACCATTTTATACTCTGTTTTAAGCTTAAACATTATTTTGGATTCAACAATAATGCATTAGCAATTTTGAATAATTACCTTTCCGGACTTTCACAGAAAGTGTTGTAAAGTGTGTCAAATTAAATAATTTAATTCTTAACCCGAACAAATCACTGGTTCTACCCGTTAGTAGGCATAAAGTTGATTCCGTAAACTTTCCAGGAATACACCGTAATGGAAATGTGCTGAAATACGTTGATAAGGTTAAATACTTAGGCTTCCATCTTAACTCATCATTCACATGTAAAGATCATATTAATATTGTTGTTCGGAATGTCTTTCTTACTTTTCGTAACTAGCGAGTGTCTTCTGAATATGTGCCAATCAATATCAGTCAAAAGAAGACTTCTTGTCCAACTTATACTTCCATTGATAACTTATTCGGTAAAAGTTTATAGTAAAATAGATTCGCAATCGCTACATAAGCTGCAAGTTGTTTTTAATAATGCAACCCGCTATGTTTATGACCAGGGAAAACAGAAATATGCTCTAAAAAAAGTGTTTTATGCGCTTTCAATATGCACTAAAAACTCTAAAATATGCTATAAAAAATTTAAAATATCCTGTAAAAAATAACATGAATTGGCTATTTGTAAGCGAAAATATATTTTTAATTCAACAAATAATCAATATTTGCATATAAAATAAGACAAAAATAAAATAAACCAAAAAAAGCAAACAAGAAAAATATTGACGAAGAATAACTTCCATATTAAAGAAATAATTTGGGTTTGAAGTGTACTTTAAAACAAAATTATCATACAAACTTTGGCTAAACCAAATAATACAATTAAATTTTTATTGTATACGACCGTAAAAATTTAACTTCAGCTTCAAAAGATATTACGATATTAGAATTAAAACTTTGGAACCATATTTTTGACAAATAATACAAGCTTTTTAATTATAATTTTCATTGGAATAAACAATAAAATATTGTTCTATATTTTCAATTCAAAATCGCTGCTTGTCACAGCTTAATGAACTTTCATACACTGGCAATATTCCTTCAACGTCTATTGATATAATCGGTGCAGAGTCCGGCACAAATAGCAAAACCGAATTTTTTTTTGAAACTAACGTCCGTAATAACGGCGCAAAAAATTGTAAAAATTTATAATTTATATGTATATGTATTGATCATTGAAAATGACATTTAGTTGGTGAAATAAATAGATTTAACAACAGATAAATGGCTTGTAGCATATTATAATAAAAATTATATACAGTATCAAAATATGCACTAAGAGCTTCAAATATGCTCTCAAAATTCGAAAAATGCTAAAAATATGCGTGTAAGACTGAAATATGCAAAAACATGCTTTAAAGGGTAAAATATGCAAAAATATGCACTAACAAATCGATGCCAAAATTCATTAAAAGATCTGAAACGGATAAATATCTTATCTCCGCGTTAATACCTCACACAAGAAAAAACATGCAATTGCATATTTGCGGTTTTCCTGTTTATGACATAAGACGTTACAGCAGTATTTATTTCTTCATGGCAGAAGATGATTCTGGGCTGTGATTTGATGGATTATTTACGCATAAGAAATTTGTTAATTTTGCATGTTATTTTGTACAGAAAGACTCCATCCTACTTATATGACAAACTTAATTTTGGAACTTCAACCCGCAGTATGACACTTTTGACACCGAGATATTGTCAAGATTTTTTTTCGTTAACGCTATTAAATTATGGAATGCTCTACCAGTGAGTTTAAAGATCATACATAGAAAATACAGTTTTGCTTAAGCTCTTTTTAACTTTTTTTAAATATTACTTAGCAGTCCCTCTAAAAGACTATTTATTAAAACTGGGGTGTTATTATGTAATTCGATGCGAAACGGAAACTGTTCGAATTTGTATGTTATTAACATTACATTCGAACACATTTCCGTTTCGAATTACATAATAACCTCCCTGATGTAACTCTTCATTTATTTTATCATTTATACATACTCATATATATATATATATATATATATATATTATTTTTTTTCTTTTTCTTTTTTAATTAAATTAATGACATTCGGAATTACAAAAATCCCTTCATATAACCAAAAACGTATTATAACATTGTCTTAAGTATTGTTATTGAACTCCATAAGAGTTATATTCTTAATGTTTTTATGGCGAAATAAATAAATAAATAAAAAACATACAAATAGGAAAAAGGGATCATTGTATTGGATCCAAGTCACCTGGACCCTTAATTTTCATTCATTCTTACCAGCAACCTAACCTTATATACATATGTTCAAGGCCGAAAAATCGCAGAGCAAGTAAGAAGCTGTGATCTTTATGCAATGTTATTGATAAATATAACAGAGTGTCTTAAAAGGAAGTGCTAGGTACTAGCATGTCCGCTGATCGTCCGCTGAGCAGTTGCGATCTTCTGTTTAAATTTGTATTTAATATTTTCAACCCTACATGTGCTCCAGAAATACACTTATCCTATCGGACAGATGGTAAGATATTTGTACGCTAAGGTCGTTTAAGAAAAATTCATATACATACAACCCCGCAGGTCATGTGTGATACATCAGTGTATACCAATGGTCACCAAGAAGAGAAAATTCTTAAAAGCAGAACAGCACTAATACATGTTTAGTGCTGTTCCACTGAAAAAAAATCGCTTTTGTAAATGTTTAATTGGGTATATGAAAAATATTTTATGGGTTAATTTTATATGAATGAACGTTTGTATTTAGTGGTGCCTAAGACTGTATGTACTAGCTTTTTCAATTTCTGGATACATACTGGACACTCAGCATCTACAAAAATATTTAAGCCAAATAAAAACTTATTTTTTAACTCTATATTCCACATATTTTGTCTATTTTTATAGCAATAAAAATATTTAAATTAGATAATTTATTTACATAAATAATATAGAAAAAAGAAATTAAATCATTTTGGTGGTATTTGAATATTCTCGGTGTATTATTTTCATAAAAAATGCGACAGAAACCTGCTCTTTTTGTGTGTTTTATGATCTTGCTGTATAATTTTCTTAGTAGTTGTGATGTGTACGTATGCAAAGCAGAATGCTAGCAGAGCCCTCAGGGCAATGGGATGGTGGACACTGGTGTATACCATGAAGCCTAGTGGTTTTCGTAGCTTTACTCCTATTCTCTTTCCTCATAATCAGATTCATTTAATGAAATCACAGCATTGTATTTCAAAAGAGAATCCGAGGGGTATTAATGAGAGGAAAGCTCTCCATTCTGCATGCATTTATATGTAAAATTCAGTACTTCTATTATCCTAAGTGCCCGGTAATTCCGTTCTGGAAAATCGTAAATAAATGGCATTTTTGTCGAATGTTACCGTGATATATTTACCTTAATAGAAACTAAAAAAAATCCTTCCGTTGAGTCTGATACAAGATAAGGCTCTATTCTTCCTTGTTTTCACTTAAGTTTAACAACTTTTCAGAGTAAGTATGGGGTTAGCCATTTTTGGGATAAACAAGTTTTACATATAGCTTAATAACTCTTCTAGGGAGAAAGAGACATGAAGGAGAAACAAGCAAAAACTTTCGCTCTAGTAAAATGTTTTCCCACAAATATGGCTGAATACTTAAACCTTAGCAACCCTGCACTCATGTAATTTTTTTTGCACAAACTAACGGCAAAATATTATACATCATTTTATGTCATTCCTTTTTGGTATGAGTGTGTATATACGTATGTATGTATGTAAGTGTGCACTGTTGCAATTTGTTGTTTACAATCAGATAAGTTGTGTTTAATTAGTTGCTCTTGTAACGCTTGACATTTTGCTCATTTACTGATTGAAAGAATGAATGAATATTGGCCACAATAACAAACATGAAAAAAGAGAAAAAAATATACAATTGACCAGCTTTTTACATGTCATTCCATATGGCCAAAGAGTCTAAAATATTTATTCACTACAATTATTGTCTTTTTATTTTCCTTTAATTTTCAAATGGATGCCACTTATTAAGATACGAGTACAACACAATTTATGGCATGACATTTACAGCTTTCAAAACATTTGAATTTGACAACTCAATATACTTAGTTTGTTTTTGCCATGGCATATTTTTTTTCACTTATTTTCTTTGATTGTTTTGTCATCATCTTATGTTTGGAAGATCGTGTGGTAAAATTTTAACCGTGCATCAGCAATTTCGTTGGTTTACAATTTCATTAGTATTTATTTTCCATGAGTAGGTTTTCTGTTTACATTTTCCAGGTAGCTGGCAGACAGTGGATGATGATTTCTTCTATCGGTTTATTTTTTCTATACATAGTTGTTGTATTGTATCTTTTTTTTTCTTCCTTTGCATTGCACATTTACATAAATTACTCAAAGATTCAAACATGAATTATGTGTTGTTATTTTGTTGTTCAGTTGTCATGCCATATGCAGATTTGTTCATTCATCCTCCAAAGAAACAGAAGATGGAAAAGAAAGGAAAAACACTTGGTTTTTGTTGAGTTCTTGTTCAATGTTAGAAATGCTTTGGTATTAGTAGCATGATGAAAATCAAAGAAAATTGCATTATTTAAGAAACTATTTTAATAAGAATGTAAAATTATTAAAAAAAACATTGAATTTTAAATGATTTACTACTTAGTGGAATTTTTTTCCTCAACAATAATCGTCTTGTATATTTCAAAAGATTATTTTCTATTATGCATTAAACACATTCACCACAGCAGGCTACACGAACACACGACTTCAAATGCCGCTAGCAGCATTTGTCGCCTCGTAGCCGGCTACTTAATTATTTTGGAGACGTCAGCAACACCATCTGCAGCTGATATTCAAGTACAAATACATAGTTCAGTATTACCACTTTTGTATATTTTGCATTTATAAAAATTATTTACTCATTTAAAATGTACTTTTTTCACGTAAAAGTACAAAAATGAATAAATTTATTTTTTACATCAATTTTTGGATATTGTTTCTGGTAAATAATATAAAACAATTGTACGATATCATTCATTCAACATTTTGTATTATACTGGAAACACTGAATTTTCTCATTGTAGCCAACGAAATAGAAATTAGTTTAATTGGACTACAACGACAAAATCAGCATAGACAACAACCTGTCGCACTGCTGCCTAGCTTTCAAAAGAATCATTCTTATATAAACATGTGTATTCTATCCTTGACATTTGGTAGTCGGTAGCTAGCTGTGGTGAATGTGTTTAATGCATTAAGTATCAAAAGAAACAAAGAAAATCTACTTGAAGTAACCATAACTCTATTCAACCTTTGTTAAAGTTTTCAAGGCCGACATCACGTCAATGCAATACCAAACAATTGGGGTTTGTCTACCGATTGTCGAAAACAACTGACTGCTATTGAAAGGTTCATGCTCTTTTCTTTATCTTAGGGAATAGAAATAAACTTTCCAATGCATAAAATTGCTCTCGAGAGCGAGAGGCAAATGCCATTTTTTTCTTATTGTATTGACGTGATATCGCCGTTGACAACTGGAATGAAGGTGATTAATTCTACAGTTGACGTCCATATTACAACTGGAATAAGGATGATGAATTCCACAGTATCAAGAAACTCAACAAATTAAAGGCACCTTTGGCGCAATAAAAAAATTTATGTATATCAGTCATTCAAGAAGAGATATCTAGAATTTCGGAATTTCAACTGGAAATAATTTGGTTGTCTGAGAGTCAACCCAACTTCGACACAACCCAAGTATATTTTACAATTATGAATCACAACTAACATTCACATGAAAGTGTTATGACATAAGATAACTACGAACACAACCATTATTTTATGAGTTGAAGTGCAATAGGGGCTTATACCTTTGGCTTCATGGAATTAATAGAAGAAAAAAATTTCTCTCACAAAACACACAAACCTTTTTATAATATTGAATCCCGGAAAAGAAAAGCCCTTGGTAATGGTTTGAATTTTTGCCTGGTTTTGGATAGCAGGATCTGAATAGTATATACTTTTAAGACTGTTGCTTTCTTGCTTCATTTCAAGATGTCTTGATCTTTATGTCATATACAAGACTTGTCCAGTTCCATCACCAGCAGCAGAATTAAATTATGTATTTCAATTTGTTAAGAAAATGTAACGAAAGTGGGATCAATATAACTAAGACACTAACAGCTTCCTTGACAAACTATGGAGGAGTGTCTAATTTTTTCAGAAGAAAGTCTATAAAATTTCCTTATAAATTAAGTAAAGATTTAACTTAATTGATTAATTTTGTTGTCGTCACTCCTACAAGGACCATAAGGAATTAACAAATTAATTGAACGGCGATTTATCATATGCTAGAGATTTTATTTCGCCTCAGCTCCTTCGCATGCTTCTACTTGTCTCCTCCATGTATGTGCAGACCTCCCTCCCTCTTCTACGGCTTACTTGAAGATTCCAATCAATGGCATTTATGGTGATATCATCAGGTGATGTGTTCGCAGTGTAGCCGATCCAGTTCCATTTGCTTTTACGTATTTCAATATGAACTGGGTGTTACTTTGTTAAATGCCAAAAGTCTATTTTCACAATTTTCCTGAGACACTGGTTCTTAAAAACGTGAAGGCTCTCCAAGACTATGCCGCAGCATTCCAAGTTTTACAGCTGGATTGTTTGTAATTTAACTATAAATCAAAGCTTGAACACTCTTATAAGCACATCCATCATTACTTTTTGAAAGATAACCGCGTAAACAACATAATGCTGCATTTCATTTGTTATTTCTTTTCAGAAGATGCAAAAGGCGTTCCTTTCTTTGATTTATATGAATCCTGGTCATGATGAAGCTATTCCAGATATCTGATTTCCCACTGCTCAAAATATCTCGGGCCAACGGCACTATTTTGAGCGCACGCTTAACGGCCTAGTCTTACGCAGTTCAATTATTCGGGTCAAGTTGAGCTTCCAAACATCGCCCCTCAGGAAACCTAGAAAGCACCATGTAACTTGTAAAGAACAAATAGGGTTCAATCCCTGAATATGAACAGTTGCCTTGCTGAGGTGTTTGAGCTCTCTAAATCTTGCTGCTAAGACAGTCAACAAAATAGTTTCTGTTGTCTAGCAACACCACTTATAATAATTTCTTGTTGACCGTGTTTCATCAATGACTAGTATTGTTTTAACACTGGAGAACCAAGACTATTCTCGCAGTGACTTTGGTAGCAACCGCAGGTATTGCGCAAGATTATCTGTGATAACGCACAACGAGAGTTCTTGTTAACACTCACCGGCACAACGTCACTACTTATATTGAGGTTGAATGTATGTAGTGAGTATTATATAATTATTTAACCCCGTGGGGTTAGACGAAGTCCACCGTTGGCTTTTGGTAATGGATTATGCGGACTTATCACAACCTATTAAACCCCTAAAGTAGATCCATTGTCGAGCTACCGATATTCGTAGCACTTGTATTAAGCCACTGCATAGACCTCGAAGTTCAACTTAAATGTTTCACCTCTATCTTATTCTGATTTCAAGGCAGTACCATGTGGAGCTGCACCAGTGAGGCAGCGTAGTAAGCTACTCCCTTTTATAAATATATGTTCCTCCGTTACTCTCTTTATTCAGAGATTACGTAGTTACACTTAGGGCCATTATTACAACCTATAGATAAAGTTCCTGATAGTTAACATTAACATTAGCTAACGTGAACGATAAAGTGACCATTAATTTTTTTCGTTATTATAACAATCCGATAAAATAAATAATACAAATGATGTATTCTGGCAACACTGGTGTATATACCAGCTACTTTGACTGTTAAAATGCATAAAGTTCACTTTGAAAGTTACCATGAGGATAAACCTGCTGTTAGCTTATCAATCACTTTTACATTAATGCCATGGTCGGCAAAATAAGGGCGTCGCGCCTTTTAATATACTCTTCTATTACGTATGTGTACACAGCATTGTTGAGAACAAGTTGTGTGTATCTTATACTCTTATGAATCAGCGTTGCCAGAGAAAAAATGTTTTTCCAACAATAAAAAAAAAATGTCTGATGAGAATTTACTAAATTTTTTATTTTCAGAAAATTATTATGGCAAACCAAAAGGTTTGATTTGTTGTCATGCATGAAAAAATATGACATGCAAAGGCATTTTCAAGTATATATTTAAATTATTTTAAGAAAATTTTCTTCATTCACCATTAAATTGACGTAGCAACAACAATGGATGTATTTCTTTATAAACAAAACTTGAGTGTTTCTTCTGACTATAATAAAGTCAAGTTTGGTTTTGGAGATTTAAAATTTAAACTTGGGGAGATGTGACGAACATTTCACTGGCAACACCGGCTCGTCGTGAGAGTATTACTAACACAATTTTAAAATGTAATGGTATAGGTTGCCGACCATGGCATTAATGTTTACTTGTAATAATTAAAATATATTTACCTGTCAGATAACATCCTAAAATTAACTATTTGTAAGTTGTAATAATGGCCCTTAAAGTTTATGGGTAAATAAGAAAAGATGTGCCTCAAAAGAAGCTATTTTATTTCAAAGAGGTTCGCAGGATTGCTACATCCGTAATCTCCAAGGAGATCCTTCTGCGGGAGAACGGCGCTAGTGTAGCATATGAACTAAACAACAGAAATTTCAATTAGAGCACCTTATAAAGCATTCCCAAACTCAAACCAAGACCTAAGAGGGTCTCCTCTCAGTGATTCTGGTTTAAACCACAATCACTACGAGAATTGCTCAATCTCAAAGTGTCCTTTAATGCAGGAATGACATAAACTTATATAGAAATATAGATAATACGAATTCCAGAGCATTAGTATATCGCTGGAAACTAAGAGCTAGGTAAGCCGGCGAAGATGAAATAATTACAGAACATCACACTAAAATACGCCAAGTCTTTTCAGATATTCAGAAACGACCTTAAACAATGGGCTACAGAACAACACATCAGAGGTTACAGGGCTCTACTATTAGAAGAGTGTGCAAAATTCTCTTGGGTTACACAAATAGTAGAAATATTAGAGCGATTCTAAGTTTCAAAATAACAACACTTCGGAAATTGGTTAAGATCAGCCACCTGGACTGCATGGGTGTTGTTGATGATATAGATAAAGAGCTCTCCAAGAGGATGATGAAACTCTCGAACGACTATTCACTAAAAACATAAGATAAATCTTCTTTCTGCAAAATGTACCAGATATGGAATATCTCATTGATCTAGATTGGAGGGACTCAAGAAAATTTATTGAGGAAACTAGAGTCTAGGTTTCTTCGTTTTTATGAAGAACTCTCCCCCCTAAAAACTTCTTTAAAGAGCACACAGCATACTTCAAGTGTACACGTGTTATCCGCACTGGATTAGGTAGCGTTGCACAGTGGAGTGAATGGTAGAGAAAGTGGCGATTAATTCATAGAAGTCGTAATTTTAAAGTGTTGTTTTTTTTATTGATGAATATAAATAAATACATAAAACTGCAGCATTTAAAAAAAATTTTTGAAAAACAAAATTTAACCTTTTATGGGCTTTTTTGCATTTTTGGAGAAAATGGTCTTATTTGACTATTTTTGCTGTAACTTTGGAATAAAACAGATAAATTAGTAAATTAAATTGTAAATTAAAGCATACTTTATGTGCCTTTAAATAAAATATTTTCTTTTTGTTAAAAAAAAAAAATAAAAGAAATACAGGGTGGTCCAAAAGAAACCAAGGGGTGTAAAAGTTTAATAACTTTTTTGTTTATTAACTTTTTTTTATTTTTTCTTTCAGATTATATAATATACAAAATGGAAATTTTTTTACACTAAGTATGAAAAATGATGTCTCTTAAATGACCACCGTTTTCAGCTTCGAACTGATGGGCTCTTTTTAGAGCATTTTCCATAACATCTTTCAAAACTTGTGGCTGTAGCGTTCGAATTTCTGCAACAATGTTTGCCTTGAGTTCATGGATTGTCTCTGGCTTGTTCACATGCACTCGCTCCTTCAAAAACCCCAAAGAAAATAGTCGGGTGCTGTCAAATCTGGCGATCGCGCTGGCCAAATAATTTCCGAATTTCGAGAAATTATTCGCTCTCCAAAAATTTGACTTAAAAGTGCCATTGTGTCTCGGGCAGTATGGGCAGTGGCTCCGTCCTGCTGAAACCACATACCACGTCTGTTTTCAAGAGCAGGACGTAAAAAATTTTCTATCATAAACCGATACCGCTCTCCAATTACGGTTACAGCACTTCCATCTTCATTCTCGAAGAAGTAGGGCCCAATGACATTTTCAGATGTGATCCCACACCATACTGTAGACCTGATGGGGTGCAATTGGCGTTGATGAATGGCTCTTGGATTTTGAGAACCCCAGAACCTACAGTTCTGCTTATTAACAACGCCATTCAAATGAAAGTGAGCTTCATCACTCATAATCAAATTTTCAATAAAGTTGATTTCATTTCTGGCCAACTCTTCAAATTTAACTGCAAAATTTAGACGTTGCCGATGATCAGCGGGTTTTAATTCTTGGACCAATTGCACCTTAGATGGGTATAACTGTAAATCTTTTTTTAAAAAGATTACGTACGAGACATTTCTATCTGAGCAGAACGCCTTCTGCCAGATGTTTCTGGTGCTTCGTTAACACTTTGCTGTACTCGTTCAATATTTTCCGCAGTGCGACTTAAACGTGGTCTACCGGTTCGAGGCAAATCTCTTACGCTGCCATGTTGGTGATGACGATTAACTAAGCAACGAATCATCGCTTCAGAGGGCGAAATTCTGACGTTAAAATGTCGACGATATGCTCTTTGCGTTAAAATAATTGATCTCTGGTTTAAATAATAAAATTCTATTGTTCTGGTTCTCTGTTCAGTTGTGAACCTCTCCATTATAAATTCTCCAAGTGTTGTCTATATAATCTGAAAGAAAAAATAAAAAAAAATAATAAACAAAAAAGTTGTTAAACTTTTACACCCCTTGGTTTCTTTTGGCCCACCCTGTATTTAATATGTAATTTTCACATTGATTTTTATCAACTGGAATTCTCTCACAAAAATCTTCATAACTCAAAAATCGCACAAATGCGCAAATAGGTATTCTGAGAATAATTGGTTAAAATCTTATATTTTAAGAGCATAAAAGCATTTTTCCCTGCACTCATCCGCAAAGTTGTTGAAACTCAATGTATATATCAAAAATAGGACATTTTTAGAGCAATTTTATTTTTTTTTGAATATTTCTAAAACATTTATCTAAACAAAAAATAATTTTTTAAATGCTCATATAACTGAAGATGACGGTTCCATTATAAAACTTTTATTTATAGAAGTCTTAACAAAAACTATAATCACTTGAAATATCAAAATTTTCTCTTTTAATCAATGCGCCCAAAAATAAATAAAATTATTGAACTTTGAACACACACTGCAAATAAAGTAAAGTACCAAGAACTTTTATTTTTGCAAATAGAGATGTAGAATTTTACTTACTTTCATATGGTACCAAATACGGTTGCGTAAGTTAAAGTTCATCTTTTGAATTAATCACCACTTGTGACCGCTTTCATCCCACTGTGCGTTGACTGAAGAAGTTATCACATTAACTAGGTTTTAAGGTCCAGCCCGGGCAAAGTCATCAAAAAACAACACCACGCATTTTTTTCTAAAACGTTTAAGTGCCCCTTTATGCCAGTTATTGTAAAAAAAATTCAAGTGACGAAGGCATAGACGGTGGTCACTAAACTATACTGACTTCAGCTAATATCAGAGCGCGCTCCTTCATCTGTATTGTGTAGCAGAATTATCGGTGAAGTAAAATATCAAACAAATGATTACTAATCATAGGTTCGAAAATTTAGTGCGCCTAATTGCGATAAAAGGCTGCAACCAACACTACCTTAAAAATAAAATAACGTGCAAACTGCACAGTTGTAAAAGAATAAAGATTTCCTCTATCTCTTCCTCAACTCCCTGTCTTATTTATTCCTTCCTATAGAAGGTAACACCTAATAGCATAAAAAAAACTCTGGTAGCATGTTCCGCCATAGCCAGCGGCAGGAGTTGGAATAACTTTTGCATGAAAACGATGGCAAATTTTGTCTCTTAATACCAGTTGGGTGAGACCGATGTTTACAATGAACTTGCAGTCACTATGAACTAGAGCTGCAAAACTATCGACAGTCGCTCCACTCGATAGCTTCGATAGTTTTATGTAAAACTATCGATACTATCGATATTATCGAATAGTTTTATAAAAGTTGCCACATAAACTACATTTGACTCGAAAAAAAATCCAGAGTCCTCAACATTTTCATTAGTATATAAAAATATATAAAGCCTTTTTTTCGATTTTATCGTAAGCGGCATATTATCGAAAATATACTTTTTTATTGAACTTAAAATTTTATGGGCCTACCCATGGTTTAGAATTATCAAAATGCGAAAATTGTTGATAACTTTTAACTTTTTTTTTTTGTTTTAAATTTTTAACCGTAAAGTTTTATTGTAAGAGACGATTGGCGGCCGTCGCGATATCAGTACCACCAAAATTTATCTTTGTGTCGACGATGTTGAATTTATTAAGATACTTGTGACTACTATTTGTCGAATAACACTTGGATTTATAAATAAATTGATATACATACATATGTATTTAAGTACTTATGTATACAGAAGCAGGGATGCAATGTCATATTTACAAATTGTACTAACTTTCAAAAAAAAATTTAATTTTTCAGTACGATTGTACCTAATTCTTTATTTATATTTTTTTAATACTTGTACTTTTTAATTAACTAAAAATCAATTAAGAAAACGCCAGAAGGTGCACAAAGAATATTAGTTGCTGGGATCTGAATATAAAAGTAACATTTACCATATACTACGTTTATAACCTTTTTTTTATTCGATTGTTCACAGTCGATGCAAATAGTCGGCTTCTCTCCTTGGTACGAACATAAAATTTCCACATTTGCAGATGAATTTGGAATAAGTAACATTCCTCCAGCAATTCTTTAAGTACCGGAAAACATCGTTTGATTTACTTAATATTCTAATACCTTCGAGCTAAAGATTTGCCCCCTTGTGCAAAAAAATAAGTGAACGTTAAAACCGGGATTGCTATGGAAATTTTTTTTAGTGTACACTTCAAGCACGCATTATTTTTTGCATAAGGGGGTTAATATATTTTAATGCTATTTTTGGCATGTAATATAATATAAAGAGATTCCAGTAGTGCTAAATGGGTCATTGCGGTGCTACGGTACTTTTGGCATTCAAATAGCGCTAAAATTATACAATTGTACCAACTTCTCCATCGCTGTACAAAAGCTTAAATCAACTACGGATAATTTGCTTCAAAGCTGCCGGCTACTGTTTACTGACTTCGATTATTTTTACTCTTTTAATTACTTGTTTTTTTGCCGATAGTATCGATAGTGGAAAAAACTATCGATATTTCATTTACAACAAAACTATCGATACTGTCGATAGTTTTGCAGCTCTACTATGAACGGTATCTCCATAACAGCGTTATAGTCCATAAAACTCCCAGAGGCAGATAAAACTGTTGGAACTCCGATGCCCTTAGTTCCAGAAATAAGCCAATGGTCAGACCTTAATGTTGCACTTTGAACTCAAGGAAATTTAAAATGCGACATCTCCATTACCTTTGAAAGTGTTGCACATCTGTTACTCAGATATTTCAAAGGTTGGGCAGTAACCCATTAATAAGTTTTGTGTGTAACCTGCTAACAGACACCCAGCACTTTTTTAAAGCTTTCTATAAACCTTATTAAATGGTTTATACGGATTAGAGTATTATTTTTATTTCAAAATTATAAGTTGAATGAAATTTCTCAATTTGAAGAACTTTAACCCCCTGTTTGTGTAAAACGTTTGAGTTAAAAATCTTGACGTTTTTATAATAGACTAAAGGAAACTTGCACATCTTTTCTTTAATCCATTACAAAAACGCCAAGATTTCTAACTCAAACATCTTACACAAACCGGGGGTAAGTCTCATTTTAAAAATGAGTATGAGTATTATGATAATTTTTTTTTAAAGAAAATCTCAATATCAAATAAATGCCAAGTCTAAGCAAAAAAATAATAAAAGTTTTGTATACAATCAATATAAAATAAATTACTGTTGACAAGAAATATGCATACATATTAGAGAGTTTGTTATCCTGTACATATTCTACATGGTCCTTCGTGACTGTCATGTTTAGAGAACCCCTTTTTTAAATTTCATCTTAACAAGTGATAGGTTTGTATAAAAATAGAAAGAGCACAATCATACACAATCTGAGTGTCGAAGATGAAAAAAACAATGAAAACAAATAATGCCAATATCGCGTTTGGTATTTTAAATGGATGCAGTGTTTATTTTTTATATCACTTGCTGTGCTAGAGATTTTTGGAGCAGGTTTTAAAAGAATAAAATTGATGGTTAAAAATTTTTGATAATAGGATAAATTAGAGATAAATAGATACTACCGTATTCATAAAAAATACTTTAGGTTTATTAAGCGTTTATTTGACATATGGAAAATAATTTTTATGAATACGGCAGATAATGTTTAAAAGAATTGGCAGGATATTTTCGGGTTTGCTTGTACAGGGTGGGCCAAAAGAAACCAAGGGGTGTAAAAGTTTAATAACTTTTTTGTTTATTAACTTTTTTTTATTTTTTCTTTCAGATTATATAATATACAAAATAGAAATTTTTTTACACTAAGTATGAAAAATGATGTCTCTTAAATGACCACCGTTTTCAGCTTCGCACTGATGGGCTCTTTTTAGAGCATTTTCCATAACATCTTTCAAAACTTGTGGCTGTAGCTGTCAAATCTGGCGATGCTGTCAAATCTGGCGATCGCGCTGGCCAAATAATTTCCGAATTTCGAGAAATTATTCGCTCTCCAAAAATTTGACTTAAAAGTTCCATTGTGTCGCGGGCAGTATGGGCAGTGGCGCCGTCCTGCTGAAACCACATACCAGGTCTGTTTTCAAGAGCAGGACGTAAAAAATTTTCTATCATAAACCGATACCGCTCTCCAATTACGGTTACAGCACTTCCATCTTCATTCTCGAAGAAGTAGGGCCCAATGACATTTTCAGATGTGATCCCACACCATACTGTAGACCTGATGGGGTGCAATTGGCGTTGATGAATGGCTCTTGGATTTTGAGAACCCCAGAACCATCGCTTCAGAGGGCGAAATTCTGACGTTAAAATGTCGACGATATGCTGTTTGCGTTAAAATAATTGATCTCTGGTTTAAAAAATAAAATTCTATTGTTCTGGTTCTCTGTTCAGTTGTGAACCTCTCCATTATAAATTCTCCAAGTGTTGTCTATATAATCTGAAAGAAAAAATAAAAAAAAATTAATAAACAAAAAAGTTATTAAACTTTTACACCCCTTGGTTTCTTTTGGCCCACCCTGTATATTTTTGGTTTTGCTTGTAACTACATAAGTTCATGGAAAGTCTTTACTTGAAGGTAATGATAAACCTTGAGGTTACTTTCTAGAAAAATTTTTAAATAAAACGAAGACAAGCATTTGAAATATGCCTGCTTAGATCCTCAAATAATGAAAAAAAAAAAAATATCGTATAGAAAGTTCCCTCATAATTTTACTGCAAAGTACAGGGTGTCCTAGAATAAGTCATATTTTTAAAGGATCGATCAAATAAAATAAATAAATCTTTTATCTAAACAATTACTTTCACTTATTTAAATAGGTAAATTATTAAATTTATTTTTTAAAATAAAAAAATATTGCCAAAATGTAAATCCTCACCCTATGTATACAATTGATATATTTTTATCATGACAAAAGTCAAACTTTATATTGAAAAAAATAATAGCTGTTTTTCCTATATGGAATTTGACATTGGCGGCTTTCATTTAATGTTATGACGGCTGGCTGCTAAACTCAACGGCTGATATTTAAGGATGGATATTTTCCTTTATAAGAGTTCGGGAAGTCGCTGTATTCATGTAATGTTTAGATTTTTGCTAAGCATATAGGTAAAAGTTATAAGCAGTGATGCCAATTTAGCCATTTTCTGAATAAGTTTAGCCATTTTTCATCCCATTTAGCCGGAAGAAAAGTGAGTTTAGTTAGTTAGTTTTTATTTTAATCTAGTTATTTTTGCAAACTTGAAATTTTTTTGTGATTTTTCACAAAAAATTTAAACTCGGAATATGGGAACATTGATTAACTACCAAAAAACATACAACAGAGTAATATTTTATTGTTTTCGTATTAATATCTATAAATCCCGGTTCAAACTTGCTATTTTTGTTGCAGCAGTCTAAAAGCGCTTATATGAAAGAGATGGCTCAATTGGTAACAATAAGATTTGCTACTGCATTATTATAATCGTTGCAAGGTGCTTATAAGTTGTCGGGTCTACAGTGAAACCTCTCATAACGGACACCTCCTATAACCGGAAACCCCTAATAACCGGACAATTTTTGTAGATCCAACACGTTCATTAGTTTTTCCATACAAAATGCACTCCCATAACTGGACACTCTCATAAAAGCACAGAAGCGGTGAAACGCGGCAACAAGAGTTGCATTTAAATAGTAGGTCTTTCTTTATTCAACTCTGATTCATATTTATATTAGTGTCAATGATATTGCTGGTTCCCTGGTTAACGCAGATGTAAATTGCTGTTTATTTGAAGAAGTTGTTTGCTTAGCTCGTGTCCCAAAATGGCGGAGAAAAGATTGTTTTTATCAATTACTGAAAAAAAAATTGTATATTAAACGAGTTTGAAAAAGGAAAATATTCGGTGCACGAACTTGTGAAGATATAAAGTTTCTTGTGTATTTTAACAATTCATATTGGTACATTTCTTATACAAACTGCATTTTCAAAGCATTTTTCTAGAGACGACTTTGTTGTATTCCAACAAATAAAATCATTGAAAGTCATTTGAAACCCAACAGCTGAAATTATACCAATCTAATTTGAAGAAGTCTACTCTTAAAATAAATTTTCAACTTTAATGAAATCCAAAAAATATGTAACTCTCTCATAAGCGGACACCTCTAATAAACAGACAAAAACAGGGCGACCGTGAGTGTCCGCTTATGAGAGGTTTCACTGCAATTGGTGGTTTATGATATCAATCAAACAAGGGTCATATTTGTTTTACACGAGTGAAAATATCAAGAAAAATAAAAGTTTAAATGAAAGTTTAAAAAAAAATTCGCAAGGAATGGATTAGTATCCAAAAAATTTAAAGACTTAATAGCAGAATGTAAAAATTAATAGAAGGAGTAATACAACTATTGTAAGTTTGCACTATATGCGCAGTTTTTTTATTACCTGAAGAAAAATTATTTTATTTATTACTTCAATTTATTGTTTTTATTTACTTTAAAAAAGTTCCCGATTTGCCTTAAAAAAATATATGAAATACCTTCTTGTTTTTGCTAAGGTTCATGATTTTTGCATTCGATTTTGCTTAGCCATTTTTCAGCTATTTTTAAGCCATTTTTTTGTCTACATTTAGCCATTTTTGGTGGAGGAATTCTGGCATCACTGGTTATAAGCGACTAAATAAGATCTGCTACAGGCCAATTTATGTCACCTCTTCAAAAGATACATTTTTCAGAGAAATTTTCTAAAAAGGTTCGGATCGCCACAAAATGACTGCTTTAAACTTCAAAATTCAAAATTTATACTGTTGCCAATTGTCTACATACCGGTTGTATATAACTTTTTCTCTGTTTGTGTATGTATGTGCATTCATAAGATCATATTCTCAAGCATCAACAGCAAAAATAATATGTGAACAAAAGTTAGATCTTGATTGCTTTCATTGTAGTGGGTTAAAGAGATCAATGTGTTACTAAAAGTCAAATTTTATATTTTTGCGTTCTCTATAAAAATTGAGCTATTTATTTGATATATAATATATTATTTTCAGTTTTTTGATAGGGTGTTTTATTCCCGAAAAATACTATATGTTGCCATATGTCTACAACATGCAGTTCTAACATAAATAACATTATATGTCCAAAATTGGATTGTTATCATATTTAGCATAGTTTTTCTCTCTTTTCTTGAAGATGACGATATTGCTGAAGATGGGAGAAGAAGGCCAAACGATGTGGGTAACGCAAACAAAATTTATTATTAGATTTTTAATTGAATTATAGTGAATTTTTAATCAGAAATAATTTTTAGTCAGGCTTATAACTTCGTGCTAACCTAAATAGAAAAATGAAAAAATGGAAAAACAGGGGAAATAAATAGTGATACTTACATATGTATTTACCAAAGGTAAATCAATAATTGTACACAACAACCATTTCTCACAATCCGTTTCATTAGAATTTACGTTAAATAGCTGATGTTAATAACAATCTCTACCCAAGTAGATAGACTAGGGTGCTGATGAAGAAAAATATCGGTATTTCCCCCAGCTTAAAAGTTTAATTTAATTTTTCTTTTCTTCTTTAGAAACTCACATTAATTAATAAAATATTTCATTCAATAAAAGAATTGAAATTACTGAACTTAAGCCTGACTAAAAATTATTTCTGATTAAAAATTTATTATTATTTAGAAGAAGATCTATCCTAAGACATAAGTGATGATGATAAAGAGCTGGGCAATGAAGATTCCCTTTACCCGATTGTAGAACAGCGATCAGTTTGATAATCCAGAAGCTGAAGTATACCTGCTGTTTCAATTTGGACGCAGAAAAATAGGAAAATTTTTTGAAAAAAAGAAATAGAAATTTGGAATACAATGAAGATGACGCAAATCTAATTTTTCCCTAAGATTATCCACACTTGACAGGTTATTCCAATATATTTCTGAGAATGAAAAGTCGGAAGTGGTGTATAATATTATTTTTTTCACATATCACTGATATGGTAGTAATAAATTTATGGGTACTATGTAAAAAAAGCACCCCAAATATTAGATATTATTTATCAGACATTCTGGAAATATTATAATCCTGTAAAACGTAAGATAAAAATAAGTTGCTTCCTAGTGAAACAAAAATATTGGAAGTAATTATTGAGTAACTACTTTTTCTCTGCTTTCAAAATACTCGTTTAAATAAGTGTTTCTTTTTGGATTTTTCAGGTAGTTGTTATCAACAACACGTTAGTTAATAAAGATATAATTTTTTAAGGCAAATGAAATCGATGCCTTGAAGTTTTCAAAAGCTCGTCCACTGTGTTCTAAAGCTCTATAATATAATGATTTTCCGGCTATATTTTGGTCTTTTTATGGGTGGTAGTGAGTTTTTTCAAATTCTGTAAAACAAACGAAAAATTAATTATTTTGCACTCATTAAAAGGTACATACCATAGATCAGACTAACTTAACATCGTAGAAATTACTTCACTGGATCGGTATCAAAAAAAGAAAACTTCTTCCAATAACAAGCCTATATAAAAAGCATTCAAAATTATCCAGATTTGCACTACTTGCGTATCATAAGTTTGACATATTATTAATAACTTCCTTGGAAGCTCTTTTTTATTGGATTCCTATAGTGGGAAGTTAAAAAACGAAAAAGGCATTTAAGCAGCAATATAGAAAGGCAGATGGAGGCCAAAGACCAATGAAACCTACCCTGAAAAAAAATATTCGGGCTGATGGTATGGGCCATGACGAAAATAGGTGAGCTTTTATACCCTTTTCACACTCACTCATATCTTTGAGGAATGCGTGGAATATGTTGAAAATTTAAAAAACCTGTTCACATTACAACATCTTTCATCTTTCATCTGTCATGTATTATAACACTATTTTTACGAGTGTGAGCAACTAAAAATTAAATAATAAAATGCAATTTAAAAATTCAGTAGAAATAATTTAATTGCTGGCTCCTGAGGAGCAGAAACAAATAATGCTACAATATGCAGAATTAGTAGAAAATATGCCAGCGGACAATGATGATGAACAAATATTACGAACTTTATCCCCAAAGATTTCGCGTAGACATTTGCAACTACTTTTATGTAATTTATTTCGATTAGGAAAAATATATACAAGATTTTATTATATACATAAATATACATACATATGTATATAATAAAATTTTGGAGTAATTACGGATCTTTTTTTGGAACGAATATTCCAAAATGTAGCCTTGAATGTATGTACATATGTACATGCATATGTATTTAGATATACATACAAACATATGAATACATTTTTATAGTATTTATGTATGCATGTATGTATATAGTTGTATACATTTTTTCTAGTGATGACACTAAAATAATCGAAAGATGTTGAACGGAACAAAGTGAGATAGGAACATCTTTTGAAGATGTTGAAAGATGTTGAACATTCAGCCCCGTATAATTCTTATGGGAAGATGTATCATCTTGCCAAATTGATGAAAGATGAAAGATGTGAGTAAGTGTGAAAAGGCTATTAAAAACAAATGCAATATTCCAGCTTTCAACGGATTTGCAAGGACTGAGTACACAAAATGCCAGGATATGAATTGTTTCATAAATCAAATTAATTTTGTACACACATATGTATAACATAAACATATAGCCATGTATATTTTTCAAGCCTCAATTGTTTAAGTAACAAATGCATATTGTGTCCAAAAGTCTACATGCCGTATTTTGCGAAATAAATACTCGAAACTAATCACCCTTATGACGTGAAATTCGTTCCCTTTTCCTTAAATTCTAATTGCCAATATTCGCCTTGTTGTTGTCTAAGTGTAATATTTTCGAATTTTGGGCACCATTTTTTACTCATGGAAAATATTTTACGTGAACAAAATGTTCGCTTCTTACTCCCGATTTTGTGCACACATATGTATAATATAAACATGTATATGACTATGGTTTAAGCCTCAATTATTTAAGTATCAAATGCATATTGTTACCAAAAGTCTACATACCGTATTTTTCCAAATAAATACTCAAAAAAAATCACCATTATCGGGACTAAAAGTTTGCGCGAAATGTGTTCCCTTTCCCTTAAATTGTAATCGCAAATTTTCGCTTTGTTGTTGTTATTTTATAATTTTGTTTACCATTTTTTTTATTAAAATATTTCACGTAAACAAAATTTTCACCTCCTATACCCGATAAGGGTGAATAATTAGATTTATTTTAAAGATTTTTTTTACGTTATCTACGCCGAAATTGCTGTAGGAAAAAAATAATAGATTAAGCATTTAATGTATAAATTTGCTTTAGAGACACTTTGTAAATTTAATTTTTAGATCTTTTTAGGTCTTTGATCCCTGCAGGAAATTGAACTGACACAATACTAGTCACGTGACCGGTCCCCAAGTGATAGGGACTAGTCTGAGTTCTAACACTTCCTATGAAGCGGACCAGTCACTTTTACATGGGAATGGCCAAGGATGGGGTTAATTGATACTTTTTATGCACCTTGTGACTTGTCACTGAACTATCCCATAGGGACACACACTCAACCACAGGGCCACTCATGTTTCAAAAGTATAAATACCAGTTAAGCTTAGGTTAATATCTCAGTATAACTACGGGACTGGTTCCAGAGTCACATTGAAGAGCAATTAACATTATATTTACACTATTTGATAGGTCCATGTATTCAACCACATCGATCATGTTCAGTGCCGTTTATTACAATATTGCACTGAGTCCAAATTAAATTGGCTCAAGATCAAGACGATACATCACGAAAATGGTGAATATGTAACCATTTACACGATATGTCTTTTTTTTACCATACACCGCTCCGTACTTTTGATAACACTCGCATTTTATCAAGTCATAGGACGAGTACGTTTGGATCAATTGTCACTAAATTTTCTGCAGGGATATTATTTAATAATGTCTAAAGATTAAATACGGCTAATTGAAATTCCTGCTTAATAATTATTCTAGTTACTTACTTCTGCGAGAAGACTTTTTTGAAGTGAATGAAAGCATTCTTTCAAACGACTGCCTGTAAACCAATTGTCAATTTCGATTTTATTTATATGACCGTATGTTGTTGTTGTTGCTTTTGCTTTCTTTTTTCATTGAGTGTCAATAAGGAATGTTGTTTTTTTTTGTTTTTTTTTTCTTAACAATTCTCGGTTACACTTTATTTCAGCAACGTTATTGTCTACTTGTCTAATTCGCATGCAAAACATCAAGATGACTGTGGTTTTGCAATGGGTTGTAGGACATTCATCTAAATTTTTTTTATAGTATAAATAACTGAACAAAAAATAAAACAATGCACGAAATAATATTAAACGATAAAGACAGTGGGAAGAAAATTCTCTATATATCTGTCACAATAGCTAAAAAATGTCAATACTTGTCACATGATTTGACCAAATGAAACAAATTGCTTTGAAATACATAAGTGACTAGAGATAAGTATGTGCATACTTTTATTTGTTGTTACAAAAGTGGGGAAACTTTAGGATATTTATTTTAAATTTTTAAATTTTTATTTAAAGAAATTTCATTGGAAGAACTTTTGCTGTTTAATTTTTTTTTTTGTTTTTTTTTAATAAAAATTATTACCTCATTTTTGTAAATTTATGAGCATGTTGTATCCATTTTGTCGCTATTTATTTCCTTTAATTTCAATTTAATGCTGACGTATGTAATGTCCATTTAACTTAAATGATATGTCGCACTGTAGTGCAGGCTAATTGTCAAACGTTGTCAGTTTTGCGCCATTTTTTGTTGCTCATTTGACATTACTGTTACAGAAACTTAATTTATGTTATTGTTAACACTATAAAGACCAGTGGGGTTTTCATGTTCGAGGAAAAAAAATTAGAGTATGGTTTGGTTTACCCGATTCTCATGGATTATAGTTTCGTATCTCAAATACAGCGATGCCAACTATTTATAACCCAAACGCGCTACTACCCTTCTCAAAACGCGCTAAAACGCGCTAAGTTACAGCATTGTCAAGTATTTATAGCAAAAACGCGCTATTTTTTACGCGCTAAATTAAATTTCAATAAAAGCCGATGTACGTATGTACATATTAGTACTCTTATATACAATTAATTTTTCAGATTTTGCAATATTGGTTCCTCGACATTATGTTTTAATTAATTTAATCATTTAATACAGAATCAGAATCGCCTTCACAATAATCGAAGTGCTTAGTTTTTACTTTTAAATTATTTGTAAAACTTTGTAACAACATATTAATTGTCGAATAGTTTTGCGATTCAAATGCTTTTTGTACTTCAGCTATAATAGATGCTTTGTAAGTAATGTACATATTTTGGGTCATTGTATGTAGTACATATTTTTATTTGTGAAATTTCAAAATATTTGTCATTACAGTATTAAAAAGCGTTTTTTATTCTAACCACAGTCAAGCGAATTTTGTTTGCGACAGCTGAAACATAAACTAATTTAAAAAAATTTTATCGGAGTTTGGGATATTCGAAAATTGTTAAATTTATATAAAAAATATTGAAGTAAAATGATATTATTGACTTTATTCAAAACGCGCTAATTTAGCGCTTTTTTTAATAAACGCGCTAATACGGAAAAAAGCGCGTTTGGCATAGTTAAAACGCGCTAAATCTAGCGCGAAACGCGCTAAATTGGCATCGCTACTCAAATATATATAGAGGGGGAAAATCTCTCTCCCTCTCTCTCTCTCAAAGATTATAGTACACTATAAAGACCAGTATGTTTTTCATTTTCAAGGAAATAATATTAGAGCAGTAACCCGCAAGCCATAGCACAATTGTGCGGATGAAAATCACATACATGCTTATGCTCTTTCATTTAGTCGTCACTGAGCAAGCGACGAATTAAGTTTTGCACGCATGTATTAATTTTTTCCTGGTTTTGCGTTTAGTTTTTTTGAGCATACGGAACGAAATGAAAGTTCAAATATAATAAATTTCTACAGACAAAAAATTGATAATATAATTATGGAAGTTGGGAAATATTTCGTGATTAAAAATGCTTTTGGCAATATGCAATGCATTTTATGTTATGGAATATTTAAAAATAATAGGAAAAATAGTTTAAAAAGGCATTTTAATAGTATCAACAGAGCTGTGAATAAATTTAATTTTGAATTTATACACTAAATTGTTGAATGGTTCTTAAATTTTTACTTTTTATTTAAGGTTTTAGTAAATTGTTTATTTACAAAACAAAATTCAAACAACTAATAACCACATCATGTATTTTATATTACAAAACTTTTTTTCAAGTGCAAGTTTATTTTACTCTCATTTTTCTCACCAATACAAACATATTTTATTTTGCGGGACACTGTATTAGACTCTAATAATTAGAGCCTGGTTTGGTTTACCCAGTTCTCATGGATTATAGTTCCGCTCACTCTCTTTCTCTCTCTCTCTCTCTCTCTCTCTCTCTCTCTCTCAAAACTAATAGTCTTAATGATTAAACAGAATGCTGGCTTCAACACATTTTCCATACAAATTGACACAAAAAAAACAGCCGCAGAAACCGGTCGTAAGATAGAATCTATTTTATTTTGAGAGCGTTTTTTCTTATACTCTCACATATCAATGTTCATTCTCACAAAAATGTTACCATACTTTCAATAAATTTCATACATTTTGTAAACAAAACTACAAAGAAAAATAAGCACAAAAGAAAATAAAACAAAAATTAGAGAACATTTGAAGTTACTGTCGTCGATGTTAATATGGGCTTGATTAATTTGTCAGCGATTTTCCTGGAGTTGCAGACTTAAGCAGTGTGCACACTTAATTTTTTTTAAATTCGGTAGAATCGACAAAAAAAATTCGGTAGATTTGAATGAAATTCGGTAGAAAATTTTTTTATTTAGAGACACATAAAAAATAACTATTCAAAGAAACACAAAAAATAAAAAAATATATGAATAAAGGGTAAGTGCAAGGAGTATCAAACTAAACAGGTTCCAAAAGCGCATTTTAAACTTCACATGTGATTGGACGGACTGTCATAAACAATGAAGCATTTCCAATAAGAAAAGTGTCATCCTCAGTTATTTGTCATTACGCTTTATATAGATATGCTATGCATATATAAAATAATATACATAAAATGCAGTTTTTGTACATAGGTTTTATAAAGCTACTAAAATAACTTTTATATGACAAGCATTTGTAACTACAAAAATAATATGTAAGATCCATTCATGAATTTAAGCTTTTGTGCAAAAATTATTAAATTATTGGTAGGAAAAAATATTTCATCCCCAAAGCACAATTCTTTGGCAAATACTAGGTTACTTATAGTTTTAGTTTTTAACCGATTTCTTTGTTCTGTTTTAATTATTTTCATGACAGAAAATGACCGCTCTGCGACCTCACTGCTATGTGGCAAAATAGGCAATTTATACATATATCGACTTAAATTACTAAATAACAATATTCGGTAAACTTCAGGGCTTGTTCGGTAGAATTGGTAGATTGTTAAATTCACCAACATATTCGGTAGAATCTACCGAATATCGGTAGAAGTGTGCACACTGGTCTTAAGGCTCAGTTAGCCAACTGTAATGGAATGTAACTGCAATGGTAGGAAACAGATGATCGATATTGTTATGTGAAAAGTAATGTAAATGGGAAGTAACCGGTATGTAAGAATATGTACATTAGTTTTCACATAACAATATCGATCAGCTGTTTCCTACCATTGCAGTTACAATCCATTGCAGTCGGCTAACTGAGCCTTTAGTTCTACAAATTGCCTATTACGGTGTTAAGTTTATACAATGAAATTTTCAGCATATAATAATGACTGGGACAAGAAATATTATTTATTGGTAAGCTAAAATAGTTCTTTATGCTTTTTTTTTTTTTTTGTTTGTTTGCCTCTGCATTTTATTTCATTTCAAAGCCATTACAAAACAAAAAAAAAAAAATTATTACCATTATTGTAAATAAACGTTAAGCACTGCAAACCTGAAAATAATATTTGATGTTATCTAAAGGTTTTCCAGCCAACGAACATAACTCAACATAAATTTGCAACCCCTGTTGCAAAGTGAAACAAACCTCCCAGAAAAATATATGGATATGGGAAAATGCATTTTAAATTACAACTACGATTACCAACAGGGGCACACCTGCCTTCTGGGGTTGTTGTGAGGAAGTATGATATATATTTTTACCTTAAAATTTACTTTACAATACTACGATTGTTGTAAAGTTTTCCATGAACTGCAGACAGTGCGTCTGTTTTTTTTTTTGTATTTTTTTTAACTCGCTGTTTTGTTCATTGCAGCTCTTGTGTTATTTTAATAGTCAAGTGAATTTGTTTTTATGGTTTTTTGTACAAATATATTTATGTATATGATTCGTTGTTACAACAGTTTGTTTCTTTTATTGTTTTTATGTTATTGAGCCATAAAACTTGGAAAATTATGACGACTCGATGGATTTATGATTATTTTTTTACAAATTGTTATTTTCAGTTGTATTTTACTGGGTTGAATTTCTTTGTTTCTCTGCGTGTGAGTGGAAAAGTTTTCAGAGTGTGTTGGAAATTTCTAAGAATTTTACAGGGGATAAAAAGATGGTAAAAATAAGATTTGTATAAAATTTATTAGAATCGTAGGAAGCCTATAAATACTGGCTGATAGTTTCGCTGTGTTGATAATTCCACTTAGAATGAGCTTTTATTTTACAGCCTTCCCCGCAGTTATATTAAATAAATAGTCAAAGAGTAAAATTTGTTTGTCATGAATAGTTAGTTCATGGTTTTCGAAAAATTAAGAAACCTAATAACGATATTCGATATCAACCGAAATTTCCATAAGATTTCAACAAATTTTATACTTAGTTTATGACTAGAAAAATTTATTTTTTAATTTTTTAAAAATATCGGTATTTTCCCCAGCTAATAAAGTCTAGTTTAATTTTACTTCTCTTCTTTAGAATATTTCATTCAAGAAGAATTGAAATTACTGAACTTAAGCCTGATGTGTAAAACCACCTGTTTGTGTAAAACATTTGAGTTAAAGATGTTGACGTTTTTGTAATAGACTGAAGGAAACTTGTGCAACTTTTCTTTAATCTATTACAGATTAGATTAGATTTCTAACTCAAACGTCTTACAAAAACAGGGGGTAAGAAATTATTTCTGGTTAATTTTTATTTTTTTTTATTAAATTTACACAAATTTATTTAGTGTTAGCAGTAATATAAAGAAATGTGACTTAGAAAAATGTCATTGCATGAATCTCGGAATCATACTTTGGATATACGGTTTATTTACAAACTTTGCTCGTTCGTCCTACTATAATATTAAATATCTATCATACAACTACTTTGCTGTAAAATATTGTAAGTTCAGTTTTAAATATAAATATCGGGCAATTGAAGTCGTCTATTACGTTTGTTCCATATAAAATTTGCCTACATTGGTTTAATTTATAAAGATGCAATGAATGCCTGAAGGCACATTTAATACAGGTACATGCATTAGACAAAACTCTGTGGCAACGCTGTGCTTCTCACATAGCTTTACGAAGTAATTGTCAAAAATGTGTATGCATCAAACAAGGCACAAAAGTAATTGTCAAACGAATTCTTCGTTATAAACTTGTAAACAAAAAATCAGCGGATGAGCAATATGCCTGATACGCGTACCTGTTTGATATACCTTGGAATGCCTACTAATATTATTAGTTGTTACATTTTTTAAGAAAGAGATAGTGTGAAAGGATACAGGCGGTAAAGGAAAAGATGGAGAAAAGCTTCCTACTTTTACAACTCTGCTTTTTGGACGTTTTTTTTTATTAATGCAGAGATGCAACGCCTCTGGCGTTAATCAGACGTATTAACCCTGCTGTTAGGTTAAGAAAAACTTATGAATCTTAGGTATGAGACCATTTTGGTCCATATTGTTTTTTTTTTTGATAAGTGCATAAGTTTATTTATTTTTTTTACTTCTTTTTAATAGTCTGGAGAAAAAAAGAGTTGATTTTCATATCTCTTTCTACCCAGTTTTCAATTTTGTTTTCAAACAACTAACAATGTATTGAAAAAGAGAAAACTAATAATTAAAATAACGGTCAAGTTTTGACAACAGGTATGGTATAAGGTAGTACAAATTCTATAGGTAAGCCTGTTATAGTGCCGAAATGTATTTCTTATTCACCCAGTTTGTCATTGCACTCGTGCTAGTCTTACTTCAGTTTATATTCAGTGTTTCTGATTTCTTTAATAAAATAATGGAAAGTCGGCGATTGAACTGCAATGATATTGCTCATATTCTAAATGAAAACTTCTCTAATATTTCAACTTATAGTAGCGCAGACCGGAATTAATTCTTCGGATTCAGAAAAAGAAGAAAATGCTGCAGCTATAGGCGAAGTAGAAGAACTGTATGTCGCAAAAAAATGGAATGCAATGAAGTTAATCTCCATTGCCGTTTCCAGATGCCATGATGTATTGGATTCGATTTTGTTCTCCCAATGCTAAAAAAAAAATAATAATTGAACATATAAACTAGTATAGCAGGGTGAAATTTGAGAACAAATGGAAAGATCTAGAAACTTCGGCTTTGCGCAGGAGCTTAATGCGGAAAAAAGCAGATCTGCATGATTTATTTGACGCACGCTTTGATTACCTTATTTTCCGAGGAATAATGAGCGAGGATAATTTTCATATGATTTCTAGTGTTATTCGCTTTGACGATACTATAGCCCGAAGACAGAGACAAAGTGATAAGTTCGTACTTACTCGAAATTTTTTGGAATCACTGGGAGGCTAACCTTCCAATGTTTTACAACTGTCACGAAAAAGTAACTATTGATGATGGTGGCTTTTTGTGGTCGTTGTTTTTTTAGGCAATATATGTATGCCATCACAGTGTACTAAGCATGGTCTCAAATTTTGGTTAGCTGTGGATTCAAAGTCAACATATATATGGAAATTCCAACCATAGCTGATATTTTGAAAGGTCAAAATACCACAGCTGATAATTTTTTTTCCAAAATCACCAAATGATTAGATACTATAGTTCAAAATGAAAAACAAATTTTTGACCAAATATTGTGCTTTAAAATATGGTTGACACATGCGCATTGAACGCGTTTATATTGTTTTCAGAAACTAATGTTTCGTGTAAGAGAAAGAGAGAGAGAGAGAGAGAGAGCAGATTTTTTACGGCAGTTAGCTCTAATTTTAGCTCAAGACTATATGAGCCAAAGATCTAAGCTGCGTGCAAATTCTCAGCTGAGCTTCTTACCGACATAAGAACAACATCTTATTATAAAGCATCACTGAGTGGTTTGCCAGCTGCTAGAAAGTGAGGAACCTGCAGCTGCTGCAAATTTAAGTGCAATAGCAAATGCATAGTATGCAATATATTTATATGCAAGTTGCAACGTAAGATAATTTTTTCATCATTTACCGAGAAAATTTGTTTTTTACACTCATTCTGTAAATTTTATTCATATCAATAAATCTATAAACAATAATGGACCAAAATGGTCCTAAACCTAAGATTCGTAATTTTTAATTTTTCTAACTTCCTTAACGTCATTCATTACTAAAAATTTTGCTGAAGTAATAAAATATAAAAATACTACATTAGCTAAAGTTTTAAGTTTACATATTGAACCATTCCGTAGTCAAAGTGAAAATAAAGAGAAAAAAAATTACCAAAATGGTCCAAACCTAACAGCAGAGTTACATTTTCAAAGCTGTCTTTAGTAGCCTTTTTGTAAGTTATTTTACTTAGCCAGTGATTCTGCTGCACAATACCGACGAAGGAGGGCGCGCTGATGTTACATTAGGATTAGTATCCCCTGAAGCCGTTGTAGTTCAGCGACCAGTGTGTAAGCCTTCACCGCTTTAATTTTCCTATAACAGCTGATACAAATGGACACTAATGGACATCAGAAAAATGCGTGATGTTGTTATTTTAATGACTGTCAGAGACCGTTCTCAAGCCCATAAACTTAAATTTTAATGATGAAATTGAATTCTAAGAGAATATTCATAATTGGGCGGAATATTTTACAAAGCCTTACATAAAAGATTTCCATGGTTATAACAATCACAATTAAGCCTTTTTAGAAAGAAATGATGGCTAAGCCGCACTTAAAAAAGAGACATGTACCATTATTAAGTAAACGAAAATTCTATATTTAATTTGATTTGATAATATGTCGAATAATAAATTTCTTAAATTCTAAATTTAATTAAAAAAAATTTTTAAGTTTGAGTAATTTCTTCTAAGTTTAAATAAATATTTACAAAAATCTAGTAAAGCTTACCCAATATGAGTAAAAATAAAAAGTTTATATCCTTAAAAATAGTTCATAAAAATTCACACAAAAATTCTAACATTCAATGACAAGTTTACTGGCTTACAGGAAATATTTACCAAAAATTGGAAAATGGTTTCAAAATTTAGGCAAAGAACCAGTCAATTTCGTTTTAAATCAAGAAATAAATTTTAGGAAATGACTTACTTCCGACTAGTTCAACAAATTTGACTTACTTGAAAGATATAAAAAAAATATTCTAAATTTTAGAAAAATATTTGCCAGTTTTAAGTATTTTTTCTTTAAATTATAGAATATATCTTTTGTTTGCATTAAGCAAAAAATCTAGGTAATACCTAATTTACATTAAGCATTTTTTCATGAAATTTCATGAATTTTGTTGCACGAAACCTTTTTTTGCTAATTGCAGCGCTATAGAAGAGAATTTTATATAAAAAAGGACGTAGAATAAATCTCCGACGCATTTTCGGCAGCTTTTTATATATGAGTTGCTCCCCCAGGCCTCCTATTGACAAATAAAAAATTTTCATGGAACTAATTTCATGAAAAAAAATTCTTAATGTAAATCAGGTATAAGTTTTTCATATTTTCGAGGAATATTTGAACTTGAAATATATTGTTTTGAAAATAAAATTAAATTTTAAAACTCAAAAATTTCAATGCTTATTCAGGCTGCCCTGTTAGGCAGTTGGTTAGAGTGCTTGCCTATCAGTCAGAACGTTGCTGGTTCAATACTTGTCTCTTCTCAAGGAATTAATATGTATGTATGGTGAATTAATTAAGAATATGATATGAAAATATAATAAAAAACATACCATGTGATTTAGAATTTAATGAAAAATAAAAAAGTACCAAAATTAAAGACATAAAAAAACTTTGAAAAATTTATTAAATCTGAGATCAAAGATGAAAATTTTTTTTTTTTCAAAAGGTCCGAATTTTATGGGAAAATTTTACTTAATTTTAGAAAAATTTTACTTAAATATGAAAATATAATTACTAAAAACTATGTCATTAATGAACTAGAAATTTAGTAAATATTTTACTAGTTTCAAGTAAAAAACAGCTTTGGCGTCATATGAAAACTTTTTTTACTCAAATTTAGAAAATTTTCCAAAGTTTTAGTTAGATTTTTTTTGAGTGCAGTGATTACATAGTTTTGGCAGCAAGAGTGGCTGCAGTTATAAAAATGTTATGCTTAATACATGAAAATATAATTTAAATATCGTTATCGCATTGAGTGTGTGTTGTTTACAACAAACGCACTCAATGCAACAGCCACAAAAATTATTCTTTCTATTTAAAGAAAAACAATCACTTAATGACACTTTTAAATCATCTTTTAGATCCCTCAGTTCTTGTTGAAGTCATATGCAACTTTAAGCACATTCACTTTTTGAAATTATTTAATATTATAACTACAATTTGGCCGACTAGTTTAAGGCCATGCTATTTTTATATCTACCGTTGAAATGGCAACAACATTTAGCTACTTAAATTCAGTAAATAACATAAAACTCTCAAGCAAATTGCCATTAAAAAGGGGAAAAAAATTGCCACATTAAAGTTATTAGCTGCTGGGTCAAACAAATCAAAACTAATCACACCACGGCTGAATAACACATATTACGTGGTCAGGGCATTTAAAAACATGCAATTTTCGTAAACGATTTTCATATAATTTAAATTGTGGCATGAAGTATGATGTTTGTTTCAATTGTACCAAACCTTAATGAAATTTAATAATATACACTTGAATATATTGAAACAGAAACAACGCCGCACACAATACTAAACGAACACACGATACCCACCGTCCGTTCATATCCAATAATGCAACAAAAATAATGAAACAGTAAACAACAACTGTATGTAGTAAAACATATATAATTGCACTGCAGCAATTATTCACTCATTCGTTTATTCATTCATAGTTTACGAAACATACAATGTGAACATTTACATTCATATAAATATAAATATATATACATATATTCGTACATACATACATACAAACATACATACATACATTATGTGTATGAACATTTATTCAATCTGGTGTCTGAACCTGCTGCATTTTGTATCAAACTAAAAACTAATAAACAAAATGCACAAATGGTCGGTACTAAATCTAAATGTTAGAGGCAAATAAAAAAAACACTAAAATATTATACTTTAAATAGCAAAACTCTAATGAGAATATGCTATCGAATTCGAGCTAAAGCTAAATAACTAGCACCCCTTCATAACGACATAGAGAGACCCAGCAAATTCCATTCCCCCCACACGCAAAGAAAAGATATGGTTGTAGAATGGTTGAGAAAACAATATTATGTTCTCTGAAACAAATGTGTGGTCGTTGAAAACTAGTTATTGTTATTTTAAACATTTGTTTCGTTACGATAAACAGAGTAATATTTGAATTTAATAATTGCATTATCACATCCATAAAAAAGTTTGATATGGCTAGAGTTTAACAATACAGTTTTGTTAAAAATTTATGACTACAACCTAATTTGTATTATTATTTAAAAATAATATAATGTAAATAACAATATAATGTTATCCAAAACCATACTATTTTAGTTAAAAAAAATCTTTTTCAGAAACATCTGTCAGTTCAGTATTTCGTTTTTAAGCTATCAGTAGTGCACGGGTGGTGTTAAATAAATTAATAGATAAATAAAGTACAGGGTGGGCCAAAAGAAACCAAGGGGTGTAAAAGTTTAATAACTTTTTTGTTTATTAATTTTTTTTATTTTTTCTTTCAGATTATATAGACAACACTTGGAGAATTTATAATGGAGAGGTTCACAACTGAACAGAGAACAGGAACAATAGAATTTTATTATTTAAACCAGAGATCAATTATTTTAACGCAAAGAGCATATCGTCGACATTTTGACGTCAGAATTTCGCCCTCTGATGCGATGATTCGTTGCTTAGTTAATCGTCATCACCAACATGGCAGCGTAAGAGATTTGCCTCGAACCGGTAGACCACGTTTAAGTCGCACTGCGGAAAATATTGAACAAGTACAGCAAAGTGTTAACGAAGTACATCTGGCAGAAGGCGTTCTGCTCAGCTGGAAATGTCTCGTACGTCACTACGGCGCATTTTAATCAAAGATTTACAGTTATACCCATATAAGGTGCAATTGGTCCAAGAATTAAGACCCGCAGATCATCGGCAACGTCTAAATTTTGCAAAATTTTGAAATTCGGAAATTATTTGGCCAGCGCGATCGCCAGATTTGACAGCACCCGACTATTTTCTTTGGGGTTTTTTGAAGGAGCGAGTGTATGTGAACAAGCCAGAGACAATCCTTGAACTCAAGGCAAACATTGTTGCAGAAATTCGAACGCTACAGCCACAAGTTTTGAAAGATGTTATGGAAAATGCTCTAAAAAGAGCCCATCAGTGCGAAGCTGAAAACGGTGGTCATTTAAGAGACATCATTTTTCATACTTAGTGTAAAAAAATTTCCATTTTGTATATTATATAATCTGAAAGAAAAAATAAAAAAAGTTAATAAACAAAAAAGTTATTAAACTTTTACACCCCTTGGTTTCTTTTGGCCCACCCTGTATAAACAAAATGGTTGGCCAATAAAAATATATAAAAATTTGTGTATCTCCTTATACAGACATATCAGTATGTCGTGTAAGTATACATTTCTATTTATATATACATTTTATTTCAACAATAATAAATTATTTTTATTTAGACTTTGACGTACAGCTGTTTCTACAATAAATATATGATTAAAAAATAAAATACTGTGGTCGTATTTAACAATATTAATATAATATTAGAACATTGTATGGTGAGTCTCAATTATATTTTAGTCACATCTAACAATAGTGTTGTCATATTTACAATACTAAGATTATAATATAATTAACTCAGATAATATTATAATTAACTGAGATAATATTATAATTAACTCAGATAGCAATATTGTTAAAGTTTTTTTCTATTAAAAATAATATGATTTGACTGCAACCATATAATTCAATAATAGTATGTTGCTGTTTGATTATGGTTACCTCAGCCATATTTTTTCTTTGCGTGCACCCTGCGATTGTCTTTTCAAAATCAACATTTGATATGACTGAGCAAGAGTCAGTATGAGGACAGCTATTCAAAAGAGATAATTCACAAATATAATTTGCTGTAAGGAAAATATGAATTTTCATTTGAAAAAATTTGCATTAAGAAATACTACCTGATTGATGCGACTAAATGTATATGGATATGAAGCACCGATATTGTACTTTAACTGCTAGTCTCGAATAAAATGAGTTCCTTTATCTCTTGCTTTAAACTTTAAATTTAAGCAAACCTTATTAAACTTTGTTGGCTTGACTCACCATTTCAATACTGGAGGTAATCTATATATATAAAAGAGGATGTGTGTATATATGTATTGTATGTAAGGTATGGACTCCAAAACGGCCAGGCCAATTTTTATGAAATTTTCAGGGAATCTTCAGAATATTCGTTCGGGTGACACTGGGAAGTCTGATTTTTTATTTTCGGTCTGCAGGCGGAGGGGCGTGGCAAAATCCAATTTTCATATTGCACCACCAATGCGCAACACTTTCAAATCAATATAAATAAAATTGAAAAGGCAATCGGGGTAGCGAAGCATACCCGGTAAAGCTAGTAATGTATATAAAAAACGAAAGAAACCCTTGAATTTTTTGCGCTAGAATTTTTCTTTTAATTTATTAAACCTCTGCAAATAATCTACACAAATTCCTTGTTAGAATCTTTTCATGATGCCAGAAATAAATAAATAAATTCGAGCTTACGCGCATATTACATAATTACATAATTGTTTTCTAGTGGGGAAAGAATAATATATGTACATATCGTGCCTAAGCTCAAAAAAAAATCTAACTAAAACTTTGGAAAATTTTCTAAATTAGAGTAAAAAAAGTTGTCGTATGACGGCAAAGCTGTTTTTTACTTGAAACCAGTAAAATATTTACTAAATTTCTAGTTCATTAATGAACTAGTTTATAGTAATTATATTTTTATATTTTAATTAAATTTTTCTAAAATTAAGTAAAATTTTCCCATAAAATTAGGAGATTTGCAAACAAAATTTTTTCATCTTTGATCTCAAATTTAGTATTTTTTCAAAGTTTTTTTGTGTCTAACTCTGGTAGTCTTTTTATTTTTCATTAAATACTATTCAACATAGTAAGTTTTTTGTTATATCTTCATATTTTATTTTATTCTTAATTAATTCACTATACATACATACATATAAATTCCTTGAGAGGAGACAAGTATTGAACCAGCAACGTTCTGACTGATAGGCAAGCACTCTAACCAATTGCCTAACAGGGCAGCCTGAATAAGCATTGTAATTTTTGAGTTTGAAAATTTTATTTTATTTTCAAAACAATATATTTCAAGTTCAAATATTCCTTGGAAATACGAAAAATTTACTTAGATTTTTTGCTTAATGCAAATAAAAAATATATTCTATGATTTATAGAAAAAATACTTAAAACTGGTAAATATTTTTCTAAAATTTAGAAAACCTTTTTATAACTTTCAAGTAAGTCAAATTCGATGAACTAATCAGGAGTAAGTCATTTCCTAAAATTTATTTTTTGATTTAAAACGAGATTGACTAGTTCTTAGGATACAATTTCCCTAAACTTCTAATCCAATTTTTGGTAAATATTTCCTTTAAACCAGTAAACTTGTCCTTGAATATGAGAGTTTTGGTGTGTATTTTTATGAACTACTTTTAAGGATATGAACTGTTTATTTTTTAGTCATATTAAGTAATTTTTACTAGATTTTTTTAAAAACTTACTTAAACTTAGAAAAAATTACTTAAACTTTTAAAAATTTTTTATTTTAATTTAGAAACTTTTTGTCCTTAATAATAGTATATACATATCTCTTTTTGAGTGTAAAGTTCAACACCACACTTTTGAGACTTTTTTAGTTGTAAAATTTAAAGCCTTTGCCGGCTATTTTTTGGTCTTGCATTTACGTTTTATATTTCTTTAAATATTTAATGAATTTTTTATCCATTGTTTAGTAAAAAAATTAATTTCTAATCATTTTAGTGTATGTTAGCTTATAAATCTGGCAACACTAGCTGCCATTTTGTATACAACGCGTGAAAGTTGAAGAATGTTAAAATTTTTGCGAGTTACGCTCGTCTCAAACTTTTCTATGTAACTTGCATTCAGGGTGACCGATGACATTTTTCAAAAAGTGGCACCAAATAGGGGATTTATTAAAAAAAAGGGGCAAAATTAAAAAAAAACGAGAAAACTACACTAAACTTTTTATTTTTAATGTATTTTCACATAACTAACCTTAAAAAAAGTGAGAACAAAAAGTGGCAAGGCATTCAAAAAAGGGGAAAGGCAGTCGAAAAAGTGGCAATTTGCCACTTTAGTCGGTCAAACGGTCACGCTGCTTGAATTATGAAAATACACTTTTTCAACTTTTTTGACAGACGCGTGTATCGCGTTAGCGCATTGAACGCGTGTTATGTACTTCCACCTTTAAAAAGTTAACATATTGCAGTGTTTGCTTAAATCGATGCGGGGCAACAAAGTTCCCAGTGTATAATAAGTAAGCTCGAGCTAAGTGAGCCTCCTGGATTGCGCTCTAGTTAAAATATCATGGTTAATATCTTAGCATGGGAAATAGAATGACATTTAAAGAAGAACATCGATATTCGCATTCTTTACCAGGTGGTCTGCTATAAAATTATTGGGAATAACCCAATGTTCTTGCACTAAATTTATTAAACTAACTATCTCAGCTAGAGATATTCGGCATTCACCGACATGTTATCTTCATTACAAATAATTCTCCCTGGAGAATGCCACATTTATTTGAGAGATGAAAAAATATTTCAGTTTCAAGTTTCTTTTTATGTAAATGCAACACAGGCCTCAAAAATTACAAAAAAAAAATTAGTACCTTTAATTTTACTTTAAGGTTTATCTTAAAAAATTAAGAAAATAATATAACCAGAAAAATTATACCTATCATATTCAAAATCGCCTGCTGGATAATTTTTCCTTTTAAAAATTCTAAGGGGATGGTCACACTTGGGCAAATATTTGCTCAAAAACCGTGACCACAAAATATTAATGAAAAAGCTTTCAATTCAGATACGTGTTTGTTAAGTTAAATAGTTTACAATAATGTTGGAATCAATGACGTTGTCTATTAGTTGTTTATGAAACTGTTTAACTTAAGAAACACTTGTCTGAATCAAATGGTTTTTCACAAACATTGGATGGTTACGCTTTTTTGGGCAAATGTTTGACAAGTGTGACCGTACCTTAATTTTAATTATAAAATCATACATACGAGTATGTATGGTGTGGATTGAAGTAATAAGAACATAGAGAGTTGTATACTTAAACTTTCAGGCAATCCCACAATATCGAAAGAAAACTTTTGTTTGAAATAAACATACACGAGTACCACCAATTTTGGTTTTTTTTTATTACCTTTGGTTACATATACCGCCAATTTTTGGTTTTTAATGTCCTAATATCCTTTTTTGTACTTAGTGAAGGTCGCAAATTCTTCAATGTAACACAATTAATATGAATTAAAGTAAGCCAAAAAGTGTGTTTATTTATTGATTAAGGTTTCCAAAGACGATTGGTAACCAAGAATTCGGATTGAACCTTTTATAATATTACTCAAGAATAAAGGTGTGATCTTCGAGCATGAATGGAGGAAAAGGGGATTAAGTTTAGAGGATTATTCAGGAGGGAGGATAATAATGAATGAGCTGTATTTCCTCTATACTAATAAGAACACTAAAGGCCATTATTACAATTTAAAGTTAGTTAAACGTAGGATTTTATCGGACGTATAAAAAGCTTTTGATTATTGCAAATTAGATCTAACTTACCAGGTAGGATAAACTTGCCTGTAACATATCGCTTACTTTAAGTTAAAGTAAAATTTAGCAAATGATAAACTTTTTATACGTCTGAAAAAATCCTACTTTTAACTAATTGTAAGTTGCAATAATGGCCCTAAAAAATTATTTATATTTAGCTAACTTAGGGCCTGTTCCAAACGGTAGCAAAGTACTAGTGTAAGTAAATGTTTGGCACTTCTGAGGTGAATAAAATTTCACTAGCCCTGGGGGCTAGTAGAAATTTTGACACAACAGGTAAATTTTTGACAAGCTGCAATAAAAAGCATGGTATCATAAAATTTAAATCCACCGCCGTCGCTTCGAGCCGTCGCCCAATACAAAGATTTTTACGTCTTTTAAGTTTAATTAGACTGTGAAAAAATCATTGTTTATTTTAGTTTGGGAAAAATGTTACATCATATATATAATATTATATAATTTTTTGCTACAAGAATATTATTTTATATAAAAATGTCCTCTTAAAAATTTGTTGGTAGCCGGCGGGTTGTAATCAGGCGAAGCAAAACAGCCGCCGCAGCAATTGTTTCATCAGCTTCTTTCTATGCTAAAGCGAATTTGTCAAAATTTAACATTGTCAAAAAAGATATCATTTGGCACAGCAGAAAAATGCAATTTTTTTCCCACAGGAAAAATTTTTGTACCGTTTGGCACACGCCCTTATTAGAATAAATTCTCGTCACACTGGAAGTACCGAAAGTAGTCGTAGCTCGTTTTCATCCAAAAGTTGAGCGCACCACACAAAAGTTTGACTTTAACATGCTTACTTAACAGAATTCATATATGCGTATCGTCACCCTAAATGCAAACGGACGTAACTACACAAAAATTCGAAATCGAGTTTTTAACTGATAAGGGTTCATTTTATTAAACTACATGTTCTAGCAAATACTTAGACCTCTGCGATCAAAAATGACGACTTTATTAAAGATATTCAAACGGACGTAATTACGAATGCATCTATTTTTTTTATTGCAACGAACGTAACTAAAATAAAAAGCTAAATATATATAAAAAGGAAATAAATGGTTAAAAACATATAAAAGTTCATCCTACAAGTAAATTTCGAAGGAAATTTTTAATAACACTTTATTATTTTTGATTTTGAAACGTTTTTTGCTTCTCCTGTCAAAAAAATGTAAAAGTGCAGTTACGTCCGTTTGCATTTAAAGTGATTATATATTTTATAATCTAGTACAAAGCAGGGTTTCTTATCTCATATCTATGAAATACATAAATATGTACTTCAATTAAAGATAATAGTTTAATTCATTATCATAAAAAGAGGTAAGAGGTAGAAACCTCCGTAAACAGTCTTTAAATGTAAATACGTCATGATTTTTAAATGTATTCACGTCGCATGTATTATACTAAACCAATAATAAATGCTGTCGTACTATAAGCGAAGCACGATGGATGTATTAGTGTACGTGTATATCAGTGTTAACAAGCTATGTCGCCAAGACAGCTTGTTTGTAACAAACACTCAAAAGAAGTACTGTTGATTAGTGCATGCTTGTTATTTTTCATATTGTACGTTTGAGTGTGTGTGTGTAATATGTAGATGGTAAGCTATTATGTAATTAACCGCATACAACTAATGTTAATACATGTGTGTGCCTTTGCATGTGCGCAGAAAAATAAAAGATCATACACACATACATGCACGACGTTTGTACACGCGCTCATGCGTAGAAAAAAGCAAGTATCACAAATTCTTCCATCACGAAGCTCTTTTTTCTTTACTCTCATACCTACAATACTCAAACAAATTTCTTGCAAACAGTGTTGTTAACGTTTGCTTTATAAGATTTCGCTGTAGTAAAGCATTTGAAAAATCCCTCAGGTCTTGAAAGTTCTTATAAGATGTCTTGTGCAGGACACTTGTAAGAGGATATGATAGGAATACGACTATATGCTTAAAGCTTTGGAAGAAATTTGCTTGTTTCATTGAAAATCATAAGCTAGTTAATGCATCTGCTTTTGCTAACATTGCTTTTACTAATAATAATACTGTCATCATTGTCATGCTATTACTACTTCTTGTTTTCCTGGTACTGCTTTAGCTACTACCATATCAATATAATATCTGACATTGTTAATATTTCTGCTTTTAATAATATTGCTTCAGCAAGTACTAGTATATGCAAGCATTGTTATGAATTTTTTGATACTACTGCTACTATTTATTTTCTAATAATACTTCTGCTTTTGCTAATATTGCTACAGGTTTATTTTCTACGAATATTAATACTTCTGTTATGGATATTAATACTTCTGTCTTGCTATTATTTTTAGTAAGTACAATGACATGTATGACATTGTTTAGTATTACTATTGGCATTTATGTGCTAAACTTACCAGAGCTACTACTATTATGTAAAATAGCATGTATAAATTGCCCGATACTGCTACTAATATTTATTTGCTATCAATGCTTTTGCTTTTTCTACTATTGCTACAGGTACTGCCAGTACGTACAAGCCATGTTAGGTATTTTTTTATTATACTCTTCCTTTTGCTATAATTGCTATTACGTGCAATACTATTTATTTTTACTACCAGTTAGTAAAATATCAGGTGCACATTGTCCAATATTGATACTACCGTTTATTTGCTATTACTTTTTCTGCTTTTGCATTTATTGCAACAGCTACCATCAGTACATACAAGCAATGTTACAAAGTTTTTTACACTACGCTTAGCATTTATTTGCTTTTACTACTTTCGATTTGACTATTATTCCTAGTACATACAATGCAATGTATTATATTGCCTAATAGTATTACTACCATTTATTTGCTATTCATAGTTCTGCTGTTCGTGTTATTGCTATGGCTACTAGAAGTACGTACAATATCATTTATGGCAATGTTTGATACTATTACTACCAATTATTTGCTATTAATACTGCTGCTATTGCTACTACTGCTTCTATGGACACATGATGTATGAATTTTTGAGTACTACAACTTATATATTATATATTATTACTATTGCAGCAGATACTATTAGTGGGTACAATTCCATTGATGACAATGTTCAATACTGTTACTACCATTTATTTGTTATTAATTATTCAGCTTTTGCTACTACTCTTTTTGCTACTACCAATATGTGCAATATTATGTATGGAATTGTTGATAATAACTACTGCAATTTATTTCTTATTGCTACATAATCTGTACGGCATTGTTCTATACTACTAATACAATTTGTTTGCTACTATTACTTCAGCTGTTGCTATCATTACTGAAGCTACTACTAGTGCGTACAGTGCCATTTATTGAATTTTTTCTTCTGTTCTAGCCAGCGTTAGCTGAAGTAGTTAGCACGTTGACTACAAAACCGAAGAACCTGGGTTAGAGCCTGGTGTCCGACTGTCATTAAAAAACAACACCACGCATTTTTCTGATGTTAATTAGTACCCATTTGAACCAGTTGTTGTAGGAAAGTTCACATGATGAAAGCATAGACACTGGCTACTGAACTACACCGACTTCAGTGGATACTAATCCTAATGTAACATCAGGCGCCCTCCTTTGTCGGCATTGTGTAGCAGAATCATAGGCGAAGTATAATAACGAATATAAAATGGTTACTTAATACAGCTTCGAAAATTTAATATGATTCATTGACACCAGAGGCGCTGCAACTATGCAAAAAAGCCGAGTTGTAAAAGAATGAAGCATTCCCCTATTTCTTTCTTCATTCATTGCCTGAGTGTACCTCCCCTTTTGTTAAAAAAAAACCAAGAAGACTAATAATTACAAGATTACAAAATAAAAAAGCTACTTAGAAATGATGGCTGCTTGCTATTTAATTTTTAAATATAGTGAAATCTCTCTTGAGCGGACACCGAAGGGACCATTGATATGTGTCCGCACAAGCGGACTGTCCGCTCAAGAGAAAGCAATGCTTTGCTTATGGAGCTGTCGGGACCTGCCAAAAGTGTTCATCTAAAGGGGGTGTCCGCCTAAAGGAAGAGTCCGTTAAGGGAGATTCCACTGTATAACCTTATGAGAGAAGTTTTAAAAATAGGCTAGATGTTATCATAGTATGGGAAGCATAACAATTTTTCTTTGTGATTACAATTTCTTCCAAATAATTTAATATTCGGATAAATTTACTTATAAAATCGCACAATGGTGTTCGTGAACTTGAGTTTGCGATAAAAAATTATACAATAGTTGTGCTTATTCGAACTTAAAAATATTATATCTTATACCTGACGGATTACCACTATCAGTGCTGTATTAAAATTAAAATAAAGTTTTCACTATTTCAATATCTGTCTGGTTTTAAAAACAAGTATTTGTAATAACAACAAATAAAAATATAACAAATAAATAAAATAGAAAAAGAGAAAGAAAGAAAACCAGACAACAACAACGACAACAATAACTAAAACAATAATATCAGCAGCAATAACAAACCATAACAAAACAATTGCTAAGCACGATTTATGATTGCTGATAAATTTTATACATGTCAAGTTGTCGTATACATATAAACATAAAACTATTTAGGAGCAGAAATGGGCCAATAGCAAACAAACACACAAACTCGCATGCACAATCATTTAGATTAATGCAAACCGGCCTACAAAATAAAATACAAATGTATGCGATGCAGGTTGAGAAAATGTGGAGGACTTGAGGAGTAGAATGAAATGAATTGAGGAGGTTCTTGTGTGCAGAAAATTTTTTGCTTTGTGGCTTGTGCTTTATGACAATACTCACAGCAATTTATGACACATTTCCGTCAAAATTTTCACGATTCACACAAATATTTTCCAGCCGTCGAGCACACACACACACACACACACACATGCACACAGACAAAGTTAAACTTGTACAAATCACTTGGCTTCTTTTGCCAGCCCTGTGCTTACAACTATGGGGCAAAATATTTTATTTCAAGCTCAAAAACCCCACCTAGACAAAGTGCATCTACAAATTCAAATACAGAGTATGACTTTAAAATTTACGAGTATTATCATTATAAAAACTCAAACCTCTAGTTTTCACTAAAATGTTTTCTATTTTTACTTTTTTTTAATTTTGGTTTTTATTTTTTGAAGCAATAACGAGCTGTTTTCTTGGTGGTGTAATCAGTCGTGAAAATCAATGTTTTTTATGAAAGGAGTTGGTGCTGGAGTGTGGTGGCGGCAGTGGAAAAAGAAAGCAAGCGGCAATGAAATGGTTAAAATTGTGATAGGCAACTTCAAAGGAAATGCCTATGCCTGTCAACGACATAAATCGCTGTGACAATAAAATGTAATTCCATTTCTGTTGTAGATAAAAATTTTCCTTTTAGATTTGATAATAATAAATATACAAAAGGCAAGAAAAAATAAATTACGACTGTAAGTAAATTAACCCTTTTTGAAAAAAAGTTAAAGGAGAAGAAAAGTGAGTGATATATTAAAGACGATTTAACTTCTCGTAAATACATAAAATAAATTAAAAGGAGTAGATGAAAAAAAAGTCAGAAAGTGCAGTCTTATGCAAAGCTTAATTTTTTCCGTCAGTATACATATATGTATTTATATATTAGAGCGTGGCACAAGCCCTAAAAAAAGGCTTACAAGCACTCTCATTAATTCCAAAATGTGTGTGTATATTGCTCCGTTATTTTAAAACAAAACTTTCAAAAGAGATGTGTTTTGCTTTACGATAAGAATACTGCAGTACAGAACAAAACTGCAAAAGAACGATGTTGAAGTAAAACCAAGCCTTTCAAAATAAAAATGAAATAGAACATCAAAATTCACACAGAACATTCAAAACATGTTTGAATGTTTTGATAGTTTCCATATAAATAAAAGAAACATTGTGCTTCGTTAGGAATATGAAAGCTGAAAAGAGGTTTTATTTACTATGAAATAATATCATACATACTTACTTATGTACATTTATATGTATATAATAATTTGTTACTTTTTATTTTCAATATATGTATACATATATACATACATACATACATATGTAGCTTGCATGTTTGTGCTCGTGTTCTAGTGCACTCGATGTTTTTGCTATGATTTACTGTTGTTTTGTTTCATTCTCGCTTTTCGTTTTGATGTTCTACTTGTTTTGAAAATACAAGCACTAACAAAACTGCATAGAAAACCTATTCGAATGATGCTTGATTGATTTTAGTGAGAGTCCTTTTTTGTATAGTTTTGTTTTGTTATTTATGTTTGCACTAAAACAGACTGCTTGGCAGTAGTGTGAAATAGAATACAAAACTTTTAGATTCTAAAATTTAGAACGATTTACGCAGCCCTTTAGTATATATGTATATATGTAGAGTTTTAGTCGCTATTTAAAACTCTTGAGAGCAGTTTAGGAAAATTCGTTCCAAATTTCTTTCAAACCGAAATGTGTTTCTTCTTGTCAATGTGTATTTTCTCAGAATATTGGCTAAAATATGCTAAACCAAGTGCAGTGCCACTTAGATTCCCACGCACGAAGGGTACCGTACGGACACTAGATATGTAATTCAATACAAATTTTAGCCTACATAATAAATAGTTCTGACTTTTTTTCGTTTTTGGGTTTTTTCGGTTTTGAGCGTTTTTTAGTTTTGGCGTTTTTTGCGTTTTTTCGGGTTTTGGAACTTTTTTTCCCCGTTTGGTCGATTTTTTCGGTTTTTGGCGTTTTTTCAATTTGAAGATTTTTTTTTCATTTTAGCGATTTTTTTTCATTTTGGCGCTTTTTTTCATTTTGGCGATTTTTTTTTTGCTTTGGCACCTTTTTGCGTTTTGGCGTTTTTTTCGGGTTTCGCGTTTTTTTTTTTAATTTGGCGAATTTTTTTAATTTTGGCAATTTTTTTCATTTAGGCGATTTTTTTAGTTTTGGCGCCTGTTTCGCGTTTTGGCGATTTTTTTGGTTTTTGGCGTTTTTTTTTAATTTTGGCGATTTTTTCATTTTGTCAATTATTTCGGTTTTGCCGATTTATTTTGGTCTCAGATTTTTTTTAATTTGGTGCTTTTCTTCGTCAGCGATTTTTTTTTGGCGATTTTTGTTTTTTGGTTTAGCTATTTTATCATTTTCGGTTTTTTTACCGTTTTTGAAAATTTCAAGAGTTTGCCTCTTACGGTTTCCAAGACATAGCAATTTGTCAAAATTACGTAGTCAAAATTGCATTAACTGATGGACCACCCTTTAATTTAATATTTTTTTAATTTTAGTGTTAATTGTTGTAGTCTATATAAAAATACACTAATTTTACAAATTTCAAGTGTCAATATACATATGTACATACAATTGTGTGTATATAACATTGGATTTTAACACATTTCGTTGCTCGTTTTGGAACACCCTTTAATTTTTAAACCTCATGTATTTGTTGTTGTAGCGGCCAAGTTCTACATACCCTTTTCAAATTTTAGGTCCGTAGCTCTTACGGCTCCTGTCCTTAGGGTTTGACGGACAGACGAACAGCGTAGCGAAAAGAATAGGGTTCCTTTTCACCTTTGGTGTACGGAACCCTAAAAACTAGCATATCTACTACCACTTTTGTTAACAAAAACATACTGAAACAAGCAGAAACACATAACCATTCAAATAATGCCAACAACCTTCAACCAACATTTAAATGTTACACACAAAAAAATATTTACATTAAAATTCACTAAAAAATGGTTAATTGAACATTTTTCGGCAAAGATTTTGCTTCATATGTGTTTCATGTTAATTCAACATGACTGACACTAACCTTCAGAGACAATTTTTCCTTTTGAAATAACTTTGCTTTGTTTAATCAAAATGAAAAATCATATTGAATAAAATTTATTTCAAGTTGTTGTTATCATAGTAAATTTAATATGATTTCCAAAGTTTTTGCATTTGCAAGATTTTAATAAAACGATTACATTTTTTACAATATTGTTGTTTATGTTGTTTTAGTTAATTTTACCACCCACGGCAGCAATAAGAAAAAAAATCTAGAATAAAAGTCACCTCATGTACCTCTGCAGGTGTCAAATGCTTGTACTTAAAAACTATTGCACAGTGAAGCAAATACTAAAAATAATTTTCTAATTAAATGTTCTATTTAGTTACAAAAATTATTCGCCAAAATATAAAATGTCTTGAGGCTACAATCAGAACGTTCTAAAGATTTAAATTATAATTTGTAAGAAATTTATTTTTGTTATTTATTTCTTGTTTATACTTCCTGTACCTGGATTCAGTAACTTTTTTAACGATAATCGTATCGCTATAATAAATATAACGAAAATTTAACGACTTTGCTTTTCCGTAACATATTTTAACGATATTCGCTGTCGGTTGGATAAAAAGAAATGCAGTCACAATATCAAATTCATTGTGTTTTTCTATATTATTTTTTGTGCTTTTCGCGTATTTTCACATTTTCTATACAGAGATACCACATAATGTTGATTTAAATGGTGAGTAAGATAAAACTGGAGACTATTGTTAAAAAAAAATTACGGAATCACATTATCGCTACCCCAAACGAATAAATATGTGGATATATATATCGATTTTCGGTTCGCAAAAAGTTACAGAATTCAGCTACTGGTATTTATTTTTTAAAAAAGTGCACCACATATCGTTCAGAAAAAGCAATATAATCTGTAGTTGCAACAACTCAACTGTTCAGTAGCAGCTTTTTCTGCTTAACACCCGCCTTTTGATATAATTTCCTAGTGAAAAAGCAGCAAAATATACACCCTTATTCTATTTGGCATCGGCAACATAACACGACGTCGTTTTTAATGTTGTTTAGCAAATCGGTATTCCCGTAGATAGTATTGCCATTTATCGATGACTGTCAGCATATGTTTGGTATTCTGAAAGAAACATTGATGTTGCTGTTGCCGTTCATTTTGTCGTCAGTGTTTTTGATGTCGTGTTCTGTTGTGTGCATGCCTCAACTAATTTGAAAAATAATTTAAATGGTAAAAAAGTGAAATATAAATAGATATACAAATGTACATATTTATTTGAAAAAAGTTCTTAAAAAAAATAATATGGACAAAATTAAAATTACCAAACCCAACCAATTTGAAAAGCTTGTGGAAGAGTTGGAAAAGTCCTTCTTTTGCTAGAGGATTCCGCAGGGGCACTATTCCTAATAATTTCAAGGTGCAGTGGGAAAGTGAGACTGCACTAAATTCCCTCGGTCCACCAATTAGAACTAGTGGTGGATGCCAAAATGTAAGGTAAATAGTGTGTTGGGAAAGTATACTGTATGATAAAATTTTTTTACAGGCCTGGCGCGACTTGAGGTTTAAATTAAAAAGGTTGCAAACAACAACAGCAAAGCAACTGAAGGCGGGGTATAGAAACAATTAGCACTGAGTACCTTTGGAGGAAGCTCCAATAAACGTTGATCTGATCCCTTTTGTTTCAAAAGTTAGGCTCTATTGTATCCAATACATTCCTAAATGATGTTTTTTTCATCCTAAAATATTTGTAAAATATTAAAAGGATGAACATTACCCATTATTTTCCAAAAACATGAGAGAACTTATCACTTACTTTTCCGTGGGTAACTATCAAATGCATGACTTTTGTCTGAGAAATCTTATTTTCAATATTAATTTTTTTTATTTTCATCGTCTCAATAGGAAAGAAAAACATTTTATTTTAATTTATTTACAAAGCTTTTACTTATACAAAAATACTTTTACCAAAAATAGTAAACAAAATGAACCAGCTGACTCAAATATTAGATATGTGTATTGTATTTATCGATAAATAGGCAACGTCGTCATAACACTGTTAGGGAATACAAAGTTAGCATTGATGTTGTGTTATATTGATGTTGTTTCAAAATTGATGACGATGTTGCCGACGCCAAATAGAATAAGGGTGATTTTGTTTTCGTATTCTACTGTGCAGGGAAAATGTAGCCCTGGTCACCTTAATTTTGGAATACCATACCATCTCGAGTAATTTTAAATTTTTTTTTATTTTCGGGATATTTTTCGATTGCAGGAACTAAATTAAAAAAATCGTCCAACAGAAAATCGCTCCAGAAAACTTTTAAGAATTTTTATGATTTCATATTTTATTTTTATTTAACGCAAATCAAAATAAATATAAATACAAAAATAATATTTTTTGTAGCAGGCACGAAATGTTACTGGCCATACTTAAAAAACAACAACAACAACCATTTTTAAATTCGAATTTGAATATTTGTTCAGAGTACTCCAAGCTATGTTCATGGCCAATTTGCGATTTAAATGAACTTACTGCTCACTAGGTTAATCTAACCAATTTTATTTGTTAATTTATTGTCAGTGGAAATGGCTATTGTGATATTCCATTGACTACTAAAATCTAATATAATTAACTTATTTCTTGATTTATTTAATAGATACATGCAGCTAAAACAATATTAAACCAAAAAAGTAACCAATGTTAATCTAACCAATTCAAATTGTTAATGTTACTGTTAATCATCAGTTTTATTACCAGGAAGTCTTTTACTATTATATACTTCTGAAAAAGTTAAAAATAATTTTGTATGAGTTACTCTCTAAACTTTAGACTTAGAATATTTTAATTAAGATTTTTAAAGCTTGACCCACGATATCGACAACGTTCGACTTGTCGCACACTAACATTTGAAACAACAACAAAATATTAAAATTTGTTTTTGTTTTGAATGTAAGTGTGCGACAATTCGAATGTTGTCGACATCGTGGGTTTGGCCCTTAATCTCTACATTTATTTTTGCTTGAGCTCTTAGCTAAAACACAAAAGTTGTCGCTGAATCACTTAACAATTTCAGCGTATTGCTTTAACTTATGTCCTCTTTTGATTATTATAATTATTTTTTTGTTTAATCCGCCTTTGGCACTTGTGATCAAAGGCTTGAAATTACTTTTCAACATTTTGCTTTCACTTATTAATATTTTATTTAATTAGTATAACCCTTAAGATTTCGCTTGCTCTTCTCTAAATGCTATAGAAATATATTTACTAAACGATTAAATGAATAATTGAAGTGTATTGTATGGGTGAGTGTGTATGTATTTATATGGAAGTGTGTGTGTGTGTGAGACAATATTTGTGTTCAGTTAATTTCAAATTCAAAAACAAACGCGCACAAACAGACAAACATAATCTCATTTACATACACCTCAGTAATTCGTTTATAATGCGTGTGACATACCAAAGGATAATGTTGACATTGCTAAAGGATAAATTTTTAAATCACTAAATGATGATGGAAACGTAAGTGAAAATATTCAAACGAGAGTGGGATGAAATGAATTTTAAAACGAATTCAAAAGACAAAGTTCTCAATTCGTTTGTGTTTGTCTGTACCGTGTGTTAATTCATAACTTCGTATAATTCAAGACGATTTTAAGAGTTCACCAAAAAAAAAATTAAATTTTGGATTCAGAGCAGCAAAAGGGAGCTTTGTAAACAGTTCAGCCTTTCGACAAATTAAATATTGATACTCGCATTAGATGTTACTCTGCGCATTTTAAAAAGTAGTTGTCAAAAATTTTTTTAGCATCAAGCAAGACAAAGATGCAGGGATGGCAAAGTTGGTACAATTGACCCTTTTCTGGTACTATTCAAACTCGGAAAGTACAATAGTACACCAATGACTAATTTAGTACATTTAAGGAATCTCCCCAGTTTCACACCGCATTTCTTTTCAAACGATTCCATATGTCAATTTTCATTTCTGAACCATGAAACTCATATTCTTCTCACTTGAAAACAGTCTTGCGAACTCGTCTTTTTCCAAATAACTTTTCTTCTGACTTCGGATGCTAGAGCACATGCTATTAACTTGTGTATTTAAAATTTCAACTTAAACAGGTGTAACCATATGCTTTAACATCCCAAGTTACAAGTAAATTTCGGTAAAATTCGGTAGCTAGAACAAAGCCAATTATTTTAATAAAGACAAATAAAAATATGTAATTTTAACTTAAAAAAATCTTTTGGTACAATTAAGGTTAAAAAAGTACAAATTTTCAAAATTATTGGTACAATTTTAAAATTCTGAATGCCCTCCCTGCAAAGAAGTAATAAATTCTTCATTATAAAAGTGTAAACAAAAAATCAGTTGATAAATAATCTAGCAAATGCATGTACCTTTTTTTTAAAGAGAAGTAACCATGGTGTAATTATACAGGTGACTGCTCAAGGATTTGTTATACAAAAATACGGCAACCATAGCTGTGTAAAGAACCGAAGAATGTCAAAAGCACAAAAATAATTGTACTAAAACCAAAACAAAATCAAAGTTTTTGACATTCTTCAGCTACAAAGCACATCGAGCAAAAAATTATCAACTGAAGTAGCGCTGCCACCTAGTTAGATACACCTTGGAAGTAACACTGAAAATGAATTCCTACTACTATTAATAGGTGTTACCTTCTTTAGGAAGGGAATAGTGATAGAAAAGACAGGTGGTGAAGGATGAGATAGAGGAAAGCTTCATTCTTTTACAACTCTGCTTTTTGCGCGTTTTTAATAATGCAATTATTGCAGCGCCTCTGGTGTCAAATGATGCGTACTAAATTTTTGGAAGTTGTGTTTAGTAGCCATTTTATTAGTTATTTTACTTCGCCGAAGATTCTGGTACGCAACACCGAAGAAGGAGGGCACTCTGATGTTACATTAGAATTAGTATCTGCTGAAGTCGGTATAGTTCAGTGACCAGTGACTATGCCTTTATCACTTGAACTTTCCCAGAACAACTGATACAAAGGGATACTAATCCACATCAGAAAAATGCTTGGTGTTATTATTTAATGACAGTTGAATACCGGCATTAAACCCAGTACCTTCGGTTTTGTAGTCAACGTGCTAACTACTTCAGCCAACGCCACCCTCGACCACATATTGCAAGACCAACTAAATATATTTATGAAATATTGTTTGGTACGTTTAGCACCTTTTTTTTGCCTTATGGTTCACACTTTGCGCTTTTTCTACTACCTTATGTTTTTATTGATGTGAAACGCTTGAAACGCTATGGGAATTCGGTTTACTATAGAACAGATTATTCAAGATTGGCTAGATTGGATTTAATCCAAAAAATTATTTTTAAATCAACTTTAATTAACCAAGACTTTTTACTAAAGTGTTGAATAATATAAAAATATTTCTTAAGACATTAAAATGCCATTCATGCAAAATGTATCTTGACACGAAATGTTTATTGTTTACATTACTTTCTTAATTCCCCACACGAATTTATTTAAAAAAACATGCATTAAAACTTCAAGCTGCTTTTCGAACTACCTTCGCTTAAAAATTTAATAAATTGCCCCCTAAAAACTGACTACTCCATACATCTTATAAAATATAAACATCAAAAAAAAAAAAAAAATAAAAATTAAAAAGCAGCAGCAGAGTAGAAGAAAAAACCAGAAAAAAACAAAATTCATTTTCAGTCAAGTTAAGCAAACGTAAGTGACATGCAAAAGGACTACTCCACTACTACTTACATAAGTACATTGCTACTAACTACTAACTGACTTATTCACACATACACACACACACACTCGCACTCAAACCTACATACATATGTATGTACATGCTTATAAACACTTGTGTATTAATACCAATACAAACAGTTTGCTGGTATGTACGAGTAGCATATGACAAGGATGATGATGACACATGTTAAATGTGGTTTAAATAATGACGAAATGCGTCGCAGTTGTTTGTCTAACGGTGTTGGATGCATACCCAAACAACAAGTAGACTATAAGAAAGAGAGTGAGGGGGGGGGGGAGGGGAAATAAACGACAGACAAATAAAATCACCCATAAACTCACTCCTTTTAAAACGTTTTCATTTTGTGGTTGTTGTCACTGCAATATAATTTGCCTACAGTACTTGCCATTACAAATTCACGCAAACAAACAATTCTACGAAATACTTACACAATCATTTTTAAAGCGTTTTATTTATACATATTAAGGTCAGATTGATGTAATAAATGAACAAAGCACGCTGGCTAAACTGTCTAAATGGGTGAAAGACACACACACATAAAGACTGACTGACTGACGGCTGACTAGTTGACAAATTGTCATATAAACGTTGAAGCACCAAGACAAATATCTATGTATGTGTAGGCATTAAACTACAATCACACATCCAATCGATTGTAGGATTTTGCATTTAATACTTGAAAGTACTGTTTCATCCACTTCCGTTTTGTTCTCTACTACGAGTACAACTACTCACAGAAAATTTAATCCTTTACGCGTTGTGTTTCTTTTACTCCTGCTGCTTAGCTCACACCCCCCTCTGCATGATTTTCCCTTTATCAAATGACAGTTAAAAGTCGCTTGTCATTTTAATCCCTGACGTGTCTCTGACATTTGCACTGACAGTGACAATACTTTGATGGCTTGACTGGTTGCATACAAAGCATACAGAGATAAACTTAAAAACAATTGAATGAGAAGAGACACTCATTTTTAAATTCTTTGAAGTCAGTGATATTCCAGGCGAAATATTTCTTGAAAATCACTGCCCTGCAGCTCAATGTAATACAAGCAAAGATAATCGGTAAATCACTTATGAAAATTATTTAAGAGCAATGTATTAGTGATGTAATTTGTGATAATAATTATGATGATGATTAATTTGTAAAATGTTTATTGTATGAGACATATAGTGAAGTAGCAAACAATTAAATTTAATTCGTTTTGACAACTCTGCCTTAATGCATTAGTTTTCTTAAACATCGTTGCAGCGCCTCTGGAGTTAAGTAGGCGGATTACTTTGCAGCCACATTGCTAGAAATATTGATGACGAAAGGCTCTGTGGTGTGCATTAAAATAGACAATATTATGGCGATATGACTGGGTCTGACCAGCGATGGAACTCGAGATGTCAAGAACCATTATTTGGTTTACTTTCGACGCGATATGTATTTCAGCTAATGGCATCCTCAATATATCGGGTCTTTTTTTAGTTGCATGGAGACTTAAAATGATAATACAACACAGAAATTTTGTGAGTGTTAAATTTTTTTTGTCATAATCTGTTACATAATTTTATGTCACTTATTTTTTAAATATGATTTTCGGCATATATCCGTCTCAGCTGCGACTTACTATTTTGGCCACTTTATTAGATACATCTACCCATATAGCGTCAATGGTGGCTTGAATATTGACTTCCAATACTTCAAGAGTTGAGGGTTTATGGGCATAAATCAATGACTTAACATAGTGTCATTAAAAGTTACCCAGATGCATTAAATAGCATGAACCAGGGGGCCAGTGAACAGGACCACTTTTGGATATAATTTGTATGGCAAATTGCGCCGTCTTGTTGGACTGGACCTAAATTGTTGGCATTTACCTGATTAATTTAGGAAGCCAAAGTTCGGTACGCATCGCTCGATAGCGTTCGCCTTTCACTGTAACGGTGGCTCCTTACTCATTTCGAGAAAACCGGCATTATTCTCTTCGGTACGCACATTTCTTTGCCTTGGTGAATCGAGAAGAGTGAACTTGTTAGGAAACTGCACGACTTGTTTGCTGACTGTCTGTAAACTGGACGAAGTGCTCTATAAACCTCGCGAAAAGATAACTTTTTCCAAAGTAATTTAAACGATTGATGATGACTTGTCAAACCTTATTGAACGGAAATGTCAACACAGTTTGACATTCTCAGCTATCAGACCATATTAATGGATATGCACCTAAAAAAACAGCCGATATTACTCCTGCATTAAAATCAAAATTTTATTGGCAGTAATTGCACATTCAGATATGTACGTTGAAATAATCATTTAATAGTTAAAAAAAAGAAAGATATTTCAAGAAAGAAAGCAAAGTTTTGCCGAAAACTTTTTCAACGCTTAATTGTAATCGCATCAGAACTAATGAGACGATTCATGTCTTGAAATATTTTGTTATATGTTATCCTAAGCAGAAAAATAAGAAACATGTTTAAATAAATTTTTTTAATACTAAAATTTTAATTGTAATTGAAATTAACAACGTTTTTTGTAAAATTCAACCCAGACATTTTGGAAATTAATAAAATAAACTTAAATCAATTCAACCAACTGAATGTACAATTAAATTAATGATTTTAGGCAACAATCAAAATGTTGGCAAATATGGCTTCGGCAAATTACGATGAATTTTTCAACAGCAAAAATTGTTATACTAACCATAATTTTTGTAACAACAATTAATTCTTTAAATTAAATTTTAATTAACATACAAATTTGTTATGTTTTGTCTTGAATTTTAAATTAATAAATTATAAACTGAATTATTTTTGTAAATAAATTAATCAACGCAAACTTAATACTTCATAATCAACAACAAATTTTGTTAATTTTGGTCTTGAGTTTTAAATTAATAAGCAATAAATTGCTTTTGCAAATAAATTTATCAACATAAAATTAATATTTGATAAACAATTCTGTATGTCTTTTCTTAGTGTAAAAACAAAATTTGTATGATTGTTTTTACCATTTAAAATTAATTATTTGGCATATATTAAAAAACTTACAAGTCTAAATATAACTTCCCAAATAATTGAGAATTACAACATACAAACATAATAACACAGAGACCTCAAAAAAAAGCTTTTCAATAGAGAGAAAAAAAATAAAATTGGTATAAGTTAGGTTTTTACAAAAAAAAAAATCAGTAATTCGGTTAATATTATCATCTTGAAAATATTGTTCCTTAAATAGGACAGTTTACCAGACTAACTGGGATGGACCCTACAAAGTGATTAAAATTTTGAATGATACCGTCTGCATGATACAGAAGTACAAAACAGCTGGCGAATTATAGAACAGATAAAAATGTGCTTAACAATAACAAATATAATGCTTCTGCAATTATATTATATTGTCAATGTACATACATAGATGCACACAAATTAACAGAATGAGTTGTGACATTAATTATTAATGACGCGATAGAAAGCAAATTTAGGGGATGTTGAATGTACTGTGTTCTTTCTGAATGTTGCAAATATTTTTCTAAAAGCATTACATTAAGAATAATAGAGGCCATGCGTCTGGTCAGACTTGTGTAAAAAACAATAATATTAACATCGTGGTATTTCAGTAGTGAATAACTTAACATTGTGTGTTTAAGAGCTATTAATATCAGTGTTGAGTAAATAAAGTGTTCTAATTTGATAAAAATTTTACACTATGATTTTTTATTTATCAAATATTTGATCCTATGAAAATAACGTTTTCAAAAAACGTAACAATATAAAGGGTCCGCCATCTTTTTTTTTTTTTTTTTAATGCATATATTTCTTTATTGTATCTTCATATATGAACTAACAATAAGTATTCAAATCTTAAATCTATAAAAAAAATTTTATTAGGCCCGACCAGTGTCGGACATAAACTTAGTGATAGTTATAAATAATACATTAGTAGTGATAATCAATAAAGGGGAAAAAAAGTATTTTCAAGTAGTCCCATCTGGAGTGTTAGGTATAAGAGCCCGTGTGTCCCTCCTTCTTAGGCGGATGTGTCCAGTAAAGCTCAAAATATTACGAGCAAGCGGATTAGGATGTGATTCGAGTTTTGTTAAATATTTGCCTGCGTATTTTGCAATTTCTTCAGACACTAGTTGCATATTTAAATCACGATCTATAATAGAATTTTGGATGTACCATGGAGCCGATGTTATTAACCGTAAAATTTTGTTTTGCCTTCGTTGGATTCTCTCGACATTAGAAGCTGAAGCAGTGTCCCATAACTGAATTCCGTAGCACCATATTGGCTTCAAAAGCGACTTGTATAGTAAAAGTTTGCAGTCTAAGCTGAGTGTTGAGTTTCTACCAATCAACCAATATATTTGAGTCAACTTAAGTTTTATCTGAGTTAACTTAGAGTCAATATGATGTTTCCATGTAAGTCTTCGATCAAGGTGTATACCAAGGTATTTCACTTGGGAATGTTGACGAATATTTTGATTGTTGATTCGAATGGGGGAGCAAGTATCTCTTCTTAGGGTGAACGTTATATGGACACACTTTTGTTCATTGACTTTAATTCTCCATAAATTCAACTATATTTCCAGCTGGGTAATATGTTCCTGGAGATTACAAAAGTAGAAATATGGATATTATTGCTTACAGGCATATCACAAGTATATATTAAATACAAGACAGGACCCAGAATACTACCCTAAGGCACACCAGAAGATATAGATGCGGGCACACTCGTGAACTCTCCTTCCACAACAGTGAACTTCCTATCAATAATATAACTTTCCAAAAGCTTTTGAATGTTTATTGGCAGATATGTCTTCAATTTTAAAACTAGGCCTTCGTGCCATACTTTATCAAACGCCTGAGAAACATCAATAAAGAGAGCAGAACAATACTTCTTTTCTTTAAATGTTCTTCTTACAACTTGGACCAGTCTATGCGTTTGTTCAATCGTGCTGTGCTGACTTCTAAAGCCAAATTGATGGTCCGGGATGCACCCATTATCAGTTAAAATTTTGTACAATTTAGTTATGAGCAGCTTTTCGAAAAGCTTTGAGATTGTAGATAGTAAGCTTATAGGCCTATATGACTCAGTCTTGGTAAGATCTTTGCCCGCCTTTGGAATCATTTTGATCTTGGCAAGTTTCCAGTTATGTGGAAAATACTGCATTCTTAAAATAGCATTAAAAGTAAATAGCAGGATTCTTATTGCAATATGAGGCAAGTTCATGAGCATTTTGTTACTAATGGCATCAATACCTGAAGCTTTCTTCGGGTTGAGTTCAGCAATTACTTTTTGTACTTCACGCATCTTAGCACCCGTACATGAATTGGGAGTGAATACATATCTTAAATGCTCAGAAAATAAGTTACCTTTCTCACTATCACTTCTTGCCCAGCCTCCGGTCGCAGTACGCAGTGGTGATTTAAGATCAACGGGTCGTTTAAGATTTCTAGTAGCGCGCCATACAGAGTAATTAGATGCGGACGTTACATCAAGACCTTCTAAATAACTTTCCAGTAGTGCAGTTTTTTCCGACGATAGCAGCTCTTTGAGTCGTTTAGTACATTCTTTAAGTCTAATTTTATTTAGGGGTGATCTGTGTTGTTGCCATTCTCTTCTAGCTCTCCTTTTTTCACATACAAGACGTTCAATTTCCGTAGAATAAATTCTGTTAAAGCCGGTCTGCGGATAGGAGGTAGTGGCGTGTTCAGCAGCCTGTTTAATATTTTCGTTAAGATTGGCAATGTTAAATTCAATATCATCACATGATCTAAGCTGATAGTTTTCTACGCAGTGACTACTAAGATATTTTCTGAATGCCAGCCAGTTGATTCCATTAATAATCTTTACATATGAGTTAGTTAAATCACTCCTTAGAGGGTTGAAAATTGTAACTATTGTTGGAGAGTGATCGGAGGACAGATCTAGAGAGGCCTCTACGTGAATTAAGTCCCTATGAACACTTTTCGTGACGGCAAAATCTATAACATGGTCCGCCATCTAACGTTTTGTTTTCAACTGGTGCTTATTTCGTGAATGGTAACACTTAGCTCATAACTGATTTGACAGACAATTAGTTTTATCCTTCCGCTGAATGAGCCAACTGACCATCCAATGCATTTTCGCTTCGCTAACTGGGCCAGCGATCGACTTACAGAAGATGCCGATTTTGCCAAAAAAAAAAATCATCTTCTCAGATCAAGCTCATTTTGATCTTGGCTGGTATGTAAACAAGCAAAATTGCCGCATTTGAGGCACAGAAAACCCGCACGCATACATTGAAAAGCCGACGCACCCAAAACGAGTCACTGTTTGGTGCGGATTTCGGTCCAGAGGCATAATTGGGCCATTGAGCAAGGAGTGGCCGTTACAGTCAATGGCGATCGCTATCGGGCCATGTTGAACGAATTTTTGTTCACAAAAATTGAAGAGGAGGATATTGGCAACATTTGGTTTCACCAGGACGGCGCTACGTGTCACACAGCCGAAGCTTCAGTAGTTTTTTTATAGCATTTTCAAAAAAAAAAAAAAAAAGTTATCTGGCGGACCCTTCATAAAAAAAAATCCCTTATTAAGTAGCGATACATTTTATAAAACGCACATATTCTATCAAAATATTAATCAAATTGTTGTTCTTAGTACAAGATATTTACTTTATTCCTAGTGTTAGTATGTACAGCCAATGAGATTCTACTCTAATTTAAAAATCTTATTCCATATATCCATACATTCCTTAAGACTTATTAACATTTTGCACGTTCCGTTTCTTTGTCATAATTTTTGACTAACTGTCATTATTTTGTGTAAGATAAAAATTTAGAAAAAAAATAATATAAAAATGAAACTTTAAATAACATTTTCAATTACAATATTATAAAGATGAACAATCTGTCTACAACAATATTGACCACATGTACTAGAAATTAATATTTATAAGCGAAGGCCCAACAAGCCAAGCCAAACTAAAATTCATGTTCGACACATGTCTCGAAGGATTAACACAAGTGACCACAAAATCGTCATCAACGTTAAAATACCTACACACATATGCACTTGCATGCAGACGTCTATAAATACAAACAAACATAAATATATACCAATACACTCATACGGGACAATACAAACAACCCAACAGTCTTTTGTAAAGCTTTCAAGTTATTTATAAAAAAAGAAAGAAAGGATAAAGTACACATACACATACATATGTACATACATACACAATACCATAGTTGAGGAGACACTTCGTATGGTATGTAGAATTAAGTGACAGGATAGCAGTAACCAGTTACATAAGAACTTAAATGATATGATAGAGTAAAGTAAACTGTCGAGTTGGAGAAAACAATTACATACTTCAAAAAAAATGCGCAAGGGAATGTAAACTTTTAAGTTAGATGTTAAATTAGACCTATAAGAAATGTCCTTTTATATTTCAGAGCCTAGATTATAATATATAAAAAGAGAATGGAGATCTAGCGCTTCGATATAATCCACGATATTAAGTAAATTTTGACAGGAAGATATAACCCAATACCTTTATATACAAAAAAATATCACCAGTTCTATGTTCCATTACCGTCGTTGCCTGATATATGTCTACTCAATTTAATTAAATCATTGCTTGATTCAATCATATCAATAATGAAAACACAATCAAATTGTTAACTGATTTTAAAATAATATTCAATTAAAACATTAATTGATTTAATCATTCGTATGATATATTAAGCTCGTTTGCTGTACGAGTGTCATAGTGAGATAAAATACCAACTTGTGTTACACTAAACGAGTTTAAGGTTTTTAATTTATTTCAATTTAATTCTAAAGTAACATAGTTTTTCAATTAGGAGTTGACTGAGAAAGTTTTTGAAATATATAAAGAATGATAAGAGTATGTACCTTAACATTAATTCGAATTCGATTTTTGAAGTTATGAATACGAAGGCTAGATGACATGTTGTAGTTTTTGTGGAAGGTTTCTAACGTGTTATATTTAGATACTTAGTAAGTCTCAATTATATATTCTGAATCTCTATATAAAAAAAATTATTAAGACGGATTTTTGACTCGCAAAGTTTACTTTACGAAGTCTTGTGTTTTTAGGAGAAAAGGGAAAAGCTCCCATTCGCTTTTCTTTCAAAATTGTTGTGTTTTAAGGAGAAAAGGGAACGAGTTTCCGTTTTTTTTCCTTCTTTCCTACAAAGTCAAGAAAAAGCGTCTTAGTTTTTTATCCTTTTCAAGAATTTATTCAAAGGTTCTTTGAGGAGCTGACATTAAAATAAATTTTTTTGCAGGAGTTTATTCAATATAATTTTATGTACGTGAAGATTAGTTTTAAAATTTGTAATACTAGACACAAACCCTGGTTGTTATCAAACAAAACAGACTTCTCTTAATTAATAAAATTTTTTCTCGTAAAATTGCTTTTATTTTTGATTTTTTAAGCAAAATGCAATAAAAAATTGAAGCAGAGTTCCCTCTCTATAACTCCTATATTGAAATAAAGCATTTAATAAATCAAATGATACGGAAAAAGTATATTTTAACTCACAGTCATAATATAGATTTTGGCTATACATATATGTATTTAGCGTTTGGGTAATTCCATTGTAAATCAGCGAAAAAAAACGGAATTTTGTATCTGACCCTCTTAGAATTGTACAAAAATTTGCACGAATGTCCTATAGTACTAGAATAATATAAAATTTGGGTAACTAGCTTTTGTGGTTCCCGAAATATGGCGCTTCGAAAAGTAGGGAATTCATTAAAAACACATATAAGTGGTCCGCCATTGTTGCTCATATCTTCAAAAGTTTTTAAGATACAGGGTCAAAATTGGTACCATTTAATAGGTATTGAGAATAGCTTTAAAACTGCATTTAGCTTAACTTTTTTTCTGAAAGGTCAAAGATCACTGTCACATGATTTAAAGTTTGGAGAACTATATCTCAAAAAATTAAATTTTAAAAATTCTAAAAAAAAAAATATATGTTAAAGCTGAATTTGTGTAAAAAAAATTATATGAGCTCTGATTAGTTCCTGAGATATTGATAACGCTGTGAAATTGCTGCTTTCGATTTAATAGAACACTTTATTCATTAAACAAACATTACACAAATTTTGAATATTTTTCCTACGTGCACTAGGAATAAAAAAAATTGAAAAAAATAGTATAAAAATTTCCCAAATAATTTCAAGTTATTGTCTATATCTCAGAAACTAATAAGAGGTCACTCAAATTTTTTGACACAAAATGCCGAAGAGACTGTTAGCTTTAACATATATTTTTTTTAGAATTTTTAAAATTTCATTTTTTCAGATATAGTTCCCCAAACTTTAAATCATGTCACAGTGATCTTTGACCTTTCAGAAAAAAACGTTAAACTAAATGCATTTTTGAAGCTATTCTCAATACCTATTAAATGGTACCAATTTCGACCCTGTATCTTAAAAACTTTTGAAGATATGAGCAATAATGGCAGGCCACTTATATGTGTTTTTAATGATTTTTTCATTTTTTGACGTCTCTGGAAAAACAGAAGCTGGAAGTCCAAATTTTTATATTTATCTTAGTTAAGTAACATGCAAAAAGACAACTAAGTTTCATAAGATTCAAAGCTGGTCGGGAAAATCCGTTCATCGGTTATAAAAATTTTAACCCTTAAGTATAACCACTTAAAATAAAATATTAAATTTTAATGGGAGTAAGTCCGCCCATTTTGTTAAATGGAGGATTGTGTCTATTTTAGAAGCTCAAGGTGTGTGGTGAGTTTCGTAAAAAACGATTAAGTAGAAATGCGTAAAATATTATAATAAATTTTAATGGGCGTAAGTAACCTCACCCATTTCTTTACAACTTTCAAATTGTGTAATTACAAAAACCAAAGGTGCTTTATAGGTTTCCCATCAATCAAATAAGTAGAATATCATAAAAATAAATAAAAAATTGTGGGCGTGTACCCGCCCTCAAAAAAAATAGAGACGAATTATTAACCTCCTCCATTTTTTTGAAGTCGGTTAAAAATAGAATCAAAATTTTCACGTCTTATTTTTTTATTGCCGGTTGAGGTTTTCAACTTACAGTTTTATTAATATTGGTAGTACAATACAATTAAAGTTTTATTTTACTGTTTTAAGCTTTAAAAGATGTGTACATATATACATAAAATGTATGTATGTACATATCGTCCTATCGTATTGGTTAGACGATATCCTAAAAATATATTTAAATGTCTTTGCCTACACGAAGTCGAATGCTTTGATCTTAAATCTAAATATTTATCATTCGATATGGAATGCAACGATGCCAAATTGAATTTTTTTTTAATTTTACTCGATAGGTTAAAAATATATGTATGTCTTTGCCTACACGAAGTCGAATGCTTTGATTATAAATTAAAATATTTTTCATTCGATATTGAATGCAAATTGAATTTTTTTTTTTTTACAAATTTTACACGATATCTTATGCGACGATTCAACGCGTGTTTTTTATAAAAGCTAGGACACAATTTTTAATAAAAAATCAAGTAAAAAAGAACTTTGGGCTCTTTTTTTCGAAAATTTTAGGAAATGCAGGGCAAAAGAATATTGTAGTATACTCCCGATCGTCTCTTGATTAATGTGCCATAGTCAAAAGTCAGAGCATCCTGTTTTTGTAAAAATCGCAACTAAATGTCTTAAAATAAGTTTCAAGTTAAAAAAAAAGATTTCTGTATTTTTTTTTTAAATTGTAGAAAAAGGGGCAGCGGAAAGAATTTTAGAGGAGACTCCCCTTTTCTACCGTACTGACATATTTTTAATTTTTGCATTTTTTTTGGTAAAAGCTGCAATATTATATAATTTTTTAATTGATTCAAGCAATTTGTTGATGAAACTTGTATTGGATCTCTAGAAATAATTATTATAGATAAAGCTAATTAATTTCGCATAAAAAACAGCACAGCTCATCTAAGGAACTAACTTAATTCTGCCATTTATTAAAGCTGAGCAGTCAGTTCTTTTTGTAAACAAAAACTTTCTACCAGCCACAGTCTAGAAGAAGAGGCATTTTAATGAAATTTTTAAGACAAGAAAAAAATGTTTGCTACGCCCTAAAATAAAGCAACTTTTACATATTATACCTCCATTTAAAGTCCGATCTCAACATATTGTCTATCATTGTTAATGACAAGAATATGGCTTCATGTTTCGATTTGATAGTTTTTTAATCTAACGTCGAACTCTAGATGGCATTTATGATACCTGTCATCCTTCCCCTTTTGTAGTAAATGAAAAGTAAGCCCTTTTAAAGCTTTGGAAGTGAAGCTGTTTATATTCTCACGCCTTAAAATTACGCATTTTTTATGTTTTCCTGACGTGAAAATTAATAGGCAGATTTTGTAAAAAAAATCGTTTCTAAACGTTTAAAATTTCTATGAAAAAATAATGACAATTCGGTTTAAAAAATATTTTTTCCATAAAAATTTCAAAACGAAAAAATTTTTCTGGATTTACAAAATATATTCTTAAGTTATCCTCTTAATGCTGATCAAAAAAGACTATATATATCCTTGCTATCAACAGGGGTAACCCGAATTTTTATTGAATTAATGTTTTGTAATTGAGTGAACTATAAAACTCTTTTTTAAGTGCCAAATATATATATAAATGGTATTGTCTTTGGTACAATTGTTTTAAAATAAATTATATGCTGGAAAGTAAGCACGTAATTAGGAAACTATAAACTATTTTACCAGGCATTAGAACACAAAGATACTTCTCAACCTGCCCCACTTTTATAACAGCAAAATAAACAGGACACATATGCTTAATATATTACACATTTAGACTTCTGAGACACACACACACATATACATAGAATCATGTATAGACCTTTAAGAGTTTAGGGTCAGTTTATAAGCAACAACAATAACAACAACACCATCAGCAGCAGTAAAGAATTATTATGAATTTTTATAAAAATTTTCAAACTATGACATGAAAAGTGAAAAATGAAGAGCACTACTTCCCAAAGAATACACAAAAAAAAACTAAAATAAAATCCAATATAATAAAAAAACAAAAAAAATTTATTTTATATTTTATAAAAGTAAATTCACTGCCAAGACATCAACCATCACTAAAAGCATCACTACCAGCAGCAGCAGCAGCAGCACAAACAACATCAGCAGGACACAAAAATAAACTCGGAAAAACCATTTCTCCCGTATTTGGTAGGAGAGAGAGATGGATTTACGTTAAACATTGGAACATGTCCAAAGCTTTCAAAAATAAATATTTTTTCTTTTCTATAACATTATTGAGACACACATAAACACGCACCCGTGGACACAAGAGAAAGAAAAAAATAATATTAAAAACACTGAATGAAATGAAAAACTTATGTGTGAAATGTGACGTGGTTGTCAAAAGTCACTAGAAAACTTTTGATGTGTGTGACTACATGTTGTATGCCACTAATAAGTAATACAAAAAAAAAAAAAAACAAATCCAGTCAAAGGACTTTATTCGGCTGTGTGGAATGTTATATACCCTTTAGTATAAGTATGAGCGAAAGGACAAATAATTAAAACCCATATCCGGGTTTAAGACATATTTCTAATTTTTCGACTTTTAGCTGAAAAAGCTGCTTTAAGAAAGCAAAAATTAGGTCTGTTCCAGATGCATAACAAAATAGTCCGAACTTGTGCAAAGTTATCCGAAATCGTTCCAGATAGCAATTTTCGTACAATTTTGAGAGCGAATGAGAGAGTACGAACTAGTACGAACTTTTTCTTCTGGGTAAGTTCGGACAAGAATTAAATAATCAGCTGTTTTCTGTTTACATATGAAACTGAAAAATTAATCAGAAAATTTGCAAATATAGAAAAAAAGTTTTTGCATACAAATTTATTAAAAAGCAAAATGGAAGGTTTTTTGAACAAAGTTGAAGTTATAAGCAAATTTGTGCATATTTCTCCATTTCTATAACATACAAAATGTTTCTTTTACAAAATTAAATTTTTTGGAACTTATTTTCATTTACTTTTCACGTCTGTTGCCAATGATGCAAATTTTTTGTTTTTACAATTTTATGCGTTTTAAGCGACTTAAATCACTTGAATTAAATTTAATGTAAAAAGTAAGCAACATTAATATTTCAAGATGTGCAATTATGGTTTCTTGCGTTCCAGCAATTTTGGATAACTTTTGCATATTCAGAGAGTTATTTTCTTTTTTCTCTCATTAGTCCGAACTACTACAAAATCTTGTGGAACACACCTATTGTTTCAACAATACCTGCGGATAACCAAAAAAAATAAAAAAAAAATTTGCTTAAATTCCATGAAATTTTGTATAATTATACCAACTATTTTTTGAATGATGTTTAATTGTCGAGTTATGGGTGGGTAAAAATTTCGTTTGTTCGTTCTATCACTTATACTAAAAAATAAAAAAATATATATTATTTTATCGTGTTTTTTCAACGTAGACTTATTCGAGAATTAATTGAACAGTAAAGTGGATTAAACATTATCATATATGAGTGACAGTTAAAAATTCATCAGTTTTGAATGATAATGTTGGCTGTTCAGACTATCGATCATGTTCGACACTCAAACCATCATGCAAACACATAAAAAACACAAATTGAATGCGCATTATTGCTTACAAAATTTTTTTATAATGAATTATTGTAATGTTTTCTCATCTCTAGCCACTACACTCGTCCAATTTGTTTTAAAATTTTTTCTTTAACATTAAACAGAGCCTTGCATTTCATAAAAATATGTAAATTTCTTACAAAAATAATTTTCCGCATCCATCTTGTGTTGTTTATGCTAGAAAAATATCTCTTGACCGACGGTTTTTGGAATACACTAGTCACTCAATATGACAGCTGACTGTCACTCAACCACAAAAAATTCTGTGGTTGAATGGAGAATTTCGTGTTCACACTATCGATCAATGTAAAATTTGAGCAAAACTGTCACTCATGTTTGATAGTGTGTACCCACTTAAGGTCGTTTAGGTTTAACAACTCCGACCCTATTATAGTGAGCCGACGAAAATCGCATGATTTCTACGATAGCGAGACCTCTGTTTTAAGGAAAATCGTCTGATCCTTGGGTAAGGTTATGTAAGGGTGGCAGCCTGAACCTCGAACTTACTTTGATCCTTCTGGAGCATTGTGATGCCACAGAGACTCTGCTTACGCGGAGCTCGACCATCGAACCACCTAGAGCTCAATATAAAGCTGCTAATTCGTTGCAACGTCAGCAAGTTCCCGGAACTCAATAGCGCTCATAGTGGCCATTCTCTTCATTATTAGTTCAGCCCCGTATTCTGTAACTCGGTAAAGCTAAAGCTAAATTCGATCGCTAAAATGATGAACAAATCGAATATTTAAAAATTTTTGGCGATGCCATAAAACAATAATATTTCGGTGGATTAAATTTTTAAGCCAGAACCTGATTTAACAATAAATTGCATTCTTAGCCGAAAATCGTTAAATCAGTTTTAGAGATTTAGCTTTAGCGACTTAGAGAGTACGGAAGCAGGACAGTCATTTAGAAAATGTTCTACATTTTAATCTTTATCGCTGTCTTGACAGCTACGGCAAATCATTGTGTTCGACTTCTAACTTCAGTGCATGCCTACATACAAGACAGTATCCGGTCAGCACGCAGACTAGAATCACGATATGTTTCGTTTAAGTCAGAGTTGGCAAGAGGGTAGAGTTCAGTTTACACATTCCAATTCAACTGCAGTCTGTAAGATTGTCTCATTATTATTAGCCCTGAAAGCCTCTAAGCCCCGGGATACAGATGATCTTAATATTTAACTGCTTTGCTCAGAGGGCTATTGTTATTCTTAGAAGCTATATATTCAAGGGCTATAATACCTAGCTCAACTATCACTGTATATGTTAATTAAAGTAATTGTAGTGACATTCACTCTCAACCAATCCGCGACTTCCTTTGTGGTAAGAATCTCTGATCGTTAACTACTGCAGTAATCCGGAAAACACTTTGCAATATGAAAACCTAATGCCCCTGAAAATACACCGCAAGCCTTCGGGATAAAAAACCTTAACAGTTCTTTCTATGGTATCCGGGTTTTATAAACATGCTCGTAGAGTAGAGCAAAGTTCGTATAAAAATTTACTTGAAGTACCATTCCTGCATATTTATTTGGCTGGTTTCCGGGTTTTGTAAAAAATTTAATAAAATTAGAGTTAAAGTTAAATAGAGCGGAAGAGATTTGGTCGATCCTCAGTCTCCAAACTTCAAGATCCAGTATTCTTACGTGGCCGGTATCATTTCCGCTTCACAGAGATATACAACGAATATGGATTTGCTGAGACTATTGCTATCTCGTTTCCTATTAAATATTTACAATTACAGCATGTACAGGAGCATCCGCAATGCATCTATGGGAGTAAGTTAAATACAAGGATGCAAGACTTTGAACCAAACAGTGACCCCAAATACGAAAATTCAGCAAAGGATGGCGATAAAGATCCAGTAAACGATTTTTTGGGTGAAATCCCAAATGAAATTAAGTTATTGCTATATTCACTCTTCCCCAGCTTAGGGTCAAGAATACCGACGAGATAATTTGTTGTAAGAGAAGTAACACTTCGGCAATGAATGCCTACTTCTATTTACTAGGTCTTGTCTTCTTTAGGGATAGTGATAGAGAATAAAGGTGGTAAAGCAAGAGAAAAAGGTAAGCTTCATTCTTTTACAACTTTGCTTTTTGTACGTTTTTAATAATTGAGTGTTGCAGCGCCTCTGGTGTCAATGAAGCATATTAAATCTTCAAGCTGTCTTCAGTAGCAATTTAATTGCTTATTATACTTTGCCGATGATTCTGCTACACACTACCGACGAAGGGGACTCTCTGCTGTTACATTAGGATTAGTATCCGCTGAAGCCGATGTGGTTTAGTGGCCACTGCATATGACTTCATCACTTTAACTTTGCCACAACAACTGACACAAAATAACACTAATGCATATCATAAAAATGTCTGGTGTTATTATTTAATGACTTTGTCGTTGACCGGGCATGGGCTTTTGTAGTCAACGTTTATAACTACTTCAGCCAACGCCACAATTCCCGTGTTGTAGAGAATAAAAGGTTGAAAAACAGGTATCTCATACTTCCTCGAGTAGAGAACTGGTTAGATTTTATTTTGATGTCTGACGATTTCAAAATAAAATTGAATTACAAAAAAAATTTTTTTTATGAACCAAACAGGAAGTGACCACTAAACATTAACCCCCATATTCACAAAAAAAATTGAATTTGAAATCCAGTAAAGAAATAACCCAGTACACACTCAAAAAATTAAAATTCAAGCATTTGAAATTGAACTGGAAACAAAGTTGAATTCAAGCATTTTTTCAAGTAATTTTCAAGTTTGAAAATATTTTTAAATAAAAAATCAAACAATATACATAAATCGTGAATTTACGATTTACGATACGTGATTTATTAATTATTTAAACTGAAATTGTGCTGAGAATATCAAAACTAGATAAATAAAAGTGAATTTGGAAAATAAAGGTGAGTAAAATCCTGAAAACAATAGCGAAGGCAGATGTGCAGAAAATTATTAGGAAACAAAGGAATTACATTTTGCGTTCTATTTTAAAAGCCTTGTTTTCGCTGCTTGAAATAAACTTGATTCCAATTGTAAAACAAGCCTTAATTATAGTATAATTCAAGGCTTGAATTACACTGTATTACAACTAAATTGTTCGCATTGAATTCAAGTTCCCTTTTTACTGGAGAATGCTTTTGAATTAAAGTGTGAATCAAGCATAATTCAACCCTTGATAATTGATTGTGTGGCTTGAATAATACTTGTTTTACGCTTGATTTGCAGCAAAATTGCTTATTAAGAAAATACATTTCAAATTAATTTTAAATGAGAAATTTTTAGATTTTAGTTTAACTGTAGTGAATTTTAACGTAAATTCTAATAGGTAGAGTAATATACCCAATAAGCAATTTTGCTTGAAATCAAGTGTAAAACAATTGTTATTCAAGCCACATATTCAATTGTCAAGGGTTGAATTATGCTTGATTTACACTTTATTTCAATAGAATTCTCCATTGAAATGGAAACTTGAATTCAATTCAAACATTTCAATTGTATTACAGTTCAATTCAAGCCTTGAATTATACTTTAATTCAACCTTGTATTACAATTGAATTCAAGTATATTTCAAGCTTCAAACACGATGCTTTTAAAATAGAAAGAAAAATGAAATCGACCTTCTATCTTGTATCTACCTTCACTATTGATTTCACGGTTTTAGTCACTTTTTGTTTTTTAAAAAATCACTTTTTTATTCATATTTGATATTTTACAGCACAATTTAAATTTTATTAAAAAATAAATTACTTATTTGACAAGGTTTGAACATGTTGTATGTTGTTTGATTTTTTATTTCAAAATATTTTCAAACTTGAATATTATTTGAAAAAATTTTTGAATTCAACTTTGTTTCCAGTTAAATTTCAAGTGCTGAAATTTTAATTTTTTGAGTGCTTATTGGGTAACTTCGTGCTTAATTAAATAGAAAACTGGAAATACAGAAAATGAAGAGTAGCACTTACATATGTATTTGCCAAAGGTAAATCAATAATTGTGCACAACAATCATTTCTCATATTCCGTTTCATTAGAATTTACGTTAAATAGCTGATGTTAATAACAATCTCTACCCAATTGGGTAGACTAGGGTGCTGAAGTGCGTGGCTGCACAGAAAAATATCGGTATTTCCCCAGCTAAAAGGTCTAGTTTAATTTTTCTTCTCTTCTTTAGAAACTCAAATTAATTAATAAAAATATTTCATTCAATAAGAATAAGAAATTATTTCTGATTAAAATTCATTTTAAATTTTATGAATATGGGGGTAAAAATTTACTGACTTTTAGTCTTTACTGTTTCCCAAAATTAATCTTAAGTGTTTTTAATATACTCTAAAACTAAGATATACATATGATCTTAATAAGTTTAAGAGTTATGCAAATTTCTTTTCTTGAAAAACGCTCTGGAAGACCGAAAATGACTAATTGAAATTGAATTTTTTTTTTTGAGCTTAAGCTAGTTTTATTACACTGTAAAAGTTTGAAAATAGTATCTGCAAGATTTATGCTAATTCTTTTACACAGGTACTGCATCTCAAAACCGGAAATGAATATTTTAAATTACAATTTTTCAAAGTTTTTTTAATTTAAATCGAAATTATTCTGGGGCGACCTTTCAAGTATTAGGCTTGAAAATTTCCGACTAGCCTACTGAGTAGTAGAGAGGGGAAAGAAGGAAATTGTAAAGAATTCCGGAAAGTTCCTTTCATGTGGAATAATAAATTGAAGCAGCAAAATCAATTATTTTGAATACCGCAGAGTATAAAATTAATTGAAGTAAAACCATTGGATTTAATACTCAGTGTTAAAATCTAAATTTTTAGTTTGTGATTGGTCAAATTAAACATCGAAGTAAAATAAAAATTAATTAAATAAAAAAAAATTTAAGAAAATTAGCACTAGTCCAGATACTTTCTTTATTCTAGTTAGAAGTTTATTGAGAGTTGTCACTTGCCTAGAGTTCAGAATGATGTATTAAAATAAATAATCAACTTTTTTTTATGATAAATTTTAACAAATTAAAATTTAACATTATATATAAATAGACATTTCCGGAAAGTTTACACTAACACAGACACACATACACACACACAAACACTTGAGAAATAACGGCAAATGTCATATTGCAATACTGACACATTGACATAAACATCAAGTAGAAGTTTGTTTCTTTTGGATACTTCTTCTTTAGCTACTGATGCAGCTTCATCAGCAACATTTTACCTAAACAACTCCACACACACACACATATACACACACACACACACACACACACACACACACACACTCACACCCGCACACTCTAATGCAAAAGGTGAAATGTGCTGTTGGTATAAAGTGATGTCCAACTGTTTATTTATGGACGACATTTCCTTTAAAATTTATTATAAAACTTAAAAGTTGTTGGTTACAAATTTTGTTTTTTGTTTTTTTTTTTTTGCAAGCATATTCATGTGTTTGTGTGTGAATGTGTGTGTTTATTTTTGTTTGATATGATGGAAAAATAAAATAAATACTGACAACATTAAAAAAGAGTGGAAAAGAAAATTATTAAGTGTCACTGGGGATAAAAAGTGGGCTAAAGTAAAAAATAAACTTAAAAAAGTAACAACAACAACAAACAAACTATACACCAACATCATAATGACAACTACTACCACTACATCAAGGATGACCACAACAGCAACAAACACAACAACAAAGTAAAATATTATGTCCATTGTGAAAAACTTAAAAAAAGTGCAAAAATAAAAAAAAGAGGCAAGTTGAAGCCAGCAGCAGTGGCAGCGTCAGCACATCAACCAAACAATAAACAGATTTTGACTGTTTTTATAGAAAAAAAAAGGAGAAAGTTTTAAGTTGCTTTTCATAGTTTCATATATTTATTTCCACCTTAGAAAAAATATTCTATGACAACCTTAAACGGACAAGCGTCAAACAAATTGCAAAGATAAAACTTTTATTTTAAATCTTATTTTTATTATTTTAAAAAAAATACGAAGTCTCAAAATGTCCTTTTTAATAATAAAAGGAAACATTGTGAGGAAAGTGATTGGTGTAAGATACATATTAGAAGATATGATTTGGCATAGTCCACTTAATTTAAAAGCTTTGAATGTTTTTAAAATATTGTGTAAAAATAATTTTTTTCATGTTAAAATTAGCAGTAAATAGTAAAACAAAAGTAAGGAATTACGGAATTGTTTTTTAAAAGTTTAAAGAATAAAATCATTATGTTTCAATTCAAAAAGAAAAGATTTTGATGTTGCCTCTAAATGCCACTCTTGCTACCATTTAAAAACATAAAAAAGTGTTTCATGTTCAAAAAATTCTATAGTACATAATTATTAAAATCGAAGACATTCTTTTGAAATGATAGGACTTTTTTGCGAATCTCAACTAAGTAGTGTTTTTGAGAAAATCTTCACACACAGTGGAACTCTCCAACACATAACCGGATTGTCTGTTGTTATCCATATTTGTAACAGGTGTTTTTTTTAAATCGTTTTAATGTCCATCAATTTGGCTTTATTGGAAGGATAATTTTATGCCATTAATGTTTAAATATGATTTCGGGCATGTGGCCGCCGCGGCTGGCTCGAATAAAGCCAATTCTACAGGTCCAATTTTCAACCACTTTTTCGAGCATATGGGGCCGTATGTTGGCAATAACGCCACGAATGTTGGCTTCCAAGTCCCCTAACGTTTCTGGTTTGTTGGCGTAGACGAGCGACTTCACATATCCCCAAAGAAAATAATCCAATGGTGTCAAATCACACGATCTTGGTGGCCAATTGACAGGTCATTTCCGCGAAATTATGCGCTCATCGAATGTTTCCTTCAATAAATCGATTGTGACGTGCGCTGTGTGGCATGTAGCGCCGTCTTGTTGGAACCACAACTCATCCACATTCATGCCATCCAATTCGGGAACATAATAGTCGGTTATCATGGCTCTATACCGGTCTTCATTAACGGTAACTGACTCTCCAGCATTATTTCGGAAGAAGTATGGCCCAATGACTCCACCAGCCCATAGAGCACACCAAACAGTCAGTTTTTGTGGATGTAATGGCGTCTCAAGGGTCTCATGTGGATTCTCTTCACTCCAAATGCGGCAATTTTGCTTGTTGACGTAGCCATTCAACCAAAAATGAGCCTCACCACTGAACAAAATTTTGCGATGAAAATCAGCATCGAGATCAATCTCATTTTCGGCCCATACACCAAAATCACGACGCATTGCATGGTCTCGCGGCTTTAATTCTTGCACAAGCTGGATCTTGTAAGGTCGCAAGCCAAGATCTTTGCGCAAAATCTTCCATAAAGTTGATGGACAAAGCTCCAATTGCTGTGCACGGTGGCGAATCGATTCATTCGGGTCCTCTTCAACACTTTGCTCTACAGCGGCAATTGTTTCTTCGGTGCGCACTGTTCGACGTCTCTGCGGATGCGTATTATCACATAGAGTAAACGTAGTGCGAAAACGATCCATGGTTAACCGAATTAATTGCTCTGATGGACGATTATGTCGACCATAAAATGGACGGAGCTTGCGGTAAACTTCGCGAACTGAACCATTATTTTCGAAATAAATTTGCACGATTTGCAAGCGTTGTTCTTTTGTCAACCTGTTCATGATGAAATGGCAAACCAAACTAAATATTAATCACTTGACAGCTGACAAAATGGCCGCCAGTTAAAAAAGTGATGCCAACTTAAAGTTCTATACCTCAATAAAAAACACCCATTATGTCTAATAGCTTTCCGGTTAAAATTTCTTTTAACAATACACAAAAAAAAACTCAAATATTCTGACAAGCACGTAGTAGAACGGAACAAGTAGCTGTTTTCGAAAGCCACTACACCTTCATCATCACTGTTCTTTGTGTTTGTTCCACTTTGTGTGGTGTCAGTTGATGTAGATTTCTGGTTTATATAGTCAGCCTGTATTGCAAGTGGAATATGTAAATTGTATTGATTCATGGTATTACAGTTATACTGTTTTGACAATTTTTAGGGTTCTGTACACCAAAGATGCAAAGGAACCCTATTGTTTTCGCTACGCTGTCCGTCTGTCCGTTTGTCCGTCACACGGTATTTTCTCAAGAACCGTAAGAGCTGCGGACCTGAAATTTGGACAGAGTATGTAGAACCTTGGCCGCTACAACAAGAAATACATGCGAATTAAAAATTAAAGGGTGTTCCAAAACGAGCAACGAAAAATGTTAAAATCACATGTAATATACATACAATTGTATGTACATATCGCTCATTTACTTCAATAGTGGCACAACTCAAAAAAACCAGTTTTGCAGAAAACGCGTTTTAAGTTTTTATTTTGCATACAACTCAATGGAGAAATGAAAAAAAAATTCTTCTCTCAGGAGGTGATGGTACAAGCTATTTATATGAAATTTTTACACAAGATAAAATACAAAATGCCGCATCTTTCTGCATTATTAACTCAAAAATCTCATTTTTTGAGTTATGCCACTATTGAAGCAAATGAGCGATATGTATATTGAAACTTGAAATTTGTGAAATTAGTGTATTTTTATACAGACGACAACAATTAACACTAAAATTTAAAAAAAAATTTAATTTAAAGGGTGGTCCATCAGTTAATGCAATTTTGACTATGTAATTTTGACAATTTGCTATATCTTGGAAACCGTAAGAGGCAAACACTTGAAATTTTCAAAAACGGTAAAACTAAAAAAACCGAAAATTATAAAATCGCCAAACCAAAAAAAATCGCCAAAAATTAAAAAAAAAATCGCCAAAACGAAAAAAAATCGTCAAAATTAAAAAAACGCCAAAAATAAAAAAACGCCAAAAATCAAAAAAACAATCGCCAAAACGCGAAAATGTCGCCAAAACTAAAAAAAAAATGTATATAAAAAAATCGAAAAAATGAAAAATTCGGCAAAAATAAAAAAAAATCGCCAAAATGAAAAAACGCCAAAACCGAAAAAATCGCAAAACAAGAAAATAAAGTGTCAAAACTAAAAAAAGAGCCAAAACTTAAAAAAATCGCCAAAACCGAAAAATCGCCAAAACAAAAAAAAAACCAAAGCTATATATTATATAGGATGAAGTTTGTATTAAATTACAAATATAGTGTTCGTACGGAACCCTTCGTGCGCGAGTCAGAGTCGCACTTTACTGAATTTATTTAATTTTAAATTTAGAAATTTTGATTAAATATGCACATCAATAAATAGAAAATTTTAGCGAAATTTTTTTTCGCGATTTTTTTACGCGATTTTTTTTTCGGAGCTTTTATTTTCGCCAAATTTTTTTTTTTTTTTGCTTCGAGTTTGAAATTAATTCGAATACGCCGAAATTAGTTGCGCTAGATGTTTTCCGAAGTGATCACTTGTGTTAGCAATATTCGCTAACTTTGATTTTAATCAATTTACTTTAATAAAATTTAAATATGGAACATGGCAAGAGCAGCATAGCACTTAAGTGTCAAATTTATTGTATATTTTTGCAAAAATACTATTGTTGTAAAAATTTTCGGCAGTGAAACTAATTGTATCAAAATGGAGCAGCACGTGGATTTTAATAATTTTTGTTGTGTTTACGGCAAACGTACAACAATTGCACACTCTCGGCGGAAAATCGGCGATGATTTTGCAGAATTATATCACCGATACTTTAATCTATCGTTTGTACTGGATGCTGAAATTATCTTGAACTGAAATTATCTCAAAAGTATAAAAATACCATTTTTTTATAATTTAGCGTACAAATTTTAAACCGCGTATATCGCGAATACGAGCGCTCCGCAGAAAAAAATGATTTGTAAATACAATTAAATTTTTTGTTATATCAATTAAATAATTAATTGATTTTGATTGTTAATTTTTAAATTGAAAATTAACAATTTGTTGTGTTGGTTGCATTTCGATAATATTTTTTTCTGTGTAACTTCTAAAAAACGGCTAATTCCATTGAATTCAGCGTACTCGAATTAGCTTTACCAGTAGGGTGCCCAGCTTGTTAAAAAAAAGTGTAAAATTCGAGCACAGTGTAATTATCACATGTAATTTGGCTTAAAAACCGATACAAATTTAAGCCTGATCAAATCATAACTATAGAAACAAATGACGTTCGAGTAATAATAATTAAAATTAATTTAAATAAGAATTTTATTTTTTTTCTAATTCTTGCAACTTTGAATATCTGAAAAAATAATTTTTTTTTGCATTTTATACATTTGAAAAATATTTATAATTGCACCATAAAAAAAATATAAATAATTACACTTATTCAATAAAAATTTAGCATTCCATTAAAGGACAACGACGATGTTGACTATTTATGATATATGGCAACATATAATTTACACATTTATACAAACATTTAAATCAGCTGCATGGTTTGTTTGTTATACTTGAAGAAAAATTTTATTAAAAATTTAAAACATTTTTCAGATGTAAGAAAAATAATCCCATATTAGCAAGAAGGCTTCTGAAAGTTAAAACCTGGGGGCAAATTACGGCATCCGATACGACTCGTAATTGAAGAATATTTCAATAGAGTTTATATGGAAATATTTTCAAATTACGAGTCGTATCGAATGCCGTGATTTGCCCCCTGGTTTGAACGTTAAAACCATAAACAGCTGATTTTGCTTTCACACTGCAAGTTTGTTAAATTCAGGTTTTAACTCACAGGCTGTCTAATAACTTTGCTCAAAATAAAATAAATCTCCTGTCGAAATGCGTGTATTTGTTGTTGCATTTTTCCTGATTTTTAATAACACTTGTTGGACATACTGTTCAACTGTTTTTGTTTGTATGAAAAACTGAGATATTTCACAATGCGCTCTAAAATGGAAATTATTTTATATTTTGTAAATAAAATCTTTTTAAATTATGGAACTTCTTATACAGAATGAATAAGTGCTTGGAAATATTGTTAATAATATAAAAATGCACAAATACATTATAATAGGAATGTCAGTCATATTGTCTATTTTCACTTTCCACAGTTGAATTTAAAATATTTTCGTTGTTTTCCTTCCAAAAAATTCTTTTTTTCCATAATTTTTTGATTATTGTTGCTGCTGCATCCATTTTTAAGTTGAAAAATTTTCAAACGCTATCTATTGTTATTCACTGCTTTAACATTATCAGCTGCTGTCAGTCATTTCAACTTGGCAGCACTGAATTTATCACAGCGAAAACAAGGTTGCATTTCTTAAAACCAACTTAAAACCAATTCAAAAATGGTTTTAATTTGGTTTTAACAAAAACAATTTGTATGGTAAAACCAGGTTTTAACAGTTGGTTTTAGCGTTAAAACCAACTTTTATTAAAACCATGTCAGTGTGAAAACACTAGAAGATACTGTGGCGACAAGTCAGAACATAAAAAGAACCATAAACATACTTACAAGACAAATTTAGGCACTAGATACCGATCGAAACATTAGAATATTTCCATATAAAATTCATTGTAATATTATGAAATTTCGTTCGATATCAAGTGCCGGAATTTCACCCTTGAGTTTTAAATTGCACCATCAGATTTTTAGATGGTTTAAAAAACACAAACAATATGGAAATATGAATAGCAAGTGCAAGTAATTCCCTTAAGTCTCATGACGAAATCTCAAAATTTTATTTATTAAACAAAAACTAGCGACAAAATGCACATAACTACTAAAATATACGTTACATACATACATACATATGGGCAATTCCACAGAATGTCAAGAACGATGTCACGTACGTTGACCAATCAATTAAGCCTATATTTCAGAGAAAACTTAATTTTTTCTTTATTTTTTCATGTAATTTTACGGAGCGTAAGTAGCTCTACATATGAGGAAAAATCTAACCGCATTGATGTGAAATACAAGCGCGACATCGAACGTGACATTCTGTGGAATTGCCCATATATAAAAATCATTACAAGAATACAGTATCACTGTGTGGAAAAAAAAAGAATTCAATTATTTCTTTAAAAAAGCTCTTCAAAAACTTTCAGGAATTTTATGTCTTATATTTTTCTCTCTCTTCATTTATCACATTTTTTTTAAGTTATACGAAAATGTATGCTGAACGTTATCCCAAAAGCCATCAACGTCACAAATTGTTTACTTGGTGGTTTGTCAGCTTTTAATATAAAATATAAATATGCTTGCAAATACACAGACTAAAAAGCAAAAAATGTCAAACTATAAAAGAAAACTTTGTTGTTTAACTCGGTTCTCTGGCAAACAAATAAAAACTTATGTGGACACTGAGGAACCATCAACAATATGAAAACCATCCAAAAACATGAAGTGACACACTGCACTTTAAGTGAAATAGAAATAGAATAGAATAGAATAGAATAGGGAAAAATAGAGAAATTGTAATTTTCAGGACTAACTTCCTGGCGAAGGCAAACAAATATAAAATAAACTATAAAGAACAGCTGGATATGTTTTTAAACAGTAAAGGCATATACGATTTTTTTTTAATCTTCTTTTGAAATGTTTTTTAAAGAAGATTCTAATGAGGGCTAAGATATAAAAAAAATAAATTTAATACATATTATTTCAGAAGGCTAAATTGTTAAACAGAATAAGTCCGCAACTTCAGGAAAAAACGCTGTCAAATTAGTTAAGCCCACAATAAAATCTATACGCCCAGCTAAAAAAATTATATATGGTCCATATATTTTTAATATATGAATGTATATAACTAAATATATATGAATGTGTATGAATTCATGTATGGAAATGTATGGGATTATACATTGCAAAACTATTATATATGAACTAATATATGGACTAATATATGAAATGTATTATAATATATGAGCTCATATATGGAAATTTCATTATGAAGCTCTTCATATGTGGATCCATAGATGTATAGAACTGATTTAATATATGGAGCCATATTAGAATGTATGCATACATGATATCTCACATAAGATCGTTTTTGCAATCAAAAAAGCTTGGATTTTGTCACTGGTGAATTGGAAATCTATTAAAAAATACATACGGTATGCAAAATTTATATGCCTACCCTCAACTTTCAAAAAAGAAAAACTTTGTTACAAAAAAGCCATTCTTGTATGATTTTATACATTGTGGTCACATTTAATTCAAATAATCAAAAGGATAATCCAGTCATTAATTTTATAGAAAATAACATAATAACATAAAAATATATTACTGCAAAAAATTATATTGAAAACTATTGTTGTTAGCATTAGTTTTTAATCTGATTTCTTAAATGAATTTTTATGTACTAATATGATTTTTATGTTTTTTAAATAATTGATTCACCTTTTGACTTAAAATGATGAATGAAATGACTTTTAGTTCGATTTTCATTATTTGTCCAAACAAATTTTTCATTAAATACAAACTCCCTGTTCAAAATCTAAAAAAAAGTAATTTTAGTAATTTAATTTATTGCACAGCAGTGCGCTTTATGTAATCAAGAGAGTATGAATAGACGGAATATTTACACATACATGTATGAAAATGTATGAATATATATAATCATATATGCACATATACCCTCATTTTTCGGATCCGAACCATATATGGGTTATCATATATGATCCATACATATTTTTTTTAGCTGGGCGGCAGTAAAGGCTGGGTTAGCCGAACGTTGCTGTTGCTGTACCGTACCGTACCGTACTGTTAGCACGTTGGTGCACTTATAGAACATTTAAAAACGTGCGAATGGTTTACATCGTTTTTTTGTTTTAATATGAAAAAGGAACAGCTGTTCACAAAACAGTGATGGGAAATAAAAAAAGTTCAAATGGTGAATGTACCGAAGGAAAGTTCCTAAAAGTACCTAAATATGTGTGTTATACATTTATAATAAATAAATGCGTTCATACATACATACATATCGATGGACACAAGTACACATCGTTACAAAAATTTATTGCAAATACCGTAAAAATGACACCTTTAAAAGCAGTTGTACTTTTTATTATTATTTTAATTATTTGAGTTAGGGCCTTTCTACTTGTGACCAACGATATGTATGCAACATGAAATAATCTTTACATGTGTGCATACACAATAAGAAGTATTGATACCATTTAAATCCTTTAATACATATCACATTTACATTCTGCCCATACATATTTATGAATTTCTTTATTATATATAAGTACATATACATACACATGTATGTATATATTTGTGTACATAAGTATGTATATACATACCCAAATATTTATGTATTATTTTAAGTTAATTTTTCACACATATATTTTTAAGAAAAGTACCAAAAAACAGAGCCAAAATAGCCCTATTCCATTTAACTAACAATGGTACCATCACTGGCTTACAAACGTCACTTAACAACGTTAGGAAATTCTATTTTATACAGGTTGAGACGTGCCGTCAACGTTACAGCAAATTTCGGTAAGCGTTTGCATTGTTTTCAATCAACAAAAACTATCAGCTGTTTCGTTAGCTTACGTGGACGTTCGGCTAATTCTACCTTAACTTCAAATGCTCTCTAATTATTGTTTAATTTTTTTTTTGTGCTTATTTCTCTTTGTAGTATTGTATACAAAATGTATGAAATTTATTTCAAGTATGGTAACATTTTTAAGAGAACATGTATTTATATGCGAGAGCATAAGAAAAAACGTTGTCAAAATAAAATAGATTCTAGCATTAAACACATTCACCGCAGCAGGCTACACGAACACACGAATTCAAATGCAGCTAGCAGCATTTGTCGCCTCGTAGCCGGCTACTTAATTATTTTAGAGACGGCAGCAGCACCATCTGCAGCTGATATTCAAGTACGAATACATTGTTCAGTATTGCCACTTTTATATATTTTGCATTTATGAAAAGTAATTACTCTTTTAAAATGTACTTATTTCACGAAAAAGTACAAAAATGAATCAATTTATTCTTTACATCAAGTTTTGGATATTGTTTCTGTTTAATAATATGAAATAAAATTACAAAATCATTCATTAAACATTTTCTATTATACTGGCAATACTGAATTTTCTCACTGTAGCCAAGGAAATAGAAATTAGTTGAATTGGACTACAACAACAAAATCAGCATAGACAACAACCTACCGCCATGTTGCCTTGCTGTCTTCAAAATAATCATTCTCATATAAACATGTGTATTCTATCCTTGACATTTGGTAGTCGGTAGCTAGCTGTGGTGAATGTGTTTAATGCTTCTGTCTCTCGACTGCTTTCTGTGGCTGCTTTTTTGTGTCAATTTGTATGGAGAATGTGTTCAAGCCGCAATTCTGTTTGATCATTAAGCAGGGGTGCCCCTGTGGCTGAGTGGTAGCGAAGCTAGCCTCTCAGTCCAGAGGTCGTGGGTTCGATTCCCACCATATCCCCTGGGTGTTTTTCGCAGACAAGCTAATCGCTTTGCGGGTTGTGTTTGTAAAAAAAAAAAAAAAAATTTTTTAATAACAAATTTTGATCAAATCCATAACATTCACCAGGTAGTAGCGGAAATGCAGCTGAGCTACTTTTTTTCATCCGGAACTTCAAAAGTTGTTAACGAAAGAGAAATTAAAAAAAAAATTTTTAAATTTCAACATAAAAAATATTTCATTAAAAATATTATTTGAAAACAAATTTAAAAATATGAAAAAAATTTTCAAAAATTGTGAAGAGTGCTAAACGTTGCAAATTTTGTTAGTAGAGAAATTTTTTCAAGTTTATGTGAATAATTTTTTTTTATTATTATATTAAACAAATTCAATTTTTGACATTTTGGATAAACTAAAAGCTATCTTGTTTTTTTAATTGTTGTATTTTTTTATTTATTTTTGGTAATCCTGATATTACCTGGAAATAAATGTGCCTTGGTATATATTTTAAAATGTTTTTTTTTTTTTTAAATTAAAAATGTAAATTCCAATGATTGGAAAAAATTTGCTTTTCAGGTTTGCGTTCACCAAAGGTGATAAGGAACTGTATTGTTTTCGCTACAACCTCCGTCCGTCTGTCGTCTGACTGTGTATCACACAGTAAGAGAATCGTAAGAGCTATGGACTTGAATATTTCACAAAATATGTACTACTTTGGCCGCTACAGCAGCAAATAAATTGCAGTTAAAAATTAAAGGGTATTTTAAAGCGAGCACCGAAAATTTTTAAAAATTTAAATGTAATATGCAGACAATTACATACACTTGAAATTTTCAACGTTAATTATTAACATTTATTACAACAATTAACATTGAAATTTAAAAAATTAAAATTAAAGGGCATTCGATCAGTTAATGTAATTTTGACAACTTGCTGTATCTTGATAACCGTAAGAGACGAACTCTTGAAATTTTCAAAAACGCTAAAACTAAATAATCCGAAAATTAAAAAAATTCTGAAGCGAAATTTGCCAAAATTAAAAACGCGCTTAAATGAAAAAATATCACCAAAAGTAAAAAGGTCACAAAAATCTACAATAAGCATCAAAAACAAAAAAAAAATCGCCAAAACGAAAAAAAAGTCAGACAGACTTTGGTGTTATTTGTTCATTAATAATTATCACATGTAATTTGGCTTAAAAAGCGATACGAACTTTAGCCCGTTCAAATCACAAATATAGAAACAAATGGAGTTCCAATAATAATTAAAATTAACTAAAAATTAATAGCCATGTGCCTGTGGCAAAAATTAAATAAAAATATACTTAATAGTAACAAACCAAAAAAGTTTGTCTTAAGTAGAACAAAAAATAAGCAAATTAAGTAACATGTGTATAATTAGTAAAAAGAACAAAACGACAATGGTAAGACTGTTGTAAATATAGTGATGGTAAAATTGAGCTTACAATACAAAAAAGCTTTCAGCAAATTGAAATACGATGAATCAAAACAATTCACATATTCCATTTGCAATAAAATGCTAAGTATATAAAGCAGAAATGTACATCAACTGACACCACACACAGTGGACCAAACACAAAAGAACGCTGATGATGAAGGTTTAGTGGCCTTCGAAAACGGCTGGCTGTTCCGTTCAACTATGTGTTCTTAGTCAGAATATTTACAACAGACTTTGGTGTTATTTATTCATTAATAATTATCACATGTACATAATTTGGCTTAAAAAGCGATACGCACTTTAGCCCGTTCAAATCACAAATATAGAAAAAAAAATCTTTTAGATTGAAAACAAAAAAACTAAGCAAAATTGATAAAATAAAAAATATGTATTGTGAAAAAAAGAATTATAGTCAAAACGAAAAAAAAAACAAAAGTAAAATGGTCGTCAAAAAACTAAAAAAAATCGAAAAAAACCGAAAAAAAAAATAAAACGACAAAAAATGGCGAAAACGAAATAAATCACCAAAATTAAAAAAGCGTTTAAATTAAAAACAAAATTAAAAGGTCACCAAAAAATTTAAAAAAATATTGCAAAAAAACATAAATAAAAGTTGCCAGAATTCCGGAAAAACTGGTACAATTAAAAATATGTATTGTAAAAAAACATCGTCAAGCAAAAAAAAAAAAAAAAAAAAAAAACAAAAAAAAAACAAACATTTTAAAAGGTCGTAAAAAAAACTAAAAAAAATCACTGAAAAAATGTCAAAACAGAAAACAATCAAAAAAAAAAAAATCAAGCGCCGCACAGTGTCACAGTGCCGCCATTTTAGGCGAATTTAGGTCTGTATTTTTAAGACTATCAAAGGTAAAGCTACGAATTTTTAACTACACAGAGAAAACAGATTAGTTGTGGCAACCGAATTTGTTGCCAATTGAATTTTGGCGGTTGCAGCAACTATCATAGAATTCTGCTATATATTTTAATTATAACACTCAAACCAATAGTTGCAGCAACAGAAAAAATTGGTTGACAGTATGGAATTTGAAATAAATGTTATTCTTGCTACCGAAAATTTGGTTAAACAATATCATAATTAGTACCTATAAAAGAAAAATTGGGCTTCCTTGCTGAAATAAAAATAAACAATAAACGCAAATAAAAATACACAACTTAAGAAATTTATTATATGACATATTGTCATAAGTTTATTTTAATTGAAATTTATTTCCTAATGGTGAAGCATGTCTATATACATTTCTTCAACCACACATTTTGAAAAGCCACAAACCTGTTATCTTATGCACAGACTTTCAAAAGCCATTCGAGAATTCACAAATCATAATATCTTTGAAAGTCACAAAAGTTAATTTTTTAATTTGCTGCTATAAACTATGATAGTAAACTCAACCTCTAGTTAGTTGCAGCAACTGATTGAAAGTTTTTATTTTAATTTTAATATAGAACGACAATTTTTTAGTTGCTAATACCAAAAGTTGGTAGTAAAATCTAATTCGTAATATTTTATTCGGTTGGGTTAACCAATCAGTTAATTAGTCATGACAATCAATTTAAGTATTGTCACAATCATATATTTGTTACAATTATGCCCTTATGGCAATGAACATGGATTGTTTTTTGGATTAACAGAAAATTGATAGCGTGAACTCAAATATAGTTAATGCAAATGATATTTTATTGGACTAACCGTTTTCCAACCAATCTTTTTTCTGGGTGTATACATAGGGTGTCCCACACGAAAGATGTCGCCAGGGGATTCCTTAGTAAAAAAAAATTTCAAGTTACTCGGACGTTAGTATACTGAAGAAACAACAAACAAAAACAAACAAAATATAAAAAACGAGCCCCTGCAGGGGGCCCTGGTCAAAAATATATATGTATATGTGACCTTCTCCGAGAAAAGGAACGTAGTGTGTGAAAATGAAGTTTTGATAAAAACGCATTTAAAGTTTCATAACGCATTATCGGTTTGAACACGCCTTCAGCTGGGAGATGCGATTTGATATAAATAGATTTTTATCAGAAATCTAACTCATTTCATCTTATTCTTCTACAACCTTTTAGGTACCAGAATCCACTCTTAAGTCCAAACCCGTTTTTTGACATACTAGGTCCCTTTTCTCGCAGAAGTCACATATATTTTTTTTTTATTAATTCAATATTTAAGCTGCATTTACATTTTATTTCTTTTTTTTTAAGATCAATAGTTTGATTGGATCCATTATTAATATTTCCTAAAATAAAATCCAAGACTTTGAAAATTTGTTAATTCGGCATTTGCGAATTCATGCTGAACTTTAAAAAAAATGTGTATGCTAGCTACATATATGCAAAAAGGTGCAAAAAATATTTTGTTATCCCAATAGGTTATATATCAATTTATCATATAATGGCAACAGAACACTGGAATAACATCGAATTCTATATTTTACAGTCCATGAAAAATTTCTCACTTTCTAGATATACTCACAATCACCAAATCATCACCTATTTATTACAAAGCTTTACTACTAACTATTATTAAATAGAATAATAACTAAAAAAAAACAAAAAAAAACTTTGTAGAAAATATTCATAAATAAAAGAGTTATAGTGGTACAGAGTTAGTGAACGAAATTCGATTTTATTTTTCTCTAATAAAGACTTTTCTCAACTTTGATATGATTTATTATTTAGAAAATTGTCTCTCATATAAATTCAAAGAAAAAGCAAAAAAAAATATATAAAAAAATTTGGAGTTTAGTCCCCCTAAATTCTTAAAATCTGACACTTTGTGCCGTACGGAATCCTTCATGCGCGGATCAAAATCGCACTTTATCGAATTTATTTCTATTATTGCAATTCTAAAAAAAAATTAATTTGATGCTTAATTTAAGTTTAATGCGTTTAATTTTTCAAACGAAATAATGTTTTATATCCGTTTATATCAAAATTGTGTTGAGAGCATTCACATTACCCTATTTCACTTAGCCGTCATTAGTCATGTGCTGAAGGCACATACTTTTAAATAAATAATTCATTGCGTAACATGAAATGACTTTTATATTTTCATATATTACATAAGATATTTTCAATGATTTTTGGAAAACTAATTAATTTTTTTGAATCTGGTTTTTTCTTTGTTTCTGTAAAACAATAAATTTCTGCAATTTAACACTATATTTCAAATAATTGGCTTTGTGTTTTTGCTGGGTAGCTCTACCACCTCACTAATTCTAATAAGCACAAACACAACCATAGTGCCCACCGCTGCTCTAGATCAGTGCTGGCCAACGAGAGTAATGTTTTCGGGTATGTATGTATTAGGGATGCCAAACGGGAAATCCCGAATCCGGAAATCTCGGGATTTGGCGAATCCCGAATCCCGGGATTTGTAAAATTCAATCCCGGGATTTAATTTTCGGGATTTCTTAGCAATTTTTATATAAAAACTTCATAAATTTAAATTTTCGTTGATTTTAAGGTATTTTTTATAATATTTAGAAGTCCCATACAATTTTATACGTACAGTTTTAACAATTTAATGACTATCCGTGTCATATTTCTTATAAATTAACAACAAGCGCAAAATAAATAAACTACCCTAAAAGAACACTACCAGTCAATTGACTGCTCATTTGATCGGAAGTCATGCAGGATATATCCATCAATGCGTAGAACAAAGTTTCTATCACATTGTTAAAGGCAATATGAAAAATGTGATGGAAACTTTTGTGTATGTGTGATGTTGCATCTCTCTCTAACCAATGAATATAACATATAGTTGAACTGCTCACTCCAGTGCCATTTACTAATCAATGATAGCATAAATATTACTCAAGTTTGACTGTTCATAATTGAATAATATATCCCCCACAATTGAGTATTCATTTATGATTGATATATTGACAGCAAATATAATTTTTATTTTATTTGCTTTTTATTATAAAAAATAACTAAATTACACAAGTAAATAACATGCATATTTAAAACAAAAAATACAAATAAAAACACAAAATAACTTCAGCGGTATCTAGCCCTCTTCACTCCTTTTCATCACCAACGCACCTAGCTCTTGACAAATATCTGAAATATTGAAAATAAATATACATATTAAATTAATGTGAATTCTTTTATTCGCTATTTTAACGGGTGTTTTTTTAAAGGTATAGAACTTCGAATTGAAATAAAACACAAGAAAATCGTTTTAATGTCCATCAATTTGGCTTTATTGGAAGGATAATTTTATGCCATTAATGTTTAAATATGATTTCGGGCATGTGGCCGCCGCGGCTGGCTCGAATAAAGCCAATTCTACAGGTCCAATTTTCAACCACTTTTCCGAGCATATGGGGCCGTATGTTGGCAATAACGCCACGAATGTTGGCGTCCAAGTCCCCTAACGTTTCTGGTTTGTTGGCGTAGACGAGCGACTTCACATATTCCCAAAGAAAATAATCCAATGGTGTCAAATCACACGATCTTGGTGGCCAATTGACAGTTCCGTTCCGCGAAATTATGCGCTCATCGAATGTTTCCTTCAATAAATCGATTGTGACGAGCGCTGTGTGGCATGTAGCGCCGTCTTGTTGGAACCACAACTCATCCACATTCATGCCATCCAATTCGGGAACAAAATAGTCGGTTATCATGGCTCTATACCGGTCTCCATTAACGGTAACTGACTCTCCAGCATTATTTCGGAAGAAGTATGGCCCAATGACTCCACCAGCCCATAGAGCACACCAAACAGTCAGTTTTTGTGGATGTAATGGCGTCTCAAGGGTCTCATGTGGATTCTCTTCACTCCAAATGCGGCAATTTTGCTTGTTGACGTAGCCATTCAACCAAAAATGAGCCTCATTACTGAACAAAATTTTGCGATGAAAATCAGCATCGAGATCAATCTCATTTTCGGCCCATACACCAAAATCACGACGCATTGCATGGTCTCGCGGCTTTAATTCTTGCACAAGCTGGATCTTGTAAGGTCGCAAGCCAAGATCTTTGCGCAAAATCTTCCATAAAGTTGATGGACAAAGCTCCAATTGCTGTGAACTGTGGCGAATCGATTCATTCGGGTCCTCTTCAACACTTTGCTCTACAGCGGCAATTGTTTCTTCGATGCGCACTGTTCGACGTCTCTGCGGATGCGTATTATCACATAGAGTAAACGTAGTGCGAAAACGATCCATGGTTAACCAAATTAATTGCTCTGATGGACGATTATGTCGACCATAAAATGGACGGAGCTTGCGGTAAACTTCGCGAACTGAACCATTATTTTCGAAATAAATTTGCACGATTTGCAAGCGTTGTTCTTTTGTCAACCTGTTCATGATGAAATGGCAAACCAAACTAAATATTAATCACTTGACAGCTGACAAAATGGCCGCCAGTTAAAAAAGTGATGCCAACTTAAAGTTCTATACCTCAATAACAAACACCCATTACTTATCTTTTTAACACTTTTGTAAACCTTTCACATGCAGAATGAACTGTATTACCGCCTTCTTCAACTCCCAACGCATCTTGATCTTTCCAAATATCTAAAAATTTAAAATGAAATGAATACATATATACATGTGTATATTTTCAATTAAATTGTATAAAATTTCTTTTGTTCATTATTGTTTTTATCTTGCCTTTTTCACAAACACCATAATTTTTTTACCACTTTTATATTTACATTTTAGTTTTACAAAAAGAACGAACTATGAATTATTTTCAATAAAATTCAACATTTTAAAAATTCTGACATAGGTACATTAGACGTTTCACTCAAGCATATACAATATGTTAGAGTAGACTTAGTTTCCTTGGGCGACCACTATGAGGCTTGTTTTCAACTGTACCGGTATTTTTAAAGTTATAGAATATTGTTTAAACTGTAGATATACTTAAATTAAAAAGCTTTGATATTTCACCAAATGATTTTCCTTCATTTCTGCACTTTACAACTAAATTTCGCACATTAGCTGAAATTTCTTTACGAGAAGCCATTATTACGATTAAATATTTATTAAATTTACCTAAACTTTAATAAATTCTAATTTAAGCAAACCTTTAACACAACCAGAGAATTAAAAAATAAATAACGGCACTTTCCTATTAGTATTCAACAACAAAAGTAAGTGCACGCTGGTCGTATGTAGACTTTTGTCTATGCTTTCTTAATGTTTTTCTTGAATAATTTTTATAATTTACATTGAAATAACCTTTTTTTTTGGGAATATCAATAAAAATATATTTCACACAAAACTGTATCATTTATTTGGTCCATTATGGCTTTAAAATGTTCCAGTCGCAAAAGTAGGGGTCGTACGTAGACTTTTGTCGGCCACTGTATGTTACAGTAGAGCAACTATAATAACTGTTGAATTGAATGTAAAATTGTTGCAAATGTGTTAGTAAAAAAATGTTGTTTGTGTTAGTTTCAGTCATTGATTTCTTGTAGGGTACTTTCTTACGGTTATTTTCATCAAAGGTGCTACAATATATGTACATTTTAGAATTATTTTGAAAACAAATGAAACATATTACCTTTGGAAGGAAAATAACATTTGAAAAATTCATAAGTTTGACAAATTTATTCCGTCTTATTCTATATTATGAGGGCAATTATAATTCAAATTTCACGAGAAATTTTTCCCTTGGAATAATTTCAAACAGTAGCAAATAATAGGGAAAACAAAAAAATTTAATTGGAAAAGGGAGAAATTTCTTGCGGAAATTTATTCATAATTGCAATGTATAACTAGCTGTATGTCGACTCCTCAACGCTAAAAAAAATTATCTACTTGTCGGTAACAAATGAGTACTATTGACACCTCCTTACAATTGGAGTAGAATACAATACAAGGCAAGTGAAAACTTCTTGTTGTCGGGTTGACGTTAAAGCGAGAAATATTCACAGAAAATGACTCCGCATTTTGTCTGAAAAACTGCTCGAGTGTGTATGTATGTTTTTTACATTGCAGTTCAAAATTATTTTGTTTTTTATTTAGACCGTTTAGGTCGTTTTTGATACAAACCTAAGATCAAACCCATTTAAATTACATGGATTTGATAAATAGTTTTAGTTAAAAAAGACCGACTGAATGAGTTCGACTCAATTATAGTTGCATTCGAGTTGCAGAGTAGAAGGCCAGGACACTAATAAACCATACTCCTCTTAGCGCACGTATGAATACATACATATGTATCTGTTGAACTTGTGGAAAAAAACTTACGTATGAATTTAAAATTTTTCAGTAGAGCAAAAATACTGTTCACGTGCCCAGGCAAACTTTTAATGTATGTGCCTATAAAAAATGTGATCTTTGGACGTAACTAATTGGATTTGATTAGAATAGTGTATAAGTGTGTTCAGCCTTATTATCGTTGTCATAGTCGTAACGAAATCGATAAAAAATTAGATAATGCTTGGTATACATACATATGTAACAACCGTTATACTTGTTGTTGATCAATCGCAATTAAAAAAACGTTAGTAGATATATTTTTAACAAAACAATATTGTTTTTGCAACTTATTTGTATGAAAGTGAATCTAAAGATTTTCGTAAGTCAACTTAGTGCTAAAGTCCACCGATATGTATATTCGTTTTGGTTTAGATAATAGAAAAACATTTATATTGAAAACAAAAACAAGTTTTCATATTTAGTTATTGTTTTCACTATAAATTCTCTAACATAAAATGTGATTAATCAACTTAAAAAAAAGATGAGAAAAGTTCTTTTGATTTTTACTTCATACTCGTATTAGAAAATTGTTTACTTTATAGACAATTGTGCAATGATAAATTATGAACATAAAACCTTTTAAAATGCATTAAATTGCTATTAAAGTAATATTTATTTTAAAAAATAATTTATTTTACGAAAAATATTTAGATCCCGAAATCTCGAAAATCTCGTGATCCCGAAAAATCCCGGGATCGGGATTACAAAATCCCGAATCCCGGGATTTCCAAAAATCGATCTGGATTGTATATTAATTTGTAGAAGAAGACGATTGAAGTTCGGCACTCTGGTGCCAGCTATGCTCTAGAATCTAGATTAGGTAATGTAGTCTAGATTAGGGTAGTATTTTATATTTTACAATTTAGATGTCAATTTTTTTAAAATTTCTCTTTTGATTGAGCTTTAAAATTTTCCTACTGCGATAATGTTTTTGAGCTGCCTCAATCACAACGGAAAATTTCTTAACTCACGAAAAAAAAATGCTATACATCGTGACGACCAATTTGGAATACAATGCATATATTTTGGACACAGAAAATTTTTTGTTTTATTTCCAGCAAATGTTAGTATCTTTTTTTTCAATAACTCTTGTATCTGTTAAAGGAAAAAAAAATAATTCTTAGACATATTTGCTCTTTTTTTTTTAATAAAGCATTTTATTTTCACTAAATAAAAGCTTATGCACTTACTCTTTTTTTTTGTAAATAATTTTGCAATAAATTTTCTACTAGTTTTAGGTGTTTTAAGTATATTTTCTTGAAACTTATAGAGACAGACTAATGATGGACACTTACATAAATAAGAACATGAACATAGACATGTGACATTTGAAATGTACAAATTTAAGAAAACGAATGAATGAGCAGCAAAAATATATACGAACAAGATTCAAAACTAGAAAAAGAATATACATACATATATATATATACTTATATATAAAGAAAGAAAAAAACTACACACACTGAACATAAGATGAACTTCAACTAAAAAGACAATAATAAATGCAAGTTGCTTTAACAAGAAACAAAGGCAACATGCAACAACAACAACTTACGACAACAACAACAAGTGCTGGTATTAACTACAACTATGTCAAATAAGACTTAACAATTGTAGCATGAGCACAAGATGCCAAAGAAATGACGTTTTTTTTTCAAGAGTAAACTTAATTTAAGTGTAAAAATATGTTTTTTGTGTAGAAGTGTGTGTGTGTGTGTGTGCGTAAACTTTTACATATCCCTGCCTGTATTTATATAAATCTTATATGATCATGTGTTGGTAAGCATTACACAACTACTACTCCGGTATCAAAAACAAGACAAGTCAACAGTTTTGTATAACACAATATTAAAGCAAGAAGGATGGATGTCTAAACCGATGACTGTCAAACAGTTTAAGGACCAACATGAAGAATATTGTGAAAATGTGAAAATAATATACTGCAAAAATTAGAACTTGAAAGAAATGAAACAAAATGAACTTCACTAAAACGAAATAAATAAAAATATATATATGTAGATAACGAGAGTAAAACTATTGTAAAATAAGAATAAGTAATAAACTCCTACAGAAGCAAAATAGGAACAAACAAAAAAGAAACTAAATTTTAAACAATACCTTTAGATCAAATGTGTACACAGCAGTTGAAGTCAGCATGTAACAGAGTCCTAAAGGAGTAAAATATTAAAAAGAGAAAAAAATACAATTTTTATTTAAGAAAAATTCACCAGATTTCCTTACAAAATCCGATCCAACTGCACAAAATAATTCATTCAGAGCGTTTAATATTGTAACGCAAATATAAATTGAACTTCCTTAAGCCCCGTTCAGACTATTATACAAGTATTAATACTTTCATCACATTTAACGATACAGAAATCTAAATACATTCGTTGCGACTGTCAAAAAAATCTAACGTAAAATCACATATTGTGTTCAGACCATAACACTTCAAATCAAATGTGTAATACAAGTAGAAAACAAAACAGCTGTTCAATGAAAATGTCTGTGCTATTCACTTACTAGCGGCAGCAAAACGGTTTCATGCAGGCGGGGACGTGCCGACACTTGAAAAAATTCAGCAGTTAAAAATATTCCATGTAAATAAAAGAAAAAAATTTAAGAAAAGATATTACAAAAACGTTAAAAATTACGTCAACGAAATATACTTCCATACTATTCACTTATTCAAAATTTTGAGCTGATATACATATGACAAAACATTACATCAATGACGACACGCTATCGTCGGCGAGACAGCCGACTTGGAAGTTTGGTTTGTGTGAAAATGCAACCCTGATCTAATGAAAAGTATTATCGTTTATAAAATTTTTTAAAAACGAAAAAGTCGTATGGGATGTCAAAATTTTTATCGTGTTATTTGCCACTTTGAGGACATTTTGCGTTCAGACTGTCACACTTGCACGTATTATTTGAATTTTTGACAAGTATAAATACAAAGTATAATAGTCTGAACGCGGCTTTAACGGACATAAATATATTTTATAAGCAAACCATGTTGAGGCATCGTGAGGCAGCTATATTGCGGATATCATAAGCATCAATTGTTTCGGGTGTATAGACCTCAACTTAGCATGCAGAACGTTCGGCATCTTTCGCTCTTGTACAGCCATAAGGAAACTCACTAAACAGCTCTTTAACTATGAAAAATGATTTTTGCTAACACGCAACCGACTTATTTCCATTCTTAGACTACGCGTTATTCTGATTTCAGTGGTTGTCAAACACAAACTAAATGACAAGCCAACTGACTTGTTGTTAGAGGAGTTAAAAGGCGGCAGATTTACAAAGCCAAGGATTTATAGAGCCGCCGCTCTCTAATAGCTGAGACCTTTTATCGCAAATTAGGTGATAAGCTTTCACTGTTAGGGTTCTAAAATATGATATGGTGTCTGATTTTTAATATTAAGCTCTTTAATAAAAATAAATTTCTTAATAATTTAGTTTATCAAAGCCAAATTCATCTGATAATTGAGAGCAAACGCCTTAACAACAATACTAAAGCCACAACCAGACTTAAACTTTAAAAAGTGAGTAGAAATGGAGAACTAGAGATTTTAACTAACAAGACAGCACATTTAGATTTAAGTTAGTTATTTTTATATTGGACTCTTAAATTAAGTAGATTAACGAACAAAAATAATTTACTTAAACGAATCGCCACAACTACTTTTATTTACAGTAAAATTAACAGCTCAAATTGGTTAGGTTTACCTTCATTACTTTTCTAAATTAGTTTTTTTTTCGCTAAATGTGTATAACTATTAGATTAAAGTAAGAAAATAGGTTTTTTTTTATTAGTTACAGCAATTTACATTGGCAATTGATTAACAATTGAAACTAGTTAGATTAACTAGACGAAGCGATGTTAATTTTATTCACAAAAAGCAAACTTTTATTTATAGAAAAATTTTCTGTATAAATTTTGGTTTACTGTCATTTTAATATAAATGAAAAATGGTGTTTATATGATACTTGAAAATGTATTTCATTAAGTGGCAAAAATCATATCGCTTAAATGGTTTTACAGCATTTTGAATTATTGCTCGCCAAACATTTAGCTCTAAATTATGCAATTTCTGCATACATATATGCTAGCTCTCAACACTTTCAAGACAAGGTTCGTGGTTTGTTGTGGTAAGCACAAGATTTAAAAACCCCCAAGCAAAGAAATCTTTCTCTATTAGATCTGGTAATCCGGATGACCAATTCAAATCTCCAAAACGAGAGGTTATTCCATCAGGAAATTGGTGCCTCAAAATATCCATACTTGCCGAGCTGTGAGAATGGTGGCTCCATTCTGTTCAAACTACTACTGCTACAAAATAAAGCTCGTTTAGCATTTGCCTGTAACGGTGACAATTTACGATTACGGTGGTGCCATCGGCATCTTTAAACAAAATATGATCCGATCACTGCGCATACTCCACCAAATAGTCACTTTGAGGAGACGCTACGGTTTCTCATAAACTTTGTGTGGAATCTCTGTGGTCTAGAAACACCAATTATGTACTACTGAAGAGAAAATGGTATTCGTCGGTAGTTATGATTTTTCATACGAAACTAGCTACACCCGGTGTGCTTCGCTACCACCATTGTCTTCTCAATTTCATTTATATTGATTTGAAAGTGTTGCGCATTTGTGGTGCAATATGAAAATTAGATTTTGCCATGCCCCCCCCCCCCCCCCAAAGACCGAAAATCAAAAATCAGACTTCACAGTGTCACCCGCCTGAAAATTCTGAAGATTCCCTGAAAATTTCATCAAAATCGGCCCAGACGTTTTGGAGTCCATACGTTACATACATACATACACACACCCTGTTTTATATATATAGATCATAGTCGTCTTTCACGAAATTAACCGGAGTATGGTTCAAAATTAAAATTGTCCGACGGCCTGCAGTCAGCGATTCGGGTGCAGTTTGCACATTTTATGGGAAGATTTTTAAATCTTTCAACAAAATTCGATTTAATGAACGCCTGATGATGCCGAATTGACTGTTTCGTCGTATCGTTGATGGTCGTGGACTCTCTCTCTCTCTCTCTCCCTCACTCCCTTTGATGTCGCCGGTAAGAGCAGCGATCTTTTCGGTAGAAAGAACATTGCATGAATGAATGAATGAATTTTCAATTTGTAAAGGAAACAGGACACTGTGGTGGAATAAGATTTATTATATCCCTTGTATGGTGCTAGATGACCTCATTTAAGCCTGCTTCCCTCCGGAATCTTAATATAGGCAGTGGTTCCAGTGTAGACACTTCCCAATCCTCCAAGAGGTGGTTGCCCCATTGACTATTTTTTCTGTGTCATTACAGTCCTTCAGAATATGATATTTAGTTTCCTTCTCATAATCACAAAATCTGCATTAGCTGTTACTCTTAATGTCAAGTATGTTGAAGTGGTTTCCCAGTCTGCAATGGCATGTGAAGAAACCTGTGAGCATGTTTAGATTGTTTTTACTTGTAGATATGAAAGCTTTGAAGAAATTTTTCCAATTAATTAGCTTCGCATTCCTCAAGTCAATCAGATGTGTTCGCTGGCATTCTTGATCTCCATTGATATATCTTCCCGGATTTTGTCTAATATAAGCCCAAAAATTTTTTCTGATTCGACCATGGGTGTACTAGATCCTCCTCTTAACCAGTTTGTCTTTTCCTTTCTTAACATCTCTTCGTGTCCAGGGACCCAGCAGAATATGACCTTATTCATGCTCCTTAGCTAATTAAAATTGATGAGGTATTGCCAAGTCAAGTTAGCGATAAACTCTCATGAAGAAGGTATTTTAATGGTACCCGAGAAGATGACTATTTATCTTTCTCGGTAGCCCCTGTCAAATTAAATTGTGCGCATCTCTCAATGGTATAAACTTCCGATTGAAAAATGGTAAGAAGTTTTTCTAAGTACTCGTAGTAGTTAATCCTAGATCCTACGACTACCACACCAGAGCCGTTAGGCTTTCTGGAACTATTTTTGTACCACCTGATGGTGACAGTTGCAAAGCAAAATCGGGGTGCCATTATCCTCCTCTCTCTTCCCAACACCCTTCTATTGACTAGAACAATTGCAAACCTCTTATCAAAGTTATACACTGTATTCATCAAAAGATTGCGCAAGTAGTGGAAATTTCTTTCCAGCGATGATTGATATCATTGCTAATTAGAATGTCCTTGCCTGCGCAGAAGCTGATTGATTTATGCCTGGCAACAGTCTTCTTCACAAGCGTCAAAGGTGTGAGTTCATGAAAACTTTTATAGCCGTATTAGGGCAACTTGTCACAGTAATCTCTCTCTCTCTCTCTCTCTCTCTCTCTCTCTCTCTTGTCGTGGTAAAACCGAACGCACGAGGATAACAAGGACGAGCACTTCTCTGCAACGTCTATATAGATATTATATATTTTAACAGACGTGTGATTAACAAATTAACTCTTAAATACATTTATTTTTATTTTTTTCAGATTTTTTTTTAAATCAATTATTTTAAAAAAAAAGTATATATTTTCAATGATTGCACACTTTTAACCAAATATTAGACGTTATTACAGTTTGCACATTGCATCTCATCCAAAAGATGTCCTTCAACCTAAAATAAATGAAAAAGCAAGGTTTTTACTTACATTTATAACTAACAGAAAACATCATTGAGGATGGTCAAGTCAAAAAATGTTCAAAATAGAAAATAAGTCAGTCACTTACTCACTTACACACACACATTCACTAGTTCATTCCTTTAGTCACTCTTCAGCCATCAAACAATCATGCTAAGATGCATAGTGATGCAAAAGCAAAGGAGTACAACAACACCTAAAATGCTGCAGAGTGAGGGAGAGTGTACGTCTGTATGTATTTATGTCTTTGGTCATCTTGTCTTCTATAATCTTGTCTATCTGTTTATATATGTATATAACATACATATTTTTCTAATGCATAGATCTAAAGCAATTAGTATTTAAGATGGATGGATGGATGGATTGATGGATGCTTGAACATCAGCATGGACAACTTTATGAACTGTTCCTGAGATGGACAGTAGACAAACATTAGTTTGCAATAAATAAATTGAAGTCAGGGAAATATAGAAAGAAAATACATAAAATTATGCTTTTGTTGTTATACGAGTAGTTCATAATGTTTTTGTGGTCCACAAATAAAATTTGTAATCGTTGAAGGCAAGACAAACATAGACAGAGACAGAGTCAGAGCAATTTTGACAAGACGAAATATATTTGCAAATATATATACAATATTTTTGTAACATTTAAATTTATTGAGAAGCAAAATTGAAAGTAGATTTGTGTGTTAGTTGCATGATAATGAATGTTTGAAAATATTAGATAAAAATATATTCAAATTCACACTGAAGTGCAAAAATTTTTATACAAATATTAAAGCAAGAAATTTAATTGCAAAAAAAGTGTACACAGAATTGCAAGAGAAGTAGGAACTGAAAAATCCCATAAGTTATTTAAACCAACATTAATATAGATAAAAAGAGAGATATAAACTTTGTGCCGGTATTCATAAACAATTGTTAAAGTTAAAGTTAAAGCATGCTTTAAACCGGTTTTAGCGTATACAATTCGCACAAACGATAAGAGCCCATTTAGATGAAGGTTGGCCTAGCTGCGACAAATTCTCACGTTCTCTTTTGGGGTCCCTTGTTAAATCCACGCGCGTTTGCATGAATACTTTTATGTCGCAATACACAGAAAAAAATTATTTGTAAATACAATTAATTTTTTTTGTTATATCAATTAAATAATTAATTGATTTTGAACCTACAACGATTTTTGTAAATACAATTAACGAAATTGTAAGTTAAAGGAAAATCTTAAAAATATTTTCAATTAAATATATCAACAAATAATTTGTTGAAATTTATTTATTTTTTCAACATTTATTTTTGTTAGATTTCAAAGTTATTTCAATTAAAGTTGTTGTTATATTAATAATGTGAATTGTTGAATTTCCGTATCATATTTGTTATATTAACAATCTTTTTATACACAATCACAATCCTCGAAACGATTTTTGCTTGTCTAAAATGTCTTTGGCGGAGTTGAACCGGCAACCTCAGGACTAACAAACTAACCAATTATCCAATTATCAAGTATAAGATATGTTACTTTTTCGTTGTTGGTGTGCCGTGGACGAGATTTGTCCTTCGTCCCAGTTGTCTTCCTAGCATAAAAAAACTAATCTTTTATTACAAAATTTTTTTGTTATTTTAATTGAAATTTATTGAATAATTTTGTATACAATGACAGGAAAATAAATGAGGAAAATATTAAAAAGTAAAACAAAACAGTAGTTTTTATTCTTATAGCTCAAAAAATTTTTTTTTTCCTAAAATTCACGAAACTTGTATAGATTTAAGAATAATTTTGTACTGCAAAGAAAATTATAACAAAACAAAATTTTTTTATTTTACGAAATTTCTAATTTTATAAAATATTTTTTATTTTCTCTTAAGTTCAATAAAATAAACGAAAAATATGGTACTATATACAAAAATAATTGTACGAAATAATTTTTGTAAATTAACGAAATTCGTAAAATAACGAAATCTGTTTTCCTGCACATGCTACAAATATTTTCGTAAAATGTACAAAATTTTCGTTTATTGTACAAAAATTATTTTACGAAAAAATATTTCGTATTTTTAAGCATGGAATATTTTGGGTGTATAAAAAACAAAATCTAGTTTGTGAGTAGATTTGTAGACAATCTAATCAAAATCTAATATTTTTATTTTATTTTCACTACCCTGTAAAACATATTTATAAATATAAAAGATGATTGAATACGGTCTGCTTAAAAAGGTGCGTGAATTGGCTACATTGCCGTTGTTTGGTTGTTGTTTTGGAAATTTTTCGGTTAATGGGCTTTGTTTTGAATAAAAAAATCTTGATAAATGTCAAAATAAACATGGTGTAAACGGTATATATTTTCATAAAGATTTTAATTAAAATCTGTTAGATTATGTGCAGGTGTAAATGCCCTATAAAGGGGTGTTAAAACAGATTTTCCTGCAAAATTTTTCTGCGTTAGCCTGTATTGAGACTTAAATAGAACTGCTGTTTTTTGTGTGTTATTTTTTATAGTTTAAAGTTCAATCGGGCTTAATAAAATACCCGCCCTTTTTTAACATAATTTATACCACCAAAATTTTTGAAGCCACCCTCGTCTGACATAAAATTTTTGTTATATTGATGCAAAAACTAAACATGAAATGAAATTGAAAATACTCGTAACTTCACATAAAAATGAAAATATTCAACTTTTGCTCTAGACGTCACCTCAGCTTCATTAAATTTAAAACTACTTTAATAAAACTCAATCAATATATTTAATCTCAAAGCAATGCATGTGAGAAATACGCTACTTCATGCATGCGATATTTTATTGATTTCTCGCCCCAAATAATCATAAATTTCCCAGCCTACTCATTTGGTTAAGAGAAAAAACACTTTTTTTTTATATACAAAAACATTTAAAAAATTAACTTAAGAAAACCAGTTTCGCTTTACTTTTAGCTTTTTAATCCATAACAAACATTTACAAAACCAACAACAACAACTAAACCAATAAATTATTTATAACTACATCAAAAGAAATGCAATTAAATTGTGTGATATCAATTAATCAATCAGGGTGTTGCACATGCATGTCCATGCCACAATTTGTGAAAGGCGATTTTAACCTAAACACACATACACTGGCACATGCATATATATACATAATGGGTGTTTTTTATTGAGGTATAGAACTTTAAGTTGGCATCACTTTTTTAACTGGCGGCCATTTTGTCAGCTGTCAAGTGATTAATATTTAGTTTGGTTTGCCATTTCATCATGAACAGGTTGACAAAAGAACAACGCTTGCAAATCGTGCAAATTTATTTCGAAAATAATGGTTCAGTTCGCGAAGTTTACCGCAAGCTCCGTCCATTTTATGGTCGACATAATCGTCCATCAGAGCAATTAATTCGGCTAACCATGGATCGTTTTCGCACTACGTTTACTCTATGTGATAATACGCATCCGCAGAGACGTCGAACAGTGCGCACCGAAGAAACAATTGCCGCTGTAGAGCAAAGTGTTGAAGAGGACCCGAATGAATCGATTCGCCACCGTGCACAGCAATTGGAGCTTTGTCCATCAACTTTATGGAAGATTTTGCGCAAAGATCTTGGCTTGCGACCTTACAAGATCCAGCTTGTGCAAGAATTAAAGCCGCGAGACCATCAATACGTCGTGATTTTGGTGTATGCGCCGAAAATGAGATTGATCTCGATGCTGATTTTCATCGCAAAATTTTGTTCAGTGATGAGGCTCATTTTTGGTTGAATGGCTACGTCAACAAGCAAAATTGCCGCATTTGGAGTGAAGAGAATCCACATGAGACCCTTGAGACGCCATTACATCCACAAAAACTGACTGTTTGGTGTGCTCTATGGGCTGGTGGAGTCATTGGGCCATACTTCTTCCGAAATAATGCTGGAGAGTCAGTTACCGTTAATGGAGACCGGTATAGAGCCATGACAACGGACTATTTTGTTCCCGAATTGGATGGCATGAATGTGGATGAGTTGTGGTTCCAACAAGACGGTGCTACATGCCACACAGCGCACGTCACAATCGATTTATTGAAGGAAACATTCGATGAGCGCATAATTTCGCGGAATGGACCTGTCAATTGGCCACCAAGATCGTGTGATTTGACACCATTGGATTATTTTCTTTGGGGATATGTGAAGTCGCTCGTCTACGCCAACAAACCAGAAACGTTAGGGGACTTGGAAGCCAACATTCGTGGCGTTATTGCCAACATACGGCCTCATATGCTCGAAAAAGTGGTTGAAAATTGGACCTGTAGAATTGGCTTTATTCGAGCCAGCCGCGGCGGCCACATGCCCGAAATCTTATTTAAACATTAATGGCATAAAATTATCCTTCCAATAAAGCCAAATTGATGGACATTAAAACGATTTTCTTGTGTTTTATTTCAATTCGAAGTTCTATACCTCTAAAAAAACACCCGTTACATATATGTATATATTCAAACATATTTATTGCAAACAAGCAAAACAAGCAAATCGTATAAATGTTGTAAAAAAAAGAGTCTGCGAACATAGGTAATAAGGCAAAAAATAAATAAATATTAAAACGGCCAATACAAGAATATACAACAACATCAGATGCTTCCAATCGATATTATTAAAGTGGAAATACTAACTTTACTCAACTAAAATTATCGAAATTGTAAGAAAATAAACCTTTAACAAGAATACTCTACACTAGTCTCCTGCACAAGATATCTTATAAGAACTTTTAAGACATTAGGGATTTTTCAAATGCTTTACTACAGCGAAATCTTATAAAACAAACGTTAACAACACTGTTTGCAAGAAATTTATTTGAGTATTGCAGGTATAAGAGTAAAGAAGAAAACACTTAGTGACGGAAGAATTTGTGATACTAGCTTCTTTCTACGCACAAGCGCGTGTACAAACGTCATGCATGTATGTGTGTATGATCTTTTATTTTTCTGCGCACATGCAAAGGCATGTGTGTGCATTAACATTAGTTGTATGTGGTTAATCACATAATAGCTTACTAACTACATACTACACACACACTCAAACGTAAAATATGAAAAATAACACGCGTACACTAATCAACAGTACTTCTTTTGAGTGTTTGTTACAAACAAGCTGTCTTGGCGACATCGCTTGTTAACACTGATATACACATACACCAATACATCCATCGTGCTTCGCTTATAGTACGACAGCATTTATTATTGGTTTAGTATAATACATGCGACGTGATTACATTTAAAAATCATGACGTATTTACATTTAAAGCAATGATGTCAGCATGGTACAATTATACTAGGTACATGCACGACTACAACAAAATTACAACACCAAAAAACACATTCATTTTGTTGGTATAAACAAACGTATAATTGTCAGAAACAGATGCCTTTTGTTTTTAAAAATAACAATTACAGGGTAACTAAAGTACAATTGCAGACGCGGAATTCATGAATGATTATAGTCATTCAGTGTTGCCAATAGGTGTGTTATTAAACAGAGTGTGCAATTACTCTCATATGTAGGCTATGTAATTACATTCATATGTAATCTGTGTGTAATTCTACTTTATGTTTTATTTTTATTTATTTTTGTTTTTTGATTTCAACTTACAAAAAACATTTGTAGTGCAATTTTCTTCAATATGTTATTGGAAACACATCCATGTGTAATTTCATTGGCAACACTGTAATCATTTTATGCACACACATACACTAACATTTTTGTAGCTTGTAAACAAATTTTGACAACTGTAGGTATTGTATGCATTAACAGGCTGGGCTTGTGCATGTACCTGTTATAATTGTATCATGATGTCAGTTTCATGGCACAATTGTGCAAACTAAAATCACACAGATTCTTATTCTCTTCCATTTAGTCGTCAATGAACCAGCGACGATAACACATGCGCAGCTGGTGTATTGAATTCTTTATAGATACAGCGAAAGAAAAAAAGTGGTATGCGAAAAATATTCTATGATCAGTAATGCTTTTTGCGACATTCAATGTATTTTATGTTACAAAACTTTTAAGGAAAGAAATGAATATATATTAAAAAGACATTTTGGTTTTTTTTTTTTTCTAGCAGCTTCACTAAATTGCATTAATATCAAAACTTAAAAGACCAATAACTCGGAAAATATTGGTCGCAGCCAATTTTTTTGTTTAATTTTTTCTTCTTATATTTCAAGTTTCTATCAGATAAGCTATTTAAAAATTTATTTTTGGAATTTCTTCACAGTTTGCTATGAAAAGTTTACAGCGCCGTAACTCGGAAAACATGGGTCGCCGCAACTTCTTTATTTAATTTTTATTCCTTATTTTTTAATTTTCTACCATATAGACTCCTTTTTATATATTTTGAGCTGCTTCACTAAACTGCATTTGTTGCAAATATTTATTTTTTCGATGTACTTCAGAGACGAATGAGACAGCTTTTCTCACACATACAACTATAGTTTTATTTTTGACACCACTGATTTAAACACTGTTTACGCAGGCCTCTACTCTACACTATTGGGAATATAGACTAATGGCATTTTCTTTTCTGGAAAAAAATGTTACACTTGTTACACTTTTTAATGAAAATTCGCAATAAAATGATTTTCTGAAATATACATTTTATTAGAAATTATTGTATCAATCCTTGCGAGCTTAAATTTTTTTCTTTCAACGAACGCTAACTTGTATTTTTTTTTATTAAAAAGTAAAAAAATGTTACACTTTTTTTCAGAAAAGAAAACGCCATAATTCGTAAAGTTTCTGTATAAAAATTTATTTATTTATAAATGTTGAAGAGGTATAATCGGCAACGCAATATCTTCGGAATTAAGGAAGTTAGAGTAACAATTCAAACTGTATTGTAAAGGTATCACAATCAGCTTAAATTAAATTTAGGTAGATAGAGTCTGCCAAAGAATCAATTAATTTTTTATACATTTAAATTTATTTAATTATAAGCGGGAATTCCCATCATTACAACAACAATGTGAGCAAAAATATTTGTTACGATAACAATGAGTATTAGATATCCAGCCTTATTGTCGATTTTATCGTAAGCGACATGTAATCGAAAATGTATGCCCTAATTCTGTTCGACGATTTCGCCGTCTTGTCTATGGACGAAAAAAAGCCGCAGTTGTAATTCTTTAAAACAATTATTAATAATTTTCTGTGCTAGAAGATTCGTGTATTTGCTTTATGGTTTTGTTCCAATCATTATATCCAACACATTTTTTTTACATATTTCAAACTATTGTATAACACGTAATTCACACGTTGATTTTTCAATGATTTTTTGAAACACGATTTTTGGAGTTTTTTGGCGAACGGTATAGAAAAGCAAAAGGGGCAGAAAAAAAATCACATTTTCCGTTCTACGAGTTTTTTTTCAAATTTTCTTTACACATATTTTAATTTTTTTATGTTGATTTATTTTATTTTTTCATTGAATGCGACAACAGATTTTTTTAATACAAAACAGTGTTACCTGTAGGTATTTTTGTCACTAATATATGAGTATAGGGAATATCGGAAAAATATTTTATTTTGAACAAAATGTAGGTATTTTTTATTCTCATATTGCATTTTTTTGTGCATAAATGTAAAAATAACTATACCAAAAATATAGTTTTGCTCATAAACCGTTTCAAAATTTGTTTTTGCTCGAAATTACATAGACTTTCATCCAATTATTTTGGTGTCGCAGTGCCTGTCTTTGGTAACATTGCTGAGAGAATATTTATTTATATGTGAGAGGATAAGAAAAAAAGCTGTCAAAATAAAATAGATCTCTCGACTGCTTTCTGGAGCTACTATTTTGTGTCAATTTCTATGGAAAATGTGTTTATGCCGTAATTCTGTTTGATCATTAAGGCCTTAAATGTTTTTAATTTATCTTCCTTTACATTAAATTACTAAAATTTTTAGATTTTCGTATATAGGAAATTTTTTAACATTTAGGGAAAGGAAAAAACGGGGTTTTTTAAATCTACTGGCAACACTGATACAATTTTTGGAAGAAAAAAAGTAAAAACTAGAAACATGGAAAAAAATCATCGTATAAATGTAAAATGTTTTTGGAAGCAACTTTTAAAAGAGAATCGAAAATAAAACAAGATTTTTTAATCGTCGTATGAATTGGGCCTAATACTGAAAGTATTATTTATTATTTTATATTATTATATATTATTATTAATTTTTATATTCTAAAAACATGGTAATATTTTTATTTTTCATTATCAAGCACAACAACCATTTTGGAAGGAAGTAATTTAAAGAATTCAAAAACAAGAATTCAAAAGTATTTTGAAACAAAAACGTCCTAAATCTTCTTACTGTATTAGGGCATTAATGTTTTCTTGAAATTAAAATTGTCTTGGTCTACGCATAGAAATATTAAAATACTAAAATTATTGATACCTTTCAAGCTACGGGCTGTAAAATTTTATCGTAAGCAAAAATTTACATACAGAAACAAATTTGAATAATTTAAACAAGTACTAATACAAAAAAATCAAAAAAACCGACTGCGACCAACACAAAAAAAAATGATTTGTAAATACAATTAATTTTTTGTTATATCAATTAAATAATTAATTGATTTTGAACCTACAACGATTTTTGTAAATACAATTAACGAAATTGTAAGTTAAAGGAAAATCTTAAAAATATTTTCAATTAAATATATCAACAAATAATTTGTTGAAATTTATTTATTTTTTCAACATTTATTTTTGTTAGATTTCAAAGTTATTTCAATTAATGTTATTGTTATATTAACAATGTGAATTGTTGAATTTCCGAATCATATTTGTTATATTAAAAAGCTTTTCATACATAATCACAATCCTCGAAACGATTTTTGGTTGTCAGCGAAAAACACTAAATGTCTTTGGGCGGAGTTGAACCAGCAACCTCAGCACTGATAAACCAACTCACTTACCTCTCAGCTAAAGAGCAACACTTTATTAGATACACAAATAATGAATGCACACAAAACATGATTTCTTGTTTTTTCTACATGTGCGCATTTCATTATAATATAATTTACCAATAATTTTGTTGAGTAATTTAATTGACTACAAAAACTTTAATTTGCTATATCGACAATGATGATTGTTAATATTTAAATTAAATATTAACAATTTGTTTTGTTGGTTGCATTTCGATGATATTTTTTTCTGTGAACTTGAACCGTTAAATGACCTAAATGGTTATTCAATATGAAAAATCCTAAGAGATGATGATTTTGATGTATTTAAAATATTTTTCGAATTATGATACCCAGTTTTATATAGTACGCCGACTTTTTATTTTTCCGTACTTACATATTTAATTTTAACACTGACATATCTTTAGTGACACTTCCGGGATTGACGTAAGAATCATCAAAATCAGTCCACGCGTTCGGTTTATATAGTGCCGCAAAGGAAAGGTATGTGTATACATAGACTGATAAACACAATACCCTTCTTTGCGTTGCGCAGTCTGCTTAAAAGCCTTCTCCTGAAAACTTCAATTTTTGTCGCTTGCGATTAAATCGAAAATAAGGCTCGTTATTATAATATTACCCATTCGAATTGTTTATAAAATGAATTGTTATTTTATTTTAATAAAATCATTTTTCAACTTGTTTAAGACAAGTTAATTATTTTTTTTTTAATTTTCTATTCTTTAAAGTTTAACTGTAAAATTACAAATATTTTGTACTTTCTGTTGTGAAAACAAAACATTAAATTGATTAATAATTTATAAAAAATATATACCGCATATAAAGTTCACAATACCTGAACTTCACTATTTTTTAAATGATATGGAAATTTTTAAATAATTTTACATATTCAAAAATCACCAAAAACATTAAAAAAAAGCTCATTCGAATTTGTTAGTAGTAGTTCATAAATTCATATTGCCAAAGTTCGCAATAGCGCAATTTTATCGTATTTCCTTAAAACGTTGAGCTAGAATTTTTTAACTACTTTTTTTGAACTCAGCAGCTTCAAGACCGTATAGTCTGGCCATCAAATAATTTTGTACAGCCAAGATTTGTTATTCGTACCACTGTGCTTCGCATATTCTGCATTTTTAGAGACTGGTGAAGGATAGATGTTTATGATAGCATGTGAAATAATATATAAGGGCAAATAAATGTGTTCTGAATGAAAAATCGGTTTTATATCGATAGGTGCCATAATTTGGCAAAGTGGTTGTCTGGGAGAAGTAACCGTAAGAGACCGTATAAAGACCTGCACTCGCTGCAAAATCGGCAATTTTCGTTGCTAATTAGGTCTTCAATCAAAACAACTTTCACAGTTCCTGCCTTATTAATAATAATTCTCAATATCTGTTCGATGACGTTTTATAAATTTACTGTTCCTTGATGCTATTTTCGTTTAGGTTGAAATCAACCATTTTAGGTCTCTTAGACGCATCTAAATGAGAATATTCATAAACAACATGGTTTGTAAAATAAAATAATTAACCAGTGTTGCCTATAGGCAACAGGAAAACCTATATACATATAAAAAATTATTATAAGAAAACCAAAAATGTTTGCAAGATTTTTTTCCTTCACCCTGCGTCTAGACATGCGAGCACTTGCACGCAAGTTCAGTGCAAGTATTATCAACTAAATTTTCAGCTACAAGTGCCGAAAGTTCAATTGCATTACAAAACAAGTTTGAGAGAATTTAGTTTTTCGAACTTGCACTTGCACTTGTGTAACCCTGCATTTACACATGCAAGTGCCTTGCATGCAAGCTCTGATGCCCGACTGTCTTGCAACTTGCATGTTTACCTTTTAGTGCAGAGTTGTCCATAACATAAAAAAGTTTAATTTTAAGGGAAACAGATAGTGTTGAACTTTATTCGCATTGTTTCAATGTTATTTATGACTAAAAAATTAATAAACTGCTCGATTTATGGATATTTAAGAAAAAAAAAAAATTATTAAATTAGCTTTTAAATGTATTTAAAATTAGTAAAAATTCATATAACATTACACTGAAATCCAGTTAATTTGTGCTAAACTATTAATAGGGCAACACTGTTAGCTAACTTTCCTTTTACTTGCTATAATTTCAACAAGTGGCTTTATTGTAAAATTTCTTGGCAGTTGAGTTGGAAGTGGCCTGCAAGTGCCGAAATTGTAGATGTGTTAGTAAAAGAATTTGAGTGTATTGAGTTTTTCGAACTTGCACTTACACGTGTAAACCCTAGGTAAACGCTAAGTTCAATAACTCTCTTACCGTTATTTAATTACATTTTGCAATTAAAATAAATAATTAAATTACAATAAAATAATTATAAATAAAGTTTTTAACAGGACTTTAAGCACATAAGTAAAAAATTGGGCATAAGAGGGTTAAAACAGCATTGCATACAAGCGAGACATTGTTAACGAGCATTTTTTTTAACACAAGTCAACAAAAGCGGTTTTAAATTTATCTCATTTAACAGCGGCTTAAAATAAATTAATAAATTGAAAGATATTTATAAAAACCACGTTTATTAAGATTTCCTGTTAATAAATAATTTTGTCGAATAAAATTGTTTTAAGTTTAATTGCTGTTCAAAGCTCTCAAGGATTTGTCCCTAAATAGGAATCTTTTTTTTTGTTATTGGGAATAAAACTTTCGAGAAAATCCCCAGGGGATTTTTGGAGCAAAAAGCTCTTTTTGCTAGGACATTTTTGAACGATAATATAGAATTAAAAATTTTGTTATTTATTTCTTTTTTAACTTTGTTTCAAATTCAAGTACATAATCATATTTTTCCTATTGCTTGGAGGTAACTAGGAAAAAAAAGTCCAATATAAAAATTTATGTCTGCCAAGTCTAAAAAAATTTTATTAATTACACTGTCTGACAAAAAAAAAAATACCTGAGATGTGTTACTATTTTTCTAGTAAGTATAACAACAATCTGTTTTGGAAAATTTTAAACCCTAACAGAATCTTGGGTTACGATTAAAAGACCGCTTTTTCGTACCCGTATGTACTTACTAACCTCTAACTAAGTTGAATATCAATAGAGATTCATATAAATTATAAATTCAACATATATTTTAACGGATCTCGAGAGTAGAGAGATAATTCCATCTTCGCAAATGCCAAAAATTTTCAAACCAAACAGCATGTACAACAAAATTGCATTGACTGATGCATCAGAAGATTTTGAGTCTGAAGTTTTTGAAGTGATACACGTTTCTATATATATATATATATATATATATATATATATATATATATATATATATATATATATATATACATATATATATATGTATATATATGTATGCAATTGTTTTATTCTTGGGCGTTTTTTTTTTTTTTTTTTTGCATACATATAGAACTTAAAATGCAAGAGAAATTAACTTAAAATACATTCAATACAAACGGATTTAATTTTTATTTTCATATAAAGCTATGTCTAGACGATATGTTGAATCAGCAAATGTATGCTTATGTTCATGTGCTTTAAAATAACAACAAATCCTGCTGTCAGCACATATATATGTTAGCCGTCTACACAGTATGCTGAAAGTACCAAATTTTTTAAAGTCAACATATGTCAGCAAATGATAATACAACATATGAGTTAGCATAAAATTTTTGTGTCCACATGATATGTTGAATTTCGTATTCTAATATATATGTTGAGTCATGTGAGCATTTGCTTAGATATAAAATAAATTTTGACAATTCTTTTTCTTTTTTCAATTATCGCTTTCAGAGCAAAACATTATATTTTTGGTTAATAAAAATTAGTGCAATTATACATGTATTTAAATAAAAAGAAATTCGCGAAATGACGGAAATTGGCAAAAAAGCTACAACAGCAAGATGACAAAGTCTAATAATGCTTTAAACTCTTCAAAATTGTTAAAACTTCAAAAAAAAAAACACGCGAAAAGCCGCCTTTATTGCAAACTTTGCAAAAAATCGCAAAAAATTGGCAAAATTTTAAGCAAGTCATAATATGGATTGAAAACCGCTAAAACTGTAAGGAATGCAAAAAATTCGACAAAAATCGCGAAAATTACATAAATTCGCAAAAATTTACTAACAGCGGGATGATGACAAATTCCAATATTTCTTAAAAATCGGCATAATTTTTAAGGAGGCTGAAAGCATCCAAAAATTCGCTTTTATCTCGAACTACAAAAAGTCGCGAGAAGTTGCAAAATTTTAAACAAACCATAATGTTGATTAAAAATCGCCAAAACTGTAAGGAATACAAAAAATTCAATAAAAGTCGCAAAAATGGCGAAAATTCGCAAAAAGTTACTAACAGCGGGATGTTGACGAATTCCAATATTTTTTAAAAATCCGCAAACTTTTAGGAGGCTGAAAGCATGCAAAAAGCCGATTTTATTGCGAAGTTTGCTGGAATAAGATTGATTGTCTTCTTCAGAATCGCCTGAAATTTTTTTTATGAAATTTTAATTTCCCTTACTTTTTATTCACCCGAATTTACCATGAACATTTCTTCAGTATATTTTTCGCGTAATGTAGAATTTTTTGTGTTTTTTTTTTTTGCTTTTGTTCTACTATTTTTGTTATTTTAATATTTACGTTATTTTTATTTTAAAAATGGCAAATTAGGAAACACTGTTCATACCTGAGCAGAGTTAAAATATCAATTCTTCATGCTATCAAATTTGCCGTATGCTGAAAAGCTTACATAGGCTTTTCAACAAATAACATATCTGACAGCATACATGGGAAATTTGTTACAAAGGAAAAATATAGTGGCTACACGATATGCTAAAATCTTGAAAATACGTTTGCTGACAACGTTAACAAATGCCCTTCATATGTCGTTAAGCATACGTATGTTGAAAAAATTTAGTGTCTACACGATATGTTGGCACTGGTAACAAATTTTTTATCATAAATATGCTGATTCAACATATCGTCTAGACTTAGCTTAACATGGAACATTGTTTAAGGAACTGTGGGGAGTTTGGAAAAGAAAACAGCTATTTTGGGGATTTTCGGGAATGAAGAATTTAAAATTGGAGATAAGGTTTAAAACAAAACTGGGAACCCTGTTGTTGTTTACACAACCAAGACGATAGACTTAAGTGGGAAATGTATATGAAAATCAGAAAATAAAAAAAATTTGTTTTGTGATTTTTCCACAAATTTTCAGCACAAGCACAAGCATCACGTAAGAAATTTGTCTTTACAAAGAAATACGTATTTTAATTGACCAAAATAATTTTGACTACAAAAAAAAAAGAAAACTAAAAAATATGGAATACATAAATTGACAGCAAAGATTTAAAATCAATTTAATAGAACATCATAAACAGATGAACTTGTAATTTGCACAAATTGTTGAGAGAAAGAGAATAAAAAAAAACATTTTTTGATAACCATATGTCGAAAAGATCTTATGCGTACATCTTTTTTCCTACCAACAAAACTCTACTATATAAATTTTATTCTGTAGCCAGGAGATTGAAGTAAAAAATAAAATAATTTTCTATAAAAATAATAAATATTTTTATACACATTTATTTTGCATACGAAAAATCACTGATGCATGCAATTCCTTCAATGGCAAAATAAAAATCTGCACAAACCTAATCTTCTAGAAGTGTAAGTAAGTACGTGTTTGAAAGTTTCTACACACATACATGCATAAATACATATGTACATACGTAAATTCATTGTTATAGTCCGAATAATCTTTCGACATCATGACCAACAACCATCATCCAACAAAAGAAGTCAATTTTTAAATTATACCTAAATCTACACATTTTCTATTGCGTCTTGTCTTGCTCTCTTTCATCTTTCAAATTAGAGTTGTTTGCAGGCAAGCTTGTAGCAACACCGTACATTTTTAGAATAGGTTTTTTGTAGGTAATTGAGTGATAATATTTTCAGTGATTTATTTTTTGTCATAAAAAAGGACATGATGGAAGATTTAGATTTTTTATATAAAATTTTATTTCATAAATTTTTAGTGCTAATTATTTTAGTCTGGCAACACTGATTTTATATCAGAGATGGCAACACACAGAAAAATTTTACTTTAAAAACTATATCAACGAGCTTAAATTAACCTGTTTCGACAGTGATTGTGCTTCTTATGTGTTACATGTTAATTCAACATGATTAATAGTAATTTTCAAAGAAAATTTTTCCTTTTGAAATAACTGTATTTAATGATGATTTAACATTCGAATACTGTTAACTCAAAATGAAGAATAATGTTAAATTATAATTATTTCAAATTGGAACAACGTAAATTCGATACGGAAATAACACATTTTAACTCAAAGTTGTTTCAAGTTGAAACAACATGAATTTGGATTGATGTATTTATTCTATTTTATTAATTAAGTAACTTACGTTAATGTATATATTGGCACAGGCACTAAGATAATATTTGTGTGTAGGCTTCCCCGGCCAAAATTTGAAGTCGAACTCATCGCATGTTAGTAAATGCGCTTAGCGCTGCAGCCATGACAACCTTAAATATTCTTTAGGTACACACTAATTATATACTAGAGTCCTGCATAAGATCATTTAAAATAACTTTAACGACATGAGGGATTTTTCAAATGCTTTATGTTATTTGGTTTTTCCTACGCATAATTGCGTATACAAACGTCATGCATGTATATACACACATAAGTTGCGTGTATGCTCTTTTATTTTAGAAGAGACACCTAAAGCTTTCATTGCTTTCATTATCCAAGTCACGAACATTTTAGCAAGGACACAAACCATATTCGAGACTATTAAAATAAGCTAAAAATTCTCGAAATCCCATAAATTCGCGGCACTTCTGAGGAAAATTACGGCAACATTGAAATTCTTAAAAATCCGCAGTGGCAGCACCATCATGTTATGTAGTTATTACCAGTATTTGTAACCAGGTGAGGACACTAGTTCTTCTCGTGGTATTTGGAGTATTTGTTACTAGCAAGAAATTTTCGCGACATCACTTGTAAACATTCACACAAATCGATGGCTTAATATAAAAAGAGCATATCTCAATTTTTTCGCAATCACGTTTTTAGCGTTTTCTGGTAGTCAACATATAATTACATCCTGCTTCAAGTACGAAGTAAGTAACAATTAAAAATAAAAGATTTATTTAATTTAAAAATTATTTTCTTGCATGTTAATGCCTTATTTTTTATTCAGTTTTTTCCTTCTCCTGTAAAATATTTAAAATTTGAGTTACGCCTTTTTTATATTAAGCCATCGATATATACAAAAACCACTACATTAATGGTGCTCCGTCTATTATACGACAGCATTTATTGTTGGCTTAGTATAAAACATGACACGGCAATACATTTAAGAAGCAAAACGTATTTACACTTCAAGAATGTATACGCAACGCTCTAAAAGTTACCATCATGAGTAGAATTTATAGTCAACATTATATAATTGATCATGTAGCATAAAATTTATTGGAAATGAGAGCTAAAGTTACAAAAAAATACAAACTGCAAAGCTACTTTGACTTGTCTCCAGGATTTAAAACTGGGGCCCTCTGGCTACAAGACTAGTACACTGCCTGCTAGCCAGCAGCAGGAAATTTTTGCTTGTAATGCGTAGTTTGCCTGGTTGAAAGAGTCTAAAGTTTTTATAAGTTTATAAAATAGTAAAGGATATGGCGCTTCTTTTTTTTACCAATAAAGCTTTGTCCGAATCATAATGAACAATAGCGAAGTTATGAAGTCATAAAGCATAAAAAAATAATAAAATATAAAACGAAAAATATTTCTTATAGCCTGTTCAACGACATCGAAGTTACGAGTGCATTGACATTTTAATATGTGTGAACACAAATTTAAATTTAACTAGCAGAGACAAAAACAAAAAAAAAAAAAATTAGCAGAGCCAATTTTGCAGTTAACCGCGTAATTTTTTTAACTATTGTAACAGTCGTAGTAAAATTAATGAATTTTATCTGGGAAAGAAATCTAGGAATGAGGACTAGGATGAAACTTGAATCGAACTCGTGCAAATTTTTATTTTAGACACCAACCGAGGATCGAAGTCATGTAATTTAATTTATTTAGAAATAAATTATTGAACAAGTTCGACTAAAGTCCTACTAGGACTCACCAAGTCACCAATTAATGGAAAATATAGTTCGCGTTAGACTCGAACTCGTGCACATTTTGATTTTATAGGGTATTTACATTAAATCTAAATATAGTACTTACGAGATTTCGAGCTAAATCTTGCTACTTTTTACTAGATTTTCCATACAAAAAACAATTTATTTTGTCAGTAGATTTGTAGGAAATCTAATAAAAATCTAATATTTTTATTTATTTTGTACTACCCTGTACAATATATTTATAAAAAAGATGATTGAATTAGCTACGGCCTGCTTAAAAATATGTGTGAATTGGCTACATTGCAGTTATTTGGTTGTAGTCTTAGAAATTTTTTAGTTAATGGGTTTAGTTTTGGATAAAAAATCTTGATAAATGTCAAAAAAGTTGGTCTAGACGACATAGATTTTTATAAAAATTTTAATTTTGTGCTGGTGTAAATGGCCTATTAGACACAAACCGATGATAGAAGCCATGCCATTAAATTGGTTGGATCGTCAGTTTGTGCTGAATATGAAATATTGAACGAGTTCGACTAAAGTCTTAAATTAATGTAAAATATAGTCCGCGATTTGATTAATGAAATTATACCTATATGAATATAACCTTATTCAAACCGTTGTCAGTATAAAAATATTCAATTTTGTTTTTTTTACTTCTAGTATTTATTTATTTAAGGACACACACATAAATTGCACAGACCATAATGAACAAAAATATTATAAAATTCTTCTTTAACAAATAAAACAAATTCTGTCAAAAATTTCTAGTTTGAAATAAAGGCACATGTCCAAATTAGGAAGAGACAGCAGAAGAAAAAAAAACACAAGCTAAAACTACATACTCTTAATGAAGAAAAAAAATTTGTGAGCATTAAACTCTGAAACATGTAACCAGCATTCAAGAAATTAAACTTTAAGTTGGAATTGTTTACCTTTGAAGAACTTTAGAATTTAAAGAAAATTTTGATAGTATTACACACAGAAAATATAACAATGTAAAATCAACATGCAAAAATGTTGATTGCAAATCATATTTGATTTATTAGAAGCAATATGTGGTTTAAATGTGTTGGTGTGTATTTGAATTTTTCAGAGCTATAATGCACTACTGCGCTCAATTGTGTGACATGTTCTGACTTTGTTGTTGTTGGGTTTGATAGTCGCGTTGATTAAAGCGCCGACAGACTTCACACTACAAATGATAACTTAGCGCCTGTTAGTGCTGGGATACTATCGATAGTACTATCGATACTATCGATAGTTTGAAAATATCGAAAATATCGATAGGAAAAAATATCGACATCGATATTATGCAATTTCGAAAACCTGAGGTATTATTAAATTATTTTAACTGACCGAAAAAATTTTCAAAAACTATCACCTAAAATAACGTTTGTAGATACATACATACATATTAAAATAAACATAACACTATATACTTTCAATAAAGGGATAATAAACTAATTGTAACCTGATAAAAAATTAGTTATATATTTCTTTCTCAGGTACAAACGTTCAGTCCATAGTAATATCGATAGTATCGATAGTGAAATCTGAACTATCGATATATATCGATAGTAGAAAATATCGATAGTATCCCAGCACTAGCGCCTGTTCATCTAAATGAAAACGATAGTTTCGATTGAAAGTTTATATTCAAAAGAAAAACAAAAAACTGAAATTTGTTTTTGTTTTCAATATAAATATTCGATAGAATCTATCGTTTGCATTTAGATGAACAGGACCTTAACAGGTTTGATCATTAGTTTGTGCCAAAAATGAACTATTGAACGAGTTCGACTCAAATCTAGTTCGTATCCTACATAGAAGCCAAAGTAGCTTCGCAGTTTGTGAGTAACTTAATTTAAATAATTAAGGAATAAAATGACTTTATTGAATTAAATTCATGCAGTATCAAACACACATTGTTGCAACTTTAAATAACCTTGATTCAACATGGTTTTTCATTTTGATTTAACAGTAGGTCGCACAGTGGGGAGAATGGCAGAGAAAGTGGCGAATAATTCATAGAAGTCGTGATTTTAAAGTGTTGTTATGTTTTATTGATGAATATTAATAAATACATAAAAAACCAGTATTTAAAAGAAAAAATTGAACCTTTTATGGCCTTTTTTGTATTTTGGAGGAAATGGTCTTATTTGACTATTTTTTCAGTAACTTTGGAATGAAAAAAGATAAATTAGTAAATTAAATTGTAAATTAGAGCATACTTTATGTGCCTTTAAGGAAAATATATTTTTTTTTTGTTTAAATAAAAAAAAAGAAATATTTAATATGTATTTTTCACATTGATTTTTAGTAACTTGAATTCTCTCACAAAAACCTTCATAACTCAAAAATAGCACAAATGCACAAATAGGTATTCTGGGATTTATTAGCTAAAATCTTATGTTTTAAGAGCATAAAAGCATTTTTCCCTGCACTCATGCGCAAGGTTGTTGAAACTCAATGTATGTATCAAAAATACTACATTTTTAGAGCAATTTATTTTTTTCTTTTTTTAATATTTCTAAAACATTTATCATAACAAAAAATAATTTTTTAAATGCTCATATAACTGAAGTTGACGGTTTCGATATAAAACTTTTACTTATAGAAGTCTTAACAAAAACTATAATCACTTGAAATATCAAACTTTTCTCTTTTAATCAATGCACGCAAAAATAACTAAAATTATTGAATTTTGAACACACACTGCAAATAAAGTAAACTACCAAGAACTTTTAATTTTGCAGTTGGTGATGTAGAATTTTATCTTATTTCATATAGTGAAAGTTAAAGTTCATCTTTTGAATTAATAGCCATTTGTGAAGGCTTTCACCCCACAGTGCGTCGGGTGGTTACTGGTTTGCCGCAGTAACAATGTCTTCTTAAAATACTGTGCGGCAAACTGGCTGGATACTATAGTTAGAATAAAATTATTTCAAAAGAAAAAATTTTTTTTTGAAAACTACTGTAAATCATGTTGAATTAACATGAAACATGTATGAAGCTAAATCACTACCAAAAAATGTTTCATTGTGTTGGCAGATTTTAATATGAAATTTTTCTCTGGTTGTTATTTTATGACACTGACTACCACTGGGCTAACAACTTCAACGCCAAGGCCTCCTCTCCCTCTTTTTCTCTATCTCTCTCTCTCTCGCCCTCTCTATCTAATCAACCAAAAAGCAGTCATAAGAATATTGATAAAGTTTTCTGTATTGTACATTTGTTTTTACTTTCTTCTGCCTTAATACTGTCATGCAAGTTCATTTGCAACATGTTTGAGCGACGAATACTGGACAATAAAATGCATTAATTTATTTGTGTTAGTTGCAGAAAAGCCATATGCAGCTATAATTGCAATACTTAGCAACTTGCCATATTTGTGGGATTGGTTAGTAGAAGTAAGCAATAAGGATGTTGCTGTTGGAGTGTGTACCCGCCTGCTAAACTTTTAAAATGTCAATCAATTGTCTGCAGGATGTCAGAGTTGTCTGACATCTTTTAAATGAACTGACAAAGACGATTTATGGTAAAACTTTAAGATGGCGTATAGCAAATATACACAAGTATATATACAGATATTCTCACTTGAACTTATACTACCGGCTCTTAACTATTTACTTGACCAAATAACATTACAATGAAAAGGAGAAGGAAAAGAAGTTAAAAGCACAAGTACTGAGGACATCATGAAGTTGCATATAAAATTTCAACCAGACAGACAGTGTGTCTCCCTGTGTAACAGTTTTACAAATAAAGTTTGATGGACATACATATGTATGTATGAAATATTTTTTTTTTTGCTAAGTTGCAAAATTATTTAATATAAGAAAAATTTCTATAGAAATTAATATAAATTTTATATATACATAAGATGATTTGCTCTTATTTTTAACTTTCAGTTTTACAAAAATTAAAGCAAACATATATTGATTTGTTTTTGTATTTTTTTTTTAATTAATATTGACATAATTCAATTGGAGCTCTTGTTAAAGTGTCAACAACTGAAATCTATAGTTAATGTTAGCAGTTCAATTACATTTTACAAAATTTTTGCCACTACCACCGCTAAACTGCAGCCATGTATCGGCATCATATAAACGATACCTTTTTGTTTCATATTTCTTTGATTTTAGTCGTCCCTTACCTGCTCCGTTAATGTCAACGTCATATTCCACACTTTTATCGTCATCATCGTTGCGGCAATAATCACTCCACGGCCACTTGACTACTGTCGGCCAAAAGCTTTGTTGGATTTTTTTCGTTGTGCCTTTCAGTTTTGTTTTGTATTTTAATTTGTTTTTTTCCTTTGCAAACATTGTTGTATTTAGTTTCATTTAAATGACCATCTGTCTATTCATTCATTTGGAAAATATTTAATTAATTTTTGCCAATATTTTATATATCAAAAACCTGTACCACTTTTATTCATAACGTCGTCGTAGTTGGGGATCCAGTTCCACAAAAAAAAAAAAAAAAAAAAAAAACAATCACATTGCAATTATATTTCAAACTACACCACACCTACTAAGAATTCCCAATATTATTGCACAATGCACAATGGGTTACAGTAAGAAAATTTGTGTATATACATATACATATGTTATGTATGTTTGAAAGCTATGGACTCTTAATGAAATTCTCACAGGATATTACTGATGGTGTGAAAGGAACACAAGGCTATATTTTTTTAAATATTTCAAGAGGGCATGGCACTTACCATATATAGAAAATTCTTATTAAGTTAAATTAATTTAATTTAAACACTTTATGGTTATGGTTAGAAAGAGATAATATAAAATAGATAACAAGTGGGCGTGTAAGCTCATATACTCGTACATACATATGAGGAGCAGCAGAACAAAACGCATTTTTTCGCATTTTTTGACAATTTGTTTTTTTTTTTGTTGGTATTTTTATAATATCTGGATTAAAATCTTCTATAAAAAAAATTTGTAGATTAATTTGTTTATTTTTTTTTTTATCAAAAAGATACTTTTTTTAAGTTCATAAATTTAAATGAGACATTTTTAGGTTTAATTGAACTGTAGTGAATTTTAATCAGAAATAATTTCTTAATCCATATTAAATTCATTAATTACAATTCCTATTGAATGAAATATTTTTATCAAGTAATGTGAGTTTCTACACCGAAAGAATTTTGCTTCATAAATCTAACGAAACAATTTCATTAGATTTTTTTCACAAATCTAATGATAATTTCTCAAATGAAATGAAAATTTCACGAATATTGTGAAAGAATTTCATGGGAATGACTTTGTTGGTATTCTAGTTTCGTAACAATATTTCGTTGGACTTGTGACAACAATATTTTAATATTATTAAGAAACCCTTTATATTTAAGAAATATTTTAATTCTTTAAAACTAAAAAAATAAATAAAATATAAGCAATTAAAAATTTCATTATGGCTATGAAATGTATTCGTTGTCCCAATGAAAATTTCATTGTAGTCATGAAAGTTTGATAAATTAATTGTATTTCAACAGTTTCCAACCAAAAGCTTACTTCAAAAGTAATTCTGTATGATTGTTTTTGTACTCTTTGTATGCTTATTTACACATACAATACATACAATGAAATAATGTCTGTGTTTTATCGAAATTATTTCTTTATTTGAATGAAATTATTTCGTTGTTTTAATGAAACTACTTCGTGGTTTTAATGAAATTATTTTGTCGTTTTAATGAAATTATTTCGCTACTTCGATGAAGTTATTTCATTGCATTGCTGACTCTGTTTAATATATTTGACGAAGTTTTCATTAAAATAATTTTAACAAAACTGGTTTTATTAATCCAACGAAGCGTGACGTTGCTTAAATTTTAATGAATTCTTTCATTGGATTAATCTCGAAATTGATAGAACTTATGAAAAAAAATTCTTTCAGTGTAAAGAAGGGAAGAAAAATTAAACTAGACTTTATTAGCCGGGTGAAATACCATTCAATAAGAATTGATATTACTGTACTTAAGCCCGATTAAGAAATTATTTGTGGTTAAGGTTCATAATTTTATTGAAAAAAAATAAAAATGCAAGTGTCTTTTAGACATTAAAGGGGCGAGTGGGCAAGGAATTTTATGTTAAAACACTATTTCTTTTAAATAACAACAGGAATGTAAAAATAATAAGATAAAAATAAGTTAAAGTTGTATTTAGATTCAAGGACTGCTGGCAAGTTCCAACCTCCACACACACTATGTATATTAACATGAAATATTAACACGAAGCCAAAAAGAGTTTTGCTGCAAATTTTAAGACATACGATTACTTTCTGACTCACTAAATATTATGAGACACTTGCGCTATAGTCAGATAGCTGATGTTCACTACACGAGAATACTTAAGTAACTAACTAGAAAAATCTGAAAACTAGAAGTTTTTAACCAGAAGTTAAGAATTAAGAAGTAAGCTTAAAGATTTTAACTCAAGCGATTTAATTGAAATTTGGCATACACATTGCGACACTGCAAGGCTATATATTTTTGTTTTTTTTTTAAACTGGGCGTTTCTCACAAAGTTTAACTAATAAACCTGAAATATTTTTTATGAATTAGACCGTTAGTCTTCTGTTCCAAATACTTGGGCATATCAGATTTTAGTATATTACTATTTATTTGCCATTAGCCGTTTCCTACGAAACTTTACATGAATTATATTATTAACACCGGCCATAGCATAATTTTCATTTGAAAATATTAAAATTATATTTGGTCTAGAGAGCTAAAGTTTAATAGCGTAGACAGCGTTAATTTGCATTAATGTGAATTAAAAATTTACCCTGACATTTGATTTGCATTAAGGAAACACAATCTGTGCATTTTTTTCGTACCACACACTTCGATAATTTTCCTTGGAAATACATATTAAAATGGAAAAAATGTGTCTTGATTTTAACATTTCTTTGTTCTTTTTCTAAAAACAATTAAAATAACTTATATTTCCTGACTGAATCACATTTTAATTTTGAAAACTAAAATAATTTGCCAACATTTGATTGATTGTTGACGGTGTTACCATATTAGGACGGTGTTATCATATAGCTAAATTCAGTATTAATTCACTCTCATTTAGTGCATTTACGATAAATCTAACACACAAGTAGTTCTATTTGGGTTACGAAAAATCGTAAAACCTAGAAATGTAAACCGGGTAGGCGGGAACACGCCCTTAAAACTTAAAATTAAAATTAAGGCATTTACACGCGAGCGATTTTATTGAAACTGCAAACGCATTGCACTAAGGTAAGGCTACAATTGTATATCTTTAAATGTGGGCGTGATTACGCCCATAATATCTTAACCATCTGTTTCTTATATATTTTACATACATATTATATTTTAATCTTTTACTTTTGTGTACCTCCATAGACGTCTCCTACGAAATTTAACATTAATCGTGACCCTGGCCATAGCAGAATCAGGAGTTTAAAAGAGTGGGTGGGGTTACAGTCAAAAGAACTTAAAATTATGTTGTGCCCTAGAGAGCTGAAATTTTGAAACATAAAAGGCTTAGGAGAGTTAGGAAATGAAAAAAATTCGAAAACATTGTTTTTTTAAAAAACGTAGAGTAGAAAAATCGAAAAACACCAAAGCCTCTAACCTTCAAGGGTGTGGCCACTCCCTTAAAACTTAGAATTGTAAATTAAAATTGATTAATCAACACAGAAGCATCCATTGAAACTATTCATGTACATTGCACTTAGGCAAAGCAACAGTTTTGCGCGTTCAAAACTTATTACTTTAAGCACTAAGGGCCATTTTCACAACTTAACTTTAGATAAAGGTAGGATTTTGTCTGCCCGATAAATATTTTTACATTATTACAACTTAAATTATTTATTGGTATTATTATCAATAATAATAATATTTAATGGATAAAAATGTAATAAATGAAGATTTTATAATGCAAAGCCATTTATCGGGCAGACAAAATCCCACCTTTAGCTAAAGGTAAGTTGTGAAAATGGCCCTTAGACTAAGAAGTCTAGTCTAGTTAGAAAAGTAGACGGGACCACGACTACTAAGCTTAAAGTTGTTTCTATGTATTTTTCCCCAAACAATTCCAACGAAAGTTCGTACATTGTTGTTACTCTCATAATGCCATAATATGGCATTTTGGAAGGTATGCTAGCCTACACTCAGCAACCCATTATTTTTATGTAACTATAAAACTGGCAAAAAGTAAACTCTTAAAAAAAAGAGTCAGATGCTCACAAAACACATATGTGAAAAAAGTTTGTCACGTCAATGTAGCAGGTTGTCTAAAATTTAGATGACACCCTGACGATGACAAAATTATATTATTATATGATTAATAATTTCATTATAATGGATTAAAGTTAGATTTATATATTTTCTTTAATTAAAAAATAAGAATTTGCAGCATAAATGTGCAAAGGCGAGATTTTATCATAGTGCCAACAGTCCACCACTTTATTTCAAAAATATTTAACCCATAGTGTTGTAATGTTATATAAAAAAATTTTAAATAAGTTGTGGTAATGTTATAATATTTGAAATGTACAAAAATCTAACATACCTTTTCGGTACGTTAGACACATTGATATATTAACGCCACCATAATTTTCAGGCAAATAATATAGACACAAACACACACACACACGCATTCACATACTGTAATACAAAAATAAAACTTGTCGCTCATTTAATGGTCTGGACAGTTTTAGTTTTATGGAAAACTAATGATTTGGATTGTGTAAATTGAAATAAGAGTGCAGGCAGACATACAAACGTACATACATACATACTACATATGTACATATGTATGTAATTATGTACCCTCTCGGAGAATGTGTGGTTGACTAGAAAAATATTTAACTTATAGTTAACTCTTCTTAGACCGACTAAAAGCTAAGTGCAATGTCATCCAGGACAAACTAAAAATTAATTGTTAAGTTGAGTACGTAATCCAATTTGATGAGAGCCAACAAATTTATTTATTCTCAGCTGCTTTGAAACTCATTTGAGTTTTATATTAAGATTATGCTGTATTATTTTTGATAATACCTTAGCTGAGTGGTAGCGCGTTGAGTACACAACATGTGATGATACATGTTCGAAACACAGAAAAATTTTTTCATTTACTAACTACCAGGTGACTTAAAAAAATCAACTTTAAGTTAGCTGAAAATAATGCAGAGTGAGACAATTGACTACCAACTAGGACATTGCAATGTTAAAATAGTCAGTTGATTCAGTCAGTACTGGTTGCGAAATAATTAGCTTAAAGTTAGTTTAAGGCTAACGTAATTTCCGACAGGGTAGGTACGAAAATACATGCATACAATATATATACATATGTACATATATAAATATGCATGTGTATATTTATGTATGGGCCAGTGTGTGTCTTTGATATTAATATCAATAAAACAGTTTAATAAATCAAATAAAAAGGTCAAAATTTAATTAATTGAAAGATTTTGACATCAAAATTAGAAAAAACACTCAAATGAGTTTTTATCAAAGTGTATTATTATATGAAATAATAAACGAAACTTCCACTTACCTTTTTATGTGAATAACATTGTTGGCATATTGTATAAGGGAAATTAATGTCATCACAATTTATTAATATATAAAAATCTGCAATTGACAAAAAAAAACAATAATTGATGGATAAAAATTATACTAGTACATGCTCGTTTTAAGCTTAAGTTAACTTATAAAGCTAAATGAAAATAGTTCTAAAAAATGCATGCATGTTTTATAAAAAGAAGGAAAATTTTTTTTTTTATAAAAAAAACTTTCCTGCACACACATGCATAAGTAAAACTAAACTCAATGACAGCTCATTCGTCAACTGTTAAACAAAAGAAATTTATAAAGGAAAATTTTGAACTTTTACATCAACAACAATTTCTTAGTTTTTATTTTTATTTTTTCTAATATTGTTGCTGTTGTCTTTTTTCCAAGACATCTTTCTCAGCCATCCATTCATTCATTCATCCAATTCTTTCATCTCTAACAGATATAGTTAGACACACACACACACACACAAGCACTCAGGCAGATTTAAACTTACACAACCTTACAAAAGTCCCTAGACGCCATGGGTGACGTTTGTTATAATATTGATGCAATGTCTTTTACATTGCATCATCTTAGTGGACTTTTTATCTTGAGTTGTTGTTTTTTATTTTTTATTTTTATTTTTTATTTTTTTATTTTTTGATACACAAACATACATATGTACATTTTTCTCTGCAGTTGCAGTACAAAGAAAGTAATAAAACAACAATGACGATGAATGCTTTCAAAATCCATAAAGGAGATCTATCAAACTAAAGATGCATTTGTGCAATTTGTGTATGTGAAACTGTAAGGAGAGAGAACTGTAAAGGAATTAATTCATTTAACCAAGAATTTATAAATAAATTTTTTCTTCCAGAAACGGTGTATTATAATAACCATTAGCAATGCCATGCATAGCTTTGCAATAAATTTTAATGAGTTTATTTGTGATAACAATAATGTAACAAAAATTAAACATTTCAAAAGTTCTGGGCAATTTTTTTTTTGCAAGAATAGCCTAGAAGATATTAAATCAAGTCACCTTCCAAGTGAAAAAAAAACAACCAAATTAAAATCCCGCTAGCCGTTTGGGAGTTACGGTGTTAAAGACACATATATTCAACAAAAAAAAACTACAGAAAAATGTGATAAATGGTGGTTAAATTTTTAGGGTCGATGTTGGATGTGAACCATACCTAAGCGTCAAGATTATTCTGCATTTCATTTGACATTTCTCAATTTCGGACTGAGTCAATTTGAACCATGGAAAGATAAACAATCGAGCAACGCGTTTTCAGGCCTATTATGAAAATCGGCGTTCAAATCAAAATGTATATCGTGCACTTCGTGATTTTTCCAGTCAGCAAAATCGGCCAAATGTGCGTAAAATCGGAAAAATCGTGCAAAAATTTGAGCAAACCGGGTCTGTAGGAGATGTGAAAACACCAGTGCATGCTCTTACAGCTCGTACTGCAGAAAATAGTGCTGCTGTTCGCGATAGTGTGGCTGAAGAGCCGCCCACCTCAACTCGTCGTCATGCCCAACAATTGCACCTCTCACGCTCGTCGTTGATGAAAATTATGCATAAAAACTTGCATTTACACGCTTACAAGGTGCCATTGATTAAAAACTAAAGCGTCTTGACCATTCCAAGCGCCGTGAATGGTCAGAATGGTAGCAAGAAATGGCAACAGTGAATGAAAATCATCTTCAGTTATGAAAAACATTTTCACCTCAGTAGATTCCTCAATAACAAGAATTGTCGCATTTGGGCAAATGATAATCAAAGAGTGATTGTCGAAAAACAATTACACCCACAAAGAGTAACTGTTTGTTGCGGTTTATGGCTTGGCGGCATCATCGAACCGTATGATGACGAAATTTTTATGGCCCGAATTGGAAGATATGGAGGTGGACGATATGTGGTTTCAACAGGACGGTGCCACTTGCCACACAGCTAACGAAACAATGGCTCTTTCGCGCGACAAATTCAATGACCGTGTTACCTCACGTGGTGGAGAAATCAATTGGCCTCCAAGATCATGTGATTTGACACCGTTGTACTTCTTTCTTTGGGGTTATTTGAAAGAAACGGTCTACGTCATTAAGCCAGCAACAATTCAAGAGCTAAAGGATGAGATAATTCGACACATTAACGACATAGAACCACAATTATGCCTCAGCGTTATCAAAAATTTGGACCATCGAATAGAGCTGTGCCGCCGAGGTCGCGGCGGCCACTAGGCCCATCCATATTTTGTTCCATACATAACTGAACCATACCAAATTATCATAATAAAAAGAAATTACAATTTCTTAAATAATTTGTGTTTTATTCAAAATCAACATCGGTCCTTAAAATTTAACCACCCTTTATATTCTAAACGGCTAGACCGATTTTCTTCAAAGATAGCTAGAAACACTCTCGAGCAAGTCTTCTTTCAAACTGAAAACAGCTAAATTAAAATCGGTGCAGCCCTTTGGTCTGTGCTTAGACTTGTACAGACATACAGACACCCTTCTTTTTGGTCGCGTTAAAAAAAAAATCAAAAAGAAGGCAAGAATTTAAAAATTTAACACTCTTCAAATTTCCCTTTAAAATTTAAACTGTCTAAAAGACAATAAGATGGTTTAGTCTAAAGTTCGCACTTGAAATACAAAATGAATAATAAATTAAACCTAAAAATAGAAAATTGGTGGTACTGGTCACTAGTGAGACAAGTAGAGTGAAGTCCTACTGAATTAGAATAGCACCAAAAAATAAATAAAAAACTAATGGGAATATGATGAAGCAGAAAAAAAACTGTGCCAGAGTTTAGCAATTTATCATTTTATTATCAGAATTCGAAAGGTCAAAAGAATGCAATCTTTATATTTTAAAATTTTTTAACAATAAATTAAACCAAAAAAATGCAAAATTGGTGGTACTGGTCACTAGTGAGATTAATGTAAATTTTTAACACAATAAGCAGAATATGATCAAAAGAATCAGCTGGAAGTCATTGCATTATGTAATTGGAATCCTGGCAGGACTTTAGCAGTTTATTACCAAAGAATTCTATGCGAGAAAAGAATACAATCATTCATAAATGTGTGTGTCTTAAGATTTTTCATATGTACATCCTGCATGTGCTCAATGTGATGTGGTGAGCAAAAGTTCATTCTAAAAACTTAGCGCACCATAATCTATCTTATGTGTCCTGCATGTTTAGAAAATGCATTCATATTCATACTGACTCTCATATAAATACATATGGTAATATATGTATATATTTGCTGCTAGATTTTTTTAGAAATAAAACATACTTTCGTAAAAGAAAATAAAAAAGACTGCAACAAAATGGAACAGTAGAAGACAAATCTTTATATTTTCTTCTTTTTTTAGTTTTTATAATACATATTTTTCTGCTGGACAGCTTCAGCACTTGACGTTGACATATCAATCGACTATATGGCAGTCAATGTAAAGGGCATCATAATATGGCTGCTGGTAATAATGGAAGTGATTCTAAAGGAACAGGTTTTGAGTGCTTGTTAAATTTTCCTTTTTAGTTAAGATTAAAAGAATATGAATAATTTTTTAAAGTATTAAAAAAAATTATGGCTTAAATTATTGTATTTTATTATATTAGAGTTGCCTTTAAATTCCCCATAAAACTAATCATTTTTTTACAAGCTCTTTACTTGTGTCTCCAGCAATTGATTTTATTTGATAAATCTTCCTGCTGATACAATTTTCTTGCTTTCAATTTTGATATATGACCAACTCGACTCTGTTTATAGTTTATGCTTGCCTTGAAACTTCAATATGTTTTCTTTTATGTTTAATTTGATCGTTAGTCTTGTGCTATTCACTCTCATTACTCCTACAGATAGTAGCATATGTGAAGAAAAGTTTTTGAATGATTTTTCGTTTTTATTTAGTTTTTGTGTCTTCATCTTCTTAGCAATGGCTACTGAGTTTCATCAGTTTTTGATATGTGAAAAAAATAAATAAAAAGAAAAATCTTTAAAGTTTATCAAACTCGTCAATGGTCTAATAAAGCACAGGGAGTGTAAAATTTACTTGTGTGTACATTGGGGGGAAGTGTGAAATGAAGGCGAGAAAAGAAAAAAATATTTTGATTTATAGGATGGATGATAAAGGAGTCTCATGAACTTTTAAAAACTGCAATAGAGGTTCATAAATGAAAGGCAAATATAACCAGCTGCTAGAAAGGGGCAAAATCTCAAATAAATAAACGTTAACATATTAAATATTATAATAGTAATTAGATTAAGCAACAAATGAATCAACAACAGGGAGATATAGAAAAATACAATATGTCTCAAAGTTTTGATATGTTATTTTAAAAAGAATTGAGATCCACATCTCTTCCTCTCGCTTTAGCAAATTCTTGTGCTGAATTGGCATCGGAAAACTTACAATCCAGGTTTTTTATATGAAGTAGGTGGTTTGCGCTGTTGTATACATCTCTACGAGGAACTTTATTGTAGAACATTTTAACCCTCTAAGTTTTTTTTTGTATGGTTCTTTTGCGGGCCCCTCGCAAAGAGACCAAAAATACGATACAATAAAATAAGACCATCACTCATAAAAATATTAAAAAATAAATATTCTTGAAATGGTAAGTTATACTTACAAAAACATTTACCAACGGTAAATCAATAATTGTGCTTCTCATATTCCATTTCCTTAAACATTCATATTGGACCTTATCGTGGTTGGCGTACTTCAACTTCGACTGCGATATTTTGGTCTTAGATTAACAAGAAAATATTAAATAGCTGATATTACACTTAGAGAAAAATTACGATCTAAATTTAAGAACAAAATTCTTGAATTTAGATTGAAGAAATCTTAATATTTCAATCTAGAAATTAGATCAGTCAGATTGATGTTCTCAAATTTAAGCCTAAATTCTTAATTTATTGAATGAATTCTTAAAATCATTAACGTGGTCTTAATTTTAAGATTATATTCTTAAATTTTTAAGAATATGATCTTAATTTAAGATTTTTAATACAAACAAAATCTTACATTCGATCTTAAAATGAGATTTTATTCAGGATTACATTCTTAAATACGATCTTTAAAAAAAATTAACGGCCTTATGTAAAAGCAAAAATTGGCATGAAGTTAGCATAAGTGACGAACGAAATTGAATTGGGTGTTAACGAGTTCCTTTATATAATTTGACATTTAAAATGGTCGCAATACGTGACTGACCTAAGTCCTAGCGTGATTTTTATTGTAAAGTTTCATGGTAAAACTTTTTAAGATCATGTTCAATTTTGCCACTTATGCTAACCTCATGCCAATTTTTGATTATACATAGGGCCGCAAGATTTTATTATTGTATCAAGAATTTTCGCATTTAACAGACTATTAAGATTGAAATGATTTGATTTTGAAGGTAAAATCTTGATTTTAGCACGTCTTTTCCCTTGGTGCAGGCATTAATGCTGATGAACTGCATGCTGGCTCAGAAAAATGCATTATTTCTCAAATTTAACTTTTTTTGCTTTCTTTCTAAAAATCTCATAAATTTATAAAATATTTCTTTCTATAACAATAATACAAAAATACAGCGGTTTGAGCCTAATTAAGAAATTATTCTTTGATTAAAAATATTTTAATGCATTTTGTTTAAGAAGTAACACTCGGGCAATGACTGCCACTTACTGTTACTAAGTGTTACCTTCTTTAGGAAAAGGGTAGTAATGGAGAAGACAGATAGGTGATGAAAGAAGAGATATATAAAAGCTTCATTCTTTTACAACTCTGATTGTTGCATGTTTTTAATAATGTAGTATTACAGCGCCTCTGGTGTCAATGAGCCGTATTAAATTTTTGAAGCTGTTTTTAGTAGCCATTTTATGGGTTAGTTTACTTTAACCATAAAGCAGGACGCTCTGATGTTACATTAGCATTATTATCAGTAGAAGTTGCTATAGTTCAGTGACTATGTTTGGCACTGACACAAAGGGAGACTAATGCACATTAGAAGATTGCGTGGTGCTGTTATTTAATGACTGCCGAAGACGGGTTCAAATCCAGGACCTACGTTTTTTTATTCGAGGCGCTAACTACTTCAGCCAACATCGACCTAAACATTAGACTTCAACTCCAGAAATCACTAAAAACTTTAAATTAGTTGAAAGGTTGATTTCATTCATTCCTTTTTATGTATATACTGTTTTCAATATTATTATTTGTATTAATTCCATTAAGGATATATTAGAACTGCTTCCTGAAATACTTCCGGAAGTGCTCCCGGAAATACTTCTAGAACTGCTTCTGGAAGTGATTGCACAAGTGGTTCTGGAATTGCTTTTGGAAGTAATTCCAGAAGTGCTACCAGAGCTGCTTTCGGAAGTGCTTTCAATATTGCTTCCAGAAGTGGTTATAGAAGTGTTTCCAGAGGTTCTTCAGGAAGTACTTCTAGAAGTGCTTGCAGAAATGCTTCCAAAAGTGGTTCTAGAGTGCTTCCGGAGGTAGAAGCACTTCTGGTGCTTCCTGTGCTTCCGGTAAGTATTTTATTTACTAAGTCATATTTTTTACGAATTTTCTAAAAAAAATTCACAAAAACAATTCAGATATACTGTAAATGTAGTTTAATAGTATGATTCGTTGTTTTCATTTTCCACTAGAAGAAGGGTTTGTGGCCAGAGTGAAGGTTTTTATGAAGAAACCCCTTAATTTCAGTACAAAACCAAAAAAATATATCGCATGCAATATTTTTACAAAATGAATTTAACTCGATGAATTTATCTTCACTCACATCATTTTAAAGCAGAGCTGGCCACCGAGAGGAACACGAGAGATATGTATACGCGTATGTGTATTCATTTGTATAAGAAACCGATTGATGTCCGGCACTCTGGTGCTAATTTGGCCAGCGTAGTTTTAAAGCCTTATAGATTTAGGATTATCGTCTTGTTTACGATGTTCCCATATTTTTTTTTTAATTCACGTAGAAATGCTTTATTTTTAAAATACGATTATATCAAAATCTAACTCATATATTTCTTTGGTCGAGATATTTAGTAGATTACATTTGAACAAATCGAAAAAAACAAATTATATTATGCACCATTTTAGTTTAAAGTTGTACAAATTTCGGTTAATATACAAATTTATTTAACATTTATTCAATATTTATTGGGGATTTTTTAAGATTTGTTTGATATTTTGAAGCAAAAAAGTCATTTAGACAGACCATTTTCATAATTTAGGGCACATACATATACATATGAACCACTCAATTGCGTGAAAAAATAAGTAATTTCTTGCTTAGCACCTTTTTCAAAAATAAAATACAAGCGTTTCTCTACAAAATTGCATCGTTAGATTTTTTAAGCTGAGTGGTCAGAAAATAGGGGTTTTGGGACTAAAATCCCACTGTGCAGCCAACGTCTTTTCTAACTGAACCATAATTTTCGTAACAGTACTGCACTATTTTCAGGCTTTGTATAAGTTTCCGTTTATGAAAAACCAGGCTCAACGCAAAGAAAGTAACAGCCACCAAAATAGCGCACATACAAAGCAGTGTTGCCAGGTTTTGAATTTCTCACAAAAAAAAAAAAATACGTGCATTTTTTCTATATTAAAGGTTAAAATCAAAATTGCCATGTTTACCTTCCTTTTTAGCAACAAAATTCTCGGTTTAATTAAACCTTTTTCTTGATGCTGATGGACATCACTGCATTAGTTTTCATAAACAAAATCAAATTTTGTCATGTATAAATTTTAATGGCTTCAGTCCATTATCTGTCATCGTGTTGTATTTGTTTTTTGCGTACGCTTTTACAAGATAACAATAAAAAAAATTTAATTACTTGTATTCATTATAATGTCTGTGTTTCCTCCCATTCCTTCGGAATGATGAGAGCGCAAAATAATGTGACAAAAACGCAGAAAAATGACAAAAATTAAAAAACCAACCATTTCCTCTTCTTAATTTTCTGTGTCGCTTCAGGTTTAATCAAACTCAAATGAAAATTAAAATAAAAATACGCAACACAACAAAAATAATAATAATGAAACAAGATGAAAAGTGGTAAAGAAAGAAAATTAAAGGCTTAAAAAAATTTAGATTTTAAAAGCAACGTTAAAATGGTGTTTGTGATATCTTAGCAAAATTTACAGAATTGATTATTAAAATTCTATAGCTTCCAATGACATACAAATTGGTCACCATATTAATAAAAAAAATTAAATATATTTAAAATCTACTTTAAGACAATTTTGTATGAAAAATTTAAAATAAAATACATTTCAAATTCATTTTAAATTTTATGAATATAGTGATTAATGTGTAAGAAAATTTTCAGCCAAATACTCCCGACCAAGACCATTATTTTTTTTATTTTTTAATTAATGCCTGTACAAACCACTGTTCTAGCCATAAACAAACATAACTTTAAAATAAAAATAACGGAATAAAGGAAACTTATAAAAATACACAACAAACTTTGAGGATGAGTTCACCTTCTCCTTCACTTTATACTCTGTATTTCACGAGTAATTTTTTCATTCATATATTTTTTTTTTAAATTTTTTATTATTATTATTTTAGCAGCAGTTTTGTTGTTGCGTTTGCATAATAATGATGATAATGATTTTATTAAAGAAAAGAGACTGTTTTGTAGTGTTAATGGAAAGTCATTGTGCATCTTCTTACTGTTCAGTTTAAACATTTCATATTTTTTTTTATGTGAAGTTCTAGACATTATGGGCAAAGAGTTGGGAGTATGGAGTGACTGCGTTAGTTATTGTTTTGAGGTCATTTTTACAATTTGATGCTTGGGTCGGAATGGGTTTGTGTGTGTATGTTTATTATTATTTTGTGTTAAGTTTTTTCCCTCTATTGTCCGCTAATTTTTTAACATAATTTTTTTTAGCAAAAGAGAATAGATAGAAAGCAGACAAATTAGACAATGTGTCAATGTATTTATTTTATTTAGTAATTTTAATTAATAGATTGATGTTAGTTTAAGGAAACAACATAATATTTGAAAAGTTAAGTGCAATTTAAGAAGTAAAGGTGTGAGGGTTTGTACCCAGCAAAATATTAGACATTACCATTTGAACTACTTGTCATATAATGATATTTTTTTTCTGATTGCCAAATTTAAATATGTATACATATGCTTACAAATCACCGTAAGAGGTAAACTCTTGAAATTTTAAAATATGCTAAAACTACAAAATCCTAAAAACCTAAAATCGAACAAAAGAAAAAAATCGCAAAAACCCAAAAATATCGCCAAAACCAAAAAAAAAGCGGCAACCTAAAAAAATCTTTAAAATTAAAATAAATCGCCAAAAACCAAAAAAAAAACGCCAAATGAAAAAAAAATCGAAAAAACCGAAAAATTTCACCAAAACCCAAAAAATATCGCCAAACCCAAAAAAAAATTGCCATATGGAAAAAGTCGGTAAAATTAAAAAAAAAAATGCCAGACAGTAAAAAACGCCAAAAAAAAGGTACCAACAACCTTCAAAAATTGTACTTTTTTGACCTTAATTGTACTCAAAGATTTTTTAGTCAAAATTACGTATTTTTATTTGTTTTTATTAAAGTAATCGACTGGCTATCCAATCGTTTTCAGAAATGTCCTTGTAAGTTGGGATGTTAAAGCATATGGCTATACCTGTTTAAGTTGAAATATCAAATACATATACAAGTTAATAGCATTTGCTCTAGCATCCGAATTTAGAAGAAAAATGATTTGGAAAAGGACGAGTTCTAATTTTTTGATTTTATCGCTTTCTTCTGCTTTCACAAGACTGTTTTCAAGTCAGAAGAATATGAGTTTCATGGTCCAAAAGTGAAAATTGATATATGAAAGCGTACTTTTTTCAAAAAGTACTATTTTTTATAAAACGTACTATTTCTTAGATGTACCTTTTTTGTTAAAGAGATTTCTTAAAAAAGTTAATTTTTTTTTTAAGTAACTTTCTCCAAAAAGTACTTTCTCCAAAAAGTACTTTCTCCAAAAAGTACTTTCTCCAGAATGTACTTTCTTCAAAAAGTACTTTTTTCTAAAAAGTACCTTTTGTAGAAAGTACTTTATTTAAAAAGAATCTTTTACTTAAAAGTACTTTTCCCAAGAAGTACCTTGTTTTAAAAAGTGCTTTTCCCCAAAAGTACATTTTTCTAAGAAGTACCTTTTTCTAAAAAGTACCTTTTTAAATAGCGCTTTTTCCAGAAAGTACTATTTTCTAAAAAGGACCTTCTGCAGAAAGTACTTTCTACGAAAAGTACTATTTTCCAAGAATTACCTTCACCAGAAAGTACTTTCTTAAAAAAGTACTTTTTTCAAAATAGTACCTTCTCCAGAAAGTACTTTCTGCAAAAAGTACTATTTTCTGAAAAGTACCTTCACCAGAAAGTACTTTCTTCCAAAGTACCTTTTTCTAAAAAGTACTTTCTTCAAAAAGTACTGTTTTTAAAAAAGTACCTTCTTCAGAAAGTATTTTCTTTAAAAAGTAGTATTTTCTAAAAAGTACTTTTTCCAGAAGTACTTTTTTGCTAAAAAGGGATTTTCCAAAGAAGTATCTTTTTCTAAAAAGTACCTTCTTAAGAAAGTATTCTCTTCAAAAAGTACATTTTTCAAAAAGGTACTTTTCCCTTCAATGCCAACGATTAGCAACACACTATATGATAATGAACTAAGATTTAAAATGTTTCAATTATATGAATTATCTGGAATTTTAAACTTTTAAGACCGTTTCCCGCATTTACCCTTTTAGTAGCTGTTTTGGGCCCTTCGAAAAAATAATAATATTCTTACCTAAGCTTCTACTGAGCGGTTGGAAGCAAAAGCAAAGTATTTTACATGTATGTATTTGTGTACACTACAATTAATTTAAAAGTACCGAAAACGGGTATAATTTTACCCCTTATAGCCGCAGATGTTCAGAAAGTGTCAAAATTTATTCGAGATTCTGTACAGAAGAAAAGAACGCCCAAAAAGCTTTCTGCTACATTCACTAATTTAGACGATATTTCGTTGCAAAAAAGGTACCAAAATTCAGTTTTTATAACCTTTCAACGCCTAAAAGTACACATATTGAAAAAGTACTAGCACGTGTCGGCTTATTTTTTATAAGCATTCGTATGCTTTTAGAATTTTTAGTCTATCCACCGTAGTTTCTGAGATATGATGATACGAATTCGAATTTCAAAAAAAAAAAATCCTTCTTAGTGGATCTATGCATCGAAAGAGGAACCTACACACCCAATTTAAGTTTTCTAGCTATAGTCGTTAACAATAAAATCTCCTTAAAAAAATTTAGTATTTACTTTGGACTACATATTTTTTTTAAATTTAATCGCGAATTCTATTTTCTTTTCGTTTGCGAATTTTATTTTTAAATTTGCAGAGGAATTTTATTTTGCATTCTTGGATTTTTTTATTCGTTCGCAAATTTTATAAATAAAATTTATAAATAAATTTTGCGAATTAAAAAGAATAATTCTTTACAATATTGAAAATAAAATTCGTTCGAATTAAATTCGTTTGCGAAAGAAATCAATTCGAGCACTCTTCCTACCCTGAAAAAAACCTTATCCTGAACAATTTAATTTGTGTCGCTTACGATTAAATTGAAAATAAGGCTCGATATGAATTTATATACGTAAGTATATATGCACAATATAAAGGGTGTCCCAACAAGAACGCAAGATCTAAATTTTAAATAAAACACAGATATTAAAAAAAAAAATCGTGAAACTTTATTATATCGTAAAGTACACAAAATGAGGTTATCTGTTGAACAACAAGTCGGGCAGATGGCCGCCGCGACTTTGCTGGCACACACGCGATCTTTTAATGAAATTTTCAATGGCCGTTTTGCATAAATGCTGCGGTATTTCATTAAGGCAGCGTCCAATTTCCTCTTTCAAGGCTTGAGTCGTCGTCGGCTTATTCGCTTAAGCCATCGACTTCAAAAAACCCCAAAGAAAAAAGTCTAATTGTGTTAAATCGCACGATCTAGGCGGCCAATTCTGGTCTCCAAAACGCGAAATAACACGACCGGGAAATGACTGATGTAGCCATTGAATTGTTTCTCTGGCTGTATGACATGTGGCGCCGTCTTGTTGAAACCACATGCCCTCCACATTCATTTCATCAATTCTAGGCACGAAAAAACTGGTTATCATTTCACGATACCCAACACCATTGACTGTTTGCGCTTGACCTGCGTTTGAGCGACATCACCACATACAGCTGCGACATTTTCGGTCGATCGACCTGGTCGAAGGCGCGTTGTTGTCTTTACATCACTAACAGACCCAGTTTCGGCAAATTTATCCATTAATGTCTTTACAGTTGACTCTTTTGGAGCATTATTGTGACCGCAAATTGATCGCAAATATGCGAACTTTAGCCGCAAAACTTTCACTATTTTGGTAAAACAATTTCACAATGAGAATGCGTTGTTCATTTGTGTAGCGCTCCATTTTTACTAACCTCGTATCTTCTACTAGCAAACAATAACAATTGTTCAAATGTCAAACAATGGCACTTCGAATGGCGCCAAATTTAAATCGTTCGTTCTTGTTGGGACACCCTTTAAAATATATTTTTGCGCAAAATATCTACGTAAAAATCGCAGTTTTCAAAAAGATATTCGGCCTTATTCCCTTTGGCGTGTATGTTTTAAAACGAAACTAAAAGTACAATTTGAGATCCCCATTGGCGTTATCGAGGTTTATTGAAAGTGTATCGGTATTCTACATTTTGAAACGAAGGTAACATCGACAAAGAAACATTCCTTCTTTGCCGTCGCCATTTTTAGCAACGAATTTGAAACGAATAGAACAAAATAAATAAAAACAACAAAAGTAAGGGAATTTGAAATTAAAGTTTCTGAAATGGTAAAAAAATGCATAGGCAGAGGGTTTTCGATCGATCAAACTCCTGATTTTCGATCATTTTCACAAAGAAGTTTCGTGATGGAGACGGCAAAATAAAATTTCGTTATGAAATTTTTGTGAGAAATTAAAGTAATTCACAACGCTTAGTTGATGTGATCCTTGCACAAAAAATTGTAGAGCACTCGTTTGATTTCTTCCGGGACATACTGAAAGGTAAATTTGTTCATTCTGAATGTGTTCACAAACCATACGCGTGTACATATACATAAAGTTGCTTATATATTATATTCTTGAAAAATAAAATTCAGTATTCGCCATTCATTGATTTTTCGTTTAAAATTAAAAAACAATTCAAGAAGTTTAAAAAATGTCAAAAATAACAACGTTAAGCTATATACCAACATGTCTTTACTTCGTTTCAATATATTTCAAGAATGCCAACTTGGCAACGAAGCGACTATAAAAACGACAACAACATAGAAACGACATTTAAAACGATAACGCCAATGTGAATAGGGCCGACTATTCAATCTAAACATTTTTGTATTTATTTTTGACAAAATTACATATGTAATTCCACCAAGCTGCTATATGATGTTTTGATCGTGATATTATGAAATGATACATACGGGTACACATTTGGTTCATATGTAATAAGGCTATATAATCTACAGATCTTACCTTATAAAATAATGAAAATGGATATTAATTATGGGTACCCATTTTTCAGGCTAGTGCCGTTAATACAAAGCCTTTTCACAAAACTTAGTTTCATCCCATTAATTAACCATGGGATGGTTTTTACTCTAAACAAAAATGGTTATATAAAGTATTTCCTCAAAAAGTAAAATTTAAAAGTTATGGTGCCAAAAGTGTTTATAGGCAAGATATGTTATTTTTTTTTTCGAATAAAGTACAATACGCAATTCCGTGATTTTGTATGCCCAGTCTGTCAGACACTGTCGGTGGAGTCATAAATTTTTTTGGTGCATATAATGAAATCATGTATAGAAATGTATGGGATCATAAATGGGAAAATTATTGTATATGAGTTGATATATGGACTAATATATAAAATGTATGGATCCATACATAGATATACTATGTAATATACTGGGTCCTATAAATAAATCACAATGTATGCACCAGAGAATGATAAAATTATCGTTTTAATTTCCTGTAGAGTATTGGGCGTGAAACAACTATGAATGCGTACAGTTAAAAATAAAACTCATACTGATACACAAACATAATGGTCAAGTTTAAACTGTTCATACATATTCTTTCACCTCCGCAACATAAACGACTATAACTAAAATGTCTACACTGCATCAGCTACAATAAACGCATAGGTATAAAAATACTTTGAGTATTTATTCGGCTACACATGAGTATACACAGGAATATTTTTTTTGCACATACATCAAGCATGAGTGCTGCAAGAAAATTCAATTGGTATAACGCTAATCTGTGTTGTGCTGTAGGTGCTCAATTGATTGCATGACAGAGGGTCTGTGCCAAACGGTAGCAAAGTACTAGCGTAAGTAAATTTTTGACATTTCTGATGTGAATCAGTGCTAGTAGAATTTTTGCCACAACAGATAAATAAGAAGCATGGTATCATAAAAGGCAAAACCATCGCCGTCGCTTCGAGCCACCGCCTTTTACATACATTCTTACATCTCTTAAATGTAGTTAGACTGTGAAAAATGCATTGTTTATTTTAATTTCTGAAAAATTTTGCATTATTTATATAATATTATATAATTTTTTGCTACGAAAATATTGTTTTATAAAAAATTTTTATTAAAAAAAAAAATTATGGTACAGTAATTTTGACTTAGCTGCACAATCAACTTTGCACGACTTTTTGTGCAGATAAGTCAAAAATGCTGTTATCTTAAATGCACTTACCTGCCTAAATGTGCAAGTATAAAATTTTTGACTTCAGTTTTATACATATACCTGGTTGCATATTTATGTAGCCACATCTTCTTAATGTAATATGAGAATAATTTAAAACTGCCAAAAAATATGTTAAATGCGCAGGTATACAAAATGCACTTAAAAAAGGATTTTGAACAATAATTACAGAAAAAATATGTTTTGTGCAGTTAAGTCAATGTGCAGCTAACATTGATTTTTTGTATGAAAATATTTCAAAATTACCAAAATTTTAGGGCACTTATCTTAAATGTGCAGGTATAGAAAGTGCACTTAAAAAACGAATTTGTATGGGATTTTAAAGATTAGTGACAGAAATTTATCACTTTAGGCAGTTAAGTGCAAAGTGCACGTAAACAAAAGGCAGCTAAATCAAAACTACTGTAGTCGGCGGCTTGTAGTCAAATTTTTTGTTCCGCCGCCCCAGACATTTTTTCATCAACTTCTTTATATGCTAAAGCGAATTTGTCAAAATTTTACATTGTCAAAAAAGATATCAATTTGGTACAGCAGAAAAATGAAATTTTTTCCCCACAGGCAAATATTTTTTTTTTGTACTTTTCTACCGTTTGGCACACGCCCAGAGATGGAAATTGCGATTAAATAATTCTTGACTGTTCTAAAAACATTTCTTACTAAATATTTACTAGAAATATATCTATAACTTTATCAATTACAAAATATCAGTTCATTGATAATTTTTTATTGCAAATTTCATGAATAAATGTTAGGAATATCCGTCGTTTAAAGTAATAGTTATTATAAAGTTTACCTCTTATTAATGTTTTCAAGATATCGTGAGACAATAACGAACTTTTTATAGCTCGAATCGGAAGATGTGGATGTGGACGATATGTGGTTTCAACAGGACGGTGCCACTTGCCACACAGCTAACGAAACAATGGCTCTTTTGCGCGACAAATTAAATGTCCTTGTTATCTCACGTGGTGGCGATGTCAATTGACCGCCCAAAATAATGTGATTTAACACCGTTGGACTTCTTTCTTTGGGGTTATTTAAAAGAAAAGGTGTACGTCGATAAGCCAGTAACAATTCAAGAGCTAAAGGATGAGATAATTCAGCACATTAACGGCATAGAACCTTAATTATGCCTCAGCGTCATCAAAAATTTAGACCATCAGATAGAGGTGTGCTGCCGAGGTCGCGGCGGCCATTTAGCCGATTATTTGTTCCATACATAATTGAACCATAGCATATTATCATAATAAAAAGAAATGACAATAATTTCGTAAATAATTTGTTTGTGTTTTATAATAGTAACATTTTTCTCTACCAAACTTTAATAAGCTAATATTTTTTACTATTGTTCGAACTTCATTTGCTTCTACACCCAGAGAAAAAAACAGCGTAAAATCAATAAAAAACCATATTGAATTAATAAGAAACATTAACGAAAATCTAGTCATGTTAAAATTTCTTATTGCAATATGGAAATATATTAATTTATTGATTTTATTTCTTTTTAAGCATCTCAATATACATTTCCTATTATATTGAAAATTATTAAATTTAATATGTCGCGTTCTTATTTTTAAGTTGCTGCTTTTTCCTGAGTGTATTTTTAATATTTTATTAGGATAAAGTTCGGATCGCTTTGTAAGCCAAATTGTATATGATAATTGTTAATGTAGAAATAACACCACAGTTAATTGTAAATATTCTAGTAAACACGTAGTAGAACGGAACACCTAGCTGTTTTCGAAGGTCATCACACCTTCATCATCAGCGTTCTTTGCGTTTGGTTCACTCTGTCTGGTGTCAGTTGATTTAGATTTCTGCTTTTATATACTCATACGCAGAATCATAAAATTTAAAATGAATTTGAAATGTATTTTGTTTAAAATTTTTTATAAAAAAATTTCCTAAAATGGATTACAAATGCATTTTATTTTTTTATGAATATGGGGGTAAGTTTTCAGTGCAAATAAGTGAATGTGAATTGTTTTGATTCATCATATTACAATTTGCTGAAAGCGTGTTTTTGTAATGAATGCTCAATTTTACCATCTCGAAATTTACAACAGTTTGCCATTGTCGTATGTTATTTTACTAATTATTACCACGTTAGTTAATTTGCTTATTTTCGTTCTACTTACTACAAACTGTTTTGCTTAGTTTTAATTTCATTTAACAATTTTAAAGCAATATAAAAAATTAAAAAGCGAATTTTTTCCCACTCTCGATGCTTTTGAAATTTCAAATTAGTCAACACTGTCGCCAGATGGTGTTTTGCTTATGTAAACATAATTATTATGTTCGTAGTTATGTGTTCAGATGTTTGGTTAAACATCTCAAATCAAGTGTTTAAGATTAAAACACTTGCTTAAACACGTAAATGGAGTATGTTCAGCCCATTTTTTTGATAAATCTGGCAACTTTGTGTTATTATTAAATGGCGTCACGTGAAAACTTATTTGGTAAAAAAGTAATGAGTAAAAAAATAATCAATTATATACAAGAACATTTATTGTTTGAAAATAATAAACCAATAAAAGAGCATAATTGTTCGTAATTTTTTACAAATACAATAATTTATTGACAAAACGTCAACCTTAAACATCTCACATGTAATGTGAACGGTTGTGTTTAGTGTTTTAAAACACTTGCCTTAAACACGTTTAAGAGCATAAGTGTGAACATGTTATTATATATGCATAAATATGTTCATAATAATAAAAAGAAAAAGCGCAAAACTTGGCAATAAGAAATGGACTGATAATGAAATTAGGAGCCGTTTCAATTTATTTCCAACATCATTTAAAAAAGGCGTTCACAATTTGCCATAAAACAAAACTATTTGTTAAAGCAACAATGAAATGCATATAGACAAGGGCTTAACCACCAGCAAATAGATTTCACTTATGATATTTATAATTATGACAAGATGTCGCATAAGGGTGGCGTTGGCTGAAGTAGCTATCACGTTGACTACAAAACCGAAGATCCTGGGTTCAATCCCTGTATCCGACAGTCATCAAAATAACAACACCAAGCAATTTTCTGATGTGCATTAGATTCCCTTTACATCAGTTGTTGTAGGAAAGTTCAAGTGATGAAGGCATAGTCACTGGTCAATGAACTATACCGACTTTAGCAGATGCTAATCCTAATGTAACATCAGAGCGCCCTCCTTCGTCGGTATTGTGTAGCAAAGTCATCGGCGAAGTAAAATAACCAATAAAATGGCTACTAAAAACACAGCTTCAAAATTTAATACGCCTCCTTTAACACCAGAAGGCGCTGCAACACTGCATTACACCACATGTCTTCTATCACTATCCCTTTCCTAAAGAAGGTAACACCTAGTAGTAGTAGTAGTAGTAGTAGGCATTAATTGCCTGAGTGTTACTTCTCTTAAAAAAAATAATAATTATTGAATGTTTCATTAAAATTTTATTTTTCATTTTACCATTTATAAGGTATTATTTTTATTGTTATCCATGAGATTTCTAATTGTATAAAGGTGTAGAAAAATAGAATAGATTCATATCGAATATAAATTATGTATTTGCTGGGTTTTGTCTAAGTTTCTAAGTCTACTACGCTTATTTTTCTTTGTGATTTTCAAAAATATTATTGTTTGTGAAACCCCAAATAGTTCTTGAAAGTCTTTGCATAAGATAAGAAGTTTGTGACATTTCGAAATAAGTGGTTGAAGTCTACTGACGATTTGTTAAAGCAACAATGAAATGCATATAGACAATGCTTTACCACCAGCATATGAATTTCACTTATAATAGAATTATGACAATATTTCGAATAATAAATTTCTTGAATAATACATATACATACATACACATAAAAATATAAATATAGTTTTTTTTTAAGTATGTACATGAGCGATATTTGAGGTTTTCTTTAACATTCTTGGTTTGAATTTCCCACTCCCACGTAGACATGTGCAAGTAACAGTGAAATGCGACACAATGACCGACAGCATCAGAAGATGACAAATACATATTAAATAATTCAAACGCACACACATACACACTCCAACACAAAGCTTTAATCCTATTCATACCCTGCAGAAAGTGCGAATAGTGAAAATGTACTGAGTCGCTTTTGACTTTGTCACCATTACTACTCTACAATTATTCCCCACACAATACTCTATGCTATAGACATTTAGCATGTGCTTGTCATTGAAAATCTACTAGTAACACTAAAACAATTGATTAGGTAGTGAAGTCATAGTTCTTATGGCAACATGGAGACATACCAACCTGACATTTACTGGTACATTTCTATACCTTACGTACATACAAATTTATGTATATTGACAAGTTGTTGCAAAATCCACCAGAATTACACCACATCTGTTTTCCCTCTCTCTTTAATACTGACGAATAGAAGAGAAATTGTAGACAATGTAACTACTTCTATAATTTTAGAGTTGACATAGAGACACTTGGCCCCAGTCTGACTGCAGGGTACACATTTTGCATACTTATTTTCTTTATATTATTTCTTTACATCTACTGTTAACAATGTTTTCTACTTCTAGCAACAACTTCTTGTGCTGTTTGCATTTCAAACTACATACTGCTGTTATTTTTGTAATTTAATCTAAAACTATGAATTGCAACTTAAAGTAATTTAACGAGTAGTATTGCATTTCCCTACGGTGTCTTGAAATCGTGTGATATGTTGTTTATTTGATAGTGTCGGTTTCACTTCAAATAAGTGAAGGCAGGGTGAGTAAATTTATCACTTAGTGTTTTGCTCGTTCAGTAGCTAATCATGTTGGATTTTTTTTATATACATATAGGGGATTGCAGAAGCTCATATTGAAATAATTAAGAAATATTTTAAGAAATGTTAAAAAAAAATTCATTGGAAAATGTAAGCAAACCATGTCGTTTTATAAAATTTTGTTTGAAATGATTTGAAATCTCTCTTAGAGAGAGGAAGAGAGAGGGAATGATACTATACGTAAAAAATGTGTCCGTTCAAAAATTTTGTCCCTTCAAGGCATTAAATCTCGCTCTTTTAATTAACTAAAAACACCACTTCCAACAATCCTGCTGATCAACTGTGATTCACGCTCATGACTTAAACGTTGTTCGTCCATCCCTGTCCTCAATCTTAAACATAAATATACAATAAAAAAATATCTTTCAATGCCTGTTGACTTGCATTTTTGCTGGAACTAAGCCGAGTGAAGGTGATAAGATTGTGGCTGCTTGAAGAAAATACTTTCATTTATTAAATTAATGATACATTTTCTTCTATAATTTGTAATTACTGCCTGATTATTTATAACTTAAAATGATTTCTGTGCTAAAATTTATATTGAAAACACAAACAAATTTTTATATTTTACAACCTGTTGCTCATTTTATTTTTCTACATCCTTATAAGGAGTTCACCTGGATATAAATTATTTGCTGGGTTTTTGTATCAGTTTCAAAGCCTACTAAGCTTATTTTTTCTTTTGTGATTTTCAAAAGTATTATTATTTTATGAATTCTCGTATAGTTTTTTAAAAGTCTATGCATAAAGTAAGAGGTTTGCGACTGTTTAAAATTTGTGGTTAAAGTCTACTGATGATTTGGTTCAAGCGCCAATGAAATACGTATATAGACATGCTAAACTACCAGCAAATAAATTTCAATTATTTTATGTACACTTCTGACAATATGTCAAATAATGGATTTTCTTTAAAGGTATAAATAAAGTTTTTTATAATAATAAGGATACATGGCAGCGAGCTATATCCTGGCAATTATTAATTTTATAATTAATTGCTGTATACTGCTTAAGACTGTAGCTAAAAATATATTTTTTTTAATTAAGGATATATGAGAGATAACCATATCTTAATATGTATTTAGTACAGAACTTAGTTGTGTAATTTAAGAATCGTTCATTACATACTGACTATAAATGCAGCTACAAATATTGTAATATTGTTTTTTTTTTCTGTAAGGAAATATGAAAGATAAGTTTGCCCTTGCACCACTTGCAGAGCTTGATTTAGGAAATATTAGGTTAACTTTTCCTTATAGAGCTTGTAAATGAAATTAAAAATTCATTTTTCAAATTAAGGATATATGAGAGGCCAGCATATCATCGCAGCGATTGCATTGAAATAACGTATAGAACCTAACTATGTGATATCTGAAAAAAATAGTTGAGTTTCACTGCATACTGCTTATAAATGTAGCTATCATCTTATTTTTAATATTAAGGATATACAGACAGAAAAAAATACCAAAGTAAAATCAACATGCCAAAAGGTTGATTCAAATTCATTCAAATCATATTAAATTTACAAGAAATAATATGTTGTTCCAGTGTGTTGGTATTTATTTGCTTTGTTTATAGATGCAATACACTTTTGTGCTTAGTTGTGTGAGTTATTTTTGTATTGTTGTTATTTCTTTATGTTTGTGAACACCCGACAAACTGCTGCTGGCTGGTAGGCAGTGTACTAGTCTTGCATTCGGAGGATTGCAAGTTCGACTCCTGGAGTCAAGTCAAAGTATTTTGTATTTTTTTTAACTAAAACTTTTTAAGTCGAAGCATTTTCTTTTGTTTTTAACTAAAACTAAAACTTTTCAAATAAATTGTATGTTAAATGATAAGAAATAATGTTAAATTATAATTTAAGTCAAGATGGTACATATTATTGTGTATCTTAAGAATATTTAAAGTTGTTGTGGTTGCAGGGGTAACCACGTTGACTGCCACGGGATGAGTTCAGAGTTCAAATCTTGGCCGGGGAAGTCAACAATTTAATTTATATACAAAAAAAATTTCTGATGTCAATCACACGTGAGTTAAATAATTAATAAAATACAATCACTACATTAAATTAAATTCTGTTGATCTAACTTGAAATAACTTTGATTCAACATGATTTTTCATTTTGATTTTAACAGTACGTAAATATTAATTCAACGTGAAATAAAGTTATTTCAAAAGGAAAAATTTTCTTTGACAATTACACGTATGAAGCAAAATCATTGCCGAAAAATATTAGATTAACCTTGTTTAAGTAGATTTTAAGTTGAAATTTTTTTTGTGTGTATGGAAGATATTCATGTCGTTTCACCGATTGCATTTATATTTCTTATAAAGTTAAAATTTACACATTGCATATATATTTACTCACTTTTGTTGCATATTAATGCTAAATGCCCAGCAAAAAATTAGACATTACCATCTGAACTACTTGTCATATAATGACTTACTTTTTAGATTGCCAAATTGAAGTACTCGCTTACAAAACACATTACGCAAATTTTTAAAAATAGGATGTAGAAGTTGAACACATTCTTTGGGTTTTAAAAGAAGACGTGAAAATTTTGCCAAAATAAGTAGTTATTTTAAATAAATTATAAATATTTCTAAATTGCCTACTTATTTATTTTAAACTAAAAAATAAGTACTTACATTTTGGAAAATAATTATTTAAATATAAGTAGTTCTAAATAATTTTATTTTCATTTACGGTTTTAATAAAAGTTCATCAATGAAAGCAATTGAAATTTTTCTAAATTTAGTATTTATAAATAACAACAGAGGCACTGATACGAATAAAATATAACCCACTTCAATTGAGTTTATAAAAGAAATTTTACAAAATAGTGTATTTCGTAGTAAAACAATAGTTTTTTTAAATTTATTTAAATTTTTCTTAAAAGTTATTATATATTTAATCAAACTGAGTTTTTAACCAAGACCTTCCATTTACTCAAACAACGGCATATTTAAAAAAAGTACTTCAATCAAGAAAAAAATAACTATTTCCCACAACGGAAAATATAATTAATTCCTACAATAAAGAACATAACTACTTCTAAACAATCGATTATTTTAGTCTCACGCCTTATTAAAATCATTAAGTTGGTAATCCAGTAAGGAACAGCTTCCACCAAAAATGCTTAATTCCAAACTCGATTATCTTTTTTGAAATTTTTTGCTGGGTGCAGCTTAATGAATTTTTTTTAATTAAGGATATATGGGTGTCCTTGCACCGGTGTTTATCTGCACCGATATTGAAATTATATAGTGACTTAAACATATGAGTCTAGTAATAGAAAACATGTAGCTTTAGCTGCTTATTGAAGATTTATCTAGCAAAAATGAGCTTTCTTTATTAAGGATATACATATAATAGTTAGACGTGTTCCTTACTGTGCTAACTATTGAATCTAGAGCAGAGCTACGAGTACAAACATTTATGTATGGCTAATAGCGCAATTTTAACAAGATATTGTTCTGCATTTTTTTTTAAACTTGTCTTATACTTGAAATTAACACTTTTTTCTACAGGATAACAAAATGTTTTGTTACTGTGCATGTAATTTTTTTTTTTTTTTTTTTTTTGTCAGAAAACTTCTTAAGTTCACTGCACTATTTATTTCTATAACACTTTTGCATATTATTTATGAATATATTAGTTGAATAATGGCTCTAAGTATAACCTTTGCTATAAATAATTGTTTTTGCATATAAATAAATTAAGAGCGGTCATTTATAATTTCATTAAATATGCTGCATAATGTTTTGAATTACACTTGTTATGCAAACTTTGTAATGAATCCTCATACTTATTTGCAGAAATAGTTGGCAAATTGCTTTATACTTTTAGCAACAGCAAGACCTGGGCAACTCAAATATGCACCCTTTTATGTTACGAGCACATTTTCATTTATATTTGTATTGATATGTGTGAAAAAAAAATCATTAAATATAAATATCAGTCCGTCTAATGTTGTCAAATACTTGTCAGTTGTGTTTTAGAATTGTTTGAAACAGAGTTGCAATTATTCTCCCACTACTAAGCACTTGCACACCAGTGATGGGAATTAGAAATCTTGATTTCGTGCCAAATGTGCTTTTAAATAGTGCCAAAATCAATTGAATAGTGCTAAATAGTTGTAAAGGGTGTTTTTTATTGAGGTATAGAACTTTAAGTTGGCATCACTTTTTTAACTGGCGGCTATTTTGTCAGCTGTCAAGTGATTAATATTTAGTTTGGTTTGCCATTTCATCATAAACAGGTTGACAAAAGAACAACGCTTGCAAATCGTGTAAATTTATTTCGAAAATAATGGTTCAGTTCGCGAAGTTTACCGCAAGCTCCATCCATTTTATGGTCGACATAATCGTCCATCAGAGCAATTAATTCGGTTAACCATGGATCGTTTTCGCACTACATTTACTCTATGTGATGATACGCATCTGCAGAGACGTCGAACAGTGCGCACCGAAGAAACAATTGCCGCTTTAGAGCAAAGTGTTGAAGAGGACCCGAATGAATCGATTCGACACCGTGCACAGCAATTGGAGCCGACTAACCGACTATTTTGTTCCCGAATTGGATGGCATGAATGTGGATGAGTTGTGGTTCCAACAAGACGGCGCTACATGCCACACAGCGCACGTCACAATCGATTTATTGAAGGAAACATTCGATGAGCGCATAATTTCGCGGAATGGACCTGTCAATTGGCCACCAAGATCGTGTGATTTGACACCATTGGATTATTTTCTTTGGGGATATGTGAAGTCGCTCGTCTACGCCAACAAACCAGAAACGTTAGGGGACTTGGAAGCCAACATTCGTGGCGTTATTGCCAACATACGGCCCCATATGCTCGAAAAAGTGGTTGAAAATTGGACCTGTAGAATTGGCTTTATTCGAGCCAGCCGCGGCGGCCACATGCCCGAAATCATATTTAAACATTAATGGCATAAAATTATCCTTCCAATAAAGCCAAATTCATGGACATTAAAACGATTTTCTTGTGTTTTATTTCAATTCAAAGTTCTATACCTCTTAAAAAAACACCCTATATATCCACATTAATACATTTCGAGCCCTATTTTCGATATAATTGAGAGCGACATGTAGTAAAAAATTAGGCTTTTTATTATAAAAATTGCAGAATTGTGAACATGTGTACACAAGCCCCAATTTGTTGGTATTGTGTTTAATTGACGTCGATGTTGCCAACTGTAATGAGGCTTAAAGACTATAATAAGCCTAAACTAATTTAAATGATAAAATAACTTTATCTAATCAGATGTACATATATACTAAGTGGCAATTATAGTTTGTGCTTTTTGTGGTTCATATACTGTCGAGTTGTACAAATTCATGCACGTTAAAAATAATAATAATTGTTAATTATTAATTTTAATCAAACGAAAATTCTGTTTGTAAAGTAGAATTTATATTGCTTTTTTTTGTTCATCATTTTATATGTATTACGATTAAGACTTAAGACTTTAAAAATCTTTACCATGTATTAAAGATGTTAAAGTTTATAATTGCAGTCCATTTAAAATTTTACTTTTGATCAAATTTGGAACTAAAAATATACTTTCCACGCTTTTTGAAGAGTAGAGAATAAAAAGTATACCTTGAACGATTCTATAAATATTACTTAAAAATTGTTTATTGAAACTATTGGTTACGTCTCCATGTTTTTCAAAAACTCACTCACATTTAAGGTCTTGATTTGTTCAAATCTTCAAAGTCTAATATGGATCTGTACTCACTTTTAATTTTTTCACGTATTTTATTTCGTTTAGAAGCATTTTTTATTAAAAGGAACAGTATTATTTGTGTCTCCACTTAGAACATATTCTAGCACATGTCAATATGAAGACCATTAATATATTTTTTGTTCAAAAAACTGCGACATATATGAAATAAAAAAGCTTCTTTAAAATTAAATGTTGTTCCACATTTTTAGATTGCATTTCGATAATTTACCATTTCAAGGGCAAGATAAAAATATAAATACATTTTGCTTATATTATCCGTTAAACTACTTAATATGGATAAAGTTTTATCATTGCATTATCATTAAAATCCATTAAAATCCAGTAAAATTTATTAAAATTTTATAATGTGAAGAAATATTCCAAGGGCTTGCACTGTTCAAAGACTCTATCTGCAACAACTTAATTGACGAGGCGAGTACTTAAGAATTTCATAAATTTATAAAATCATCTCTACGACATGAGCTGTTATGAACAAATTTATGTATTCATTTTAATAGATCGTCAATGTCTCTGGACAAACCGTTACTTTTAACTATCAGAACCGAACAGTTGTCAGCATCAAATCCTAGTTTTCATTCCTTAAAAATGTAAAAAGTTCAAGAAAAGTACTGGGCAAAAAGTGCCAGAAAAGGAGCGAGAGTGCCACAGTGCCAGGCAACATCCAATAGTGCCAAAAATGGCACAATTGTGCCACATTTCCCACCACTGTTGCACACCTGTAAAGCTTTGATCCCACTTTCGCTCTTTAATTCACCCCAATCTCTCCCACTCTCTCTTTCTCTTTCTCTTTCTCTTTCCCTGTAGTTACTTTGAATATAGCAAATATGTTGCATGTATTTAGTTGCAAATATATGAATGTATGTATATGATTTAAATAAATGTTTAAATGCCTTTTTTGTACGATGATGACGACAGTGACAAGAACGATAACGACAACGACAACGACAACGACAACAACGAAAGCGTCGTTGATGATGATAATGATGATGGTGGCATATTACTGTCATTCATCGTCATTTTGTTGCAATTGTCATAAATTTTAATGTCACTTCATGTACAGTTTGACAAATAATTTTAAAATTGATATGACATGTTATTTATGACAGGGATTTAAAATATGAAATGTAAAATTTCTTTATAAAATTGTGCGACAAATGCAAACAGCACACGTATTATAAAAACATACCTACATATTTACGTATTCATTTTTGACATTTTATTAATCATTATAATTTAAATTTTTTTCTTTCTTGTCTTTAATTCGCGAGAATGTAATTCCTTGTGTGTGCGTTTGTATTAACTCATTTCAATTGTGTGACAGCTGTCATTTATTAAATCCTCAAAATGTGCATATTTTTGTTTAATTAAATATTTTAATTTTTTTATCCTCTGGCAAAATAATTAAATGAAATTAATAAAATAAAAATTGAAAAGAAAAAAGGAATGGCACTGCACAACAATATTGAAAAAAAAACTAAGCTAAAACTTGAGTAAGAATTTTTTAAATATGTCGTAAGGCAAAAATCATGTGGAAAATGGACCGTATTACAAAAACATTGAAAACACTAATACGGGATTTACACGATGACTTTTTCCCCTGCATTTTTCTTGAATTCTCTTTTATGTTGCTACCCCTTTGATCACCTTTGTACCCCTTTTGTCAATAAAGTCTAGAAAAGTCACGGTGAAAAGTCATAGTGTAAGTGCCGTATAAGCACAGAAAAAGACATTAATGTTAAATCAACATGAAAAAATGTTGATTGCAAAGCATGAAGTAGTTAGCACGTTGACTACAAAACTGAAGAATCTGGGTTCAATCCCTGTATCCAACAGTCATTAAGTAACACCACCAAGCATGTTTCTTATGTGCATTAGTGTCACTTTATGTCAGTTGTTGCTGGAAAGCTCAAGTGATGAAGGCATAGTCACTAGCCACTGAACCAGTGATGCCAACTTTTGAGACTCAAAACACGTAAAAATTTTTGAAAAAAGGGCTAGAAAGGGCTAAATTGAAAAAATATTCAAATATAAAACAAAATAGTAAAATTTTTCGAAAAAGCGCGAAAAGGGGCTAGTATGAAAATGTTTCTGTTGAAAAAAAAACATCAAATCAATTTTTGTAAAGTAATTTATTAGAATATAAATAACTATCATGAGATCAACACGTACATAGCTTGAGAGCTTCAATATTGCACACATTTCATTTACATTTCATATTACATTTCAACAAGGTATGTACATACGTAGATTAAATAGTTAGCATATACATACATACATATATAATAGAAATATATATATACATACATATGTATGTTTACATAAGTAGATACATTTAAAATTGGCCGTTATTAAATAAAATTTCGATTTCTCGCTCTTTCAAAAACATACATTATCTGTTTTAGGCTGTACTGAATAACTTTCAAGGCATAAAAAATTTGGAAGAAATAAAAGATTACTCTATATTATTCTTCTTTTTTAAATTGGTAAAGAAATATCGACTTTTTACTCGTTTTATTTTGCTAGATTAAAGGAAGAAAAAGTTCGCAAGAGTTTAAATGTAGCCATATCGAGCAAAAACTAAAAACGGGCTAAAAGGGCTCAAAGATTATTGTAAAAAGTGCTAGGTTTGCTCCTTTTTTTGCTTGGGGCTAAAATTTTTTTCGCGTTTTGACTGACTGAAAACGGGCTAAATCTAGCCCTAAAAGGGCTAAGTTGGCATCACTGCACTGAACTATACCGACTTTAACAGATACTAATCCTAATGTAACACCACAGCGCGCCCCTTCGTTGTATAGCAGAATCATCGGCGAACTAAAATAACCGATAAAGTCGCTACTAACCACAGTTTCACAGAAAAACATTTAATGCGCCCAATTTAACACCAGAGGCGCTGCAGCACTGCATTATTAAGAAAAAACGTGCAAAAATCAGAGTTGTAAAATAATGAAGCTTTTCTCTGTGTCTTCCTTCACCACCTGTGTTCTGTATCAGCACTATAAGTGCTGGCGTTTATTTTGTTTATTCAAAGCCAAACTGCACTGTTGTGCTCAGTTGTGTGACTTGTTCTTCTTTTGTTACGTTTTGATGTTCATAAAAAGCCGACAAACCTCGCAATTACCAGCAAAAACTACTCACAGGTTCGAATCTTGCAGACATACAAAAGCAGTTTCGCAGTTTGTGTTTTATTAACCATAACTTCAATTTCAAATAAATTTCACGTTAAATGTTCCATTAAATTATATTGAATTAATCTGTACTTCATAATGGCTTTTATGTATTGCAAACCTAAATAATATTTAATGTTGTTGTAGCTGCAGTGATAACCGCGCTGGCTATCACGCGATGACTTCGAGTTCAAGTCTTGGCCGGAAAAGACACAATTTTCCAGATGCCAGTGCCAATAGACACAATCACTTACGTTTAATGATCAATCATGTAAAATGACTACATTAAATAAAATTCATGTTTTATCAACTTGAAATAATTTTGATTCAAAATGATTCTTCAGTTTGCTTTAAAAACAGTGGAATATTAAATCCGCATGAAATTAAGTTATTTCAAAGAGAAAATTTTTCTTTGAAAATTACTTTAAATCATGTTAAATTAACATGAAACACACATGCAGCAAAAGCATTGCTGAAAAATTTTAAATTATTATTATTTTCCTATATTTTATAAAGAATTTTTTTTGTGCAGACGCCTTGAAAAAATATTTTAAAAAATATACGATTCAGTGGACCTTGTAGGACAGCCCTAAAACTTCCTGCTAAGCTGCAGATTTTTGAGAAATTTATGACATTCAATGCACTTTTTAGGTTAATAAAGATCAGTGAATATCTAAAATCGAAAGAAAGTTATATAAAGTTGTATCAATAACATTTTTATAGCACCTCATAACCTTCTAGCTATATTTCATATGGATCTCTTTAGTCTCTTTTTTGAAAAAATAGGGGAAAAAAATATTGTTAAATGAAATAAAACCAAAAGCAAGTACTCCCAATGTAGTAACTCCCAAAAGAAATATTACTTTAAAAACAAAATAAATCCCAACAAAATTACATGAAGTAAGTCCCAAGATAATTAATTTAATCCCAAAACTGAAAATGAAATTAAGCTAAAATATTGGTACGTATTCCATAAAGAAAAAAAAATATGAAATAGTCCCAAATGCATATATATTTGAGGAAAAAATTCGTGAGACTTACCGAAGACCGCCAATGCAGAAATCAATTCAGAAGAAGAAAATCCATGACACTGGCCGAAGTCCACAAAATTAAAAAATGCGTTGGAGAGCGAAGCCGGTTTTAGACATACTTCAGGCGAGGAAATCCTAAAGCCCGACAATACAGAAAATCTTTTAAAGACGAAGCTTATGTTGGGCATACTTCATACTCAATACAGAAACGCTCCAGGAAGTGAAATTGGTCTTGTACATACCTCAGAGCAGAAAAGCTGTAAGGCCGAGAATGCAGAAATTAAAAAAAAAATCCGAAAATATTAAAAAGCTCCCAAATTGTACGTTATGAAAACCAACTAATTTTCTGGAGAACGAAATAAGTCAGAAATAAAATGAGATAAATCTCAAATTTCTTCCCCAATGAAATTAAAACTATTTTTAAAATTTCTTTTAAATAACTTTCAAAATAATAAATTGTAGAGATTACTACTTTTAAGGGACTAAAATGTTTCATTAAAGTCTATTTGTTAGAGTTCCAATGTCATTTTACATCCAAATCTGCTTAAGAAAGAGAAATCTAAAGCTTTAAATAACATCCAGACCTAAGACTTTCAAAGCGTCGGTACAGATTTGTTTTGTGAAGCTCCACCAAAACCAATTCTGACCAGTTTGTTTTTGTTGTACAGTGTAACCAGTAAAGGGAGCAAATTTTAAGTTTCACACTCGCATTTCTTGCATAGTTCGAATTTTCATCAATTTTATTTTAATATTAGGCCTCTTTGCAATTTTTGCTCCTAAATATTCCTCATTTTATCACTTGATCTACTCATGCAAGGTCACTAGACTACCACAAAAACAACAATGCCATGATCAAAAAGAAAATTTAAATATTTTCATACATTTTGCAATTCACAGCCAACACTTTGACAAATCAAAAGGCAATCTAAGCTGCACCATTGGTGGCAAAAAAAAGCAATGTGAGTCCGATTACAGAGGAGATGTGTAAACATCTAGTAATGAAAATATTTTTTAAGTTGGAAGTACTTATGCTTTTAGTATCTTTTTTTAAATTAATTAATTAAAAGTATCAAAACTTTCAATATTGTAAATACATATGAATTTGTTGGTTTTTGTTTGTTTTATTAAAATTATTTGGTTACTAAATGGGCACACTGCAGTATATGTAAAGGGTGTTTTTTATTGAGGTATAGAACTTTAAGTTGGCATCCCTTTTTTAACTGGCGGCCATTTTGTCAGCTGTCAAGTGATTAATATTTAGTTTGGTTTGCCATTTCATCATGAACAGGTTGACAAAAGAACAACGCTTGCAAATCGTGCAAATTTATTTCGAAAATAATGGTTCAGTTCGCGAAGTTTACCGCAAGCTCCGTCCATTTTATGGTCGACATAATCGTCCATCAGAGCAATTAATTCGGTTAACCATGGATCGTTTTCGCACTACGTTTACTCTATGTGATAATACGCATCCACAGAGACGTCGAACAGTGCGCACCGAAGAAACAATTGCCGCTGTAGAGCGAAGTGTTGAAGAGGACCCGAATGAATCGATTCGCCACCGTGCACAGCAATTGGAGCTTTGTCCATCAACTTTATGGAAGATTTTGCGCAAAGATCTTGGCTTGCGACCTTACAAGATCCAGCTTGTGCAAGAATTAAAGCCGCGAGACCATGTAATGCGTCGTGGTTTTGGTGTATGGGCCGAAAATGAGATTGATCTCGATGCTGATTTTCATCGCAAAATTTTGTTCAGTGATGAGGCTCATTTTTGGTTGAATGGCTACGTCAACAAGCAAAATTGCCGCATTTGGAGTGAAGAGAATCCACATGAGACCCTTGAGACGCCATTACATCCACAAAAACTGACTGTTTGGTGTGCTCTATGGGCTGGTGGAGTCATTGTGCCATACTTCTTCCGAAATAATGCTGGAGAGTCAGTTACCGTTAATGGAGACCGGTATAGAGCCATGATAACCGACTATTTTGTTCCCGAATTGGATGGCATGAATGTGGATGAGTTGTGGTTCCAACAAGACGGCGCTACATGCCACACAGCGCACGTCACAATCGATTTATTGAAGGAAACATTCGATGAGCGCATAATTTCGCGGAATGGACCTGTCAATTGGCCACCAAGATCGTGTGATTTGACACCATTGGATTATTTTCTTTGGGGATATGTGAAGTCGCTCGTCTACGCCAACAAACCAGAAACGTTAGGGGACTTGGAAGCCAACATTCGTGGCGTTATTGCCAACATACGGCCCCATATGCTCGAAAAAGTGGTTGAAAATTGGACCTGTAGAATTGGCTTTATTCGAGCCAGCCGCGGCGGCCACATGCCCGAAATTATATTTAAACATTAATGGCATAAAATTATCCTTCCAATAAAGCCAAATTGATGGACATTAAAACGATTTTCTTGTGTTTTATTACAATTCGAAGTTCTATACCTCTAAAAAAAACACCCTTTATATGTACTGCATTAAAAATTGCAGTAAGCAGTAAATTTACTGATTACTAAAAAAATTCAGTAAATTTTTACTGCTAATGTACCAGTAAAATCGTAGGGCCGTAATCATAGTAAAATTGTAGCAAGTGGCAAAGTTTTTTCATTCAAATTTTTAAACTTTTGTATGAAAAACATTTAGCCACTTGGTAGAATTTCATTATGAATACGGGCATTACTGATTACTGAAAATTCAATGCACCTCATCATATAACAAATCATTTAGGCAATTTATAAAAATTGTAGAAAAAATTTTAGTAATCATACATACAATGTTTTTACTATAACTTTAGTGGTACTGCAGTGCTCATCTATGGTAAATGCCTTTACTTTTACTTTTTCATTTTTAATTCCTGTTGTTCATCGTTTACTTCTTGCTGTTCTTGTTGTTGTGTACGCATTGCAATTAAAATAAATTCAGTAAAGTGCGACTTTGACTCGCGCACATTGGGTTTTGATCATTTTTTTATTTTTTTTTATTTAGCTTTCTTCCTTTTTTAAGTTTTTTTATCGCTTTTTTCTCGTTTTGGCGTTTTTTTGTCTCTTTTTGGGTTTTTTTTTCATTTTGGCGATTTTTTTTCTGTTTTTGGGGTTTTTTCATTTTGGCGATTTTTTTCTGTTTTTGGGGTTTTTACTTAGGCGATTTTTTCATTTTAAGATTTTTTCATATTGGCGATTTTTTTGTTTAAGGATTTTTTTTCATTTTGGCGATTTTTCTGGTTTTTCGCGATTTATTTTAGTCCTAGAGATTTTTTTTATTTGGTGCTTTTTTCGTTTTGGCGATTTTTTTTGTTTTTGGCGATTTTATATTTTTTTGATTTTTTAGTTTTACCGTTTTTGAAAATTTCAAGTGTTGTGCTCTTACGGTTTCTAAGATACAGCAAGTTGTCAAAATTACAAAGTCAAAATTGCATTAACTGATGGAACACCCATTGATTTAATTTTTTTAAATTTAGTGCTAATTGTTGTAGTCAACTTGTTTCTCTGCTTGGTATTGCTTCTTTCAAATACTAATACACTCATACATAGCTCACACCGATTCGACAATGCAAAGAAATCTCAGCAAAAAAATTTTAGCAGAGAAATCAAAGTCAAAAGATTTTTACCCCCTAGCGTATAGATGTTTACACATCAACAAGATTCAAACTATTCAAAAAATGCCATAAATTTTTTAAACACTTGAAAAGTTGCATATGACAATAAACATATCGAGCCATAACCGCCAAAAACAGCTTAAACGACATATATATTGTGGAAATCGTTTTTTTTTTAACGAAAATCGATTATTTACGATAGCAAATAATCGATATTTATCAAAAAATTAAGTTCGAAAATTATGTCGCTTAAGCTTTTTTGGCGGTTATGACACGATTATGTACCCATAGTTATGAAAATAGTATAAGTCAAATAATTTATATTGAAAAAATTATATTAAATTAAATTAGTTTAAGCTAGTAAGGTATAAAATAATTGATAAATATTTTTATTTAATCTTGACTTAATCAATTTCATAGTTATCGACACATGCTACACATGTGTATATGTATGTGTGTTTGTTTTATTATTATTATTTTTTTTTTTTTTTGCAAGACATTAAATTGAATTGAAACACTAATGAAGCCAACATCTGTCCAATAAGCTGTCACATAAATCTGTCAGTTTATGAGTCAAATATTTATGAATGACTAACAAGTCGCAAGAATTTCAGCAGGTTTATAGTTTCATACACAATGACAACATGTAGTTGCTTATTTTATTCAATTTGCTTTAGTTCATTTGAGCCTTAAAGTAAAAGCAGATTTGGAAAAAATTTAAGAAAAAAATATAAAATACTAAAACCACTATAATTATATAAAAATAATCTCTTTAGAAAGGATTTGTTTACTTGTAGGACCCTGTAGCGGCGACTATGGGTGTGTTTGGAGATTTAGGCACAGCAAATCTCTTGCTAACGCTACAGAGAGACGTGCTACAATAAGCATCACTGTATCTGCGAGGAGAACTCCTCAGAAGGCCTGGAATATAGTTGTCTCTATGCTGCTCAATGCAAATTTTTAAATAAGAACAGCGGCAAGAACATGCTAAGGCTGTTTGGATGCCGATTAGTGGGGTCAAGTCTAATGATTCACACGACTACCACAAATGAGGAAGCCTTGCTTCCACGTACTTTAATAACATTGAGATTGTTGTCCTCGTTGATTGTAACACCTGGATATTTATGGATCCCAATGATTATTCTTAAAGAAGGTAGTATGCAATAGTATTTAACCCATTTTTCGCCGACCGGTGATTATAATTACCAGAAGTTCTACTATCCACAACCGACAAACAAAATGCTTTTGATTCGATAGATTTTTTTTAATAAGTTATTTGGGGACTAGTTAGTTTATTAAATACTCAGTTAAGTTCCTTTCGCTACTTGAATTTCTTATTTTTGATAATTTTAGAGATTAGTAATTAAAGGGAATTGAAAAACATGGAGATAAAGTATTACATGCCTTGTTGTATACGCTCTCTCTGAAGAAGTGTAACAATAGTTACAATTTTCAACCCACTAAGGAGTGATTTAACTAACTCATATGTGAAGATGATTAATGGAATCAACTGGCTGGTATTCAAAAAATATCTTAGTAGTCACTGCGTAGAAAACATTCAGCTTAGATCATGCGATGATATTGAATTTAATATTGCCAATCTTAACGAAAATATTAAACAGGCTGCTGAACACGCCACTACCTCCTATCCGCAGACCGGCTTTAACAGAATTTATTCTACGGAAATTGAACGTCTTGTATGTGAAAAAAGGAGAGCTAGAAGAGAATGGCAACAACACAGATCACCCCTAAATAAAATCAGACTTAAAGAATGTACTAAACGACTCAAAGAGCTGCTATCATCGGAAAAAACTGCACTACTGGAAAATTATTTAGAAGGTCTTGATGTAACGTCCGCATCTAATTACTCTTTATGGCGCGCTACTAGAAATCTTAAACGACCCGTTGATCTTAAATCACCATTGCGTACTGCGACCGGAGGCTGGGCAAGAAGTGATAGTGAGAAAGGTAACTTATTTTCTGAGCATTTAAAATCTGTATTCACTCCCAATTCATGTACGGGTGCTGCTGATTTACCGAGTGTAGTTTCTCTACCCCCTCGTCCCTTAAGGTTTAAGATGCGTGAAGTACAAAAAGTAATTGCTGAACTCAACCCGAAGAAAGCTCCAGGTATTGATGGCATTAGTAATAAAATGCTCATGAACTTGCCTCATATTGCAATAAGAATCCTGCTATTTACTTTTAATGCTATTTTAAGAATGCAGTATTTTCCACATAACTGGAAACTGGCCAAGATCAAAATGGTTCTAAAGGCGGGCAAAGATCTTACCAAGACTGAGTCATATAGGCCCATAAGCTTACTATCTACAATCTCAAAGCTTTTCGAAAAGCTGCTCATGACTAAATTGTCTCCCCCCAGGGGAGTCTGTAATGGACTACGGGTGTGGCAACCCCGGGGCCCCAGCTGGGGTGATGTGGCTTTTTCCATTGACGTACCTTTGGTACATTACCCATAGAACTTATGTGTTACTACCCAATCTCTGAACATAAACAGAGTAACGGATGTGCACATATTTATAACAAAAGGAAGACAGGTCCTGTTGATCTCAATTAGGTGCAGCGTCACCTAGAACTGCCCCTGAGTTCAAAAGACGATAGAGGTGAAGCCCTTGTGGTGGAACTTCGAGGTCTAACCAGAGGCTACTTCTGGTGCCACGGGTGCCGGTGGCCCGACAGCCGAGCTGCTTAGAGTTGAGTGCATGTAGCGGTCGTCAGTTTCCTTTGCTAAAATGCCGAGTTCGTCCTACCTCATGAGGTTAAAAGGATGATTTTGGTATGTGTGGAGTAGGCACTGGTTATTTGGCGACACAGGCATGGGTTCATCTCGGACGAGTGGTTGAGCTGTGCCGGCAATGGTTGAGGAATTCTCATGGGGACCTCGCTATGGGTGTATACACAACACCTTGGCGTGGAAGCCGGAGAATTATCGTGGTGGCTGTGGTTGCTACCAAAATCGCTGGGAGAATAGTCTTGGCTTCCCAGTGTAAAATCAATACTAGTGGTTGGTCTGACGCGGTCAGCCAGACACTATTCTAGGTGCTGTTGCCATTCAACAGAAGCTGCTATGGGCACGGACATAGCAGCAGAGTTTAGATAGCTCAAATTACCTCAGCAAGGTAATTGAATATAGTACAGGGATAACTATATTCAAAGATTGCAACCTATGTGCCATAGGTTCATTCTAATAGGGTGCATGGGGGGCGTTGGTCTGGCGTCTAACCCACACCCGGTGCTTTGGCATCCGTGAGATAAGGCCGTAATGGCAGGTGCTCACGGAAAGCTATCGCACATCTGACTAAATTGTCCAAAATTTTAACTGATAATGGGTGCATCCCGGACCATCAATTTGGCTTTAGAAGTCAGCACAGCACGATTGAACAAACGCATAGACTGGTCCAAGTTGTAAGAAGAACATTTGAAGAAAAGAAGTATTGTTCTGCTCTCTTTATTGATTTTTCTCAGGCATTTGATAAAGTATGGCACGAAGGCCTAGTTTTAAAATTGAAGACATATCTGCCAATAAACATTCAAAAGCTTTTGGAAAGTTATATTATTGATAGGAAGTTCACTGTTGTGGTAGGAGAGTTCACGAGTGTGCCCGAATCTATATCTTCTGGTGTGCCCCAGGGTAGTATTCTGGGTCCTGTCTTGTATTTAATATATACTTGTGATATGCCTGTGAGCAATAATATCCATATTTCTACTTTTGCCGATGATACAGCCTGTATGAGTGTGCACGAAAACCCTTATGAGGCATCCCGCAATCTCCAGGCACATATCACTCAGCTGGAAATATGGTTGAACTTATGGAGAATTAAAGTCAATGAACAAAAGTGTGTTCATATAACGTTCACCCTAAGAAGAGATACTTGCTCTCCCATTCGAATCAACAATCAAAATATTCCTCAACATTCCCAAGTGAAATACCTTGGTATACACCTTGATCGAAGACTTACATGGAAACATCATATTGACTCTAAGTTAACTCAGATGAAACTTAAGTTAACTCAAATCTATTGGTTGATTGGCAGAAACTCAACACTCAGCTTAGACTGCAAACTTTTACTGTACAAGTCGCTTTTGAAGCCAATATGGTGCTACGGAATTCAGTTATGGGGCACTGTTTCAGCTTCCAATGTCGAGAGAATCCAACGAAGGCAAAACAAAATTTTACGGTTAATAACATCGGCTCCATGGTACATCCATAATTCTATTATACATCGTGATTTAAATATGCCACTAGTGACTGAAGAAATTGCAAAATACGCAGGCAAATATTTAACAAAACTCGAATCACATCCTAATCCGCTTGCTCGTAATATTTTGAACTTTACTGGACACATCCGCTTAAAAAAGAGGGACACACGGGCTCTTATACCTAACACTCCAGATGGCACTACTTGAAAATACTTTCCCCCCCTCCTTTTTTTTTTGATTATCACTACTAATGTATTATTTATAACTACCACTAAGTTTATGTCCGACACTAATAATTTTTTTTTATAGATTTAAGATTTGAATACTTATTGTTAGTTCACATATGAAGATACAATAAATAAATACATGCATTATAAAAAAAAAAAAAAATAAATTGACCTCGGTTCTCTCGTGGCCTTAAACTTAATCGAATATGTGAAGCATCCTGAGCGTCTGTCTACTATCTGAAATGAAATTTAATGCCAGTGCGCAAAAACAGATTGCCAGCTAATAATCTAGAAATTAAATACGTCAACCGCTTACCAAACAAGAATACAACTTCATATTCGATCACGTCAATGAGATCTACATATATTGCAAAATAGCATGAAAAAGTAATTTTTACCTTAGCAATCGGATTTTGATACCATCGATCCTTCTACAAATGACCGAGGCTACCAAAAGTTACATAAGTATATAATGTTGAATAATCTAATGTGATACAAAGTTTTAAATTGCATATGGGGTGGGAGTGGGCATAGATATCGAAGGTAATACAGCATCGAACTACCGCATAAATGTTAGAAGCAAGAAATGGTTAGGTTAGGTGAGGTTAGGTGAGGTTAGCATACTGCTGGTAAGGAAGGGTGAAATTAAGAGTCCAGCTCACTTGGGTCCAATACAATGATCCCTTTGTGCTACCTCTAAGTGAGAGGGTGATAGAGAAGGGATAGTGACAGAAAAGACAGGTGGTGAAGGAAGAGATAGAAGAAAGCTGCATTCTGCTTTTTGCACGTTTTTAATGATGCAGTGTTGAAGCGCCTCTGTTGTCAATGAGGAGTATTAAATTTTGAAGGTGTATTAGCTTGCCATTCTTAATTTTTATTTTACTTCTGCTACATATTACCGACGAAGGAGGGTGCTCTAATGTTGGCGGATTAGTATCCGCTGAACCCGATGTAGTTCAATAACCAGTGTCTTTGCCTATATCACTCGAATTTTCCTACAACAACTGACACAGAGGGACAATAATACACATCAGAAAAATGCCTGGAGTTATAAGTGAATGACTTCATCAGTGACCTGGCTCGAACCCAGGACCTTCGGTTTTGTAGTAAACGTGCTAGCTACTTCAGCCAACTCAACCGTCAGAAAGAAGTGGTGATGGCACCTTTTTTTTGTTCGAAAGTAGTGAACTCGGTTGTTGTGAATGCTTGTAAGTTGAACATTTTTTTGTGCAACATTAGAAAAAATTTAGGGAAAAAACAACACCAATTTCGGTCGGAAATTACTAGAACTCTTCTGGTTTGCGAGGATTCCGACGAACAGTAAATGCAAACAGAGGTACCAAGACCAAAACGCATGAAAGTGCCCCAATACGTTATTGTAAGCCAGATAATGGCGAAATTATTGGTGCAAGAAATACCACATCCGCACCCGATTTGTGTGTAAAAAAAATGTGAGGAGCACCTGCATACGAATTGCTTGAAAGTTTACCACAATAAAAACATTTTATCATTAAATAAAATGCCTTCTAGTTACCTTTGAAAAATCGTACACCTGTATACATATTACGCCGATGGTGATTATAATTACCACTTGTTTTCTAGGAAACGGGAAAAGCCACTTAGTCCAAAGTTGGAAATTTTCTTAATTAGTATCAGGATATGTTCTATACAAAATTTTATTCAAATCGGTTAACAGGAACTTGGTGCGGCGAAAAATGGGTTAAGAAAAACTAATCGCTTCTGGAATAGTAGGAAGGAGTGTAGATCATTTAGAGTCCTAAGGCCAAGGAAAGCTAATACCAAAGAATATAAATCATATAGAATGCGCATCTCCTACAAGCTGAAATTTTCTATGACGGGTATTTCCAGTACAACCCGTCCAGAGTACAGACTCTCATTTCTTTCTGCAGTGTATGCTACGCTCGCATTGCTGAGAGCAGCGTTGCCGTTGTGACATTAAAATATCACTTTTGACCCCTTGTCGTGCCAATGAAACTTTTTATGACCCTGTATGCCGTAGGGCAATCATATACATAGTTTAGCATATCAGGTATTAGAAAAAGAGCTGTTCGTCCAGTTGGCGATATTCGGTTCGATGATGTCGATCATTTTATTGTTTTGGGCGATAGAAAAGCCAATAAATGTGTGAAAATATTGCAAAAAATCTGACACCCAAATCCTAATTATTTCTCTGAGTATCACAATTAAAAAAATATTTTTTTTAACTTACTTTCATCTTTAATCTTAATAAAACTTTTAATAAGTTAGTAAGTAAGTTTTTATAAAATGTTTATAAGTTAAAATAGGTTCAAATGAAGTAAACTTGGAAGCCAAAATTGGGGCCTTAAAGTATACATGTATGTATATAAATGATTAGCATCAAGAAAAGTAAAGTAAAGTATAGATGGAAAAACTGAAGTTAATTCATTTTCTTTTTAACCACCCACTAAAAAAGGGGGTGTTGTAAGTTTGTAAAGTGTGTCTGTGTATATGTGTGTCTGTACAAATACTCGTACAGACCAAACGGCTGGACCGATTTTGATTTAGTTTTTTTCTGTTTGAAATGTGACTTGATCGAGAAGGTTCTTAGCTATGTTTTAATCAAATCGGTCCAGCCGCTTAGAAGATATCACGTCTTTTCTAGAAACATACGGGGGTTTTTAAAATTTTTAATTTTTGTTATTATTATAATTTTTTATTTATAAATGAAAAAAGTAAAAATAATTAAAATAATTAATTAATTAACTACGAACATATTTCTATATAGTAGAGTATTTACAAATACAGTTTTTGATTGCAAATAAGACGAGTATAAACCTATTATAGAAAGCTACTAAATATAAAAAAAATCATGAAATCTAAAAAAAGAGTGGCATTTTATATCGAATGAAATTCCAATCGAAAATAAATGCACATTTCGTTCGATATCGAGTGCCGTAATTTACCCAATTACTTAAGATTTATTTAAAAAAAAATAGAGACTGTAAAAACATAAATACATATATTGGACATGGTTCATCTCACTTATTTACTTAAAAACCAGCATAACTCAAAAAATTTACTTTGAGGAAAAACCATTTAAAGTTTTGTAGAAAATTTTAAAATTCGATTCTGAAGAGGATAATATAGTTATACTATTCTTTCAAGGCATTATGGATAGTTCTTAAATACATATTTTTTTTACTGAACAGCCTGTATTTCTTAATAAGTTCTTCACTTGGAATCTAATCTTTGACAAGTGTCTACTTTAAGTCTATTTGATAATTGTTTAGTAACGCTAATTTATGTTTATACTTTACGTTTTTTTTTGTAAATTATATTTTATAAAGATGAAGAAATAAGGTGTAATTCACTGACTTTACAACTGCAGAATTTGGAAACTTATCATCCTTAAAACAAGCTTTATTTCAGCAACAGCAACGTTCCTCCGAAAATCGGTATTTTTTTGTGGTAAAACTCGGATATTTTTACATAGTTTTTTTTGCAATTGGCCGCATGTTTTGCTGTTGAAAAAGTAGCACAATGCAACTTAAGTAACACAACGGCAACGCTGGTGATAAGAGCAAAGAATATAATGCTCTCAGTGTGTGTTTGCTTGCGCTTTATACTTTCCCCCCGCATCAAAAGCGTAAGCAAAAAATGTTTAATTTTTTAGCTCAGATGTGCATTCTATATAATTTATATTCTTTGCTAAGACCAAGGAAAGCTAAGTCCTAAGACCAAGGGTAGCAAGGATTGTTAAGTTCCTAAGATACGTTTTGAGTCAGTTGGAGCAAGTTTCAGCATATTAAAGCGTGGTGTGCCAAGCTATTGCAGAAAAGGATAAAGAGTAGCTGCATACCACAAAATATACCATACATCATATATCGAGACTGCACGTAGTATATCATTAGAAACAGGTCAGAACAGACAAAAAATATACTCAGTTCGGAATTTTCTATCTAATGAAGAGGGATTATATTTCTTTAGATGGCACAATGGAATTTAAGGGTCTTTAAGTAAACGTACACCAATTTAAATCAAATTTAACCTAACCTCATCGAATCTTATCTAACATAACTAAATCTAACCGAAACTAACTCAGCAAATAAATTTCAAATTAACTCAACTGAACTTAATTTAATATAATAAAACTTTACTTAATCACTCATAACCCGAGGTAACTTAAACTAACCAAGTATGCTTTAACTTAATCTAAGAACACCAAACTGAAACTAGCTTAACTTGAACTAATTTAACCTAACTTAACTTAACCGAACATGACATAACTTAGCTTAACTTAACCGATCATACTTTTACTTTACGTAGCCCGATCTAACATAAGTTAAGTTAAGAAACTAACTTAACTTAACTTAACCTAATTAAACCTAACATAACTTAACCAACGCAAATATAACTGAAATTTGCATATCTTAACATAACCTTATTTAACCTAGGCTAACATAATCTAACCTAACTTAACCTTACCTAATTTAACCTAACCGAGCATACATAAGTTAAGCCAACCGAAACCAACTTAACTTAACTTAGCCTAATTAAACCTAACATAGCTTAACCTAAGCCAAAATAACTTAAACTAATCTAACCTAACCTAGTGTTCGTGTTAACCGGACACTGTCTCATAGGTAGGCATGCACAAAGGCTAAGGGTTGAACATAAAGACTTTTGCCGTAGCTGCCAAGATATCGAAGAAGAGGAAAGCATAGAACATTTCCTTTGTCGCTGTCCTGGACTTACAGGAAAGAGAATGGCCACAATGGGCGTTCTTGAATTCATGGAACTTTCTTAGTCTCCGTGGTATCACAATGGTCAAAAACGGTCCAAGTGAGTCCGGGTTTCTGACTGCCACACCTACCTAACCTAACCTAACCTAACTTAACAGAAACTAGCTTAATGTAAACTTGCCTTATTTAACCTAAAGGCAGAATTAGTTTGTACGTGTTGTTCTGTTCTGAATCAGATGTTTTGTCTCTGTTGAGTTGAAAATCTGTATGTGTGGTTAGTTTTTACTTTTTCGTTCTGTTCTGTTGCGGACAAATATGTAGAAAATAGAATTCAACGTTAAGTGACAGCCAAAAGTGTGTATGTATTAGTGTGTTTTGTTAATTTGTGTACAAGTGTAATCAATTTTATAGGTTGCCAGCTGATTTTTTTTCACAGACAAAGTAATTGCAAAATATTTTCTACAGAAAGGAACGGCAGAGAACAGCAACAGGAAGTAAGGACTAATGAAGCCTTAACGCAATATAAGCTATGGTAGCTTAAGCTCATAACCTAACCTAACTTAACCTTAACCAGGTATACTTTAATTTAACCTAACCTAAACTAACATATCTTTAGCCAACCAAAACTAACTTAGCTTAAACTAATTTAACCTAACCGAGCATAACCTAAGGCAAGTTAAGTTAAACGAGCATACTTTAACTTAACTTAACCTAATATAAATATACTTGAGCCAACCAGAACCAACTAAACTCAACTTATCGTATTTAAACCTAACATAACTTAACCTAAGCGAACACAACTTAACCTAATCTAACTAATCTTAAACTAATATAAACTAACTTAACTTAGCATACCTTTATTTAATTTCACGTCTATTGCGGGAATCGAACCCACGACTCAGGGGCACTCTCTTGAATGAAAATATTTGAATTCAATTTATGAAGTGTGTGGCCAAGAATCATTTCAATTGAAAAACTAAATTGACAATTAATTTGAAACGTGTATGGGGTGCATTAGTTTCAGTAACTTCTTCTAAAATCACGCGGTATTCTGCTACCAATGGTTGTCAAACACACAGCTTGAGCTTGACGCAGCTTGTTCAAAGTTTGACAGGAATCAACTGACCGTTTTCTGTTGGAGAGGCAGACAAGTCAAACATCCATTGATTTATTGGCCCACCCTCCTATTTACAGTCTAAATAGTAGGGTATTCATTTAATAGGGTTTTGCTTTAATCGGTTATTCGCTCAATTAATTAATAGAGGTTTTGGCTTAATCGGTTAATAATTAGTTAATTTCGGAATTAAGCTGTTAACCGATTAATAAAGTAATTTGAACAAGTAGGAGTGCATAGATTATTTATTAATTTTAGTTTATTATTACAACAGAAAATACACATAAGAATTCTTAAACTAAATCAAGCAAAAAAAATCATATATATGTTATTATACTTCAATAGTTTAAAGAGATCTTCTAACACAATTTTTCAGAAAATTAAATTTGATAAAACTTGACTTGGAAAAATCCTATGACTTATTGTAGACATTGAGTAGATTAAAAGCAATCCATAATACAGAAAGAATATCTTGTTTCTCAGCCTTTTTTCCTGGATTTCTCTGAGCATATAAAATCCTTAATTATGCCAAGAGAGTCCTGTTTTATATTTTTTTCAAATTCTTAACACTTCTAGTTGTTTCAGTTAATTTTGTTAGAACATTTCTTGTATTACTATCAATATTTTTTTCTGTTGGCCTGTCCTAATCTGACTCAGCGACGAACATTCTTCTGCCAAAAAGTTTATTTCTGAATTCCTTTGTTTTCGTTTTTATACTTGATAACAATGTTTCTAGAAGAAAATATTTCAGAGAGTAGGTATAAAATAATTGAATTTGTCTCTTCTTAAATCTAATCCTTAACTAAATCGTTGGCAACAGTACTATTAGCTTTGAATATTTTTGAATTATTAAAAAAAAAGTTAAATTATAATAGCAGAGTCTTTACTAAACCCTTTTATAGCCAAGTGGAAAGCTTTTGAAGTTTTACTTAAGTTAGAATCACTCCATGAATAAATATACTTCTTTGTTTGTATGAAAAATAATTTATAAACACTTACCTTTGGTATATGAGACGAACCAAATTATTAAACACTCAAAAACTACGTTGTATAGTATAAAATATTTAAAAAATTTGTTACATCAGTTAATCGGTTAATCGACTGAAATTAACCGGTTTAACCGTTAATCGAAAAAAGGCAATTTTAAATTAACCGATCAGTTAATCGGGTAGTAGCTAAACGGTTAACCGATTGAATACCCTATTAAATAGAGAACAAAATGATTTTCCCTGATATTTGCGACAGCGTTTCCTCTCCGAATTTGAAGTTCCTATATGTTTCGCCTCTACTAACTGAAAACTCTGACAGTGTATTTCACCAAGTTATTTAAATGTCAATTCATATTTAAAATCGATATTCAAATATGAATTGATATTTAAACAGAGTTGGTGAAATTGGCCTTAAGTGCTCTTCAAACTGAAATAAACATCTACTGCTAAACTCATAAGTGGACTTGCAACCATTTTCTTTGTGCATATCACGTATCCTGTATTTAACGTCGATTTAGCTCTTTCGCCACTTTCTATACCATTTCGTTGCTCATTCTTTTGAACAGAGAATTTTTTAAATTCTAAAATGTCATATTCAATTAGAAATTCTCCATGGTGTATTTCCTTCTCGTACAAAAATGGCAGTGTTAATTGTTAAGGTTGCAACAAATAATTTCAATATTTTATTGTTTATTTTGTTATTGCTGCTGGTGTTCCTATTATAATTATTTTTATTAAAACTAATTCTATTTGCATATTATTTGTTGATTTATGAGTTGTTGCCATTTTTATTTCTTTTCTTTTTTTTTGTTTCATTGACAATTCATTTTTATTATAATTTTATAATCGCTTTTTGTTTGTAGCAATGAAGAGTTTTGGGCAATTAAATAGCAGAACGCTTGATAAAATTAGAGAGTTCAATTGCTTTAAATGACTTAAAAATATGCATTTCCTGCATAAAGGAGAAATCTATAAGAGTCAAAACTGCGAATAAAATTTCAATATTATACAACTTTAAAGTGACGGATTAATTGTGAAAGAAAAAGTCTTGTAATTCTCGAAGTTTGAGTTTCCGATTCCCATTTGAAATAGAAAGTGAGTACAAAATTCTATCATATTTTTTATTGTATTCACATGCTTAACTGCAAGATCCAAAATAAATAATTCAATGAGAATTTATTAAATACAAGTTTATTTAATCACTACTAAGTCTAATTTTTTCACAAACAAACATGTGTAAACCCTACGGGTGGCTTATGGAGGGCCTCTGTTTTTTTTTTTTTTTTTTTTTTTTTTTTTTTTTTTTTTTGGAGGCACAAGACCTACTCATTCCATTTCAAACTCATATCTCTTTTTCTTTTTACTTTGTCATGGCGGGCCAGCTCTTCCGCTCTCCTTTCTTTCACTAAAGAATCTGAAATGCCATTCAACTCATGGCTTTTGTTTTTGCTTAGAAAAATTGAATATGTTACTGCTTTTTTCTTCCTGCTTGTTGAAGGAAAAATGTGGAATGTGTGTCTTATCTTTGATGTGGAAGAGTTGAGGTCTTTTATCTTTTATAAGCCATTCTTTAGCATTTGATAGGGCCTGAAGTAAGAAGGTCTTCGGATTTTTTGCTCCGCTGGGATCTTGTGCCCAAATATCATACACACAGAAACATTTCAACTTAAAATCTACATAATCAAGGTTAATCTAATCTTTTTCGGCAATGATTTTGCTTCATATGTGTTTCATGTTAATCTAACATGATTTATAGGAATTTCCAAAGAAAATTTTTCCTATTGAATTAACTTTATTTCCCCTTGACATAACATTTATGTACTGTTAAAATCAAAATGAAGGATCATGTTGAATCAAAGTTATTTCAAGCTGGAACAACATGAATTTAATTTAAGGTAGTACATTTCATTAATTATTAAACTTACAGCATAGACAGACGACAGCGTTAATTTGCATTAACTGTCTTAATGCAAATTAACTTGTGAATTATCCTCATCCGTAAATGCATTAAATGACAGTGAATTAATACTGAATTCAGCTATATGATAACACAGTCCTCATATGGTAACACCGTCAACAATCAATCAAATGTTGGCAAATTGTTTTGGTTTTCAAAATTAAAATGCGATTCGTTCAGAAAATATAAGTTATTTTAATTGTTTTTAGAAAAAGAGCAAAGAAATATTAAAATCGAGACACATTTTTTCCATTTTAAAATTATCGAAGTGTGTGGCACGAAAGGTATGTACAGATTTTGTTTACTTAATGCAAATACTGTCGTCTGTCAGGGTAAATTTTTAATTCACATTAGTGATATTTTAATGCAAATTAACGCTGTCGTCTGTCTACGCTATTACGTGTGTATATTGGCAAATGCATCAAAACAATTTTTGTATGTCAATAAATTTAGTTTCACCGGCCAAGATTTGAAATCGGAACTCATCTCGTGGTAGTCAACGTGCTTACTCCTGCAGCCAGCACTACTTCAAACATTCTTTAGATAGACACTAAATATGTACCATCATGAATAAACTTTTAATTCGATATTATTTCATTGATCATTTAACTTACAATTTATTTGAAAAGTTTTAGTTAAAAAAATGCAAAATACTTTGACTTGAAAAGTTTTATTAAAAAAAAATTCTTTGACTTGACTCCAGGATTCGAACCTGCGATCCTTCGGCTGCAAGACTACTACACTGCCTACCAGCCAGCAGCAGTTTGACGGCTGTTTACAAACATCAAAAAACAACAATACAAAAACAACCTAAACAACTAAGCACAAAAGTGTTGTTGCACCTATAAATAAAACAAATAAACACCAGACACTGAAACAACATTTTATTTCTCGTAAATTTATTGTGGTTCACCATCTAGCATTTGGAAGATAGTTTTCTGAAAAATCACCTTGCTGAGTCTTTTTAGATCACTATTCGTGATCAAAAACTAATTAATCACTTACACGATCAAAAAAGGACTCGAAAAAGATTCGCGCTTATGGGTAAAAATAGTTCGATTTAAAATACAATAACAAAGTGTATAGCAAGAACAAATTAATCATCCAGATGTGTAAAATGTGACTATTATTTCCTGCATGTTTTTTTCCTTAAGCCTAATAGTGGCAAGAACGAAATATCTTTACGAAACATTGAATTTGCGTGAAAATGCCATCGATTTGTTAGTGCATATTTTTGCATATTTTATTGAAAATGCATATTTTTGCATAATTTGGTCATATATGCATATTTTTGTCTAATATTTTGGTATAATTTCATGGTTTTTGTGTCATATTTGCTCAAAAGCTAAAATTTAAAAAAAAAAATTAAAAATTATTGACAAATTATTAATGCAACACAATTGGCAAATTCATTCGCTTGCATTGTTTTAGAATTGTAGAAGGGATGCACAACCAAATAAATAAACATTGTCATTTTGATGATTTCAAGAGGAAATCGTGTGCTATTAAAGCCGAAACTAGTTAAACAATTCTGCGGAAACTTGATATTGCTTTTAAAAATTACAGATTTAAAAAAATCTAATAGCTAGAATTCAATCCATTGTAATTGTTGAGTTAACTAAATATGTAACATTATATAAAAATTATTTAAATTTGAGCCTTTCTTCAATGCACAAAAGCTTTCTTTCTTTCTAAAAAAAATTGATAGAACTTAACATTCAAAAGTATAAAAAATATAATTTTTTAAAATTCGTGTTTGGAGCTAATAATGCAGAAATAATCGTTATATCATTTATAATATGGTGTACAAACTTAATATAAAAGGCATGTGTTTTTTATTGAGGTATAGAACTTTAAGTTGGCATCACTTTTTTAACTGGCGGCCATTTTGTCAGCTGTCAAGTGATTAATATTTAGTTTGGTTTGCCATTTCATCATGAACAGGTTGACAAAAGAACAACGCTTGCAAATCGTGCAAATTTATTTCGAAAATAATGGTTCAGTTCGCGAAGTTTACCGCAAGCTCCGTCCATTTTATGGTCGACATAATCGTCCATCAGAGCAATTAATTCGGTTAACCATGGATCGTTTTCGCACTACGTTTACTCTATGTGAAAATACGCATCCGCAGAGACGTCGAACAGTGCGCACCGAAGAAACAATTGCCGCTGTTGAGCAAAGTGTTGAAGAGGACCCGAATGAATCGATTCGCCACCGTGCACAGCAATTGGAGCCGACTAACCGACTATTTTGTTCCCGAATTGGATGGCATGAATGTGGATGAGTTGTGGTTCCAACAAGACGGCGCTACATGCCACACAGCGCACGTCACAATCGATTTATTGAAGGAAACATTCGATGAGCGCATAATTTCGCGGAATGGACCTATCAATTGGCCACCAAGATCGTGTGATTTGACACTATTGGATTATTTTCTTTGGGGATATGTGAAGTCGCTCGTCTACGCCAACAAACCAGAAACGTTAAGGGACTTGGAAGCCAACATTCGTGGCGTTATTGCCAACATATGCTCGAAAAAGTGGTTGAAAATTGGACCTGTAGAATTGGCTTTATTCGAGCCAGCCGCGGCGGCCACATGCCCGAAATCATATTTAAACATTAATGGCATAAAATTATCCTTCCAATAAAGCCAAATTAATGGACATTAAAACGATTTTCTTGTGTTTTATTTCAATTCGAAGTTCTATACCTCTAAAAAAACACCCTTTACATGCACCTCTTGAGAAAATAAAATATTTTTGTGTCTTTAATTAGTTGTATGTGAATTTAAAATTTTTCTTTGAACAAAAAATTTTTAAAATATGTGCATATTTTATTGTTTTTAGTGCATATTTTGTGTTTTTAATGTCATATTTTGAGCGCCTAAAATACCTTTTTTAAGTGCATGAAGTCCTTGTCCCTGGTTATTATCATATTTCGCTTACCTGGAAGACTGAAAAATTTTTAATCAAAAACAAATCATGCAGGTGTTTTAAAAGTGATTATAATTATGTATTTTATGATCATATTTTACGCAGATAGATGATTAAACACTACTTGATATGTTATTTTTAAGTATAACGGGGCAATCTTTACGTATAATGTCAAAAACTTATTTTTTTTTAAAGTTAAATCGAATATGAAATTAAGTGCTGAAACAGAATAAGTCTGCAGCTTCAGGAAAAATCGATTTCAAATTAACACAGCCCATAATAAAATCAAGGGCAGTAACTTCAACTGCTCTTTGATTTATGTTATATTTTCTTTCGGCTTATTTTTCTTTACAAAATGTATGAAATTTATTGAAAGTGTGCTAGCATCAGAAAAAACGCTGTCAAAATAAAATAGATTCTGTCTCTGGACTGCTTTCTGTAACTTCCCTTTTGGTGTCAATTTCTATGGAAAATGTGTTGTGCCGTAATTCTGTTTGACCATTAAATGTAGGACTCAGAAAGCTGACTAAAAAAATACTCGAAAAAAAGTCAAATATGACTAGAAATGCGACTGATAAATGACTCAAATAACAGTCATAAATGACAATAAAAAGACTCATAAACTGACTGATAAATTTCTCAAATATGACTCGTAAGCGATTAGAAACATGGGTGAAAGACAATTCGAAAAAGAGTAAAAAATGAATGGAAATAAGGAGAATAAATGATCAGAAAACGATTCGAAAAAGACCTTAAATACTACTAGAAAAGGGGTCGAAAATGACTCTAAACTAATATAGAAAAAGACTCATAAATGACTTATCAAGAAGAGTCGCGGGTAGTCACGTTTTTCTACCGACAAAAGTATAATTTATGATCAGAAAATGAGCGCATATTCTAGCTTTTTAATTGCACAGAGGAGTCAAAAAAGATTCAAATTTGATTGAAAATTTTAAAAATTGCTGGATGGGTCCAATGAAGTTGAACCAAACTTTTTATATTGGTATTTTTTTCTGTGTGTACTCTTTTGAACAAATGCACTATTAATGCATACATGTCTGTGCAGATTTGTAAGTTTGTATGCATTAGTCTCCTGCACAAGACATCTTCTAAGAACTTTCAAGACATAAGGGATTTTTCAAATGCTTTACTAAAGCGAAATCTTATAAAACAAACGTTAACAACATTGTTTGCAAGAAATTTGTTTGAGTATTGTAGGTATAAGAGTAAAGAAGAAAACACTTCGTGATGGAAGAATTTGTGAAACTACCTTCTTTCTACGCATAAGCGTGTGTACAAACGTCATGCATGTATGTGTGTATGATCTTTTATTTTTCTGCCCACATGCAAAGGCACACACATGCATTAACATTAGTTGTATGCGGTTAACCACATAATAGCTTACCATCTACATATTACACACACACTCAAACGTACAATATGAAAAATAACAAGCATACACTAATCAACAATACTTCTTTTGAGTGTTTGTTACAAACAAGCTGTCTTGCGACATCCCTTGTTAACACTGATATACACGTACACCAATACCTCCATCGTGCTTCGCTTATAGTACGACAGCATTTATTATTGGTTTAGTATAATACATGCTACGTGAATACATTTAAAAATCATGACGTTTTTACATTTCAAGACTGTTTACGCAGGCCTCTAGTATGCATACAGTTATGTATATACATGTGTATGCGCGTGTTCAAATGTATGTGTGTTATGCTTTATTATAGTATTTGCATGTGTATTTGTATTTGTAAATAGTTATTAATTCAAATTTTATTTTAGGCATTTTATTATAATTACTATTGATATACCGACATAAAACTAATACAAACATACACACACACATACACACACACGCACACAAGCGCACACACATACTAAAACACCCCAGGCATCATATTGGCAAGTGGTTTGTAAATTAAGATTGCAGCAAGCTTGCATAATTAAGAGTTTTCTGAATGTCGTTGACAATTTGCTTGCAAATGCAAGTGTGTTGCGAACGTCGATGACAATTTCCTTGCAAATGCAAGTGTTTCATAAATTTAAGCATAACGTGTCATTCTCGCTGTTAAAAATTGTGCTAATAAGTTGTGTTAATAAATTGTGTTAAATTGTTCTTAAAGTTGTTAAGTTAAGTGCGTTTGATACTTTTAATTATCATTTGCTATTAAAAAAGGTAATTATTTACTTGTTTAATGTCTGCAGCAAAAAAAAAAAAGAAGAAAAGTGTTGTGCGCAGCAGCACCGAAATTTGTGAGCATCTATGGAACGGTGCGGTTGCAAGTTCTGTAAGTATCCAGAGTGAATTTGTGGTACAGGAGGTAGTGCCTGAAGCACAAAATAATTTATATTCCTTGTTCCCAAATTTAGATTCCTTGTTGGCAGAAGATCATGACTGACAACGTTGCTGAGAGCTTTTCCTGGCGAGGAACTGCAGATAAGAAGTGCATTAGGGCCTTCACTGTCGCCACTGCCATTCGTCGTAAGTGAAATACGTTTAATGGGTTTCTAGTTACATTATTATATTCATATTTAAATTATATTGCAGAAACTTTCGCTGAAAATTGTGGCAAGGAAGAGGACTTTGTGTTTGCCTCTAAGTCATATTTCCAGTGCGCAAAAAATCGTATTAAAATTAAAACAATAAAAAAAGTTAACTAAAATACTAAATAATAACATAATAATTTTTTAAATGAAACAACAATGAAGTTCCTATTTTTATATTTTAATTTAATATTTTTCTATTAAGAAAAAAATTTAATATTAAAAAATTTTTTAAATGTATCAATAAAAAACATATGCAAAACAAAGTAAATGTTTAAAATGCTTACTACACAGAGAAAACAGTGCCTAATAAATACCTCATAAAATAGAACTAAATTAATAAGAAATCTCTATGGTTTTTTTTTCAATAAGGAAATCTTATTCATTTCATAGAGAAAACCTTTTTGAAAAAATCAAGAAGAAATCTTGTAGTTTTTATTAGGTTATCTTATTGATTTTTTTAATAAGGGTCTCTTCTTGATTTTATGAGGCGACATCATAAAATAAAAAAACATGTCTTTCTTTATTCTTTGAGCTTTGCTTGTGTGTTTTCATTTAAATTCTTTACCATATACTTATGTATGTATGTAGTATATGTAGATCAATGATGTCAGTTTCATGCAATGATGTCAGTTTCATGGCACAATTGTGCAAACTAAAATCACACACATTCTTATTCTCTTCCATTTAGTCGTCAATGAAACAGCGATGATAACACATGCGCAGCGGGTGTATTAAATTCTTTATAGATACAGTGAAAGAAAAAAAGTGGTATGCGAAAAATATTCTATGATCAGTAATGCTTTTTGCGATATTCAATGTATTTTATGTTACAAAACTTTTAAGGAAAGAAATGAATATATATTAAAAAGTAATTTTGGTATTTTTTGGAGCAGCGTTACTAAACTGCATTTAATATCAAAACTTAAAAGACCAATAACTTGGAAACTATTGGTCGCAACCAATTTTTTTGTTTAATTTTTTCTTCTTATTTTTGAAGTTTCTATCAGATAAGCTATTTAAAAATTTATTTTTGGAATTTCTTCACAGTTTCCTATGAAAAGTTTACAGCGCCGTAACTCGGAAAATATGAGTCGCCCGCAACTTTTTTATTTAATTTTCATTCCTTATTTTTTAATTTTCTATCATATAGACTCCTTATTATATATTTTGAGCTGCTTCACAAAACTGCATTTGTTGCAAATATTTCTTTTTTTCAATGTACCTTCAGAGACGAATGAGACAGCTTTTCTCACACATACAACTATAGTTTTATTTTTGACACAACTGATGTAGATGCTATTTATTTATACTATACATACTTACATAGATACATACATATTATATTGTATTCTTAATTAATTAACTCACCATACATACATATTATTACTTGAAAGGAAACAAGTATTGAACCAGCAAACTTCTGACTGATAGACAAACACTCTAACCAATATGCTAACAAGCAGTCTGAATAACCATTGATATAATTTTGCAAACATGCTTATACAAAAACGAAAAAGATCATGAAAAAAATTGTCGGTGTCTATTTATAGATATGAAATAACAAGACACCTCATAAAATCAAGAAGATTTCCTTATTAAAAAAATCAATAAGATGCTCTACACATAATCATATAGGAACCTAATAAAATCAAGAAGAAAACCTTATTGAAAAAATCAATAATATAGCCTAATAAAATCAAGAAGAAAACCTTTTTAAAAAAAATCAATAAGGCAACTTAATAACATCAATAAGAAATCCCTATAGTTTACAATTTATAAGAAAACCTAATAGAATCAAGAAGTTTTTCTCTATGGATTGTTTTTTTGGTGCCAAAAATAACGGAAATTTAGTAAAAAAAGTTGGGAATAATAAGATTTCTTCTTGATTTTATGTGGTTTTCTTCTTGATAAAATTAATAAGATTTACCACATAAAAACAATAAGGAATCTCTATGAAAAAATCTTCGCTTCTTTCTGCTGGGATACCCCTTAGCCTAAAAACGTTTCATAGAGAAAATCTTATTGATTCTATGAGGCAGTTTTTTCTCTGTGTAATTTCATTAAAAATACGTGTTTTTTAAGCATTTAGAAAACGTGTAATTACGTTAATTGAAAAACATGTTTTGCAATTGTCTTTTTAACGCTTATAAAGTTGGGTGCTTTTCGATTATAAACCCCTTGTTTTGATGTCTTTTGTAAAGGTCACAGCAGCGTTTTATCAGCGTTTTGCTTACATTTAAACGCTTACAAAACACTTATTTTTATATGTAAATGCTGGCTGGGACATTGCACCTTCATACAAAGCAATATTTTATAGACAATACACACACACACACACACACACACACACACACACACACACACACACACACAAAATTATAATACCATTGTATGTGCGAGCATCATCAAATAAATATATTTACAATTTATTTATTTATTTATTTATGGACATTTATTTTTTCGCAGCTCCTATTGTATTTGATGGTAGTGGTTTTTTTGGTTTCTAAATAATACTCGAATTTAAATAATTCAATTGCATTTTTTTTAATTTGTAGTTTTTAGATTTTTTGCATTAAAAAAATTTATAATAGATTTTTTTTTGTTAATATTTGTTTTTGTGTGTTGTAATGCTTTGTCTAAATATTTATAATAATTTTATGTAGATTTTAATACATTTTAACTAATGCCACCACAATAATAAAGGCAGTCAATTTTAAGTAAGGCATTACAGTGGAGCAAAAAAGCTTTAAGCTTTAAAGGATTTGAAATGAAAGTCTGTAGCTTAACTTATTTTATTTAAATTAATTTTAATTTTTTTTTAAATTATTAAGGGTTTTCATGAGAAAATTGGGCAAACTTGCGAGACTTGTTTCATGAAGCCCCTTTTGAACTTTTGAGCAAACAGTTTATGTAAATTTGAAACAAACGTCAAAAAGTTCATTTAATACAAATAAAATAAGAAAATTTCAAGCAATTTTTAATTTAAAAACATTATCTATATATTTCTATAAAAACTAAAAGTGTGTGTGTGTGTGTGTCTAAGAATGCCTAAAGAAAGCCAAAAAAAGCAAGAAAGTGTTATTTATAAAATGCACAATTGCACAGCTTAAGTTTACGATTCAAAATTATTGGGCACACTTAACAGGTTTGTGTAAATAAATTTCTATAAAATTTTTAACATTTTATTTACGGAAGTGTAAAAATGCACAATTGCACAGTTTGCGAGACTTTTGAACATTCTCATGAAAACCCTTATTGTGTTAATTTATCTTATGCGCCTGAGTATTATTTAAATTTTATTTAAATATCAGTAATAATAATATAATGAATATTCGATCAGACATTGTTCTTACAAAATCTTCCTGATTAACATGCTTCCAGTTATAAAAATTATTCGACATTAATCACCCGTTTACAATGATTTAAACGTTTTCTTAAATGAAATATGCCATGAAGCAATTTGATGTAAGATATTCGAATCATGTAAGATATTCATCAACCATGCTTATAACAAAACTTTTTAATTTTTTTGAACTTCTTAATCGATTTTTTCCTCAATTGGCTAATATTAATAGTTTTCGAAATTTATGCTTGTTTTTTGGTTACGCTGCAGCCACATGTTCAATAAATCACTTTCAATTCCATCACACATATTGTGTGTTAAAATTCTTTGAAATTGCTAGCTGCGACACAAATTGATAATCAATTTCATTCTTTAAATACCACCGACGAAGAAACAACTTAAATTTGTAGCTTCAATCAATGTGTGCTGTGACCAGTCGTTCAAATTGAAAACTAAATTGCCATATAAATAGATGGGCGAATTTGAAATCAATCTAGTTTTCAATTCAAAAAGTTTGATTGTGTTAGTGCAAAAAGTGTGAGTGTATTGAAAATTTAATGGAATTGAAAGTCAAAAATTGAACGTGTGGCCCACAAGTTAAGCAAAAATTCCTAAGTACATTAAAAACTGTGACAAATACATATGCTTCCGTATTTCTTTTATCAATTTTTTTCCATAAGATTCACAATTTAGTTATAAAAATATGCAATTAAGTCATAAGAAAAATATGTATAATAATAATAAAAACCTTACAATTATAAATTACTCGAATTAATATTATTCAAATAAAAATTATGAAAAAAAAATTATTCAACAGAAATCCAATTCCAATAAAAATTATTCGGATAAAAAGTAAAAAATATTATTCGAATAAAAATTATCCGAATAAAAACCTTTCAAATAAAAATTGTTCTATACAACTTTTTTTAATGATTTCTTACTTAAATTTGTAAAAATTCTTATTATTCGATTTCCAACATCTTGGCCACAAAGCCTTTAACGACTGATACTGAGTTTTTTGGTCATTTGGTCATTTGCTACCATTATTCTTGCAATTATTCTCCAACTGTCTTCTATAATACTTAAAATCGATTAGCAAATCGGCCAACCTAACCGATCAATTTTTTTTATCTATAAGATACTCATGAAACTGCCACTTTTTATGAACGGGCGCGAGGTCTTGCTGGAAGACCATGTTGGATAATTTTAATTATTATTCGAACTCCATTTGTTTCTATATTTATGATTTTAACAGGCTAAAGTTCGTATCGCCTTTTAAGCCAAATTACATGTGATGATTATTAATGAACAAATAACACCAAAGTTAGTTGTTAGTTAGCATTTTTCACAGCTGTGGTAACAGGCTACATTCTAACCCCCTTATGCAAAAAAATATTTTACTTTAGCTTTAAAGTTCATAGTAGTTGATTAGCACTTTAAGGCTAACATAGCTTTATTAAAAAATCATATGCAAAAGACAACTTTAAATATTTTGTGATTTAATAATAAATACTGGTAACACCACCGTGTTCAACAACCACTTCACAGCTTATGATGTACAAAATTGAATACAATTTCATTCGGGTATTGAAATATTTTTTTTACTTTATTAAATAAATTTTTATTATCTTGAAGTAAAGCAACCTAATTTAAAAAATATGAGCTTCTGACTTAATAGGAAAACAGATAAACACAACCATGAAGTAAAAGTAAAAAAATGTGAAAAATTATCACAATTTGTTTTATTCGAATGAAACGAGTATTTGAATATCCAGCTTTTTTCAATTTGTTTTGATTGTATGTACATCACTAAAACATTTTTCTATAATTGTATTTATTTTAATATTTTTTTATGGATTTTGCTATGTAAAGGGTGTTTTTTATTGAGGTATAGAACTTTAAGTTGGCATCACTTTTTTAACTGGCGGCCATTTTGTCAGCTGTCAAGTGATTAATATTTAGTTTGGTTTGCCATTTCATCATGAACAGGTTGACAAAAGAACAACGCTTGCAAATCGTGCAAATTTATTTCGAAAATAATGGTTCAGTTCGCGAAGTTTACCGCAAGCTCCGTCCATTTTATGGTCGACATAATCGTCCATCAGAGCAATTAATTCGGTTAACCATGGATCGTTTTCGCACTACGCTTACTCTATGTGATAATACGCATCCACAGAGACGTCGAACGGTGCGCACCGAAGAAATAATTGCCGCTGTAGAGCAAAGTGTCGAATGAATCGATTCGCCACCGTGCTTTGTCCGTCAACTTTATGGAAGATTTGAATGTGGCATGTATGTGGATGAGTTGTGGTTCCAACAAGACGGCGCTACATGCCACACAGCGCACGTCACAATCGATTTATTGAAGGAAACATTCGATGAGCGCATAATTTCGCGGAATGGACCTGTGAATTGGCCACCAAGATCGTGTGATTTGACACCATTGGATTATTTTCTTTGGGGATATGTGAAGTCGCTCGTCTACGCCAACAAACCAGAAACATTAGGGGACTTGGAAGCCAACATTCGTGGCGTTATTGTCAACATACGGCCCCATATGCTCGAAAAAGTGGTTGAAAATTGGACCTGTAGAATTGGCTTTATTCGAGCCAGCCGCGGCGGCCACATGCCCGAAATCATATTTAAACATTAATGGCATAAAATTATCCTTCCAATAAAGCCAAATTGATGGACATTAAAACGATTTTCTTGTGTTTTATTTCAATTCGAAGTTCTGTACCTCTAAAAAAAACACCCTATATATCGAAGCAGTTGGATAATTTGGTGATGTTTCCCATTACATGACAGAAATAATAAATTTAAGATAAGAGCAGGCACTTCTAGCTTCATTTTCAGATGTAACATGAATCAGTATGTGCTATATTAGTAAAAATATTTGAGGTACAAAATACACATTTTGGAAATATCAACTTAAAGTAGTCTTAACAAACGTGGGTGCCTACTTTAGAATTTTTATACAATAATTTTTTTAGAATACAACTTTACTTAACATTGCTTGGCAAAGCTTTATTAAGTTTTTTTGCATAAGACCCTAAAACATTAGCCTAGTATGTAGTACTGATTTTTGTAGACTCAATTTGTAAATCCAGTTAAGGATTATTCTCCAACTTTTCCACCATCTTTTAAAATTGGTTGGTGTTGTTAATTTTAATTTTGTCCATATTATATTTTTCACTATTTTTAGGAATTTTTTTCAAATAAATACGTATAATTTGGTATTTCTTATACTTTACTTTTTGAATTTAGTATAGTATACTCACGACAGAACACGATATCAAAACCACTGACGAAAAAATTAAAGGCAACATCAACATCAATTTTTCTTAGAGATTACCAAACATATGTTGACACTCATTAATAAATGGCAATACTAGCTGCCGACACCAAATAGAATAAGGGTGATTATTTAAATAAACATTCAAAAACATAATTTCGTATTTGAATAGAACTTACATATAATTAAAACTTAATTATCAAGTCAAAAATTGGCCCTCAGTTTAATTAAATTTAATTTAAATAAATTTTTAGAGATATACTTAATCTAGGCGCACGCTAGTGCGCCAGGCCAAGTTCCGGCCAATGCACGCAGTGTGTATATTTACAGGAAGCCATTCGAACTGTTTTTACCCCCCTCATAACTTTGTTCCCCGCGACCGTAAAATTATGAAATTTAAGTCATAATTAGAATAAATTCATATAACCTTAGATGCGAAGTTTGAAAGGTTCCGGAGATATTAAGGTGCAAAAAGTGCATATTTTAAGACATACTCACTGACTCACTGATCACTCATCAAATTGATGAAGCACTTTCGCTATAGCTAGAGAGCTAAGATTGGGTACACGAGTAGATCTAGGTGAGCAATGAACCAGAAATATCTGAAAACCTAAAAATTTTAAACAAGGGGGCTGGGCTACGCCCATAAAAATTAAAATCTGTGCTAGTGAGCTAAAATTTGCTACAGAGCTAGGTCTAGGTGAGCAATAAACTAAAAAAGTTTTACAACACGAAAATTTTGGCCAGGAGGGCGGGGCTATGCTCATAAAGGCTAGAATTAAAAAAGCAAATCTAAGGCGCTTAATGGAAGCTATTTTATTGAAATTCGGCATGCGTGCTGCGATAAGACAAGCTAAAAAAAATTTTTCATTAAAAAAAGTGGGCGTTGACACGCCCATACAATTTCAACCTCATTTTCGTGTACTGCGGGTCCGCATATTTAGATATAATATTTCTGTATGTATTATTATCCGTTTGCAACGAAAGTGGACAGGAATAATTAACAGTGGCCGAAAAAATCTTAAGTTTGGAAAACTGGGCGGGGTTACGCCCATTAAAATTATAAATGAAAAGTTGTGCTAAGGAGCTGAAATTTGATACACGAATAGGTATAGGGGGAAAAACAACAAGAAAACCGTGAAAACTCGGAAATTTTAGTCTGAGGGGCGGGGCTGCACCCATAAAAATTAAAAATTAAAAGTTGCTTTTATGAGCTGAAATTTGACACACAAGTAGGTTTAGGTGAGAAACGAACTAGAGAAATCTGAAAAACAAAAAATTTTTACCAGAATGGGCGGGGCCAAGGTACTATTGTTTGAACCTGAAAACTTACAGCCTTATTTATAAAACTTATTAAGACTTTTTAAGAAAATTTTTTAATGAAAATTTGTCTTAAAACCCCTCTATAAAGCTTCAATAAGTTAAATAAATAAGGCTGTTAATATACAGCTTTTAACTTAAGCCATTTTGGTGAAACTTTCCATATACGTTACACGTATACAATACTTTAAACTATAACCTAAAAAAGTGGGCGTGATCACTACCATAAAATGTTAGCCTTGTGTTTAATCTACTTCGGTCTAACATATTTTAGGAGAAAATTAACATGAATTATAAACGCGGCTCACAACAATATTGTGAGTTTAAAATAGTGGGAGGGGTAATGCTCATAAAATTATAAGGTAAAGTTCACGCTAAAGAGCTGCAATTTTATACACAAGCAAGTGTAGATGAGTAAGCCAATGGAAAAATCTTAAAACCACGAAGTTTTATCCGCTAAAACTCCAATTTGCAGTAGAGTGCTGAAATTTGGTACACAAATTAATCTAGATCAGAGATCACTTAGAAAAATCTAAGAAACCAGAAGTTTCAATCAGCGGTTGGGAATAAGCACTGTTAACTCAAAATTAAGTTCAATTTTGTTGAAACTTTTCATCCACATTGCACTTATCCAAAGTAAAAATTTCCTGTTTTGAAAAGTGGACGTGACTACACCCATAAATCGTAGCTTTTTCTTTCATGTACTTCGGCGTACCAGTTTTTAGTCTATTACTCATGTATTTCTCAATAACTTTTTCATACAAAACTTTACATGAATCATGAGCACTAACAGATATAAAAGTCGGCGGGGCCAGGCCCATAAAATTTTTAAGTAATATTATACTGTAGAAAGCTGACATTTTGTAGACAAATAGTCCTAATTGATTTACTATTGAATCTTTGTATGTACATTGGGCATATCCTTTTGATTTATGTACTTCAGCTAAGCAGACTTTAATACGTAGATATATTGAGAAAATAGGCGGGATCACTCCCACTAGAATTGATGCTGTATTTTACATATTTCTTTTTAGACGACTCTTAACAAATTGCGTACACACTAGCAACCCATTGTAATAGCAAAATAATTAATTTTTAAGGTGTACAATCCAACACTCATCATGCTCTTACCCATTATTTTATGTAACTATACCATTGTTAACTGTCACAGTGATCATGAATAGAAATAAAACACCCCAGAAACCTTAAGTTTAAAAAGTGTTAACATAGAAAATTTTTCACAAATTAGTCAGATCCTCACAAAAACATCAATGTGAAAAAAGGCCAAGTTCCTATGAAAAATTTCGGCCATCGAAAGCAGTGAGATATAAATTTTGACCAAGTTCTTGTTTGGCACAACATCTTTCACTGACATATGCTATGCATTATATACATTTGTAATCGTAACGGTGTCATATAATTTCTTGATAATCTGCTAACTTGACAACATTTTTACCGATATAAAGAAATGAACATTATTCTCTCTTTTTTTGGAAGGATAAAAATATTGCCAAGTTAGCAGATTATCTAACTTATTATTTACAGTTATTACTCATGCGTACATACATCGAAAATAATAAGTTAGCCCTGAGAAGTGTGCTATTGATTAGATTTAATGATATGCTACAAATTGTAGTATGAAAATCTTTATCCCGCCAATAAAACTCACAGGCACCAAATAAGCCAAGAAATATGCAATAGTTTTCGTTCAGTGTAGTGAGTTTGAGCTAAACTTGGCTCGAACTCGTTTACTAGTTAAGTTAATTTTTGACACAAACCAACGATTAAATCCATTTAAATTGCATGGATTTGTGTCAAAACTAGTAAACAAGGTCGACTCAAATATAGTTCGAGAAACATTTAAAAGTAGCCATAGACTACACAATATTATTGACAACTTTATTGATTAATATCAATTGCCGCTTTTCCCCACACTCAATAAGTTGCATATTACAAAATCTAAAAATAAAGTATATGGCACAATTTTCCGTACAATACATAAAAAATTTAACAAATCAATGCACACACATATGTGTTTAATGCACTGGAAAATTAATTTTTCTAAATTAATTTAGTGGTGGCCAATCATTACAACATAAATCAAAAAATATTTGATTTAAACCAAACAACCTAAACTACCTTCCATAATAAAAATTTTCCTTTATTTCGTTTTCTTGTCCCACTTCAATTGGGTGATATTTTAATTTTGTTGTCACATTCGATCATTAATTTGTTAGCCGTGACCGAACAAAACTCAACATAGACAGAAAACTTGCAACATTAAATTTAATAACAGGCAAAAATAAAATATATTAATTATATAAAAAGTCTAAAAGAGTAGAAATTTTAAAAAATTTTGGCAATGAAACGCTGGTATGATGATGAAATTTATGTTGATGACAATTTTTGTGGCGGCCATAACAAAACACAGTGTTGTGTTGGCTGCAATAAATGGCACGAGTTAACAATCATTTGCATTTGAAAACAATTTTATTTATTATCCTTATTTTTATTATTATATTGTTATTATATATATATATATATATATATATATATATATATATATATATATATATATATTTTATTTTAATTATTATTTTGTTGTTGTCATTTTAATTCTAATTGAATTTTCTTTATAATTTATAATTAAAACAAAAACAAAAAAAAAGGAAACGTTAGATTTTACAAACACAGATATCGCATAAAATTATTAGAATAATTAATTTCAAAATACATTTATTAAAACAAACACATTGAAAAGGCACACACAAAAAACTATATGCATACAAAATAATTATTAAAACTCTAAAACAATGAGATTATGTGCTGATTATATAACATTTATTATTATTATTATTAGTAGATTTCTCCAGGAAGAAAAATTAGAAAATTTTGTTTTTGAATACACAAAAACCAGGCGTATAATTAAAGGATTTGTTGTCACCAAAGGTTTACATGGATTTGACATTTAAATGTGATAAATTATTAAAGTAGAGGAAAAACATAGAAGTTTTATTAAAAACAAGCAGAAGTTGTACTGGAGTTGTAAAGGGAATTTTATCCAAAAAAGTTGAAATGAAGAGGGTCGGTCGCCTTTATTTTTTCTGTTTTAAAAATAGAAGAAAAAATTTTTGAAGTTTGGAAATTATTATAAAATTAAATATGAAAAAAATTTGTTCTTTGATGTTGTTCGTTGTAAAATTTATGTTGAGATCAACTAAAAAATATGAAAATTTATTTTTGTTTTCAGTCCAAAGCATCGAAATCTTTGAACAGGACATGCAATTTTGTAAGTTCGAATAAAGTTTTCTAGATATAGAGCATTATTCTACAAATATTTTCGCTGAAACTATAACTCTTGCACATTGCTAATTAGATTCTTGATAATTGATTAAAAAATGATGTTCTATTTTCAATGTACATACAAGCCAACAGAAACATGGACTTATGACGAGATCGAAAGCTCGTACTGAATATGCTGAGATTTTCTGGACGTTGCTAACATTATTCAGGAAGCTTTATATTACGTATAAAAAGGTTGATATATTTTCTAAACAATTGTTATTGTAGTGTAGACAATAGATTGATTCCAACTAAGTCATAACAGCAAAGCTAACATCGTGGTATTTTGCCAGTAAATTAATTTAACATTATGTGTTAAAATGCTTTTTATTTCTGTTTTTAGTAAATAAAATGCTTAACTTAATTAGAATTGTATACTTGGGACATTATTAAATTATTCTTTTTTTTTAGGTAAAAACGTAACAGTTGGTGTCAATAGCGGGATTGCACAGTCTATTCACTCAAAGTCAGTCTAATCGATTTGATTATTGTCTTAACAACAGCGAAGTTAACATATTTGCATTCCGGATAGTAGTTAGCACGTTGACTACAAAACCGAAAGTCATGGATTCGCGCCCGGTATCCGACAGTCATTAAATATCAAATTCAGGCATTTTTCTGACGTTCATTAGTGTCCTTTGTATCTTTTATTGTAGGAAAGTTCAAAAGGTGAAGGCATAGCCAATGGTCAATGAACTACACCGACTTCAGCAGATACTAATCCTAATGTAACATTAGAACAACCTCCTTCGTCGGTATTGTGTAGCAGAATCATCGACGCAGTGAATTAACAAATGAAATGGCTACAACAGCTTCAAAAAAATTAATACCCCTGATTTAACACCAGAGGCGCTGCAACACTGCATTATTAAAAACGTGCAAAAAGCAGAGTTGTAAAAGAATAAATTGTTCACCAACTGTTTTCTCTATCTTTATGGCTTCATGTTACTTCTCTTTAAAAAAAAATTATTTAACATTGTGTGCCACTAAGCATTTCATTTCATTGGGTGCCCCTGTGGCTGAGTGGTAGCGATGCTAGCCCCTCAGTCCAGAGGTCGTGGGTTCGATTTCCAACATAGACCCTGAGTGTTTTTCACAGACAAGCTAATCGCTTTGCGAATTGTGTTTGTGTTAAAAAAAAAAAAATCTGTGTCGAGTAAATAAAGTATCTTATTTGATAACAAATGTACGTAACAATTGGTGTCAGAATGAGGATTGCGCAGTCTGTTAATATGAAGTCAGTTGACTCGAGTTAAGTATTATGTAAGGAACAGCTAAGTTAACATCGTGGCATTCTAGCATTAAATTAATGTAATATTTTGTTTAGGAGCTTTTAATTTCTGTTTTAGTAACGAAAATTTCTAATTCGCTTAAAAATTTTCACTTACAACCTATTAAGTGGTAAAAACGTAACAATTGGTGTCAGAAGTGGAATGGGACAGTATGTTGCCTCGAAGTCAGTCTAATCGAGTTGAGTAATATGTAAGGAGCAGCTAAGTTAACATCGTGATATTCTGCCAGCAAAATTTATTTAACATTATGTGCTAATTCACACGGTGAAATTTAGGACGTCTATTTTTCTTAATTCTCTTTTGAAGTTGCTACCAAAAATTCCTTGCATTCATACGATATTTTTTTTTGGATGTCTAATTTTACTTCTCTTCACCCATATAGCCAATAAGTTAGAAGAGCAAGAATAAAAAAATACAATAAGATAGAAGAGTAATATTAAAACGTAACAACAATAACAACAAGAGCAATGTAATGAGAAATATGAAAAAACCCATGGAAAACAGAAATCGAGTCTTTTTTTCTACCCCTCTTTCTTCTCTACACCGTTCTCTAACAAACAAAAAGTGACGTCGAAAAATAGACTTCATAAAAGTCTTCGTGTGAATTAGGTGTATGTGTTCAAAGCTTTTAATTTCTGTGTTGATTGAATAAAGGTTTTGATTTGATTATAATCGTACATTCAGGACTTTTTATTTAGTTACCCTATTAATAGATAAAAACGTAACAATTGGTGTCAGAAGTGGGATTACACAGTACATTGCCTCGAAGTCAGTCTAATCGGCTTGAGTATTGTTTAAATAACAGCAAAGTTAACATCGTGGCATTCTGGCAGCAATTTAATTTAACATTCCAATTTTTGTGTTGAGTAAATAAAGTGTCTGATATCGTAAACATAATTTTTTATTTACTGGAAAAAAAAAACAAATCAATAAGATTTGTTGCCTTGTCTTCTATAAACTGGCAGTTGTTTATTTTGCTCAAATGTAAAAACGTAACAATTGGTGTCAGAAGTGGGATTACACAGTCTGTTGCCTCGACGTCAGTCTAATCTACTTGAGTATTGTGTAAAAAATAGCAAAGTTAACATCGTGGCATTATGGCAGCAAATTAATTTAACATTGTGTGTTTAAAAGATTTTTATTTCTATGTATGTCTAGAAAACAAAGTGTTTTATTTGATAAAAAAAAATATACACTTGGGAATATTTATTTAATTTGCTTTTTAAAAATTTTTTAAATTTAATTGATTTTTTAAAAACGTAAAATCTGCTATCAAAAATGGGATTGCATAGCCTGTTTACTCGAATTCAGTGCAATGGAGTTGAGTATTATGTAAATAACAACAAAGTTAACATCGTGGTATTCCGGCATCAAATAATTTTACATTGTGCGTCAAAAAGCTTTTAGTTTCTGTGTTGAGTAAATAAGTACTCTGATTTGTTTAGAACTGTACATTGGGTACTCTTTGCTTAATTGTTTTATTAAAAGGTAAAACCGTAACAATTGGTGTCATTAGTGCGATTGCACTTTTAATAAGGTGAAAGATAATATATAGCTCAAACGGTTTAAAAAGTTTATCCTAAATATATAAAAGTTTGTAAGCATTTTGTATCTCTTTCATTTTTTATTTTGATTGTCTAAAATCTTTTTAATATTTATAGGTAAAGGCACTTTTTTCTAAGCCCAACATTAACCTGCAGTTTTCACAACCCAAGCGGACGATTCGTCTAGAGGATTTGTTTGGAAATCACTTAAAATTAAGAGTGCTTTTTATATATTTTTTTTTAAAGCCAACTGTCTGGGTTGTGTGAACAGTGAGTAATATTTTTAATTAAATTGAATTTTTGTATTTTACTTCTTTATAGAAATTTAACTGATTTGTTCAGCATTAATAGAAGCAGCCCATATTCACATAAATCACACAATCAGTGTGTAATAAATTTCTATAATTTTATTTAACATGCATATTTCACTACAAATATGTATTTAAATCAATATAATAAAATTTATTATTGCCTAACATAGAAAACTGATTAAAATTCTGATTTAATTTTTTTTTTTGCAAATTTGTTTGTGTTATACAGGGTGGCTCAGAAAGACCGAAGTGGTGTTAATTCCTTATAACTTTTTTATTATAATTTTTTTTCTTTTCTTTTCAGCATTTTGTAAAGAAGACTTGGACAATTTATAATGGAGCAATACACAACTGAACAACGTGCCCAAATCGTTGAAATTTATTTTCAAATCAACGGTTCATTGTGTTGACTCAGCGTGCATACCGTCGTCAATTTAATGTGCGGGTTGCACCCTCTCAGTCAACAATAAACCGTCCGGTTGCAAATTTTCGACAGCAAGGAGCAGTAAGGAACCTTCCTGGTCCCGGCAGACTACGAACTGACCACACCTTTGACAATATTCAAGTGGTACAGGAGAGTATTCGGGAGGATCCAGAAACATCAACCAGGAGACGTTCGACACAACTTGGCCTCTCAAGAGGGTCGCTGCAGCGAATTTTGCATACCATAATAATGTTTCCATACAAAATTCAACTTGTCCAAGAATTGAAACCGACAGATTACCAGCAACGACTTGACTATGCAATTAATTTCCAGCAAAAAGCACAAGAGAATCCTAATTTTATTCATAACTTAGTTATGAGTAACGAAGCCCATTTCCAATTAAATGGGTTCGTTAACAAGCAAAACTGTAGGATATGGGCTACGGAAAACCCGAGAGTACTTCATCAACGACAATTACATCCAGTTAAGTGTACTGTTTGGTGCGGTGTTTCTTCAGAAAGGATCATTGGCCCATATTTTTTTGAAAATGAACGAGGTGTCGCCATTTCCATCAATGGTGATCGATATCGGGCCATGTTGGAAAATTTTGTAAGGCCAGCTGTGGAAAACCATCCGCAAATATGGTTCCAACAGGATGGAGCCACAGCGCACACTGCGTGGGCCACAATGGCTCTTTTACGCGACATCTTTGGTGAAAGAATAATTTCGCGTAGAAGCAATTTTAATTGGCCTCCACGTTCCCCGGATTTAACCGCTCCAGACTGTTTCCTTTGGGATTATTTAAAAGGGAAAGTCTATGTTAATAAGCCTAGGACTATTGAGGAATTAAAAACCAATATTCGAGACGAAATCGACAACATAACACCGGAAGTTTTGCGAAAGGTCATGGAAAATGTGTTGGAAAGAGCACATTTGTGCGAAGCAGAAAATTGCCACCACTTGCGGGATATCATTTTTAATAACTAATCTAAAAATATTCCCTATAAATTTTGTGTATATAAAAAACAAAAAATTTAAATAATATGTCTTAAATAAAAAGTTATAAGGAATTCACACCACTTCGGTCTTTCTGGGCCACCCTGTATAAAAAATTTAAGCTTTTAAATAAATCATATCCGTTATATTTTTTTATGGTAACTATAGGAAAAACTAGAATTGGCGAAATCATATATATATATAAATTTTATAGCAAATGTTAGTTTGTAGTTAGTTAACGTTAGAATTTTTAACGTTTGTCTATATTATATGTATTGTGCATCCGTTTCCGTTTTATTTTTCTATACCAGCAAAATAAAGGCATAATGCAAATTATATATTTAGGTGCACACACACACATACACACACACACACACACACATACATAAATAATTCAACTTGCATGTGTATGCCAGCGTTTCTATTTATTGGAGAAGTTATTAGTGATTTAAGTAACTTCCGATTTTGTGTGAAATTTATGGTTTTCATTTTATGTCAGAAAAAAAAAATTTTATATACATAATTGAAATCGAATTGGTAAGAGTTTAAAACTCATAGAAAAATTATTTCCTGCCTTTTTTGTCTCCCTTCTTTGCTGCTGTGTTTTATTATATTTATTTCCTTTTTTCAATTTACCATTTTTATCTATTTGTACTCATAAAACTGTCTTTATGTGTCTTAAAGCCTGAGTGACATTGAGTGATAGTGTTGAAGCTTTATATAGATTTTTTTTTGCTTCTTACTTCTATCATTTTTATTTTCAGTGTCACTCAAAGCAACCACAATTCCATCATCATGCTCTGGCACTATTTGCTAAAGGAAAGCAAAAAAAAAAAAAAAACTGTGTAAAATTTCTGCAAAATGTAAAAAAATATCATATAAGAATAGAAATCAATCAAACTTGTTGTAGGTTCTAAGTACCAAGAGCACATATGAATGCTGATGATTCCATTTGAAGTGCAAGTACAAGACATTTAGTTTTCATTTTTGGTTTTTTTTGTGCTACTCTATTTCATCAAAAACGTTTATATGTAGTGTCACTATAACAAAAAGTAAAGACAAATTTTTTTCTAACATCAATTTGTGTGTGTGTCTTTAGTGCAAGGAAGTTGATATGGGTGTTTCCATAGCAAACAAAAAATCAAGATTAATTTGGTAATATTATGTTTAATAAATAAAAAGACTCTAATTTGCTTATCATTTAAATAAATCTAATATCGTTCCCATTTAAATAAAAATATTGTCAAAAACCTGCAGAGGAAATAATTGTCATTGAGCAGATTGTTTATAGGAGAATAAAAACATTTTTTAAAATAATTATTTATTGAAGGCAGGTCTGTTAGCGAGAATTGAGTGGTTTTCAGCTTCGAAACATGCGTCCATAAGATATCATTTTTGTTAGCTACTTCCTACTTGGGAGGTCGCTTCTTTGAGGTAATGAATAAATGAAAAAAGAATTAGAATTATGCTGCCAAAAATATATATATATTGCATCTCTCATCACATACTACAGCACCTCATCTAGACCTGCTCTCTTGTTGAGGAATCTCAAGGTTGCCATCGATTTCAGTATTAGAAACAGATGCTTGTCCCATGGCTGCATCATCCCAGTCCTTCAAAATAGGTTAATCCCAATGACCATATTGTCTGTGTCATAAAGCTTCTCAGTCCTTCAGAATGTGTTCTAGAGCTTTATCATCATATTCATAAAATCTCCGCTGGCTCTTACTGTATAGGCAGAGGATGACTTGTTTTTTTAACCGGCATTGATCTGTGAGGAAGGCTGCAAGAACTCATTAATTGTTTTTGCTTAAGGACATGGGAGTTTCAAAAACATTTTGGATATATGTTCCAATCATGAGTTCTACGTGTCTCAATCCTGACCACCAGGGGAGTCTATTTATAGACTACGGTTGTGGCAATCGCGGGGACCCAGCTAGGGTAATGTAGCTTTTTCCACTGACGGACCTTTGGCTCATTACCCGTAAAACTTATGTGTTACTACCCAATCTCTGAACACAAACAGAGCAAAGGATGTGCACATATTTATAAAAGGAAAACAAATATTTATTGTACGCCTGTTGTTGTCAATTAGGTGCAGCGTCACCTAGAATTGCCCCTGAGTTCAAAAGACGATAGAGGTGAAGCCCTTGTGGTGGAACTTCGAGGTCTAACCAGAGTCTACTTCTGCTACCACGGGTGCCGGTTGCCCGACAGCTGGGCTGCTTAGAGATAAATGCATTGGGGTTGTCAAGATTCTGTGCAAAAATAGTTGTGCGTCCTACCTCCTGGGTTCAAGGGGCGTTTATCAAGTATGATCGATTGTAGTACGCACAGGATCTTGGCGGCGAGCTTGCGTTCTTGTGGCGTAAGTGGTCCTCGCTGCTCTGAAGTTTTGAGTGCATGTAGCGGTCGTCAGTTTCCTTTGCTAAAATGCCGAGTTCGTCCTGCCCCACGGGGTTAAAGGAATGATTTTGGTATGTGTGGAGTAGGCACTGGTTATTTGGCGATGATGAGTGGTTAGCTGTGCCGGCAATGGTTGAGGAATTCTCTTGGGGACCTCGCTGTTGGTGTATACACAACACCATAGCGTGGAAGCCGGAGAATTATCGTGGTGGCTGTGGTTGCTACCAAAATCGCTGGGAGAATAGTCTTGGCTTCCCAGTGTGAAATCAATGCTAGTGGTTGGTCTGACGCGCTCAGCCAGACACTATTCTAGGTGCTGTTGGCATTCAACAGAGATGCTATGGGCACGGACATAGCAGCAGAATTTAGATAGCTCAAAGTACCTCAGCAAGGTACTTGAATATAGTACAGGGATAACTATATTCAAAGATTGCAACCTATGTGCCTTATGGAGTGGGCCATAGGTTCATTCTAAAGGGGTGCATGGGGGCGTTAGTCTGGCGCCTAACCCACACCCGGTGCTTTGGCACACGTGAGAATAGGCCGTACAGGCAGGTACTCACGTAAAGCTTTTGCACATCTGTCTCAATCCTGGCCCCTCAGGGAGATATTTTAGGAGATTACGGGTGTGGAAATCCCGCAAACCCCAGTCGAGGTAAATTAGCTGTTTCATCTCGGCGTACCTATGACTTTATACGCAAAGAACTTGGAACTGCCCTGAGTTCAAAAGACGTTAGAGGTGAAGATGGAACTTCGAGGTCTAACAAGTAGCTTAAAACTGCTACCACGGGTGCCAGTGGCCTGACAGCCGAGCTGCTTTAGTAGTTGAATGAATGTAATGTCGGCATGGTGCTTTACTGAAAGACAGATTTCGTCTAACCGCACAGGTTGCAAACGATGATGTTTGTCAGCAAAAGTAGGTACTGAATCGTGTCTGACTCGGGCGTTCGTTTGAGGAACACAAAGAATCTTAAGTAGCGGCTGTGGTTGCTACCAAAAACGCTAGAAGAATAGCCAGACACCATTTTAGGTGCTGTTGTCACACAACAGAAGCTGTTTTGACTACGGTCTTAGCAGCAAGAGTTTAGATACCTAAAAATACCTCAGCAGAGTACTTATTCATAGCACAGGGATATCTACGCTCAAAGATTGTAACCTATGTGTTCTGGGTGAGTTACATAGTGCTTTAAAAGTGTAGATGTAGGCGATGGTTGAACGTTCGCCTTCACCCGGTGTTAAAACCACCGTGAGATTAGGCCGTAAAAGAGGGTGATCACGTTAATCTGAAACACATCTGTTTCAATTATGGATATTCTCTGGTTTTCTTTATTTTTATGTTATCAGTTTGTCTGCATTCTCGTTTGGTTCTACTCCCATGAGCCTGGAAACCCGGCAGAGTGTGTCCTTACTCGTGCTGCTTAACTGGGGGTTTACTGTGTAATTCGAAACGAAAGCAAATTCTTTCGTAGAGTAGGTGACTACTTCTCTTTTTCACTAGTCCATGTCGAGATTAAATTGTGTGCATCTCTCAATGTCATAAGCTTTCGATTGAAAGATGGTAGAGTTTTTTCTGAAAAGACTCGGTCCCACATGTACCGCACCACAACCTTCCAGCGTTCAGGAATTATCGATTTAAAACCTGGTGGCATATATAAGAGTGCCAAAACAGTATAAAACCTCTTATCAAACCCAGAGACCTTATTCATCACAAAGATGATGATGCCAAAGATGACTACTCCCATTAACTATTTAGACAGCTCTTGTTTGCGTGTTTCTTCCTGCCATGTTGATGACCTTTTGCCTGGCATCAATTTCACAATTACAGTCGCAGTCGTCAGAGGTGCAAGTTCAAGGAGGACTTCTATTGCCGACATAGAATAAGACCTAAAAGCCCCTGTTATATAGAAATATCTTAGCCCCTGTAATTTCTCTAACTGATTTCTAGTCGTAGTCAGCCTAACTCTCTTCGAACAAGCAACAGTACCATAAGTAACGATGGGTCTCACTCTCATGGTGTACATCCATCCTAGGACTTTCGATATAAAACTCCATATTTTCCCTGCAACAGATCTACAAACCATTATTAATTTTGTTACCTTGTCGACAATTTTCTGTACAAACTGTCTCCATAAAAGCTTTGAATCTAATATCACTCTCAGATACTTGACTTCCCATGAGCGATATAACGGCTGGTGTGCCAGCGTGGCAATGTCCTCCTTCTGCTGAAGGGAACAATGGTAGTCCTGTCAGGCTTGATATTTATACCCACAGGTAAGAACCATTCCTTAGTACGTTCTACATAACGTATTTAGTATGTTGCAGTGATAACGATGTCTCCTGGATATGCTTGAAATTATATGACATTGCTAGTTAGCCTGTAAAAGGTGTCCATCAGCAACAAGACTCCACAAAAGTGGAGAAAATAGGCTTCCTTTGGAATATGCAATCGTCTTTCTTATAGCAGCAGATTTCTCCCTACTTAGATATCCTGCTATCCTTGAATCTATGGTGTTGCCGAATTCCCTTCTTCTTAGCGTAACGGCTGTGTGTCGATCTAAATTTACATGAAAGACAATTATTTTTAAGTTGGATATTGCAGCTGAGTATTCTGATCGTTTTACAACCACTTTATATGAGAGGGAGAGAGAGAGACACAGATCGAGATAGAAAGAACGTGAGTTTAAATGATATGAAAAGTTTTTCGATCTCATACATTATTTATATATTTCAATTATAGTTTCAAATAATTGCTGATTTTGACAACGATCTTAGAACTTTTAGATCACAATTGACCAAACTGTGTCTCCCACTGAAGGTGTGTTGCCACACTATTTTTTCTAAAAAACTTGATCTACTTTTTGTGCTCACGTGTGCGCTCCAATGGAGAGTCTTTTATAAAAACAACATTTTTTCTTCTTCATAATAATAAAATTTTGGGGAATGGCAGTATCGAGTCTATTAAAAAAAAGTGCCCATAAGCTGCATTTCATTTTGTAATATTTTCGCCGAAGAACACTTTTAAAATGTTGACAATCTCGCATTTTTTGGTTCATATGCATAGAATAACTCCGGTTTCATTGTTTAAGGTCTCTCTCTTGGTCTGATAAGATTAATGGGATGATGCGGGATTTTATTAAGAAAATCATCTGTTTCGTTTCAAATCTGTTATCAAATCAATTACAGCAAATGGTGTGCATCATGCGAATTTTACTGCAACCCAAGCCACGATTGATGCAGGCGATTACTTTCGGTGGTCTAAATTGACACTTGCTTTGCACCGCAAGTGCATATAAAAATTTTGTTCACTTACGTATTGCTATTAATTATAAGTACTGTCATCCCCAAAATAAAAACAAAATTTTCGAGCTTGCACCACCAACATGCAATTGTTTTGACCGGGGGGCAAGTTACGACACGAATTATCGAACGAAATTTCGAAATATTTTAATAGAATTTATATGCCCCAGGGTACGAAAATATATAACAGGAACTGTTTGCTTTCTTTTTGTTACGTTCCTTACAGTCAGTTAACCATTTTCCTTTTTGATAAGTTTTAATTGAAGTTTGAACAGTATCAATTGCAGTATCAATACAGACAAGCTTTTAAGCTTTGCGGAACTTACTCTAGTAAGAATTGTATGAAAATTATTGAAAAAATTAACCAAAGAAATTGCGCTTTGTAATTCACGACAAATTTTTTGAATTTTGCTATATAATTTATTATCTGTCAAATATGTCTTAGTTACCCATACACTGCATAGCGTAGCAATCGTTTTTATAAATTTATTGCTTTTTTCAATTCCTGCTGCTTTGGTAATGATGGATAAGACATGTTTTAACACACACTTTTGTATTCACACAGACTTGTATGCAACATACTAACGCACACTCCTGACACATATGTACGTACATTTATTTTTCATTTAGCACAATATTTTGACAGTTTCATCAAATGATTCATGAATCATTTTGACGATGATCGGTTGCCACATAAAATAAATAAAACTGAAGAACGATTGAGTTTTGATTGACAATAGGAGCTTGACATTTGAACTGTTTATTTGCTCTAAAGGAAATTTGAAGCCATAAGGAGAAAAAATAAGCTGTATATACAAATTTATATGTATGTATATTTATATTGCTCCTTCATTGCAACATAATCATATCTCAATATAAACTAGCGATGTAACGAATGTTCGCATTCGCTTTCACATTCGCAAATTATTCGCTTGCTTTTGCTATTTGCATTCGCTAAAATATGCGAATATTTCAAGCGAATACTAAAGAAAAAAAATTTTGTACTCTTTTACGAAAATAGTTTGCGATTAACGAACGTCAAAAACTCGAAAATTTTTTGTAAGCCACCATGAAAAAGATACATATACTGACAAGTAAAGCATTCTAATTAAAGCTTTAAGATTTCAGCGGAAAACTTTTCTATAAATAATAGGGTATTCATTTAACCGGGGTTTTGTTTTAATCGGTTAATCGCTCTATTAATTAATCGAGGTTTTGGCTAATAATTAATTGGTTAATAATTAATAAAGTTTTTTTTATAAATCAAGTAATTTGAACAAGTAAAAGCGCATAAATTATTCATTAATTTGAGTTTATTAGTAAAATAAAAAAATACACATCATATATGGCCAAGGCCGCGTAAAAGGGGAATTCAATGGAAATTTATTTTTTTTATTATCTAGAGCTTTTGTGATTGTCATTTGTTGGTTTACAGTCCAAAGCCTCACAAAACACAGAGAGTACATTTTTGAAGTATTAAAATATCAAAATGTTTGAGCATTAAGTTGCAGTTTACCGTTCGCATTAGAAATGAGTGATAATATCGTACCAGTTAAAAAGGTAATAATAATTAATTAAATAAAAATTCCTTTATGAAATTTTTAATAGTTTTATGAAATAATAATGTACTTAACTGATTTAATTTAATATTTACGTGAAAATATTATTTGGAATCATTTTCGATGGCTTTGATTTGAATCCCAAATTTTCTTGTGACGTTCCAGTTTTTTTTTTATGAAAAAGTATTTTTAAGCAAAGTCTAACTCATATAGACGTTGCAAAAATAAAATTTCTTTGATGTGTTTTCTGATAAGAATAAGGATAAATATAAAAATCGGGAAAAATATTGGCAAAATTATTGTAATTATCCATCAAAATATGGTGATGTTCCAGTCTTTTTCTTTAGAAAAAAATATGTGTTACTTAATTACTAAATCCATCAACATTCTTACAGGCAAACCTGAGCAAAGCTCAGAAAAATCATAATTACCTAGAAAAATTAAAAGCCACTGGCAAATACGAAGAATACAAAAAGCATAAAGCTGATAAACTGCGAGAACGACGTCAGAGGGAAAAAATACGGGAGGAGAAATTGCCGCTTGAGCAACGTAAACAAATATTGGTTGATCGGCGTCGCGCTGGTCGTGAAAGAACACAAAAATATAGAGCAAATAAAAAAAAATAAAATTGTTGATCTAAATGGAGCAAAAGAAGCCTTCAAAACGAAGTCTGCTCTTAAAAAGGCAATAACAAAAGCAAAGAAAGCTCTCCCGCGGTCACCATCGAAAAAAACCGCAGTTTTGATCAATTTATTTAATAATATGGAGGATCAAAGCCAATTGCTTAAAAATTTAAAGCCTAGCCAAGTTCCAGTCGTATCAAATAAAAATCTTGAATTGATTTCCGACATTCGACAATTTTTTGAACGGGACGATGTGTCTGTAACATCGCCAAAAGTCAAGGATGTTAAGAAATATTTGTCTAGATCAGGTGAGCAAATTCTTTTGCCCACTAGACTAGACTGTATCGTAAATAATTCTTCTCAGTTTGTTCAAGCGTTTAACCGCACATTATCGCAAATTATAGTCGAGGAAGTGACTGATAATGACTTCGAGACAATAAACAATGATTTAGAAATCGCTGATATTTATACTCGCGCTAAAACTGTGCGTGAGATCTCGAATGCACACCAAATTCAAATCATTGATGAAAACACAATTATGTATGACACTTCTCTTGAAGGATACAATTAATTAATTATTTACCTACTCTTTTCTTTTTATTTTTATTTCGGTTTCTATTTTTATTTTCATTTCATTTTTTTTTTACAACTTTATGAGAAAATAAGCTCACTTAATACTGTTTGTGAAAGAATTTACGTACCTACTGAATAGTATAATCAAATATGAACTGATGTTTTTTTTTTTTTTTTTTGATCCAATAAAAAATAAACAATTTATTTTATTTTTAAGTAAATTTTAGTGTTTTATTTATTCACATTGGTCGTTTTTGCATGGCTGCTAAGTAAGAGAACTTTATGTGTTGTTCCAGTCTTTTTTTGGTGACGTTCCAGTCTCGCATTTTTGCATCCAAAACAACTATAAATGTAATTTTTTATATATTTTTTGTGCTTAGAGTATTCTTTGATCTTTCACCTACGATATGTTAGAGGGAAACGTCTCCAGGATTTTGAAAACATTACGAATTTTTGCAAAATGTTGTACAAACTCTTAGACCACTTCTCTTTTAGTGTGACGTTCCAGTTAACTTCAAATGGCTGTAGCTTTTAAGCCGCAAGAAATAGAAGCAATTTTTTGGCGCCAAAGTTACAGCCCGAGAATATATTTTGAGTGAACATAAGTTATCAATAGCTTTTTACTTTGTTCATCAAATACACGTCGAAAATTGCGCAAGCTGGTGACGTTCCAGCCCACGGCCTTGGCCATATATGTATGTATGTTAGTACTTTAGTAGTTTAATGAGATATTCTAACAAAATTTTTCAGAAAAATAATTTGGTTTAAGTGTTAAGGATTTCAGCGAATAAGTTTTGATAAAACTTGACTTGGAAAAAATCCTTTCACTTATCGAAGACGCTGAGAAAATCGAAATCCATAATACAGAATATCTAATTTCATTATGCCAATAGAGTCCTGTTTTATATATTTTTTTTAAATTCTTGACACTTCTAGTTATTTCGGTTAGTTTTGTTAGCACATTTCTTGTATTGCTATCGATACTTTTTCTGTTGGCCTGTCCTCTTCTGACTCAGCCACGAATATTCTGTAAAAAAGTTTATTTCTGAATTTCTTAGTTTTCGTTTTTGTACTTTAAAACACTGTTGCTACAAGAAAACATTTCAGAGAGTATGTATAAAATAATAGAATTCGTCTCTTATTAGATCTAATCCTTACTTAAATCGTTGGTAACAGTACTATTAGCTTTTAATTATTTTAAATTATTAAAAAAGGGTTCAATTAGAGTACCAGAGTCTTTACTAAACCCTTTTTTGGCAACGTCGAAAGATTTTGAAGTTTTAGTTAAGTTAGAATCACTGAATATACTTGTTTGTTTGTATGAAAAATAATTTCTAATGCATCCCATACACGTTTCAATTCAATTGTGAATTGAGTCTTTCAATTGAATTGATTCTTGGCCACACACTTCATAAACTGAATTGAAAGATTTTCATTCAACTGTCAAATTTATATTTTTTTCACAATTAAAAATTTTAAAATTTAAAACTTCTATTGCATTAATTCATTAATTTTAATATTTTTTATTTCGAATTCAATGAAATTAAATACAATTTTAAAAATACATAACTTTTTCTATACAAAATGAAGCTACAAACATAAATTTTGACAGCAAATCAAGAGACTCGAACACACACACAGCACAATCGAATTGAAAGATTTACTAGTCAACATGAAAAATCAAAATCTTTTGATTTTTCTTCAACCAACTCGACAACTGCCAAACTAATCAATTGACAAAGCCATACACGCTTTGATTTGGACAACAACCGACTCAATTGAAAATCGAATTGAACCGTGTATGGGCTGCTTACACTGAACAAAAAGGTACATAAATTCAACGAAAAAATTCGTTAATTCAACGAATTTATTACTTATTTTTCACTTAAGGAACATGTTCATTGAATTCAACGTATGCCAATCATTGGCTTGTTGAATTCAACGTACCCATTCGTTGAAGTTAAGAATCCATACGTTGAAACGTTACGTAAATTCATTAAACCTGTATAATTATACTTTGAATTTAACGAAATAATTCCTTGAATTTAAGGAACCTATTCCTTGACCCAATGAACACATTCATTGATTTTTATGAATTTATTCCTTGAACCAATGCACCTATACATTCAAAATTTCACTTTAATAAATATAATAATACACAAGTTCATATTAAATTGAGTATTTTATTTAAAAGTTTATATAATAAGAAATAATTTATATTGTATATGTAAGTAAGTATTCACATAAATATTTACCGCCTTATTAAAGTTAAAGAAAACGTTCCCAAAAGCAAAGCCAAAGTCTTTGTCAATCTGAAATATAGTTATAAATATTTATTTTGCAATAAATACAAAAGTATAAAACAGTAAAGATTTGTATACTCACATATCGAAATCTACTCGGTTTTTTATACTTAGGCCATCTTTTAAAAACTTCGGCTAAAGTGGAAGCTTGGTTTACTTCATTAATTCTGGAATTGCTGCATGCCTGCCAAGTGCTATTGAATCCCTCTGCAGTCAAATTTGAGGCTTCTAACGTAAATCTCTGCGTTGGTTCTTGAATCTTTAAAATTAACAGAGATAAACATGTATAAAATTATACTATCTAAATAGCATGCAATATAATTACTTACATAAAATTTGGGAATTTGAACCAATAATGTCAGGAATAGATGCATTTGGAACTTATTTTCCAGCTTTAAAGTAGTTCAGGAAGTGTCTGATATGCGGGATATTATACAACTATATTTATTTTTGCAATTAAAATTAATTATAATCACTTCTTATTATTAATTTACTTTTTTTTTTCTTTAATTGCTCACAAACTTATTTGTTAAACGAAGAACAACAAGTGATTGCTCTTTGTTTATTTTTTCATTTCATTATGATTTTTCCCCGTTATAAAACAAGGAACTAGTTCGTTGAATTGAACCATGTAAAACAAAAATTCAAATGGTGGTTCCTTGAATCAAAGTACTCGTTCATTGAATAAAACATCTTCTTCTTTTTCTTGAAGTAAAATTCAACATACATTACTTAAAATCAACGAACATGTTCCTTGAATCAAGCTACGCTTTCTTGAAATTTACTAAACTTTTTTCTTTTATTTATGTAAGAAATAACGTGTTCCTTAAATTCAAAGTATTATACGTTAAATGAATAAACTAGTTCTTTGTTAAATTCAACGAATAATATCAAGGAATGGTTTCAACGTTCAATTCATATCTACATAAAATTTTACGTTGAATTTCAAGGAATCCTTTTTCTAAACAACGTATAATACGTTGAATTTCAATGAATTTAAATCAATGAATGCGAGTTCGTTGAATTTATGTAAAACTGTTTTTTCATTGTAAACAATTAACTTTTGTATGTGAGACGAAACAAATAATTAAACACACAAAAAATACGTTACATAAATAGTACAAAATATTTAAAAATTTGTTGCTTCGGTTAATCGGTTAATCGGCTGAAATTAACCGATTTAACCGATTAACGGTTAAAGCGATTAAATACCCTAATAAATAAGTTCTCATAAATATAAAAATTAAACCAAAATCCAGCGGTGTTTGGAAATATTTTTAAATTTTAGAAAAAGAAAAGGCAGTGTTTGATTTGCGTGAACATATTTTCTACTTAAGACTAGTATATTCAAACTTTTGAAAAATCTTGAACACCATTCATTACTTCGTACAAAAAATTCTAAATGCAAGCAATATTAACTAGTCGCATGAAACTTAAAATATTGAAGATATATTTTATATGTTTTTCCCAAGATGACCAGAGTACTACTTTTGCAACATTTCTTTATGAACAATTCATTCCAATTTTTCTTAATATGACAGCATTTCACATGAAATGTTGAACATGGTACCACGCTTTAGGGCCAAAGTACGAATGGGTTGATTGTCTAACATTTCTAATTATTATCTTTACTTATTTTAATATAATTTCATATATCTTTCTGTTTTAAGAACTTTTATTTTTAATAAATTAACAAATATTTGCTCAATTAAAGACTCAATTTAAATAAAATGTTATATGTAGTACATCTATGTATATAATACAACTTCATGTTCTTATATAAATTAATTTTCATGTGATTTTTAACGTATTGTAATATTTGCATTCGCTTTCGCATTCGCATTCGCTTTCGCAGAAATTAAAATGTATTATTCGCTTTCGCATTCGCATTCGCTAAACTGGTATTCGTTACGTCCCTAATATAAACTTATGTATTCGTCATATCGTATTTTGTTTCCAGCTAAACTCTTCAATACTCAATGTCAATGTATTTCTATTAAAAAAAAATTTTACTTAATAAGTAAAATAATAACTTGGGTTCATTAGTGCGTTAACAAATGTTAAATTTAAATTGTACCAATTCCAAAACAAAAACATCAATACTTAAAACGTTTATTTATTTAGCTGTTGATGGAAGAAATTTTTATAATGTATGAAAAACTTTAAACTCATTTTCTGACAAACTAACTCTTTTGAGTTATGATACTGTTGCAATAAAGGAGTGATAATAAAGAATATCGAAGGGCAAATGTTGGAAAGCCTTAGTAATCCTTAAGTAATAACCGCATGCCCCGTAATCAGCGTTACCATATGTATGTGAAAATTTATCTTATTTTCGACGTTTTTCGGGATGTTAACAAGACTAAAAGATTTCTTTGTTAAAAATAAGATTATTAAGAGTATAATGTTTGGTACTTTTTTATATTATTTAGGGTCCTTTTGACTAAAGTACTGACATATTTTCTTTTTGCCTTCATCAAAAGTATGAATTATATGCAATACACATATATGTTTATATTATACATGTTCTACTCAGTAAATATTTTGTGTTATTTACCTTTACGTTTGTTAGTTCATTTCAAAAAAAAAATTAATTTTTCCTGAACTTGAATTCAGTTAAGTTATTGCTTGTTAATATATTTTGAGTAAAATCACTCAACAAAAAATTTTTAATAAGAAAAAAAGATTTTTTTGTTGGACTTGAGTTTAGACCCGTGGTCGGCAAAAAAAGGGCTCTGCGCCTTTTAAGATACTCTTCTATTACTTATGTGTACACACGCATTGTTGAAAACAAGTTTTGTATACGGCATACTACATATTAAGAATAAGCGTTGCCAGAGAAAAATTTTTTCCCAACAATAAGAAAATATGTGTGATGAGAATTTACAAAATTTTTTATTTTCAGAAAATTATTATGGCAAACCAGAAGGTTTGGTTTTGGTTTGTCAACGTGCGTTCTCATGTATGAAAAAATGTGACATGAAAACGCATTATCACGCATATATTATTTTAAGAAAATTTTCTATAAAACCATCTTTTTACACAACATTACATTGACGTAGCAACAACGAAAGATGTATTTCTTTTATAAACAAAACTTGAGTGTTTCGTCTGGCCATAATAAAATCAAGTTTGCCTTTGGAGATTTAAAATTTCAAATTAAGGAAAGGAGACGAAATTTCACTGGCAACACCGGTTTTTGGTGAGAGTATAATTCATACAATAGTAAAATGTAATGGTATAGGTTGCCGACCACGGATTTAGACTAAATAACACAGGAAGAGAAGGAGAAAAAGAGAGAGAGAGAGAGAGAAAGATATATTGAATTTCTCTTATAGTTACAATTTTATTAAAAAATTATATAATATAAGGTTCGATCCGAAGACCGATAAGGCGACACCTGAAGGGTCTTTTGTACCTCAGATCCAATGAGGCGTACCTCACTCTCTGTCTTCCCCACATAGCCCGCAATCTATGGAATGCCTTCATCCTATCTGCCACTCTTTTCTCAAACCGAACAGTGGCAGATACGACCTCTATCACGATTCTTTAAAACGCTTTTGCTCATGTCGAAAGTTCAGACTTCGCCTGGCAATAAAGCCATCTAGGCCTTGCAATCCTCCTCACTAACCCCTAAGCTATTTTTTCTTTCCTAGACTCTGTTACTGGGTTCTCTACAACACTAGCTAATTGGAGGTTTTACCGAGGATCTCCTTGCAACCTCATCTTACATTGCTTATCCTTACATTGATAGTTTGCCAGCATTAGCATTTATTAGCAGGCAAAGGCCTGAAGTTTAGCATATGTTAAGGTTAAGCTAGGTTGAACGTTTCGGATTACAGCTATGCTATTATAGCATGTTGTGCGCTCTTGATAAGAAATATTGGGGAGGTACCCCATAAAAATTAAACATGAAAACCTATTAAACTTAATCAGTTTAGTCTCCTCAATATACTTTATTTCATGTTATAAAGTTCCCACTACCATACAAAATAGGCTCAACTGGCAACACTGCTCATACATATCAAAGCATAACAAAAATACTAGAGAAAGAAATATGTATGTAATAGTACGTTTCCATATACGTGATTTAGTTCAAAACATTTGATTTGCCCAAATTAAGTAATTTGCGAAGTGATTTGCCATACATTTTTCATGTGAGCAAATTATCTCAAATGACTTAATTTGCTACAAATTAAGTCGAATTTGTCAATGCAACACTGCGCTGCTGCTATTATTACAAATGCAACTCTGGGTCATCCATTATTGATGACCTACAAATCCGAAAAAGTGACATTTAAGTACGAATTAAAATGGCAGATTCTATTTGCTTATAAAAAGGAAAAAGTAATTTAAAAAAGAAAGTTATTGTCAATGTTGTTTTCCATTCTTATGTATATGTTTTATTTATTTTGCTGTTCCAAATTATTATTAAACAAATTTGTGTGCTAATTTTAGGTTATAAAAATAAATAAACAATTCAAACGTCAAATTTATTGCGAAAATTCGAACATAGAAACACTTACAACACATATTGGAAACACTTCGACATGATTTTCTCAAATCAACTTAATTTGCTCATAATGGAAACGTAAAGGGTGTTTTTTATTGAGGTATAGAACTTTAAGTTGGCATCACTTTTTTAACTGGCGGCCATTTTGTCAGCTGTCAAGTGATTAATATTTAGTTTGGTTTGCCATTTCATCATGAACAGGTTGACAAAAGAACAACGCTTGCAAATCGTGCAAATTTATTTCGAAAATAATGGTTCAGTTCGCGAAGTTTACCGCAAGCTTCGTCCATTTTATTGTCGACATAATCGTCCATCAGAGCAATTAATTCGGTTAACCATGGATCGTTTTCGCACTACGTTTACTCTATGTGATAATACGCATCCGCAGAGACGTCGAACAGTGCGCACCGAAGAAACAATTGCCGCTGTAGAGCAAAGTGTTGAAGAGGACCCGAATGAATCGATTCGCCACCGTGCACAGCAATTGGAGCCGACTAACCGACTATTTTGTTCCCGAATTGGATGGCAGAATGTGGATGAGTTGTGGTTCCAACAAGACGGCGCTACATGCCACACAGCGCACGTCACAATCGATTTATTGAAGGAAACATTCGATGAGCGCATAATTTCGCGGAATGGACCTGTCAATTGGCCACCAAGATCGTGTGATTTGACACCATTGGATTATTTTCTTTGGGGATATGTGAAGTCGCTCGTCTACGCCAACAAACCAGAAACGTTAGGGGACTTGGAAGCCAACATTCGTGGCGTTATTGCCAACATACGGCCCCATATGCTCGAAAAAGTGGTTGAAAATTGGACCTGTAGAATTGGCTTTATTCGAGCCAGCCGCGGCGGCCACATGCCCGAAATCATATTTAAACATTAATGGCATAAAATTATCCTTCCAATAAAGCCAAATTGATGGACATTAAAACGATTTTCTTGTACTTTATTTCAATTCAAAGTTCTATACCTCTTAAAAAAACACCCTATACTATAAAAGAGAAGTTTTGGAATTGTCGTTTAATTCTCATTATGCGCAACTTTTACTACCCCGCAAGCTTCTTTACAATTACCGTCCACGAACACGAGTCGCCAGCGACGTGTCCCAGCTACGTCAGTCTTCAACTAAACAGCCTCATAGACCGGATCCCTCACAAATGGTATAAATATAAATGGTGAATCAAAACCATAACAATCCCAAATTGAAAGTGAATAAAAAGATGCATTTATTTTTTTTACATAAAAGTTGTCAAGAAACGTGTTACAAAGCTAACACCGATGATTGTCCCCGAAATTCTATTCCACCGTCAGCAACACTTCACCCTTTCACGAAATCAAGCAACAGCCGCTCCTGACCGTGATACGTGAATCAATCAAATCAAATTTATGGTCATATTTTTTTTTTTTTTTTTTGGCCCAACAATCAAGTGTTCTTTTAGTGTTCCGTTTAGTGATTTATACCATCAAAGCGCAAAATCAGTCAAAATATTTTTATGAGATAAGATTTGCCAGCAATTGTTATGATTGATTTTCTTTTTTTTTTCTTCTTTACATAAAAGTGGGAGTATAAATCAATCAGTTTTTATGATAATATACAAAAGCGTAGTTAATAAGCGAATAGTTCGTTTATAAAGAAAAATAACACACAATAAATATTTATAGCGATAAAAATTCTCAAAGGGGAGAGAATGGTAACCAAAAATACTCAATTACTTACAATTATTTTTAACTTAAATAGCAACCATTAATTCAGTTTAATTAATTATATGAATTTTGTGCAAACACTTTCTTCGGTAGATTTTTTTGCGTAGTTAACCTTGAACTCTTCCACATTCCTTTTTGAAGAGTCTTCAAGAAATTATTGGTATCACTTGCCTTAAAACAAATTGCTTTACAACACTTAGCTCAAGCTCTTTCTTAGTCATCACGTCTAGAGACTTTTGATTTTTTTATCTTTATTTTCCCACATTAAGAGATTGCTTTTAACGATATCTTTACATACATACGTCCATTATAATTTAAATCATTTCTGCCTCAATCGTCACATTTATGGTCCATAAATTAACTCGAGAAAAAATACAAAAAGATCAACATAATGGTCAACTGTTTTGTAGCCACTATTAAACGCGTTTAAGTGGAAATAATTTGTATTAAATTGCAAAAATTTTAGGTGAGTGAAAAAAATATATCCTGCAAATTTCAATGTGGATAATCAAATGCATGCACGTCAAAAGTGCACATAAATATAATGATCTGTCACTTTAACCACAAGTTTATGTTTAAATATAATTATATATATATATATATATATATATATATATATATATTTATTTTTGTAGGTGTTTGAAGGGCAATTAAATGTTGGTGGCTTCATATTCCGTTTTATGTGTTTAGTTAAAAATCTATAAAAATTTATGGTTTAGTTTTATTTTTAACGTTAACTTAAACTGCATTTTTTTCATTATTTGAGAGGACATTTAATGCAAAGTGACCATGATTAGAATTGACTAGAATTTGAGTGTGACTTAAGCATGACTTCTCGACAATCAATTGACTACTTACCTATAACTTTTTTTATGACATGACTTGAAATGAATTGTTCTTGTCTACGACTACACAATCACCCTTATTCCAGTTGTCGACATCGACGTCACTTTAACACAATACCAAAAAATTGGGGCTTGTGTAGTCGCTCTCGAAAGCAATTTTATGCTACTGACAATCTATTTCCGTCCCCTAAGGTCTAGAAAATAGCATAAACCTGCCAACACGAGGCAGTTGTTTTCGACAAAGGGTACACAAGCCCCAATTTTTTGGTATTGTGTCAAAGTAACATCGCTGTCGACAACTGGGATAAGGGTGAATGGTTTCACTAGACTAGACTAGACTAGACTATGACTAGATTAGCGAGTGACTTGCCTATGGCTTGACTATGAATTCACGATGGCGTCGATATGACTTGAATATAAATTGATTGCAACTTGGCTATGAATTGCCTATGAATTTACTATGACTTGGCTATATGACTTGCATATGACTTGGCTATGGATTGACTATAACTAACTTGACCATCACTGGACTATGGCTGGAGCATGAGTTGACTATGACTTGGCTATAACTTGCCTATGACATGATTATGACTTGACTATTAGTTGACGATGACTTGACGATGATTTGACTATGACTTTGGCATGACTTGGTTATGACTTGACCACGACTTAACTATAACTTGACTACAACGTGACTATGATTTGCCTATGACTTGACTATGACTTGACTATTGGCCGTATCCAAAAAAAATATTTGAGCTTGAAGCGTAGGTTAAAACAAAATGTTCATATAAATTTTGACAAAAGAACACTTGAAGTTTAAATTAATTTTGTTTGAATATGGCCCTATGTCTTTGACATGACTTGCCTATGACTTCACCATGACTTCACTATTAATTGACTATGAATTGACCATAGCTTGACTATCACTTGACTGTGACTTCACTGCGACTTGACCATGACCTAACTATAACTTGACTATGATTTGACTACAACGTGAATATAACTTAACCATGAATTGACTAAAACTTGACTATAACTTGACGACGAGGTGACTATGAATTAACTATAACTTGACTATGACTTGCCCATAATTTGACTGCAATTTGACCATGCCTTGACTATTACTTGACAATGGCTTGTCCATGACTATGACTAAAACTTGATTATGACTAGCCCATGACTTGAGTAATACTTGAGTATAACTTGTATATGACTTGACCGTGACTTGACTATGACTTCACTATAGCTTTACTATGACTTGGCCATGACTTGAATATAACTTTACTATTGTTTGGCTATAACTTTTCTATGAATTGACTATAACTTAAATATTACTTTTCGATGCCTTCACCATGACTTGACTATGACTTGAATATGGCTTGACCATGACTTGACTATGACTTGACTATAACTTAACTATGACTTGACGAGAACTTGTCTCTGACTTGACTAGAACTTGTCTCTGACTTGACTACGACTTGGAAATGCCTTGACTATAACTTGACTATAACGTGACCATAACTTGACTTTGGCTGGACTACAACTTTGCTATGACTTACCTATGGCTTGACTATGACTTCACAATGGCGTCGATATGACTTGACTATAAATTGATTGCAACTTGACTATAAATTGACTATGAATTAACTATGACTTGACTATAAACTCACTATGACTTGCATATGACTTGGCTATGGATTGACCATAACTTGGCTATGACTTGACCATCACTTGACTATGACTTGACTATGGCTGGAGAATGATTTCACTGTGACTTGACTAGAACTTGTCTTTGACTTAACTATGACTGCACTATGTCCTGCTTACTTAACTATGACTTGACTATGACTTGGTTATGACGTCACCATGACTTGACTAGTACTTGACTATGACTCTTCCATGGCTTAGTTATAGTCAAGCCTATGACTATGAACTGACCATGACTTGACAATAACTTGACTATGACTTCGCTACAACTTGACTATGAATTGATTAAAACTTGACTATGACTTGCCCATGACTTGAGCACGAAGTGACTATAAATTAACTGTAATTTGACTATCAATTGCCTATGATGACTTGACTATGACTTGACCATGCCTTACTTATGACTTGTCTCTCACTTGTCTATGACTTGACTTTAACTTGCCTGTGAATGGACTATAACTTGACTATGACTTGCCTAAGAACGGAATATAACTTATGACTTGTCTATAACTTGACTAAACTTGAATATAACTTGAATATAACTTGACTATGACTTTCCTGTGAATTTACTATATATTGTCTATGAGTTGCCTTTGACTTGACTAAATTGTAATTATAACTTGCCCAAGACTTAATAAGACTTGAGTATAATTTTATTGTGACTTGACTATGGTTTGACTATAACTTGACTATAGCTTGCCTATGACTTGATAATGACTTAAGCATAACTCGATTACGCCTTGATTATAAATCACGCTGATTATAAATTGTCTATGTCTTGAAAATTTTTCGACTATGGATCGCCTGTGCCTTGATTATAATTTTACTATGACTTAACTATGACATGACATCAATTTTAATTAGCGGTACGTTACGACTACAAATTGGACTTACAAGTATCTAATTATTTAACTTTCAAGCAATTTTTTAACTGGTCACACTTTTCAACATTCACCATATGTATACACGTCTCCTTTAGCTCCCGTTTCATTTTATTTACTTGATGACAATTTTTTTAGTGTTTTCGTTTTTTGCTGCTGTAACTACTGTAGCAACTTTTTTTAGTGTAACTATATAAGTAACTATGAATATGTAATTCATTAAAACAAATTGTAAATTATTGTCATTGTCAGCTAAGCTCTATTTTAAATAGATTTTTATTATAAACGACTATAAATTGCACTTTTTTCCTATTAAGTATTATTGTTTATGTAATATTTTTCGTGATTACTACTTTTTTTGTTATGAAAATTACTTAAATTAATTTAGTTTTTTGTTTTAATTTTGTTATTATATTCTATTCATGTCATTTCGTTATTTTTCTATAAAAATTGTTGAAATGTCAACAGCCATCATTGTGGTCAACACTTGGGCGTTTGTTCGTTAATAAGTTTTTTTTTTGCTTGCCGCATCAAAGCTACATAATTATGTTTTTGAAAGAAGAAAAAAAAACTGCACTAGAGAAATAATGAGATAACAATAGTTTAATTTGTATTAAAACAAAATAATATTATGTTGAACACAAAAAAAAGATTAAATTTGATAAAGATTGACAGTGCAAGTATTAATATAATTTGTAAGTGTCCTTGCAGTATTTATAAATTAACAGATACATATGTTTTTTAGCTAAAATTCAGATATATGCTTTATAAATAATTACGTCTGATGGCAGAGGTAAGGCAGTCTATAATAACAGTCTAATATAACAATTTTAATATAAATATGACTACGATCCTGTTTATGAAAGCCTTTAAAATAATTTTGTTTGACTTGATTACAAGCAATGACAGCTTATAGTGTTTTTGTCTCCATCTAAACAGTCAGACGAAAATTTGTGATTGTTTTCGATAAACAGAGAGTAAGTACACTCTAGCCTTTAGCAAATATCTCCCTTTATTCAATAAATGTGCTATCAGTCAGTACAGTTTTACAATAAAGTTTTATATTATATCTACATACATGCATACGTTTGCTTAAGTTTTTTTTTTTCATTTACGGTCTGCTAATCGCAATTTCATTTCGAAATGCATATAATAAATAAAGGGTGTCCAAACAAGAACGCAAGATTTAAATTTTAAATAAAACACAGATATTTAAAAAAAAATCGTGAAACTTTATTATATCGTAAAGTAGACAAAATGAGGTTATGTGTGGAACAACAAATCGGGCAGATGACCGCCGCGGCTTTGCTGGCACACACCCGATCTTTTAATGAAATTTTCAATGACCGTTTTGCATAAATGCTGCGGTATTTCATTAATGCAGCGTCCAATTTCCTCTTTTAAGGCTTGAGTCGCGTAAACCATCGACTTCAAAAAACCCCAAAGAAAAAAGTCTAATGGTGTTAAATCGCACGATATAGGCAGCCAATTCTGGTCTCCAAAACGCGAAATAACACGACCGGGAAATGACTGATGTAGCCATTGAATTGTTTCTCTGGCTGTATGACATGTGGCGCCGTCTTGTTGAAACCACATGCCCTCCATATTCATTTCTTCAATTCTAGGCACGAAAAAACTGGTTATCATTGCACGATACCGAACACCATTGACTGTTTGCGCTTGACCTGCGTTTGAGCGACATCATCACGTAAAGCTGCGACATTTTCGGTCGATCGAAATGGTCGAAGGCGTGTTGTTATCTTTACATCACTAACATACCCAGTTTCGGCAAATTTATCCATTAATCTCTTTACAGTTGACTCTTTTGGAGCATTATTGTGACCGCAAATTGATCGCAAATTTGCGAACTGTTTCCGCAAAACTTTCACCATTTTGGTAAAACAATTTCACAATGAGAATGCGTTGTTCATTCGTGTAGCGCTTCATTTTTACTAACCTCGTACCTTCTACTAGCAAACAATAACAATTGTTCAAATGTCAAACAATGACACTTCGAATGGCGCCAAATTTAAATCTTGCGTTCGTTTTGGGACACCCTTTATAAATAAATCAAATGTTTATTAAATATAATAAATTATTATTATTATTATTATTATTAGAGGTACACAAACGCATAATTATTATCATATTTTTTTATGAATTAAAAATGCCACAATTACATATACATACTTACATACGTTTATATTTGATAAACACGCTCTTCACTCGCGCATACACATTTCAATATTTCTATTTATGAATCTCTAATTAAAATAAATCAATTTTTATGAAAAACAAAAATTTATAACAAGTTTTCAATTTTGTCGAGATGTCGTTATGCGTAATTAATTATTATTAAATTCTCTGTACATAAATGAAATTAGAAATTGTTGTAAAAATTTCTGGGCTATTGAGGGGAAAAAATGTTGTATTATGACGAAAGTTGATTCACGTGGGTGCCTTCTTTGCGTAGGCATTCAAGTAGAATTTAGAAAGACTATTCCTCTTTGAAAGACCACTCCACACGTGTTAAACTATGGAAAACCGTATATAAGTATACGGATACGGCGATAGGTACTAGATTCAACCCATCATTGAGATATCTGCTAAGGTCACTCAGATAAATTTAAAAGGTCGTCGCGACCCCTTTAGGGGTCACGAAAATGTTATGAGGGGTCGCAAGAAACAGGATTTTATTCCTTGATTTTATAAACGCAAAAACAAAATTATTAATTATTTGTTCGAATCAATAAATTTTATGTATTTAAAATTGTATTTGTTATATTTCTCCGTGCTGAAAGGCTAAAGCAAAGACAATAGAAATATATAAAGATGTCGCGCTCCCATACAATTTGTTGCCGGTGCTAAAATTTGTTTCGGATTTACGCTAAATCCGGAATTCAGTGGGAAATAAGAGAACTCAATAAGAGAATTCAATGAAACTTCTATGAGGGAGAGGAGCACAACAAAGAGAGCAAAGGTTTACATTAGTTGCAACCCAACCAACATTTGGAGTTCTCGTCAGGGGTGCCAGAAGCTTTGCGAAGAAAATCACAATTTGTCGAAAAGAAAATCATATTTTGAAGAAAAAAATAATTATAAGTCCATTAAAATAGCAGTGGCTACAGTAGGGGTGGAAAACTATCGATACTATCGATTGTTAATTTTTTTGTACCTATCGATGTTTTAACTCAGCAATCGATTAATACTTCAAAACAATCGATATTTTTTAATCACTATCGATAGTAAATGGTACACCACTAAAGGCAAAAAATGTAAATTTGTTTCTTTTCATAAACAAAAATAACTGGATGTCGGAAAATTTCTTCCACTGATCTCACTTATTTTTCATGCAACTATTTTAGTTTTGCTATTTATTGAACTGACAACTAAAATTCTATTTTATTTTTTGAATTATTAGTGTGAATAAATACTAAGATTATGCGAGAACCATACAACTTCGATACTATCGCGATAGTATCGTCGATATAATGATAGTTTTTCTATCCTAGAATCGATATATCGATAGAGTTGTTTAAATTATCGAAAACTTTCGATAGTGATACTATCGATAGTTTTCCATCTCTAGGCTACAGGTATGTTGCGTTCTTTCCAAAATATACAAGTTTAAGGGTAGAATTTGTTCAAACAAACTTAGGCCGGGTTTCCATCTGTATGCCATGTGCCACACAAGCGTAAAAAAAGGGTAACCACTAATTACTAATGAAAACCAGTTTGATTCAGACACGTATTTATTAAACGTTAAACAGTTTCATACATAATTAATAGACAATTTTATAGAATCCAACATGATTGGAAACTGTTTAAATCAATAAATATATGTCTGAATCAAACAGTTTTTCATTAGTAATTAGTTGGTTACGCTTTTTTGGGCAAATGACACACAAGAAATGCCAGATGTAAACTCAGCCTTAAATTCTTTTTGAATCAATGTTAAAGACGAATTGCCAATAATCTCCGACTTAGCGATCGAAATGCTACTGCCATTTTCTACCACATACTTGTGCGAATCAGCGTTTTCGACGCTTGTTCTTGCCTTACCAATGTTGAAACAGCCATGAGACCTGCGCTATCTGAAATAATCCCGAAATTGGATCTACTCTGTAAATCAATGCAAGCACACCCATCTCATTAATTATACACTTATTTTTTGTTTTTGTTTCTGAATTTTGAATTAATTTTAATTTAGACATGTAATTTTAATTTTTTTTAATATAAAATTTATAGTAAATATGTTAATCTGTATGTATATATTTTTATTATTTTAAATATATTCTATATAAAATCATTAGAACCAGCATTTTAAAAATTAAATTATACTTTGTTATGGGTCACTAAAAATTTCGTATTACGAAAATGGGTCACGTAACAAAAAAGCTTAAGAAGCCCTGGTCTAATACATTATTGCCAAAAAAAAAAAAAAATTATGTGTCTAGAAATGCAAAGCTGGACATTCGCACAGAAACTGAAAGATTGTCTCTTTGTAACCGACATCAAGGAAAAAGAGGAGGTTAACAATTCGTCTCTATTTTTTTCTTTTTTTTTTGTGTTACTTCATGACTCGGTATACTTTAGACCGATTGGTTCCATTGCAAAAGAGTGGGCGGGGACACGCCCATAATTTTTTAAATTTAATTTAATGATATTCTACTTATTTGATTGCTGCGAAACCTATAAAAGATCTTGGATTTTCGTAATTACACAACTTGAAAGTTTACAAAAAGGGCAAGGTTACGCCCGTTAAAATTTATTATAATATTTCATGCGGTTCTACTCAACCGATTTTTAAGAAATTTACCACACATCTTGAGTTCTAAAATTTTCCAATTTCAAAAATGGGAGGATTAAAACCACTAAAATTTTATATTTTATTTTAAGCGCTTCACTTTACCGATTTTTACAAGACTTAACACGCACCCTCAGCTCTAAAAAACACACAATCTTGCTTTAAAAAAAATGGGCGAAAGGCACGCCCATTAAAAATTAATTTAAAATTTCACGTACTTCTTCTTATCTTCTTCTATCAGATCTTTGCAATGAAGACGGGTTTTTTTGGCAGAAAGAATTATTTGCTTTCTTCTCCACAACTTCGGCAAAACTCATTATAGGACAGACATATTCTACTAGCATGTCTGCCGACTAGTGATGTAACGAATGTAAATTTTTGTATTCGCGAACACGAATACGAATACTTGAAATGATATTCGCGAATACGAATACGAATATTATATGTGGAACTTATAGACATTAAATTGGGGTTCTATTTACGCCTGCAATATGAAATATTAAAAAATTTTTATGAAAAAGAACTTCATACTCATGTTGGCATACTTTTAAGTTAATACAATCTACCCAATATTTTAATGATCGTCAGTAAATAAGATTTGAAATTGATATAAAGCACAAATTTATATTAAAAAATTTAGCGGATTCGTACAAGCTAATGTTTTTATCCATACATATAAATTTTGTTTAGGATTTATGCATTTATTTATTTTTTTTTTTTTTTTTTTTTTTTTTGTAAAAATATTTGTATTTGTATTCTCCTGGATTTGACGAATACGAATGCGAATACGAATATTTAAAAATGGACGAATATTCGCAAGTCGAATACGAATACGATTACGAATATTCGTGAATCACTACTGCCGACCGTCCATTGCACCATCGTGGCTGCAGCGAGCCACGATTCCTATTTGTTAATTGTATTGAGCGCCTATCATTGTAGAAAGGTCACATCTTCTTAGCAACCTTGCACGTGACTATATTGCACTAACGCCCGTTCGTTACCTAAGAAGTTGCTATGTGCTGGAACCTAGATGAGGGTGAGGTCAACCTGACCACCCAATCTAGATAGCACACTCTTGCACTACCCAACTAGAATAGAGCAAGTGATATATGTTCTTAGAGATAGAGGAGCTGCTTGGCTGTCGACAAAAATACCAACTTTACCCTGTACCTTCCTATCAATCAGCACTCTAGTTGCTTCCGTTACCGAAAAAATTTTAGCCTGAAACGCAGTGGCTTCGTTAGGGAGACAAAAGAAGCATTCTATACCAAGATCGTCTGAAAAGATCCTAGAGCCGACACCGAAGACCATTCTTGATTTATTAGTATATATTCTGACGTCATATTCTCTTACTTTTGTGCCTCCTTTCCACTCCCGTCTGGATGGAATTAGAACTTTAAATATCTTGTCAAAGTCTAGATGAGGCACCATGTAATCAGTATAGTTCCTCAGAGTGGGGCGTAGTTGATCCAGGATTCCGGCATGGCCATAGCACCTTGATCCTCAACGCCCAGATGGCGCTAATCTTGCCGCACTACTTGAGGATACCGTCACTATATGAAGATCGATCGGAATAAGATTTAGTATAGCATTCAGAGCCTCCGAAGGACTAGTACTATGTATTTCTTACTTGTGGCCGGCCACCATATACTACAGAGTCATAAGCCAGTATTGGACGCACAATTGCTGTATACGTCCATTTAAGCATTTTGGGGCCTAGGATCCAAACATTCTACGAGAGGAGTAGTAGGCAACCATTGCCTCTCTAACTCTGTGTTGAATATTCAGTTTCCATGAAAGTTATTGGTCCAGTATAACTCCTAGATATTTTGCGTTGACTGATAGCGACAATTCATGATTATTCAATCGAGGAAGTTTATTAAATTTCTGTACCTTGGTTTTTGTGGTAAATAGTACCAGTTCTGTTTTGTTTGAGTTGACTCCTGGTCCACAGCCTGTAGCTCAGTTAATAATCGTGCCAAAAGGTTGGAGGACATGGTATCGCTTATCACGATCTTTACTTCTACGCTTATTGATGTTAGTTTATCTAAGGAAATAATGCAGCAGGTGTTCTATTTACTTAAGCAATATTAAAATTAGCAATTTAAGATGTGCAGTGATAGACTTGAAATAAAGATAGAACTGGCTTAACAATGTGTTCTTCGTACTGAATATTGGTCATTAAATTTTTTATCCAGTTTTTCGGCGTCTTTTATATGATCTATTTTTTTTCGATAAAAGATTTCAGCAAATTATCTTTGATTGCTGACAGTTAAGTAGAATAGAGCAGATAAATGGGCGTTTTGCGTGCGATAAAAAATAAATATGCAAATAAATATTTTTTCAAAATAAATATTAATTTAATGTTAGTTAATCTTTTGTAAAATAACTTTTCAGTATACATCACAAACACTGGCCTACCTTTACAATAATTATTTAATCAGATAGTGAATCATGTAGAGGATAAAGTCTCGCAAAGAATTGTTATAGCATGTAGTCATTCTATAACAATTCTACAATAAATTAAAATTTATTTGAAAAAAAACTACACATTTACTACCAGTCGGGCAATATTGAGCCAGTTTTACAAAAACAAAAAGTGCTGCAGGTTCCTTAATACCACACGAATCCTCAATGCAATAGAATGCATAATTCATTTTTATTTTGATGACAACATGAACAAATGCTGTGCACTCTTCCCCTAATTTTTCAATCACTCCATAATCCAAATCCATAATATCTTTTGCACTCACTCAGTCAGTTTATATTATTGAGGCCCTCTTTCTAATTTTCAATACTGTGATGGATTTTATATTCATGTGTGTTTGGTTGGTTGCTTTTGAGGATATTTTATTACGAAAAATAATCACCTTCATTCTCACCTCAGACCATGACCAGCAACAGTTCGGGTTAAACACAAATTAACCTCATTTGACAAAACAAAGTAAAAATGGATAATTTGTTAAATAAATTGCAATTTTGTATACATGTAGAGATAGTTAAATGCATACACATACTATTTTGTTTAAACATACTAATGTTTTCTTTTTTTTTTCTAAATATGTTTGATTGTAAAATATTATATTTAAGTACAGCATTAGTATGTTGATGTCAATAAATAAATAGCCAACAATTATACAAGTAGAGTTTTCAGGAACTGATGGAATTTATATATTCTTTTTAGAGTTTTTCTTTTCCCGGACTTTTTCATTTCCCGGGAAAGCGGGAACGACTTTTCGGTTTCGCGGGAAATCCCGGGAATTCCCCCGCAGTGCAAAACAATACAAAATATTCTTTAATTTAATTTATTTTAACAAAAAACAAATTGTAATTCATGAGATCGGTTAAATAATAACGTTTTATAAAAAAATTAAGGCTTAATTAATTAGCCTTTACTTTCTGTTGCTGTTCTGTGCTCTGACGTTCTGCTCAAAATTTGACTACTTCCTTTTTCTGTAGTAACTTATCAGCAGTTTCTGACCAAAAGGGTCGCAGTTTTCTACTAAAGCGATGAGTTTTGCATCGTCCATTGTTAAGTTTAAATATAATTTATGTTTTTCTTTTAAATTAAATTTTTTTAAACTCTAAAAGCACAATCACAATTCATTTCAAAATATATTTATTTAATTTATGCTGTCACTTACAATTACTTAAAAATTTTTTTAATTTTCACAGGTTAAACCGAAACAGAACAGAACGAAACAGAAAAACTAAGGACTTGCATTAGATTTCCATAAACAAAAAAGATAGATTCAGCTGATTCGAAACAGAACAGAAAGTAAAAACTAATTCTGCCTTTAGTCAAAAAATAATAATATTGCAGTTCTTTATATAACACAGAAAAAAATATTATCGAAATGCAATCAACAAAACATATTGTTAAGATTTAATTTAAAAATTAACAATCATCATTGTTGATATAGCAAATTTAAATTTTTGTAGTCAATTAAATTAATCAACAAAATTATTTGTTAAATTATATCATAAAGGAATATGTACATGTAGAAAAAACAATAAATCATGTTTTGTGTGTATTCATTATTTATGTATCTAATAAAGTGTTGCTCTTTAGCTGAGAGGTAAGCAAGTTAGTTTATTATCCCTGAGGTTGCCGGTTCAACTCCGCTCAAAGATATTCAATGTTTTTCGCAGACAAGCAAAAAATCGTTTTCGAGGATTGTGATTGTGTATAAAAATAATATTGTTAGTATAACAATTATGATAATTAACATTTGTGCGCAAATGCAACAATTCACATTGTCAATATAACAATAGCTTTAATAGCAAAAAAACTTTGAAATCTAACAAAAATAAATGTTGAAAAAATAAATAAATTTTAATTGATATATTTAATTGAAAATATTTTTCAGATTTTCCTTTAACTTACAATTTCGTTAATTGTATTTACAAAAATCGTTGTAGGTTCAAAATCAAATAATTATTTAATTGATATAACAAAAAAATTAATTGTAGTTACAAATCATTTTTTTCTGTGAATAGTAATGCATACATATCAATACGTTTTCGAAGGCCACTAAACCTTCAAATTATGTTATTAAAAAAATATTCAGAAATATTTGATTGGGAATACGATTTTAGTAGAGCATTAATAGAATCGTTAATTTTACCAAAGAGAATCTGTAATTATTTTGTAATTTTTCTTTTATTGCCTTGCGCATTTCTGTTTTTACTTTTATGAATTGTTGTAGAATTAAATTTTGAACGTCGCGTTCCGAATTTGCTAAATAAAGGCCTCTAAGTCTTACAGCACATGTGTGCCAGATGTAAACTCGGCCTTAATTGTTGTAAGGTTTTAGCTATTGTGCTAGTGCCATCATTTTATTATAACACCATCGCATTCATAAAGTTAATAACGACACTAATCAATGAATTTGTATATGCAAACTAAAGTTGCCATAATAAGTAGATACACTAGGGTGCTGATGAAGTGCGTTGCTGCACAGAAAAATATCGGTATTTCCCCCAGCTTAAAAGTCTAATTTAATTTTTTTTCTCTTCTTTAGAAACTCACATTAATTAATAAAATATTTCATTCAATAAAAAGAATTGAAATTACTGAACTCAAGCCTGACTAAAAATTATTTCTGATTAAAAATTCACTATAGTTCAATTAAAAATCTAAAAATGTCTCAATTCATCATGGGCACGTGACAAAAATATGTTCACTTGGCAATCACTAATGTTCGAAAACCAAATAAACGGGAGAATGCAACAACAAAAGTAACATAATATCCACTACTATAATACTTATATGCATGTACCGACGGTACATCGAATAAGTAAAAATAATTAATGTTATGATCGTAAAAGATAAGCAAGAATAGTTAAACATACGTGAGTAGAGTAATATAACTTCGTGCTAACCTAAATAGAAAAATGAAAATATGGAAAAACAGGGGAAATAAATAGTGATACATACATATGTATTTACCAAAGGTAAATCAATAATTGTACACAACAATCATTTCTCACATTCCGTTTCATTAGAATTTACGTTAAATAGCTGATGTTAATAACAATCTCTACCCAAGTAGATAGACTAGGGTGCTGATGAAGTGCGTTGCTGCACAGAAAAATATCGGTATTTCCCTTAACTTAAAAGTCTAATTTAATTTTTCTTCTCTTCTTTAGAAACTCACATTAATTAATAAAATATTTCATTCAATAAAAAGAATTGAAATTAGTGAACTCAAGCCTGACTAGAAATTATTTCCATAATAAACTCAAATTCAAATTCCAGGAAATCCCGTATGAAAAACACTAATTCTTTTACAAATACCAAAAATCTTGAATTGCACAAATAAGTTTTCTGAAAAAGCCCAAAGAGCTAAACACACAATTGATATATTTTTTATTTGATTGAAAACTTTTTACCATGCGAACCCTCGTCTTACTCAACTAACTACCACTGAGCATGTACAGCTCCGTCTGCTATCTAACCTAGAGTATCTTAAATTTGTCATAGAACTAGTAGAACCGATTTCTAGCACCTAGAAGCAAGCTAGATGACTAGTTTTGAGCTGATTACCTTCCCTCTGACGCATAGGGACTCACAAAACCTCAAATATGCCTCCACCTTCTCCAGTTATTTAATTATAAAGACAGAATGGCAAATATAGAAGTGGAATCGGGATGAGAATCAATGTAAAACTAATAAGCTAAAAGAGTAAAAAATAATACGAGTGCTTTATACTTTTAAGAATCGTAGTTAAGTCTGCTTAGAAGTAGTTTTACTGATTATAGCGGGAAAAACCTGAGACCAACGGAGATTGATATAGCAACTTCTGACGACGGGTAGATGAAAATACTTTGAAATAGCTTTGTCATTAGGAAGACTTTCCACACGCAAGGTTTGCTTTGTAAACTCGAAACTTTGTAAAGTAAATTTTGCGTTTGGAAATGCCATATTAGCAATGTAATCTACCTGATTTCATAAAAGTTTTTGAACACTTGTTTATATCCCATAATATAAGGTCCCAATTTACACTATGCAAGTCTTATTGCTAAGCTGGTTAGTTTGTTAGGGGAGAGAGACGGGGGGAAAAGAAACGTTGCTGTTCCCTTCGTCTCTCTCTCTCCCTGAAACGAATCAGCTTAGCAATAAGACTTGCATAGTGTGATTTGGGACAAGGCAAAAGAAGTAAGTTCAATTTCAACAGTTGTAACACCAAAATTCAAATTGTCAATACATATAAATACCTAGGAGTACACGTAGACAGCACCTTCAAATGGAAGACACATATAAAAGAGCTGCAAAAGAAACTCCGAAATGCTGGTTATTCATTATACCACCTCAGCTGCGCTGCCACAAATACGGTACTTCGACAGGTATACTTTTCGCTGGCAGAATCTTATATAAGACATGGCATAACAGCTTGGGTAAACTCGTCAAATTGTAAATATCTCCAACAAACTCAAAATCGTCTTCTTAAAATACTGTACAAAAATCAAGCAACTACCAAATATGAATGTGACCAAACTACTAATAGCAACCACCTTAATACACAATCGAATAACTATGCGTCAAATAATAATAACACTAGATCAAGGCGAATTCATAACAGGTGGCCTTAACAGTCCCGATGATTATCAGGTGTTCGAAGACTGCCTAGACCCCAACTGTCAAAATCTCTTCTTTTATCTGATGTTTGTTTACATTTAAAGTGAAAAAAATTATATCGTTCTTTGTGTTAAAAAAATATATTTTAAAGTAAAAAGGATTATAATGTATGAATATTTATCACAATGGAACCCAATTGGGTCTGCAGTGGAGGTGCGGTATAGCACCACCCTTATTATCCTATGCATTCTAAATTAACTCTTGCAAAACGATTAACTCCATTAGTTTATTGATGATGATTTTTAAAAAATTGTATGGAATATAAAATATTTCTACCACATGTGTCTCGCCTAAATGCATGATCTTGTATGGATTTTCGCACAATATAGAAATAAGATTTTATCAAAGGTTCTGTATTCCTTGAGGCAAAGAATTAATACTATTCGACGCATTTGCACGTCGTTGTGTTTGCTGATGTCCATATGGTTCCATTGTGTCAGCTTTTAGTAGACTAGGCATGTTTATGAAAATTAGATATTTATATATCTATCAATTCAATGGCTCCCAAATTCTCAACCATGACATTGGTGGCTGGTAAGCGACGACGCAATAACGTTGTCACCACATCAACAATTTTTCCGTGCCATTTTGGGAAACTTTAAATAAATATAAACATACATATGTATGTACATATGTATGTATACATATATTATAAATTAAGTTTATACATAGAAATAAATATTCAAACATACCTTAACATTTCCTGTTGCACTTCATTGCCACAATGCGCTGCATTTCCTCATGTATCAACTCAACACAACGCAAGTTCTTAAATGTGGGAGTAAGACAACTCTTCCGTGCTCAGCTAGTACTAGCTGACTTCTTATATATGTATGTATGTATGTATGTATGTATGTATAAATAAGACGCACGTTTATTTGTTGTACACTTAAGTATTTCATTGTCCGTTTTTGTGAATAATTTCATGCATTTAAGGATAATATTTTGTTTACGACCATGATGGCCAGTAAAACACATTTTACATCACTGATTTCGCGTTAAACAAACCATCGGAGAGGCTGCAATAAGGCAGCAAGTAAGGTTTCTTTACGTTGTCCCAAAATATCAGTATCATTTAACTAGAACCGTCTTTCATCATTTTAATTACATTTATTTTACAAATATTATTTTCTGTGTTGTTGATAGTATATGCACATGGATAGTAAAATGTGTTTTTATAAATATCTATGTATTGGTATTTTAGTCAACTGTTTTTGACAGATGGGGTTTTTGAAGCCAGACGAATTGCATGTTGTTTTTAGTATTGTTGTATTGTTGTAGCGATAAGGTCACCTGTTATGAATTCGCCTTGCACTAGATATGTAAATAACGTAAATAATCAACCCCGAAGCAACACACAATCATCTTCAAATAGCAAAAACACTCAAATTAAAAACCTACCATATCAACTTAACATTCTGAACGTCAAAAATATAACTATATCGTCTAACCGTTCTGACTGAGCTGAACGATTCCCAACTGCTACAACCAATAACTCACAAATACAACACTCGACTCCAATCAGAAGGTCGTCTTAAAATTGCGACTACAAAAAGCAGCTATGGCGATCGAACATTAAAAATATTATTGCCAAAGATGTACAACGAAATGCCAACGAGCCTAATGGATATTACTGATAAGCCAAAAATTAAGAAAAAGATTAAGAAATATTTATTATCCTCGCAATAAAATGTTATTATTATGTATGAAAAAATTCTTACTAATTTATTTACCCGCAGACAAGCCAATAGGCTTCGCGGGTTCTTAACATTAAGAATGAATTTTTATATACATATGTAATAAAGTTTAAAATATATTTTAAAAAAAATCTCCATTTCGGTCTATCTATAGTTCTCTTTCTATCTCTATCTATTGTTCGATTACACTCTGTCTATTCTGTAACGAAAACACTTGGTGACGGAAGAAATTGTGATACTAGCTTCTTTTTACGCATAAGCGCGTGTACAAACGTAATTCATGTATGTGTGTATGATCTTTTATTTTTCTGCGCACATGCAAAGGCATGTGTGTGCATTAACATTAGTTGTATGTGGTTAATCACATAATAGCTTACCATCTACATATTACACACACTCTCAAACGTACAATATGAAAAATAACAATTATATTCTAATCAACAGTACTTCTTTTGAGTGTTTGTGACAAACAAGCTGTCTTGCGACATCGCATGTTAACACTGATATACACGTACACCAATATACATCCATCGTGCTTCGCTTATAGTACGACAGCATTTATTATTGGTTTAGTATAATACATGCGACGTGAATACATTTAAAAATCATGACTAAAGACTATTTACGCAGGTCTCTAGTCCGTAGCTTGCATCAAAATTCAAATATGTGTTGCAATAATTTTATCACATGCATATGCATATATGCATGCACTATAACTGTATGTGGGTATGTGTATCTGTGTTAATTCATTTGTGTTTTTATGTGTATTTCTCTCTGTATTTTTCCATATGTGTGTGTGGGTGTGTGTTTAGGTTTTATGTGTGCATGTGTCATACTTGTATTAGTTTGTTTAATTATAAAATATAATGCGTAAAAAAGGAAAATAATTTACAAAAATTATTCACAAATGCCATCATTAAAACACATTAAACCAAGTATTTTATTCCTTTTGCTTGTTGTTGCTTTTAATTGTCCACATTCGATTTTTATGCGAAAAAAAACAAACAGCAACAAAAATTGATTATATTCATTAAAATTTTAAATGTGCGCGATTAGAATTGAGTTTAATATTTATTTTTATGTATTTTGTTTTTTCATGATTTTATTTTGTAGAATTTTTTTTCATAAAATTACTAATTAAATTTATTATCCAAATAAAAGATCAACATAATTTATTCTATGTTTCTGTACTTTTTTTTAAATTTCAATTGCCAAAAATTGTATTTATTTTCAATTGTTTTAATTTAAAAAAATTTAGATTTTTTTTTTGGAAAACATTTTATTTTTAGAAAATAATATTATTAAATATTTTCATCGCTTCTATTTGCATAAAATATCTATAATTGTAATTAACAAAAAAAATGTTCCATGCATTTCAGAGTATTAAATTATATTAAATTAAATATTAGTAAATAGATGAAAAATGTTTTACTACAGTCTCTAAGTTGTCAGCAACAGTTTAAAGACAAAAATGTTGGCAGTTCCTTTATATTTATATTTGGGTTATTCAAATGGTATTCATAAATTAATAGGTTTTAAAGCAGTGGTGTCAAAAATAAAACTATCGTTGTAACTATGTGTGAGAAAAGCTGTCTCATTCGTCTCTGAAGTACATCGAAAAAATAAATATTTGCAACAAATGCAGTTAAGTGAAGCAGCTCAAAATATATAAAAAGGGGTTTATATGATAGAAAATTAAAAAATAAGGAATAAAAATTAAATAAAAAAGTTGCGGGCGACCCATATTTTCCGAGTTACGGCGCTGTAAACGTTTCATAGGAAACTGTGAAGAAATTCCAAAAATAAATTTTTAAATAGCTTATCTGATAGAAACTTGAAAAATAAGAAGAAAAACTTAAACAAAAAAATTGGCTGCGACCAATAGTTTCCAAGTTATTGGTCTTTTAAGTTTTGATATTAAATGCAGTTTAGTAAAGCTGCTCCAAAAAAAAACCAAAATGACTTTTTAATATATATTCATTTCTTTCCTTAAAAGTTTTGTAACATAAAATACATTGAATATCGCAAAAAGCATTACTGATCATAGAATATTTTTCGCATACTACTTTTTTTCTTTCACTGTATCTATAAAGAATTTAATACAGCCGCTGCACATGTGTTATCGTCGTTGTTTCATTGACGACTAAATGGAAGAGAATAAGAATGTGTGTGATTTTAGTTTGCACAATTGTGCCATGTTTTAAAGCAACAATACCAAAAAATATGACTACTGTGAGCCACCCATCATAATTTACAATGATAAATAAATATTGTACTTCTTTGTATTTTGGTTTAAGCACCTTTGTACATTGCTCTCTCTCTCTCTCTCTCTCTCTCTCTCTCTGCCTTTCTCAATTCCTTTGGAAAAAACTCTCACGCATTTCTACATGTTGTTATGACCAGCGTGACCGTTTGTGCTACAAAAGTATCAATTTGCTACTTTGTTACATTTTTGATACTTTTAGTGACACTTTTTAAAATCAGGTAAATTTGCTACTTTTTGTTACGCTTTGCCCCTTTTTAGAAACACCATTACTTCCCTGCAGAAAGTGCGAATAGTGAAATTGTAATGATTTACTGGTGACGCTGTCGGTAGTACTACTGACCAGGTGTACCCCAGCCAATGTAATCATCTATTGACATTTAACATTAGCTTGTCATTGAAAATCCACCACTAGACTGTACCACTACTGACTAAGTAGTTCTTTTAGGATTACCTGGAGACATTGACACCAAAGATTCACTAGTAAATTTTAGGGGCTCTAGTCTACAATATTTCCTCGCTCGTTGTCAATAGTAAAATTATAGTGATTTTCTAGTGACATTGTCAATAGTGCTATTGACTAGGTGTACCCCAGCCAATGGAATCGTCTATTGACATTTAACATAGGGTTGCCATCCAAAATCTACCAGTAGACTTTAGTACTATTGAGAAGGTAGTTCTTTTACGACCATATGGAGATATTTGAACAAAAGATTCACTAGTAGATTTTAGTAACCCTCGTCTGCATATATTTTTTTAATATTATTGCACAGCATAATACAAAAGAAAAGCAATCTATTGACGCGTTCATTGACAATATCACCAGAAATACACCAGAACTGTTGTCTCTAACGTATCTCTACTCGCGCATAAAAGGAAAGTTGTAGACATTTTAACTAGTGCAATTGTCGCCGGAGAAATAGTATTGACATAGAGACATATGGTTCCAGGCTGACTAGTGGGTTGATTCAATTTTTTCGCAACAATATGCTTGTGTATCAGTATTATTTCTTATGACAGACAGCGTTGTCAACTCGGTGGTTTTCGCGCCGTTTTTAGTGCTTTAGTGCTTTAGTGCTGGGTGCTTTTTTAAACTAATTTTTGGTGCTTTTTATTTCTTGGCGGTGGCACTAAACCCAAAATTCAAAAAGAACTTTCCTTATATAATATATCTATTTTTTTTTGAAGAAGTCTAACATTTAAAAAACATTAGCACTGAAGTTAAATGGAACATTTCAAAATATTCTAATAAGATTGTACAAAACTGCTGTTATTAATATTGCGTTTGCTGTGAAAGAATGTTTACACAGCATTGTTTAATAAAAATCAAATTTTGAAAGTCTTGATTGTAAAAAAATTAACTACTACTCCCATCGAGTTCAAAATCTAATCAGCAAGTCAAAAAGACTTGCCAATTGCTGATAATTTGACTAATTTCAGGTGATTTGTTTCTTCGTTGACGAAAAAAATTAAATTTTTTATAATAACTTAAAAAGGTTTCGTCAAATTCATGTAGAATTCACTAATTCTCATAGAATCAAATTGTGTATCGGATGCTTCAAATTTGAAGTTTTAGGGATAAAATGCAAGGTCAACCGATTTCTATATTTTTTATACACAAATTTTTTTTTTTTTATAAAACAAAAAATTGTAATTTAGTGCTTTTTTAAATTACGCGGTTTTTCCTGGTTTCAGTGCTTTTTGAAATTTAAAAGTTGACAGCGCTGATGGCAGACTATTTTTTTATATAAACCTATCCGAAAGCTGACATTTTTGTAACAAAGTTTGAGTTGATTAGGAGAAATAAGCAACTGTCTATGATTAAATTTGTTGGAAGTTGATTTGGAAGATTAGAGTCCAACAGAAGATCTTGTCAAGAAATATATAGCCACATTTCCAAAATATTAAGGTTTCAAAAAAATTTTGCATATATTATTTATTTAAAGTACAACAATCTCGGATTATATTATACATACATATCTTTACCTTTATATAGAAAGACCCTAACTAAATTTTTTTAAATCGAGTTTTTTGTATATTTCGATAGAACAATTATGTTCGAAAAAAATGCAGAAATTTCCATTTGAAAAAAAATGAGTTACGGCCTTTCTATATTAAGGTAACGATATGTATGTACTACATGCTTATTGTTTCTATTAAGCAACGTCTATATTGATTTCTTTCAGCACATTTTTGAAATAAGCTAAAAAACTTCATATGGTACGCTAAATAATAAACAGTAAAATAAATATGAGTGATGCTTTTGCTTCTGACGGAGTTTTCTTTAATTTGGAAAAATTTTCGTCATCCTACGTCAAATAAATATACTTCGGTATTTCTTATACATATAAGATATTCATGAATTGTTAACTAGTTTTTTTATCTATAAATTGTTAATGTTTTTTTTATGTTTTTCAATAATTGCTTGTAAATAAGATATAATCTATGAAAAAATTAACAAAACTAATTCAAAAACGTGTTTTTACTTTGAATTTTTGTTTCTAAAATAGTTACCCCTTCTTTGAAAAAATCCCCTCTTTTGTGCCACTTTTATTTCTTAAATCCCCTTTTTGTGCTACTTTTCGAAATTTCTCAACGGTCACACTGGTTATGACAAACAATAAACATAGCTGAGAAAGTCTTATTATTTTATGAGCTTTTTTAAACTATGTTAAAATGTTAAGACATTATGACACTTAGGACACTTAAAGACATTGGTGTGAATAGCCCAACTCAGTTGTAATTATAACAGTGCTGCCCATGTGAAAGCTTAATTGGTAGCTGGTATTTTTTTGCCAGTGTAGCCAGATCTGAAATTAATACACAATGCTAAAAATGCTAAAACGAATTTAAAAAAAGGTTTAAAATTAAAGAAATTTTTATAATTACAATTCTACAAGGCATTCTTTAGCCGTTAGATAAGAATAAGAATAACAAAATTCCTAACCAAGCCTTTGATAAGGCCTGAAGCAAGAAGGTCTTGTAAATTTTTCCCCCAACTATATTTGGCTCACTATTTTACTCCCATTTTCCCATTAACTAACATCTTCCTGAAGGGTATAATAAATTCGTTCTTACCGAATGTATGTAGTACTATTGTTTGTTATTTAATTTAAGCGTTTCTTGTTATTTAGTAGAAAATCTCTCATTCACATTTTGCCAAAATAGTTCGAAAAAAAATATTAATTTTTCTAATCATTTGTTAGTACAGTCGAACTTCTATAGTATGGAGGTCTCTCTATTATGAATTGATTTCAAAAGCACTGCGTTTTTGTTACAAATGCAATGTATTTTGATCTCCTTATAATGAATTTGCATATAGAGAAGTTTTCTTTACAATTAATAAATTTTGCAAAACTAATTTTGAATCACAAAAGATTTTGTCGCCATAAAGTTAATTGTTTTAAATAATTTTCTGTTACACATACCAACCAGACTTAACATCGAGAGGAATTAATATGTAATTATGAGTTAACCCAAAGGATGCAAATAAGAACTGAAAAAAAAATCGCACCAATTTTTTTTTAATTTTCAATTAAACTTTGTGAAGATGAAGAGTAAGGTGGCGTTTAGTGTATTTAAGTCCTTCAATGTACATGCCCAAAAAATGTCAATGTTAAATCAACATGCAAAAATGTTGATTGCAAATCATATCAAATTTGCAAGGGATAATTCCCCATATTGTGAATGGCATCGTCGAAGTCACATCAAGAGGACAGTAAATATTGTCACTTGTCCAGTCTTTATCGGCAACAATTGGCTCTTATTGACAATATCTTACTAATCTCTAAGGCTTTGCAAATTAATGTGGTATGTTAATAGTAGTCAATTGTTGTCGACATAGAGCCGACAAGTGACAATTTTTACTGTCGCCTTGATGTGACGTCAACGACGCCATTCGCAATAAGGGGGAATATGTGTTTGAGTGTGCTGGTGTTTATTTGCTTTGCAATATACTGTTATACTCAATTGCGTGACTTATAGTCTGTACACACTTGGATTTTCTTGTGTTGTCATTTTGAGGTATCATTTTTAAAATGTGTGCAAGATCGTTCACATTAAGTTTGTTATATGGAAAGCTCTGAAACATACAAAATATTTCGGAAATTACACAAGTTGCACTAGTACATTGCGATGTCACGAAAGGCCATAGTGTGCACTCGGCGTTAATCTTATTGTTTGCTTGCATTACCAGCGAAAACTTTCTGAAACTGCTGGCTAGTACGCAGTGTAGTAGTCCTTGTCTTCGAAGTGTCGCACGTTAGAATCCTGGATATAAGCCAAAATAGATTCGCAGTTTGCAAAAGTTTGTGAAAATTGGTTAATTGTTTTTCGATATATTCCGCTTGATGATCAATACACTTTTGCATTCGTTCAAACAATTTTTTTTTTAATTTATTAATAGATATGTATTCAAGTACAAAAACATTTCAAGATAAAAAAGCCTCAGCGCCCTAGAGGCATTATTGAGACAGACTGGCTATAACTCAAGTACATTGTATAGTATTAAGACTTATACCTAATTTATATTAAGCATTTTTTTTCATAAAATTAGCTAGTTGCATGAAAATTTATTATTTGTCAATAGGAGGCCTCGAGGAGCAACTTATATCAAAAAAGTTGTCAAAAATGCATCAGAGATTCAACCTACGCCCTTTTTTTATATAAAATTCTCTTTTATAGCGCTACAATTAGCAAATAGAAAAAGTTGAATGCAACAAAATTCATGAAATTTTATGAAAAAACGCTTAATGTAAATCAGGTATTATTGAGTAAACAAATTTCTAATAAAATACCCTACAAGAAATTGCTGATGGAAACTAACTCATACAAAACTTATTTTCTAATACACTTACAACAATTTTATATTTAAATATACAGGGTTACATTTTTAGCCGTTTGACATGCAAATGTTATAGTAATATTTGGGAATCCCCACATACTGAATCACAATTGTCAAATTGAAAATTTAAGATTCGTGGTGGTTATTTGACTAGCAAAAAAGTGAAAAATAAAACATTTAAGGAAAACCAACTTCTAAATTAAAAAAGAGACAAAAGAAACTTGAATACAAATATAAATTAAAAAAAATTGATTTAAAATTAAAACAAAAAGCAACAAATAAAGAAAAAGCAATAAAATAAAAATAAGGAAAGTGGAGCAGTCGGTGTGCCGCATGACGGAAGAAGCGGTAGACCATTCCCTAAATGAAGTCTCCTCAATGCTGCCGTTAAAAACGTTGGAAGATGTCAATGCCATAGAGAACAAATTGCACTCGTCGGACTTCGCAATGGCAGTAGTAAGTAACTTAAATTTAAAATTAATAATGTCAAAAAATTTCAGGTTACCCTTCTTGCAGAAAACGTTTATTTTTAAAGCCAAGGGAATGGCAGAAGACAGTAGCGAAGTCATCCGCAGCCTCATCACGGATGATCTTCTAGATCAATTTAATTGGGGAGGACGGTGGGAGAAGAAAGCGCTGGGGGATTTGACACTCTTCGATAAGGTTTTAAGAGGTAAATATTAACCACTTTGCCCTATCAATGAATTAATTTTTATGTTTTATTATGTCTTGTTTAATTTCCCTTTTTAATTTTCAGATGTATTTTCCAAGCAATCCTCCATCGAGTTTGAGAAGAGTATAAGGAAGGCAGTGGAGAAAAGCCACCACAGGCAAAAGCAAAAAATTTATTCAAAAAAATATAAAGATAATAAAAAGTAGTTTCAGTTTTTTTAATTTCTTAGTTTAATTTGTTATACTTAATATTTTTTGCTTTTGTTTTTTATTATTATATTAATTTTTATTTATTTTTCTTTTTTTGTTAATTTAATAGCATTAATATTTGTATTAATACTACATTATATTATATTAATTTTTATTTATTATATTAACAGGATTAATTTTGAAATAAATTGAAAAATGTTTATATAAAATATTTAAAACAAATTTTTTTATAAATGTTGTATCAGTCAGATATGAATGGTTACATCAGTAATGATTTGTCAGTTCTGACGATGTTTACATCAGTACTGAATAGTCAGCTCTGAGGATGTTTACATCAGTACTGATTCACACGTACACGAATGTTTACATCAGTTTTTTCATATTGCCCTTAACAAAATGATAGAAACTTCTGATGTATAAACCCATCAGAAATGCCCATCAGATGATGCATCAAATGACCGGTATTGTTCTTGTAGGGTATGAAATATAACAAAGATTAAAAATTTTAAAAACCCCCGACTTTTTTCAGAAAAGATGTTATATCTTCTAAGAGGCTGGACCGATTTTCTTGAAACATAGCTAAGAACCCTCTCGATCAAGTCATCTTTCAAACAGAAAAAATTAAATGGCAATCGGTCCAGCCGTTTGGCATGTACGTGGACACGGACAGACACACAGATGCACAGACACACAGATACACAGACACACAGACACACACTACAAACTTAAAACACCCCTTTTTTTAGTCGGGGGTTAAAAATTAAAAAAATTAAAAATATATAAAAAAACAAAATAAGTAATAAAATCCAAATTAATATCAAAAAAATTTACATTAGAAGCCTTTCAGTATTTTCAAACAAGTATACTTTTAATTTCGACTTAAAAACTGATATATATGATTTGTGGTTTTTATATGAGCTGGCAGCCGATTGTATTCATAAATTGCCCAAATATTCAATACGTTGCTTAGTGGTTTCTAGTAATTTGTCATAATAGTTTTTCTATTCCTCTTGAGACACCTCCCAAACATGGTTTTGAACGATTCAACTGTTGTTTCGGCTCTCGTAAATCGTTGACCACGCAGTTTACCTTTGATATTCGGGAACAAAAAGAAGTCATTGGGTGCCAAATCAGCACTGTATGTGTGAAATGTGTGAGAGCTAGCATTGTCGTGATGAAAAATGATTCGTTTTCAAGGGTTAGTTTTACGAATTTTTCTAAAGACTGCCGGCAAACAAATGGTCGTGTTTCACTCAGAATTAACAGTTCTGCGTTGACCAAGCGGGACAGTGGCCACATGACCCATTCGGCCGAAAAAAGGCAACCATTTGCTTCTTTACGAACAACTTTTGTTGGATTTAGATCGTCTTGGAACACACACACGATCAATTGCTGTTTCGTTTCCCACTCATAAGCACATATCCATGATGCGTCACCTGTTACGATTTTATACACGTCTTTCCAGTTGACGCGAGCTTTTTTTTCTTGAGCTATTGAAAAAAATTATAGAATATCCAACAAGAATAAACTTTTTTTACAACTAAGTGTTCATAAAAAATGGAATGTATTGAAGTGTAACTAATATGCAAGGATGGCTCTATCTCACAATATTTCACATGACGATCTTGCACTATCATTTCACGCAATGTATCGATGTTCTGTGGCGCAACATCCGACTTGGACGACCTTCACGAAATTCGTTGGCGACGGCACTACAACCACGATTGAATTCAATATACCGGCGATATACAATGGCTTTTTATGGTGCTTTAACGCCATACAAAGAACTGAGTTCATCGATAAATTCTTGTTGATATACTCCACGTCCAAAGTAGTAAAAAAATAATCCATCGAATATTTTCTCTTGAAATTTTTGTCAAATTGATTTTCTGAACTCACTGTAAACAATAGAAGTATAGCACTTGTACACCAAAACATTGTGAGTACGCGTATGCTAAAAAAATGAGAAACTTTATTACGGTGTTTCCTGATTTTAGTAGTTGCCAGTTACCGAAATATAAATAACTACCAGCCCTCGTAACATCTTGAGTAAAACTTAATTCATGATGGTATTTAATTAATTTGTATCTAAAGAATATTTAAGGTTGTTGTGGCTGCAAGGCGATGATTACCATGCGATGAGTTCGAAAGCAAATTTTACCGATTTCAGTAGATACTAATCCTGAAAGCAACATCAGAGCGCCTTCCTTCATCGGTATTGTGTAATACACTAATTATTAAAAAAAAACCTGCAAAAAGCAGAGTTGTAAAAGAAAACTTCACCACCTGTCTTTTCTATCACTATCCTTTTCCTAAAGAAGGTAACACTTAGGCCGGGTTTCCATCCATTCCATATGCCATGTGCCAAACAAGCGTAAAAAAGGGTAACCAACTAATTACTAATGAAACACAAATGTAGAAACACAGTTTCATTCAGACACGTATTTATTGAGTTAAAAAGTTTCATACATAACTAACAGATATTTTAATAGAATCCAACATGATTGGAAACTGTTTAAATCAATAAATATATGTCTGAATCAAATAGGTTTTCATTAGTAATTAGTTGCTTACGCTTTTTTGGGCAAATAACACACAAGAAATGCCAGCTATAAACTCAGCCTTAGTACTAGTAAGTAGGCGTTCATTGCCTGATTGTTACTTCTCTTAAAAAAAAAAAAAAAGCAATGTGAGTCCGATCACAGAGGAGATGTGTAAACATCTAGTAATGAAATTTTTTTTTAAAGTTGGAAGTACTTATGCTTTTAGTATCTTTTTTTAAATTAATTAATTAAAAGTATCAAAACCTTCAATATTGTAAATACATATGAATTTGTTGGTTTTTGTTTGTTTTATTAAACTTATTTGGTTAGTAAATAGGCACACTGCAGTATATGTATATGTACTGCATTCAAAATTTCAGTAAGCAGTAAATTTACTGATTACTGAAAAAATTCAGTAAATTTTTACTGCTAATGAAATTTAATTTGCATTACCAGTAAAATCGTAGGGCCGTAATCATAATAAAATTATAGCAAGTGGCAAAGTTTTTTCATTAAAATTTCGAAACTTTTGTATGAAAAACATTTAGCCACTTGGTAGAATTTCATTATGAAGACGGGCATTACTGATTACTGAAAATTCAATGCACCCCATCATATAACAAATCATTTAGGCAATTTATAAAAATTTATTGTTTTTACTGAAACTTTAGTGGTACTGCAGTGCTCATCTATGGTAAATACCTTTAGTTTCACTTTTTAATTTTTAATTCCTGTTGTTCATCGTTTAGTTGTTGCTGTTCTTGTTGTTGTGTACGCATTGCAATTAAAATAAATTCAGTAAAGTGCGACTTTGACTCGCGCACATTCGGTTTTGATCATATTTTTTTGATTTAGCTTTCTTCCTTTTTTAAGTCTTTTCAGTTTAAATGATTTTTTTTCCAGTTTTATCGCTTTTTTCTCGTTTTGGCGTTTTTTTCTCTTTTTGGGCTTTTTTAATTTTTGCAATTTTTTTCGTTTTGGCAATTTTTTCATTTTGGCGATTTTTTTCTGTTTTTTGGGGGTTTTTTTAATTTTGGCGATTTTTTCTGTTTTTGGGGTTTTTTATTTAGGCGATTTTTTCATATTGGCGATTTTTTTGTTTAAGGATTTTTTTCATTTTGGCGATTTTTCCGGTTTTTCGCGATTTATTTTAGTCCTAGAGATTTTTTTTAATTTGGTGCTTTTTTCGTTTTGGCGATTTTTTTATATTTGGCGATTTTATATTTTATTGATTTTTTAGTTTTACCGTTTTTAAAAATTTCAAGAGTTTTGCTCCTACGGTTTCCAAGATACAGCAAGTTGTCAAAATTACAAAGTCAAAATTGCACTAAGTGATGGAACACCCATTGATTTAAATTTTTTAAATTTAGTGTTAATTGTTGTAGTCTGTATAAAAATACACTAACTTTTAAAATTTCAAATTTCAATATCCATATGTTCATACAATTTAATATACATACATTAAATGGGATTTTAAAATTTTTCGTTGCTCGTTTTGGAACACCCTTTAATTTTTAACTCTCACGAATTTGTTGTTGTAGTGGCCAAATGTCTACACATTGTGTCCAAATTTCAAGTCCGTATCTCTTACGGTTCATTTTCACCTTTGGTGTACGGAAATATACAGAAAAATAACCGGCGGTGGCACACCGTCGGCTTCGAGCCGGTCGACTTGTTTCTCTGCTTGGTATTGCTTCTTTCAAACACTAATACACTCATACATAGCTCACACCGATTTGACAATGCAAAGAAATCTCAGCAAAGAAATCAAAGTCAAAAGATTTTTATCCCCTAGCGTATAGATGTTTGCACATCAAAAACAGGCAAACATTTTCCTACTGCCTGTTCCAATACACCTTATTTAAATAATTAAAAAAATAAATAAACTTAGCCATTATATTAAATTTATGTTCTTTGAACATGAGAAAAGTTTGATTACTATTATTTCAGTATCAAATCTACGTTGTTCATTTTAAAATAATTGTGATTCAACATGATCATGTTGAATTAACATGAAACACATATGAGGCAAAATCATTGTAGAAATTTATTAACTCAACTGAAAAATATACATACTTATTTTTGTAATATACATTAAAATAATCATAATAGTTATTGTAAATAAATTGAAAAAAAATATAAATTACTACATTGTTGTTCACAAATATCAAGCCCCTAGCTCAAATGATTATAACTTTACAGGTAAAAACATAATAGAAATAGTACAAATGCTTGTAGAAACTGCTTTGTACCACTGCTTGCAAAAGCGTTATTTTTTACGATATTGCAATAAACCTTTGTGGCGAGATTTATTTATGTGAAATGTATTAAGACGGTTGTTAGATCTTACAATTTTGCCAGTAAACTGTGTGTAACATTTCTTACAACTATGTGAAATGTCAATTTTTGTCAGACGTCGTTGCAGAAAAAGCGACTGACAACAAATTGTCAGACATTTTACAATCGTGTGAAAACATTGTAAAATTATTGCCAGATATTTTTCAGACATTTTAATATTGTCAGATGTGCGAAGTTTATGCATCTGACAATGGGGTCATTGTAAGAGAATTTTTGCCATGAGCAGCACTGCACATGCTTGATTTTAACGAAAAAATATATATAGTAAAATATATGCAGATAAAATCATTGCAATTGCTTTTTTATGGTCCATAATAATTTATATTTTCATTTTTTACATTTAACACAGCCAAAAACGATTGATATGGAACAATTTCTAACAACTACTTTGAGTCTGGCAACGCATAGCAACAGATATGGCAATTTCGCATATTACAACCGTGTGAATTAACAATTTTTCGTCTGCCGATTTTGTCAGATGAATTTATTGTCATACAACCGTCTGGCAATAAATTGTAAGATTTTCTGAAAAATTTGATACAACCGTGTGAACTGCCAATCTACCTTGTGCTGGCAGTTTTTGATTGCCAAATCTGATAATATTGTAAGATCTGACAATCGTCTGCTTTATAATCACTGAAAAACTCAATTTCATAAAAAATATGAGATAGGACCTTTCTAGTTTAGACCATCGATATAATGAAGTAATTTTCTAGTCCCATGCACATTCATTATGGCGAAGTTCGACTGTATTTTTATATTTTTTTTTCTATTTAAATAATTTACAATATTTTCATTTGCATTGTTGTCATTTTTAAAAATTTCAAAAAGAATTTTTTTTTTCATTTATTCTATTTGTTATGTTTAATTAAATATAATTTATAATTATACAATTTTTCTATTTTTCATTATGAGATTAAAATAAATACGTTTATTTCCATTGAAGTGGTTTTAATTTATTGTAAATTTTTAGTTGCCCCAAGCAAATAATTAAATATTGAACATGGAGATTTTAGCTTTTGGGCGAAAATGAAATGTGTAAATAAGTTTTAACATTAGGTTAAGCGCACATCACAAATACATACATAGAAGCTGTAGTCACGGGTAGTTGTTAAATTTGAAGTGTACTTTTAAAAATTGTTTTTTCAAACTAATACATATACATATACATACATACATACAAACATATACATTAAATAACGCATACGTCTTGTAGCCAAGCTAGCATTTGGATGATCGTTTTGGCAAAAATCATCTACGCGAGTCTTCCTCGAGTCCCCCGGATGACAAAAAGGGGATTAATCAGCTGCGTTCCTGAAACGCGACTCGAGAGGGATTCGTGTGTATGCTTCAAAAGTGATTTCAGCAAAATTACAATAACAAAATATATAATAATAAGAAAAAGAGCAAATAACGGGTAAACTTGCTCTGTGCACATCTGGCATTCAATTTGCAGTTGCTAATTTCGAGGAATTTTTTGACAAAACAAAGAAGAAATCAAGAAGAAAAAAAAGAAGAATTGGTTTGGTTTCTTATTTTCAGTCGAAGCGTGAACACAAGTGGATCAGAAGCTTATTAAAGTGAAGTTGACAAAGTGATAGATTTAAAAATACAAGAAAATAAATACCTTCAAATAAAAAAGTAAATAAAAAAATTGATGTCAGCCAAACAAATAAAGAAGTAAGTCGATTTAGTTTTGGGGTCACTGAAAATAGACTCTAGAGGACAAACCGGTGACATGGTTGGGAGGGCAAAGTAGGGCATAGCATCTGCCTGAAAAGGAAAAGAAATGGAGAAGGTATTTTGCTTTGCACGTCGTTAGAGTATAGTAGAGAAATTTGTTTGTTTGTAATCGTAACCTCTTTATGTCCAGTGTAACCCGTGAGAGGGTTGGGACCTTCTGAGATATGACTCCCCGAGAATAATAAATGAGCAAGTCGGAAACCTCGCTGGCCAATACGGTGGTAACATAAATGGCGCTAAATCAGAAAATTACTCGAAAATGACTCGAAGACAATTCGAAATTGATTAGATGGGGGGCTCATAAAAGACTCTTCCAGATGTCTAGAGGCTAGGGTACCATTTTTTCCCGACAAGGGAGTCATTTATGATCAGAAAATGAGCGCATATTCCATCATTTTAATCGCGGAAGGGAGTCGTAAGCGACTCATCTATGATCAGAAACCTCGCAAAATGCCAGCTGGGAGTTAGGCTAACACCTGTATATCTAACTGTATCTACATATCACGCTATAACCGCCAAAATAGCTTAAGCGACATAATTTTCGAACTTAAATTTTTTACCGAAATCGATTACTTGCTAGTCGATTTTCGTCAAAAAAAAAACGAAGTGCAAAAAATGTGTCGCTTAAGCTATTTTAGCAGTTATTGCTCGATATATAATTTTAACTTTTTAGTGCCTGTTTTTGAAGTCGGTTCAACTTTTTTCAAAAAGTTATTTTCATATTTTAGGAGCCAATTTTATGTTTTCAGGGGCGTCGTCATGCCCAACTTTTCAAATATTAGAGTCCGCCCACTTTTCCAAACTCAACATCACATACTTTCAGGGCCCAAGGTGTGTGCCAAGTTTCATAAAAATCGATCAAGTAGAATCCCATGAAATAGTATATTAAGATTTAATGGGCATTTTTAAGGCACAAAATTACTTCAGTCTAAGAGCCGAAACTGTTTGTTTGTGGGAATAGGATAAGTAGAAATACATATAACCTAATACTAAATTTTCATGGGCGTGTCTCTGCCCATTTTTAAACGCACGATTAGTCCTTTCTCAGAGCTCAGGGTATGTTCAAAATTTCGGAAAAATCAATCAAGTAGAAGCACATGACGTAGAATATTAAATTTTGATGGGCCCACTTTTTTAAAAGCTAGATGGTGCCTTCCTTAGAGCTCAGGATGTATTGCAAGATTTTTAAAAGCACACGAGATATTACGTTAAGTTTTAATGAGCGTGGTTCGCCCATTTTTTTAACTACGAGATTGTGTCGTTACAAGAGCCCAAAGTATGTGCTTAAGTTTCTTAGTAATCGGATAAGTAAAAGATTATAAAACAAGTTATTGGGCTTGTCCCCACCCACTCTTTTTACAGTGGGCCCAAATGGAAGCTATACCTCTAAATCATACAGACGAATTACTCTTTTTTTTTAAAGAGAAGTAACACTCACACTATGAATGGTGATCGAAAAGACAGGTGATGAAGGAAACAATAGATGAAAACCTTTATTATTTTACAACTCTGCTATTTTGCTCGTTTTAACAATGGAATGTTGCAGCGCCTCTGGTATCAATGCAGTGTATTAATTTTTCAAATATGTGTTAAGTAACCATTTTATTAGTTCTTTTATTTCGCATATGATTCTGCTACATAATACCAACGAAGGAGGGCGCTTTGATGTTGCATTAGGATTACTATCTGCTGAAGCCGGTGTAGTTCAGTGGCCAGTGTCTATGCCTTAATCACTTGAACTGATACAAAGGGACACTAATGCACATCAGAAAAATGCGTGGTGTTGTTAGTTTTAATAACTGTCGCAGACCGAGAACGAACACATTACCTTCGATTTTGTAGCCAACTTCAGCCAACGCCACCCTTCTCCTTTTTTTGAAGTCAGTTAAAAAATAAATGAAAACGCACGCTTGTTACAACTTCTATATTTGAAGTTTGTAATACATACACAAAGTCATGCGTTATTGTTATTAGTGAGAACATAAAAAATGCTTGCAAGTAAAAAATTTATTGTCGAAAAATCAAATGAAATTATCAACTGTTGACATTTATAAATAATCGCACACAAAACACCTAAAAACTCAAACTCCACCCACGTTTACACATGCAAATGCACACTCTCACGGTTTTATTATTTTTTTTTTTGTGGTTAATGCAAAGTGACATTTAATTTGTTTTGGAATATCACAAAAAAAAATATATATATATATATATATATATATATATATATACATATATATATATATATATATATATATATATATATATATATATATATATATATATATATATATATATATATATATATATATATATACATATATATATATATATATATATATATATAATGAATGATTAATATTTTTTTTTTTTTTGTTACAAATTAAACAAACAATTGAAATTTTTTATTAAAAAAATATTTAGGTGCAATTATTTGTAAAGAAATCAAAGTTTTTACCATTTAAAGATCAAAAAGAAAGAAACGAACAAAGTAGCATTATCATCTTTAGCTTGAAATATCTCTTCATTTAACACAAAAATATTTTAAATAGACAACATTTTAGTGGGAAGATTTATGAGAGTTCAAAAAATTTCTTTGGCGGTTTGAATTAATAGTTATTTATAAATTTATGCACTTGACTTCAAAGCAATTTTGTGTGTTGGTTTCATTTTTTGTGGGCTGAGAAATTGTTTATTAACAAACAGAAAAATCTGCTGATTAAATGGAAACTCTTGTACAAAGTTAATAAAGTATTAAAAATTACTTGTACACGAATATAAAAAGTTATTCAAAGTGGCGCCAAATAAAAGAAACAGCTTATAAAAAAAAAAAATAATTATTATAACTTCAGTCCATTTGCCACCCACGTGCAAGAATTCTATTATTGCTAAAGCAGGCATCTCCAAAACACCTTACTTTACGTTACAACAAGTAGTTCTCAGTTTAACATACAAATTGTACAAATAGTTCCGTGTGGCAGCGCCTCTGGTGTCAATGAGACGTATTAAAATTTGAAGCTGCCCAGCAAAAAATTTAAAAAAGGTAATCGAGTTTGGAATTAAGCATTTTTGGTGGAAGCACTTCCCTACTGAATTACCAACTTAATGATTTTAACAAGGCGTGAGACTAAAATAATCGATTCTTGAGAAGTACTTACTTTTTTTATTTGCCAGCTTGTTCACATAACCGATTTAATATAAAAGAATCATTCTTCTCATTTAGCAACTTGTACAGCATTTTTTTAAGTTTTATGTAATGTGATTTGTAACCGAGTAATGAAATTTGGTAATCAGAAAAGTAAGTCATTGTATGGCAAGTAGTTCTTTTGGTAATGTGTAATTTTTTGCTGGGTGTGTTTAGTAGCCATTTTATTGGTTATGGTGATGGTTCTGCTACAAAATGCCGACGAAGGAGGGCGCTGAAGCCGATGTAGTCTATGGCTTCATCACTAGAACTTTTGCTACAACAACTGCTGCAAAAGGACACTTGAGGCGTCCCACTTTGCACCCTGTTCTAATCAGTTGAGATGATAAGGTATTCACTTCTTTCTACAAAAGAGCAGGTACCCAGTTCTATGTTTAAATTACATATATATAAAATTATTTTGAGAGTGATTGCTTTAAAAGCATAAGAGTGCTTTATGAGTTCAGCAGGACAGCTTTTTAAGCTGCTCCTTTCCTCATTTTATCTCCACTAATATACAAATTAATGCAATATAAGTAGATTTGGACATATGCATACACATATGAATACTAAGAAAAAAATCAATAACTCACACCATTTAAAACTCCATAAAATCTATATTTTAAATATCAAATAAAAAACAAATTTTTCCTTTTATAACACGAACTTTTTTTTATTAAGAAAAATACTCACTCCCTGCTTTTATGGTTGTTGTTATTTAATTTTCTCATCAACGCCCAATAAATTTGAAAGTTAAAAGGGTCCACCGCCTTTAAGTATCAATTGAACTTCAAAGATATTTGTTTGTATCTGCCGCTCCTAATATATATTTTTTACGTATTATTAACATTTATTACAAACAAACAGCTTGGAATCATTTCCCATAGTGTATTTAAACTTATTTTTTTGTTATTTAAATTTTATAACACAACGAGTGCATAAAACTAAGTGACTTATTAGATTTTTTATATACTTAAAGGTGTGAACTGATGTATTATGTGCTCTAAAAGAAAACGAAGAGATATGTTTAACACAACATAGTTTTTTTGATTTCAATCAATGTTAAAATCATTAAACATTTTAAAATATTGTGATGGTTTCTTTGATGTTTGTGGTCTATTATTTTAGTATGTGAATAGGTTTTGTCGAAAAAGAAAAGTTCAAGGATAATAAAAGAAAATAATACGAATATCTATAAGAAATGAATGACTAAAACTAACACAAACAAGATTTTTCTATTTTATGTTTTTGCTTATTTACATTTTTCGTTGTAAATATTTTATTTACTTGCACGCAAAGAAAAAATATGGTTGAGGCAACCATAATCAAACAGCAACATACTGTGATTGAATTATATGGTTGCAGTCAAGTCATATTATTGTTAATAGAAAAGCAAACGTTAATAATATTATTATATTAGTTAATAATAATACTATCTACAAAAACAATGAACTATGTTACACCTAATCTTAGTATTGTAAATATGACAACACTATTGTTAGATGTGACTAAAACATAATTGAGACTCACCATACCATGATCTAATATTATATTAATATTGTTAATACGACCAAAGTATTATTTTATATAATAATACTATTTTGTTTTTATACCCTTTACCGAAAAATTGTAAAAGGGTATATATAGGTTTGTCATTCCGTTTGTAATTTCTAGAATATTAATAAGCGAGCCATAAAGTATATATATTCTGGATCCTTATGCATAGGGAAGACGAATAAGCGATGTCCGTCTGTCCGTCTGTCTGCACGTGAAATCGGTTTTCCAAAGCTCCCAGAAAAGCTAGGGACTTCGTTCTTCAACTGGTAGGTCAGAAATGGTCGAAGTAAGATTGGTATTGAAAATCAGCAAAATCCAGCACACGGTTTCAGAGCTGGGAGACTTAAACTTCATTTTGCCATACAAAATAACAACCGAAAACTAGTTTTTAATAATTTTTTATTAAATAAACTTATTTTATACTTTAGTATGAATAAAATTGTTATTTCTAACTAAAAAAAATTTAAAAAAATTAAAAACACGTTTCCAGGGTTGGAAAACCGAGATTTTTTTGTTATGCAAAAGTAACTTACTAAAACAAATTTTTCCTTTTTTTATAAACTAAACATATGTAATGTACTTAAAAGAAGGAGATTGATTTAAGAAATCAGAAAAATAAAAAGCATGATTCCAGGGTTGGAAAACCTACGATTTTTGTGATATATAAAATTAACTACCGTAAACTAATTTTTTATTTATTTTTATTAAATAAACTTATTTTATACTTCACCAAGAATAAAATTGGTATTTCAAATAAAAAATTCAACTTCAAAAAATTAATAAGACGTTTCCAGGGTTGGAAAACTTTAACTTGTTTTCTTATACCAAAGTAACTTACTAAAACAAATTATTCCTTTTTTTATAATTTAAACATATCTAATGTTCTTAAAAGAAAGAAATCGATGTTAGAAATCAGAACAACAAAAAGAATGATTCCAGGGTTGGAAAACCTACGATTTTTGTGATATATAAAATTAACTACCATAAACTAATTTTTGAATTATTTTTATTAAATAAACTTATTTTATACTTCACCACGAATAAAATTGGTATTTCAAAAAAAAAAATTTTTAAATTTAAAAACACGTTTCCAGGGTTGGAAAACTTTAACCTTTTTTCTTATACAAACGTAACTTACTAAAAGAAATTTTTCCTTATCTTTATAAATTAAACATATCTTTTTTTTTTTATTTTTTTTTATTTTTTTTTTTTTTAATGCATGTATTTATTTATTGTATCTTCATATATGAACTAACAATAAGTATTCAAATCTTAAATCTATAAAAAAAATTATTAGGCCCGACCAGTGTCGGACATAAACTTAGTGGTAGTTATAAATAATACATTAGTAGTGATAATCAAAAAAAAAAGGAGGGGGGGAAAGTATTTTCAAGTAGTCCCATCTGGAGTGTTAGGTATAAGAGCCCGTGTGTCCCTCTTTTTTAAGCGGATGTGTCCAGTAAAGTTCAAAATATTACGAGCAAGCGGATTAGTATGTGATTCGAGTTTTGTTAAATATTTGCCTGCGTATTTTGCAATTTCTTCAGTCACTAGTGGCATATTTAAATCACGATGTATAATAGAATTTTGGATGTACCATGGAGCCGATGTTATTAACCGTAAAATTTTGTTTTGCCTTCGTTGGATTCTCTCGACATTGGAAGCTGAAGCAGTGCCCCATAACTGAATTCCGTAGCGCCATATTGGCTTCAAAAGCGACTTGTATAATAAAAGTTTGCAGTCTAGGCTGAGTGTTGAGTTTCTGCCAATCAACCAATATATTTGAGTTAACTTAAGTTTCATCTGAGTTAACTTAGAGTCAATATGATGTTTCCATGTAAGTCTTCGATCAAGGTGTATACCAAGGTATTTCACTTGGGAATGTTGAGGAATATTTTGATTGTTGATTCGAATGGGGAAGCAAGTATCTCTTCTTAGGGTGAACGTTATATGGACACACTTTTGTTCATTGACTTTAATTCTCCATAAGTTCAACCATATTTCCAGCTGAGTGATATGTTCCTGGAGATTGCGGGATGCCTCATAAGGGTTTTCGTGCACACTCATACAGGCTGTATCATCGGCAAAAGTAGAAATATGGATATTATTGCTCACAGGCATATCACAAGTATATATTAAATACAAGACAGGACCCAGAATACTACCCTGGGGCACACCAGAAGATATAGATTCGGGCACACTCGTGAACTCTCCTTCCACAACAGTGAACTTCCTATCAATAATATAACTTTCCAAAAGCTTTTGAATGTTTATTGGCAGATATGTCTTCAATTTTAAAACTAGGCCTTCGTGCCATACTTTATCAAACGCCTGAGAAACATCAATAAAGAGAGCAGAACAATACTTCTTTTCTTCAAATGTTCTTCTTACAACTTGGACCAGTCTATGCGTTTGTTCAATCGTGCTGTGCTGACTTCTAAAGCCAAATTGATGGTCCGGGATGCACCCATTATCAGTTAAAATTTTGGACAATTTAGTCATGAGCAGCTTTTCGAAAAGCTTTGAGATTGTAGATAGTAAGCTTATAGGCCTATATGACTCAGTCTTGGTAAGATCTTTGCCCGCCTTTGGAATCATTTTGATCTTGGCCGGTTTCCAGTTATGTGGAAAATACTGCATTCTTAAAATAGCATTAAAAGTAAATAGCAGGATTCTTATTGCAATATGAGGCAAGTTCATGAGCATTTTGTTACTAATGCCATCAATACCTGGATCTTTATAAATTAAACATATCTTATGTTCTTAAAAGAAAAAGATTGGTGTAAGAAACCAGAAAAATCAAAATGGATGATTCCAGGGTTGGGAAACTGAAACTTTTTGTGATATAAAAAATTAACTACCGAAAATAAATTTTTATTTTTATTTTTTATTATATGAACTTATTTTATACTTTAGTTCGAATAAAATTGGTATTTCAAATTAAAAATTAACCTTCTAAAATTAAAAAGATTTTTCCAGGGTTGGAAAACTTTAACTTTTTTTTATACAAAAGTAACTTACTAAAGCAAATTTTTCCTTTTTCTCTATAAATTAAAGATATCTTATATTCTTAAAAGAAATAGATTGGTGTAAGAAATCAGAAAAATTAAAAAGGATGATTCCAGGGTTTGGAAACTTACTCTTTTTGTGATATAAAAAATTAACTACCGAAAACTAATTTTTTTCTATTTTTATTAAATAAACTTATTTTATGCTTGATATCGAATAAAATTGGTATTTCAAATAAAAAAACAATTAAAAAAATTAAAAAGACTATTCCTGTGTTGGAAAACTTTAACTTTTTTTGTACAAAAGTAAGTTACTAAAACAAATTTTTCCTTTCTTTATAAATTAAACATTTCTTAAATTCTTAAAAAAAAGAGATTGATGTAAGAAATCAGAAAATCAAAAAGGTTGGGACACTTATACTTTTTGATATATAAAAGTAACTAAGTCTAATTAATTTTTATCTTTTCTTTTATAAATTATATATATTTTATGTTTTGGAAAGAAAAGTTTGGTATAAAAAATTATAAAAATAAAAACCACAGCTCCAGAGCTGGAAACTATGATTTTTTTCTGGACATTAAAGTAACTAAATAAAACATTTTTTTTTTGAATTTCCTTTTTTTCACTTAACACACTTTCTATATTTTTTTAAGAACTACTAGATTGATATAAGTAATCAGAAAAATCTAAAATTATGATTCTAGGCCCTGAAAATTATTATTTTTTTCTTTCTACATAAATATAACTATGTGCTTATGTAAGTATCTCTATACTACATAAACGTACTTTGGTAAAGGGTATATAAGATTCGGCACAGCCGAATATAGAACTCTTACTTGTTTAATCATATATTTATTGTGCGTTAAATTCGAAATAAAAATAAATAAATATTGTTGGTTTTGGATAACATTATATTGTTATTTATATCATATTATTTTTAAATAATAATACAAATTATGTTGTAGTCATAAATTTTTAACAAAACCGTATTGTTAAACTCTAACCATATCATACATTTTTATGGATGTGATAATGTAATTATTAAATTCAAGCATTACTCTGTTTATCGTAATGTTTAAAATAACAATAACTAGTTTTCACCGACCACACACTTGTTTCAGAGAACATAATATTGTTTTTTCAACCATTCTACATATAAGTCAATTATGATCAGTCAAACTTGACTAATATTTATTCTATGCTTGTTTAGTAAAAAGCAGTTCGAGTACTAGTTAGAGAGAGAGAGAGAGAGAGAGAGATGCAACATTACACGTACACAAAAGTTACGATCACATTTTTCATTTTGCCCCTAATAATGTGATGTCAACTTTGTACTACGCAATGATGAATATACATATCATGCATGACTACCGATCAAATAAGCGGTCAATTGACTGATACTATTCTTGTAGGGTATTTATATTTGTTCTGTATTCCACGTGAAATGAAATCATTCGGAATTGCCATAGCATTGTTGTTATAAATACATATTTCCAACAATTCTATGGCAATTCTACATGTTTTAATTTGACGTAGAATGCAGGAATACCCTATTAATTAATTCAACCATTTGTAACATCTCAATATACTTCTTTAATTTCAGTCTAATAATTTTAAAGCTTAAAGAAGAGTAAGCTGAAAACAATGATGAGGGCAGTCATTATATTTTCCTCTCTCCACAATGAATTAAAAACTTACTCAACCAAAACTGTCTTACAACCACAACCACATAAAACCATAAGCCAATGCAGACGTTAAACTCAACCAACAACTATAATGCCTCTCCAAGGACACATGCTCTATTTTCAACGTACATACACTAAGGGGATAAACGTGCTAAAATCAAGACTGTACGCTCGAAATCAAATCATTTAAATCTTAATAGTCTGCTATATTCGAAAATTCTTGATTCAAGAATAAAATCTTAATTTTTTTCTAAGATGATATTTAAGATTTTAATCTTGAATAAAATCCCATTTTAAGATCGAATTCAAGATTTTGTTCTTAATAAAAATCATATCATAAATTAATATCATATTCTGAAAAATTAAAGAATATAATCTTAAAATTAAGATTAAGTTCTTGATATTAAGATTCTTAAAGTTTAAGGTCACATTCTTGATTTTAAGAATTCATTATATAAATTAAGAATTTATGCTTAAATTTGAAAACGTCAATCTTACTGACCAAATTTCAAGAATGAAATATTCACCCTTATTCTATTTGGCGTCGGCAACATCGTCATCAATTTTGAAACAACATCAATATAACACAACATCAATGCTAACTTTGTATTCCGTAACAGTGTTATGACGACTTTGCCTGTTTATCGATAAATACAATACACATATCCAATATTTGAGTCAGCTGGTTCATTTTGTTTACTATTTTTGGTAAAAGTATTTTTGAATAAGTAAAAGCTTTGTAAATAAATTAAAATAAAATGTTTTCCTTTCTTATTGAGACGATGAAAATAAAAAAAAATTAATAGTGAAAATAAGATTTCTCAGACAAAAGTCATGCATTTGCCAGTTACCCAAGGAAAAGTAAGTGATAAGTTCTCTCATGTTTTTGGAAAATAATGGGTAATGTTCATCCTTTTAATATTTTGCAAATATTTTCGGCTGAACAAAACATCATTTAGGAATGTATTGGATACAATAGAGCCTAACTTTTGAAACAAAGGGGATCAGATCAACATTTATTGGAGCTTGAAGCTTCCTCCAAAGGTACTCAGTGCTAATTGTTTATATACCCCGCCTTCAGTTGCTTTGCTGTTGTTGTTTGCAACCTTTTTTTTTTTTAATTTAAGCCTCAAGTCGCGCCAGACCTGTAAAAAAATTTTATCATACAGTATACTTTCCCAACACACTATTTACCTTACATTTTGCCATCCACCACTAGTTCTAATTGGTGGACCGAGGGAATTTAGTGCAGTCTCACTTTCCCACTGCACCTTGAAATTATTAGCAAAAGAAGGACTTTTCCAACTCTTCTACAAGTTGGTTGGGGTTGCTAATTTTAATTTTGTCCATATTATTTTTTTAAGAACTTTTTTTAAATAAATATGTACATTTTTATATCTACTTATATTTCTCTTTTTTACCATTTAAACTATTTTTCAAATTCGTTGAGGCATACACACAACAGAACACGACATCAAAAACACTGACGACAAAATGAACGGCAACATCAACATCAATGTTTCTTTCAGAATACCAAACATATGCTGACAGTCCGACCGATTTGCTAAAAAACATTAAAAACGACGTCGTGTTATGTTGCCGACGCCAAATAGAATAAGGGTGATTAAGATTTCTGCAATCTAAGTTCAAAAATTTTGTTTTTAAGTTTAGATTGTAATTTTTCTCTTAGTGTACATAGAAACAAACATAATAAATTGTAACTGAAACTAAGTCCCTATTTACACTATGCAAGTCTTATTGTCAAGCTGATTAGTTTATTAGGAGAGAGAGACGGGGGGAAAAGAAACGTTGCTGTTCCCCTCGTCTCTCTCTCCCTGAAACGAATCAGCTTAGCAATAAGACTTGCATAGTGTGATTTGGGACTGAGCAAGCAACGATATAAATCAGTGATGCCAATTTAGTGCATTTAGTACTAGATTTAGTGCTTTTTAAGTCATAACAGTTCGCATTTTTGTCAAGTTGGTGCTTCTTTAAAAAGGCACTAAATTGGTGCTTTTTAAACTTTGAATTTAGTGCTTTTAGGCCTAATAAATCAGTCAAAGTTTAAACGCTGATTTAGTTAAACTAAACTCAAATTTATTTGTAGTTTAAACTAAACAGGAGTAAATCAGTGAACCATACTTTATGTGTAGTTAAAAAAATAATATTGTGGCAGCACTAGAATAAATGTCAAAAAACAGCTGTTTTGCAGCAGGCTATCAATTCTTGCACAATCAAAAAGACAAAAAAGTTAAGAAAATTTCAATTATATGTCGCCAAATTGTACCAAGAAAGGAATTATGTATATGCTTGGCGAAGTAGAATAGTATAAAAGAATACTAGAGTGTAAGCAAACAGGTCGAACAAGATCTGAAGAAAAAGTGGAGGCTTGGAAAAAAGTTGAAAGCTCTTTCAATGTAGTAGTTTAAACGCCCAATTTTATGCGTTTACAGTTGGTTTAAATACTGTATGGATTTATAGGTTTGCTAGTTTAAACACATTTTAAACCAAAAATGGAGATTAACTTGCACTGATTTATTAGCCCTTAGTGTCTTTTACAATTAGACTAAATATAAACTTGTGATAGTCTAGTAGCTTCATAAAAACGCGAATTAAGATTTTTTCACTTTTTTGAAACTAAATTTAAACACATACACAAATTCTCAATCTAACAAGGCGACTGTACTTGCTTCTTTGCGTTCCTTCCTAATTATCAAATTTCCTATAAAAATACTGAAAAAAATTTAATAAGAATATGAAGTTTGAGAATTGGACGTAAAGTCTTGGTTGTATGCATGATACAATAATATACATTTTTAAATTTAAATTTTTTTTTTGTACAAAGTCCCTATTTACACTATGCAAGTCTTATTGCTAATCTGATTAGTTTATTAGGAGAGAGAGACGGGGGGAAAAGAAACGTTGCTGTTCCCCTCGTCTCTCTCTCCCTGAAACTAATCAGCTTAGCAATAAGACTTGCACAGTGTGATTTTGGACTAATGACGTTGAAAGTTATTATTGAGAGAATGCTGAATGCGCTGTGACTTTCTTTGAGTTGCTAACATTCTTCTGAAAGCTTTATATTAAGTATCAAGTTAACTACGCGATATACCAGGAATCAGTGTTGAGTAAATAAAATTTTCTGACAGTAATTTGGGGTCTTATAGTGTTTTCACACTGACATGGTTTTAATAAAAGTTGGTTTTAACGTTAAAACCAACTGTTTAAAAAACCTGGTGTTACCATACAAATTGTTTTCGCTAAAACCAAATTAAAACCATTTTAGAATTGGTTTTAAATTGGTTTTATGAAATGCAACCTTGTTTTCGCTGTGATAAATTCAGTGCTGCCAAGTTGAAATGACCGACAGCAGCTGATAATGTTATGCCAGTGAATAACAATAGATGGCGCTTGAAAAATTTTCAACATAAAAATGGATGCAGCAGCAACAATAATCAAAAAATTATGGAAAAAAAGAGTTTTTTGGAAGGAAAACAACGAAAATATTTTAAATTCAATTGTGGAAAGTGAAAATAGACAATATGACTGACATTCATCTGCCTATAAAAAAGGTTTATCTTATAATGTATTTGTGAATTTTTATATATAATAACTTTATTTCCAAGCACATCTCCATTCTGTATAGGAAGTTCCAAAATTTAAAAAAATTTATTAACAAAATATAAAATAATTCCCATTTTAGAGCGCATTGTGAAATATCTCAGTTTTTCATACAAACAAAAACTGTTGAACAGTATGTCCAACAAGTGTTATTAAAAAGCAGAAAAAATGCAACAACAAATAGGTACACGCATTTCGACAGGAGCTTTATTTTATTTTTGAACAAAGTTATTAGACAGTCTGTGAGTTAAAACCTGAATTTAACAAACTTGCAGTGTGAATGCAAAATCAGCTGTTCATGGTTTTAACGTTAAAACCAGGTTTTAACTTTCAGTGTGAAAACACTATTATCATCCACAGAATTATTATATCCAGAATTATTATATCCAGCTTCAAGTCATTGTACGACGACTTAAACTATTAAAGTTTGTAATTTTAGCATATATTTAGCTTAGGAAAAATTTAAAGATTTTTTTTAAAGATAGAAATTAATTCATATTAAATACAGAAACTGAATTTTCTCTCAATATAATGAGTTTAAAATATATAGATTTTATTTTGGTTAATACAGGCAAAGACACACACACACTCACTCACACTTCAAAAAAATCATTTTCAGTTTTAAACAATTAAATATTGCAAAAACTGTACGAATCGTATAATAAAGAATATAAATGTAGGTATTAATATATATTCATATGTATATATACATCTGAGATGCATATACATGCAAAGGTATACTTATACATACATACATACATATATGTATGTATGTAAGTATGTATGTATGAGTAAGAATGGCAGCATATAATAAGGTCAAAATCGACCAAAAATGCCAATGATGATGATGGTAAAGTGTATTTGACATAACCGATGGATTTAATTTGCATTGAATTGGGAATTTCATTTGACAACTTATTTTTATATGTTTAACGGTGGAAAAAATAAAAATATATAATTTAAATGTTTGTTTGAATCTGGTTGCTTATAATTTTATTTTTCGGTGTGAGTACTTTAATGTGAACATGCATGAGTGAATGTATGTGTGTGGTTTGTATGTGTGTGTGCTATTGCAATCAAGTGAACCAACTTTTATTTGTGTGTGTACAAAAAAAAAAATTACAAAAAAAAAACTCACAATGTCATTTAAATTGAGAGAAAAGACAGTCAAAATGTCACACTGAATAACAGAGCAGTGAACAGCACAAAAACAACAATAAAAATAGCAACAACAAAAAACAACAACAATATGACGAAGAAAAAAATTGCAGTCAAGCTTTTGGACAGATCTGTGGCAAGTGCGTGAAATCCATTACTGTGTACATGCACATGCACAAGCACATGCACACTTGGCTTGCAAAAATTTTGTAGGTAAATGATTTAATTTAAATTGTGTGGTGTGGAATTCAATTTAAAAAAATTTTGAATCAATTAATTAAAATTCTTGAAAATATATATATACATATATATATATATATATATATATATACATATATATATAATCCGAAGTTATTTAATAAGATTTTTTACTTGATTTAAGGCTTAAGCAAAGTCTGTATGAATTCCGTTGTAGCTTAAGGAAACTCATCAATGGACTTCAACCTAAAATTTTTGAAAGAAGATATATAGAAAAAATTTCTTACATTTGTAGTAGACATGTGCACGTGAGCGTTTTTTGACTCGAAAAAAATTATCGTAATCACGCACGAGTGGTTTACAACTTATCACGATCACGCACGCTCACGAAAAAGGATGTAATCCAATTTGTACATTTTTTTGGGTGGAAAAATAGGTTTTTACACATATTTACATATATATGTACGTATATACATATATAAAATTTACATTGCACAGTGGGGACTTTTACAAAGTAAATGGCAATAAATCTGGAACTTTACTGATTGAAATTATATGAAACTCCTAACATCCGTAGAGGAGGATTTAGGCTTTATAACACATGTCATGACAGCCTTCTGGCTTGAGCTGGACATGAGTTACAGTTACATGGTACTAAAAAAAAAACTTCTGGAGCTTGTAACTTTTTTAAAAATTATCCGATTTTTACCGGATAAAGCATTTTGACATAAACTTGAAATTCTTAAGAAATAATTTCCCAAGATGTGTTTCCGTACCTCTCATAAGATATTTTATTTAAGATAAAAAAAAATTTTGCCTTGACCTTTTTTAGTATTACTCCTATTACTTTTATTTCATTGTTGGATTTTAAGTTAAAAGACAGCATTAAATTTTGGAACAAATCAAGTTTAGGGGCCCAGAAATTTAAAAACAGTATCCTATCCTATAGAAAATTGAAAAAAAAAACGAAAAAATTAAATAAAAAATTGGCGGCGAGGCTTAGTTTCCGAGTTATGGTCCTCTGAAATTCTAGTACAATATTTCTTATAAAATACGATATTTTTTTCAATTTTTGGGATACCAATATTGGTCATATTCGTTGGAAAACACCGCATAATCATAATATTGTACTAGAATTTTAGAGGCCCATAATTCGGAAACTAACATTCGCCGCCAATTTTTTTATTTAATTTTTTCTTCATATTTTTTTATTTAAGAATATACTTAGAACCAATTATTTTGTATTTTGGACATGTACCCTACATTCAGCAGTGTCCTAAAATAGTAAATTTTAAAAATATTTTTTGTGTTTAAGCGGTTATAAAAAGTTGTGACGGTAGATTTTGAAAGTTTAAGCTATAAGATTTTATTATGTAGATAGTTTTAAAAATTTTTAACTAAAATTTAAGAGTGCCTTTTCATAAATGCGGATGTACGCGTAGTTTATCTAAAAAAAAGTCAGAGTTTTGGGAAAGTATAGTTGTGTACCATAAAATATATATAAAAATAATTTTATTTTTCTACATTGGTATATTTCAATTCCATATGAGTCAGTTTACTACGCCTGAAAAAATTATAACAATAGACCAATACACAATCTTGTGCAAATGGTCTTGCATCGTACCACTTGCAAAATGGTATAGTATATTGAAGGAATGATATGTCGTGAGAGCGTGAAAATTCGTGCGTTATTGTTAAAAATAGCTCACGCACGATCACGCACGAGCAATTTATTTTTAAGTGACACGCGTGATACGATAAAATCACGAAATTTGCACATCTCTAATTTGTAGTAAGACCTTTAATATGTTATTGAGAATTATAAAAAAAGTCGTTATTGTGATTCTTGAAGACAATTATTATTTATTGTCTATGCTAGAAGGTTCGTGTCTATGCTGTACGGTATTTTTCCAAATCACTGTATCCAACACATATTTTTTCATTGATATTTTTCAAACTATCGCATAAGACTTTAATTTAATTTGTATGTTTTAAAAACGTGGTAATAATTTTTTAATTTTTTAATATCAAATAGTGTTTTCACACTGACATCGTGTAAATAAAAGTTGGTTTTAACGTTAAAACCAACTGTTAAAACCTGGTTTTACCATACAACTTGTTTTTGTTAAAACCAAATTAAAACCATTTCTGAATTGCTTTTAAGTTCGTTTTATGAAATGCAACCTTGTTTTCGCTGTGATTAATTCAGTGCTACCAAGTTGAAATGACCGACAGCAGCTGATAATGTTTATGCCAAAGAATAACAATAGATGGCGCTTGAAGATTTTCAGCTTAAAAATGGAAGCAGCAGCAACAATAATCAAAAAATTATGGGTAAAAGAGTTTTTTTTTTTAAGGAAAGCAAAGAAAATATATTCATTGAAGTCTGGAAAATGAAAATAGACTATATGACTGCCATTCATCTGCCTATAAAAAAGGTTTATCTTATAATGTATTTGTGCATTTATATATACAATAACTTTATTTCCAAGCACTTATTCATTCTGTATAAGAAGTTCCATTATTTAAAAAAATTTTATTTACAAAATATAAAATAATTTCCATTTTAGAGAGCATTGTGAAATATCTCAGTTTTTCGTATTAACAAAAACTGTTGTTCTACAGTTTGTCCAACAAGTGTTATTAAAAAGCAGAAAAAATGCAACAACAAATACACGCATTTATTTTATTTTGCGCAAAGTTATTAGACAGCCTGTGAGTTAAAACCTGAATTTAATAGCGTTGCAGCGTGAATGCAAAATCAGCTGTATGTGGTTTAAACGTTAGAACCAGGTTTTAACTTTCAGTGTGAAAATCTCAAAACCCCCAATAATATTTTCAAACAAAAACGTTCCAAATCTTCTTACTGAATTAGAGCATACGTACGTTTAGAAGCCTTAAAGAACATTTTTTACAAAACAATTATCTTCATACGATTTTGCATTTATTTTAATTCTTCACACCTTTAAGCAGGAACCATTCGCGTGTTGTTGTTTTTTATAGAAATCACTTAAGAATTTGAGTGTTTTACTTATATTTTTTTAGACAAGTCGCTTTTTTGCATTTTGGAGAAACTACGCACGAATAGAGGATGCTGTTGACTGAAGTTATCGTTGAGTCAACTATAAAGCCTAGCTACGGTCTTCGAAAGCCCGAGTTTAAACGCTGACCAGACCTAAAGTCATATCAACATCATAGAGTTTTCTGACATGTGTTAGTGTCTATGTTAATGTGTATCGATCGCAGCACTCTCCGTTGTCGATATTTGTAGAAATTAATAGTCAGCGAAGTAAAAAAAATGGCTTAAAAGCTTAAATAATGCGCCTACTGAACACTAGAGGCGCTGCGACGATGCTAAGACTGCTGTTACAACTAAACCTAATTTGCTTTCAGAAATTATGAGAGTATTACTCTATTATATACTTATATGATGTCAAAAATACATACAGTACGAGCTCGATTTGTGCAACGACCCATTATTTCAACACCCCGACTAGTGCAATAGGTAATTTTTTTACATTACAGTCTTTAGAAGAGCAACTTTTTCCAAAAAAAAAAAAAAAAAAAAAAAAAAACAGTCTCGATAAGCGCAACTTTTTCTCTTTTAGTAAATTTAAAACGTTCTCTCTGAATTTACTGGGTCCACAATATAGTTTTAACAAGTACTTTCAGTTTTACATGCATAAGTACTAGGGTGATCGACACGGTTTTTCAACCGGTTTTAAAACCCGGTTTTTTTACAATACGGTTGTCGGTTTTTTCAAAATGTTGATTTTTCGAATGTCGAATAGTCCGGTTTTTTTACAATTTAAAAACCGGCTGAGTCGAATACTTTTCGATTTATATATTTTGCGTGTTTTGTTGATTTTCGTAAGTTTTTTTAGTGTAAAAGCTCTAAGCTTTTTTTGAGTATGGTGACATTGAAATTTAAGAGAAATTACTTTATGAGTTAATAGCAGAGGCGAATTTAATTGGCCTTATGGTGTGCAATGGATATCAAAATACAGTTGCAAAAAGTGTTTTTTAGTTTTGTTGACATTTTGCTTCATATTTTATATAGATATCCACCTTGTCCATACATTCATATGTACATATACATATACCATTAAGGAATACACTCGACATACACCCATCATTTTTGGGGTTTGAGGAAACTTGGGAAGAAATTAAAAAAATTAATTATGTCAATATTTAGGGTGCTAATAAATATGTTTATACAAAAAATAAAAAATTCAAAAATAATTATAATAACAATAACATATTAGACCATATTTGGATGCCATTTGTTGATGGCTTGGTACCAGAAATCACAGAATTTTCAAACAAGTTGACAACATCAAACATTTTGCACGTATTTGTTCATGTATTTTATGCCTGTATGTATACTTTTTTTTCTATGTATTTTGAATATTTTTGCTACTATATGTACATAGGTGTTATTATAATTATTTTTTTATTTTTTGTATAAACATATTTATTAGCACCATAAATATTGGCATAATTAATTTTTTGAATTTCTTCCCAAATTTCCACAAACTCTAGAAATTATGGTTTTATGTAGAGTTTATTCCTCAACTGTATATTATATATACATATTTATGTACTATACATACATAAGTATATGAAGTCAATTTTTATGCTTTACCTTTAATTTTTGTATTGTTTTATAGTATTTACATGAAATGTTAACTCTTTTTTTTAATAAAGCAATTTAAAATCAAAACTTTTGTGTAATAATTTTCTTACTTAAAAAAACCGGTTGACCGGTTTTTCCTGAACTGTAAAAACCGAAACCGGGTTTTTCATAATTTCAAATATTCGAACTATTCGAAAACCGGTTTCTGGAAAAAGTCGAATAATCGATCACCCTAATAAGTACCCAAACTTAAAATTTATTTTGCACACCAGCGCTAACACTTTTCAATCGATTTCAAAAAAAGGAGGAGGTTATCAATTCGTCTCTATTTTTTTCTCCGTTTAATCTTTGTGCATGATTATAAAAATGTGTATGAGTGAAAAAAATTGTTTATTTACACTGAATTTACAATGAATGGATCAAAGAAGACTATTCAGACGAATGTGCAGTTATCGATTTTTCAGACCAATAAACTTCAGAGAATATAAAAATTAAAAACACATAAAAGGTTAAAGTAGATTATGCCACTAATGCACTTCACATTTGTATGGAGTGGCCAATAGAGAATATTATTCCTTATGAAAAATTAGTTGCCATTAAAGAAATTGAAGAGGCAGCAATATCACAAAAACTAAGAATACAAAAATGCTAACCGAAATGTCAACATTCTTTACCTCAAACTAGATTTTGTTAAAAAAAAAAATGGCATGAATAGAATTCAAATATACGCAAGTAAGATAAATGAAGACCGGTTTTAAGTTTCAATTCATGTATAAAATAAAATTTTATAACCCTTTTAATCACATGTATGAATATTTTATGTTTAACTGTTAAAATAATTTTTTTATGTTAAATTATAGTTTAGTGTATATGAACTTTTTACTGGTCGATTATTGCAACTTTTCGGTAAGAGTAACAACCTGGATTTTATTTCGGTTGAGCAAATCGAGATTGTACTATAGTTAGAATAGGTTGCCCTGACCTGAAACTACCGAAATCCGATTCAAAACTAGCACTAAAATCAGTAACTTCATTTATTTCATAGCAGGAAATTAAAAAAAAATATTTATTAAACATGAGAGGTCTTGCAACTACACAGGAAAAAAAATATTTTTTATAAATATTCAATGAAAAAGTTGATCGGAATATTAAAATTGTTTTGATTGAATTTCATCGTGTGATCTTAAGAAAACTGTCTAGTAATTTTTAAAAACGTTTATATGTATGTACAAAATTCGATATATGTATGTATTTGGATACACAACTGCAATTTTTAAATCTGCTTTTCAATTTTTGTAGTGTACGTAAAAAAAAATAAATTTTTTAATACATAAAATTTTTTGTACTCATTAATCTATGCAAATCAGTACAATAATAATTCTATGAAATATATGCACACCATGAATACATTAACTAGGTTCAGTGTGACCAGATTTTAAAATAACATTAAGCTAAATCACGTTTGAAGAAGAGCTAAAATAAGCTAAAAATCTAAATTTTAAGCTAAACTTTTTTCGACTTCTTTGATAAATTTGCAATAGTTTCTTATTGCTAAAATAACTTTAAATATATACATACACAAACATATTTTTCTATTATTTGAAAAAAAATATTGAATAATTTTTTAATTAAATTATTTATTCATTATTATGTTTGAGTTTAAGGAAAATCAAAAGAAAACTTCCCAAAATAAGCTTAAGCACTCTTCAAAAATGTAAAAGCATTTGCACTAAAATACGAAATCTTTTTTAAATCTATTTCTAATTTTTGTTTTAAGTAAATTCATGCCGCTGAATGCACGTTCAAGTTAAGTCAAAAGAACTCCTTAAAAGCCTTATAGGTAATATTAATTACTTATCTCTTGCCATTGTAACTCCAAAATTGCAATCAATGACCTCTATATATAAATTTGCAATTTCTCTTTTAAATAAGCAATTTACATTTTGTATTTTTTAAATCATTTTCCAATCAAAAAAATTTATATTTTTAATTGTTAACAAATTATCATTTTTAACACCCAACCAAATAAGGGGTGTTGTAATTTTGTAGTGTGTGTCTGTGAATCTGTATGTCTGTACGAGTCCACGTACATACCAAATGGTGAAGAAAATCAGTCCAGCCGTTTAGATATGTTTAGCTGGATCTGTGTGTCTTAGACACCGTAGCTCCCAAAACGGCTAGACCTATTTTAATTTTGTTTTTGTCATTTAAAAAGTGACTTGATCTTGCCTATACTTCAAGAAAATCCGGTACAGTCGTTTGGTCAGTATGTTTTGGTTTTTAAAATTTTTAATTTTTGTTATTATAACTTTTATATGTCTTTAACATATTTTTTGAGAACATGCAATTTAGATTAAAAAACAGCTAAAAAAAGCTAAATGAGTTTTTGAAAAAAGCTAAGAAATAAGCTAAGAGCTAAAAAGAAATTTTGCAGCTAAATCCCAAAAAATAAGCTAAATTTAGCCCTAAATAAGCTAATATGGTCACGCTGACTAGGTTTATTGATAAAATAAAAAAATCTAGATGGCATGCTAAATTTAGTTGCAACGCTGTTAATGGTTGATGTCTTTGCTAAATATTTTTTTGTTGGGAATTTTTAAGCCAGCAGCACTTACATATCATACTAGTCCAATTCACAATCTTGTGCAAATGGCCTTGCATCGTTGCATATGCAAAGTGGTATAGGATATTAATACTCACCACTAAGAATTGTTAAGTGGTGAGTATCAATATACAATATACCATTTCGCACATGCAGCGATGTAAGACCATTTGCACAAGATTGTGAATTGGGATACTGTATTTCATGTATTTTTCCAATCAGGTCTATAAATTGGTCTCTTTAACTAACATTTAATTCACTATGTCTATTAACATTTCATGCAGATAACATTTGCTTTTTCCAATTCCACAAAGTGTAACGGTTTGAGTGTTATGATGTTAAAGAATAACAAACCAAATGTTGTGCTAACAGCAAAAGCAAATACTGCCTTAAATGTAACATTAACAGATACGTTAAAAACTGTAACAGCAATAAAAAATGTAAGATTACAATGTTAAATAAAAAAATTTAAAAAAATACAACATTATGGGAGCATGACTGCTGAGAACGTTTTGCTGTTAGTCGATTTACAATGTTAATTTTACTTGAATACTGTTTTCTTATGTTAAGTATGTATGTAAGTATGTATGTAAGTATGTAGGTTTGTAAGTAAGTTTATAAACATCAATACATATTTATGACTGTGTCCACATATGTATGTATGTCTGTAATCATTACAGTGTAATGATTATAATGAAATATTTGTTGTACGTTAAATTAAGTTTACTAATGAGGAAGAAAACCTTAAGAGTTTATTAAAAGCAAAGAAAGCAAAATATTTATATTTTCATGTGTTAAAGCTTCATATTTTTATAATCCGTGTAGATTATTCTACTCAGCTTACATCTCTCCATTAAAAAAAATAAAAATATTTGCTTATAGGTATGAAAAGAAACATTAAAGTCAGTTACATTTTACGCACTGTGTGAGGAATATTTAGCTCATATCTAATAAATATGTACCTTTTTTTTCTCAAATATTAATTAATTTGTGCATAAGGTTAATTAATGCATTTGTTGAGACGCTTTTTTAAGCCACTAATCCAACAAGTGACGTCTCCTAGGCGGACTAAATGGAGTTGCCTCATTGTACTGCGTTTTCAAAAGCAGCTGCCTTTAGGTTAGTATTTTTTTTTATAAACTGTCATAAAAAAATAATAATAATAATAACTATCACATGCAATTTAAATTAAATTAATTAAAATTGGCTTACAGAGAGGTACGAACTTTAGCCCAATTAAATCCATTCAAATCATTTCTATGAATAGCACCAACATTTTTTGACCTTTAGAGACAAGCAAATATACATACATTTTGTGTTTATTAGTACTGCTCAAGAGCTAGAGTTTTATAATTTCTGTGGCAAAAAGGAAAAAGTGCTTAAGTCGAGATAAGCTGATGTCGGGTTAATGGTACCACCGTAATCTGCATATTCGAAAGTACCCGTGGTAAAAATCTCAATTAATTTGTGTGATTTTTCAGGAAGTTATAGCAATATGACTTGCGACTTATATTTTTTAGACTTCTAGTCTCATTTGGAATATCAGCTTAACTTTGGTTATACTTTGATATTGTGTTTCAACTTAAATATATTACTTATAGTGCCTAGAAAGGTATTTGCTTAAACAAAATAGAGGTAAACAGAAAAATTTCCCAATTTAGCTGTAAAAGAAATATATTTCTGAAAATCGACTTAAACGCTTAAAGTGCTCTCCTGCAAAACAGCAAAATATGACTTAAGCACTTATTCCTTATTGCCACAGATTTATGAAATGATACAGCATAAAGTTTGGTTTAAATTAGAAATAAAAAAATTAATGTTGCGGTTTTTAAGTAAAAAAAAACACGATATGCAAGCCACTTTATTTGATTTGCATCAATTTTAATTTTCTATTGTCACGCAACGGTCAACTAATTGTAAGAAGGTGAAAATTTATGCAAAATCGAGTAAATTTGCTTGCTTTGTAAAAATTGTTGTTAGCGGTCTTAAAACTTTTTGTGCTTAAAGACTCTCAGTAGTATTATATAATAAAAGTCTTACTATAAGCATATGAAACTTTTTTAGCTTATTGCAAAATTTTTGGAAACTCGAATACAAAAATGCTGTGAATTGTAGTTCTTATTTTTTTGCAAAAAAAAAAGTACAAAATGTAACATGGTACTTTTTGAGGTAACAATTGTAAATCTTTTTTTGTAAAAAAGAGTATAAAAAATGTATGCCACTTTTGTGGTAAAAAATTTATCTTCCAAAGTACTTTATGGAAACAACAGTATATAAAAGTTAGGAATTTCAGCTATATTTGGTACTTTCTAGAGTAGAAACTATTTTTTATGTAAATATACCAATAAATAAAAAATTATTTTAAAAAAATTTGGGTTTTTTAGGGGATGAAAAATGATTCAAAAGGTATTTTTTGGAAATTCGAATACATAAAGGGCGAGAATTTCAGCTCTGTTTGGTACTTTTTGGTGCAAAAATATATTTTGTGGGTATATGCATTTATTGGCATTATTTAAAATTGATTTAAAAAACGTGGGTCTTTTTAGGAGCAAACAAAAAATATTAAAAAATTTACTTAATTCAAAACTATATACATAAATAGGGTACATAAAATTTTTTCAAAAAGTACTTTTTTTAAAGTAGTATTTTCAATTTTTATAAAAATTTCTCACATAATTTTGGAGTTTGAAGTGTGCGTTAAAATAAAATTGCAATAGAATTTTTGACTAGTGCGTAATTTACATTAAGCATTTTTTCATAAAATTTTATGAATTTTGTTGCACAAAGCTTTTTCTATTTGCTAATCGCAGCGCTATAGAAGAAGAATTTTATATAAAAAAGAACGTATAAGTAATCTCTGATGCATTTTTGGCAAATTTTTTGATATGAGTTGCTCCTCCAGGCCTCCTATTGGCAAATCAAAAATTTTCATGCGACTAATAAGAAAAATGCTTAATGTTAATTAGGTATTAAGCAAATAACACAATTTTTTCTTGATACTACCATAAAAATTTAACTTCAACTTTAAAAGGGTTTCAAAAATTCACTTTGGATTTTTTTTTTTTTTTTTTTGATAAATAATACAAGCTTTTTCGTCACAAAAAACAACAAAATATTAGTATATTTAGAATTTAATCAGTCTAGGAAAAATTTTATACATTTACATTATTCCTTCAACTTTTACACTAATGCAAAACAAATAGCAAAACGTCCATAGTAGCTGCGTAATAAATACGAATAATGTGTAAACTAAATGTTCTACTGGAAATGAGATTGAGATGGCGAAAAATAGAAATAAAAACTTTAACTAACATAGATGGCTTGTTAGCATGTTAGAATAAAAAAAATTATATAGAGTATGAAAATATGCCCTAAAAGCGACAAATATGCTCTTTTTAAGGGTGGCGTTGGCTGAAGTAGTTAACACGTTGACTACAAAACCGAAGATCCCGAGTTCAATCCCTGTATCCGACAGTCATTAAATAACAACACCACGCATTTTTCTGATGTGCATTAGTGTCCCTTTGTACCACTTGTTGTAGGAAAGTTCAAGTGATGAAGGCATAGTCACTGGTCACTGAACTATACCGACTTCAGGAGATGCTAATCCTAATATAACATCAGAGCGCACTTCTTCGTCGGTATTGTGTAGCAGAATCATCGGCGAAGTAAAATAACCAATAAAATGGCTACTAAACACAGCTTCAAAATTTAATACGCCTTATTTGACACCAGAAGGCGCTGCAGCAATGCATTATTACAAAAAAAAAAGCGTGCAAAAAGCAGAGTTGTAAAAGAATGAAGCTTTCTTCTATCTCTTCCTTCACCACCTGTCTTCTATCACTATCCCTTTCCGAAAGAAGGTAACACCTAGTAATAGTAGTAGGCATTAATTGTCTGAGTATTACTTCTCCTTAAAAAAAAATAGTAGTGGGCATTAGTTGTCTGAGTGTTACTTCTCTTTAAAAAAAAAATATATGCCAAAATTCGTTAAAGTTCTGAAACGAATAAATATATTACATTAATACGTCACACAAGAAAAAACATTCTATGGCACGTTTGCGGTTTCCCTGCTTATTACTTTAGAAAATAACTACGGGTTACACAAAAAGTACCAAAACCCTTTCAGAATAAATTTACAAAATTCTCAAACTTACAAACAAATGATCAAAAGAAGTTTCTAAACAGAACTAGGGCTTATGAACTCTTTTAATTAAATGTTCCTTATATGCTTTCCCATGTTTGCACATGATACTCTTTGATGGCTATGTGAACAAACAAAAATGGTCAAATAAATTTGCTTAAGCCCCGTTCAGCCTATTACACAAGTATTAATACTTTCATCACATTTTACGATACAGAAATCTAAATGCATTCGTTGCGACTGTCAAAAAATCTAACGTAAAATCACATATTGTGTTCAGACTATCACACTTCAAATAATAGAAAATAGAAATGAAAACAGCTGTTTAATGAAAATGTCTGTGCTATTCATTGACTATCGGCGACAAAGCGGTTTCATGCAGGCGGGGACGTGCCGGCACTTGAAAAAATGCAGCAGTTAAAAATATTCTTAAATAATAGAAAAAATTTAAGAAAAGATATTACAAAAACGTTAAAAATTATGTCAATACTTCCATACGATTCACTTATTCAAAATTTTGAGCCGATATACATATGACAAAACATTACATCAATGACGACACGCTATCGGCGGCGAAACAACCGACTTGGAAATTTGGTTTGTGTGAAAATGCAACCCTGATCTAATGAAAAGTATTATCGTTTAGAAAATTTTCTAAAAACGAAAAAGTCTTATGGGATGTCAAAATTATTATCGTATTATTTGCCACTTTGATGACATTTTGCGTTCAAACTATCACACTTGCACGTATTATTTGATTTTTTGACAAGAATAAATACAAAGTATAATAGTCTGAACGCGGCTTTAGTGTGACCACAAAACATCCCAGCAAAAAATTAGACATTACCATCTGAACTACTTGCCATATAATGACTTATTTTTTTGATTGCCAAATTGAAATACCCGTTTACAAATCACATTACGTAAGCTTTTAAAAATCGGAAGCAGAAGTTGAAAATATTCTTTGGGTTTTAAAAGATGATGTGAAAATATGGCGAAAAATATGGTGTATTTCGTAGTAAAACATAGTTTTTTTTTTATTTATTTATATTTTTCTTAAAATATTTTTATTTACACAACAAAAAATATCCCTGCAATAAACACGTTTAATTGAAAAAAATCAATTAAAAATGTAATTGAGCTAATTAAAAATTAAATTTAATTACAAGATTTAATTGAGCTCTGTAGTGAATTTTAATCAGAAATGATTTCTTATTCGGTCTTACGTTCAGTAATTTCATTTTTTATTGAATGAAATATTTTTATTAATTAATGTGAGTTTCTAAAGAAGAGAAGAAAAATTAAATTAGACTTTTTATTAGTTTGGGGGAAATACCTATTTTTTGCAATTAAACGTGTTTATGGCAGGAAATTTTTTTTTCTGTGTATTTAATCAAACTGAGTTTTTAATAAAGATCAAATAACCGCATATTTAAAACAAATTATTTTTTTTTACAAAAAAAGGTAGTTCCATGAAGAAAATAAATTACTATTTCCCACAACGAAAAAAGTATTATTTCGCACAATCAGCGTTGCCAAATAAATATGCAGTTTTAACTTATTTTAGCAGTTTTTTTACGCCTAGAGCAGTTTTGCAGTTTTTGTGTAGTTTGTCAAGTTTGTTATTTTAGTTCCGATATCTGAAGCCAACATAGTTTTACCCATTTTGCTTAATATAATAGTGAAAGTTTATTAGTAATTTTTCAAACAGCATGAGAAAAATCACACGAAAGTTGTGTTTTTCTTTATTGAATTTGGTCTTATTGTCTGGAAGTTGGATTCATACGGACGTATTATTAATATTAATTTGCCTTTCCTTATTGAAAAAGAAAAACAAGTTTCTTCATTAAAATAATTCAATCCCTTGTAGAATGAGATAAAACACTACTAAATATATACCAAATTAAAGGATGGACCCCATAGAATTTTAAGCCATACACATTTTTCTGAATTCTCTTAGAAAAATTTCAGTAATTCACAGAAAAAAACAAGCAAGTGCATTAAATAAATAAATTATTGTGCACTCTATATAAAAGAAAATATTAAAAAAAAAACAAAAGCAAACATTTTAGTTACCTTATTTATTGAATTTTGGATCCACTTACTTCTTTAGGTTGGTTCGAAAAAAAAGAATTCCCTGTGCAGTTTAATGCGAAATATCTCATAGTGCAACTAAAACACTTCCATTTCAATTAATTAAAAACTCTATAAATTTGTAGAGACATATGTTCTTAACTGATGCCGATGAGGCTTTCAAGATGGTAAAACGTAACAACTAGACAAACATCAAGTCATAATATAAAAATATATCAGGTATAGAGGTATGGTTAACACTAAATACTAAAGTTTTTTATGGGCAGTTTTTTTTTTATATGAAAATCAGTTTTTTATTCTAAAGTTTCAATTTTCCAAAAAATTATTATGGCAACGCTGCGTGCAATACATAAACAATATAACTACATACTTCTCAAGAATAGATTATTTTATAGCGATTTCTTTTCTGACAAACATGTTGCATATATGTTACATGTTTTACATTTCTGTGTTCGCTTGTACACAATATACAACTGTGGGAAAAATTTCCAATTTCTTTTCTGAATATGTTGCATGAAAAACATGTAAATATGTTACATATTTTACCCTTACCTTAGGTGTACATACTGCCATTTTTTCCAACTGTGATAACGAAGGTTTTATTTTGCATGTCATGTTTATAATTTCGAGAGAAGGTTTCTCAAATACAAAACATAAAAATTATAATTATAAAAATTAATATACGTAAATAAATATTTATTTAAATATTGTGGCTGCTTTCATGATTTTAGACGTAATTAGTGATGTCAATGTGTGCTTAAAAATCATAAAAGTGTGCGCAATACCTTTCAAATAGCATTAAAAACCGCTACATTACAGTACACTAATGATAAAATGTAACCGTTGTAAATAAAAGGAACTAACTTTGTTCGATTGTAGAACATAATATGTAGCACTTTGAGTGATTCTAGGTAACATTTACAAATGTTACATATTTTTAGTGTAAGGCCGGGTTCCCATTTGTGTGCCATGTTGCACACAAGCGTAAAAAAGCGTAACCAACTAATTACTAATGAAAAACAGTTTCATTCAGACACGTATTTATTAAGTTAAACAGTTTCATACATAACTAATAGACAATTTTATAGAATCCAACATGATTGGAAATTGTTTAAATCAATAAATATATATCTGAATCAAATAGTTTTTCATTAGTAATTAGTTGGTTACGCTTTTTGGGGCAAATGGCACAAAAGAAATGCCAGATGTAAACTCAGCCTAACACATTTTTTTTAGAAAAGAAATCGCCATTAGTCTCACGTCTTGTTAAATTCATTAAGTTGGCAATCCAGTAAGGAACAGCTTTCACGAAAAATGCCGAATTCCAAACTCGATTACAATTTTTGAAATATTTTGCTGGGATATTCTCTTTTGTTTTGGAAACAACTTTATGAAAATATGGGAAAACATATTTCCTGCAAATGTTTTCTCAATGTGACCGACTGTAAAGCTGCAATAGAAAACAGCCATTCGAACCAAACTCATGGCCAACACTGTATTCGATTGTAGGTGACTCTCCATAACGCCATAACCATTACCATAGAAACCAATTGAATTTTGGTTTGGTTATGGCTATGGCCGTGTCACGTCTAATTGCACCTCAAGTCTAATCTATCAACATCATTATAAAAAAAACCACTAAGGTCAATACATTTTGTTACTATTTATTTCAAAGAGCTTTTTTTGTGATAAATATTTGTGAGACATTTTTAGATTTTAATTGAACTATAGTGAATTTTTAATCAGAAATAATTTTTAGTCAGGCTTAAGTTCAGTAATTTCAATTCTTCTATTGAATGAAATATTTTTATTAATTAATGTGAGTTTCTAAAGAAGAGAAAAAAAATTAAATTAGACTTTTAAGCTGGGGGAAATACCGATATTTTTCTGTGCAGCAACGCAATATTTGTACATACTACATACACACTGATTTTATTTATACCACGACTTGATATTGTCTTCATATATATTTTTTTTTTATTATGTTTTTGTTTTGATTACTCTCCACGTTGTTTGTTTACGCGCGAGATTTTTTTTTCTTTTTCATATGAATATTTCCGGTTTTTGTGCTTTTCGTTAACTTTAGTTTTTGTAAACGTTTTTAAGCGTTAATTTTATAGCTCGCTGTTGCACCTTACTAACACATAAGTCAACTGACGCCAGACTCTTAACGAGCACATTAAGTTGTTTTGTTGTTGCTTTATTTTTTGCACTTTTTACTGTGCTAAATAAAAAACAACAAATCAAAAATGTTCTTATTGCATGAGCATTAATTTTGGTCTTGCCGTAAATTCACGGCAACATTAAGACAAGCTGCAGCCATGAAATTTTCTGCAAATAAATAAATAAAAAACTACTAACAATAACAAAAACATTAGGAAATTCATTTAATAAATTTATTGCTCTTACAGTAAGTAATTTAAGGTAATAAAGCTTAAGAAAATTTATGCCAGAACTCTTAAGACGAAGGCCGAAAAAGCAAGTAAAATTAAATAAGAGTAAGTGCATGGAGCTATAATTTAGCATATCAGGTGGGCCAAGAGTCTTGGCCCAAGACACATTAAAGATTGATTTTGTTTGCCAAGGAATGGTGAAAAACATTAATAGAGCTTTATAAAAAAAAAGCCGGCAACAATAATAAAGAGTGCAACAAAAGCTTTCTAGCTGTCAATATATAACTCTTTCAAATGCATACTCTCTTAAAAAATTAGCTCTTTAAAAATTAAATTAAAACTCTTGAAAACACGTTTTTATTTTATTTTTATATTAAATATCCCTTAAAAAAATTATTACTATAAAAAAGAAATTCAAGAACTCTTAAAAGTGTAGCCCCTTAAAACAAACTCTCACCATTCATTCTCCTGTAGCTAAAGTTATCAGATTATATAAAATTTCCCACTTCCCCTATTTTTATGTTGAATTTAACAGAACGCTAGAAATGAAACAACAACTCTTAAAAAAAATTACTTAACTAAATAATATTTTGCTCTCTCTTGTCCGCTACACTTTTTCACTAAACAACAATAATATACAGTTTATCTCTCTTTTAAAAATTCTCCTTAGTTTCTAGAAAATTACTTGTATGCTCGTCTCTTTTACACTCAAGCAATTTCTTAACTGAAAGCTGGCAATAAACCAGTTAGTGTTTCCCCTGTCCCACTAATGACTTTCCATAGGCTAAATCTGTCAGAGAGTGTATGAACTTTTATGTATGTGTGCTATACAACTGGCTGTCGGTCCGTCCGTCCATCTGTCTGTCTTATTTTAGTTTTGACGTTTATTTTTCAGTTTTGTTGAAATTTCATTCATAATAAATCATTTTGTCAGATGTGTTATGCCAGCTCGTGCTCTCGCTGTCTCTCTCTCTCTCTCTCTTTTCTATAACGAAATTATCATAGTATTAGTTAGTAGTAAATGTGATGTCAAATGATGGTGGTAGCAGTATGAGTGGTTTGTGTCTCTTCTTTGTTGTATTTGCTTTCTGTAGGGTGATGATGGTGGTTGTTTCTGCTTAATGATTTAGTAGTTTTATATTTATTTTAATTTTATGTGTGTGCATATCTCATTAGCAAAATATTAAATATATTTTATTTGTGTGTTCGCTTTGTTTTAATGCAATAATTTCTATTAAATTGTATCATTCCCTCATTTGTTCGGCAAGTCTTCTTTTCTGCCCTGTTGTGTTGTTTTCCTTTTGAGCTTGTCATTTCATTTCACCATAAATTTTTCACACACAAAAGCGTTAAGTTAAAAAAAAGAACCAGCAAGTAAATAACAACTACAAAAAATAAAATAAAAACGAAATGATATAAAAACAATCATTCATTGTGTAATTTATTGTTTTATTTTTCAGTTGTTGTTTGCACGTTCAACATTTCTTCAATATAATTTGTTCGTTAATGTCTACATATGTGTGCGTTATGTGAAACTTTATTTCAAAATGAAATATCTGTAATCTGTTGCCAGCATTATTTTAATTGTTTGCAAACATTTTTTTTTATTGATTTATAGCTGCTATGGCACATAATTCTTAAATAGTTTACATGAGATTTTGCAAATGCACTGCATAAACTTTGCCGTCGGCAAAATTGATTGCAAATTTTTTTTTTTTAAGAATTCAAATATTTGAGGGCTACAACTTTCCTACAACAAAAAATTGATTAAGAGATGCACTTAAAAATTAAAAATATAGACAAAAATATGCATTTTCAAAAATAAAAATAATATTTTCTCCCTCTTCCCATGATTTACTGTGATTCAATTACACAGTACAAAATTTTTGAAGTCATTGATTCAGGACTCAATTCTGACAATTTCACGTGAAAGTAGGCCCAAAATGAAAAACTTGTGTATCATTCGTTTTGTCTTCGTACCTGCTAAAATATTTTTAATATCCATTTAATATCGTATAGGGGAATTTTTCACGTTTTAGGCTCTTTTGTTTGACATAACTCGAGAACCACTAGTCCGATTTAGCTGAAACAAATTTAGAAAAATTAAGAATTACAATTCCTCTAATCTGTTCTTATACCGTTTTCCTATGTGTGCAACACTTTGGAAGTTAAAAATTAATGTATGAAGGGGAAAAAGTATTTTTTGCCTAAAAATTTAATTTTTTTTTTTAATTCATAAAAAATCAAAAATGCAAAAAAAATGTCAAATCTAATTACTTTCGCAAAAAGCCACGTAACCTGTGAGTAAAGTGAGAATTTTTTTGAGAAAATCGATGAATAGATTTATTGCAATAATGTTATGAATGAATATACTAGTGGTTCTCGAGTTATGTCAAACAAAAGAGCCTAAAACGTGAAAAATTCCCCTATACGATAGTTACTAACTTCAAGTCGATATTAAAAATATTTTAGCAGGTAAGAAGACAAAACGAATGAGGCACAAGTTCTTTATTTTGGGCCTACTTTCACGTGAAATTATCAGAATTGAGTCCCAAAATTATATGTTGTACTGTGTTATTTATTAAATATGGTTTTAATGCGTTTATTCTTTTTATTTTTAGTATAAATTCCTTTTCAAAAACTAGCTCGACTATTTTCATAAATTGAAATATAAAATTATTGATGGTGTGGTTTATTGACTTAACAATTTATTATGTAATGGTTTAACACTAATTTATTTTTATGTATTGCTTTACAAAAAAAAAATTTAAAAACACACACATAAAAATTAATGAATAACAATGTTAGAAAAAAAAATAACAGGCAACTATTTATAAAAATAAAAACGAATTTAAAAAGAGAAAAAATGGTTTAAATAGTATTGAAAAACTATCATAAATTTTTAATAGCTTAAAAGTTTGTTTGTAAGAACGGAATGGTTACAAAAATTTTTCAAAATTGTTTGTATGGGCTTAGGGAAATAAGCAAGGTAGAAAACTGCTAAAATTTCTTTCTTAATTAGGGTCATTAAATTCTGTAGTCAGGCATCCCCAAAATATTTAAAATTTCTTAGTACATACCGGTGATGGGAAATGTGTCACAATTGTGCCATTTTTGGCACTTTCGGATGCTGGCTGGCACTTTTTGTCCATTAATGTGGAAACTTTTCTTATTACTTTAATAAGTAATCTTCTTGCATTTTTAAGTTTTTATATATTGCAAACTTAGTAGGATTTGTGGTGATACAGTTATGATGGAGAAAAGTAACTGTGTCCAATGAATGTTTATCTGGAGTATAGCTGGCCAAAGTAGCACCAAGAGGCCGAACATTAAGTGGCTTCTTATAGAAATGAATACACATACACGAACGCATTTCTCTCGTTATCCAACACTGGCCTAGATTGACTTGACGTTTTCTTAAAAGGAATAAATGAATTTGTTTGCTACAGCTCATGTTGAAAAGATGATTTTATAAATATTCGGATATATTCCAACTAAGAACTTCATTTAATTCTTAAGTATTCCCAACAACGTTGATTGTCAAAACGTTGATTGTCTCACCAAAATGTTTCAGATAGAGTCCCTGAATAGTGGGATGTAATGATAAAACTTAGTTCATTTATATGAAATAGTTTGATGAATGATATAACCAAGATACATTTTTGTTATCTTCTTAAAATAATAGATGATATTTATGTCGAATCGCAATCTGAAGATGTTAGAGTGATGAAGAGATGTTACTGCAAACGAAGAAATGTGTCGATAAATATTAAGATTTTCGGTCCGCGAATTCAGTACCTAGTACTGAATCCAGGTACTGATCAAAAGTTAATTTATCTTTTAAATTAGTTTAGAGTTATTAGAGGCTTTACGTCCTTTAGATTGGACATACATAAATGAACATTAACTGCCAACATTTAAATTGTATTAAAAGTGGTTTAGCACTATTCGAGTGATTTTGGCACTATTTAGAAAGAAATACGGCACGAAAATAAAATTTCCAATTCCCATCACTGGTGCATACATAGCTCTCAGTTTTATATACAAATTATGGCTGACTTCCTAAGCATATCAATACAAATATCGTGTAAAGATACAAAGATGGTATAGACCAATTGATTACATGTTTGCGGCATTCTAACTACTTGCCGACGAAGTTTTGAAAATGTGTCAATGATTTGTAGTAAGACGTACTTTGTTTTATCTGTGGCAAAAAGGAATAAGTGCTTAAGTCGACTTAAGCAAAATTTGAGTTAATGGCAAATTTGCAATCTCCATATTCAAAAGTACCCATGGGCAAAGTTTCAATTGTTTTGTATGATCTTTCAGGAAGTTATAGCAAAATGACTTTTTGCTTATCTGTTAATAATGTGCAATCGCATTTGGAATAAAAACTTAAGAAACTGTAAGCTATTTTTTCAAATTACAAAATCTGCTTTCATAACTTATTAACTGCAACCGGAATATTTTTGACAGATATAAGACGTTTTTTCAAAACGTACATAAGCTATTTTTCCAAAATATTTAATTTTCTTTATTAATCATAATATGTCTTAAGCGATTTTTCCAAATAGACACATGGATAAGTTCGATATAAGCTATTTTTCTCCTTTTATAATTAAGAGTATTTGGTGATAGTTTAGAAAATAGTTGTGTATTATATGAGTAATTTCAGTTACATGTACGTTTGATTTGTTTCTGCTCACTTCTATTAATTTCTATAAAAGACAATTATGGACATTTAATTTAACGGTACATGATGGCCAAACGATATTAGTCCATCTCTTTGTTATTTTGGCCAGTATTTAGGTTTAAGTTGATTTCCTTTCAAGCTAATTGGGCCTAATGTTTCAATGCAAATAAAAATCTATTTATCTACAGTTTTTCCCGACGTTTCGCAGATTTTTTGTCTACTTTTTCAAGAGATCGTAATTCATGGAATAATTAATTAAATAAGTACATCAGTGTTGGGAATTGGAAATCTTGATTTCGTGCCGAATCTCTTTCTAAATAGTGCCAAAATCAATGTAATAGTGCCAAACCACTTTTTATATAATTTAAATATTGGCACTTGATGATGTTCGTTTAGTATACTATGTTCCTTTAATGATACATTATTGTCAGCGTTGTCAACTTTAAAATTTCAAAACGCACCAAAATGGAGAAAAAAACGCGCCATTTACAAAAAAAGAAACGCACCAAGCTTAGAATTTCTTTTTTAAAATGTTTATTTAATTAATTTTACATAAAAAGTATAATATTATATTCTTTTGTTGTGTAAAAAATGTAACACTTAAACAGGCTTTTACAGTTCAGTGTTAAAATAATTAAAAAAACCTATAAAAACTTATCAAATTTGTTTATATTCATTTTTATTATAAATAAATTCTGTAAAAAACTTTTTAAAGAGATCAACGATTGATAGTAAGGATTCAAAACTAACGAAAGTACTAAACTTTTTTATTCAAATATTAAAAAAAAATTATCAGAAGTTTAATACATTTACTCATATTAAAAATACAAAAATAAAAATAAACAGCCTTTTACAATATAACCAATAAGCACTCAAAAAATTAAAATTCAAGTACTTAAAATTTAACTGGCAACAAAGCTAAGTTCAAGCGTTTTTTCAAGTAATTTTCAAGTTTTTGAAATAAAATATCAAACAACATACATACATATATGTTCAAGCCTTGTCAAATACATAATTTATTTATTAATAAAATTGAAATTGTGAAAAATATCAAGCATAAATAAAAAAGTGAATTTTAAATAACAAAAGGTGATTAACATCGTGAAAAGAACAGTGAAGGTAGATATGCAGAAAATTATTATTTAAAAACCAGTGAATTGCATTTTCCTTTCTATTTTAAAAGATTTGTTTTTTAAGCTTGAAATATACTTAAATTCAACTTTAATACAAGGCTGAATTGCAGTATAATTCAAGGCTTGAATTAAACTGTACTTGTTGCGGCTTATTTAACTCATACATGTGTGCTTCCACCACCATGAACCGCTCATGTATTAAATTTCGTTTTGGCTGTTTTGTTTGCGTGCCTAGGGATTAAATTGGCATGGCCACGATGGCATCGCTTTCATGTCCGATGCTGTTTGTTTGGATTTTCCAGCTCATGGTGGTCTGGAAGTCTATGCGCCAGCAAAAATAAAATTTTTTTATGGTTTCTGGAAAAGGTGCCCAATATTATGATAGTGGCTTGATGTTTCAGATGATGGTTAATTGGTGGTGTGTGCAGTGAATAAATCGATCATTGTAATTATGAAACAAAATTATAATTTAATTCTTGTTTGTGCTCTGTGGTTTCACACGTTTTGCCAATGAAAATAATGATAGAAATGTCAAAATATGGCAGTAGTACTAAAAACACTACAAAGGTGATATGGTATTGCCAACAAAGAGTAATGACAGGGTTGTAAATGTTGGGTCTATTGCATTCTTCGATTGAGCAAAAAAATAGCCCATCCAGGATGTGTTTTGTTTTTGTAAAACGAAAATAACTGATAAATATGGAAATGTAGTTTTGCTGATTTAAGAAAAATGGAAAAATACAGTAGGAAGAATATTTTTGGAAGTACACGTAGATAGGGAAAATTATAGTTAAAGAACCAAGTAGCCATTATTAACCGAACAATTGTCTGATTAAGAAGTGCGTTGTGGTGTGAAGTCCCGGTGTTATTTAAGAAATAAAAATATAAGCTAAAATAAATTTGTTTCACTATATGTTCATACATCTTGTGTTAAATAAAAGGTGTTAGCATACATACGAACGTAAGTAATTATTATAACTTAACTACGGCAAGAAAAGGGAAAGAAAAGAATAAAATTAGGAAATTTTTTTTATATTAATTAGGTGGTAGTCCTGACAAAATTGGTAGGCGCAGTCCGACTAACCCCTCACGGATAAAAACAGTGATTTTCTGGAGGAATTGGTCGAACCGGTATTAAACAAAGTATACCAATACACAACAGGTAAAGCTGTATAATTTAAAATTGCAAAAGTGGTAGGCAGCCATAACGATACCAAAAAGGTGCCTAATAAAAATTCGCCATTTTCTTGGTTTCACAAAACGGCAAAAATAATAGTGCTTGACGAACTTCGAGTGTCCAGACAATACCCCGAAATTTTTAAACGCATTTTATGTTAAGTGTTTATGTGTCATAATGTTTTTTTTATGTCTTTGTGTGAATAGGGAATAAAATAACTTAAATAAATTTATCGCGTAATATTTGTTAGTGCCGAAATATAAAGTAATAAATTAGGAAATCGTGGGAAATTTCTATTTTTTTTTTTTGTCAAAGGAATTTGTAAAAGGCGGGAAAGACTAATAGACTAAAATATTTTACTTTAGCTTTAAAGTTCATAGTAGTTGATAAGCACTTTAAGGCTAACATAGCTTTGTTAAAAAATCATATGCAAAAGACAACTTTAAATATTTTGTGATTTAATAATAAATACTGGTAACACCACCGTGTTCAACAACCACTTCACAGCTTATGATGTACAAAATTTAATACAATTTCATTCGGGTATTCAAATATTTTTTTTATTTTATTAAATAAATTTTTATTATCTTGAAGTAAAGCAACCTAATTTAAAAAATATGAGCTTCTGAATTAATAGGAAAACAGATAAACATAACCATGAAGTAAACGTGAAAAAATGTGAAAAATTATCACAATTTGTTTTATTCGAATGAAACGAGTATTTGAATATCCAGCTTTTTCGATTTGTTTTGATTGTATGTACATCACTAAAACATTTTTGTATAATTGTATTTATTTTAATATTTCTTTATGGATTTTGCTATGTATTTCGAATCAGTTGGATAATTTGGTGATGTTTCCCATTACATGACAGAAATAATAAATTTAAGATAAGAGCATGCACTTCTAGCTTCATTTTCAGATGTAACATGAATCAGTATGTGCTATATTAGTAAAAATATTTGAGGTACAAAATACACATTTTTTAAATATCAACTTAAAGTAGTCTTAACAAACGTGGGTGCCTACTTTAGAATTTTTATACAATAATTTTTTTAGAATACAACTTTACTTAACATTGCTTGGCAAAGCTTTATTAAGTTTTTTTGCATAAGACCCAAAATTTTTAATGAATTTATAAACCATTTATCTATATAACCATAACATTATATTAATTTTGTTATATTAATATTTTATTATATTAATACTGTTATAACCATAAGAAGAAAAAGCAAGAACGAAACAAGCTCGGTACCCCTTGTTTGGTTCTTCCTTTTTAAAAAAAAAATAAAGGGAGGTATAGTGCCACAGCACCCAACCCTGCATTCCTTATAATGATATCCCTACCTATAAATAATACTTACTTACCCTATTTTTACTACTATTAATTATAAGTGTGATAATATGTACAGATGTGTTAATAAAGAGAAGGAGTGGAGTCTGCCGCTAACACTAAAGAAAGAATGGTTCATTAATTGTAAGCGTGACATTATAACTGTAATTGCACATTCATTTGAGGTAAAAGGCTTGCCAGCAAGGAATTTTTTTAGATTTGGGAACAGGTAAAAGTCACTGGGAGCTAAATCAGGAGAATAAGGTGGGTGGTCAAGCAACTCGTACTTTAATTCGTTGATTTTAGCCATTGTTAAAACACTCTTGTGCGCTGGTGCGTTTCTTGATGAAAAATAATTATTTTGTGTTGTAAGCCAGGACGTTTTTCTCGAATTTGTACATTTAATTGATCCAAAAGGTTGCAATAGTACTCTGAATTTGTTGTTTTACCCTTTTGCAGATAGTCAATCAATAAAATGCCTTTGAAGTCCCAAAAAACCGTTGCCATAACCTTACCAGCCGATTGAATTGTTTTTGCCTTCTTTGGGGCACTTCCTCCAGCTTCAGTCCATTGTTTGGATTGTTGTTTTCTCTCTGGAATATAGTGGTGGATCCATGTCTAATCAACAGTTATGAAACGACGCTTAAAATCCATTTTATTTCGCTTAAAACGATCCAAACAAGCTTGAGAAATGTTCATTCTTATGCGTTTTTGGTCGACTGTTAACAAATGCGGCACCCATCTTGCAGAAATCTTTTTCATCTGTAGTTCTTCATGCAAAATTAAATGGACTCGATCATTTGAGATGCCCATGATATTAGCTATTTCACGCACTTTTATTCGTCGATCATTTAATACCATATCATGCACTTTGGCTACAATTTCTGTTGTTGTTGCTGTTTTTGGACGTCCACTATGTGGTTCATCTTCAATGCTTGTACGACCACGTTTAAATTCAGCAACCCAATTTTTTATTGTTGCATATGAAGGAGCACTTTCACCTAACACATTCACCATATCATTATGAATTTCTTGTCCCGATAAACCTTTTTTATGTAAATATTTAATGACACCACGCATTTCTAATTTTTCCATTGTAAAAAAATCGCGGATGCGTCTTTTGTGAACACCTGTTTCTATATGAAGGAGTTGCCAGATCGAAACAAAATTTAACATGTGTTCATAGCAGAGATGGAAGTTTCCAAAACACTTAACTTTTTTCTGGTTATACCGCGCTTTTTGTGCTAGGCTAAGAAGTTTCCGAACCGCCCTCGTATTAATAAAATTAAAATGAAAATAACATTTATGTATTCGTTTCTTTTTTCTGCATATACGTGTGTATGTACGTACATACATATGTTTTTGCATACATACATACATACAAACATATGCTTTTGCTTACAACTTATTCAGTGTTGTGAAATGAATTTATATATAAATATATTTGCCTTTTTCCAACACTAAAACCAAAACTCGATTCGCTTGGTGGCGAGTGACATCATCGAGTGCAGGAATTAGGCCCCTGGATCACACGATCGGTACAATGTACCAATTTTCGTCGGCTCACTGCAATAAAGTCATAAGCAGGGACAAGGACTTCATGCACTTAAAAAAGGTATTTTAGGCGCTTAAAATATGACATTAAAAACACAAAATATGCACTAAAAACAATAAAATATGCACATATTTTAAACATTTTTTGTTCAAAGAAAAGTTTTAAATTCACATACAACTAATTAAAGACACAAAAATATTTTATTTTCTAAAGAGGTGCATGTACATGCCTTTTATATTAAGTTTGTACACCATATTATAAATGATATAACGATTATTTCTGCATTATTAGCTCCAAACACGAATTTTTAAAAATTATATATTTTTATACTTTTGAATGTTAAGTTCTATCAATTTTTTTTAGAAAGAAAGAAAGCTTTTGTGCATTGAAGAAAGGCTCAAATTTAAATAATTTTTATATAATGTTACATATTTAGTTAACTCAACAATTACAATGGATTGAATTCTAGCTATTAGATTTTTTTAAATCTGTAATTTTTAAAAGCAATATCAAGTTTCCGCAGAATTGTTTAATTAGTTTCGGCTTTAATAGCAAACGATTTCCTCTTGAAATCATCAAAATGACAATGTTTATTATATTTGGTTGTGCATTCCTTCTACAATTCTAAAACGAAGCAAGCCAATGAATTTGCCAATTGTGTTGCATTAATAATTTGTCAATAATTTTTTTTTTCTTTGAAATTTTAGCTTTTGAGCAAATATGACACAAAAACCATGAAATTATACCAAAATATGAGACAAAAATATGCATATATGACCAAATTATGCAAAAATATGCATTTTCAATAAAATATGCAAAAATATGCACTAACAAATCGATGGCATTTTCACGCAAATTCAATGTTTCGTAAAGATATTTCGTTCTTGCCACTATCACGCTTAAGGAAAAAAACATGCAGTTGCATGAAACCCCTGTCCTTGATAATAACAAACGGAAATAATAGTCACATTTTACACATCTGGATGATTAATTTGTGCTTGCTATACACTTTGTTATTGTATTTTAAATCGAACTATTTTTACCCATTAGCGCGAATCTTTTTCGAGTCCTTTTTTGATCGTGTAAGTGATTAATTAGTTTTTGATTTTTCAGAAAACTATCTTCCAAATGCTAGATGGGAAATGTACATACATATATATAGCGTATTTTTTTATCAAGTTACATTTCGTTTACATACGTATTAAAAGAACTATGAGTGTATGTAAATTAATTACATACATTACATATCGCACTTATGGCCTATTTCCCACCTGCGAAAGAAAACGTTCGACTTACAATTTATAATGAAAACAAAAACAAATTTTCATATGTTATTTTTGTTTTCAATATAAATTTTAAGTCGAACGTTTTCTTTCGTAGTTGGGAAATATGCCATTAATCAACAAGAGGGTATTAACTGAAAATGTTGTAAGAAATCAGCAGACAACATCAATATCTACTGAAAAATTTCAACGTATTCCGATTACTCTTTCATCTCGAAAACCACATTTAAGACAATTTTTTTTATATACTACGTTTATACATACGGCTTATTTGCAAATAAAACTGTACATTGTTGCAATATTATTGTTTTTATTGCGACTTACTAATTCATAAAACCATTCACGATTACTCACGCACTATTTGCAAACAAATGCTTGAGGTTGTCACACTTAAGTGTCCAGGAGACGTACAAAAAAGCCATCAATCGGTAAGTATGTGTTAGTGTCGTTTAATTGACGTTCAAATAAAATTGTCAATCAGCATTTTAATTTTGTGTTCGTTGTGTGCGATGGCATAAATGTCTTCATCGGATGATGATTTTTTGTTATTAGCGGCATTAAAACTTTATGAAATCTTTGTACAAAAAGCCCATTAAACAAATATACAGAGCTAAATAATAGTTTTTTTTTATCTTTCACTTTTAATTTTTCATCTAGTTATTATTATTACTATTATTATTGTTTATAATAATAATAATTCTAGTTCTTCAAACCATTCTAAAAAAACAAACATATATTGCTTAAAAAAATTTCGAAACAAACAAACGATTTTTAATATAAAAACAAGACATTGGGTAGTGTGAATGGCGATTTTTTTCATTTTTGCGATTTTTTTTTATTTAAATTTTTTTTTAGTTTTGGCGATTTTTTCGATTTTTGGGGTTTTTTTCATTTTGGCGCTTTTTTCATTTTGCCGATTTTTTCGAATTTGGCGATTTATTTTAGTGTTAGAAATTTTTTTTTAATTTTGGCGATTTTTTTTTTCATTTTTGGCGGTTTTTTTTTTGGTTTGGCGATTTTATAATTTTCGGTTTTTTTAGTTTTACCGTTTTTGAAAATTTCAAGTGTTTGCCTCTTACGGTTTCCAAGATATAGCAAATTGTCAAAATTACATAGTCAAAATTGCATTAGCTGATGGACCACCCTTTATTTTTAATTTTTTTTTATTTTAGTGTTAATTGTTGTAGTCTGTATAAAAATACACTAATTTTACAAATTTCAAGTTTCAATATACAATTGTATGTATATTACATGGGATTTTAACATTTTTCGTTGCTCGTTTTGGAACACCCTTTAATTTTTAATTCTCTTGTATTTGTTGTTGCAGCGGCCAAGATTCTAGATACTGTGTCTAAATTTCAGGTCCGTAGCTCTTACGGTTCCTGAGAAAATACCGTGTGACGGACAGACGGACAGCGTAGCGAAAACAATAGGGTTCCTTTTCACCTTTGGTGTACGGAACCCTAAAAATTAGAGAATATAATATTTATAATAATCATAAAACTGTTTGTAGACTTTTGATTGTTTGGTTTTTTACAAAGATCAATGGTACATTTTCATAAAGTGCAAATTAATTTTTTAATCCGCGCACTTCTCCATGTCGTCACAGAACAAATAACACAAAGCAAATGACGTTTTTTCGTCAATCAAATTTGCAGACGTACAAATAAAAATATCAAAATTTTTTGATTCTCATCAATCAGTGCCGACAACGTGTACGTGTAGCCGAAAAGAAACGACTGCACGCACACAACTATGTGATTGATGGGGTTTTTTGGACGTCTCCTGGGCACTTTAAAAATGTTTGCTAATAAAAACCAATAAATTGATAAAATATTGCATAAAAAAACATTGAAAGGAGAAAATAATGACAATAAACAAATTATTAGTTGTTATTTTATACATTTACACAATTTTTTTTTTTGCAAACATAAGTAACAATTCTTTAGAAGTGCTACCAAGTTTTTATGCATTTACAATGCCGTATAATAGTGCGCGCATAAACGTAGTATTTGTTAATTAGCTATTTGCAAATAAAAAATTAATTCGTCGTTTATGCTGCAAAATGCTCTATTTGCAATATTTTTATTTGCGAATAAATCGTCCGTATAAACGTAGTAAATGTTAGCATGTACTCTTTTTGCTTTTAATACTTTTATTAACTTATAATTGTCGTAATTTGGAAGACAGATTTCCATTTGCTGAATGCTTTTTAAATTTAAATTTAATGTAATATTTAAATCGACTTCATGTAGGAATGTATGTGTACATTTTAATTTTATAGATAGAAATAAAAATAATTTGGAGTAATCTCTTATGTTCAAATATGACAAAATTTAAAAATAAATAATTTTGGAAAAGATGCTTATTTCGAAAATAGTCATACGAAGTTTTATAATCTGTAGCCCACTAAGAAGTGACTTACCTCATCCATATATGAAGATGATAAATCGTGTTAATTGGCTGGGGTTCAAAAAATACCTTAGTAGTCATTGTACGGAAAATATTAAGCTAAGAACACCAAATGATATTGAATCTAACATTGCCAATCTCAACGAGAATATTAAACAGGCTGCTGAACATGCCACTACCTCCCATCCGCAGACTGGTTTTAATAAAATTTATTCTTCAGATATTGAACGTCTCGTACGTGAAAAAAGAAGAGCTAGAAGGGAATGGCAATCAAAATAAAATTAGATTTAAAGAGTGCACGAAACGACTCTAAGAGTTGCTTGCATCTGAGAAAACTGCATTTTTTAAAAATTATCTGGAAGGTCTTGATGTCACACCAGCATCTAATTTCTCTTTGTGGCGCGCTGCTAAAAAGCTTAAAAGACCCGTTGAGTTTAAACCGCCTCTGCGCACTTCGACCGGTGATTGGGCAAGAAGCGATACTGAAAAAGGTAAAATATTTGCTGAGCATTTTAAAATCCGTATTTACCACAAATACATGTACTGGTGTTGCTGATTTGCCGAGTGTAGTTGCTCTTCCCCCTCGACTTTTAAAGTTTAAGATGCGTGATGTACATAAACTAATTGCTGAGCTCAACCCGAAGCATCTGCCTCGCACTGCAACTAGAATCTTACTATTTATTTTTAATGCCATTACGACTAGAGCTTGCCAAGGTCAATATGATTCCAAAGCCGGGCAAAGATCTTACCAAAGCTGAGTCTTACAGGCCAATTAGTTTACTATCAACAATATCAAAGCTTTTCGAAAAGCTGCTTATGACAAAATTATCCCCAATTCTAACTGGTAGAGGGTGCATACCGGACCATCAATTTGGTTTTAGAAGACAGCATAGTACCATTGAACAAACGCATAGATTAGTTCAAGTTATAAGAAGAACATTTGAAGAAAAGAAGTATTGTTCTATTCTCTTTATTGATGTTTCTCAGGCATTTGATAAAGTATGGCATGAAGGCCTAATTTTAAAATTGAAGACATATCTACCAATAAATTTTCTAAAGCTATTGGAAAGTTATATTCTATCCCGGAAATTGATTGTTGTGGAAGGAGACTTCATGAGTGTTCCCGAATCTATATCTGCCGGTGTGCCACAGGGGAGTATACTGGGACCAGTTTTGTATTTGATTTATACTTGTGATATGCCTGTTAGCACTAAAATCCATACATCCACTTTTGCCGATGATACAGCCTTCTTTAGCATGCACGAAAACCCAACTGGAACTATGGTTAAAGTTATGGAGAATTAAAGTAAATGAGCAGAAGTGTGCGCAGGTAACATTTACTCTACGAAAAGATACTTGTTCCCCCATTAGAATCAATAATCAAATTGTTCCTCAACATTCACATGTAAAATACCTTGGTATACACCTTGATCGACGGCTTACATAGAAACAACACATTAATTCTAAACTAACACAAATGAAACTAAAATTAGCTCAGGTACATTGGCTGATTGGTAGAAATTCAACTCTCAGTCTAGACTGCAAACTTTTGATATACAAGTCACTTTTGAAACCTATATGGTGCTACGGAATTCAACTATGGGACACTGCTTCAGCTTCCAATGTCGAGAGAATCCAACGAAGGCAAAACAAAATTTTACGTATGATAACTTCGGCTACATGGTACATCAAAAATTCAAATATACATCGTGATTTGAATATGCCACTAGTGATTGAAGAAATTGCAAAGTATGCAGACAAATATTTAACAAAACTCTAATCACATCCTAATCCTCTTGCTCGTAATATTTTGAACTTTACTGGACACAACAGAGAAACAAGTCGAGGCAAAATATTCGGCGGCGGCGGCGCAGTAGTTTTGTGACCGGCGGCGGCGCGCCGAGTGAATTTTCGGCGGCGCAAATAACTATATGAAAATTTAAAGACATTTTTTTTTCGGAAATTTGTCTTTTTGAGCAGACAAAATTTCGGCTGGTGTTGAGCCGATGCTAGCCGATATAATCGGCAGCGGCTTGATATACAGAAAAATAACCGGCGGCGGCGCGCCGTCGGCTTCGAGCCGGTCGACTTTTTTCTCTCGGACACAAGGGCTCTTATACTCAACACTCCAGATGGGACTACTTGAAAATACTTTTTTTTTCCTTTTTGATTATCACTACTTATGTATTATTTATGACTATCACTAAGTTTATGTCCGACAGTGGTCGGGCCTAATAATTATTTTCTAGATTTAAGATTTGAGTACATATTGTTAGTTGTGTCTAGGTGCCCCTGTGGGTGAGTGGTAGCGATGCTAGCCGCTCAGTCCAGAGGTCGTGGGTTCGATTCCCACCATAGACTCTGGGTGTTTTTCGCAGACAAGCTAATCGCTTTGCGAGTTGTGTTTGTTATTAAAAAAAAACATTTTAATAAAAGTCACCTTTTAAAATAATAAAAAAAAAAGTTCATATTTGAAGATACAATAAATAAATACATGCATTAAAAAAATTTTTTTTGGAAGAAGCGCTTAAGTTTTTTTTTATCGTGAATAATTCATTAAATTAAAGATAAATGTTATAAAAAAAAAGTGGAATGACGTATTCCAAAATTAATAAATGACCGAATTGAAGTGATTTTTCTCATTAGAATAGGGCTAAATTTTTAAAAATTAACTTTTAAGTTTAAAATTGCTCTCCTGCAAAACCAAAAAAATAGACTTAAGCACTTTTTCGTTATTGCCACAGATATGTAAAATTGTGAGATACTTACATATGTATGGAGTGACCCATTTCTGTAACTTGTCAGAAGTTCTCGCATCGAGAAAAATTAAAAATAATTATATTCGTAGTCCTATTTTGCAAAGGCGATACTCGCATGAAAACTTATATAAAATTACCAAAAATATCAACAAACACAGATTTTTTTCTTACTCACCCTGTGTTTCACAGGATGATATCAAATTTTTTCGGCTCGAAAATTTCTCACATATTTTTCAGAAACGAGGCACAGAGTTTTAAGAATGTCTCTGTAGTAGTTTCGATTAAATTATATTGATATATGTATATGGGAGTATTATCTGTGACAATTCAGGGAGTTCTACAATTGATCGATTGTGGTGTCTGCACAATAAGATTTTGTTAAATATCGCAGTGGGATATTTTTTCCTTATATTTATGGAAGAGCTTTAAGTCTTTTTTTTGCCTAGAAATTAAAAAAAAATAATTTTTAAATGAACTCAAGTAAATATAATAATAAGTAAATACAAAGTGGACGCAATTGGGTCTCCGAGCGGAGGTGCCACCACCCTTCCTAAACTAACCTAAGTAAATATAAAATTTATATTAAAAAAATTTTCAGGTCGCATAAAATCAAGATTTTTTAGTCAGGCTAATCGCTATTTCCAATTAAAAATAAAACATATGACCTAGACCACTTTCATAATGGAGAATGAATTGATGATTTTTTTCAATCGGTGAGCAAACTCTTATGCTGGCTTCTTCCATTGTTTCCGAACAAACTTTTTGTCCAGACAAAAATTTTTTTACTGAGAGTTTTCTGCAGCACGATTCATCCATTTCGAACATTTTGTCTGGAAAATCGAAGCTACCATATGAAATACGTGTATAAACGATGTGTATTAATTTTACAAGTGACAGCTTAACGGCAAATGATTACAATTCGCTGTGTATTTTTATTGTTTAACCTTCATTGGGTCTTTGGGTCAATTTTGACCCATTTCAGGAAAAAACTTTGATTTTTTCTGAAAATAAGTGATTGATCTATGTCATATTTTATGACTTTTATTTAATTTTATATCTTAACAGATATAGTAGGTTTGCGGATATATAAACTTGCCAAAGAAATTGTATGCAAGATTTTACACTAGAGATCTTCGGGTCAAATTTGACCCGTTTTAAAGTTTGGTAGTGTTGTGTCTGGTATTTCTTGTAATATAATGAAAGATAGTGAAATAGAAAATGGCCTGCATACATTATCAGACGATTTCAAAAATCTAACACGACTGCAGATAATTTTTTTACATCTTAACGGTTGGAACAATAAATACTAAGATCACAAATCATTTTAGTTCAAACTACACCTAAAAATATAAATGAGTTACTACCAGAGATAGTACATGTGTTATTATTATACGTGTTTACCATTATTTTTGTTTTGTTTTGTTTTGTTTTGTTGTACTCGTACCCTTCTTATATATATTCCGATAAAAAAAAAGTCTGTCAATCTTCTTAGTATAATATGGTCACTTCTGGCTGCAAATGGGAGGATAAATATTAGTTTTTTATGGGCAACAGAAGGGAATCACAATGGACCCAATTGGGTCTCCAAGTCGAGGTGCGGTAAAGCACCACCCTTCCTAACCTAACCTAACCTTCTTAGTACTTTGCATCATATCTCTAAAGTTAGTAATCGCCAAGACAAAAAACTGCAAATATTATTAGATTACAATAAATAAAAGGGAAAGGTTTATTTGCTGGATAAAGTTAGATCATGTTTTACTTGCAAAAGAAAGACTAATCAATGTTGTCAAGTGGTGGTGAGTAACATGCTAGATATATAAGCTCACAATGCTTTTGTGATATTTACATCAGCTAATAGCGGCTGGAAATAAACTGTTTTGCAAGACGTCGACACTTCTATATATAAAGCACCAAAAGACATTATCAATATCAGTATTTTCACAGAAAGGTGCACTAAAACTATGTGAGGTAAATGAGTAGCCATAAACTTCAACTAAATCCAAAGAAAAATACTTGAACAGGTAAAAACAGAGCCAAAAACAGTCGTTGCCAATTATTGCTCAACACAGATAATAAAACATCATTAGATACTATTATAACTTGGAAAAACTTTATATGAAAACTGCACTCTGAAACAATTGCTTTATGTACAATTAATATTAATATCGATTTAATATTACGTTTTTATGTATCATGTATTAATCGAATTAAATCTATGAAATAATGTTTTCGTTCATTGGCAATAAATGAATCACAAATAAATGAAACCAATACATAATTTTCAATTTGGGTCAAATTTGACCCGAAGATCGTTAACGTCAACGATTTTAAAGACCCTATGAAGGTTAATGCAATTTCTTTTTTTCATTTTCGTTTTATTTTTCAATTTTCTTTTATTTCTATTGTAATTAACACAAGTATACTCTGTGTTTTTATTATTCATATAACATGATGTGGCAGCTCAGTTCAACTTTGGCTGAAAAAATAAAATGCTTGGCAGCTCAGTTCGATTTTGTCCGGACCAAGACACATCAATCAGGTACCTGCGATTCTACAACAAATATTACAACAGCAACAACCACATGTACTTTGTTGGTATAAATTACCTTCTTACTTTTCAAAACAGGGTAGCATCGTCAGATTGCATGTTTCTTATAGCTAATGTCAAACACCATACATAACTGAATATTCGAAAGGTGTTTATGGATACCCAAACAAAAGCATGCTTTTAGGCTTTTGCCTACATAATTCAAATTTGACATTTAGATTGGTATAATGACATTACTCACCTGATGTAGTACTGCCACCTAATAAATGCGCCTTGATACGGACAAAATATAAAATTAAACCAATTCAAGGTGAGAGTTGTTCATAGAAAATGTTTTCTCTCTCTCAAGAAGAGAGACGTCAAACTACATATAAAAAAAAATTTTGTCCGCACAAAAATTTTGTTGGGAAACAATGGGTGAATCCAGCTTAAGTATCATTTCTATTAATTGTGAATCAGCAATAATAAATAGTTTCAGCTTTTAAAAAGCATATTGATATCTTATCAATTATTTCTACATACATATACGACCAGTTTTAGATTTTTATATCATCATTGGAACCATTTACAGCAAATTTTGGATATTTATATCAATGTTAGAGACATTTACCGCCAATTTTGGATTTATGTATATGTCAACGTTGGACACATTTACGGCCGATTTCGAATTTTTATGTCATCATGGGAGCCATTTTTCACCAATTTTAGTTTTTTATGTCATCAATGGAGCAAATTAATGACAAATTTTGGATTTTTATGTCATCATGAGAACCATTTTCGCTCAATTTTTGATTTTTATGTCATAATTAGTACCATTCACGACCAATTTAGGTTTTTAATGTCATCATTTAAGCTAGTTACTACCAATTTTGAAGTTTTTATGTCATCATTGTAATTCTTCATTTTAATCACATACGGCTCGAAGGACCATGTATATATAAGTTTTATAGGCAGCAAATGTATGAGCGCATAATTTCGCGGAATGGACCTGTCAATTGGCCACCAAGATCGTGTGATTTGACACCATTTGGATTATTTTCTTTGGGGATATGTGAAGTCGCTCGTCTACGCCAACAAACCAGAAACGTTAGGGGACTTGGAAGCCAACATTCGTGGCGTTATTGCCAACATACGGCCCCATATGCTCGAAAAAGTGGTTGAAAATTGGACCTGTAGAATTGGCTTTATTCGAGCCAGCCGCGGCGGCCACATGCCCGAAATCATATTTAAACATTAATGGCATAAAATTATCCTTCCAATAAAGCCAAATTGATGGACATTAAAACGATTTTCTTGTGCTTTATTTCAATTCAAAGTTCTATACCTCTCAAAAAAACACCCTATATATTAGCAAATATGCTTCTTATAGAGAATGTATGTATTTGGGTATGTAGGTTAATGTGAGAGTGATTTAACCACTTATATATTAAGAGTTATTGTGATTACAACTAAACTCAAAATATAATTATAATTCTAAGGTGCACAATTAGAAATAAAAAATAGTTATTAGTTTTTTTTTTTTGATTTAAGTGGCATGAGATGCTCACATATCTGGCTTCTTACTATCTTGATAATAAGTGAGATTTAAAGAGCCTTTTCTTATGAATACATACTAAAGGGTAAGCAAATTTAAGGTAAGAAAGTAAATTGGCTTAAAAAATAAGTTTTTTTTTTTTAACAAATTCAGTTTTATTGATAGCAATGTAAAGTAGTAGAATGATAATTAATAATGGAATATGATGTCGGGCAAATGTCCAACTCTATCACGTCCGCAAACGTTCGGTCTTTTCACAAAATTTTGAACCGCATTTTGCAACAAAGCTTCGCTTATTTCGTGAATGCAGGCAGCACCGAATTTTGTCTTTCAGAGCGTCACGTAAGCCTGGTTCTGATTTGTTCATGTAAACTCGATCTTTCAATTTACAATACACAAATTTAACAATTAAAATTCTTTGTTCAATTTTCCCAACTTTTTACTAAATAAATGTCAAAGGATGAGAGCAAAGTTCTTGAAATTTGCCCAACCTTTATAATAATTGTTTCTGGAAGAAATTCACGATTTTATTTTCTTTTTTAATAACATTGTCCAAATCTTATTAAATCATATTTAATATTCCCACTGCATACTTTTCCATTCCTTATTTAAAAACCAACAAACCCAAAAATACATTGAAAACATTATGAGCATTATAAAACTAAATTTAGACCATAAAAATAATTATAATAAAAAAAAATCTTAAACTAATAATAAAAACAATAAAAATTTTACACATTATGAAAATGCATTTTACACCTTGCATTTGCTAAGTAATGAATGCCACGGATATTAAAACGAACATAGCAAGGCTGGTGATGGTGGCAATTTTTGTTGGTGGGGAGAGCTAAGGCCTTACCAAAAACACACGGGAGGACAGTACACAGTAAAATAAAAATATTAAAAAAAAAATTCAAACATTTCAAAATGTATTGGTTAGTCCACAAGTGTGTGTTAATGTACAAACATTACTTTTCTACAACAAGTGGATTTTTAGAGCATAAAAAACCACACCAGCTACAACGCAACAAAAATAAATAGGAAATAATGTGCTCGACAAAATGATAATGTTACAACAAACTCAAATTTCCCTGGTGAAGCGATTGCTTGCTTTGTTCTATTTTAAAAATTTTAATATTTAAGAGTATTTAGCGATCACTACTATGGAACATGAAAACACTCGTTTTGTCAACCAGTTTATCAATTATTTTTTTTTTTTTTTTTTTCGAAAAAGGATAATAATAGTCCAAAGTCTTTCTGAATCAGTGATGCCAACTTTTTTTTTAGAAAAAGCACGGAAATAAAAAATACGCTACATGTTTCCTTTTTAGTTTTTTTTTATGTGAAAAATTTAATGATTGTTAATTATGTGTACCTTGGAGGTCACATAATGGTTTCTTGGTGAGCATAAGGGTAGGTGTGAAATTTAGAATTCAATCAGCGCTATATATAGATATATACGAGAATAGCAGGTTCAATGAAAAGCGATGCCTGATAGATCTTTTGTAACATAAATCAAAAATTAATCAAATCTTGGCATCTCAATTCTCCCGATGAAAGTCAACACAGAAGATGGCGAAGTCCTCCTAATGTCGTCTGAATACCGAAAGTCATAATTATAAGGACCAGACTTCTACTATTGAACAAAGCTATACATTCGTATAGATGCAGTTAATTCATGAATGTTTCACTGAGAATATTGGATGTTTCACTATGTATCATTAATCTTTCTCTGTGAATCATGAAAGTTTCACTGTGAATCATGAAAGTTTCACTGTGAATGATGAAAGTTTCACTGTGAATGATGAAAGTTTCACTGGGAATCATAAAATTTCACTGTGAACCGTGCATGTTTCACAGAAAATCATGAATAGCTTACTGTGAATTATGAATATTTCACTATGAATCATAAATGTTTCACTGTGAATCATAAATGTTTCACATGTTGAATCATGAATATTTCATTATAAATCATGAATGTTTCATCTTTGCCATAACCGCCAAATAAGCTCAACGTCATAGTTAGCCGACTGTAATGTAATCCAGCTGAAACGTAGGAAACAGCTGATCGATATTTTTATATGAAAAGTACATTACATCTCTATATATCGATCAGCATTTTCCTACTGTTGCAGTTGCGTATCATTACAGTCGGCTAACTGCCCTTAAGCGACATGATTTTCGAATTTTATTTTTTGACAAAAATTCATTACTTACGATTGTGAATCATAATTGTTTCCAATTACGATATTAAAATTTTCTTCGACACTACTGATAAATTTTTAAAGCGTTTAACTAAATATTGCTATAAAAGCCAATGAAAATTATTGACCTTATCACTTTGCAGCGCAGCTCAAAGGAAAGCTGATGTATGTATGTTTGTAATGAATAACAAAAACAAAAGCAAAAAAAAAATTAAAACAATACTCTCCATCAAAACAAAAAGAATAAATAAATTCAGTAAAGTGCGACTCTGACTCGCGCACGAAGAGTTCCGTACGAACACTAGATATGTAATTTAATACAAACTTCATCCTATATAATATATAGTTTTGGCATTTTTTTTTTCGTTTTTGGGGTCTTTTCGGTTTTTTTGTTTTGGCGGTTTTTTTAACTCAAACGTTTTACACAACCAGGGGGTTAAACAACAAATTATTTATTGTAAATTTAATATGATTTGAAATCAAAATGTTTGCATGGTGATTTCACATTGGTATTGTTTTTTTTTGTGTGAAGATATTGTAATTTGTAACATTTATATATATATTGGTTCATTTGGCTCCTTATAAGGAGCATAGGGCCTCGAGGTTTCGTTTACCTTTGCTTAATTAAGATAAGTAGCTGCTGGGCTTCTGCATCAGATCCTGGATCTGGGGCTGCCAGTACGTCTCCAGGAAGACTGTCGACAGTGGAGATTTATCCGCCACCGTTTATGAGGGTTATAACGCCCATGGTCGCGCATCATTTGCATCATTCAAAAAGAATAATGTTAACAATAAAAATAATAGCAATAATTTATGTAATAATTAAAAATGTGACCAGTTCCTTGTGTACCAAATTGAGCCTGCAATCAAGGTAAATCACTTGTCATTAATCATTCATATTTATTTGTTATGCTAAAAGCAAAATTTGACTTTAATTACGACTGTTCAATTTCCCTAAAATATTCCCATCTCTCTAATTTTTATTACATGCCACACTGTTTGTCATTCCAGCGGGCGTAGGGTGTAAGAACATAAAAACGTCATCTAAATGATCTCTAATTTACAACATGAAATTAGGCGCGAAATAAGCAAATTATGTAAAACAAAAATTAAGAAGAATTTGTTTGTTTTATAAATACACCAGAATCGTTAAAATTCTATGACTCTCTGAAAGATTGCAGCATTGCAAAAAGCTAAATAGCTAAAAATACTCCCAGAAAACTCTTAAATCATTGTGATAATGATGGAAAATAAAATGAATTAAAAGTATAAATGCATGCATTTTTATTACTATAAAAAACAAAAAAGAGAAAAAAAACCGCAGCAGAGACAAACACACACAGGCACACTTAAATTATAATGGATATAATGACCCATGTAACCGAGAACTGGGTGTGAGTTCTTCTCTAGAAATTTGCCTTTTTATGGCTGATAGTGCGAAACTACAAGATGCGTATAAAATGGAAAGAAAAATAATGTAAAAGATTGCTCTAACGCACATAAAGTTGGAAAAATAACATGTTGTAAAATTGATTTTTATGATGTGTAGCAATTTGTTGTTGGGTGTTTGTTGTTTGATGTAGGGAAATTCAATTGAGTAGGAAGTGCTGTGGCAACATTTAAATGCACTATTTGGCTGAGGCAGGCACAGCAACACACTGTGTTGCCGCGGCTAGTTGTTGGTGTGGTGAAGTTGTTAAAAGGGCTGCTGTTGTTGTTTATTATGAATATTATTTTAAAAGTGCGTTAAATTGCCTTTTTATATTTTATACGATTATGTCAGAAGATATTTGTGTCTACTTAAGAGCGCATTAAATGATTAACTTTTTGTATGGAAAGAGATTTGTTGGAAAGTTGACAAAGAGAGGAAGTTGTTTTAATATTCAAAATAAAATCAAGTGTTATGAATATGGAAGCATTACAAGAAACATGGAAGTTTCCCTGCTACTGCAATCAAATTCTTCTTAGAATTTCTTGTCTGAAATAGCTCTAAATTAAAGAACTTTTACTTTTACTACAAACATTTTAAGCAGAAATAAACAGAAAGAAATTAATGCTCTCCCTTCAAAGCAGGAATCCTTCACTACTTAATACCAAAAAAAACCACATCTACACCCAAAAAAATTTCCTATTAAAATCTACAAAAACAAGGTTAATTTAACATTTTTCGGTAATAGTTTTACTTCATATGTGTTTCATGTTAATTCAACATGATTTACAGTAATCTTCAAAGAAAAATTTTCTTTTTTACCCAACTGCGCAAAGCAAAGAAGGGTATTATATTTATCAGCCTATGTATGTATGTATGTGTGTTCCTTTGAGGCACTATATAAACGGAGCGCGTGGTCAGATTTTGATGATTCTTGCGTCAATAGATTTGTCTTAATACCGGGAGTGTCACTAAAAAGATGTCAGTTGTCAAACTTCAATATGGCGACCAACAGACGCCATTTTGTAAACACGAAAAAATAAAAAATCGGCGAACTTTATTAAAATGGGTATCATTCGACAGGTATTTAAAAATTATCTTTTAGTTTCTCTTATGATTTTTCATTTCGAATGAACATTTAGAATATCTAACGGTTCAAAGTTAATCGCAGTCAGGTTTTTTTTTGTTTTTTTTTTGTTTTTTTTTTTTTTTGTATAAATACATGTTGAAATAACGTTATTTCATGTTGATTTAACATTCCGGTATTGTTGAATTCAAATGAAGAACCATGTTAAATCAACGTTATTTCAAGTTGAAACAATGTGAATTTGATACTGAAGAATAACACGAATAACCATGTTGAATCAAAGTTATTTCAAGTTGAAACAACATTAATTTAAATGAATGTAGTTAGCCGTTTTATTTTATTAATTGTTTCACTTACGTGATTGTGTATCAGGCCTAAGGAAACTTATGTGTTGTATGTATTTGGTTTCACCGGCCAAGATTTGAACTCCAGCTTATCGCAGCCTTAAATATTTTTCAGATATTTGTTTAATCTTATATTCATAAAAAAATTAAATGTAGTTGAAATCTTTTTTAAGAAAAGTTTTTATGAAGAACTTTTAAATAAAATACATTTCAACTCATTTTTAATTTTATGGATATGAGGGTAAATAAATAGCATCATGAAGTAGATTTTTTTTAACATGATTTAAGTGACAATTTAACATAAAATTTATTTAAAATTAAAGTTAAAATTAAAAAAAAAACCGAAACTGCTAATTCGAACTTGTATATAAGACTAGTACACCACCTACTAGCCAAGAGCAGCAGCGTTGCCGTTGTGACACTAAAGTATCACTTTTGACCCTTTTTCCTGCTAATGACACTTTTTATGACCCTTTTTTTAATTTATCCCTTTGTATCATTTTAACAATATGTATGCCGTAGGGCAATCATATGCTCAAAAATTGGACGAAGCACAGTCTAGCATATCAGTAGTTGGAAAAAGTGCTGTTCGTCCATCATTTTACTGTTTTAGTCGATACAAAAGCCAATAAATGGTAAAAATATTGCAAAATATATGAAACTCAAATTCCTGCAAATTATATCTGGTGGTATCACAATTAAAAAATATGTATTTTAACTTACTTGCAAATCGGCATGACCGTCTACAGGCGGTTTTCACTATTCTTTACCTGGTGTTCGTTCCTAATGTTTTTTTATCTGTAAGTTAAAACTTACGGTTCTTTTGGCTATATCCACTTTAAAAAAAATATTAGCTTCATCCGATCATTTTTACGATCTGGCCAGTTAGAGGTCTAACATTGATTTATAATTAAAGTATGTATGTATGCTAATTAATTTTATTTTAGTCTAATGTATTTAATTAATTGTTAAAGTTCGTGTTTCTTTTTTTTAATTGAAATAAATGTTATTTTTTTCTTCCAAGAACAACTTGACCCTATTTTACTATAAAATACCCTTTTATTGATTTATTATTTATTTTATTTTATTTTGTTTTATTTATTTATTTTTCTTAAATACCCTTTTTATGCCACTTTTTCAAAATTCTCAACGGCAACCCTGAACAGCAGAAATTTTTCGCGAAGTTTATCGGCTATTTAAGGACATCAGTACCTGAATTCTGTAACCTTTTGCGAACCGAAAATCGCAATATTTATCGACACATTTATTCGCTTGTGGTAACAATAATGTGATTCCGTAATTTTTTACGATAGTCTCCAGCTTTATCTTAATCACCATTTAATTCAATATTATATGGTGTGTCTGTATAGAAAATGTGAAAATAAGCGAGAAGCACAAAGAATAATAAAGAAAAACTCAATGAATTTGATATTGTGATTTAATTTTATTTTTATCCAACCGACAGCGAATATCGTTAAAACATGTTACTGTATAGCAAAGTCGATAAATTTTCGTTATATTTATTATAGCGATACGATTATCCTAATAAAAGTTACTGAATCCAGGTACAGAACAAACAACAAAGAAGTCACACAACTAATAAGCACATTAGCAAATAAACACCAAAACACTTAAACAATATATTATTTCTAATATATTTAATATGATATCCAATCAAAATGTTTTCATATTGATTTAACATGGATATTTTTTTCTGTGTGTGTGTACAAATAATTAACAATTTGCCTTACAGCTAAAACTAATAGATGGATGCTTAAGCAAAAAAGGAAATATTTCAAAAGGAATGATGGAATTAATTCCTTTTTCAAATACAACAATCGTTATGAGTTGTTAGTCAGTGGGAAGGGGAGTATTACAAATATTTTGTTGAGCAACAGCAGCAAAAGAGCAACTGAAAAAGCAAAAGCAGCCATAAACATTAAAATTAGCTTAAAATATTTCCGTATACTCGTATTTTGCCTCCAGTATTACATAAATATAAAGTTTATTCATTCATCTTATGATACTGTAATGATATGCCAGCGAAAGCACATATTTGTATTCAAATGATGGCACTTTTGGGCGACAACCAACACTAAAGTATTTTAAAAAATTTTATAGAAAAGTTCTTGTTCCCTTCTAAGATATAGAAAAATCTTGCAAGCAAACGTTCATCACAAGGCCTTAAATTGTTTGTGCTGGTGAAAAAGTAAAAACAAAATATTCACATTCACAGTCGGTATAAACGTTACTTAATTCATGTTGGACTATTTACTTCAAAAAATAATAAATTTATATCTAAAGCAACAACAACAACCCTCATTTAGCCCATTAAACAGTTGCCCATCATTCAAACCTGCGAAATTAGGCAATTAAAAATATGCCGAAGGCGCACAACACCATCATTTTCATCAGCCACATTTAAACAGCACTGCCTGCATATTCTTTGGTTATTTAATTTTTTTTTTCAGGAAATACTAAAGTCTGAGCAGGCCAACGTTTACGGTATAGACATTTTTGTAAACACTTTCTTATTGCGAAAAGTATACTTATACTTACTGCCTTATTCATAAAAAATAATTCTTTTTATATCCTTTACCAAAAAAATGGTAAAACCGTAAATATAGGTTTGTCATTCCGTTTGTAATTTCCAGAATAATAATAAGCGACCCATATATATATTCTGGATCCTTATGCATAGGGAAGACGAACAAGTGATGTCCGTCTGTCCGACTGTCTGTGCGTGAAATCGGTGGTTTTCCGAAGCTCCTAGAAAAGCTAGAGACTTCGTTCTTGGACTGGTGTGTCAGAAATGGTTTTTTATTAAATAAACTTATTTTATACTTTAGTATGAATAAAACTGGTATTTCTTATTAAAAAAAATTAAAAAAAAATTAAAAATATGTTTCCAGGGTTGGAAAACTAACTTTTTTTCTTATACAAAAGTAACTTACTAAAGCAAATTTTTCCTTTTTTTATAAATTAAACACATATTATATTCTTACCCCCTGTTTGTGTAAAACGTTTGAGTTAAAAATCTTGGCGATTTTGTAATAGACTAAAGGAAACTTGTACAACTTTTCTTTAATCTATTACAGAAACGCCAAGATTTCTAACTCAAACGTCTTACACAAACAGGGGGTTAAAAGAAAGAGCTTGGCTCAAGAAATCAGAAAAAACAATAAATTCAGTAAAGTGCGACTCTGACTCGCGGACGAAGGGTTCCGTACGAACACTAGATATGTAATTTAATACAAACTTCATCCTATATAATATACAGTTTTGGCATTTTTTTTCGTTTTTGGGGTCTTTTAGGTTGTTTTGTTTTGGCGTTTTTTGCGCTTTTTCGGTTTTGGCGACTTTTTTAAGTTTTGGTTCTTTTTTTAAGTTTTGACACTTTATTTTCTCGTTTCGGCGATTTTTTCGGTTTTTAGCGTTTTTTCATTTTGGCGATTTTTTTTTATTTTTTGGCGATTTTTTTCATTTTTGCGATTTTTTTTATATAAAATTTTTTTTTATTTTGGCGACATTTTCGCGTTTTGGCGATTTTTTTCGATTTTTGGCGTTTTTTTCATTTTGGCGTTTTTTTTATTTTGGCGATTTTTTCGAATTTGGCGATTTATTTTAGTGTTAGAATCTTTCTTTTAATTTTGGCGATTTTTTTCGTTTTGGCAATTTTTTTTTAATTTTTGGCGATTTTTTTTTTTTTTTTTGGTTTGGCGATTTTATAATTTTCGGTTTTTTTAGTTTTACCGTTTTTGAAAATTTCAAGTGTTTGCCTCTTACGGTTTCCAAGATATAGCAAATTGTCAAAATTACATAGTCAAAATTGCATTAACTGATGGACCACCCTTTAATTTTAATTTTTTTAAATTTTAGTGTTAATTGTTGTAGTCTGTATAAAAATACAATAATTTTACAAATTTCAAGTTTCAATATACATATGTTCATACAATTGGATGTATATTACATGGGATTTTAACATTTTTCGTTGCTCGTTTTGGAACACCCTTTAATTTTTAATTCTCATGTATTCGTTGTTGTTCTACATACTCCCTCAAAATTGCAGGTCCGTAGCTCTTACGGTTCCTGAGAAAATACCGTGTGCCGGACAGACGGACAGCGTAGCGAAAACAATAGGGTTCCTTTTCACCTTTGGTGTACGGAACCCTAAAAAGGATGATTTCGGGGTTGGAAAACTTACACTTTTTGTGATATAAAAAATTAACTACCGAAAACTAATTTTTATTTATTTTTTATTGAATATTGAGTACGAATAAAATTGGTATTTCAAATTAAAAAAAAAAACAATTTAAAAAAAATAAACAGACGTTTCCAGGGTTGGAAAACTCTACCTTTTGTTATACAAAAGTAACTCAATAAATCAAAATTTTCCTTTTTTTTCTATAAATTGAACATATCTTATGTTCTTAAAAGAAAGAGATTGGTGTAAGAAATCTGAAAAATCAAAAAGGATGATTCCAGGGTTGTGAAACTTTTTGTGGTATTTTGTAAGCCATACAACTAGGTCTAATTAATTTTTTTTCTTTTTCTTTATAAATTATATATATTTTACGTTTTGGAAAGACAAGTTTGGTGTAGAAAATTATAAAAATTAAAACCGCAGCTGCAGAGCTGGAAACTTTTAACTTTTTTTCTGTATATTAAAGTGTTGCAAAGTATTATCAAATCAATCAAGTTGTGTTTTTTAGTAAAGTGGTTCTTTTGTCAAAAAACATATTTTTTCACCGGTCCAACCTTTTAATTTTCTTATGATTTAAATTGTAAATTATTTAATTTAAATCATATTCTTCAAAACTCTTGAGAATAACATACTATCCTCTCGGTCCAGAGGTCGTGGGTTTGATTCCCGCCATGGACTCTGGGTATTTTTCTGCAGACAAGCGAATCGCTTCGAGGGTTGTATTTGTTTTTTAAAATAAAAATAAAACTAAATAAATATATTTTTAGGTTTAAATTTTTTTTTTCAATGAATTTTTAATAAAAAAAAAAAATATTTTACTTAATAAGTAAAATATTAATTTGGGATTATTAGTGCGTTTAAAAAATTTTAAACTTAAAATTTTAACAATTCCCATGAAAAACACTAAAAATATATTTTTTTTATTTGAATTTTTGATATTGTATGACGTGACGTCGTTTTTGAAAACTGGAATGAGGCTGAATGTAAAATATTTCTTAAATACAGAGTGTACAATAAAATATTCAACTTATTGCTAATATCGAAAAAAATGGTATTTAATCAAAAAATACCGAGAGGTCAATTACTAAAAATTGCACTAGAGCAAAAAATTATAAATTTTTTCACAAAACATATGCATATGTATGGATGTGCTTATGAATATATCTCAATACTTTATATACGCGCTTTGGTGAAGGGTATATAAGATTCGGCACAGCCGATTATAGCAATCTTACTTGTTTATTAAGGCTTTATAAAACAAATCTTGTATAAACCTTTTATTAATCAAAAATATTTGTTATGAACAAAATCTCTATTGTTTAATATTCAAAATTTATTTTTGTTTTTCTATTTAGGTAGAATTTTAGAATTCACAAGATTTGTAAATAGCCGATGTGTGAATAAAGGGCAAACAGTTAAGCGCATTCTATATATTTTTTGAATTGCACTCTACAATCGGAATATCTCGAGAACAGTTGAATATATAGTTAAAAGACTCATAGAAAAGTTAAAAATGCCAATTATAAGAAAATAAAATTATTTTAATATATATTTTTTATGGTACAAAACAATATTTGTACCAAATTTTGACTTTTTTCAGAAAATCAGCACGTATGTCAACATTTAGGAAAAGGCTCTCTAAAATCTTAAATAAACAAGTTTGAAAACTATCTATATAATAAAATGTTATAGTTGAAACTTTAAAAATCTATCGTCACAACTTTTTATAAGCGCTTAAAGACAAAAAATATTTTCAAAATTGGCAATTTTCGGACACTGCTGAATGTAGGGTTTATATACAAAATATAAAATAATTGGCTTTTAGATTATTCTGAATAGATGGTCTTTAGCGCTATATGGATTAAAAGTGCATGTGGTAAACAAAGTTTTTCACAAAATTGAAAATAATGAAGATACTTTTTCTTAAAAAAAAATAACACGCCTTTTTCAGGAAAATTTTAAAATTTTGAAATCTTAGCCTTTTCCCAATTTCACGAATGCAGATATTAACAAGTTTTTTGTTTACTCATTTTTATATAAAATTTTGTCATAAATTGAATGCTGTTTTTTAATTTCAAATCTAACAATACACTGAAAAGTTATAGGTAAAATACAAAAGAAAGTCAAGGCAAAAAAAAAAACAATTTTTTTCTCTCTAAAGTCAAATATCTTTTAAGTTACGAGAGATATGAAAACACATCTAAGGATATTGTTTCTTAAAAATTTTGGGAACTGCTTTATCCCATTAAAATCGGATAATTTTTCTAAGTTACAAGCCTAAGAAGTTTTTTTTTTTTTTGAGTCACATGTGGTCAAATTAGGCCCACTGTAACTCCCTTCCAAATTAAAGCAGAAGGCTGCTAAGACATGTGTTATAAAGCTTAAGTCCTACTATAAGAATTTTCAAAGTTTTGTGTAAATCCAATTAGTTGTTTACATTTATTTTGCAAAAGTCCCCACTGTGCTATGGCGGATACAGCTGCATTATTTTCCTCCGTCACAGTATTACGAATAGCTTCCTAATAAGGTCGCCCGAACTGCCCATAAAATGGAAGAACGATGCACTTTCTGAACCGAGCATAAATTTTGATAATAAAATTTAATCATCTGCAAGATTTGTTCGTTTGTAAGTCGATTCATGGTTAAATTATAGACCAAACTGAACATGTTTTAACAGGCACATGATACACGAAAAAAGCTGAGTTGCCAAAAAACAGTGTTGGCAAAAAAAGTTGCTAAAAATCGCCCTTTATTATGGAGTTCGTAAGGTGAAGTGTCTTACTTCCCAAGTGGTTTCAAGACTTGAAGCTTTGAAAAAGTTTTACTCAATAAGTGAATGAGAATTCAATGTTAACAGTCGATACCAGCAAAAAATGTTAACAATATAATAATGTACCTTACATTAATTGAGTCGGTATGTGCCTATCAGTCATGGTGTATCTAAAACAATATAAAACATACGGGAATTTTTAATAATGACACGTTACACATTTATAATTGAAAATTATCATAAGCAGGTTGCGAAAATAAATTAAAAAAATATAAAAAATAATTTTCGTTTTTTCCTATAAGCAGAAATTGTAATTTATTTTAGACATATGCAGCTGGAAATGAAAACAATAGCCCAATTCACAATCTTGTGCAAATGGTCTTGCATCGTTGCATATGCAAAATGGTTTAGTATATTGATACTCACCACTTAACAATTCTTAGTGATGAGTATCAATATACTATACCATTTTGCACATGCAACGATGCAAGACCATTTGCACAAGATTGTGAATTGGGCTAATATGAAAAAAATTTCATTGTTTTGAGAAGAAACGTTTCTTAAACGTTGCAATTAAAAGACAGTTTGTAAAAATTTGTTTATAATTACATATCGTTACTTTGAATATAGAAAGACTCTTTATTTTTTTGAAATCGAGACTTTTAAATTTTTCGATACATAAGATGTCCTTCTATCGAAATAAACAGAAAAGTCGATTGAAAAAAAAATGAGAAAAAGGGACTTTCTATATTAAGGAAACGCATAAAGAAAAAAATTTGTGAACATATAAAATCGAAAAACTTCATATTCAAGATCAAAATCACAAAAAAAATTTTAAAAATTCGATTTTTTTTTTTTAATTGTTCCTTTTTTTTTAATTGTTCCCCTGTTCAGGTCCATAGGTAGCAAACCGTTCAAAATTCAAGGAAACACTCAACTACAAAAATGTACCTACGATCTCAATAAACAACTTTCTAGAACATATAAACTTCCTAGGAACGATTCTTAATAACGTTTAGGAGCGCTTAGCTAGCCGCAAAAGTGAAAAATGTCCAAACAAATGAAACTAAAAACTTTTCGGGAAATTTTTCACTTGCGGGTTCATTTTGCGGCTACCTAAACGGTATTAAGAATCATTCCTAGGAAGTTCATATCTTGCAAAAAGTTGTTTATTGAGATCGTAGGTACATTTTTGTAGTTGAGTGTTTCCTTGAATTTTGAACGGTTTGCTACCTATGGACCCGAACAAGGAAAAAAAGGTAAAAAAAAAATCAAATTTTTCTAAATTTTTTGAAATTTTGATCTTGAAGATCAAGTTTTGTTTTGATTTTATATGTTCACAATTTTTGTTCTTTATGACAAGAGCTACAACTTTGCTTTAGAGAATAAATCGAAATTCTGAACGGTTTGCAAGATATGAGCATGAGAAAATGCAAATATGATACCGAGGCCTCAAATCTTTGGGGCCCATAAAAAAGTGCATGACTTGGGGCAAAACTGGGTGACACTAGTCTCTTTTTTTTGTTTGTCTTTTATCACGTAGTTTTGTATGTATATGATTATATTCCCAGTAAAAAAAAATGGAACTCATTCTGAAGGAACCATATTTTCATTGCTTCCAAAAAATCGATATTTTTAATTAGCCGATAGTTAGCAGAAAACCAAGTAGAAGTTCATTTTAATCACACAAAACCTTGTATTTCTTCCATAGTTTTAGTAAATACTCACCGAAATGTTCAAAAAATCGATTTTTTGAAAGAAATTTTTGAACTAATTTTGGCCTAAAATTTAGAAGTTATTTGCTTAAATTTACATGAAAATACTGTTTCGCGTTTAAATTCGTATAAAAAGAAACGAATTGTTAAAATATGTAACTTTTTAAAGTTTTTCTTAGATGAAAATATTACCATAGAACACAAAAAAGGAAATTTTTCTTAAAATCGCTTCTAATTCGGTGACTAGGCATCGAAAAAGAGAACTTCTTGCAATGACAACCCTATGTAAAAATCATTAGATCGGATCGAAATTTGAACTACTTCCAGACTGCAAACTCTACATTTTCATGACTTCTTTGGAGTGTCTTTTTTTACTGGGTTGCCTTGATTTGGTTACACAACAGTGTAGCGTAATTTTATTTTTATTTAAATGCTATTTTTATGCTGAGGCTTACAGAATACTATTATGAAATCTACCTATAACTTGGAAACTGAGTGTCTTTTAAGTTTTAGGGCCCTGACTAGGCGACACCTGTCCTAAGGCTCATGCATTTTGTTGGAATGTTGTGTCAGCTAAAAAAAAAATTAGCAGGCAATCTAGTGAAACCTACAGGCTTATAACACCCACGATATGAGAGCCAACTGTATTACATACTCATGTAAGTGTAAAGCAAACATACAAACAAAAAACCTTACACACACACACAAAGTAAGAATTTATGGGAAATGAAATTTAAATGAATCATTAGCAACCCTTATAGTCTTACACAGTTAAATTTATTACACGCACACAACACTTGCAGAAGTGTAATTATTTTAAGCCATATCCTTACAATATAAAATCTACATTGATAACTTAAAGGAAGCTGGGAAATAAGATGAAATGAAACCACTACATCCATCCATCCAACCAACAGCTAAACATCTCTGAGATATAATTTTTTTTTTTAATTTTCTTCTGTGCTTCCTCTGCTTTTTTTCCACAAAATTTTTGTATATTTGGTGAATGTAACATTTTATTTATTGTTTGCAAAACGACGTTTTTAGTGTCGTATTTTTTTTTTTTTTTTTTTTTTGCAATAAGTTTCTCTTATAAAGGAAAGTAAAGATCTATGGCTCAACCCATGAGCACAAAACTGATTGTTTTGCCAAGATATCGACAATAAGATGTGAAATGTAGCATCGTTAAGATTGTTTTCTTTTAGCAAACTTTTATTTTTAGTTATAATAGCACAAGCTGTAAAAGCCTTTATATAAAGGATGGTTGAAAAGGGAATATATACGAGCTTATATTTGCCAGCTGCTGAATTGTGTTTGCCAGTGTATTGGGTTGGTAGTTGTCAATAAATCGTTACTTTGGCGGGAAAAATATTTGTAGCATATTTTTTTTTTTTTTTTGCTTTAGCAGTGGCTACTATCCACCCGCACGTGTTTATTTTCAGTTGGATTTAGTTTGGTTTATTTTATTTGTTTGGAATTTTTATTTTAAAAGCAGTGTTTGTATAGTTGGGCTATTTTTTATGTGTTGGCTTGTCCTCTTTCTTGGCTGGTGCTTCTTCGTGCGATAGCAGTTAATGTCAGAACTACTAAAATATATGAATCGAGAAACCATCAAGACATTCATTAAGGGATATCAAATAAACTAGTCAGAGTTGCCAGCAAGTAAATATAGTGAGCAAATTACACTTAATATCTGTTGCTTAATTGCGTTGGCAAGTAGTTTGAAATTCATGTTGTTTCAATTTGAAATAACTTTGATTTAACTGTAATGTTAAATCAACATAAAATAAAGTTATTTGAAAAGGAAAACATTTTCTTTGAAAATTACCGAAAATCAAGGGATACTAACTCAATTAGTCAGAGTTGCCAGCAAGTAAAAATGTGAAGCAAATTTTTGTGGTTGGCAAGTATTGTTTGAAATTCATGTTATTTCAATTTGATATAACTTTGAATCAACATGATTCATCATTTTGCTTTAACAGTAGTTGATGAAATAAAATTATTTGAAAAGGAAAAAATTTTCTTCGAAGATTACTGTAAATCATTTTGAATTAACACGAAACACATATGAAACAAAACAATTGCCGAAAAATTTTAAATTTATTTATTTATTTTATTTATTTATTATACAACAAGAATTAATCTTATATTTAAAGTACAGGAAAGTAGTATCCATAACTAAATTACGGCAGCAAACATATAGACAGACATTAAGATACAAATTAACAAAATTAACAAAAATTAAATAATTAAATGTATATATTATAGAAACAATATTTTTTAATTTCTAGTTTGAGAAGTAATTAAATAAAAATTGCTTAAAGCTAGTTGCGTTGCTATTAAGTTCCCAGTAAAAAAAAAATACACTCCAAAGAAGTCGTGAAAATGTAGAGTTTGCAGTCTGGAAGTAGTTAAAATTTCGATCCGATCTAATGATTTTTACATAGGGTTGTCATTGCAAGAAGTTCTCTTTTTCGATGCCTAGTCACCGAATTAGAAGCTATTTTAAGAAAAATTTCCTTTTTTGTGTTCTATGGTAATATTTTCATCTAGGAAAAATTTTAAAAAGTTACATATTTTAACAATTCGTTCGTGTAAATTTAAGCAAATAACTTCTAAGTTTTAGGCCAAAATTAGTTCATAAATTTCTTTCAAAAAATCGATTTTTTGAACATTTCGGTGAGTATTTACTAAAACTATGGAAAAACTACAAGGTTTTGTGTGATTAAAATAAACTTTTACTTGGTTTTCTGCTAACTATCGGCAAATTATAAATATCGATTTTTTGGAAGCAATGAAAATGTGGTTCCTTCAGAATGACTTCCATTTTTTTTACTGGGTTGTTGTGTATGTGGAAGAATATTCCAGAGACGCGCAGCATGTATATAAAACTGCCATTCGGAATTAAGGAGAGGATGTAAAGGAACTATAATCTTTTCCCCCTAACTGATCTTGCAAACCTTATTTTATCAGTAAGATATCGTGGCATTTCAGAATAATTAATTTTATGAAGAAATAAAAGCACACGTACATATATTAACAAGATTGTTAAACGAAACGCCATATAGTTTCGCGGAAAATTGAGAAACATGATCATATCTTTTCAATCCGTACACACTTTCTTTTGCTAACAGAGTCACAGCTAGCATAAAGTTAACAACCGTAGATTAAGGCAGGAACTATATAAGACTTAGCAATAAGTTGCCTTATATTGAAAAGAGTATAGTGCTGTGATGACCAAAGACATCTCAGCTTTGAGTAACTCTTTCCTACAACTGCGTTAACATGGTGCGACCAGGTAAGGTTGTTATTAAAAATTATTCCAAGATTTTTGCCAGTATTTACAATAGTAATTTTTTCTCTGTTTATTAAGACCTCAACATCACCAATATTATTAATTGTTTTCTTACGTACTATGATACATTATGATTTGTGCGGGTTCAAACAAAGTCCATTTGCTGTTGCCCATAGATAAATTCTATTTAGATCATCATTAAGTCTTGAAATATTATCAGCAACTGAATTGGCTGGACTACTTAAATACAACTGCACATCATCTGCATACATATGAATTTTGCAGTGCAAAAGTTGTTTAGGTAAATCATTTGAGTATATAGAAAAAAGTAGTGGTCCAAGGATTGACCCTTGAGGCACTCCCCTTGATAAATTTAATGCTGACGATCGGAGGTTGTTCGCGTAAACAAATTGCCTATAGGCTAGAGAGATATGATGATAGCAGTCTAGTTGACGTATTAGAAAAATTAAAGAAATACTGAAGTTTCATGCAAAGCGTACTGTGGTCAACAGTGTCAAAGGCCTTAGAATGATCTAGAAGAATCAAAAAATTAATTTTTCCTTCGTCAAGTTCACGTCGTATGTTTTCAGTTACATCCAATAAAGCGGAGACCCAACTATGATTTTGGCGAAAACCGGATTGCTTATTAGACAACAAATTATTTTTTTTTTATATAAAGCGACATTTGATTGTGAAGAATTTTTTCAAGAGCCTTAGATAGAAAGCACAGTATGGCAATTGGCCTGAACTCTGAGTCTTTTTTAGGTATAGGCACTATTTTTGCATATTTCCATTTCAACGGAAAAGTGCTAGTCATTATAATAGTGTTGTATAAATTAGTGATATATGGCAAGAGTAGAGGTAACAATATCATAACGAATTTAGGGTGAATGTTATCGGAGCCCACCGCATTTGACTTAATTAAATTGAAGCTTAAATATACATCAGATTGGTTTATACGAGTGAATTGAAACATGTTACTATCGCTATTGTAGATTAGAAGTTATTCTTGTAAAGTTGTAGAAAGTGTTTTCTACTGGAGGAAGCGGTATACTTGTGAAAGTTCTATTAAGCTCGTCTACATCGACTTGACAACTGCTTGAACTCTCTAATCTGCCAACCCCAATCTCACGAATATACTTCCAAGTTTGTCTTAAGCCTATTGCAGAGCTAAAACGTCTAGCGTAATACTCAGTTTTTGCAACTCTGATGGCAATGTTAACGTCACGTCTAGCAGTTCTAAATTCGTTTTTTAACTCTGGAGTTCTAAATCGTTTCCATCTAAAATAAGCACAGTCTCTTTTAGCGATTAGAGATTTTATATGAGCAGAAAACCAAGGCTTATCCCTACAAGATGTTATTTTAGATTTTAGCGGAACTGTCTCATCAAAAAGACGTTGAATATTGTTTTCCAAAAATTCTACTTGCTCATCAACTGAGGGCATAAAGTACATTCGTGACCAATCAATTTGAGAGACGCTTGCACATAAGATGTTCTAATTCAAGTTTTTGAAGTCACGATAGTAGTGTGTATGTTCTGACAAAATTTAACCTTATTTTCGTAGATTTTGAAATTTTTTTGTGTGTATGAAGCAAATCCAAATAGCACCGCCTTCAACGCTTTTCAGTAGGAAAATGAGATTTTAACAGCGAGCTAAGTAGTGAAGTTGTTTTTTTTTTTATAACATTCATCAAAAGTAAAAAAAGGGTATATAATAGGTTTATTATGTGTAATTTCCACAAGATTCATATGAGACACATAAAGTATATATATTTATTGGGTCCTTGTGAATAGGGAAAACGAATAAGCGATGTCCGTCTGTCCGTCCTTCCGTCTGACTGCACGTAAAATGGGTTTTCCGACGCTACCAGAAAAGCTAGAGACTTCAGTCTTAGACTGCTATATCAGAAATGATCCGAAATAGATTTTGAAAATTAAAAATCAGCAAAATCGAAAAGATTTTTTCAGAGATGGAAAATTTAAACTTTTTTTAACGTACATACATAAAAAAGTAACTTGCAAAAACTTATTATTATATGTATTATTTTTATTTCATTTAAAATTAAATTGGTGTTATAAATCAAAATAAATCAAAAAGGCGATTCCAGGGTTGGAAAATTTAAACTTTTTTCTTGTATATAAACAAATAAACTACTAAAAATTAATTCTTGATTGTTCTCTATAAAGTAAACATAATTTATATTTATAAAGAAATTTTTGGTAAAAGAATTCAGAAAAATTCAAGATATTGATTCCAGGGTTAAAGAATTTAATCATATTATTTTTTTTTTCTTTTTTAAATTTAATATATTTTATGTTTTTGAAAGATACCCCTAAGTTCGGTATAGAAAACTAGAAAATTTAAAAATACAGCTACAGAGCTGGAGAACTTGAACTTTTTTTTTGGCATATAATATGTATATGTAAATAAATAACACAATTTTTTTTTTGTTAATTAATTATATTCTAGATTTAAAAAAGAAATCAAATAGTATTCAAAATATAAAAAAACCAAAATTGAGTTCCAGGGTTGGGAAATTTAAATTTTTTTTGGAACACATATAAAACAAATAAATCAATTTTTTTTTCATTATTTATTAGGAAGACCTTTCCTTGAGTTTTTTTTTTAATTTCTTAAATTTTTATGTGACAGGTGTGTAATTAGTTTAGTTGGCTTGCAGATGATTTTAAAATAAAAATTTGATTTAGTATCACAATGGATACTTATTTAATTTTGTTTTCGGTGTCTAAATCAATATGGCTGGTGAGATCTTAAACTTAGATATATCGTTATGTAAGAACTTAAGTGTCCAATACGCCATTATAAACTATTGGATATTGGACACTTAAGTTCTCACATGACGATATGCACATATCGCCGCTCATTTACTTAAAGAACGTCCTAAGTCAAAAAATCTACTTTTTTGAGCTAATGATGCAGAATTAATCCTCATATTGTTATTGGTATTGCGTAAAAAATTCATACAAACAAACTAATTTTTTTTTTTGAGTTATGATGTTGTTTTAGTAAATGAGAGATATGCAGTTCAAGTTACTTTAGATGTGGGTGTATAAATAAATTAAATATTAAACTATTGCTTATATAGAAAATAAAATATTTGAAACAAATTCTTTAGTCGAAAAATTCCCATGGGAAAATTACTATAAATTGCACTAGAGCAAAAGATAAATGATGCACTTTTTCCATAAAACTGCTTATTCATCCAAGACGAGTTTACACACGCAAGGTTTAATTTGCAAAGTTTTGAGTTTTTGTAGCAGAAAGGCGAGAAGAGCTCCCATTCTCAAGACTTTGCAAAATAAACTTTGTGTGTGGAAGTGAAGTGCTGCTGAAGGAAGTAGTTATTGTGTCAAGTACAAAACCAACTAAAGGTATTCAAGAGCCTGAGTTCAAATCATGGTCAGAGCCAGTCGTATCAACATCATAGATTTTTCTGCTATGCATTAGTGTCTATGCTAATGTATAATGCAGCACACTTCTTCGTTGATATTTGTAGCAATAAGTTGACGGCGAAGTAAAAAACTTTATAAAATAAGCTTACTTAACACCAGAGGCGCTGCAGCGTTGCCATAAAAAGTAACAAAAATAGCAGAGTTGTTTAGACGAAAAATGAATTAACCCAGCTAAAAAAATTATATACACACAAAAAAGTAATATGAAGAATTTTGTAATATTAATTAAAATATTTGTAATATCAATTAAAAAATTAATTAAATTTTCACCTATAAACAATTTGATAATATCAATTAAGTTTTTTCACTCAAATTAATTAATATAATTAAAAATTTAATTAAATCAATTAAATTTTTAATTGAAAACATTAATTGGTAAATACTTTTTTCTGTGTATGCTCCATATATTTTTAATATATGAATGTATATAAATATATATGAAGTTAGTACTCAGTGCTTTTTTAAATTAATTTTCGGTGCTTTTTGTTTCGAGGCGGTGGCACTAAGCCAAAAACTTAAAGGAAAATTTCCTTACCTATTTTTTTTTTTTCGAGGAAGTCTTTCATTCAAAAACATAAGCTCTGAAGTTAAATGGAGCATCTCAAAAAAATCTACTAAAATTTTAAAAGGCTTGGTTTAATAAATACGTGTCATATTACCATCAAACCTTAACATTTTAATAATGTAAACAGTGTGTTGCCATACAACAAAGAATACATCATTCAAGTATTTACTCAAATATAGTCTAATAGCGAAATTTTGTGTAGTACAGACAATGGGTGGAGAAAGATTGATTCACTTAATGTAATGGGAAAAATATTGAGTCCACTATTGAGAGATTCAGTCGATATGAACTCGTTTGAATCATTATCAAAACTTGCATTCCCATCAAACTTCTGTTAATTCCATATTGAAACGCAGAAGTCACCATTTTTATTTCGATAAAAATTTATTATCTTTGTCACATATCAGCCGAGAGAATATTTCCACACATAATTTAATAAAAACCAAATTTTGTAAGCCTTGATTTTAAAATATTTTCAACTGCTAAGCCCATCGAGCTCAAAATGTACGAGTAATCGGCTCTTACCTCAGAAAGACTTGTGGATTACTGCCAATTTGACTAAACTCGAGATTGACGGGAAAAATTAAAAATTTTTTATAATAATTTGAAAATGCTTCGTCTTATAAAAATAAAATGTTTTTCGGATGCCTCAAATTTGTACAATTTATGTACATGTTGTCGGTTGGTTATTGGTTTGCGGCACAGTGTATTCAAAATACATTATGTCTACAGCAAATCAATAACCAAACGATGTGTAAAATTTTTTTAAATAATATAATAAAATTTTAAATTTAGTGCTTTTTTACTTAAATTACGCGCTTTTTTCATGGTTTCGGTGCTTTTTGTAATTTAAAAGTTGACAACGCTGTTCTGTTCTCCCTATCCAACTGTCACTTCACCATCTGTACTTGCACTATCCCTTCCCTACTCTCATATAGCACAAAGGGTCCTGTTATTTTGACACAAGTGAGCTGAAAACTATCATTCTCTTCTAAGCAGTTGGATAACCTAACCAGCGTTGCCACGACCAAAAAAATTTTGTAACCAAAATACAAAAACAAAGTAACCAAATGCATAAAAAAGTAACCAAAATTTTTATATATTTAAAATACTGTTTTATTTGTACTTCAGTTGAAAAATATACATACATATATTAATATGTATTATTACAAAATCATATATAGGTAATATAAATGGACCATTACATTTAAATTTGTACTTCAGTTTTATAAGTATATCTTATTATAATTAATAACAAAAATTTTAAAATTTTAAAAACACCCGACTTTTTTCAGAAAAGATGTTATATCTTCTAAACGGCTGGACCGATTTTCTTCAAACATAGCTAAGAACCCTCTCGATCAAGTCATCTTTCAAACAGAAAAAACTAAATGAAAATCAGTCCAGCCGTTTGGCCTGTACGTGGACACAGACAGACACACAGATACACAGACACACAGACACACACTACAAACTTATAACACCACTTTTTTTAGTCGGGGGTTAAAAATCAATAAAATCAATTTTGTAACAAAAATACTTCAGGTAATATTATTAGAAATTCCAAACCAAAAATATTTTTAGTAACAAAAAAATAATATGTAATTTAATTACATACATTCGTTATCAAAACACAAGACTGTATAGACAAAATATTAAATTTGTTAATATTAAAACAAATTTTTGGCAGACCAAACATAATAGGAATTGTTTCGATTGATGCACAATTCTTTAGATTGCATTATTGAGTTTACAGACTTAAAATGAGCTTATTCCTATATTTAGTTTTGACTAGACTTAGCTGCGAAAATATCCTTTCAGCAGCAGCCGAAGTGTGTGGCAGTGACATTAAATTATATACAAAATTATTCAAATCATAAAAACATTTTTCGTTCAGTCCATTTGTATGTTTTGAAACTGCGTCCCAAAAATCAACTATGTCCATATCAGCACTTACTTCTAATTTAGAAAATCTGCCAGGAGCGGCTATTAGCCGACTCACAGCCGATCGGTTTCGTTCCCTGCTTGTTACGCTCTCAAACTTGAGGCTCAGTTAGCCGACTGTAATGTAACGTAATTGCAACAGTAAGAAACAGCTGATCGATTTTGTTATGTGAAAAGTAATGAAAATGGTTATAGAGATGTAATGGAAGATAACCTACTTTTCATATAAAAATATCAATCAGCTGTTTTCTACGTTACAGTTACATTACATTACAGTCGGCTAACTGAGCCTTTAAATATAAAAAAAAATCTTTTTACATACAGCCCAATTATGAATAGCAATTCCCCGGGAGTTTTTTCCCGGGAGAAAATTCCCCGGGAAAAAGTAGGTATTCTAAATATGAAGGAGAGGGAGAATTTGTTGATAGATTTCTCACCAAAAATTTTGAAGGGAACTAATGCAAAAATTTAAAAATCATATTAATAAATGTTGCAAAACAATAGTATAAGCATTTATTTAGAACAAAAAGTTTAAATAAATACCGAATTATTATTTATTTATTTATTATTTTTGTATTTTTGCATTTTTATCTAAACATTTTATCTAAACTTCAAAAACATAAACCACTTCTGTATTCAGAAGAAATACTAAACTACTAAATTTTGCAGGCCTCCTTTAAGTTCACATAATAGGTAAATGGAAGATTTGTTTCCTTCTAATATTATCAAGACCGATAAGAAAAACTTTATAAAATTTACAATTTACAGTCCTTCGGAATTTAATCAATTTGCATCTGCACCTGGCTCAGTTTTCACTCCATTTTCTCAGCACAAAGTTATTACGCATGCCTGTGAATGGTTAGTGTTAGTGGTTTATATAATTTTTATTTAAGCATAAACAAATATTTATATTAACACACAATCTTATTGGCAATGAAAACATAACATTTTTATTAAACTTCTATTGTTGAACTCTTGCGTTAGTGGAAAAAATATGTAAACATTAAACAGCTGATGAAGATCTTACTCTCTCCCGTATTTTCTTATTCCCCGGCTTTTTTGAATGGGAGGATTATTCCCCGGGAACAAATGGTAAGGAAGGGAGAAAACTCCCCGGGAATATTCATAATTGGTCGGATAGTGTTTGACGTTTAAAGATTTTGCAACCATGAATGCATCTGATTTTTGAAACCAGGCTTGTTATGTTCAGAGACAGACATGTATTTGTTTTAAACGATATGTTGATTAACCAGTGTTGTAAAGGGTGTTTTTTAGAGGTATAGAGCTTAGAATTGAAATAAAACACAAGAAAATCGTTTTAATGTCCATCAATTTGGCTTTATTGGAAGGATAATTTTATGCCATTAATGTTTAAATATGATTTCGGGCATGTGGCCGCCGCGGCTGGCTCGAATAAAGCCAATTCTACAGGTCCAATTTTCAACCACTTTTTCGAGCATATGGGGCCGTATGTTGGCAATAACGCCACGAATGTTGGCTTCCAAGTCCCCTAGCGTTTCTGGTTTGTTGGCGTAGACGAGCGACTTCACATATCCCCAAAGAAAATAATCCAATGGTGTCAAATCACACGATCTTGGTGGCCAATTGACAGGTCCATTCCGCGAAATTATGCGCTCATCGAATGTTTCCTTCAATAAATCGATTGTGACGTGCGCTGTGTGGCATGTAGCGCCGTCTTGTTGGAACCACAACTCATCCACATTGATGCCATCCAATTCGGGAACAAAATAGTCGGTTATCATGGCTCTATACCGGTCTCCATTAACGAATCGATTCATTCGGGTCCTCTTCAACACTTTGCTCTACAGCGGCAATTGTTTCTTCGGTGCGCACTGTTCGACGTCTCTGCGGATGCGTATTATCACATAGAGTAAACGTAGTGCGAAAACGATCCATGGTTAACCGAATTAATTGCTCTGATGGACGATTATGTCGACCATAAAATGGACGGAGCTTGCGGTAAACTTCGCGAACTGAACCATTATTTTCGAAATAAATTTGCGCGATTTGCAAGCGTTGTTCTTTTGTCAACCTGTTCATGATGAAATGGCAAACCAAACTAAATATTAATCACTTGACAGCTGACAAAATGGCCGCCAGTTAAAAAAGTGATGCCAACTTAAAGTTCTATGCCTCAATAAAAAACACCCTATATTTACAACGCATTAAAAACGCTTAAATTGTGATCGTTTATCAAGATAATTAGTTATGTGCAAATTTAACATACCACATACATATGTACATATGTATATGTATAAAAAATGATTATTTTTGTGTTGAAAAAAATTAACAAAAATGGAAAAAAAAGTAACCAATTTTGGTTACAAGTAACCAAAACGGCAACGCTGAACCTAACCTACTCTAACCTGAACTTTGCGTGTATAAATAAAAGCCATCCAACTTATTCTCTCCAAGCCAAAGAATATAACTCTTTTCTTTTACTCTCCCAAAAGCAGTTGGCAACCCCTCTACGATATTCTTGATTTAATGTTAATGACGAAAATGATGACAATACCAACCCAAAATTGATGTTACTTCAAACCATTTTTTGGGATTAACGTTCTCGTCAAGGCAATACACACATACACACACACACCTAAACTAAACTAAAGTAAACGAAGCAAACCCTTCAAAGAAATTAAACATTATAAATATATTTTTTTTTTCTTTCATTTTCTTCATCATCATCATCGGGTTCAATGAGATTTGTTTGCTACGATTTCGTTTTCTTATAATGTTTTTTTTTTGTTTGTGTGCTTTTATCGTCTTTCTTAACGGTTGGCATGCCATCATTTATAGCAATGAGAATTTCTATGAGTGAATTATGGCTTTTATGGCGATTATTTTCCTTAAAAAGAAAGAAAGAATGTGATTGTGTGTGTGTGGCTGTGGCACAATTTATAGTATATGAATGTATGGGTGTGAACAATGATTTGCCAACTCCCTCTCCTGATTTTAGATTTTAATTCCTCTTCTTCTTGCTCTTTTTGGCAAACAGTGGCGTTTTTAAAAATTTTCTTGGGTGACTAAATTTATTGACAAAAAGCAGCATAATTTCTGGGTAGGAAATTTTGAGACAACCCGTAATTAAATTTTTTGCCCAGAGGCTCTAAGGCAAGAACAATATATAGGATTTATTACTTAAAACACAAACGCAGGAGCGGTTTTTTTATAATATAAAATAAATTTTGATTAATTTATTTCAAATCTATAATTATAATTATATGAAAAGAGATTTATTATAATTTCTGATCTAAATGGTTTTTTAGTTGAAACTTAGAACTAGTACATCAGCTGCTTTATTCTACTTTTTAATCATTTTACTATCTTACCTTATACTAGTGCTCCTTTCTAGCGACCTAAACCATTTAAATTTCCTCTTTTGTTTATTTTAATGGCACGAGTTTTATGTTGAAACCTGCACTTTGCACCACCATTAACAAGAAAAAAAGCAAAATAATAATAATTGCAAGGGTGGGGGTGTGATAGCTCGGCTCAAACTCTTACTGCAAGTGCAATGGTGTGGGAGAAATGAAGATGAGGATGAGGATGGCGATGATGATATTGATGATGATGTTGATTATGATGACGATGATAATGATAGTGCTGGTGTGTTGGTATTGCCAAATATTTAAAACCTTTAAATCTTCAATGTTAGACGCCATTATTTCTTATGCTTTTCTCCAGGTCCATAAAACACTTTAATAGTTCTTTCTTCTTTTTTTTTCAACAAATATTCATGTGATTTGGTTTGGTTTGCAAAATAACAGTTTTCTTTTTAATGTGAAAGTAAATAAAGAGCGACAAGAGATAAACAATTTGTTGGACAAGGTAGACAAGTGCGTTATGCTATGAAAAGTAAATTTAAATATATGATCAATAGCCACCTAATTTAAATAGGTTGTAGAGATGTCAAAGGAATATATTTTCTATATTTATGATTTTAACAAGCTAAAGTTCGTATCGGTTTTTAAGCCAAATTACATGTGATAATTATTAATGAACAAATAACACCAAAGTCTGTTGTAAATATTCTGACTAACAACACATAGTTGAACGGAACAGCCAGCCGTTTTCGAAGGCCACTAAACCTTCATCATCAGCGTTCTTTTGTGTTTGGTCCACTGTGTGTGGTGTCAGTTGATGTAGATTTCTGCTTTATATACTTAGCATTATTGCAAATGGAATATGTGAATTGTTTGATTCATCGTATTTCAATTTGCTGAAAGCTTTTTTGGAATGAAAGCTCAATTTTACCATCTCTATATTTACAACAGTCTTACCATTGTCGCTTTGTTCTTTTTTAGTGGCCTTCGAAAACGGCTGGCTGTTCCGTTCAACTATGTGTTGTCAGAATATTTACAACTAACTTTGGTGTTATTTGTTCATTAATAATTATCACATGTAATTTGGCTTAAAAAGCGATACGAATTTTAGCCTGTTAAGATCATAAATATAGAAACAAATGGAGTTCGTATAATAATTAAAATTAACTGGAATATATTTTCTTTAAACAAACTCAATTGTAAATTACAATCTCAATTTTATAATTTACTAGCTTTTACCGGCGGCTCTGCTCGCCTTTATCTGTTTAAGAAATACATAAAAGCAAAAATTACACTAACCAGCCCGTACCAAATATAAAAAACAGGTTCCGAACCGCATAAAAAATATTCTATATTTGTTTTTTTTTTTTTGTTTTTTTAAAGAGAAGTAACACTCATGCAACACATACCTACTACTATTACAAATGGACACCAATGCACGTCAGAAAAATGTGTGGTGCTGTTATTTTAATGACTATCAGACACCGTGCTCGAGCCCAGGACCTTCAGTTTTGTAGTGAACGTGCAAACTACTTTAACCACCGCTGACACAAACAAACACACTCACTTTCATATACATATGTTGGTATGCATAACAGTTTGTAGCCTAGACGTACAGAAAATTATATTAGCGGAGAAAGAAAAAAATAAGTGTTCTTGTACTAACTATCCTACACAATCGGTCAACTTTTGACAAAATGTAACTCTGATTTAATGAGTTTTTATTGTAGTTTGGAAATGTTCACAAACTTCATTACATCAGGGTTACATTTTCTAAAAAGTCGTTTGACTATGTGGGATAGTGAGTATCAATCTTTATTTAAGGGATCTTGAGCAACACTGGACTATAAACCACAAGAAAACGTCAGGAATGGGAAAGCAGATATATGCAATGAAAACTCTCAGCGCAGAGATGAGGGAAATTGTAATTATTGTAAAAATAATTACAATTTCATTTCACTTTTAGAAAAAAAAAACAGGCCGCTACATCATCATAGTCAGCATTCATCTTATTAATTCACTGAATGAATGAATGAATAACAGCTGATATAAATTTCAACCTTATAAAAATATTTTCAAATTGAAATAGAATATGAGAATTATTTGGGCAAAAACTAAGAAACACCCATATGTAAGTAGGAGGCAGTGAAGAGTTATAGTCAGGTAAAATTAAATTCTGGAAAGAACAAGGTAAGGTTTTATATATAATATACTCTCTTATTATATAATTATAGCATGAATGATACCTGGTGCTTATCAACGTTAAATCGATTTTTTTTAAGAAAAGAAAAATACTGAACTGTCACTTTATGGTGTTTGTACTTAAGCATCTTTTGCCTTAAACAGTGAGCATTACAAAACTATTTCTCTTCTATAAATCGAGAGAATATTGAAATTATTTTTGTTTGTCAATAAGCCATGGCATCCTAGGTTTTTAATATAAGACTGTGGTTAAATCAGGGTTTTAATCACCGCTTTGGATAACTAGCTTATTCGATCACGTTTTTTCTATTTGAAAATATGACATTCGCTATCTAACAATGTAATAATACGGTACGATATCGAATGCCTCAATCTCAAACTGAAAAAAAGTGATCAAATCAGCTCTTTATCGAAAGCGGTTATTAGACCCCAGGGTTCTAATCGTCGCTTAACGAGCTGATTCGATCACGTTTTGCAGTTTGAGATTATGGCATTCGTTTTCGAACAATAAATGTAATAAAATGGTACGATATGGAATGAAAAAATGTGATAGAATCAGCTCGTTATCGCAAGCGAAGATTAGATCCCAAGTATTTAATTTTGACCTTCGATAATGACTTGATTCGATTACGATTTTGATTTTAAGACTATTGCATTCGATATCGAATAACATTATCACTTTTTTCGATAGCGAATCTTAAACAGAAAAAACTTGATATAACCAGCTCATTATCGAGAGCCCGGATTAGACCCCTGTTTTCAAAGAAAAAGTGTTAGTCTGACTATTCCATCATTGAAGCGTTGTAAATAGCCGATTTACTGAGAGGTGTTTAAAAACTAAACAAAATATTGCTCTCTTTTTCTGGATATTCCAATTTTACCACAAAAACTACATCTTAACTTTTTAGGGTTCCGTTTTCGCTACGATGTCCGTCCGTCTGTCTGTCTGTCTGTCACGGGCTTTTACCCCAAGAATCGTTAGAGCGATGGAGCTGAAATTTTCACAGACTATGTAATACTTTGACCGGACATATCACAATTAAAAATTTAAGGGGTGTTCCAAAACGAGCAACGAAACATGTTGAAATCCTAATGTAATATTTATGTATGTATGTACCTGAAATGTTCAAAGTTAGTGTATTTTTCCGCAGACTACACCAATTAACACTGAAATTGTAAAAAATTTAAATTAAAGGGTATTCTATCAGTTAATGTAATTTTGACAACTTGCTGCATTTTGGAACCCGTAAGAGGCAAACTCTTGATATTTGCAAACACTCTAGAACTAAATAATCCCATAATTAAAAAATTACCAAATCAAAACATCGCCAAAATGAAAAAAGCGCTTAAATGAAATATATCACTAAAAATAAAATAAATCGATAAAATATAACAAGTAAGAGTGCTATCGGGTGTTTTTTTTAAGAGGTGTAGAACTTTGAATTGAAATAAAACACAAGAAAATCGTTTTAATGTCCATCAATTTGGCTTTATTGGAAGGATAATTTTATGCCATTAATGTTTAAATATGATTTCGGGCATGTGGCCGCCGCGGCTGGCTCGAATAAAGCCAATTCTACAGGTCCAATTTTCAACCACTTTTTCGAGCATATGGGGCCGTATGTTGGCAATAACGCCACGAATGTTGGCTTCCAAGTCCCCTAACGTTTCTGGTTTGTTGGCGTAGACGAGCGACTTCACATATCCCCAAAGAAAATAATCCAATGGTGTCAAATCACACGATCTTTGTGGCCAATTGACAGGTCCATTCCGCGAAATTATGCGCTCATCGAATGTTTCCTTCAATAAATCGATTGTGACGTGCGCTGTGTGGCATGTAGCGCCGTCTTGTTGGAACCACAACTCATCCACATTCATGCCATCCAATTCGGGAACAAAATAGTCGGTTAGTCGGCTCCAATTGCTGTGCACGGTGGCGAATCTATTCATTCGGGTCCTCTTCAACACTTTGCTCTACAGCGGCAATTGTTTCTTCGGTGCGCACTGTTCGACGTCTCTGCGGATGCGTATAACGATCCATGGTTAACCGAATTAATTGCTCTGATGGACGATTATGTCGACCATAAAATGGACGGAGCTTGCGGCAAACTTCGCGAACTGAACCATTATTTTCGAAATAAATTTGCACGATTTGCAAGCGTTGTTCTTTTGTCAACCTGTTCATGATGAAATGGCAAACCAAACTAAATATTAATCACTTGACAGCTGACAAAATGGCCGCCAGTTAAAAAAGTGATGCCAACTTAAAGTTCTATACCTCAATAAAAAAACACCCTTTATATTCGGCTGTGCCGAATCTTATATACCCTTTACCAAAGAGCGTTTATGTAGTATAGTAATACATACATAAGCACATAGTTACTTTTATGTACAAAGAAAAAACTAATAATTTTCAAACCCTAGAATCATAATTTTAGATTTTTCTGATTACTTATACCAATCTAGTAGTTCTTAAAAAAATATAGAAAGTGTGTTAATTGAAAAAAAGGAAATTAAAAAAAAATATTTTATTTAGTTACTTTAATGTCCAGAAAAAAATCATAGTTTCCAGCTCTGGAGCTGTGGTTTTTATTTTTATAATTTTCTATACCAAACTTTTCTTTCCAAAACGTAAAATATATATAATTTATAAAGGAAAAGATACAAATTAATTAGACCTAGTTACTTTTATATATCACAAAAATAATAAGTTACACAACCCTGGATTCATCCTTTTTGATTTTTCTGATTTCTTATATTAATCTCTTTCTTTTAAGAATATAAGATATCTTTAATTTATGGAGAAAAATGGAAAATTTGCTTTAGTAAGTTACTTTTCTATAAAAAAGGTAAGGTTTTCCAACCCTGGAAACGTGTTTTAAACTTTTTTAAATTGAAATACCAATTGTATTCGTACTGAAGTATAAAATAATTTTATTTATTTAAAAAAAATTAAAATTAGTTTTCGGTAGTTAATTTTTTATATCACAAAAAGTGTCAGTTTCCCAACCCTGGTATCATCCATTTTGATTTTTCTGATTTCTTACACCAATCTTTTTCTTTTAAGAATATAAGATATGTTTAATTTATAAAGAAAAGGAAAAATTTCTTTTAGTAAGTTACGTTTGTATTAGAAAAAAAGTTAAAGTTTTCCAACCCTGGAAACGTCTTTTTAAATTTTTTAATTTTTTTTATTTGAAATACCAATTTTATTCGTGGTGAAGTATAAAATAAGTTGGTTTAATAAAAATAATTAAAAAATTAGTTTACGGGAGTTAATTTTATATATCACAAAAATCGTAGGTTTTCCAACCCTGGAATCATCCTTTTTGTTTTTATTATTTCTTACATCAATCTCCTTCTTTTAAGAACATTACATATGTTTAGTTTATAGAAAACAAAAAGGAAAAATTTGTTTTAGTAAGTTACATTTGCATAACAAAAAAAATTACGGTTTTCCAACCCTGGAAACGTCTTTTTAATTTTTTTAACTTTTTTTTATTTAGAAATACAAATTTTATTAATTTTGAAGTATAAAATAAGTTTATTTAATAAAAATTATTAAAAATTAGTTTTCGGTAGTTATTTTGTGTGGCAAAATGAAGTATAAGTCTCCCAGCTCTGAAACCGTCTGCTCGATTTTGCTGATTTTCAATACCAATCTTATTTCGACCATTTCCGACCTACCAGTCCAAAAGCGAAGTCTCTAGCTTTTCTGGGAGCTTCCCTATGCATAAGGATCCAGAATATATATACTTTATGGCTCGCTTATTAATATTCTGGAAATTACAAACGGAATGACAAACCTATATATACCCTTTTACCATTTTTTGGTAAAGGGTATTAAAAAAATCTCCACAAATAAAAAGGTCGCCAAAGAACTAAAAAAATCGCCCAAAACTAAAAAAAATCACCGAAACTGAAGAAAATGCCAAAACTAAAAAATCGCTTAGATTAAAAATAAATTTTAATAGAAATATGCATTGCAAAAAAAACAAAGAAAAAATCTTCAAAAACGAAAAAAACCGCCAAAAACCGGAAAATATCGCCAAAACTAAATAAGCGCCCAAACTAGAAATTCGCTAAAACTAAAAATATGAAAAAACTGAAAAATTTACCAAACCTGAAAAAAACACCAAAATTAAAAAAAGCTTCAATATTAAAAGAATCGCTAAAAACCGAAAGAAGCGACAAAAAGAAATAAGCGCCGTATAGAACCCTTCGTGTGTGAGTCAAATTCGTACTTTACTGAATTGATTTAAATTAGAATTCTCAACGTCTGATTAATGGCTTATTTTTGTAGCGTGGCGAGATGGAAGAGCAAAAACCTTGATATCTGACTCTGATCAGCAGACTATGCTTTCTGATGTCTCTACGAGGTTCTAGATTTCGCTTGATACCTAAATTATCCGTAAATTTTTAAGGTATAAAAAGATCTTTTAGTATCTTATTGGCTTATTATGGAAAACACTGAAAACTCCTCTTTATTAACAAAGATCACTAGTTATTTCAGTGAAATAGCAGCTGTTACTTATTACTTGCTATTGGCAACACAATTCCCAGAAGCTGATTTTATAAATAAGCTTCATTTGATATCCATTATCGTGCCATTTCTTTATACCTCTTTTGCATTAAAATTTTGCCAATGTCTGCTATTATCTCATCTTGCTGCTGCGCTACAAAGAAGAAAAAAAAACATGCACTTGCATGTCTTTGTCTTAAAACAATTGCCAAAGGAAAATTATGAACACAATAGGTGGAGTTCAAAGTAGAGTGATATATTGTTAGGAAATAAAGACATTTTAATTTAGTGTTCGAAGAATAAAATGCTTAGCCAAAAAACTTCAATTGTATTGAATGTAAATTGGAATTTTATAATTCAAGTTGACCTTGCGCGGAATAAGAACTATACATGCAAGAGGGGCAACTTGCTTTAAGCAAAAAATAAAAATAATCTGTCACTATATTTATTGTATTCTGGTAGATTTCAGTCGGTTACCGGTAACCCTCACTAAGCGCTAAGATAGGAATCTTCAAATTTATATTAAAAAAAATTTAAATGATATATCATCGTAACTTTTTATTCGTTTGAAAGTCTTATTGATGTGGAGTTCCCCGGGAAATACATGATTTCGAGGGCATTAATTTTTTCCAAAAAGAAAAGCCTCCTATTCTAAACATTGGACTAGAGAAATAAAGGGTGAGAGAGAATTGCGAATTTTCGAAATCTGCTATTGCGTTTCCAAATATTTTATTTAACCTAAAAGTTTGTAAATGTTTTCGTAAAATAGGGAAAAAAGGAATAGGAAAAAAGTACCTGAAAATTGTTATTCAGAATTTCGCATAAATGTCTGCCGGTAGTTTGTTGAGTGGGGCGCATCCGAAGTCTCCAATTTGAATTTGATCATTGGCAAAGGTTAGGTCGGCTTTGACGTACGCTGTGGGTTATCTGGCTTATTCGCTTAGACCGCGGCTTAAGAAAAATTCTGTAGAAAAACTCTAAATGGTTCAAAGCGCACAATCTCGGTAGCTGTAGCACGATTCACTAATTTTTTTTAACGATAATCGCATCGTTAAAATAATTTTAACGAAAATTTATCGAATTTGCAATTCAGTAACATTTTTAACCATATTCGCTATAGGTTAATATCAGCTGTGTCGTTATTTAAGCGACAATAGTTTATGTGCTGTTAATCTCATCGACAAAAATCAACAGAAAATATCAGGTGCGTACTATCGTTAAAAAGAAGTTACAGATTCACACAATCGCTATCGCAAGCGACAAAATGTATAGACATAAATTACGATTGTCGGATCGTTAAAAGTTACTGAATCGCACTACTGGTTTGTGATCATCAGGCATTCAGATCGTTCTTGCAGATTGTCCTATGTGGCATGAGCTGAATATCCATGACAGTGACTTGTTCAAGATTCTTTGGATGCTCTCGCATTTTATGTGAGTTGTTATCGTGCCAAATAAATTTTTTTATTTGTTGACGTACCCATTCATACAAAAATGGGACTAATGATGATGACGAACGTTTTGCGGAACATTGCCCTAACAGAATACCTTTCACATTGAATTGTTAAGACAGACTGAATAAATGACACCCGATGCGACAGATCTAGCTTCATCTGCCTAAAGTATTCTCTTGATCAACTGCCATAGCTCTGAAGTCCACATTGGAGGCTTCATTAAATTCATCGTCACTTTAAATTAACTTGAATCCAAAAGACCATAGATGAGAAATCTTTTTGTTCAGAATTTTGAGGTCAAACCAGTGGAATGGTACTGGTACTACGGCCTCCTACAGCTTAGCTGCTGATCTGCTTCTGGGGATTTAAGGTATCATTACTCTAGTATCGCGACTACAATCATAGTGACTGAAAACCATTGGTGAACTTCGTTTTGATATTACTTGGTTTAATTTTTTTATGCTTGTTAGCGTCAAAGAAGTCTTGAATTGTGCCTGGATAGGGACTTCGTTCCAGGGCCTCGTATTAAGACAGACACTGCATTCGCTAATTGGTGAGGTTTTCTTCGGGAGATATACTGACTTCCAAACGTCAATAGCTTTGTCTTCGAACAAAGTGTAGTGTTTCGTAGCACTGCAGTACGAAACATTGAGAATGCAAACACCTTCAAAACGTCGTCGGCAAGTATTAAAAAAGGCGCAACAACATGCAATCAGCGCATAGATTTATTTCAAACTTGATGCTCATAGTAACAATGTTTTGTTGTAACTTTGTGTCTGTAGACGATATAAATACCGCATCCAAAAGTCCATAAACTTTCCACTGATACGTTTTGGAAGATAGCCAAGTACCTAGTAGTTGTAAGCGTGGTGTTGGCTGAAGTAGTTAGCATATTGACTATTAAACTGAGAGCCCTGGGTTCGTGCCCGGGCTCCTACAGTCATTAAAAAAATAGCACCAAGCATTTTTCTGTTGTGCACTAGTGCACAGAGCGCCCTCCTTCTTCGGTATCGCGTAGCGGAATCATCGGCGAAGTAAACTATCCAATAAAATGACTACTAAACACAGCTTTGAAAACTTTAATACGACTCATTGGCACGAGAAGCGCTGCAACTCTGATTTGTTAAAAAAAACCTGAGAAAAAGCAGAGTTGTAAAAGAATGAAGCTTCCCTCTATCTCTTTCTTCACCACCTGTATTCTCTCACACTATCCCTTTCGTAGAGAAGTTAACATCTAGTAGTAGTAGTATTCATTTATTTCCTGAGTTTTACTTCTATTAAAAAAAAGCAACCACACACAGCCCTAAGTGTTATGTCGGTGGAAAGCAAAGAATAGCGTTGTTTATCAAAAAATACTGCTGGGAAAAGGATTTTATATGTCCAGAGTTGGACCAATGCTAGTTTTGGCTCAAACACGATTAACCAGATATATTTCTAGAAGTTATTATTATTTAATAAATGCTGCTTCTTATATTGGCAAAAGATACCGATATTGGGGAATGTCTTACAGATTGCTCTACCGTGTTGTAAAATCACTGTTATTTATTAAATCCCTCGCACTAGGGCCACTTCTCGTTCACCTCTAAGAAAGTACGAGATTAGATGGCTCAAGGCACTCCATAAAGACTCAAAGTCAAGGATAACTCTGTTCAAAGATTGCAACCTAAGAGTGCCTTCCAAGTCACATTTCTTGTTAAGCGTATTGGACAGTAGGGAACGCTTAAAAGTTCAACCAGTTTAAAGAAAACCAAGTATCACTATCATGGGAACTACCCAAGTTAATCTTAGACACATTTCTCCAAGTACATAGAACTAATTGGATTTTTCTATTAAGTATAAAAATATCGGTAATCACATATTCCATAAAGAATTAATTAATTCATCTCTTTGCAAAATTGCTCTCAGTTTGAGTTAAAAACTTAAGGTTTGGCTCACGATATCGGCAGAGAAGGTTCGATCAATAAAAAGAAAATTTGTTTCTGTTTTCAACGTTTTCTCTCGACATCTTGGGACAAATTGTATGTCTCTCACCTTTTTAATTTAAAAATTGTGTAATCTGTGTAACACTTTAAACCCAAAAATTAATCTTTCATCTGTCAGTTAAGTGAATCTCAAAAAAAAAAATTAACAAACACAACATTCGAACCGATGCTTGTCAAATTGAGTTTAAAATTTAGTCTTTTACGTTCTATTTTTGTGAATCTAAGATTAGTTGGGAGCTAGTACTGCGTTAAATTACAGCATATTCCTTGTAGTGGCCTCTATTAATTTTTTAAATAAATAAGTTCATTTCTTGGAAACCAAATAAAATTTTACTTCCCTCCCTTATTAACCTCTTTTTTTCATTTCTTGTTTAATTTTAGTATTTTTTTATTCCTTGAATAAAATGCTGTTCATGCCATTCAGCCAAAAAATCTCTCTAAGCTTATTACTTTGTTCTACATATCCTTGTGTGCCAATCTTTTGCAAGACTTTAAAAGTGTTAGCAAAAAATAAAAAGTAAAGCACAAACCTTGGCAATAAAATTCAGCCTAATCACTTTCACTTATTTAACGTTTTGCCCGGAAATTCTTGGCTGATTGTCTGGCTTGGCTTTTGGGTGTCAAAGCGAAATTTGTATGAAGAAAGTAAAAGAAAAGACACAAAATAAAGTACATACAAGTATCGAGGTTTTTTTTTTTTTTTTTTGGTTACCTTAAGAAAATTATTTAATATTTAAGAATGTTTGAGAAAAATCTGACATACCATGTTCAAAGAAAAACCTTACCATTAATTTGTTAATAAAATCAAGCGTTTTTTATTTGCATGCTGTTATTTTATATGATAAAATTTTTTGAACTCATGTTTTGACAATGCCTCAGGTGCAAAGAAATTGAATAAGTGAAAGCAGAGAGTCTGAAACTGTTTAGAAAAAGCAAAGTTTCAAATAAGATGTGCAGATTTAGATTATCTTAATTTGAGCTTGCTCAACCTGAAAACTCTGAAAAGTATGTTTGAAAGTATTAACCACAATAGAAGTCTGCTTAGACATCTAACTGATCTTCCGTAGAAGTTGCAACTTCAGCGTTTTGTCTTCTCAATAAAATTTTGTTCCATCGTATTGCCTGGTGCTATGCGTTGGTGCTCCTCCCCGATGGCGTAGATCACGCTTCACTTGTCACGCCACGTTCTGCGTTTAACTCTCTTGTCCAGTTGCTGGGATTGTGTTTGCAAATTTAGCTTGTCGGAACGTGTCTTCGCCATGTTAAGGTTTGCTGTGAACTGCTTTCTTCCATCCATTCTTTCCTTTATTGTACTTTTTTTTTAAGAGAAATAACACTCAGGCAATTATTACTAGGTGTTACCTTCTTTAGGAAAGGGATAGTGATAGAGAAGACAGGCGGTGAAAGAAGAGACAGAGAAGAGCTTCATTATTTTACAACTACTTTTTTAGAAGGTTGTTTTTATCGTTCCGTACACCAAAGGTGAAAAGGAACCCTATTGTTTTCGCTACGCTGTCCGTCTGTCCGTCACACGGTATTTTCTCAGGAACCGTAAGAACTACGGACCTGAAATTTGGACACAGTATGTAGAACCTTGGCCGCTACAACAACAAATACATGAGAATTAAAAATTAAAGGGTGTTCCAAAACGAGCAACGAAAAATGTTAAAATCCCATGTAATATACATACAATTGTATGAACATATGTATATTGAAACTTGAAATTTGTAAAATTAGTGTATTTTTATACAGACTACAACAATTAACACTAAAATTTAAAAAAATTTAAATTAAAGGGTGGTCCATCGGTTAATGCAATTTTGACTATGTAATTTTGACAATTTGCTATATCTTGGAAACCGTAAGAGGTAAACACTTGAAATTTTCAAAAACGGTAAAACTAAAAAAACCGAAAATTATAAAATTGCCAAACCAAAAAAAAATCGCCAAAAATTAAAAAAAATCGCAAAAATTAAAAAAAAAATTCTAACACTAAGATAAATAGCCAAATTCGAAAAAATCGCCAAAATGAAAAAAAAGCGCCAAAATGAAAAAAAGCCATAAATCGAAAAAAATCGCAGAAACGCGAAAATGTCGCCAAAACTAAAAAAAAAAAAAAATTAAATAAAAAAAATCGCAAAAATGAAAAAAAAAATCGGCAAAATAAAAAAATCTCCAAAATGAAAAAACGCTAAAAATCGAAAAAAATCGCCAAAACCGAAAAACTGCAAAAACAAAAAAAACCGAAAAGATCCCAAAAACGAAAAATAAATGCTAAAACTATATATTATATAGGATAAAGTTTGTATTAACAGCCTGGCCCACGATATCGACAACGTTCGACTTGTCGCACACTTACATTTGAAACAACAACAAAATATTAAAATTTGTTTTTGTTTTGAATGTAAGTGTGCGACAAGTCGAACGTTGTCGATATCGTGGGCCTGGCCCTAAATTACATATCTAGTGTTCGTACGGAACCCTTCGTGCGCGATTCAGAGTCGCACTTTACTGAATTTTTTAATAATTTTAGTAATTCATATTAAATTTGTTGTGGTTATTAGCCAATTTATCGGTTATTTTACTGCGCCCATAATTCTGCTACTTAACGAAGAAGGACGCTCTGATGTTACATGAGGCGAGCTGCTTTGTTTCTCCTATGTAAGCAGATGACGAGGTTGCCAACCAGCTCTCAGTTCCCAGGTAGGTTCCAACATTCAATGTAACAAAACAATTAAAACTGACAAACTTAACGCACTGCATATCACAAACACATTTTTTTTATAGTTATGGTAGTTACCTGAAAATAAATGTTGACCATATCCCTCACATCTACTGGCCGATACTGCTTTTTAGGGCTCCATAACATCTGTCTCCTACCCATACATCAGGGTGATTCTCATGTCAGGCGTTAAGTGAATGTCTTAAGGCTTTTGCATAAGTAAATGTAAACGGATCTAAAGTTTTTTACATAATACTTTTAATAAAATTTTTTAAAACTTCGAAACTCGATTTGGGAACCTGTTCCTACATAATAAGGCTTATATGTAAGTATATAAAACAAAATCCTTTAATGAAATTAAAACATCAAAGTGATAAAAAGTTTGAACCGCAAAAACTCCATGAAAACGAAAAAAAAATATGAAAAAGTAGTCAATGAGTAGAGTGAAACCATCAACTCCAAGCGTTACAGCGAACATCACAAAGAAACGCGTTCAAACAAATTAATTTTAAAACACGCCAACGCCAAAAAGAAGAACTTATTAAATGGAATTTCACAAAAGATCAAAAGACATCACAAAAGTTATGAAAAAATGACAAATTAAACAAATGTATACGTGCGCACACACACACACACACAACTCTCTTTCTCTCACTCATTCTCCCTTCTTGTACGACAAATGTTAGGAACACAACTGGGACGACGTTGTGTGAAGCACAATAACGACGAATTTACTCAGCGATTTCAGCTCTTATAATTGATAAAGTTGGTTATTGTCAGTGTGACCATATAGCCTATTTTGGGCTAAATTTAGCTCATTTCTTCTGGATTTAGCTTTAACATTTTCATTTAGCTCTTATCTTATTTTTTAGCTTTTTTAAAAACTGATTTAACTTTTTTATCCTTTTTCAATCCAAATTGCGTGTTCTCTAAAAATGTTATAAGGACATACGTGATTTAGCTTAATTTTATTTTAAAATCTGGTCACACTGGTTATTGTGTATGTAAAGGGAGTGAGAGAGAATAATGTTTTTTCTTCGTTAGCCGGCGTACAAAATAGAAATAAATCTATCTCAGGGTTCGTCACGCACGACGAATTACGTTCTACGGCGGTGTTGTGTTCATTTTCATATGAACAAATGTGTTTTATTTTTTATGACGAAATTTCGCACCGAAGAATTCGTCGTTCGTCCCAATTGTGTTCCTGGCAAAACGCATAAAAAGGCAGTGCAGCCAGATTAGTGGATTTGTTCCCAAAATTGGGATTTCGCCTCTTTTCATTTTGACCTCTAATTAACATCACTTTTTCTTATATTTCATCTTAATAAAATATTTACATTTTATGGAATTTCTTCTACTTTTACAGATTATTTTAAAATAGTATTCGCACTTAATCTATTTAATTTGTATGTATCAGGATCACAATTAATCGTGGATGTAGACAGTAAATAATTTAATACTGGCAACAGCGTTGCTATTTTTTTTCCTAAAAAAACCTTCAAGTCGAACAAAAAAAAATCATTTGTTTAAATAAAGCTCTAGTTAATATAATATAATAACTCTAGTTATTCTAAGAAGCTTGGGGTAAAGGTTCCCTGATCGTCTGCATTAGCAACAATGAAATCCGCATAAAATCCAGCTAAACCCCTCAATAATCAATTTCAATGTATTTTTAATAAGAAAAATATTTTACTTAATAAGTAAAATATTAATTTGGGATTATTAGTGCGTTTAAAAAAAAATTTAAACTGAAATTGCAACAATTCCCATGAAAAAAACACCAAAAAAAATTTTTTTTTCATTAAAAATCTTGTTTTGAGTGATTTAACTAAAAATATATAATAAAAATTCAAGAAAAATGTATTTTGTTTCAAATGAACTAACAAACGTAAACGTAAGTAACACCAAATATTTACTGAATAGAACTGAATAGAATGTGCGTATAATTCATACTTTTGATGAAGAAAAGAAGGAAATATGTCAGTACTTTAGTAAAAAGAACCTTACTTAAATAATATACTAAAAGCACCAAATATCATATTCTTAAAAAACTTATTTTTAACAAAGGAATCTTTTAGTCTTATTAACATCCCGAAAAACTTCGAAAATAAGATAAATCTTCACACATGGTAACGCTGAGTGGCAATCAAACTATTTAAAGAAGATGGCAATGTCACAAAAATATATATGTACATAGGCAATGCCGTTTTTGCAACTAAATCGAGTTTCAAGTTTAAGGCTTAAACACATTCACCACAGCAAGCTACCGACTGCCAAACGTCAAGGATAGCATACAGATGTTTCTATGAGACTGCTTATTTTGACAAAGCAAGAGGCTACAGCTTGTTGTCCGTGCTATATTTTGTCGTTGTTGTCAAATTAAACTAATCACCCCTATCGTGAACAGTTTTTTTTTCTTCAAAATATTTTCCCTTTTCCCCTAATGGCAATCGTGAATAGTTTTTCCCTAGAAATGTGTTCCCTTTTTTTTGACTCCCCTTATCGTGAGTAATATTTTTCACTTGGATTTTTTTTTCACTTTTCTCTTGGTTTTGTTCACTTTATTTTTGCACACGAACTGAGTCAATACAGCGCGTTATTTCACTATTAAACTTGAAAATAATACAAATAATTATTTTTAGGACAGTTATGAGTAAATAATGTCCACGATTTTTTCCAAAGCACATAAAATATTTTGAAAACACAACTTTAAAGTTAAAAAGTTTCATTTGGAACCTAAGCTTTCGGTATTTCTTATTATTAAATTTTACTTTATCTGATTTTCAATTAACTTTTAAGGTTTACAAATCTTCTTCCGTTTTTTACATTCACTACGAAGTAATAGCGTGAACAAACGTTCCCTTGAAGTTCTCGATAACAAAATTCCCTTAATGGGCAATGAAAATGTGAAAAAATTTCACATTTTATTCACGATAGGGGTGAATTTATATTTTTGATGGCTACAAATCAAGAAGAGTTTTGACAATATAGCAAAATATGTATTAATGTCCTGCACAAGACCATTTACAATACCTTTCAAGACGAGAGATTTTTCAAATGCTTTACTACAGCGAAATATTCTAAAACAAACGCTTAACAACACTGTTGGCAAGACAACCCAGCAAACAAAATGCAACGAAATCGTTCAGAGTTCATAACGACTTTCTGCACAAGTTGCCGATTTCGGGACTGATTTCGTCTCGAAGTCGACACGAAAAATATATGAAGTGGTTGACACGAGTTCTATAAGAATTGTCGGGGGAAATTCCCTTAACTTCACAGATAGATCTATCTGATATCTGAACGATGTCTGATGTTATTTCCTAGGGAATTTCTGGATTTCCTTCTGATATTTCCAATCGATGTCTGACAGAAATCGTACTTGTAGTCGTTTAAAATTCGCATAGTTTTTGGGACAGTTTGTACAGATATATGCCAGAAATCTGACAATAAATCGTTTTTATTTCTGAAATGAGTGCCGACAAATCGTGCAGATTTGTGGAAGAAATCTGGACAAAAATCGTTGAAAACTCTGAAACTTTTGGCGATTTATCGTAGAAAAGTCTGACAGAAATCTGACATTAAATCTTCAACATTTTCAGATTGAATAAATCAGATTTTTGTCTATACGAAAAAAATTTTTATATGAATTGAGACGAGTTTAATTGCCTGAATAGAAAAACTCGACCGATATTTCTATTTATAAAAATGAAAATGAATATAAGACGTAAAATTTATAGTTTGAATTTCTTTAATTTTAATCCTTTTTTTATTTCATTTGGTATTATTATCTTTAATTTATGATGTTTCCCAAAATATTGAAAAATGCGTGTTGTATGTTTAAAAGTTATATATATTTATATTTCTGAAAATTATTATTTCATTTGCTGCACAAATATATTTTTTAAACTTATCTAATAATAAAAAAAAACAAGGAATTGTAACCATTGAAAAAACAAACATAAATATCTTAATTCGATTTAAAAAAATACAGAGTCCAAAAAGTTTTATTGATTGAATATACAGGGTGGGCCAAAAGAAACCAAGGGGTGTAAAAGTTTAATAACTTTTTTGTTTATTAACTTTTTTTATTTTTTCTTTTAGATTATATAATATACAAAATGGAAATTTTTTTACACTAAGTATGAAAAATGATGTCTTAAATGACCACCGTTTTCAGCTTCGCACTGATGGGCTCTTTTTAGAGCATTTTCCATAACATCTTTCAAAACTTGTGGCTGTAGCGTTCGAATTTCTGCAACAATGTTTGCCTTGAGTTAAAGGATTGTCTCTGGCTTGTTCACATACACTCGCTCCTTCAAAAAACCCCAAAGAAAATAGTCAAATCTGGCGATCGCGCTGGCCAAATAATTTCCGAATTTCGAGAAATTATTCGCTCTCCAAAAATTTGACTTAAAAGTGCCATTGTGTCTCGGGCAGTATGGGCAGTGGCTCCGTCCTGCTGAAACCACATACCAGGTCTGTTTTCAAGAGCAGGACGTAAAAAATTTTCTATCATAAACCGATACCGCTCTCCATTTACGGTTACAGCACTTCCATCTTCATTCTCGAAGAAGTAGGGCCCAATGACATTTTCAGATGTGATCCCACACCATACTGTACACCTGATGGGGTGCAATTGGCGTTGATGAATGGCTCTTGGATTTTGAGAACCCCAGAACCTACAGTTCTGCTTATTAACAAAGCCATTCAAATGAAAATGAGCTTCATCACTCATAATCAAATTTTCAATAAAGTTGATTTCATTTATTCATTTCTTATTTTCTGATTTTCATTTATTATTTTCATTCATTATAAATTCTCCAAGTGTTGTCTATATAATCTGAAAGAAAAAATAAAAAAATTTAATAAACAAAAAAGTTATTAAACTTTTACACCCCTTGGTTTCTTTTGGCCCACCCTGTATTATTTCATACATATTTTTTATTACTATTAGTTTATTTATTATTATTCAATTTAATTATTATTACCACATTTATTATTAAACACTTTATGTTTTTAGCAAGTCTTCTCTCTCCAAATTCACTTGATACACTGCTGTGAACGACGATTATTAAAATGTTTTCTTTTCTTCAAATTGGATACTCCCGTTAGACACATTAAACTGTTGTTGTAAACAATGATCAAACAAAGAATTGAAAAAAACTTCGAACTTTTGATCCGAGTTCTTTACGAAATCTTGCAGATATTTCTGCACAAGCAAAACATAAAAACCATTGTAAAATCTATCACCAGTCTGTAAGCTTTCGTGCAGATATTTCTTAAAAAATGAATATGAAAAATTCCTCCGAGGTTTCTATCTGAAGGCTGAACGAAATCCTGCAGACATTTCTGCATAAGCAAAATATAAAATTCCTCGAAATTTCGTTAACAATTTTTAACGAACTCTGTACGATATGTCGAAAGACTTACGAATTTGTACAGAATTGTCTTATATCAGACAAAATCTGTAAGTCTGGTTGGCTGGGAAACAACTGAAAGAACCCTACAAGAAGACTACTAGTCAATTGACTAGTCATTTGACTAGTAGCGATAGCCGACACTTCGGTCACAGTCCCCAGTTAGTTTATTAGGGGCTTGGTGAAAAAAATGACCAAAACATTTGTGTACGTGTGATTTTTTATCTCTCTCTAACTTATTAATTTCACTAAATTAAAACACATATATCTAAACTGCTTACTCTGCTTCTTTTTTGCCAGTCACTGATTACATAAGCACTGGTAAACTATGACTAATCAATGTTTACATAGAGACTGGTCAACTGTTACTAGTCAATGTATACGTAGAAACTGGTAAAATGTAACTTTTAAATAAATAAATATAATTTTATGTTATTTCAATAGTTTTTATTATAAGAAAATAGAGAAATAAATAAGTAATATGCATATACATATATATAAATTATATATATATATATATATAAATATTATTATTATTATTATTATTATTATTATTATTATTATTATTATTATTATATATATATAAATACAATTTAAAATATACGATCCTATGTGGTACCAGTCAAGTCTTCTTCACACTTTTCTCCAGCTCCAATACACCTTGCTTTTTGTGAACAGTTTTTTTTTCTTCAAAATATTTTCCCTTTTCCCCTAATGGCAATCGTGAATAGTTTTTCCCTAGAAATGTGTTCCCTTTTTTTTGACTCCCCTTATCGTGAGTAATATTTTTCACTTGGATTTTTTTTCACTTTTTTCTTGGTTTTGTTCACTTTATTTTTGCACACGAACTGAGTCAATACATCGCGTTATTTCATTATTAAACTTGAAATTAAATGTTAAGAGCTACAAATAATTATTTGTAGTTATGAGTAAATAATGTCCACGATTTTTTCCAAAGCACATGAAATATTTTGAAAACACAACTTTAAAGTTAAAAAGTTTCATTTGGAACCTAAGCTTTCGGTATTTCTTATTATTAAATTTATCTGATTTTCAGTTAAGTTTTAATGTTTAAAAATTCTCTTCCCGTTTCTTACATTCACTACGAATTGATAGCGTGAACAAACTTCCCCATGAAGTTCCTGATAACAAAATTCCCTTCATGGGTAATGAAAATCTCATGGAAACAAAAATTTCACATTTTATTCACTATAGGGTTGAATTTATATTTTTGATGGCTACAAATCCAGAACAGTGTTGGCAATATACCAAAATATGTAAATCAAATGTGTGTTCAAAAAAATTTTGTTTTTGGAAAAAAAGGAAAGTTACAAAATTTTAATACTAATTATAAAAAAATTATATTTCTTACAAAATGCATATTATGATAATTCTCGAAATGCCAAAAATTTGAGAAAATGGCAAAAATTCGCAAAAAGTTGCTAACAGCGGAATGATAACAAAATGTAATATTATTTTAAAATAGGCAAAACTGTTAAGAAACTGAAAAATAAGCAAAAAGTCAAAAAAAGTTTTATCGCGAACTTTGCAAACAATCGCGAGAACTTGCATAATTTTAAACAAGACAAAAATAGCAACAAAAAAAACTGTGAAGAATGTTAAATATTAGATGAAAATTGTGAAAATGGCGGAAATATGCAAAGATTATATATCTGTGGCAATAAATAATAATGGCTTAAGTTGACATAAGTGTTTTTTTTTTATTTTATTACATATTCTTATTCTCTTCGTCAAGATCTTTTACTCAACTAAATTTCAATTAAAAAATGTCATTATTAATAAAACTATACGAATTTATATTTTAACTTAAGTCTTCTTGGAAAATAATACGTAAGCTATACAGTAGTTTTGATTTAGCTGCGTTTTGTTTAAGTGCACTTTGGACTTAACTGCCTGAAATGATAAATTTTTGTCACTATTCTTTAAAATCCCATACAAATTCGTTTTTTAAGTGCACTTTCTATACCTGTACATTTGAGATAAGTACCCTAAAATTTTAGGAATTTTGAAAGATTTTCATACAAAAAATCAATGTTAGCTGCACATTGACTTAACTGCACAAAATATATTTTTTCTGTAATTATTGTTCAAAATCCTTTTTTAAGTGCACTTTGTATACCAGCGCATTCAACATATTTTTTGGCAGTTTTAAATTATTTTCATATAAAATATTTGAGTTAGCTGCGCACATTAAAAAAATGTTGCCACATAAGTATGCAACCATGTATGTGTATAAAACTGAAGTAAAAAATTGTATACCTGCACATTTAGGCAGGTAAGTGCATTTAAGATAACAGCATTTTTGACTTATCTGCACAAAAAGTCGTGCAAATTTGATTGTGCAGCTAAGTCAAAATTACTGTTACATCTTACCTCAACTAAATTTTTTTTGTTCGGTAGCTGCATCAATATTAAAATATTTGAGCATAAAAACTTGTATACACTTAAGTTCAATAACTAACATCCCACACAAATTATTTTCCATTTAAAAAAAAAAAACGTATACATATTTAACTAAGCTTTTAAAAAATTATCTTATCTCAGGTTTTCCGCATTTTTCAATTTAACCTAAAGCACTTATCTCGACTTACCATCAATAAAAATTATTTTCCCTTTCAATATAATAGCTTACACGCAAAGAAAAAATATGGTTGAGGCAACCATAATCAACCAGCAACATACTATGATTGAATTATATGGTTGCAGTCAAATCATATTATTGTTAATAGGAAAGCAAACTTTAATTATATTATTATCTGAGTTAATAATAATATTATCTACAAAAACAATAAACTTTGTTACAACTAATCTTAGTATTGTAAATATGACAACACTATTGTAAGATGTGACTAAAATATAATTGAGACTCACCATACCATGATCTAATATTATATTAATATTGTTAAATACGACCGCAGTATTATTTAATGTAATAATACTATTTTGTTTTTTAATCACATTTTTATTGCAGAAACAGCTGTGTGTTAAATTCGAAATAAAAATAAATTAATATTATTGACATAAAATGTATATATAGAAATGTATTCTTACACGACATACAGACATGTCTGTATGAAGAGATACACAAATGTTTATATATTTTTATTGGCCAACCATTTTGTTTATATTTTATTTATCTATAAATTTATTTAACACCACCCGTGCACTACCGATAGCTTACAAACGAAATACCGAACTGACAGATGTTTCTGAAAAAGACTTTTTTAAAAACTTAGCATAGTATGGTTTTGGATAACATTATATTGTTATTTACATCATAATATTTTTAAATAATAATACAAATTATGTTGTAGTCATAAATTTTTAACAAAACTGTATTGTTAAACTCTAACCATATCATACTTTTTTATGGATGTGATAATGTAATTATTAAATTCAAACATTACTCTGTTTATCGTAACGAAATAAATGTTTAAAATAACAATAACTAGTTTTCAACGACCACACATTTATTTCAGAGAACATAATATTGTTTTCTCAGTCATTCTACAACCATATCTTTTCTTTGCGTGTAAGTGCACTTTAATTTTTATTTTTCTAACAATGGATTTTTTCATAACATCTTAACTAAAAAACAGCGAATATTAACTAATAAAACGTTTTCTTTTTTTATAAAATTAACAGTTTTGTTCTAAATAGATGTGCAGCTTTTTCGGAGGCTAAAAATTTTATATAAAAACCAAAGACAATTAATTTTAGACAAAACCCTTAATATCTCAAAACATGACTTAAGCCATTATTATTTATTGGCGCAGATATATTATTAATATTATTAAAAAAAAAATTCGTGAGAAGTTGCAAAATTGTAAGCAAGCCCTAAAATTTATTAGAAATCGCCAAAGCCGTTAAAAATAAAAAAAGGTTTGTAAAAACGCGAGGAAAAATCGCTAGTTAGCAAAACATTACTAAAGAAATTACTAAACCTGTAAATAGTAAAATTCGCAAAAAAAAATATTCACTCCTATCGTGAATAAAATGTGGAATTTTTGTTCCCATGAGATTTTTTTGAAATGAAGGGAAATTTGCAATCGTGAATTTCATGGGAAGATTTATTCCCGTTATCAATGCGTAGTAAATGTAAAAAAGTAAGGTTTGTAAATCAAACAAATTAAGTTTAATAATAAGAAATACATACATATATTTTGGATTTTAAATGAAATGTTTTTAAGTCTAAAGTTGTGTTTTTAAATATTTTAGGTGACATGGAAAAAATTCTTTAGAATACCACAGTCATACAATTTACTACATGTGAACCAAAGAGATTCATGTTCAATGAAAAAAGATGTTGCAAGTTATTATTGTTATTAATCGTGGACATTATTTATTGATCTTGTACTAAAAATAATTATATATATATCTGTTAAAATATAATTGCAAATATAATATTGAAATTACGCAGTGTATTAATTCAGTTCGCCTGCAAAAAAAAATTCATGTCAAAAATTATTCACGATTGCAATTTGAGGAAAAGGGAAAATATTTCGGGGGAAAAACTGTTCACGATAGGGTGATTAAAAACAATTGATTTTGTTTCTATATTTTTGAATAAACTATTTTATTTTTATAAATATGAAATATTTGAAAGCGACACACACAGAAAAAATTACCAATGTAAAATCACCATGCCAAAAGGTTGATTCAACTTCATTAAAATCACATTAATTCTACAAGAAATAATATGCTGTTTGAGTGTGTTGGTGTTTATTTACTTTGTTCATAGCTGCAATACACTTTTGTGCTTGGTTGTGTAGATTGCCGACAAAGTGCTGCTGGCTGGTAGGCAGTGTACTAGTCTTGCAGTCGGAGGATCGCAGGTTCAAATCCTTGAGTCAAGTCAAAATATTTTGTTTTTTTTTTTAATTAAAACTAAAACTTTTTAAATTAATTGTATGTTAAATGATAAGAAATAATGTTAAAATATAATATAATTCATGATGGTACATATTTAGTCCATATTTACACTATGCAAGTCTTATTGCTAATTTGATTAGTTTATTAGGGGAGAGAGACGGGGGGAAAAGAAACGTTGCTGTTCCCCTCGTCTCTCTCTCCCTGAAACTAATCAGCTTACCAATAAGACTTGCACAGTGTGATTTGGGACTTAGTGTGTATCTTAAGAATATTTAAAGTTCTTGTGGCTGCACGTTAACTACCACGCGATGAGTTCCGAGTTCAAATCTTGGCCGGGGAATCCAATTTAATTTATATAAAAATATGTTTCTGATGTCTGTGTCAACCAGACGTAAGTTAAATAATTAATAAAATACAATTACTACATTAAATTAAATTCATGTTGATCTAACTTGAAATAACTTTGATTCAACATTAGTCTTCATTTTGATTTTAACAGTACGTAAATGTTAATTCAACGTGAAATAAAGTTATTTCAAAAGGAAAAATTTTCTTTGACAATTACTATAAATCATGTTAAATTAACATGAAACACATGAGAAGCAAAATCATTGCCGAAAAATATTAGATTAACCTTGTTTTAGTAGATTTTAAGTTGAAATTTTTCTGTGTGCACCAAAGAAATATATATTTATAATTCAATATTAGGTTCTTATGTTCTGTTGGCGTTTTCAAAATAATCAAGTAGCTGGATACCAAGCAACATTTGTGGCCAACTGCACTTATAGTCGTGTAGCCTGCTTTTTAGGGTTCCGTGCACCAAAGGTGAAAAGGAAATTTGGACAGAGTATGTAGAACCTTGGCCGCTACAACAACAAATACATAAGAGTTTAGAATTAAAGGGTGTTCCAAAACGAGCAACGAAAAATTTTAAAACCCCATGTAATATACATACAATTGTATGTACATATGTATGTATATTGACACTTGAAATTTGTAAAATTAGTGTATTTTTATGCAGACTACAACTCAAATTTAAAATTAAAGGGTGTTCTATCAGTTAATGCATTTTTGACTATGTAATTTTGACAACTTGCTGTATCTTGGAAACCGTAAGAGGCAAGCTCTTGAAATTTTCAAAAGCGGTAAAACTAAAAAATGTCAAAATTATAAAATCGCCAAATCGAAAAAAATCGCCAAAAATTTAAAAAAAATCGCCGGAACGAAAAAATCCCAAAAAAAAATCTAACACTAAAATAAATCGCCAAATTCGAAAAAATCGCCCGAATAAAAAAAAAATGCCAAAATGAAAAAAACGCCAGAATTGAAAAAAAACGCCAAAACGCGAAAAAGGCTCAAAAAATTAAAAAATTGTTTATATGAATAAAATAGCCATAATAAAAAAATGACCAAAATTAAAAAAAAATCGCCAAAATTAAAAAACGCCAAAAACCGAAAAAAATCGCCAAAACGTGAAAAAAGTGTCAAAACTAAAAAACGCTTTAAACCGAAAAAAAGTCAAAAACGAAAAAAATGGCATAATTATATTTTATGTAGGCTAAAGTTCGTATTGAATTACATATCTAGTGTCCGTAAGGAACCCTTAGTGCGCGGGTCAAAGTTGCACTTCACTATATTTATTTATTATTTATAATTCAATATTAGGTTCTTATGGTTCTGCTGCCGTTTTCAAAATAAACAGGTAGCTGGATACCAAGCAACATTTGTGGCCAACGACACTTGTAGTCGTGTTGCCTGCTGTCATCTATGCATAATTCATAATAATAATATAATAATAATAATAATAATATGTGCGGTTCAAAACAATCTCCTTATACTTTGTCAAAAAATTAAAAGAGTTCCATCAAATTGGTTAAATGTGTTTGCCATTCACTGAATTCTGTCGAATTTTTTGTTATTTCTCGTCCTCTCCGTTTGCGCGAACGCTAAAGTACAAACAAATATTCGATATAACTAATTTAAACGTATACAAATAATACAAATATTATCTTATGGAAATGCTGTGTAAAGAGTGTCATTTTAAAATGATATCAAACAACAATATTGACAAAATATTTTAGCATTTTTCTTTTGAAATGGGTAATTTTTTGGGAACATGACGTTTTAAATTGGGGACAAGAGGCAAAATTTTTCTGGCAGCACTGCAAAGAGGTAAGGTAAATGAAGGCATAACAAACACTGTGACATCAATGCGCGTAACGGAAGTATAACTGCAGGTGTTGTAACAACAACAACAGTAACCAGCAAAAGCTTTAACATTTTATTTAAAAAATTATTTGATACCAAAAAAAAATTCTCATGTAAATATAAAAAAAAAGACGGTTATAAGGGGAAAGGTACTTTCGATGTGAGGGAGAAAATAAAACATCAACACAAATTTGTAAACATCCCCTGCAGCTGCAGAATTATTTAAGAATTGAATGAAGCCACTGTATGTTTTATGCTGCTCTTTTTTTTTTCTTCATATTTTGTAAGTTTTTCGTTTTAGGCAACAAAAACAAAAACAAGGAAGAAGTAGAGATTGATTAACCATTTTCACAGCCATTTTCACAGCATTCAGATGAGTTGTTTGTAAACACTAAAAAATGGGGTTAAAAATATTTTGTTGTATGTGTTGTTGCCTAATTTTATTTGTTCCTGGTGGAAGGGGAATATGTTGTTTACATAAGGGTCTTAAAGTGGAGTCTCCAGCAAAAAAAACATGTAATACTTAAGCAATTAATTTAATTTCAGACATAAAAAAGCATTATACTCGTATATATTTCCGACTTCATGGAAAGTCATGTTGAAAAATTTACAAATAATTTTATTTATCAGGCTAGGTTAGGTAAGGTTAACCTGGCTGATCAATGACCTTGCATAGACCGGGATTGATCCTTAGCGATGCCAGCATATGACAAAAAACCTGTAAGAATGGCAGCTTAGTTCGTGGTGACTGTATTTAAAAAAAAAAAAACTTAACAGTTCCATTCTCGATACAAGTCCAAGACTCCGAAAAATGTAAGCACCAAGACAGTTATACCTAGTGCGGTTCAGAGCCGAACAGTTGCACAGTAGATGTTCTACTGCCTCAATTAGCGCGGGTTCCTTACATTTCCTGCAGGTACCCTCAAGTATTTATCCTATTTTGGCGGCATACGAAGCCGTTCAGCAGTGTCCAGCTAATACCCCCACTAGAAGTGTACAGTTGCTCTTGTTCAGAGATCTCTTGTTCAGAGATCTCTTGTTACTAAAACCAGGGCTACCAATTTAATCTTAGAAAATTCATATGTGTCGGTTGTGTAGTCGCATTTTACTAGACAACAAGGTTTTCTATTTTTTTTTAGCTTAAAATATCATATCTGAAATTCATTTAGATATTATACTCCTATACGCTTTAAAATACATCAAATGTGCTATTATTATTCTATTGAACACGAGAAATTTACTCGAATTTGAGTTTTACAAAATTTGTCTTGGCATCCCTGGTATGATGAGAGAGAAATCTTTTACGCTCAAAAATTATTTAACAACACAAACATAAATGTGAATGTATGAGTGTGGGGATCACTGCTCTACTAGTTACTGATAAAAGGAATTTAGTCTATTGGGAATCATAGGAGCTTCATATTGTTTTAGAGGTTTTGCAAGTTTTCGTAACAAGCCAACTTTCCTCAGCTTCTTCCTTCCTATTTGAGTTTATGGTACCTTTGAAATGTTGAATTGGTTTCCGGAGGTATAGCGTTTCCTCCACGGGTAATTGAATTACCCTTTTGGCCAATGTATAGGCCATTTCGTTTCCCACAATGCCCATATGTCAACGGATCCAAAATATATGTACTTTTCTTCCAGCGTATAACATATTTAAGGCTTTTCTGCGCGTGATCGCAACCAAGGTGTAGTTACAGTTTGCTGAAATTGCATTAATTACTGTTACACTATCAATATTCATATTCACAGGCGCATTTATGGTTTGAAGGTTGAAAGATAATTTTGCAGCCATTCTTGGCTGCATAGATTTCCGTGTGGATGTTTTTAAGATTCCTCTACACTGAGTTCTGTCCAGTAACACGCAGCTTCCACTCCTTCTTCCATTTTTGGACCATCAGTGAAAAAGTTGAAACTAGAATCAATCTAGTTAAGACCTTCAAAACAGCCTTCTGCCTTTATAGTGCTCTGTGGTTTGGCAAAGAAGTCCATTACTGCAATGATGTGGTCCGAGCTACACTCCATATTTTCCAGTAGTTTACCGTGACCAAATGATCTAAACGATATATATCCTGTTGCCCTGAGGGTGTTAACAGATTTGCCGCACTAGAATGGAACAACTAGCTGTTTTCGAAGGCCACTACACCTTCACCATCAGCGTTCTTTTTGTGTTTGGATCACTGTGTGTAGTGTCATTTGATGTACATTTCTGCTTCATATAACCAGCCGTTATTGCAAATGGAATATGTGAATTGTTTTTGATTCATTGTCTCACAGTTGGCTGAAAGCTTTTTTGTAATGAAAGCTCAATTTTACCATCTATAAATTTCGAAAGTATCTAGTTGTTCCGTTCTACTACATGCTTGTCAGAACATTTGCATTTAACTTTGATGTTCATTAATATTTATCACATGTAGTTTGTCTTACAAAACGATATGAACTTTAGCCTCTAATCAAATCTATAAAAATAGAAACAAATGAATTTGGAACAATCTTATATATAAATACGGCACACATTTTTTTGTCGTACACTTTTAAGTATCTTATCGTCCACGAACATTGGTGAAACATATATGGTTTAAAATGTATTTTTGTGTAGATATGCACATTATAAATGTTTTTTCAGAACTATTAGTATAAAAGTGCTAAAACAGCGATTTAAATTTGCATGAAAAAAAATAACTTTCTGTTTGATTTTTGTTTTGTACACATATGTACAGACATGTTTACACACGGGTAAAGTGGTCTAATTTTGACCATCGGGCGATCCTAGTAATAATAAAAGTAACAAAAAAAATTTATTTTATTTAACAGTTGTAACAAATTGCTCTTTTCTATTCAAAGTCATATTGTTAAGTTTTTCATTTGCTGTTTAATTTTAATTAAAATTTTGTTGAATACAGCAATTTGTAGATTGAAAAAATCAAAGTTTATTTTAAATAAATTATTACCAATTTTTTGATTTAATAGGCCTTTTACACCAGCACAAAATCTAGCAGATTTTCATTAAAATCTTTATGAAAATCTATACCGTTTAGACCAAAATTTTTTTTTGACATTTATCAATATTTTTTATCCAAAACAAAACCCATTAACTAAAATATTTCCAAAACTACAACCAAATAACTGAAATGTAGCTAAGTCACACGCCTTTTTAAGCAGAGCGTAGCTAATTCACTCATCGTTTTTATAAATATGTTTTACAGGGTACTACGAAATAAATAAAAATATTAGATTTTTATTAGATTTCCTACAAATCGTATTCGCATTTCATTTCAAATTCAATTTAGGGTGTCTTACACTAGAAAAGGTAGGAAGTCGAATCCTTTGTGCGATATGGCCTCATTTCAGCAATTATCTTGGCTACTTTGTACATTTGTAGCTTAAAAGCTTAAATAATGTGCCTACTGAGCACCAGAGGAGCTATAACAAGGCTATAAAATTAACGGAATGCACACTAGCAGAGTTGTAAAAACGAAATAAATTCAGTAAACTGCGACTCTGACTTGCGCACGAAGGGTTCCGTACGAACACTAGATATGTAAATTAATAAAAACTTCATCCTATATAATATATAGTTTTAGCATTTTTTTTCGTTTTTGCGGTCTTTTCGGTTTTTTTGTTCTGGCGTTTTTTGCGTTTTTTTCGGTTGTGACGGTTTTTAAGTTTTGGCTATTATTTTTAGTTTTGACACTTTATTTTCTCGTTTTGGCGATTTTTTTCGGTTTTTGGCGTTTTTTCATTTTGGCGATTTTTTTTATTTTTGGCGATTTTTTTCATTTTTGCGATTTTTTTTTATATACAATTTTTTTTAGTTTTGGCGACATTTTCGCATTTTGGCGATTTTTTTCGATTTTTGGCGTTTTTTTCATTTTGGCGATTTTTTCATTTTGGCGATTTTTTCGAATTTGGCGATTTATTTTAATGTTAGAAATTTTTTTTAATTTTGGGTTCTTTTTTTAATTTTTGGCGATTTTTTTTTTTGGTTTGGCGATTTGATAATTTTCGGTTTTTTTAGTTTTACCGTTTTTGAAAATTTCAAGTGTTTGCCTCTTACGGTTTCCAAGATATAGCAAATTGTCAAAATTACATAGTCAAAATTGTATTAACTGATGGACCACCTTTAAATTTTAATTTCTTTAAATTTTAGTGTTAATTGTTGTAGTCTGTATAAAAATACACTAATTTTACAAATTTCAAGTTTCAGTATACAATGTTCATACAATTGTATGTATATTACATGGGATTTTAACATTTTTCGTTGCTCGTTTTGGAACACCCTTTAATTTTAATTCTCATGTATTTGTTGTTGTAGCGGCCAAGGTTCTACATACTCTGTCCAAATATCAAGTCCGTAGCTCTTACGGTTCCGGACGGACAGTGTAGCGAAAACAATAGGGTTCATTTTCACCTTTGGTGTACGGAACCCTAAAAATTAATAAGGATTCTCTTCTCTCCATTTATCTGTCACTTCACCATGTGTACTTACACTACCGTTTTTTTTTTCAAGAGAACTAACACTCAGGCAATAAATGCAGTCATGTAGTGAAGGACCAGATAGAGGAAAGCTTCATTCTTTTACAACTCTACTTTTTTCTTTGTTTGCATGTTTTTTTTAAATAATGCAGTCTTGCAGCGCCCCTGGTGTTAATGTTTCGCCAATGATTCTGCTACACAATACCGACGAAAGAGGGCGCTCGGATGTTACATTAGGAAGCTGGTAACACGCAAGTAACACAAAAGGAGCTGTTACTTGGAACGACATGAGCTGAAGACTCACGTTTTCCTCTCAGTAACCTGACAACCTATACTAACGTAACCCAAATTGTCAATTTCGATTCGAAGAGAAAGATCTTCTTGATCTACAATGATAACCTAAATAAATTGGTTTTGTAGAATATACTGATCTAAGCTTCTACAAGTACGAGACTCACGTCTTTTATTATCTGCCTTAAAGGACATAAATATTAATCATTGTTACAAAATATTGTCCTATGACAACATTGTTGTCCTGAATATATTTAGCTCATCACAGCAGCATCAGCATATGTGTGTGTAAAAGAAAAACAATGCATTCCTTCCTTCCTTCAATCCTTTTTTTTTAAATCGAACTAGTACTAGGTGCCTTAATTTATGTTTATAGCTTATAAGACACGATATGCCTTGCTTAAATGGGCTGGTTACAGAACAGCTCGACCAACCAGACAACTGAAAAGTAAGGCATTTTTCTCAACAACCAACCATCATCGTTTTAGCAAGCAATTTCCCTAACAACATAAATATCAACAGCAGCAATAGTAAATGTTGTCGTCAACAAAATGAATACAATAGTTTGGTTTTTTCATTATTTTTTCTTCTACTTGAAAATAACCAGGACAGACAAATCATCAATTGGTATATAATGGCGCACTACTTGCCAGCCTTAACAATAAAAATAAAACCAAAAACACTATAACAAGCCAACATATCGATCGTTCGTTATTCTCATCTGATCATAGTGTATGTATATAAATATAAATATATTTAAATACACGCCAACATTTAAACTATGTTTAAGTTTTGTTATTTCGAGAGCTTGTTATATTGTGATTTCTCCACGTCTGACATTTAAGAATTTAGATAAACGCGCGCTTGCGTTCATGTCTCATCAGTTGGTTGTTAGTAACGAGTAACCAAATAAGAAAAAAATAATAATAAATATATATTATAATGTTAAGTAAAGAATTTTTGAGATACTAAAACGAATATTAAGGACACTACAATGTAATTAGTGGAATTGGCCTTTGTTACTTCATATTGTAAAAAGTTGTCGTATTCGAAAAAATTATTTCATTATATTGATCGTACTGTGTTCCACAAAATGGCAAAAAAGACGACAGCAACTAAAACTTATAGACTGTGTGAGCTACAATTACACGTATGAGTATTAAAATACTCTGGCTATTAAGCAGCTACACATGCGTACATACAGTGTTATTTTTTTACACACACATAAGGCATGTCTTTAAACAGCCATACACACACACACACACACACACAAACTCACACATTTTCCATTCCATTTTATGTTAACAAATGATGGCGTATGATGAATAAATATCCCGAGTATCCCTGTATTTTTATTTTTGACTGATTAAACATTCATGGCCTGTGTATAAACATACTCAAACTTAAAGTATGAGAGAAAGCCAATTAGTTTCACATGCATGCGCCTTTTTATTTGTTATTGTTGCGTACTTTAGTTTTTTGCATAAGCGAAGAAGATGGTCTTGTATGTTGGAATGGGCTTTAGTTATAGTTGCTTGACAGAAAATATATATGTAAGCGTACAAATTGTTTGTACTGCAATTAGGATTATGCGCAGTTGCTACTTTTTTTTAGTACTCATTGTCATTCTCTGGTATAGAAGAAGCAGTCAATTAAAATCATGCACATCTTCTTAAACTATTCTTTAATTCCCTTCTAAGCTTTCAACAGCCCTATGCTCTTTACAGTAGTAAAAGGAACACAGTTTAATCTCGATAGGGGCTGCCGAGGGAGGGAAATAGCCATTTTATCGGATATTCAGGCTGCCATCAAAGCGCTAAGGTCATATGAGTTTACCTCTAAGTTAGCTTGGGAATGCTGCATTAAGCTAAATCAGCTAAGCAGCATGAATAAGGTCACACTCTACTGAGTTCCTGGATAAGGCGGGGTAGTAGGATATTAAAATGCAGACAAAATGGCCAAAAAGGGAGCTAGTAAACATATGGTCGGACCAGAACTGTGTTGCGGAGTCAGATTGGAAAAAAAAGTCCGGGAAGATATATCAAAGAAGATCAAGAGTAATAGGGAACACCTATGGCTCTATCTCCCTGGATTGACACATGCAAAGCTAATGATTGGAGCGTATAACCAAAATCGCTTCAGAGTTCTCATGTCCCTGAGTAAAAACAATCTAAGAATGCTCACAGGCTTCCTCACAGGTCATTGTAGACTGATAAAACACGTCAACAGACTTGGCATTGAGAGTAACAGCCTGTGCAGATTCTGTGATTACAACGATGAAACCCCAGAGCATATTCTGAAGGACTGTGAAGCGTTATGCTACAGAAGATATAGTCAATTGGGCAAGCACCTATTGGAGGATTGGGAACTGCCAAATACTAGACCCACTGGCAATCCTGAGATTCATCAGGAGAGCAGGTCTAGAGGAAGTGTTCTAGCACCTGGCGAGGGATACAATAGATCTACTTTGGTCGCAGTGTCCTGTGTTTCCCGTTTGAATTAATTCATTCATTCATTCAAAAGGAATAAATATATCTATATATATAAATAAATAAATATATATAATTACATATATATATATAAATATATCAATATCTGTGGTCGGCGCGCCTTTTCTTTTACTCTTCTATTACGTATGTGTACACACGCATTACTGAGAACAACTTGTGTATATCTCATACTCTTAAGAATCAACTTTGTCAGAGAACAATTTTTTTTCCCAACAATAAGAAAATATGTGTGATGAGAATTTACTATACTTTTTATTTTCAGAAAATTGTTATGACAAACCAGAAAATTTGGTTTGTCAACGTACGTTGTCGTGCATGAAAAAACGTGATATGCAAAGGCATTTTCAAGTATTTATTTAAATTATTTTAAGAAAATTTTCTCTTTACTCATCTTTACATTTGCGTAGCAACAAGAAACTTAACTGTTTCTTCTGACTATAATAAAATCAAGTTTAGTTTTGGAGATTTAAAATTTCAAGTTAGGGAAATGAGACGAAAATTTAACTGGCAACACCGACTCGTGGTAAGAGTATAACTCACACAATTGTAAATTATAATGGTATGGGTTGCCGACCACGGATCTATATATATAAATCAGCGATCTTCAAAACCGCGCACGCGTGCGAGTGCTCTCACAACAGTGATGGGAAATGAGATTTGCCTTTCGGTATCAATAAATTTTTTTTGAGTACTTTTTTGGTCCCGAGACTACCAAAAACTATTATTTTTTTTTATTTAAATTTGATTAGCAAGAAATTATATTCATATATTCATTCAGCTATCACACACGAGAACAATTGTGCTGGCATAACATGGCAGTTTGTAGGTGAGAGAGGCAAAGAGAGTGGTATTGTGTTTGGCATAATTTTTCAACCAGGCACAATACCGCATCATCGGCACAAAACCAATACATACACAACTTAAAAAACAGCAAATGTTAAAATAATACAAAAAAAAAACCAATACACACAAAGCTGTGTGTATGTATACATTTTTATGCCAGATTAATTAGTCTCGTGTGTTCTAAAAATAAAAGTTGTGCCGGCATAAAAATTACTGCCGTGTGTGATACCCAATTTACAAATAAAATAAGGAACACATAGCATAAACGTATGTTCATCAGAGATGGGAATCGGAAAAATTGATTTCGTGCCGAATCTGTTTCGAAATATTAGCAAAATCACTTGAATAGTGCAAACCACTTTTTATTTAATTTAAAATGCTTCAATAATAATTAATTTAATAATTTCCAAAATTAGTTGTTTACAAAAAGACATATACATATGTATGTATGTACATGTATAATTTATTAATTCTTTGTAATTATTTACAAGAAATACAAATACCTGTGATCTGTTTACTTATTATTGGAATAAGAAAAATTTCCATATTAATACGAGCCATAACCGCCAAAGAGCTTAAGCAACATAATTTTTGGGCTTAATTTTTTGATGAAAATCGTTTAGTTACGATCGCAGATAATCGATTTTCGTTAAAAAACAAGTTAAAAATATATGCCGCTTAAAGTTTTTTTTTGTGGTTATGGCTCGAATGGACAAAAAAGTGCCTGTGCCATCTAACATCCAATAGTGCCAAAAATGGCACAATTGCGCCACATTTCTCATCACTGAATTTCATAGGTACAAATGTTAAAGTTATAACAAGAAGAGTTTTTAGACTTATATAAATTTTTGGCCTGAATAAGACTTGATACTGTCGGAACATAAAGTCTGTTCCTTTGTTTTGTTTTCATGAGATTTTGGTAAGAAAAAATCCTTTCGACATTTGCAGAGAAGTGAGGTATAGACAAAATTCCGTAAGCTACTTTCGATATATCAGGAATCATGTACGCATCTAATGCGTTTTTAGTTTTAGACACTCTAGACCAGAAACTGCATATATTATTTTGTTAATGGTTTAATTTCTTCCATATTAGCCAATGATCTATATTGGTTGTTAATATTTTCAAAATTTAGCCTTTCGCTGAGCGACATTTTAATTAAAAGTGGTATAATGCTGTTGGTTTTACCAGATAAAACATTTTCAGAGGAAATCTTATTAATCCAAACTAACATTTCATTGTCAAAGTCCACTTTAGAACTTGACAGAATTTAATATATAACTTTTTACAATTTAGCAAACGCGCGTATTCTAACTGCGAGAGTATGTGAGAGAGTATCAAATGCGCTGTGGGAGTACTACGGTACTTTTTCATGTCAAATAGTATCAAAAAAAGTACGATCGTACCAACTTTCCCATCACTGTCTCACAATAATGAAGAGAGCAATAAGAGAAAATTTGTATTTTTATTTAATGTGTACTCAATTGTTACTACAATCAGGGCTACCACTTTAATATCAGACTATTCATATGTGCCGGTTGTGTAGTCACATTTTACCAGACAACAATGGACTCTTTTTAAATTAGTTTAATTTAAAGGTTTTCTATTTTTTAGACTTTTAATAATCATATCTGAAAGTAGGTTATTATACACTATTTAAAATACATCAAATGTGCATTAATCTCTTTTTGAACACGAGGAATTGACTCGAATTAGAGTTTTACAAATATATTACAAATATGTCTTGGCAGCCCTGCCATAAGAAGAGCAAAATATATTACGCTCAAAAACGAAGCACCAACATAAACATAAGTGTGAATGTATATGTGTGGGGATCGCTGATATAAATATATCTATATATATAATATGTACATATATCTATGTATATAAGCTTTCATTGCTGAGTTTATAAATAAATTTTTTTTCTTTGACACTTCCAAAACTAAAATCAAAATTGCAAACATTCTATCCAGAGGATGCTCCTTTCAGTTGAGAGGTAAGAAGACATGTTTCTCTAAGGCTCTTCAAAGCATAAAGGCTTAGTTAGCCGACTGTAATGTAATGTAACTGCAACAGTAAGAAACAGCTGATCGATTTTGTTATGTGAAAAGTAATTAAAATGGTTATAGAGATGTAATATAACCTAACCTACTTTTCATAAAAAAATATCAAACAGCTGTTTTCTACGTTACAGTTACATTACATTACAGTCGGCTAACTGAGCCTTAATCCCCCACCAAATTTCTTCTCACTGCCAAGGCCATCGAACTGTTCTATTCTTCAAAGGAACAACTAAGTTTTTTAAAACTCTTAGGGGTTAATTGTGTAAAACGTAACGCCAAGCGTTGACAAATTTTATATGAAAAAATTTTAATTACAAAAACAAAAACATACAAAATTTTTCAACGCTTAGCGTTGTTTTACACAATTATGCCCTTAATTAAACCAAGGATAAAACTTCTACTGCAAGGTAATGTAGGGTACACTTTAACAACAGAAGAAAAAACCAGAGCAGTATTTATTTTAAAACGGGTACAGCTTCTCTTTTGCGTATGACCATATCACACAAGCTCTCACACACTCATACCACAAGCCATTGAAGGAAGGAAGCCTGTTGCAAACCAAAAAATAAAAACAAATAAAAAATAAAGCAACCATACTTTCACGATCATCGTCAAGTGTCTGTCGCACGCGTTTGCATTCAACCAAATTTATTGGTATCATTGATTTTGTGAAAGAATTCCTTTCAGTTTGGCCAATGCATTGTTCGGTTTATTGTTGATTGCGCCAACTATGTTGGTTTCTTGTTTAAATTTTCGTTAGCATTTTATCAGTTGTCAGTTTGCCGAATTTTTTTTTTTTTTTTTTTTTTGTCCACTCTCCTCTGTTCTGATTTCTTGTGTCCAATGCGTTTCTTTATTATTATTATTATTATGTGAGTTATTTTGTCGTTGGCTGAGTTGCCAGAATGATAGTGATCTGTATTTCAATGGTTTTTGTATTTTATTTTCTGCGTTTTTTTTTCACTTCTCTAAATTTAAAAGGATGGGGTGAGGAACAGAGGTTTTGTTAGATTTGGTTATGTTGAAATTTATATCATTTGTTTAAGGATTTTGAAAATAATGTTCAAGATTTTAAATAAGTTATCAAAATAATTGCTTTGATGCAACAGCAATGAAATAGTTTTGTGAAAGAATGGACTATTAATACGCCGCAGCAACGAAATAGATCAGCTGTTTGTTTTTAATGGCAAACGAACATTGTTTGAATAATTTGGCTTTTCTAATATTGTTACAGGAGATTATAATGATTATAATGACTTCACCTGTTCTTGCTCCTTTAAGGAGAGATGCTTTAAAACTATATTGTATATATGTACATCCATATTTTCAATGGAAGTATTAGATTAAAACCTCAGAAATAACTCTGGAGTGAATGAATATGTAGCTGATTCAATTCCTTTGAGACACTCAGAAGTTTTGTCGCTAAATTCCTGCATTAAAAAATCTCAGTTTTCATTGTGAGGTAATGATTGGAAGCCAAAACAGAAACAGCCACCTGTTTTTTTTTATCATGAAATGCTAAAATTTGCTAACATTAAATGCAGTTACAATTCTCATTTAGTTATTAAATAAATTTCCATAAAGCATAAAGTTTTGTATTGAATCGAGGGACAATTAGCGATATGGAATTTTTTTTTGTTTGCTGCTTATTAAATTAAGATCTACCGAACAAATCTTGCACTTCTCAGTTAGTTAATAAATTAATTGGCATAAAGCATCTAGATTTTTTCTGAAACAATAGGCAATCACTTTGCTGCATATAAGATTTAACATCTCTCAAATACATCTTACATTTATACTAATCGCACATGAAATGAAAGGCCGGATCAGGAATGCCTCACTGCCTTGGATCATAAGAGCAAACTTTAATGTAAAATATAATACAAGTTCGCTGATAATCATTTTTAGCAGTAACCATGCTTTTATATCTTCTTTGACACTTATTTTTTTTGTTATCTACTTCAGTGAATCACTTTAGGACATATAAATTTTAAATTTCCATTTGCAGCGCCACAGACCGCAGTTACAATTCTCATTTAGTTGTTGAGCGAATTGCCATAAGTTTTTAAATTTGGTACTGAATCGAGAAATACTTACCGATATGGATTCTTGCTTCACTTCTTAATGACTTAATATTTTCTGAACTAATCCATTATACATTAAATGCAATTACAATTCTCATTGAATTGACAAATGAATTGCCATACAGCATCAAGTTTTGTACTGAACCAAGAGGCAATGGCTGCACAGAAAAAAATGATTTTGATATTTGAATACGAGAATTGTTGATTCAATAAAAAAAATCTTTCGAATTTTCTGTGATGACGATTTTTGCATTATTGATAAATAAAATTGTATGCACGTTTATTGAATATATTTTTTTTCAGTCAACGAAGAAATTTAATGAATCAAAGAAAAAAGTTGTTGGCTGAAATTTTATTTTCAGTGATAATGTTATGGTGTGTGTGTGGATGAATGTTACATTTTTCATTTCAACCCCTTTTTGTTTGCTTTTGCTTGGCTGCTATTAAAACTAAATGTGTTTGGGATGAGTCGAACCGGCAATCTCTTGACTAATAAACTAACGTACATACTTACCACTCAGCTAAAGAGCAAATCATTTTTCAATAAGCAAATAATGAATACAAGCAAAACATGATTTCTTGTGTGCGCATTGTCTTGATTAATCTAAAAATAACTCTGTTGAGTAAAAAAAAAAAACAAACCACGACGTTTTTCGGCTTCTTGTCCGAACTCACACGTATACAACACAAGCACATGGCCAGGTTGAGTCAATCGACAAGCAAGGAAAACACCAACACAAATAAATGACATTAAATGATATTTTAAAATGCGCGGAATTGATAAATGCAATATTCAAGTTAATGACAAATATTATTGAAATTAAAAATGTTATTCAATAACATGGTTTTATTGAAAATAATTCTTGTCTATTTTTTTCTGTGCATGATAACAATTTTTACTTATATCACTGAATGTAAACGCAGGAAACATTAAATGAAATTTTAAATCGGCAGTAGGATTGAGGAAAAAATCGTATTGGTAATGCGGTTTATCAGGGTATATGTAGTGGAACTTCGAATCATCCTAATGATGCTTATATAGGATTGTGCATGTTGCGAAACCTCTCTATTGAATTTTTTGTATCGAATCGGAAGTTGTGTTAAAAATTTAGATACAAATTAAGTTCCTGAAAGTTAGTTCTTATTGGTGTAAAGAAAACAGTTTTGCGCTGCCTCTATTACGTTGAACTTGAACAACTTTAAGAGAATTCAAAATACAATTTCAGAAAATTATTGAGAAACATAACAACTTATATTCTTGTAGGCGCTGTTAATTGACTGTTGCAAAACCTAAAATAAAAGTCCTTCTAAGAGCAACTTCAGAATTTGGCAGGTGATAGCGGACATATTGTTATAGCTACATCTATCAAATTGGTTGTCATTTATTTGGTCTGCTTTGTCAAATAAACAAGGGATATAGGGTTTAACAATAGGTTTAAATGATAAATTTGTTTTATCAAAATGGGTGTTCTTTGCGCGGTCGCCATAATCATTCTTGCGGTAAAATTGTTTGCAGTTTGGTTGTTCAGCAAGCAATAAAACAACAGCCGGACTTGCAAGATCTACCAAAAACATCGCCCATTTCCATGAGAGTGCAGAGGATTATAAGGAACAACCGATGTAACAATACAAAAAGAATTCTGCCTTGCGCAAACCTCAGCTGGGCGAATTTTAGATGAAGTCTGAACTGATTTGAGAACTGAAGCAAAACGGCCATAGAGAACGACATGCATTCGATGAATGGTGCATGTTCATGGAGCAGTTGGAAAGTGAGTGACACCTACTTTTACGGCAAAATCATCTTTTGCAATGGAACATATTTCCAGATGAATGAGTACATTAACAATGAAAATTGTCGAATTTGTGACGATACCAATATCTACGCACGCGATCCAAAAGAATCCCCGAAAATCCATATTTCTTTGAGAACAACGTTCGCCAGTCTATCACCGTCAACGCCAGAAGCGGATCATAAGGACACTACTGACTTGTAGTTCCAAAATGACGGTGCTATGTGCCCACACAGAGCATGCCACATTAGACATTCTGCGCGAACGTATCATCTCACTTGGAGTTTATACAATCTGATCACCGAAATCGTGTGATAGGACTCCCCCACCCACGCTGCTTTTTCTGATTTTTTTACATTTAAAGATACGGTCACACTTGTCAAACATTTGCTCAAAAAAGCGTAACCAACAAACACTAATGACACAAGTTTAAACAGTTTCGAATACAACTAATGGACAATGTCATAGAACACAGCAAATATTATTCCCAAAAAATTTTTAAACAAATATTTGTTTGAAATCAAACTTAGTTTCAGTAAATATTCTGTGCTGTTCCACTAAATTAATTTGTACCAAAAAAACTGTGTAGAGAAGAAACAGGCCACGACGTTTGTCGGCTACTTTTCGGCATTTACATGTATACAACACGATCAATCAAAATAAACAACAACAACCGCACAACAGCACGTTGTTCCTATCAACAAGCAAGATAAACACCAAAACACTGAAGTAACATTTTCTCTCAGCCAAACTATGACTAATTTAAATTTTTAAAAAATTTTTATCAGAATTTACAAAATTATTTGTAGGACCGCATTCAAATAAAATATTTACTGATTCAACGAATTTCGTTACTGAAAATGAAATTTAGTTTTTTCTGTGAATGCAACAATATTGTCTACTCTTTAACTTGACAAACTTTTGTCTGAATTAAAAGATTTTTCATTACCATTTAGAGGTTACGCTTTTTTGGGCAAATGTTTGACAAGTGTGGCCGTACCTTAAGAGAAGAGACGTCTGCCGTATATTAGTACATACAGTGCTGGCAGTATGTACATGAACCGAAACACGAGACATGCAAAGTAGAAAAATATTTATATAGAGCTTCTTTCCAAGCAATCAATATGACGTTCGTTCCTGAAGAGCAACTTCCACTGTTTTTCATGCTTTTCTCTTGCCTGAAATCACTTTTAAATAGTTTTCAAATAACTGCAATGTTTTCCTAGTTCCTCACTAGACGTTTCTTAAAAATATGTACAAATTTTTTGTCTTTGGCTTTTTGAAAGATGCCTCACAATAGCAGCTACAAAGCAAGAGTGACCATATCATGGCTGTCATCTGAAACGCGTATCTACGTTTCAGCTAAATGCTATCATTTCACGTTGTTTGACTGCAAAGTAAACAAAAATGTTTTAGCAACAACAATTCAATGTAACAGAAGCAATAACATGTTGCATCAAAAAAAAAAAAAAACAAAAAAAAAATACAAAAAAAAATTGCAGATTCCACCAAATATTTACGTAAGTACGAGTACAATGTGCAATTTTGCATGAGGATCAGTAAAGGTATAAAAAAAAATACAATTTAAGAAAACCACTGAAGGTTAACTCTAAACTTTTCTACTCTGTTAAGATGTGGGTATGCAAAAGCAAAACAGCAACAAGCAAGTTCATACATTTGTATGGCAACATATTTCGTTAAATGAAAGCCGGCACAAGTCTCTTGCCACTGTCAATTCAACTGTAGTCAATGTGTGTTCAACTGACAGAATGCGACCAACCATGCCAAACATACTCAATTCAGTTTATGATCATGTGGTGGTTGTTGAACGCTCCGCAGCAAATGTAAAAGTTGCATTGTTTTATAGAATGTCTCAAGAGATGGGCCGAATAGGAAGAAGAAGTATAAGAATCATCAAGCATACATTGCAGTAGCCACTCTTGCCCTTACCCCGCCACAAACTGCAACGTAGACCCAACGCTGGTCTATTGTCCAAAATCAGTTCGCACTACAGTAGCACTACAAAAAAAAAAAAAAAAAAAAAAAATTTGCAGAAGGCAAGCGAAGCATGGGGGTAGAGGTTAAGCAAAGCCAAAACCAATTTGAATGATTTTTATTTCTGCTTATTTTGCAGGCAATTGTGTGTGCGAGTGCCAAGTACTCTGCTGCCGCTACTGCTGCTGCTGCTGTTGTTGTTGTTGCATGTCAGCTACAAAAGCACCATAATCATCAGTAGTCGTCCACACTTAACCACACCATTTGCCCTCTCTCTACTGGGTGTTGCAAGTAGTGCATGTTGCTACTTTTATACATATGCATGTATGTGCGCGTGTGTGTGAGTGTGAGTGTTTTTTTGCGTGCATGTATTTCTATTTTACTGTGCGAATATGCATTTCAGAGATCGATCGCATTTGATATGCTATTTGCTGCAACTGCTCCATTGGAGTTATAGAAATAACAAGACATACAATACAGGCAAAAGTCTAAACATTGCTTCTGTTTAGATGTGTTCACACTGGCAGAGAAATCTGATTTTGATATGATAAATTTTTCCAATTTATTTACTTCAAATTTACAGACCACTGAACTATTTCTGCTGCTCGGTTAAGATCATAAATGATAAACTCCAACTCAAACCAATTCCAGTGTTACGTTTTTAATGCAATGAATACTTTTTGCAATTTAAAACGGACTTCACACTTGCAATCATAAATAGTGAACTGAGAAATGATTGCCTACAAAAAAAGCAATGTGAGTCCGATCACAGACGAGATGTGTAAACATCTAGTAATGAAATTTTTTTTTAAGTTGGAAGTACTTATGCTTATGTATCAAAACTTTCAATATTGTAAATACATATGAATTTGTTGGTTTTTGTTTGTTTTATTAAACTTATTTGGTTAGTAAATGAGCACACTGCAGTATACTTATATGTACTGCATTCAAAATTGCAGTAAGCAGTAAATTTACTGATTACTAAAAAAATTCAGTAAATTTTTACTGCTAATGAAATTTAATTTGCATTACTAGTAAAATCGTAGGGCCGTAGCAAGTGGCAAAGTTTTTTCATTCAAATTGTGAAACTTTTGTATGAAAAACATTTAGCCACTTGGTAGAATTTTATTATGAATACGGGCATTACTGATTACTGAAAATTCAATGCACCCCATCATATAACAAATCATTTAGGCAATTGATAAAAATTGTAGAAAAAAATTTTAGTAATTTTTTTTTGTTTTTACTGAAACTTTAGTGATACTGCAGTGCTCATCTATATTAAATGCCTTTACTTTTACTTTTTAATTTTTAATTCCTGTTGTTCATCGTTTAGTTGTTGCTGTTCTTGTTGTTGCGTACGCATTGCAATTAAAATAAATTCAGTAAAGTGCGACTTTGACTCGCGCACATTCGGTTTTGATAATTTTTTTTTGATTTTAGCTTTCTTAATTTTTTAAGTTTTTTCAGTTTAAACGATTTTTTTCAGTTTTATCGCTTTTTTCTCGTTTTGGCGTTTTTTTCTCTTTTTGGGTTTTTTTAATTTTCGCAATTTTTTTTCATTTTGGCGATTTTTTCATTTTGGCGTTTTTTTCTGTTTTTTTGGGGTTTTTTTTCATTTTGGCGATTTTTTCTGTTTTTGGGGTTTTTTTTATTTAGGCGATTTTTTCATATTGGCGATTTTTTTGTTTAAGAATTTTTTTTCATTTTGGCGATTTTTGCGGTTTTTCGCGATTTATTTTAGTCCTAGAGATTTTTTTTAATTTGGTGCTTTTTTTCGTTTTGGTGATTTTTTTATATTTGGCGATTTTATAATTTTTTGATTTTTTAGTTTTACCGTTTTTGAAAATTTCAAGAGTTTTACTCTTACGGTTTCCAAGATACAGCAAGTTGTCAAAATTACAAAGTCAAAATTGCACTAACTGATGGAACACCCATTGATTTAAATTTTTTAAATTTAGTGTTAATTGTTGTAGTCTGTATAAAAATACACTAACTTTTAAAATTTCAAATTTCAATATACATATGTTCATACAATTTAATATACATACATTAAATGGGATTTTAACATTTTTCGTTGCTCGTTTTGGAACACCTTTTAATTTTTAACTCTCATGAATTTGTTGTTGTAGTGGCCAAATGTCTACACATTGTGTCCAAATTTCAAGTCCGTAGCTCTTACGGTTCATTTTCTCCTTTGGTGTACGGAAATATACAGAAAAATAACCGGCGGCGGCGCACCGTCGGCTTCGAGCCGGTCGACTTGTTTCTCTGCTTGGTATTGCTTCTTTCAAACACTAATTCACTCATACATAGCTCACACCGATTTGACAATGCAAAGCAAAAGCAAAAAGCAAAGAAATCAAAGTCAAAAGATTTTTACCCCCTAGCGTATAGATGTTTACACATCAAAATAAAAATGGTAAAGTTTTGAATAGCAGTAAGTTTTTTGCTCTTGTCTCGAACTTAAAACCGAAATTCAATGATTTGTTCACTGCAATTCCTTTTCGTGGATGAATATGTTGTGATAGTAAGCTTGTAGAAGGGATTTTACCAGATAGTTTCAAGATATAGTCAGGGGTTCTAAAAAACTCAACAATCACACAATAGATGTGCAAACAAAATCGTTTCTGCACGAATTAACAAGGACAGTCATGACATTCATTGTTTAAAAAAAAATAAATTCAGAAAAGTGCGACTTTGACTCGCACAGAGAATGTTACGGACGGACACTTGATGCATATATAATTCTATACGAACTTTAGTTTATAAATATAATAGATAGTTTTTAAATTTTTTTTTGTTTTTGGAAATTTTTCGATTTTTGGTATTTTTTAAATTTTGGCGTTTTTTTTTTGTTCTGGGTTTTTTTAATTTTGGCGATTTTTCCTTTCCATTTTTTGGCAATTTATTTTAGTTTTAGAATTTTTTGTTTAATTTGTCGCTTTTTCCGTTTTGACGATTTTTTCGGTTTTTTAAAAATTTTTTTCGGTTTGGCTATTTAATAACTTTGGAATTTTGTAGTTTTATCGTTTATGAAAAATTTAAGAGTTTTGTAGGCGCACAGCAGTGCGCCAGGCCAAGTTCCGGCCAATGCACGCAGTGTGTATATTTACAGGAAGGCATTCGAGCTGTTTTTACCCCCCTCATAACTTTGTTTCCCGCAATCGTAAAATTATAATATTTAAACCATAATTAGAAATGAAAGGTTCCAGAGATATGAAGGAGCAAAAAGTGCATATTTTAAGACATACTCACTGGCTCACTGATCACTCATCTAATTTATGAAGCACTTCTGCTATGGCTAGAGAGCTAAAATTTGGTACACGAGTAGACCTAGGTGAGCAATGAACTAGAAAAATCTGAAAACCCGGAAATTTAAGCCAGGGGGGCGGGGCTACACCCATAAAAATTAAAACTTTTTCTAGTGAGCTGAAATTCGATACAGAACTACGTCTAGGTGAGCAATCGATTAAAAAATCAGAAAACCTTGATATTATAGAAGGAGGGCGGGGCTACGCCCATAAAGGTCAGAATTAAAAAAGCAAATCTAAGGCGCTGAATGGAAGCCATTTTATTGAAATTTGGCATATATACTGCGATGATGCAAGGCTATAAAGTTTTTATTAAAAAAGTGGGCGTTGACACGCCCATACAATTTAAACCTCATATTCGTGCACTACACGCTCAGCATATTAAGACATTCTATTTACGTATGTATTATTATACGTTTGCAATAAAACTTGATATGAATAATAAGCACTGGCTTAGAATATTCTTGAATTTGGAAAAATGGGCAGGGTTACGCCCATAAGAAATAAAGTTGCGCTCATGAGCTGAAATTTGATACACAAGTAGGTATAGATGAGAAAACAACAAGAAAAACCTGAAAAACCGAAAATTTTAGGCAGAGGGGCGGGGCTGCGCCCATAAAAATTAACAATCAAAAGTTGCGCTTATGAGCTGAAATTTAATACAGAAGTAGGTATAGGTGAGAAACCAACTAGAAAAATCTGAAAACCCAAAAATGTTTACCAAAATGGGCGGGGCCACGCTAATATTGTTTGAAATTGAAAACTTTTAAGAAAAATTTTTTATGAAAAGCCTTAGTAAATTATATAAATAAAGCTGCTAATATACAGCTTTTAACTTAAGCCATTTTAGTTAAACCTTGCTGCTTGCTACCTTGTTACTTTAAGCTATCACCTAAAAAAGTGGTCGTGATCACTCTCATAACATTTTAGTGTTTAATTTATTTCGGTCTAGCATATTTTAGAAGAAAATTAGCTTTAATTATAAGCGCTGCTCTGCTCACAACAAAATTATGATTCGAAAACGGTGGGAGAGGCTCATAAAATTTGAAGGAATTATACTCGCGATGAGCCAGCCAATGGGAAAATCTTAAAACCAAGAAGTCTTATCTGTTAAAACTCCAATTCGTACTAGAGAGCTGAATTTTGATACACAAATAAATCTAGATCAGGGAACGAACAAGCAGTGTAAACTCAAAACTAAATCCAATTTTTTTGAAGCTTTTAATACAATAATACTCAATCGGAAAATCCAAAAATTAAAGCACCAACTACCCTATTGAAACTTTGCATGCACATTGGGCATATCCTTTTGATTTATGTACTTCGGCTAAGCAGACTTTAATATGTTAATATAATAAGAAAATAGGCGAGTTCAAGTGCACTGAAATTTATGAAGTATTTTACATGTTTCTTTCCAGACTACTGCGACCCGTTAGTGCATTTTAAGGGGTACAATCCAACACCCTTCACACTCTAGCCCATTACTTTATGTAGCTATGCCATTTTTAACTGGCACAGTGATCATAAATAGAAATAAAACACACTAGAAATTTTAAGTTTAAGAAGTGTTATTACAGAAAACTTTAAAAAAAAAGGAGAGAGTAATGTTTATTTATTCATTTATTTATATCGGTAAAAATGTTGTAAAGTTAGCTGATTATGTAGAAATTATATGACACCTTTACTACTATAAATTTATATAATGCATAGCATATTTCAGTGAAAGGTGTTTTGCCAAACAAGAACTTGGTCAGAATTTATATCTCACTGATTTTGATGACCGAACTTTTTGATAGGAACTTGGTTGGCATTTTTTCACATTTATGTTTTTGTGAGGATTGTCTTTTGTGGTTTACAAGATACAGCAAGATGTTAAAATTACATTAAGTGATAGGAAACCCTTTAATTAGATTTTTTTTAAATTTTAGTGCTCATTGTTGTAGTCTGTATAAATATACATACACACAATTACATGGAATTTCAACATTTTTCGTAGCTTGTTTTGGAACACCCTTTAATGTTTAACTCTCATTTATTTGTTGTTGTAGCGGCCAAAGTTCTACATACTCTGTCTAAATATCAGGTGCGTAGCTCTTGCGGTTCTCAAGAAAATAGTCTGTGAGAGAGAGACGGACAGCGTACACACAGAAAAAAATACCAATGTAAAATCACCATGCCAAAAGATTGATTCAACTTCATTAAAATCACATTAATTTTACAAGAAATAATATGTTGTTTGAGTGTGTTGCTGTTTATTTTCTTTGTTCATAGCTGCAATGCTTGCTTTGTGCTTGGTTGTGTAGGTTGTTTTTATATTGCTGTTGTTTTTTTATGTTTGTATACAGCCAACAAATTGCTGCTGGCTGGTAGGCAGTGTACTAGTCCTGCATTCGGAGGATACAAAGTATTTTGTAATTTTTTTTAACTAAAACTTTTCAAGTCAAAACATTTTTTTTTTAACTAAAACTAAAACTTTTCAAATAAATTGTATGTTAAATGATAAGAAATAATGCTAAAATATAATATAATTCATGATGGTACATATTTAGTGTGTATCTTAAGAATATTTAAAGTTGTTGTGGCTGCACGTTGACTACCACGCGACGAGTTCCGAGTTCATATCTTTATATAAAAAAATGTTTCTGATGTCTGTGTCAACTAGACGTAAGTTAAATAATTAATAAAACACATTTACTATCTTAAATTAAATTCATGTTGTTTCAACTTGATTAAACTTTGATTCAACATGATTCTTCATTTTGATTTTAACAGTACGTACATGTTAAATCAACGTGAAATAAAGTTATTTAAGAGAAAAATTTTCTTTGACAATTACTATAAATCATGTTAAATTAACATGAAACACATATGAAGCAAAATCATTGCCGAAAAGTATTAGATTAACCTTGTCTTAGTAGATTTTAAGTTGAAATTTTTCTGTGTGTAGCGAAAACATAGGGTCCTTTTCACCTTTGGTATACAGAACCCAAAAGAGTATGGCTACCATCCGGTCCGTAAATAACTAGTTTACGCGCTTCAAAAAAAAAAAAAAATGATGACTCATGAAAAGGAACTACTACTTTAAATTCTCCATATGTAAGTATAACTGTGAAAAAATCAGTAATAAGAATCTTACATTTCAAGCAAGATCCCCATGCTAGCAATGCATCTTTTGAAACGTCTTTCCTGCCAGTTGGATTGGCTCAGTGTAGGGTACACAAAATTATTAAAATATTTATATCTGCTGGGAGTGACAGAATTTTGAATTTCTCAAAAACTTAAGCTGGATTCACCCATTATTTCCGAACAAAACTTTTGTCCAGACAAAAAGTTTTTTTACTGAGAGTTTACTGCAGCACGATTCATCCATTTCGAATATTTTGTCTGGAAAATCAAAACTACCATATGAAATACGTGTATAAACGATGTGTATTAATTTTATAAGTGGCAGCACAGCGGCAAATGACAATTCGCTGTGTATTTTTAATTGTTTAATGCAATTCTTTCGTTCATTTTCGTTTTATTTTCCAATTTTCTTTTATTTCTATTTTAATTAATACAAGTATACTCTGTGTTTTTATTATTCATATAACATGATGTGGCAGCTCAGTTCAACTTTGGCTGCAAAAATAAAACGCTTGGCAGCTCAGTTCAATTTTGTCCGGACCAAGGCACATTTATTTCCAGGTAATATCAGGATTACAAGAACAATGAAAAAATACAACAATGAAAAAAACAACATGTCTTTTAGTTGATCCAAAATATCAAAAATAGAATTTGTTGTAAAATAATAATAATGAAAATTATTCACATAAATTTTAAAAAATTTCTTCACGGCAGCTACCACTAACAAAATTTGCAACGTTTAGGCACTTTTCACAATTTTTTAATAGTTTTTCATATTTTTTAATTTGTTTCAAAAGAATTTTTTTAATAAAATATTTTTCACATTGAAAATTTTTTTACATTTTTTTTTTAATTTCTCTTTCGTAAACAATTTTTGAAGCTTCGAATGAACTATAATTTAAAGAAAAAAATAGCTCAGCTGAGTTTCCGCTACTACCTGGTGAATGTGCCTTGGTCCGGACAAAATATAAAATTAAACCAATTTAAGCTGATAGTTGTTCGTAAAAAATATTTTCTCTCTCTTAAGAAACTACATATAAAAAAAATTTGTTATATTACGTACATTTATTGTAAAATGAATTAAAAAAATCCTAGAAAATGGAATGCAAGAACACTCCCAGTCAAATGACCGGTCATTTGACCGACAGTGGTGATGGGATTATTCATCTAAGTTTCTATCAGTTTGTTAAGAGCAATGTGGAAAAAGTGATGTAAACTTTTGTGTGGACATGTGATTTTGCATCTCTGTGTAATTAATTAAAAATGTCTACTATGGAACATATATAGCTGACCTGCTTACTCAGACGTATTTTTACTTGTGATAGTCACGTCTGACTGAGCACATTTGATGTATATAACCGTCATAGCAAACTAGTCAAACCTGCATTTATTACATTAACGGCCCTTTTCACAATGTTCAGTTAAAAGCTAACAGGGACTTTAACGGTAAGTTTTGTATGAAAAACTGTCAGTTAAAGTTCACGTTAACTCCTAATCATACATTTTGAAATTAGACATAATCAACATAATTTTCATATTGTTTTAATTGTTGTTTTTTATTATAGAAAAATAAAGATATGTATAATTAAAATATTTAAAAGCAGACAAAAACAAAAGCTTAAAATAATGTGGGTGGCCTATAGTGTTGCCATATGTACCTTTTTTTCGCGGGATTGTTCCGCTTTATTAAATTAAATCACGCGTACCGCGCGGGATTTAAAAATTCCGCTTTTTTAAATTTTATTTTTTCAATTTAATACCAGCGATTTTCAACTAATAAAGTATAAGTACATTTTAACAGTTGATTCAAAGAGTATAATTTTGGTTAACTTCACGCCGAATCATGAAGAACTCGCCTTGGTACTGTAAGTTTCGCATGCAAATTTATATGAATAAACAAAAATTGTTGAAGTTTTTAAAAGAAAGCTCACAAATTGAAGAAAAAAATCTAAAAACTGTCAAGAAGAAAATTTAAGAAGACTAACCAAATATAATTTCAATTAGGAATTAGAGAATTCATGGTTAAAACAAAAGAAGAGAGGTGTCGCAGGACACCCGGTTAGAGCTATGCTGTTTAGCAATACATATAAAACAAATTGCATGTGTTAAATAACAATGCAATAGAATTATATTATGAGGGTAATCATGAATACAATTACGCTTAAAATTTTTCCGGGGAATAATTTCAAATAATAGCAGATAATAGGAAACACAAACAAAGCTCTAATTGGAAAACGGAGAAATATCTCGTGGAATTTTATTGATTATGTCAAATTCGCCACAAATATTTCAAAACGTTTCCATTTAATTCCTGTTGTGTTCTTTTCTATATAGAAGCGTACGATTAAATTAATGTATTGTTTGTGTTCCTGTGCATAAAATAACAAATTTTATGCACATGTTTTTGTTTTACTCACTTCAAAGAAGTAGACAAAACAAAATCAAACATTTTGTTTCGTTCATTTTCGTACTCCGCTTAGAAGTACAAAGAAATTAAAACAAAGATATATATATATATATAACTGTAATAGTGTCGATTATTTATGTTACAAAAATCACGTTACGTCGTGGCAAAAAAATTTAAAAAAAATTCAGTAAAGTGCGACTCTGACTCGCGCACGAAGGGCTCCATACGAACACTAGATATGTAATTTAATACAAACTTTATCCTAAATAATATATAGTTTTGGCATTTTTTTCGTGTTTGGGGTCTTTTCGGTTTTTTTGTTTTGGCGGTTTTTGCGTTTTTTCGATTTTGGCGATTTTTTTAAGTTTTGGCTCTTTTTTTAGTTTTAACACTTTACTTTCTTGTTTTGGCGATTTTTTTCGGCTTTTGACGATTTTTCATTTTGGCGATTTTTTTATTTTTGGTGATTTTTTTCATTTTTGCGATTTTTTTTTATATAAATTTTTTTTTAGTTTTGGCGACATTTTCGCGTTTTGGCGATTTTTTACGATTTTTGGCGTTTTTTTCATTTTGGCGATTTTTTTCGTTTTGGCGATTTCCACTTCGCCTTCCTGGCTGTAGTTTACGCACGTCCCTTAGCTGGCTGCGCAAGTCTCCACGTGACACATCTTTGCCTGCTGCTCGTCACTTACGAGACTCGCTCTGCCGTCACTCACACTTGATACACCAATAAAGACCCACTGGCTTTACTTACACCCTTACACACGTCTATTCGCTGCGCTGTTGCTTTTACTCCAGTCGACACGATAGACTCCACAATAATCTCAATTCCAAGACATATATATATATATAGTTTCTTCTTTTCCCACCCAACTCTCGTGTTGTAAAGCACAGACTGCTCTTAACTATCAACTCGCTACTGTATCGCAGACTATTATTAACTCACAACTTAATTATCAACTGACTTGTTCACAACTTGTTCGCAACTGACTTGTTCGCAACTGACTCACAACCGCAACTCGCTCACATCTCATTAATCAAGAAAACAAGATTGCGCACTCAGCCATACAAAAAAAATTTCTACTGCGCATGTACGTCAATATAGAGTACACACGTGTGTTTGTTGTAAAAAGTGTGTGAAAGAGAGAGCACATTCCACAAACAAATGTATGTATTTTGTTTACAACAAAATTCTACATCTACGTCACAGGCAGAAAATAAAATAACGGACCTGCGCAATGCGCAATCTTGTTTTCTTAATTCATGCTCAAAACTATAACTTGTTCACAACACAACTGACTCGCCATTGGATGCATCACCCCTTTTTATACTTCGCACAAACACCACTAGAATTTTCAGGCAAGAACCACACAACTGACTCGCCATTGCATGCGTCACCCCTTTTTATACTCCGCCAGGGATGGCAAAGTTGGCACAATTGTACCTTTTTTGGTACTATTCAAACTCGGAAAGTACAATAGCACACCAATGACTAATTAAGTACATTTCTTTTCAAACGATTGCATATGTCAATTTTCACTTTTGAACCATGAAACTCATATTATTCTCACTTGAAAACAGTCCTGTTAAAACAAAACGCAGCGAGAAAATCAAAAAATATGACCTTGTCCTTTTCCAAATCCTTTTCTTCTAAATTCGAATGCTAGAGCAAATGCTATTAACTTGTATATTTTAAATTTCAACTTAAACAGGTGTAACCATGTGCTTTAACTTCCCAACATACAAGCAAATTTGTGAAAACCATTCGGTAGTCAGAACAAAGTCGATTATTTCAATAGAAACAAATAAAAATGTGTAATTTGAACTAACAAATCTTTTAGTACAATTAAGGTCAAAAAAGTACAATTTTTGAAAGTTGTTGGTACAATTTTCAAATTCTCAATGCCTTCCCTGTACTTCGCAAAAACACCACTAGAATTTTCAGTCAATGTCTAGACGATCATTATCATCTTAAATGTTGTTTACAAAGTGCCCAATTAAGTTCATGTGGTAACTATGTACATACTAGTGATGTAACTAATGTCAATTTTTGACATTCGCGAATACGAATATTTAAAACGATATTCGCGAATACGAATATAATATTGTTACGAAAATGACCGTCGACAAGGTTAAGCAGCATTACACAAAAATATTCCAACAGGGTTAATATAAGTGTTACGCGAAAATATTCCTACAGGGTCAATGTAAAGAATAATCTAGAATAGTAGCAAACAACTAAATAAGCATGCGCAAGCATATATGTATGTACAAGCTTGATTAAACGTAAACAAGCAAAAGCAACAACAAAAAGCGTCTGCTTATTAAGAAGATTCACATATTTACACACATACATACATGGTAATTCAAACGGAAAGCAAAAGATAAACAACCACCGTGTATTGCTTAGTTAATGATGTACACACGAATGCATATATAGACATGTATGTACATAGTTACCACATGAACTTAATTAGGCACTTTGTAAACAGCATATAAGATGATAATGATCGTATAGACATTGCTTGAAACTTCTAGTGGTATTTGTGTGGAATATAAAAAGAGGTGACGCAGCCAATGAGTTAGTTAGTTGCAGTTGTGAGTTAGTTGCGAACAAGTCAGTCAGTTGCGTGTGAACAAGTCAGTTGATAATTAAGTTGTGAATTAATAATAGTCTGCGATACAGTGGTGAGTTGATAGCTAAGAGCAGTCTGTGCTTTACCCGTGAGTTGGAGTAAAGGAGAAACTATAGGACAGCCTATAGTGACAGCAAAGTCTGTCGTGGAATTGAGATTATTGTGGAGTCTATCGTGTCGACTGAAGTAAAGGGAACAGCGCAGCGAATAGACGTGTGTAAGGGTGTAAGTAAAGCCAGTCACTCTTTATTGTTGTATCAACTGTGAGTGTCGGCAGAGTGAGTGCTGTGTGTGAGAAGCAGCAGACTAAGAGGTTATTGGTGTGTCAACTGTGAGTGATGTCAGAGTAAGTCTCGTAAGTGACGAACAGCAGACAAAGAGGTGTCACGTGATTACTTGCGCAGCCAGCTAAGGGACGTGCGTAAACTACAGCGAGGAAGGCGTAGTTGTAACCAGTTGTGAATATTTGTGTGAAATTCAGTAGTTTAAGTTGTATTAGTGTATTTAAGCTCTTGAGTCATTTAGTTTAAGCGTATTTGTAAATAAAACTTGTATCATTCTTAACCCTAATTACTACACTCGGCTCTGGTATTCATTTGCAAATCTTCGAGTCCACGGAAAAGCGTTTTTATAGAGAGAAAAACGTAACAATATGCAATATGAAATATTAAAAAATTGCTATGAAAAAGAACTTAACACTCTTGTTGGCATACTGTAAAGTTAATAAAAAGTACCCAAAATTTTAATGATCGTGATTAAACAATATTTGAAAATGATACGAAGCACAAATTTCTATAAAAAATTGAAGTGTTTGTGCAAACTAAAATTTTTAGTCATTTGTTTAAATTTCGTTTAGGATTTGCGCATTTATTTATTTAATTTCTTTGGAAAAATATTCATATTCGTATTCCGAATATTCGACAATTCGAATACGAATATTCGTGCATCACTAGTACATATGTATATATGCATGTATGTATGTAAATGTATACTTATGTAAGGATGTACTTATGTATGTCTATAATATAGAGTCTATATTATAGACTCTATCGGCCTTATGTATAAGCAAAAAATGGCATGAAGTTAGCATAAGTGACGACATTGAACTAAATACATATCGTTGATTTACTTCAATAGTGTCATAACTCAAAAAATGCGTTTTTTGAGTTAATAATGCAGGATATGCGGCATTTCGTATTTTGTCTTTTGTAAAAAATTTCATATACATACATATGTACATAAATAGCTTGTATATACCATGAGAGAAGAATGGTTTTTTCATGTCTTCATTGAGTTGAATGAAAATTGAAAACTTAAAACGCGTTTTGTGCAAAACTGATTTTTTTGAGTTCAGACTCTATTGAAGTGAATGAGCGATATGTAAGTACTAGGGATGCCAATCGGGATCGATTTTTCGGGATCACGGGATTTTCAAGATTTCGGGATCTAAATATTTTTCGTACAATAAATTATTTTTTTAAATAAATATTACTTTAATAACAATTTAATGCATTTTAAAAGGTTTTATGTTCATAATTTATCATTGCATAATTGTCTATAAAGTAAACAATTTTCTAATACGAGTATGAAGTAAAAATCAAAAGAATTTTTCTCATCTTTTTTTAAGTTGATTAATCACATTTTATGTTAGAGAATTTATAGTGAAAACAATAACTAAATATGAAAACTTGTTTTTGTTTTCAATATAAATGTTTTTCTATTATCTAAACCAAAACGAATATACATATCGGTGGACTTTTAGCACTACCGCTTAAGTTGACTAACGAAAATCTTTAGATTCACTTTCATACAAATAAGTTGCAAAAACAATATTCTTTTGTTAAAAATATATCTAAATACTAACGTTTTTTTAATTGCGATTGATCAACAACAAGTATCGGTTGTTACATATATATACCAAGAATTATCTAATTTTTTATCGATTTCGTTACGACTATGAGAACGATAATAAGGCTGAACATGTCGAAAAATGAAAAGAAATGTATACACTATTCTAATCAAATTCTATTAATTCCGTCTAAAGATCACATTTTTTATGGGCACATACATTAAAAGTTTGCCTGAGCACTTGAACAGTATTTTTGCTCTACTGAAAAATTTTAAATTCATACGTAAGTTTTTATCCACAAGTTCAACAGATACATATGTATGTATGTATTCATACGTGCGCTAAGAGGAGTATGGTTTATTAGTGTCCTGGCCTTCTACTCTGCAACTAGAATACAACTATAATTGAGTCGAACTCATTCAGTCGGTCTTTTTTGACTAAAACTTTTATCAAATCCATGTAATTTAAATGGGTATCAAAAACGACCTAAACGGTCTAAATAAAAAACAAAATAATTTTGAACTGCAATGTAAAAAACATACATACACACTCGAGCAAATTTTTAGACAAAATGCGGAGTCATTTTCTGTAAATATTTCTCGCTTTTACGTCAACCCGACAACAAGAAGTTTTCACTTGCCTTGTATTGTATTCTACTCCAATTGTAAGGAGGTGTCAATAGTACTCAATTGTTACCGACAAGTAGATAAGTGCTATTTTTTTTTAGCGTCGAGGAGTCGACATACAGATACATTGCAATTATGAATAAATTTCCGCAAGAAATTTCTCCCTTTTCCAATTCGATTTTTTTTGTTTTCCCTATTATTTGCTACTGTTTGAAATTATTCCCGGGAAAAATTTCTCGTGGAATTTGAATTATAATTGCCCTCATAATAAAGTATAAGACGGAATAAATTTGTCAAACTTATGAATTTTTCAAATGTTATTTCCCTTCCAAAGGTAATATGTTACTTTTGTTTTCAAAATAATTCTAAAATGTACATATATTGTAGCACCACCTTTGATGAAAATAACCGTAAGAAACCCAGCAAAAAATTACACATTACCACTATGTACTTGCCATATAATGACTTACTTTTCTGATTGCCAAATTTCATTACTCGCTTAAGGCCGTGATAGACTATCATACAAAGTCGTGCGATCTACGAAAATATACAACCATGGTGTGATGAATTGTTATTGTCTTTTGAAAATTTTCATAAACTCCATCACACCAGCGTTGTATTTTTTCGTAGATCGCACGACTTTGTATGATAGTATAGCACGGCCTTTACAAATCACACTACCTAAAATTTAAAAAAAAAAATGATGTACAAGTTGCTAAATGAGAAGAATGATTCTTTTAGATTAAATCGATTATATGAACAAGTTGCCAAACAAAAGAAGTAAGTACTTCTCAGGAATCGATTATTTTAGTCTCACGCCTTGTTAAAATCATTAAGTTGGTAATCCAGTGGGGAATAGCTTCCACCAAAAATGCTTAATTCCAAACTCGATTACCTTTTTGAAATTTTTTGCTGAGAAAGTAGTTTATTTATTTTGCTCTTATTGTTAATTTATAAGAAATATGTCACGAATAGTCATTACATTGTTGAAACTGTACGTATAAAATTGTATCACTACGACCACACGAGCAATCTGATGTGTCTTAATACAAGCAATAACGCCGGCAGAATGATGACGTCAAATTGCTTGTGTTCAACAATGTATCTGGAAGTGGTGAACACGTATATTCAAATATATTTGCTTTTTATTCACATAAATACTTAAATTATCAATAATTTTATCCTTTTTTAATTTTAAATTGAACTTTTATTGGTTTTATGTAGTTAAAACTTTTCTTTTCTACTCTTGTGTTGAAAAAAAATTTATATACTTTGTATTTGACAGCAATGTATTTTAACATTTGTTGCTGAATATATATTCGAACACATATTCATACGGTCCACACGCTAATATCTTGTGTCGGCAATCGAATTTGACAGTTGCCATGGCAATAATTGCCAAGATTATTGCTCGTGTGGTCGGCATGTATGGGACTTTTAAATATTATAAAAAAATTTGAATTTATAAAGTTTTTATACAAAAATTGCTAAGAAATTCCGAAAATGAAATAACGGGATTGAATTTTACAAATCCCGGGATTCGGGATTTGCCAAATCCCGAAAATCCCGGGATTTCCCGTTTGGCATCCCTAGTAAGTATGTAGGTGCAAACGAGTTCCACCATTTAATTTGACATTGAAAATCGGCGCATGATGTAGTTTTAACCCACTAGCAAATTCTAGCGTGATTTTTAATGTAAACATTGTATGGCAAAACTCGTTAAGATCGTATTCAATTTTGCCACTTATGCTAAGTTATTGCTAGTTTTTTCTTAAGGCCGGGGCACAATAAATCCGTCATACGTTAAACTTCGGCTTTGTCAACTGATATTAACGCAACGACGGAGAAGTTTGGCACTATGAGTACTTTATTGACGGAAGTATTTGAACAGCTTCAATAGTTCGATTCTCCATTTTATTTATTAAATTCAACTTTTTGTATTTATTTCATTTATTTTTTCTTTTGTTTAATTTTACTTTTGCTCCCACAAAACACGAAAATCCAAATCCAAAAAAAACCAACCAATATCTGTCAAACTAATAACGTATGTAAAAAGTTAAAAGTTAATCTAAAGCCTATAGTACACGGTGCATGTAAAAAACCACATGCGCATGTGGTTCTGGCGTAATTTTGACATTATCAAAAAGCTACATTTGCTACATGCCGTGTACTAGTAACATATATGTACATGCAAATATTCACATGCTTACAAATTAGCTGCCTCAGAAAATGTGTTCAACTCGGCTAAATATGTCACATTTGTATTTTCGAACAAAATTTTGTATAAAAATTTTACGGCATGTAGCCACCATTAGTAAAGGGTGTTTTTTATTGGGGTATAGAACTTTAAGTTGGCATCACTTTTTTAACTGGCGGCCATTTTGTCAGCTGTCAAGTGATTAATATTTAGTTTGGTTTGCCATTTCATCATGAATAGGTTGACAAAAGAACAACGCTTGCAAATCGTGCAAATTTATTTCGAAAATAATGGTTCAGTTCGCGAAGTTTACCGCAAGCTCCGTCCATTTTATGGTCGACATAATCGTCCATCAGAGCAATTAATTCGGTTAACCATGGATCGTTTTCGCACTACGCTTACTCTATGTGATGATACGCATCCGCAGAGACGTCGAACAGTGCGCACCGAAGAAACAATTGCCGCTGTAGAGCAAAGTGTTGAAGAGGACCCGAATGAATCGATTCGCCACCGTGCACAGCAATTGGAGCCGACTAACCGACTATTTTGTTCCCGAATTGGATGGCATGAATTTGGATGAGTTGTGGTTCCAACAAGACGGCGCTACATGCCACACAGCGCACGTCACAATCGGTTTATTGAAGGAAACATTCGATGAGCGCATAATTTCGCGGAATGGACCTGTCAATTGGCCACCAAGATCGTGTGATTTGACACCATTGGATTATTTTCTTTGGGGATATGTGAAGTCGCTCGTCTACGCCAACAAACCAGAAACGTTAGGGGACTTGGAAGCCAACATTCGTGGCGTTATTGCCAACATACGGCCCCATATGCTCGAAAAAGTGGTTGAAAATTGGACCTGTAGAATTGGCTTTATTCGAGCCAGCCGCGGCGGCCACATGCCCGAAATCATATTTAAACATTAATGGCATAAAATTATCCTTCCAATAAAGCCAAATTGATGGACACTAAAACGATTTTTTTGTGTTTTATTTCATTTCAAAGTTTTATACCTCTTAAAAAACACCCTATAATTTTAAAAAATGCAACCAACATGCTGATCGATCATCGTCACATGTGCATGTGGCTTTTTACATGCCGTGTACTATAGGATTAATTTTGTACTTTGCGTTGACGGACACGTACTGAATGTAACAGCCCTCATAAGAAACCATGTATTTCAACTTAGCTGTCAGTTGAAAAAGGCGAATTTTAACGTATGACGGATTCATTGTGCCCCGGCCTTAACGTATGTAGTACATACTAGTGATGTGCAAATATTCGTATTCGTATTGCCGAACATTCGGCCGTTTTGAGATATTCGTACACGAATTCGTATTCATATTTGCCCAATTCGGATGAATACGAACACGAATATTTTAATTTTTTTTAATTAACGGCATAAAAATATTCAGTTTGCAAGAATTAAAAATTTAACCGAATTTATTTCAAGTCAAAGGGCGTTGCCAAACGGTAGAAAAGTACTATGGTGAAAAAATATTTGCCTGTGGGGAGAAAATTTCATTTTTCTGCTGTGCCAAATGATATCTTTTTTGATAATGTAAAATTTTGACAAATCCGCTTGAGCATAGAAAGAAGCTGATGAAACAATTGCTGCGGCGGCGGTTTTGCTTCGCCTAACTACAAGCCGCCGGCTACCAACAAATTTTTAAGAGGACATTTTTATATAAAACAATATTCTTGTAGCAATAAATTATATAATATTATATATATGATGCAACATTTTTCGCAAACTAAAATAAACAATGATTTTTTCACAGTCTAATTAAACTTAAAAGACGTAAAAATCTTTGTATTGGTCGACGGCTCGAAGCGACGGCGGTGGATTTAAATTTTATGATACCATGCTTTTTAATGTTGCTTGTCAAAAATGTACCTGTTGTGTCAAAATTTCTACTAGCTCTCAGGGCTAGTGAAATTTTATTCACCTCAGAAATGTCAAAAATTTACTTACACTAGTACTTTGCTACCGTTTGGCACAGGCCCAAAGAATAAACAATATTGTAATATATATTACTGTATCCAAGTTAAAAACAAACAAAACAAACTTCTTATACAATTAGCATTAGAAAAGTGAAAGCAGTTTTCTTCGTCTCCTAAACTTCAAAAATATAAGTTAAGAAGAATCAAGTTTATTACTCGTATGATGAAGTGTGTAAACAAGACCAACACCCCAGTAAAAGATATTGCTTCGCTGGAAGCACCTCTTTTGGTATGCAAGCGCTTACCCGATGCATGAAATCTTGAATGATTTTTATATGGTATTCCTCGCGTAGAAGCTCTGCCACGTCGATCTAAAATGTGATTCTTTCATGCCTGCCGGAGTGACCTGAATTCAGAAAAAATATTCGTCTACCTGGATGTCTTTTTGGTTTGCATATAATTAAAAAAAAATTTGCTCTTTATTTTTTTACATCTTGTGCGTGCGTTGAATCAGGAGTCGATCCCAGGATTTCCTTATGTTAGGCTAGAACACTACCCACTGAACTACCGAAGCACATATTTATTTTTGTACACAATTCCATTAAAAAATAAAAAAAAGATAAGCGAGAGAGGATAATCTATAAAAAAGCTTTGAGAGTTTGAATATAAACAGCCGACTGACTTCGTAGTGTTTGTGTTGAATTTCGTCATTCGCTTACATTATTGCATCCTCGTAAGGCAGAGAGGATGCACTGTGTGCTTTTCCGCGCTTCCGAAGCGCTTATTTTTGTGTTATATTAAACTACACCATTCAAAATGTTTTTATGGAAGGGATATAAGAAACTACAATAGAAAAAAAACACATAAAAAACAGAAAAAGAAGCTATACAAATATAAAAGAGACTTTTATTAATAAGCAATTGCTTCTAAATCTCGATTATTTTTTTGCAGGGACAGCGAATAAATGACTCGAAACTTTTCTTGCGGTATGAATAAATATAGCCCAGCTATTGGTCATGAAAGCTGTTACTTTTTCACAGAGATTGAAAAGTAACTAATCACAATTGTGACTGAATTGATCAGGTAACAGGTTTTGGAAATATATTTAGTTCTTTCATACAAACTGTGATTGATCTTACTTTATAATAATAAAGCTACCACATTAATTTTTGTTTGTACCTTCAGCTTTTGTTGAGAAAAAAATTGTCAAATCGTCTTTTCTGGAAATTATGTACAGCTTTGACATTTTTGTATTTGCAATTTTATTGTCTCTCTGCCTCTTATGCGACAATTCTTATAATTCTTTCTGCTAAAAAAAACCAACTTCAAAGCATAGATCTGATAGATGAAGACAAAAAGAAGTACACAGAGAAAAAACTGCCTCGTAGAATCAATAAGATTTTCTCTATGAAACGTTTTTCGGCTAAGGGGTATCCCAGCAGAAAGAAGCAAAGATTTTTTCATAGAGATTCCTTATTGTTTTTATGTGGCAAATCTTATTAATTTTATCAAGACGAAAACCACATAAAATCAAGAAGAAATCTTATTATTCACAACTTTTTTTTACTTAATTTCCGTTATTTTTGGCACCAAAAAAACAATCCATAGAGAAAAACTTCTTGATTCTATTAGGTTTTCTTATAAATTGTAAACTATATGGATTTCTTATTGATTTTATTAGGTTGCCTTATGATTATGTGTAAGGCATCTTATTGATTTTTTTAATAAGGAAATCTTCTTGATTTTATGAGGTGTCTGGTTATTTCATATCTATAAATAGACACAGACAATTTTTTTCATGATCTTTTTCGTTTTTGTATAAGCATATTTTCAAAATTATTTCAATGGTTATTCAGACTGCTTGTTAGCATATTGGTTAGAGTGTTTGTCTATCAGTCAGAAGTTTGCTGGTTCAATACTTGTCTCCTTTTAAAGTATATGGTATAGAATTTAAATGAAAATATATAAGCAAAGCACAAAGAATAAAGAAAGACATAATTAATTTTAGTTTATGAGGTCGCCTCGTAAAATCAAGAAGAAAACCTTATTAAAAAATCAATGAGATAACCTCATAAAAACTACAAGATTTTTTCTTGATTTTTTCAAAAAGGGTTTCTCTATGAAATTAATAAGATTTCCTTATTGAAAAATAACCATAGAGATTTCTTATTAATTTTGTTCTATTTTATGAGGTAATTATTAGCCACTGTTTTCTCTGTGTACGTGAAATATAAAACTAAGTTTTAATGGGCGTGCATCCGCCCATCTTTTAAATGCAAGATTGTGTGTTTTTTTCAGAGCTCAGGTTGCGTGTTAAGTCTTGTAAAAAACGGTAAAGCAGAACCACTTAACATAAAATATTAAATTTTAATGGGCCCATTAAATCCACCCATTTTTTAAAAGGGAGGATTGTGTCTATTTTAGAGCTCTAGGTGTATGGTAAGTTTCGTAAAAAACGGTTTAGTAGAACCGCATAAAATATTGCAATAAATTTTAATGGGCGTAAACCCGCCCATTTTTTCAACTTTCAAATTGTGTAATTACAAGAACAAAAGGTGTTTTATAGGTTTCGCAGCAATGAAATAAGTAGATTAACAAAAAATTATATTAAAAAAATTGTGGGTGTGACCCCGCTTTTTTTTACGATTTGACCAATGCAAGATTTACCCTCTCACACAAGAAAAAATTTTTACAATCGGTCCAAAATAAACTGAGTTATGAAGATACACACTTAAAAAAAATAGAGACGAACTGTTAACCTCTTCCTTTTTTGAAGTCGGTTAATAAAAATAAATTCAGTAAAGTGCGACTCTGACTCGCGCACGAAGGGTTCCGTACGAACACTAGATATGTGATTTAATACAAACTTCATTCTATATAATATATAGTTTTGGCATTTTTTTCGTTCTTGGGGTCTTTTCGGTTTTTTTGTTTTGGCGGTTTTTGCATTTTTTCGGTTTTGGCGATTTTTTTAAGTTTTGGCTCTTTTTTAGTTTTGACACTTTATTTTCTTGGCGATTTTTTTCGGTTTTTGGCGTTTTTTCATTTTGGCGATTTTTTTTTATTTTTGGCGATTTTTTTCATTTTTGCGATTTTTTTTTATTTAAAATTTTTTTTTAGTTTTGCCGACATTTTCGCGCTTTGGCGATTTTTTTGGTTTTTGGCGTTTTTTTCATTTTGAGGTTTTTTTTTATTTTGGCGATTTTTTCGAATTTGGCGATTTATTTTAGTGTTAGAAATTTTTTTTAATTTTGGCGATTTTTTTTTTTAATTTTTGGCGATTTTTTTTTTTTTGGTTTGGCGATTTTATAATTTTCGGTTTTTTTAGTTTTACCGTTTTCGAAAATTTCAAGTGTTTGCCTCTTACGGTTTCCAAGATATAGCAAATTGTCAAAATTACATAGTCAAAATTGCATTAACTGATGGAGCACCCTTTAATTAAAATTTTTTAAATTTTAGTGTTAATTGTTGTAGTCTGTATAAAAATACACTAATTTTACAAATTTCAAGGTTCAATATACAATGTTCATACAATTGTATGTATATTACATGGGATTTTAACATTTTTCGTTGCTCGTTTTGGAACACCCTTTAATTTTTAATTCTCATGTATTTGTTGTTATAGCGGCCAAGGTTGTACGTACTCTGTTTAAAGTTCAGGTCCGTAGCTCTTACGGTTCCTGAGAAAATACCGTGTGACGGACAGACGGACAGAGTAGCGAAAACAATAGGGTTCCTTTGCACCTTTTGTGTACGGAACCCTAAAAAGAGAGGATAATTCAGTACAGTAATGAGATCTAGCAACGTTAAGACGAACGAAAACGGCTGTTTATAAAAAGAGCTCTTTTGTAAATCATTTACTAGTACAATTAAAATTTTTGCCATTCAGTGTGAACGTGGCTGATAAAAAATTCTTGTCATTTGCCTGTATATATGTTATTTTTTTCGTGTTTTAATTTTTTTTTTTTTTTTTTTTTTTGTGGGATATTTCAGCATATTTTGCTGTTAAGAAATGAAAGAGTTAAATTTTTGTTGCAAAACAAAACTAAAGGTGTTTATGTCGTTTCTGTTAAAATACAAGTATCGGTTGCTTATGTGTTGTTTAGTTTTTTAATGTTGTATACTTGTCCAAATTGTATAGCAAACAGCTCAACAAACCAATAACAGCAGGCATCGGTGGGCAATAATCGTACTGCAAACAAACAAAGAAAGCAACGGCCGGCCAAAGTGATCGTCTGCCCTCTGCTGTCAATGTAAAATGTTACTTTTAGCGCATTTAATGAGTGGTTTTCATGGTTTAAAGTCATTTTAGTGCAACTATTTGTAACATTTACAATTACATAAAACAAAAAAAAAAGGATCAAATTTCAAAATTTTTCTTTTTCTTTTTCAGTCGCTTTAACAAGTTGAAATGTAATGAGTGTTACAATGATTTCACATTTTTTATTGCATGCTTGAAGTTTAAAACTCTACAGCAGCATATTTGACTTACAAATTAGAAATGTAGGAAATGGTATAGTTTATTGTTTTTAGCTTTAGCTTTAACACAAAATTTTAAGGTGGAGATTTTCAAAGATAATTTTTTTTAGATACAACTAATCCCGCTGCTATTTTGCTGCACACTACTGTGTGAACAATAACAAATAACTTACAACTGACAGCCATCTAAATGACATGAGATCATATCTAATATTGGTCAACATAATACAAGATTTTATTAAACTGAAACTCTTTGCATTTTACTATTCTTATGCTGCTCGTTCCTCTCCTTCCTCCCCTTCTCCTTTTTACTAACATCAGCTTTTGTAGCGGACACTCGTTGCTGGCAGTAAAGCAAACTTTGAATTCCATCAGCATCATCGTTCACAATTGTGACAGAAGTTGGACAAGTTGAGTTGCTAATGAATGATTGATTTATGAATGCAACAATATAAAATTAATGCAAACAATAAAAAAATATGTACTAATAATCTTCTCAGCAAATGTACAAAAGCACAAACGAAGAAAAAATAATATACAAACAAACCAACATGACTTTTCCAATGTACAACAATGATGAAAATGACCTTGAAGGAGCACAACAAGGCAAACACTAAATGGATATGAGAAAAAACATTGATGGATCACATGTGCCATCGCTGGCAGCAAAAGCTACTACCTACCAGCTTAAAAGCTTCAAATTTGAAAATGATGCATAATAAAATTAATAAGAGCGCGTTTGCATACTTATACTCGTACACTAGTGTCTTGCACGAGATATCTTATAAGAACTTTCAGGACATGAGGGATTTTTCAAATGCTTTACTACAGTGAAATCTTATAAAAAAAACGTTAGCAACACTGTTTGCAAGAAATTTATTTCAGTATTGTAGGTATAGGAGTAAAGAAGAAAATACTTCATGACGGAAGAATTTGTGATACTTGCTTCTTTCTACGCATGAGCGCGTGTACAAACGTCATGCATGTATGTGTGTATGATCTTTTATTTTTCTGCGCACATGCAAAGGCACACACATGCATTAACATGCTTACCATCTAACTACATATTACACACACACACTCAAACGTACAATATGAAAAATAACAAGCATACACTAATCAACAGTACTTCTTTTGAGTGTTTGTAACAAACAAGCTGTCTTGGCGACATCGCTTGTTAACACTGATATACACGTACACTAATACATCCATCGTGCTTCGCTTATAGTACGACAGCATTTATTATTGGTTTAGTATAATACATGCGACGTGAATACATTTAAAAAACATGACGTCTTTACATTTCAAGACTGTTTACGCAGGTTTCTATCCTACACTAGAGGAAAAATCTATGTAAGAAAAATAAGGGAAAATAAAACAGTTGACAAGGACAGTGAATAACAGGGTTAATTTAAACGACAGCAAACGATTGCTTTCGTTTTGTTTTGTTCTTTAAAGTGAATAAAGCAATAACAATGAAAATTATTGGGCCACTCGGGTTTTTTATTAATTCTGTCCTTGAGCAAAAGAATTAGAAACTATTTGTTTTTTTTGTTTTTTTTTTGTTTTGTTTTGACCGATTTGCTCATTATTGTCGAGACTTTCAATCTTATCGTATTAAAGGCCTTATTCGTAAAAAAATAGTTTTGATTTATAAAAGGTTTATAAAACTGATTTCCATGCCACAGAATTATTTTTTATGAATATAATTATTATTAAAAAAAAAAATAGTACCAAGAACTAAAGGATGTACTAGGGCGGATCAATAAGTCCGTGACTTTTCGGACTTCCCTAGTAGTACCACCTGTTAATAGACTACTATCAAATTTTGAGCAAGTGTCGTCATTTCTTTTGTGTTTAACAGCTGTTCAAAACATACATCGTGTATTTTTCTAAAAATTAAAAAAAAGTGAATTTCGAGTGCGCATTAAACATTATTTTTTGCGAAAAAAAACCGTCAATCAAACCAACTATGGGGACTCAGCACCATCGATTTCAATGGTAAAAAAGTGGCTTACCACTTTTTGTGGTCGCACAAGTACAAATTACGCTGAACGTTCTGGACGACCAATTGAGGTCGGTACAACCGAAAATGTTGAACAAATCCACAATATAGTATTGGCCGATGGAATACTAAAAGAGCGTGAGATCGTTGTTGCCATAGGCATTTCATATGGCAGTGTGGTTTCGATTTTAAATGATCAGCTGGGTTTAAGAAAGTTTTCAAAGAGATGCTCTCAATTGACCATAAACGTAGAAAGCGTGTGACAACTTCAAAGGATTGTTTGTAACTGTTTAACCGCAATCCGAACGAGTTTTTGCGGTGTTTTGTAACTTTGGAAGAAACATGGATTCATTACTGTAATTCGGAGACCAAGCAGCACTCTAAACATGCTCCGAAGAAGGTCGAGGTAAGTTTGTCAGCCAATAACGTGATGGCAACAGTTTTTTTGGGATGCACGCGGAATAATCCACATCGATAATCCTTCAAAAGGGAAAAACAATAAACCGCAAATATTATGCCAACTTATAAGACCGATTTAATGAAGATTTAAAAAGAAAACGAACCCATATGGCCAAGAAAAAAGTTCTTTTTCATCAAGATAATGCACGAGTGCACACGTGTGCAGTCTCAATGGCAAAACTCTATGAATTGGGCTACGAATTGGCACCCACCCCATCCGCCATATACGAAGGATTTACTCACTAGTAACTACTTCCTATTTTCAAACCTAAAAACATGGCTCGGTGGCAAGAGATTTAGCTCCAACGATGCAATTATTGACCAAACAAACGCCTATTTTAAGAACCTCGAAAAATCCTATTTTTTGGAAGGGATACAAGAACTGGAGAAACGTTGGACTAAGCGTATTGAGTTGAAGGTAGATTATGTTGAAAAATTAATTTTTGTTTTGCAAAAAAAAAATGTGTTTCATTCAAAAATCCACAGATTTATCGATCCGCCCTCGTATTAAATTAAATAAGTTTCAGCTTTTTCTTGGTTCGCAAGTAAAAGGCAACAGCTGATTGAACAGCAAATCGTGTTTTCAGCTCTTTGTCGTTGCATAAGATTTTTTTTAAATTCTAAAAAGTTTTGCATTTGCAGCAAACGCTTGCGAAATATTTTGCTCAAATTGATACATTGTGTTTGGCTCTCTTACTTTCTCTCTCTTTCTTTTTGAGAAAAGGGTAGCTTTGCTAAACATCTGCTGCTGCACGATTTGGCAGCTTTATCGAACTGTGACATTAAACGGATAAACTCGTTTATCTGGTCGCCAATTTAGTTCAGCACTTTTAACGATTGGAGGAACCTAGATCAAGTCTCCGTTTTAGGTAACACAACGAGACCAAATAGGACCCAAGTGGGCTGGTTTTGATATTTAAACTGGCAACCTGTCGAACCTAACCTAAAAAGTTAAAGGTTTTTGTTTCCGGGTCGATAAGTCAGTGATTTTTTAAACTTATAACTTCGTAACTGAAAAGGGAACACGAAGTCTATTTTCTAGCAGAGGTATGACTCAGTCTTCCCAGGGTCTAGTCAAAGAAGTCGTCTAGTTCTTTTTTTTTTTTTTTTTTTTTTTAAATAGGACCAGCACTCAGGGGATAACCCCTACTCATGCAGTGCATTGTGCTAGAACTAGGAAAGTAGGTTATAGGGAAGGAGGATAGAGGGAGTAGTGTCTGTGTACATTTGATTTAAATCTTCCCACGCTGGTAGTGACAGGAAAGACCTCCGCAGGTAGTTGATTCCACATACGAACAGTGCGGCTAAAAAAGGAATTTTCTCTGTAATGCGTAGTGCGATGCATTGGCCAATCGACCACAAAAGGATGTGCTCTAAATGAGGCACGTGTTGTACGTACATATGTGCGGGTTTCAGGAACAAGTTCCCTAATTTCATTAGAACACATTCCGTTGTAGTAACGATAGAACAATGAAATGCACCCCACATTGCGTCGATGCTCCAATGAATCAATAGAGTTGGATACCCTACTGTCACCGATGAGCTCTTTCGCCCTCTTCTGTACGCGGTCGAGCAGCCCCAAAATAGACTTTGAAGCGCCGGCCCATACATGAGAGTTGTATTCCATTTTCGGACGGATATAGGTGGTATAAACAGTAAGGAGGTCAGATGGGGTGAAATATTGATTGCACCGTTTCAAAAAGCCGAGGCACTTGAATGCTTCTTTTGCGATTTGAAAAATGTGTTCAGTCCAACGAACATCACACTGTATTTTCATGCCAAGAACATCGAAAGCATCTGGTTCCTTAATATTTATACCCCCAAAGTTACAGAGGCAACAGCATTTTCGGTCATACGTCTGTGTGTAACCATGCAACATTGGGTCTTACGGGCGTTAAAGTCGACCCTGTTCACATGGCCCCATTCAGAAATTTTTTCTAAATCATAGTTTAAAGTCTCATTCATTATTTGACGCATGGCCTCAACCTGCGCAGACTAGGTCTATTGCTGAATGAGAAAGAAGTCATTATACAGTATATTTTTTTTTTAATAAGAGAAGTAGCACTTAGGCAATTAATGCCTATTACCATTACTAGGTGTTACCTTCTTGAGGAAAGGGATAGTTATAGAGAAGACAGTTGGTGAAGGAAGAGATAGAGAGAACCTTAATTCTTTTACAATTCTGCTATATGTAGGTTTTTTTTTAATAACACAGTGTTACAGCGCCTCTGGTGTTAAATGGGGCGCATTAACTTTTTTTAACCTGTAGCCATTTTAATGGTTATTTTTCTTCGGTGATGATTCTTTTACATAACGAAGGAGGGCGCTCTGATGCTACATTAAGATTAGTATCTGGTGAAGTCAGTGTAGTGCAGTGACCAGTGACTAGCTATGCCTTCATCACTTAAACTTTCCTACAACAACTGATACATAGGGACACTAATACACATCAGAAAAATGCGTGGTGTAGGTATTTAATGAGTGTTGGATAGAGGACTTTAACCCAGTATTTTCGGTTTTGTAGTCAACGTGCTAACTACTTCAGCCAACTCCAAGCTACTTAATCTCCTAGCATTAAGACCTATATATAACAGTTGCCATTATAACACGCATCTGATTCCTTCGGACTACCTCTACTTTGGCGCACTATATGGGACTGTATCGTAGTCAGGTCAATCAAGAGAACTAAAAATTAGCCTTTTTTTTTGATCATCTACTTTGAGCGGATTCCAGACCGTATGCATGCTCTATTGTATGCCTACATTTCAGCGGCATTCCGAGCAGTTGGTCGGTGTATGAATGTGTCAATCCAGCCTCAAATTTGGCCATGTCATTCGTAATATTCTCTCCGGTCAGGTTTCTTTATACCTTCACCTAGAAGAGCTCTTGGTAATAATATCTAGCCATCTCTTTGAAATGAAGAAATTGATAGCGATTCTCTGTTGGAAGGGGGAATTAAAATTCCGTAGTGCACGATTTAGCCTGATTTTGACCCGTACATAGATAAATAGAGCATATCTGTACAATGTTCTGTCATTGTTTCATGGCCTTTTATCAGTCAAAGATAAAGATGAGCAATAGTTTATATATGCTCCAGAATATCTTCTTGTTACTCCTTATTGTGAATGGTGTGGTAGACGTCACATCGAGACGACACTAAAATATGTCACTTGTCTACTCTGCGTCTATAACAATTGATTACTATTAACATGCTCCATTCATTTACAAAGCCAATCAATCAGATCCAATTATTGCAGATAAAGAGTATACAAGAGACAATATTTACTGTCGTCTTGATGTGACGTCGACGACGCCATTCACAATAAGGGGGAATCCCCATGCATTGTTTTTTTTTTTGTAATCTATTCACTGTAGTCTTTGCCATGTGCTTGACAATGAGGTTAGCGGGCAGCCAATCGTTATTCACTTTGAAAAGATCCTTGATCCTTGCTTAAAGTACCTGTTAACATGAAGGCTACAGTGAGAAGGATTCTTTCGATTTTCGCGCAATAATTATCTCTCTGCAGTGCTTGCCATCAGAATATCACATCATAACGTCGGTATAAGCTTGATCACTGTGTTTAAGAGCTATTTAGAATTTATTATGTTAATTACATATGTTTTTGCTACATGCTTTTTTTATACATACATAGATTCAGCTCTACATTTCCTTTAACAATATTTTTTCTCGAGTGTCTATTTCAAAGCATGATGCAACAAAATATAAATAATACAAACAAAAAATGATCGACAATGGGATCAATGCAAACACAAAGAATTGAATTGCAAAGAGAATTAAAGACCAGCAATACTTGCATAAAAAATAACAAATAAATTTCATATGCCACCGTATGCAAAAATGATAAAGCTAATGAAAAAAAAACAAGTATGATCTTTGCATTTGTGTTTATTGAGTGAGTAATTAGTCCAATAAGGCCAAGCAACTATCAAATGCAGCCAGGAAGAGCCAACACTCTAATAACCTGTCTAAACTCTGGCGGCTATAAAAGAAGGATTTGCGTAATTCTCCTCAGAGTGAAGAAAAAGAAAAATTGCACTGCATTGGCAAATGGAAGAAGTAATATATCCGGTGATTGATGGCACAGCTAAAATTTGTGAAAAAAGGATGCCAGGCAGCTGTCAAGTTGTTGTGGAAAGGATTAGTAACAAAAATGATGATGACGACGACGTCGTTCGCTTGGCTTCAAATGGAGCCGCCGCCTGTTGCTTATAAATCTGGCTGCTTGGTTAGCAGTGTTGTGGCAGTTGCATGAATAGATGGATGGATGGATGGATGGATGCATGCACAAGTTTTTATTTGTAAGTTTTTTTTTTGTTTGTTTTTAATTTGAAATATCATTAAGTCAAACATACATATGTACATAAGTATGTATGTACATAAATATGTTTGTATGTTTGTATTTTTATATTCTTGCTGCAAACATGTGTATAAAAAAATATATATTCAAGCAGTTGACATATTTGCTGTTGAGAAATAGTCAAGTCTCTTTTGTTGATTTCTTGATGATCATGACAAATGCACAATGTCTTGTGAACAGAAAGTTCATTAACTTCACATGCAAAATCGAAGCGAAGATGTCTCAAGCGCTACAAGGAGTGTTAGCAGAAATTATAAATTTTGCTTGCCACATTGACAGCAGAAATGTGCATGAGTTTTGATTGAGTTGACACTTGGATTTTATATATGGAATTGTTTTAGTTTTCAAAGTATATTATGGTTTTTTTTATAATGACTAGTTTTTTATATGTATTTTTATTTTAAAAAAAATCAAAGAGAGTAAAGGAATTGAGTTTCTTATGGAACTTTATACAGTTGAACCTCGATTACCCGGGCCTCTCTCAACCGGTTACATCTATTAACCGGCATGCTGTCGCTTTGTTTCTTGACCACCATTATCCGTGATATTACCTCTATTATCCGCACTTCCTAACACAGAAATATGTTATATATGATATAAATTTGTAATCGTAAGGGTGTCATATAATTTCTAGATAATCTGCCAACTTGACAACATTTTTATCAATATAAAGAAATGAACATTTATACATTATTCTCTCCTTTTTTGGAAAGGTAAAAATTTTGCCAAGTTAACAGATTATCTAGAAATTATATGACACCCTTACGATTACAAATTTATATCATACATAATATATTTTTGTTTTAGGTATTGTGGCAAAGAAGAACTTGGTCAAAATTTATATCTCACAACTTTTAATGGCCGAAATTTTGGATAGGAACTTGGCCATTTTTCACATTTATGTTTTTGAGAGGATTTGATTACTTTTTGAAAAGATTTCAATAATAACACTTTTTAAACTTAAAATTTCTGGTGTATTTTATTTCTATTCATGATCACAGTGCCAGTTGAAAATGGCAGACTTACATAAAATAATGGGTAAGAGTGTGATGGCTGTTGAATTCTTGAACTTAAATATGCACTATTGTGTCATTACAACGGGTAGGCAGTGTGCATGCAATTTGGTAAAAGTCGACTGGAAGAAATATGTAAAATACAGCGTAAATTTTACTGGGCATGACCCCGCCTATTTTCTCAATATATTTACATATTAAAGTCTGGTTAGCCGAAGTACAGGGTGGGCCAAAAGAAACCAAGGGGTGTAAAAGTTTAATAACTTTTTTGTTTATTAACTTTTTTTTATTTTTTCTTTCAGATTATATAATATACAAAATGGAAATTTTTTTACACTAAGTATGAAAAATGATGTCTCTTAAATGACCACCGTTTTCAGCTTCGCACTGATGGGCTCTTTTTAGAGCATTTTCCATAATATCTTTCAAAACTTGTGGCTGTAGCGTTCGAATTTCTGCAACAATGTTTGCCTTGAGTTCAAGGATTGTCTCTGGCTTGTTCACATACACTCGCTCCTTCAAAAAACCCCAAAGAAAATAGTCGGGTGCTGTCAAATCTGGCGATCGCGCTGGCCAAATAATTTCCGAATTTCGAGAAATTATTCGCTCTCCAAAAATTTGACTTAAAAGTGCCATTGTGTCTCGGGTAGTATGGGCAGTGGCTCCGTCCTGCTGAAACCACATACCAGGTCTGTTTTCAAGAGCAGGACGTAAAAAAATTTCTATCATAAACCGATACCGCTCTCCATTTACGGTTACAGCACTTCCATCTTCATTCTCGAAGAAGTAGGGCCCAATGACATTTTCAGACGTGATTCCACACCATACTGTATACCTGATGGGGTGCAATTGGCTTGATGAATGGCTCTTGGATTTTGAGAACCCCAGAACCTACAGTTCTGATTATTAACAAAGCCATTCAAATGAAAATGAGCTTCATCACTCATAATCAAATTTTCAATAAAGTTGATTTTATTTATTCATTTCTTATTTTCTGATTTTCATTTATTATTTTCATTCATTATATATTCTTCAAGTGTTGTCTATATAATCTGCAAGAAAAAATAAAAAAAATTAATAAACAAAAAAGTTATTAAACTTTTACATCCCTTGGTTTCTTTTGGCCCACCCTGTACATAAATCCAAAGGATATGCCCAATGTGTATGCAAAGTTTCAATAGGGTAGCTGGTGCTTTTAATTTTTCGATTTTCCGATTGAGTAAATCAATTACTATTTGTGTACAAAATGTCAGCTCTCTATAGTATAATATTACGTAAAATTTTCATGAGCCTGGCCCCGCTGACTTTTATATCTGCTAGTGCTTATGGTTCATGCAAAGTTTGGTATAAAAAAGTTAATAAGAAATATCTGAGTACTAAATTAAAAACTGCTGAGCCGAAGTACCTGAACGAAAAAGCTAAGATTTATGGGTGAAGTCACGGCTACTTTTAAAAATAGTGAATTTTTTTTTTTTTTTGATAAGTGCAACGTGTATGAAAAGTTTTAATAAAATGTATGTTAATCTTGAACTTGAAGTGCTTGTTTTCGCCCTCTGATAGCAACTTCTGGGTTTTCAGATTTTTCTTAGTGATCTCTTATCTAGATTTATTTAAGCTCGCTAGTGCGAATTGGAGTTTTAACGTCGTGGCCACGCATACCGGGTAAAATTTATTGGTTTTAAGATTTTCCCATTACACTTACTAGTGTATAAAATTTCAGCTCTCTAGCGCGAATTATATCTTTAGATTTTATCAGCATTACCTCTCCCACTATTCCTAACTCAAAATTTTGTTGTGAGCAGCGCTTATAATTCATGCTAATTTTCTTCTAAAATATACTAGACCGATGTAGATTAAACACAAGGCTAACACTTTATGGGAGTGATACTGCTCAATTTTTAAGGTGATGCAAGATTTCACTAAATTGGCTTGAATTAAAAGCTGTATATTAAGTATTTAGTTCAAAATAATATTAGCGTGGCCCCGCCCATTCTGAAAAAAATTTTTGGGTTTTAAAATGTTTCTAGTTTGTTTCTCACTAAGACCTACTTGTATATCAAATTTTAGCTCATTAGCGCAACTTTTAATTTTTAATTTTTATGGGCGTAGCCCCGCCCCTCTTACTAAAATTTTCGGGTTTTTAGATTTTTCTAGTTGGTTTCCTACATATACCTACTTGTATATCAAATTTCAGCTCCTTAGCGCAACTTTTAATTTTTATGGGCGTATCCCCGCCCATTTTTCCAAAGTCAAAATTTTTTTGAACCAATGCTTATTCTTCGTGTCGAGTTTCGTTACAAACGGATAATAATAGCTAGATAAATTAAAATGAGGGCATTAAATGAGGTTTAAATTGTATGGGCCTGTCAACGCCCACTTTTTTAATGAAAAATTTATAGCCTTGCATTACCGCAGTATATATGCTATAAAAATATATAAAATAGCTTCCATGAAGCGCCTTACATTAGCATTTTTAATTCCGACCTTTATGGGCGTAGTCCCGCCCTCCTGGCTAAAATTTCCGGATTTTCAGATTTTTTATTTTATTTCTCTCCTAGACCTAGCTATGCATCGAATTTCAGCTCAATAGAATAAATTTTAATTTTTATGGCCGTAGCCCCGCCCCCCTGGTAAAATTTTCCGAGTTTTCAGATTTTTCTAGTTCATGTCTCACCTAGATCTACTTGTGTACCAAATTTCAGATCTCTAGCTATAGCGCAAGTGCTTCATAATATTGATGTCTTAAAATATGCACTTTTTGCACCTCCATATCTCCGAAACCTTTCATTGTAAAACTTTCAAACTTCGCATATGAGGTTATATGAATTTATTCTAAATATGATTTAAATTTTATAATTTTATGATTGCGGGGAACACAGTTATGAGGGGGGTAAAAACAGCTCGAATGGCTTCCTGTAAATATACACACTGCATGCATTGGCCAGAACTTGGCCTGGCGCATTGTCGTGCGCCTAGATTATTGCTTAGCTGTGAATCAAGAAAGTATGAATATGAACTTTTCATACTGTAGGGGGCATATATGCATATACATGTATGAAAATTTATGAATATATACAATCATATATGCCCATATACCCTCATTTTTCGGATCCGAACCATATATGGGATATCATATATGCCCCATACATATTTTTTTAGCTGGGTTATCTCTTATTTCATTTATATCGAATTTTTATGATTTGGTTATGGACTGAAATTACTCACAAGCCCCCACGTTCCACTGATGGTTTTATAGGTCTTATATAACAAGATTGTATTGTGTATTCCATACAAAAAATCTTACCAACTAAGCAAACATTGTACCACAAGCTTATAATTGTCATTTAGTATGAACCAATATTTCTATAAGTATTAGAGGTCTGGATGCAATTGAGAATATCTGTGCATTGTGGTTGCATGACTGATAGTTTAGAAAGAGTCTTTTGAGTATAATAAGCTGCACAGCGGTTGACTTCGGCGGACTATTTCAGACATAGAGGCTTCAGCTGACTAGTTTTCACAGAGCCTTCGGCAAACTGATTTCCACAACAGCAACTTAAGTATACTAATTTCTACAATGCCCTAGGCTGAGCATTGGCTGATTGTTTTCTGCAGTGGCTGACAGTTTGACAAGTGCAGTTGATTTCTTTTACAACGGTTTGTTGTTACTGCATTTAGCAGCAACTTTGGTTCACTATTTTCCACAACAGATTCGGCTGACTGTTTCCCAAAGCAAGAGAGGGTAGCGTTGGCTGAAGTAGTTAGCACGTTGACTACAAAAACGCAGGTCCTGGATTCAAGCGCCTATATACAACAGTCATTAAATAACAACATCACGCATTTTTTGATGTGCCTTAGTGTCCCTCTGTATCAGTTGTTGTAGGAAAAATCAAGTGATGAAGGCATAGACACTGGTCACTGAACTGCACCGACTTCAGCAGATACTAATCCTAATGTAATATCGGATCGCTTTCCTTCGCCGCTATTTTGTAGCAGAATCATCGGCGAAGAGAAAAATAACCAACAAAATGGCTACGAAACACAGCTTCAAGAGTTTAATATGCCTCATTGACACCAGAGGCGCTGCAACACTGCATTATTAGAAGCGTGAAAAAAAGCAGAGTTGTAAAATAATGAAGCTTTCCTATAGTAATAGTAGTAGGCATTCATTGCCTGAGTGTTACTTGTCTCAAAAAAACCAGCGAGTTCAATATAATTGATTCTGGAAAGCTGACGTTTACCTCAGCTGACGTTGAACTGGCCTTTGACAGTACATCCGCTTTTTTTAGAGCTTTTTTACTTATTACGACCAGCAACTTCCAAAGTAACGAACGGTCGGTCGAGCTGACTATAGCTGGCTATGAACGCCTCCAATGCCGAGACGGTAGCCATGACGTTTTGTAGTATTAGAAACTGCATCTTCAAATTTTATCTGAAGAAGGCTGAATGCAGATGACGCAATTAACAAGTAGGGACATCTCGAGGCCCACCGCAGTCGTGAGGGGCCATTGGACGTTCCGCAGACATATAGTCCTCTCCTGTAATAAGCTCTGCCGTAGTTGTCGTCAAGAAAGCAAGGAAAAAACAGTTTCTCACTTGCTTTGAGAATGTGCAGTTTTACATCTCTGCAGACACAAATTTTACTAGACAACCTTTCAGAGTTGTGAGAGATCGATTTATGTAGGTGACCTGATTTGATACCGCAACGCGGCGGCTTGGATCTAGTACCAATAACAGTGACTGCGTACTTGGTTACGGTCTGGTATAGGTTGCAACCAATGAGTGGAGCGGTATGCCAAAACGGATTTGTCTAAATTCTACTTGAATGACAGCGATCTTTTTTGTAATGCACATGTTCACTCGCTATATGAACCTCTTTTGCTAAGTTACCAGCATAATTAGGCATATTGCAAAGGAGATCCGCAGAACTTGCAGTATATGTAGCTGAATAATTTTTTTTTGTAATTTTCTGAAGAGACTAAGGAAAATAAAACTCTTTGAAGTAGCTCCTGATTTGCCAAAACATTTGCAACGTAACAGCGTTAAAATTATTAAAACAAAAAGTAGCGTTACTGCACAACTGTCAGTTGAATACAGCCTTACATAAGGTATTGTACATCGTTCGCTAACATTGGGGTTCGTGAATCTTCTTTAGACTTCTCATTTGGTCGAATAAAATATTCTACAAGTGTTGAAATTTTTCAAACCAGTCATCCGAGAGGTTTGCCGATTCATGTTTCAATATATATTTATTAGATATATAAAATTCCCTTGGTGTTTGTAACTGAACTACTCCCAAGCGCCTTGACCGATTCTTATGAAATTTCGTATGTGTATTCCGTACGTCTGAGAATAGGTCGTAATCTTTTTATAACCTTAAATGGGCCGCGCCATGCCAATACTAATGAATTATCATATATATTGAAAGCTAAAGGAGTCATAGTATTTAAATTTGGTATGGACACTTCTGACAACAAGATGCGAAGAAATTCAAAATATTGGCAGAATAGGACAGGTGAAAGGAAGGGGCTCCCCTAATGCAAAGTAATTAATAATAATTTTATATCTAGAAAGCTATAACAGGAAGAGTCTTCAAATTTTGTATGGACTCTTTTGGGAGCGAGGTGCGAAGTTATATAAAATATTAGTAGAATAGGACCGGCGAAAGGGGCACACACATTCAAGGTACATTATTATAAAAATCTTATATCTTGAAAGTTATAATAGCGAGAGTCTTCTAATTTGGTATGAGTTAATTTGAAAGCAATTAATAAAAATATAAGTCAATTATAATATATTAAAAACAATAAATATTTCTGTTTTGTTATTTTCATATTTCGTCATTGTTCACAGAACTCACTGTCCCTATCACTCATATACCATCATCCTCATACACTTAAGCCGGGTTTCCATCTGTGTGTCATGTGCCACACAAGCGTAAAAAACGCCTAACCACTAATTACTAATGAAAAATAGTTTGATTCAGACACGTATTTATTAAGTTAAACAGTTTCATATATAACTAATAGACAATTTTAAAGAATCCAACATGATTGGAAATTGTTTAAATCAATAAATAACTACATGTCTGAATCAAATAGTTTTTCATTAGTAATTAGTTGGTTACGATCTTTTGGGCAAATGACATACAAGAAAGGCCAGATGTAGTTTGAGATTATGGCATTATTATATATTATACGAGGGTGGCTCATTAACTCAGTATCTTTTTGAATTTCACGCCTTTTAATTGAAATGACAACACTGCTCCTGTCAAGAAGCAACTGTCAGTTGACTCCTGTCTAAATTTGAACAAGCTATGTCATTTAGTTTGTGTTTGTGAGCCGTTCATAACGGACTAGCTCGCCTTCTGAGCAGAAAAGCTCGATAAATACTATAGTAACTCTGCACCATCGATTTCAATGGTAAAAAAAAAAGTGATTTACTGCCTTTAGTTGTGGTCGCACAAGTACAAATGACGCTTAACGTTCTGGACGGCCACTTGAGGTCAGTACTCCCGAAAATGATGGAAAAATCAACGATATGGTGTTAGCCGATCGAAGAGTAAAAGTGCGTGAGATTGTTGAGGCCATAGGCATTTCATATGGCAGTGTGGTTTTGATTTTAAATGATCAAATTGGTTTAAAAAAGTTGTCTGCAAGCTGGGTGTCGCTTTTACTCTCAATTGACCATCAACGTCGCACTGTGTTGCGGCTAGTGGAAAAATATTTCAGTGTTTTTAATGACGCAATTTTGTCACAGACATTCCAAGTAAACAAAAAACACATAAAGCTTATTTTTACGTTGGCCCGTTGATTTTTAATTGATTTTAGAAGTCAAATATACAAAATTTTCACGAAAAGAGGGGATTTCAGGGCTGTATTCAAAATGATCTCATTTGATTTTGGTGACAGATATTTTGATTCGGAAAAAAATCTGCCTTCGGAGAAGTACCTTCTGTAAAAAAAAGGAATATTGTTTGAGACATTTTCATATGCACCTTTTTTAGAGCGAAAACCCGACTAAAGGTCCATTTTTCCTTAAAATTTGGGTTAGGTAAGCAATATCTAAAAAGTCCCAGAGAGTCCCAGTTCCAAACCACTACAGAAATGTTACATAATTTGTTTTCAACGAACTGTGAAAAAATCAGCTGCCCATACCTGCCCTCCTGGGAGTTATAGCGATTTTAGTATATCACTCTCAGTATTTATTCCATAGAAATAGAAGGGAAATTCTCGGAAATTCTTGAATAATTTAATCATATTGGTTTTTTTTTCTAGCACTCCACAAAAATGAGCATAACTCTCTTAAAACTGAAGCTATTGACTTCAAACCGGTATCAAATTAAACCTTTTATTGCCACCTTTCAAATAAGAAATGAAATAGATTTTGGTTTTATATAAAATTTCAGAGTTATTCAACAAATATCGAAAAATCATGAAAATTTGACGTTTATAATTCTTGTTCGGACCACCCTATAATTTATTTTAAAAACTAATCATAGGGTATTTATCAGAAATAAAAGAAGAATTAAAATAAATTTTTTTTTAAATTTTTCGAACAATTTTTTTTTTATTTTTGACTTTTGTTGAAAATTTGACCCAACAATTTTTTTCGGTGTAAATTTTTTGTTCACTCATTCTGTTTGGGATTTCATTCTAACCAATCTGTAGAAGTTTCTCATCGATACAATTAAAATTGCAGTTTAGGCAATATGATTTCCAAAAAATTCCGGTTTCGCAACACTGTGCGTCGTAAGCGTGTGAGAACTTCAAAGGATTGTTTGGAGTTGTTTGATCGCAATTCAAATGAGGATCCATTGCTGTACTCCGGAGACCAAGCAGCCCTCTAAATCTGCTCCGAAGAAGGCCAAGGTGAATTTGTCAGCCAATAAGGTGATGGCAACAGTTTTTTGGGATGCACGCTAGATAATCCACATCGATTACCTTCAAAAGGGAAAAACGTAGTAAGCTTTGAAACTAATACAAAAAACCCAGCAAATAATTTATATTCGATTTGAATCTATTTTATTTTTCTACACCTTTATACAATTAGAAATCCATTGCATAACAATAAAAGTAATTATAAGGCAAAATGAAAAATAAAATCTAAATTTAACATTTAAGAAATTTATTATTCGACATATTGTCAGAAGTTTATTTTAATTTGAAATTTATTTGCTGGTGGTTCAGCGTTGTCTATATATTTATTTGCTGAACCACGTGTGCAGTCTCAATGGCAAAGCTCTATGAATTGGGCCGCGAGTTCGCACCCCATTTGCCATATTCTCCGGATTTAGCCCCTGGTGAAATTATTTCCTATTTTAAGGACCGGGAAAAATCCAATTTTTCGGAAGAGATACAAAAACTGGAGAAACATTGGACTAACTGTATTGAGTTAAAAGAAGATTATATTGAGAAATTAATTTTTGTTTTCCAAATAAAAAAAAATATGTTTCATTCAAAAAGTCACTGACATTATCAATAGAAGCAAAGAAAACACTTCCTTAATCATCAAGAAGTCATTCAAAATATATTATAAAAAAAAAAATATAAAAAAATCAAACGCTTCATTTCATTTCCTTTGAAATAATAGAAATAAGCATAAGCCAAAACGTTGTCACCAAAACTTATATAATAAGCAAACGTATATCGAATTTGGTGTGTCTGTCATTATATCAATTCCATTTCATTGGATCTTAAAACCGAATAGTTCACAATTTGCACTATTTTTATAGTTAAATCCCAAGAAAACGGTAGCATTATTAAACGCTTAATTTGATTTCACAGAAATTAATAACTTAAAGAACGAAAAAAAAACAATTTATTTCCACCAAAACTAGTCAAGCGAAATACTATTTTTTTTTTTCTCAAATCAATATTAAACACTTTTAACAGGAAATTAAAAAATTGGACAAAAGACAAAGCCTAAAGTATAATTTACCTGCTGGATGGAAGTCGCTGAAACAAAACAACAAATTAACTGTGCTGCTGATGATGAAACAAAATGCTCTGAACGCTTACGATCGGTACAGAAATATCATGTGTCAAGTAAGTCACACATCAAGCTTATGTGTGACTGACCGGCGACTGACTGACTGACTGACTGTGAACGTTTTTGCTTTGACTTGATTTGCTTTTTGTGGGATTTTTTTCCTCTTCTTCTTCTTTTTCTTTAATATTTTGACGATGATGGACAGTGATGTCGGTTGGCAACATCTTCTCTTCTTATCGCTTCAAATGTAAACCGATTTGTCTTGAGTAACCAAATGAGATTAAAGTAGTAGGTATACATGTACATATTTATATTTTTTTATAAATTTATTTTGTATCACATCAATAACTGCACTAAAGTTAGAGTAAAAAGAAGTCTGCATTCAGTCATTTCGAAGAGATTTATAAATTTCTGCATTAATGACGCAAATATGAGTATAAAAACTAAATAAAAAAATAAAAAATTCTGTTGCCTTCCAGACGAACTGACATTAAATTAAATTGGATTAGTGTGGCAACAAACTGTAGTTCCCTTGTCAATCTCTTGGTTGAAAGACCAAATCATAATATTAAGGTTTTGATAGTAAAACGAATATGCAAGTACCCTACTTTTTTTTGCATTATTGATTGACAATCACCCTTATTCCAGATATCGACATAAACGTCATCTTAACACAATACCTAAGAATCGGGGATTGTGTAGCCGCTGTCGAAAAAAATTGACTGCTGTTGCCAGGTTTGTACTATTCTATAGACCTTAGGGAACAGATTTATTTAAACAAGATCCCCAAACTACTGCATCAGTCTTACACCCTCTATTAGCGAAAATATGGGTAACTGAAACCATACCAAATGCTTGCGAAGAGAGCCTAATAATTAAAATCCCCAAAAAAGGAGATATTAAACAATGCGGAAATTGGAAAGGTATCGCCCTTACGCGATGTTAAGGTTATAATAAACCGCATCCTTAACACCGTGGATCAACAGCTAAGAAATGAACAAGCCGGCTTTCAATCCAACACCTCCTGCGTCGACCAAATCAACAGCCTTCGGTTAATAGTCGAGCAATGAAATGAATATAACACTACACTTTACCTTACTCTCATTGACTTTGAGAAAGCTTTTGACGCCATCAATCGGAGCAAAATTTGGATTGTTCTTGCCAACAAAGGTATACCAGATAAGATAATCGCTCGGATAAAGAAACAATACAAAGTCTTCAAAATGCGTGGCTCACACTGCGCAAAAATATGCGAATCTTTAGAAACAAGAAGCGGCGTTAAACAAGGGTCCCTACTGTCACCTATTCTTTTTATTACAGTGCTTAAAGACATAACGACGATAGTGTCAGGGACAAGTTGAGGCTTACAGTGGAGAATAAATAGTCAGTTCAGCGACCTCGACTATGCAGACGACCTAGTGTTGCTGGCCTGGAATAACCAAGAAAATTTATCTTCGACAGCATCAAAATATGGCCTGCGAATCAACGCACATGAAACTAAATGCATGATGGATTTACATTAAACAATGCGCCAATACAAAAAGTTGACAATTTCTGCTACTTGGGTAGCATAATAACTCCAGACGGTGGCGTCACAGAGGATGTAGATTCCCGCATAAAAAAGTCCAAATCAACGTTTTAAAGCCTTAGAAATTTATGGAATTCAAACGCACTCTCGCCTAAAACTAAAATTTATATTTACAATCCTGCGTGAAAAGCATTTTCTTATACGGTTCCGAAACATGGCCGGTTATGGAAACAATTTTAAAAAAAAGTTACAAACATTCACAAACAGATATCTGCGTTATATTTTAAAAATCTTCTGGCCTAGAATTGTTTTCAATGATCAACTGTTTAAAATCGCCGGAAAAGAAAACGTCAACATTCAAATAAAAAGAAGAAAATACAAATGGCTCGGGCACACAATAAATCTGCCACGAAACACTTGAATGGAACCCCCAAGTATCAAGGAAACGGGGAAGACCAAAGACAACATGGAGGCGCACAATTTACAATGAGACCGAAAAATTATTCAACGAACTACGTCGTATAGCAACAGACAGAGAGACATGGAGATTTTATGCAGACACCCTATGTTCCTGATGGAATTTGCTGAATATTTCACGTTATAATTTATTTCTTCAGTTGTATCAAAAACAAAATATATAACAATAATTCTTTCTGCCAAAAAAAACCGACTTCAATGCATAGATCTGATAGAAGCACGTGAAATATAAAATTAAATTTTAATGGGCGTGCCTCCGCCCATTTTTAAAGTGCAAGATTGTGTTTTTAAGAGGTAAGGGTACATGTTAATTCTTGCAAAAATCGGTAAAGTAGAACCACTTAAAATAAAATATTAAATTTTAGTGGGCTTGATTCCGCCCATTTTTTTTTAAATCCAGGATTGTGTCTATTTTAGAGCTCAAGGTGTGTGGCAAGTTTCGTAAAAATCGGTTAAGTAGAACTGCGCAAAATACTATTATAAATTTTAATGGGCGTAATCCCGCCCATTTTTTCAACTTTCAAATTGTGTAGTTACAAGAACTAAAGGTGTTTTATAGATTTCGCAGCAATAAAATAAGTAGAATATCTTAAAATTATACAAAAAAATTGTGGTCCCCGCCCACTTTTTTGCAATATGACCAATGGGAATCTATACCCTCTCAGACAACGAAAAAAATTTTACAATCGTTCCAAAATGTACTGAGTTATAAAGATCCACATAAAAAAAAAAAAAAAATTGAGACGAATTGTTAACCTCCTCCTTTTTTTTTGAAGTCGGTTAAAAATTAAATAGAATTGTTAATTTTTTAAGCAATTAGTGGTGCAACAGAATTTCTATAATGCATAATTGCAAAATTAGAATTTCATAATGTGCAATTTCAAAGCAAAATTTTAAGAAATTGCAGCAACAATAATTGCAAGTCTGGACGAGCACTTAACAAAAATTTGAGAATAAATAATAATAAATAATAAGTTATATAAATAACTACATATCTGTGAAAATTGAAGAGTGATTATTTAATAACTTATCTGATAATTTTAAGTTTTCTACTTAATACAAATCTTTTAACTATATTTTCAATTTCTTTTTGAATTCTCTAGATTTATTTATTAAAAAATGGTTGTTGTCTTTGATAGTGGAAAATAAAAATATTATTACCATGTTTTTAAAACATAAAAATGAAATTGAAGTATTATACAATAATTTGAAAAATATATAAAAAAAAATATGTGTTGGAACAAAATCATATAGCCAATACACGAACCTTCTAGCATAGACAATAAATAATAATTGCTTTAAAGAATCTGCGGCTTTTTTGCGTCATTATAGCACAAAATCTAGCAGATTTTAATTAAAATCTTTATGAAAATCTTTGCCGTTTATCCAAAACAAAACCCATTAACTGAAATATTTCTAAAACTACAACCAAATAACTGCAATATAGCTAAGTCACACACCTTTTTAAGCAGAACGTAGCTAATTCACTCATCTTTTTTTATAAATATGTTGTACAGGGTAGTACAAAATAAATAAAAATATTAGATTTTTACTAGATTTCCTACAAATCTACTGACAAAATAGATTTTATTTTGTATGGGAAATCTAGTAAAAAGCAGCAAGATTTAAATTGAAATCTCCTAAGTACTAGATTTCGAGGTAATGTAAATGGCCTATAATAGAAAAGACGATACAATCGTCCAACAGAATTAGGCATTAAGTGTTTAATTTATAAATTCTGTATTTTATAAAAACAATTTTGAAATAATTTTTGAATAAACATTTCAAACAAACAGGAAACAGAGGGGAAATATTAAATTAATAAGGCAGCACGATTTTTTGAGATTTTGCTCAAAGATACTTTTGAATATGTAGATTATAATGTTGTCATTAACTTAAAATTAATCTCGACTCAAGCACTTCTATATTTCGATACAAGAACATCCAATGAATCGAAAAATGTAAAAATCTCGATTTCAAAAATATATAATAAATTAATATAAAAAGGTCCTGAACTCATTTTTTTAATCGGTATTTTTGCATATTTCGCTAAAAGAGCATCTAATGTTCAAAAAAATGCAAAAATCTCGATTTCAAAAAAATTATGAGTTAGGGCCCTTCTATATTAAGCTAACGATATGTGCATACATATGCAGAGCACAGGCAATTTTCTTTTTATTTATTGGAAAATAAAGCAAGATTTTTTTCTTTTTTTGTGGGAGGCAGGAAGTGGTACTCGTATTTAAGTACATACAATTTGTATCTTGAACTACGAAAGTGAAAGGAATAGAAATCAGGACATTCGGTTTATTGGCATTTTAGCAACTCTTGATTGCAACCAAACCCCATAATTATTAAACTTCCCAATAGTCATGTATTGAAAATAATCTTTAAGGGCGACTTTTTGAGTTAAAGATTAAATTAACCTTAATCTTCATTTGTGATTTTTGAATAGTCGATTATATGGTTTTACTGGCTAGTTTAAGCGACCAATCGTGGTGATTTAATCTTACATTAATTTTGTGTATGTTACACTTGGGACACATATAACTTTTTGTAAAAATTAGATGACAAAAAAATTTAAAAACACATAAATAAATATATGTATTTTATATTAAGAAGCGCAATATTTTACTTGTAAGTAATACATATAATATGGCAGTTTCTTCTTCTTCTCACAAAAAAAAAAGTGCTGACAACATGTATGTATGACTTTTGCCCAGCAAATGTTGCCACTAATTTGTTCCTCAGTATGGTAATACTATACATAAGTTAAGGTTTAAACTATCACTTAAAAACATCAAACTGACTTAGGGCTAATAAATCAGTGCAAGTTAATCTCTATTTTTGGTTTAAAATGTGTTTAAACTAGCATACCTATAAATCAATACAGTATTTAAACCATCTGTGAACGCATAAAATTGGCCAGGCCATATGATTTTGTTAATTACAGACCATATGTTTTGCATTGAAAGAGCACTCAACTTTTTTGCAAGCCTGTACTTTTTCTTCAGATCTTGTTCGACCTGTTTGCTTACACTCTATTATTCTTTTATACTATTCTACTTCGCCAAGCATAAATATAATTCCTCTCTCAGTACAATTTGGCGACATTTAATTGAATTTTTTTTTTACTTTTTTGCCTTTTTGATTGTACAAAGAATTGATAGCCTGCTGCAAAACAGCTGCTCTTTGGCATTTATTCTAGTGCTGCCACAATATTATTTTTTAAACTACACATAAGGTATTGTTCACTGATTTACTCCTGTTGCGTTTAAACCACATATAAATTTGAGTTTAGTTTAACTAAACCAGCGTTTAAACTTTGACTGATTTATTAGCCCTTAATGTAAGATTAAGTTAATTTTCACATTAGCTAATTAGAGAAATAAACTAATCTTTATCTCGAACCCAAAGACTCGCCCTAAGAGTAGCAAATTTAAAAACAAACTCATCATATTTTCCTGTCGTTGTTAGTGGCAAATTTTAAAATTATAGTAAATTATGTTTCTATAAAAAAATGATGCGGTGTGTGAATTAAAAGCGAATTCTTTCTGTCTGGAATTAAATTTTTTTTATTTCTATATGGATGTATACTTGATGGGTGTGTATGTTTGTATGTGTTTGTTTACCGCGTTATGGAAATTTAAATCGCATCATTTTGACAGTGACAATGACATATTTGTGACATGTGATGGAATCATGTTAGTTCTTCATTTCAAAAATAATTCCCACCAAAAATGAAAAAAAAAAATTCAAATGAAAGATGTGAAGCAAAACAAAAAAATAGTCGCATTAACATTTGAAGATGAAGTACATATCGCCGCTCATTTACTTCAATAGTGTTATAACTCCAAAAAAAAAACTAGTTTCGCAGAGAACGGGTTTAAAGTTTTTAATTTACATACAAATCAATGAAGACCTGAAAAAAAATGAAAAAAAATATTCTTCTATCTATTTATATGAAATTTTTAATTTTAATTTTTTTCTGCATTCTTTTAGTTATGACACTATTGAAGTAAATGAGCCATATTTATATGCATGAACATTTTAATGAATGTTCATATGTACATACCACAGAGAAGGAGGCATTTGAGCTCAAACGAAGGTTTATACTTAAAGGATTGCTTAAACAAATAAGTAATAGAAACAATAAAGGGTGTTTTTTATTGAGGTATAGAACTTTAAGTTGGCATCACTTTTTTAACTGGCGGCCATTTTGTCAGCTGTCAAGTGATTAATATTTAGTTTGGTTTGCCATTTCATCATGAACAGGTTGACAAAAGAACAACGCTTGCAAATCGTGCAAATTTATTTCGAAAATAATGGTTCAGTTCGCGAAGTTTACCGCAAGCTCCGTCCATTTTATGGTCGACATAATCGTCCATCAGAGCAATTAATTCGGTTAACCATGGATCGTTTTCGCACTACGTTTACTCTATGTGATAATACGCATCCGCAGAGACGTCGAACAGTGCGCACCGAAGAAAAAATTGCCGCTGTAGAGCAAAGTGTTGAAGAGGACCCGAATGAATCGATTCGCCACCGTGCACAGCAATTGGAGCCGACTAACCGACTATTTTGTTCCCGAATTGGATGGCATGAATGTGGATGAGTTGTGGTTCCAACAAGACGGCGCTACATGCCACACAGCGCACGTCACAATCGATTTATTGAAGGAAACATTCGATGAGCGCATAATTTCGCGGAATGGACCTGTCAATTGGCCACCAAGATCGTGTGATTTGACACCATTGGATTATTTTCTTTGGGGATATGTGAAGTCGCTCGTCTACGCCAACAAACCAGAAACGTTAGGGGACTTGGAAGCCAGCATTCGTGGCGTTATTGCCAACATACGGCCCCATATGCTCGAAAAAGTGGTTGAAAATTGGACCTGTAGAATTGGCTTTATTCGAGCCAGCCGCGGCGGCCACATGCCCGAAATCATATTGAAACATTAATGGCATAAAATTATCCTTCCAATAAAGCCAAATTGATGGACATTAAAACGATTTTCTTGTGTTTTATTTCAATTCAAAGTTCTATACCTCTAAAAAAAAACACCCTATATTTACAATATTTATGTATTTGATGAATTAATTTCTTTTCAAAAAATATTATAGTACGAATGTAAACTTTTTAGTTGGCCAAATTTTCATTTAATATTTCGCTACAATGATAATGTTTTAAATGTAATTGAAGTTAATTCAACATGATTTTTTTACAGTAATATTTAAAGAAACTTTTCATGCATAATTAGCATTCCAATCATGTTGAATCAAAGTCATTTCAAGTTGGAACAACGTGAATTTAGAGCTTAAATAACATAATGAACTATGTTGAATCAAGGTTAATGTAGTCATTTTATGAATTCGGTTTAATGTAGTAATTTTATTTTATTTATTATTTAGCTTACCTATGTAATTCTAAGTATTAGCATAGGCATCAGAAAAATGTTTGTATGTACAGTTGGATATCTGGATCATAGGATTCAAGATATGGATCCATATTTTGGATGTCGCGAATGCAAACATTGGTGTTTTTATTGGCAAGAAAAAAAGGCATTTGAAATGACGAAAATTTAGTTTCAATATTTTACTTTATATAATAAGTTATATACCAAAACATACTTAGGGCCATTATTACAACTTAAAGTTAGTTAAAAGTAGGATTTTATCGGATGAATAAAAAACTTTCCATTATTGCAAATTGGATTTAACTTACCATGTAGGATAAACTTGCCTGTAATTTATCGCTCACTTTAGGTTAAAGTAAAATTTTGCAAATGATAAAGTTTTTATACGTCCGACAAAATCCTACTTTTAACTAACTTTCAGTTGTAATAATGGCCCTTAGAAAAATAAAAAATAAACCAATCAGTGAGTAGGAATGTTTAACTTCAAAAATTAAAGTTGAGAAGATTTTTCTCCATCAAGCCTATTATAATGAAGTGCCAGTAGTAATTTTTCGATGATATTACTCAGTGCGAAGCGAATCCAGATTTTGTTTCAGTGTTGAATAAAGGCGAATAGATTCATTTCACAACACTGGATCACGAGATCCAAAATACAGATTGCGAATCACCCGATCCAAGATATGTAGATGATCGCGTTAGATAGCGTGATCCATATCTTGAAGCGCGTGATCCATATCTTTAATCGCGTGATCCATAATTTGGACCGCGTGATCCATAACTTGGACCGCGTGATTCATATCTAGAATCGCATAATCCATATATTGGATAGCACGATAAATATCTGCTAACGCGATATTCATACCTTCTTTCGTGTGATCCATATCTTCTATCGCGTGATCCATATATTGAATCGCATGCGATCCATATCTTGAAGCGCGTGATCCATATCTTTAATCGCGTGATCCATAACTTGGACCGCGTGCTTCATATATAGAATCGCATAATCCATATATTGGAGAGCGTGATAAATATCTGCTAACGCGAGATTCACACCTTCTTTCGCGTGATCCATATCGTCTATCGCGTGATCATTATCTTCTATAGCGTGATTCATATCTTGAATAGCGTGATCCATATATTGAATCGTATGTGATCCATATATTCTTCTATCGCGTGATTCATATATTGAATCGCGTGATTCATATCTTGAATCACGTGATCCATATATTGAATCGCATGTGATCCATATCTTGAAGCGCGTGATATATATTTTGACCGCGTAATACATATTTTGGTTCGAGTGATGCATAGTTTGGATCACGTAATCTATATATTGGCTCGCGGGATGCATATCCTTACTTTGCATTATAAATAACTGTCTTTTGTTAACTTAAAATAATTTATGCCACTAGTTTTATCTATTTTGTTGCTCCTTTTTAGGCACTTCCTGCGTGTTCCAGGATGTCACTCATTTTCGTTTGCAAGCATTTTAAACGACAAACAGCTGTTTTGCGTTCCACTAAAAGCCTTTAGCACGAGAAGTCGAAAGAAAATGAAAGCGAACGATAACGTAAACATTTCAATACAAATGTGAGCCCCAATAAAAATTTTTTCAGTCATTTGCACGAACTCAAATGCCAAAAGTAGGCACTTGTATTTACTTTTATTGTCGACTGAGACAAAATAAAACAAAATATTTTTATTTACATAAATAAAATATTTTGCTTTGCTAATAAGACTATAATACCGGCTTCGCTGGGAATGGGTTTATTGCTTAACCCGTCGTTGGCAATCTCCTCAAGCAGTTTTGCGCCCTTTGGCTGGTCTTTGTGATACTCTTCTCTGGGTATGTAGTTATGTATGTGTGTTCGACAACAGCTTCGATGAGTAGATATTTTCTGCCTACCACCCACTTCCGGTAGTTATAGTGAAGGTTGGTTATAAACTATCGGTCTTATGTGTAATAAAAAACGGTCAAGAAGTTAGATAAATCACGCTGGGACTTAATAGTGGGCTAAAACAACATTATGCGCCGATTTTTAATGTCAAATTGTATGGAGGCACTCCTTAGCACCTATTTCAATATCGTCACTTACTTTATGCCAGTTTTTTCTTCATCTAAGCAGGTGTTCTACATACACAGAAGTGAAAATCGTTAAGATATCCGGCTATACAGAAAACTCTTATACATAAATGCAACAATAATATATGTACATATATGTATTTACATATGTCCATACCTAGAGGAGAGAGTCATTAGGATCGGTCGAAGGCCAGCTAATCAAAAAATACTTCCACTCAACGAAGTCGCCTTTACGCATACATACATACATACATACATATCTATGTATGTATGCACTGAAGAGAAAATTATTGCATCCATACAAAAGCCGACAAGGCTGATTTATATTCTTTGGTAGAACACTTTTTCTGGGTCTGTTGGTATTTTTAAAAGACCTAAAGATAATGACAATGACCCAAATGACAAGGAATAATGACCTAAATAAATGGTCTATTGGTCATTTTTTCTTTTGGGTGATTCTTCACAAAATTTTGCATAGTTTGTGGTTTTTTCTGTCTTTATTTATCATAAAAAAACCCTTGAATAATTATGTATGTACACTTTTTATCATTTACAAAAATTGTTTTGTCAAGTTTATTTTAATTTATTTTTGGGTGCCACTTGCTGCAGGGCAGAGTTTCATTTTTTTAAAACACAATTTACACATTTGAACGATTTATTATTCCCCTTTGACGATGAATGTGTGAAATTGTGGATGTGGCTATATTGATATATGACAACGGGTATACGGCTTACGTTAGAAACGTAAAGCCAATCGAACGATAAGTCGAAAGATAGTGGAACACTTTTATAGAAGAAAATGAGTGACTTACTTTCGTTCTCTTAAGTTTTCTTTCGACATCGTGGGGGAGGCAGTTCGTTGTATTCAATACAAAACTATACAGTCAAAAAACACTATTGACCTCGTTGCGTAAATTTGAAAACGCTGATAATTAATAAAACGGAGTTACTCTCGATTTTTTGATTAATTAACAGCTTAGGCGAACAGTTTTAATATTTCTTTAACAAAAGCCTAAATTATATAAACATATATTTATTTAACAAAGAAATCGGTATCATCATACACAATCACAATCACAATTAATTTCTATAGACTATTTATATTGTCCGTAAAGGCCATCATTATTATTTAAAATTGCATTGTTTCCACAGATGCATAAATGTCCACTTTTCAGCGCTCAAAATTCACTCATATAAGACTTAATTTTTTTTTTTTTTTTTTTTTTTTAATTTTTCTATTATGTTATCACTTTTGTAAAATCATTAATGTGACATGTTATTTATCACCGCCTTTAAATAATTATGGAAATTTCAAATTCATATGCAGATTGCTTTGAAATATTTTAGAAGCAAATACAAAAAAAAAAAAACAAACATAAGAAATTACAATAAAATTAAATTAACCGATCATTAAACGATACAACATTAAAATATTTTAATCACTTTTTAAAACAAAATATTTCAAATTATTTCAATAAATTAGTGTAAACATTTAATCAAGCTTAGAGCGAAGCAGTTGAGCATGTATTTGTGAATGTATGCATGAGTGTGTTATTTATTTCAAACAAATTAATCATAATTTGAAAACGAGTTTTGATGGAATTTAAACTGAACTAGAAAGATCTATCAAAGAAGATAAAATAATAATATTGCTTATTTTTATTTGGATATAGCAAAGAAGTAGAGAAATAAGTATAAAAAAATTATACATATTATAAAGATTATGTGGCAATGCCAATTGTAAAGTAAAATATCAGACGAAGATAATGTTTGGATCCAGAAGCTTTTAGGCTGGTCCGCTTTGTAAATAGAGATGCACCAAAAAGAGCTTTTCTTTCTTTACTGTTGAGTAATCTAGCGTGCTGCTACCTCTAGAGTTCTGAGAGTGAAAAATCGTTGCTTATGCTGATGATGTGGCTATAGCTGTCAGAGGATTATTCTTCTCTTCTCTTAGGAACATCCTACAGGATGGTCCCTCATACTTATCAAAATTGGTGTAAAAGTGAGGGCTTGTCGTTAATCTTAATACAAGGGAACTAGTTCTCTTTTCGAGGAAGTAGAAGATATCTGATTTGTAACCTATTATACTTAATAAGACGAGCCATAAAATCTATAGTACCATAGTACGCTCCATTCGCATGTTAAGGGTCATCGTGTGGTGTTCATCCCTGAAGAAAAATACTTATCTTCACATGTTACTCCAGGTTCAGAGACTTGTGTCCTTGTAAATAATCAGTGCTCTTCGCACCACTCTTAAGGATTTATTGGGTATGCTGCTGCACTAACTACCATTGGAATTAGTTGAAAAAAAGAAAGCAACAATCTTTGCAATCCGTCTTCATTTGATCTCTCTGTGGAGCGGAGGCGGCACCGGCCACTGCGAAATCCTGGAAGGTAAAACTTGGAGATGGAGGATTAATCAAACCTCCTCTGCTGTACTTTATGAACACCTTTAAAATACCTGGATACCATCGAATGAAGCGGGGAGGAAGGGTACTACATGTAGTAGATTTTTAAACGGATGGTTCCAAAACTCAAGAAGTTGTGGGTTACGGAGTCTACACAGTGACATAAAGTTTTTGATCCTACATTGCTAACCAGGCAGAGATCCTTGGAAGTTGCGTATTAGTTAAAAAAGAATGTCACTGCAACGACTGTAATTGGTATCCGCCTTGAATGTCGGTTCTACAATATCCGCTTCTAAAAACAACAACATCCCTCGTCCACCATTCATATCCAAGCGAGATGGCAGAGAAAGTTCATATTAGGATCATCTGAATACCAGGGCATAGAGGCTTTCAGGGTAACTCAATTGCTAATGAGCTTGCAAGAATTAGAAACAAATAGGTGGCCCACAAAAAACTATTCTATGATCCCAAGCAATTGTTGACTTACCTATATATGAAAATTACGGTAAATTTAGAGATGATACAATTGAGCTTTCATTACAAAAAATATTTCAGCAAATTGTAATACGATGAATCAAAACAATTCACATATTCAATTTGCACTGAAAAACTAAGTATATAAAGCAGAAATCTACATCAACTGACAATTTACACGCACACATTCATCACACATAGCCCTGCAAAATATTTGGTGAAAATTTATTCAATCGGACTTGTCCTATGACTTGAGAAAATACGAGTGCTATCAAAAGTACAAAATAGTGTATGCTGAAAAAAAGCCTATCGTGTAAATGGTTACACATTCACCATTTTCGTGATGTATGGTCTTGATCTTGAGCCAATTCAATTCAGACTTGACCTGGTATTGTATTAAAGGGCACTGAACATGCTTAATTTTCAAATTAAAAATAAATTATAATTGCATTTGTAACAATAAAAAAATATTATAAGTTTTCATTGTCACAGTTAAATATCTAATTTGAAATTTATTTGCTGGTGGTCCAGCGTTGTCCATATGCATTTCATTGTTGCTGTAACAAATCATTAGTAGACTTCAACCATACATTTTGAATAGTCACAAACCTCTTATCTTATGCACAGACTTTCAAGAACTATTTGAGAATTCACAAATAATAATATTTTTGGAAATCACAAAAGAAAAATAAGCTTAGTAGGCTTAGAAACTAATACAAAAACCCAGCAAATAATTTATATTCGATATGAATCTATTTTATTTTTGTACACTTTTACACAATCAGAAATCCATTGGATAACAATAAAAGTAATTATAAGGCAAAATGAAAAATAAAATCTAAATTTAACATTTAAGAAATTTATTATTCGACATATTGTCAGAAGTCCATTCTAATTTGAAATTTATTTGCTGGTGGTCCAGCGTTGTCCATATGCATTTCATTGTTGCTGTAACAAATCATTAGTAGACTTCAACCATACGTTTTGAATAGTCAGAAACCTCTTATCTTATGCACAGACTTTCAAGAACTATTTAAGAATTCACAAATAATAATATTTTTGAATAGTTCAGTGACAAGTCACAAGGTGCATAAAAGGTATCAATTAACCCCATCCTAGGTCAACCCCATGTAAAAGTGACTGGTCCGCTTCATAGCAAGTGTTCGAACTCGGACTGGTTCCTATCACTTGGGTACCGGTCACTTGACTAGTATTGTGTCAATTATATTTGCTGCAGGGAGTGGACACAAATTGCGCTGAAGATGAAGGTGTAGTGACCTTCGAAAATATCTAGTTGTTCCGTTCTGCTAGTGTTTTTCAGAATATTTACATTTAACTTTGGTATTATTTGTTAATTAATAATTATCACATGTAATGTAATGTAATAATCAAATCATAAATACGATTTTTTTTTATTCCAAAAAATAAGAAACAAATCTCGATTCTAGTGTCCATGCTAACTGGACATAAGCAGTCTCCGTACACTGAAAGGAAAATCATTCATTCAGAGAATGAAACGGTTTCATTAAATGTTCTACATTATATTAATGAAACTTTTCATTAATACAATGAACAATTTTATTGTGTGCATGAAATTTTTCCATCTCTGCTCTTCATGTGTTCTTCATAGTTCATTGTATTAATGAAAATCGTTGCATTGTTTAAACGAATTTTCTTTTTGGCGAATATGGGGCAAATATAAATAACTTCCAAAAATTTTATTTTCTTGCTGTATTCAGTTTGTCAAACTTAAATAAATAAAAAGTTATTTTCTTAAAATATATTTTCTATTTCTTACTTTTCCAATCCTTTTAATTTCAAAGCAGTATGGTCATCATAAATGCAATGAAATCATTTCATTTATACAATGTAATATTCTTCATTGTATAGCAGATATCTCTCTCTTTCTCTTTTTTTTTATCCATTCACGTCCCTCACCACTATACAAACGCAAGAAGGTTGTGCCAAACATCTTATAAAGATGCTTGTTTTGTTAAGATTTTTGTTTGATTCTTTTAAACTTATGTTTGTGTATTGTGACTCTCAACAACATATTAAGAGTTTTACTATAAACATGCAAGTTTTTCGGCTTACTTAAACATTATTTGCGTTGAACTCTACTGATGAGTTCCTTAAATTTTAAATGTTTTACGTTAATAAATACATACATATGCTTATATATTAAGTACATATGTATTTCTATATATTAAATAAAATAAAAAAATCTATATATCTTTTATTAAGTACGTGGTTTGGAAATATGATCTCATGCTTTTAATACAAAATTTTCATTATTTACTGCTTTCAATATATATATATGAAATTTTCTTTATATTAATGAATAAACTTCATTTATAGTATGTAAAAACTCCATTAAATCAATGAAACAACTACATTATATTCATGAAAAAGTTTCATTGAACTAATGAAATAGTTTCATTCTATTTATGATATAGCCGCCAAAATTAACTTCATAAATACAATGAATCATTCTGCATTGGTCCAATGAAGGGCTTCATTAGCTGACTTTTAATGAAACATTTCATTAACACAATGAAGAATTTCATTGTCTGAATGAAGGTTTTCCTTTCAGTGTAGTATCACATTGGACCAGAAGGGTCTAAGTGAGTCCTGTAGTGCGATTCAGTAACTTTTAACAATCCGACAGTCGTAATTTTTGTCTATACATTTTCTCGCTTGCCATAACGACTGTGTGATTCTCTCTTCTTTTTAACGATAGTATGCAGCTGATATTTTCTATTGATTTTTGTCGATAAATTTAACAGCATATAAATAATTGTAGCTTAAATAACGACACAGCTAACATTAACCTACTGCGAATATCGTTAAAAATGTTACTGAATAGCAAATTCGATAAATATTCGTTATAATTATTTTAACGATGCGATTATCGTAAAAAAAAGTTAGTGAATCGCACTGCTGGAGTCTGTGTGCTTAACTTAACTTAACCTACTCTATCCTCGGGATAGACAAGTAGACTTAGAAGCTTCGAGAGCAAGTAAAAGCTGGCATTAAAGACAAAAAAAAAATCCAGCCCCAACTAAAAACGGCGGCAAATATTTTGTTAAGGTATGAAAATACTTATAGGATGCAGTTAACACTTTCAAAGAAATTAAAAAAATTGTATATTAGAGCATATATGAATTCTTATTCACAATAATTAAGAACTAAACAGCAACTTTAAACAGATAAACCGATAATCTATTGATGTAAGGTAATATAAGGTTTGATACTTGGAAGAGTGTTAAATTAATCCGCTGTTCCACAATCCGGACAGTCCACTTGAGTGGAAAATTTCTATGAAAAGCACTAATTTTCTCATAGAAATTGCCTACAAATGTCTAGTGTTGTGCAATCAGGGTATAAGATCATCAATGTATTTATATAGTTTATGCCATTGAAATTTTAATTCTCCTTATGGCTATTGTAAATATAATATGAGGCATGTAATAATTATAATAATTACATACCTTTTTCTGGTTAAAGGTGTACACTTTCAAAAAGAAGTTGAATGTGCCAGCCAAGATTGAAGTTCTGCGTGAGCTGTAATAGAAAGTAATTAAGGAGTAGGTTAATATTAAAAAAAGTTTAATACAGCAAAATATCAAGTTTACATCAGAGGGGCGAATTACATTATACGATATCGATCGAAATTTGTAAATATTTCTATAGGAATAACAGTGAAATATTTCTAAATTTCGTTCGATTTCGAGTTAGAATTAGAAGAGATTTCCATAAAAAGTATTTTAAAATATTGTTAAATTTCGTGCGATATCGAGTGACGTTATTTTTCCCCCAGGATGGGAAAATTAAACATAAAGTCTACGACGTTTTGTGATTCTTAAAAATTTATTTCCAGTTTGTCTACACACAGAAAAAAAAAATTGTTCTGCAATAAACACAAACTAAACGTTGAAAAAAAAAATAAAAATTTTATTGCGTCAGTTAAACTTTTAATTAAATTAAATTTTTAAACAAAAGTTTAATTGCCTCAATTACATCTTTAAATGATTTGTTGTTGTTTTTTTTAATTAAACGTGTTGATTGCAGGAAAATGTTTTTTTTCTGCGTAAGTATTGTATTTTTGTAAGCTTTTTTGAAACTATGGTTAAAGTCCATTACTTATGAGCAGGGGCAAGGACTTCATGAATTTTAAAAAAGGTATTTAAGGCGCCTAAAATATGACATCAAAAACTAAAAACAATAAAATATGCACATATCTTTAATAAAAAAAAGTTATTCATATTATTCAATCTACATATCACTAAATAAAGATATTAAAATATTTTCTTTTCTCAAGAGGTGCGTGCGCAAGCCTTTTATATTGAATCTTTCCACAAGATTAAATATGGTATAATGATTTTTTCTGCATTATCAACTCCAAACTCGCATTTTCGAGATATGTATGTTTATATTACAGTAAAGGAGCGATACGTAAATAGAAAAAGAAAAGTGTTGTTATTTATTTTCATTAAAATTTTTTTTATTATTCATACATATCGTCACCTAAAATCCAAAAAGCCGTAAGTACACTTTTTACTTTTATACAGGAAAAGCAAAAAACAAAATAAATTTTAGACTATTTATTTGTTAGGTGCCAAATTGAATAATGAATAAAATCGGTATTTTTGAACATATATCGGTAAAATTTTAGGAAAAGTTGTATTTTGGTTTCTCACATCATAATCAATCAAAAAGTGTATTTTGAGTTTTTTGGTTCTTACGGCTTTTTGGATTTTAGGTGACGATATGTATTATCGAATGTGAAGTCCAATCAATTTGTTCTTAGAAAGATTTGTGCATTGAAAAAGGCCTTGTAACGTCTGTGGATGTAATCGGCTCTAATTTAAATGATTATTTTTATATAATGTTGTATATTTATTTAACTCAACCATTACAATGAATTGAATACTAGCTATTAGATTTGGTTTTTGAGTCCGTTATAATTTTTAAAAACAATATCAAATTTCAGCATAATTGTTTCACTATTTTCGGCTTTAATAGCAGACAATTTGAAATTATCAAAATTACAATTTCCATTAAATTTGTTATGCCTTTACAATCGTTCCACAATTCTAAACAATGCAAGCGAATACAGTTGCCAAAAACAGTTTTGCAATATTTTTAGAAATTTGAATTTTTGAGAATATTTATATGACACAGCATTCAGCACTTTTATGAAAATATGAGGCAAAAATATGCAATTATGACTAAATTATGCAAAAATATGAATTTTCAGCAAAATATGCAAAAATATGCACTAACAAATCGATGCCATTTTTACGCAAATTCATTGTTTCGTAAAGATATTTTGTTCTAGCCATTATCAGAGTTAAGGAAAAAAACATGCATTTGCATGAAACCCCTGTCCCTGCTTACGAGTTACGAAAGCAGCAATGAAATGCATCTTAACCATTAACAAGAAAAGTAGTTTTATTTCGTATTTATTTTGAAACAAAAGCTTCTAAAGTGAGAATAAATATATCAATTTGTGGAGTTGTCTTTTCCTTAATTAGTAAAACTAAAAACTACAGATATTTACCGCAAGAATTTTAGCCAGTATTGAAAAAAAGAGATAAAAAATTTATATTTTAATCAGATTATTTTTTTTTTGTTTTGTTTCTAATTTTTTCTTCTAACTGACTAATAGCGTAGACAGACGAAAGCGTTAATTTGCATTAAAATCTCACTAATGTGAATTAAAAATTTACCCTGACAGACGACAGTATTTGCATTTAGTAAACAAAATCTGTACATCCCTTTGTACCACACACTTCGATAATTTTCCTTGGAAATATTAAAATGGAAAAAATGTGTCTCGATTTTAATATTTCTTTTTTCTTTTCTAAAAACAATTAAAATAACTTATGTATATTTCCTGACTGAATCGCATTTTCATTTTGAAGACGAAAACAATTTGCCAACATTTGATTGATTGTTGACGGTGTTACCATATTAGGACGGTGTTATCATATATAGGGAATTCACAATAGCGTATTAAAATGTGTCTTAATATTGCAACGTTTCAATTTTAATACTTTTATATCGTCTGGCAAGTTTGTTGTTTTTGTTTTGTATGTAAATCAAATTAGTTACCATGTGGCAAATTTAACAGTATAAAAAGCATATCATTTTCAATATGGCAATATGGTAATGTTAAACTAAACATGTTAAAACTTTCAACGCAGATGTAGTTGATGAAAAAATATTTGTATTTTTCGTAGAACAAAAGTTAAGGCTTCATTAGTCTTTACTTTCTGTTGCTGTTTTGCGCCGTTCCTTTCTGTATAAAATATTTTGCAATTACTTTGTCTGTGGAAAAAATCAGCTGGCAACCTATAGAATTGACTACACTTCTACACAAACTTTCACAACACAATAATACATACACACTTTTGGCTGTCGCTTAACGTTGAATTCTATTTTCTACAGATTTGTCCGCAACAGAACGAAAAAGTAAAAACTAACCACATATACAGATTTTAAAGTCAACAGAAACAAAACAACTGATTCAAACTAATTCGGCCTTTATTTTAATAAATTTATCCAATAATAATTTATAATAAAAAAAAATTTTGTTATTTTAATACGTACGGAGGAAAATAATTCAGTCTCTCATAAGCATTCATACAAACAGCGTTGCCGCTTTGGTTACTTTTAACCAAAATTTTTACTTTTTTTGCCAATGTGTACTTGTGTACTTTTTTTCCATTTTGGTTACTTTTCTTCAACACAAAAATAACCATTTTTATATGGTATATAAATATGAATATATCTAACTATTTAGATAAACTATCATGTGATTGAAAGATTTTTCGTGGCTAAAAAAATATGGATGTGATTTCCAAACAGATGGTAAATATTGTATCCCAATATAAATTGCTCAGATGTTCTAAATTGGAAATAAGAAGTTGAATTTTGGGACAAAGTTTCAAAACATACAAATGAATGCAACGAAAAAATTTTTGGTGACTTTATTAAATTTTGTTTTTAGTTTAATGCCATTTTCACACACTTCGGGGTCTTCTGAAAGAATATTTTCCCAGCTAGGTTTAGTCAGAATTAAATTCAGGAATAAGATTTATTTCCATACCAACTCTATAATGCATATGTATGTATATTTTAATAGTTTATCTATTCAGTCATGTGTTTGGATAACGAATATAACACTGTGTTTTTTTTTTTAAGTCATGGAAATATAATCATATACGATTATAACTATTAGGCAAAAAAAAAGACCGGTGTCTTGCTCCAGGTCATGAACATTTTTGTTTGCCCAAAGATTTGGGGCCTCGGTGTCATTTTTGCATTTTCTCCGGTTCATATCGTTCAGAATTTTGATTTACTCTTTGAGGCAAAGTTGTAGCTCTTGTCATACAACAAAAATTGTGAATATATAAAATTAAAAAAATATTACCTTCAAGATCAAAATCGCAACAAATTTTAAAAAATTTTGAGTTTTATACCTTTTTCCCCCGTTCAGGTACATAGGTAGCAAGCGGTTCAAAATTCAAGGAAACTATCAACGATAAAAATGTCCCTAAGATCTCAATAAACAACTTTCTACAACATATGAACTTCCTAGGAATGATTCTTAACACCGTTTGTGTAGCGCTTAGGCAGCCACAAAAGTAAAAAATTTCAAAGCAAATGAAATTAAAAAAACGGTGTTAAGAATCGTTCCTAGGATCAACTGATTGGTGATTGATTGTTTCCTTGAATATTCAACGGTTTGCTACCTATGGACCTGAACAGGAGAAAAAATGTGAAAAAATCGAATTTTTTAAATTTGCCACAGATACATATATTTCTCAACGGAAATACAAATAAAACAGTACATATGTACATATATTAAATTTATAGAGATTTTGGTTACTTTTTTTCTCGTTTGGTTACTTTTTTCCATATTTTGGTTACAAAAATATTTTGGTTGTGGCAACGCTGCGTACAAACATGCATTTTACTCTCTCTTTCTCTCTCTCTCTCTCTCTCTCTCTCTCATATTATGCACTCAGGGTGACCGATGACATTTTTCAAAAAGTGGCACCAAATAGGGGATTTATCAAAAAAAAAAAGGGGCAAAATTAAAAAAAAAACGAGAAAACTGCACTAAACTTTTTATTTTTAATGTATTTTCATATAACTCACCCTAAATAAAGGGGGTCAAAAAGTGACAAGGCAGTCGAAAAAGGGGAAACGCAGTTGAAAAAGTGGCAAATTGCCACTTTAGTCGGTCAAACGGTCACGCTGTATACACTAATATATAAATAATATAAATATGTATGTGTGTTTGCCTAACTTTGATATACACAGTATGTGTATTTATATCCAGTGATGCCAACTTTTGAGACTCAAAACGCGTAAGACTTTTTGAAAAAAAAGGGCTAGAAAGGGCTAAATTGAAAAAATATTCAAAAATAAATAAAATAGTAAAATTTTTCCAAAAAGGGGCTAGTATTAAAATGTTTCTGTTGAAAATAAAAACATCAAATCAATTTTTGTAAAGTAATTTATTAAAATACAAATAACTATCATGAGATCAACACATACATAGCTTGAGAGCTTCAATATTGTACATATTTCATTTACATTTCAATAAGGTATGTAAAGGGTGTTTTTTATTGAGGTATAGAACTTTAAGTTGGCATCACTTTTTTAACTGGCGGCCATTTTGTCAGCTGTCAAGTGATTAATATTTAGTTTGGTTTGCCATTTCATCATGAACAGGTTGACAAAAGAACAACGCTTGCAAATCGTGCAAATTTATTTCGAAAATAATGGTTCAGTTCGCGAAGTTTACCGCAAGCTCCGTCCATTTTATGGTCGACATAATCGTCCATGAGAGCAATTAATTCGGTTAAGCATGGATCGTTTTCGCACTACGTTTACTCTATGTGATAATACGCATCCGCAGAGACGTCGAACAGTGCGCACCGAAGAAACAATTGCCGCTGTAGAGCAAAGTGTTGAAGAGGACCCGAATGAATCGATTCGCCACCGTGCACAGCAATTGGAGCCGACTAACCGACTATTTTGTTCCCGAATTGGATGGCATGAATGTGGATGAGTTCTGGTTCCAACAAGACGGCGCTACATGCCACACAGCGCACGTCACAATCGATTTATTGAAGGAAACATTCGATGAGCGCATCATTTCGCGGAATGGACCTGTCAATTGGCCACCAAGATCGTGTGATTTGACACCATTGGATTATTTTCTTTGGGGATATGTGAAGTCGCTCGTCTACGCCAACAAACCAGAAACGTTAGGGGACTTGGAAGCCAACATTCGTGGCGTTATTGCCAACATACGGCCCCATATGCTCGAAAAAGTGGTTGAAAATTGGACCTGTAGAATTGGCTTTATTCGAGCCACGGCGGCCACATGCCCCAAATCATATTTAAACATTAATGGCATAAAATTATCCTTCCAATAAAGCCAAATTGATGGACATTAAAACGATTTTCTTGTGTTTTATTTCAATGCAAAGTTCTATACCTCTTAAAAAACACCCTATACATAGGTAGATTAAATAGTTAGCATATACATACATATATAATAGAAATATATATGCATATATATATTTACATAAGTAGATACATTTAAAATTGGCCGTTATTAAATAAAATTTCGATTTCTCGCTCTTCCAAAAACATACATTATCTGCTTTAGGCTGTACTGAATAACTTTTAAGGCACAAAAAATTTGGAAGAAATAAAAGATTACTCTATATTATTCTTCTTTTTGAAATTGGTAAAGCAATATCGACTTTTTACTCATTTTATTTTGCTAGATTAAAGGAAGAAAAAGTTCGCAAAAGTTTAAATGTAGCCATATCGAGCAAAAACTAAAAAGGGGCTAAAAGGGCTGAAAGATTATTGTAAAAAGTGCTAGGTTTGCGCCTTTTTTAGTTTGGGGCTAAAAATTTTTTTTCGCGTTTTGAGTGACTGAAAACGGGCTAAATCTAGCCCTAAAAGGGCTAAGTTGGCATCACTGTTTATATCAGTATTACCAAATTTTTTAAAGCAAAAAGCACTGTTCGGTTATGAAAAAAGCACCAAACGCAATAAATTTGTTTGTATGTACATACATACATATGTGCAGGATAAAGATTTGAATTCAAATTTTATTTTTACTCTTTTTATATATTAAATTAAATCATCCACTTTAGTCGAAATATCACAACACTTGAATAAAATTTAAGTGGAAATGGCTTGAAATTTTGGTCCTTATCTATTGCCCTAGTTATATAGGGTGTTTTTTTTCAGAGGTATAGAACTTCGAATTGATATAAAACACAAGAAAGTCGTTTTAATGTCCATCAATTTGGCTTTATTGGAAGGATAATTTTATGCCATTAATGTTTAAATATGATTTCGGGCATGTGGCCGCCGCGGCTTGCTCGAATAAAGCCAATTCTACAGGTCCAATTTTCAACCACTTTTTCGAGCATATGGGGCCGTATGTTGGCAATAACGGCACGAATGTTGGCTTCCAAGTCCCCTAACGTTTCTGGTTTGTTGGCGTAGACGAGCGACTTCACATATCCCAAAGAAAATAATCCAATGGTGTCAAATCACACGATCTTGGTGGCCAATTGACAGGTCCATTCCGCGAAATTATGCGCTCATCGAATGTTTACTTCAATAAATCGATTGTGACGTGCGCTGTGTGGCATGTAGCGCCGTCTTGTTGGAACCACAGCTCATCCACATTCATGCCATCCAATTCGGGAACAAAATAGTCGGTTAGTCGGCTCCAATTGCTGTGCACGGTGGCGAATCGATTCATTCGGGTCCTCTTCAACACTTTGCTCTACAGCGGCAATTGTTTCTTCGGTGCGCACTGTTCGACGTCTCTGCGGATGCGTATTATCACATAGAGTAAACGTAGTGCGAAAACGATCCATGGTTAACCGAATTAATTGCTCTGATGGACGATTATGTCGACCATAAAATGGACGGAGCTTGCGGTAAACTTCGCGAACTGAACCATTATTTTCGAAATAAGTTTGCACGATTTGCAAGCGTTGTTCTTTTGTCAACCTGTTCATGATGAAATGGCAAACCAAACTAAATATTAATCACTTGACAGCTGACAAAATGGCCGCCAGTTAAAAAAGTGATGCCAACTTAAAGTTCTATACCTCAATAAAAAACACCCTTTATTTTTAAAATATTTCATTGCGCTAAAACTAATTTTCCATCTTTAATGCTTCGTTCTTCTGTATTTCATCAACTTCACCGCGTTTGTTATTATATTCTTTCATAATGTCTATGTGTTCTCTGTAATTTCTACAAATATGTTCTTAACGATCAAACTTAAATTTATCTTGGTCACCCATGGTCTAATCAGATATTTTTTACATAAAAAATTTATATTATTGTATCATGCATACGTCCAATTCTCAAACTTCATATTCTTATTAAGTTTTTTTCAGTATTTTTATAGGAAATTTGATAATTAGAAAGGAACGCAAAGAAGCAAGTACAGTGACCTTGTTGGATTGATTGAGTATTTGTGTATGTGTTTAAATTTAGTTTCAAAAAAGTGAAAAAATCTTAATTCGCGTTTTTTATGAAGCTACTAGACTATCACAAATTTATATTTAGTCTAATTGTAAAAAACACTAAAAGCACTAAATTCAAAGTTTAAAAAGCACCAATTTAGTGCCTTTTTAAAGAAGCACCAACTTGACAAAAATGCGCACTGTTATGACTTAAAAAGCACTAAATCTAGTACTAAAGGCACTAAATTGGCATCACTGATTTATATCGTTGCTTGCTCACATTTAAAAAATTAAGATGGCGCAATATTGCTACATTAAAATTTTAATACCTATACTCCTTGTGTATTCCCTAATAGTTAAATTCAGTATTAATTCATTCTCATTTAGTGCATTTACGGTAATAAAGCGATCTAATACGCATTGGGATGAGGATAATTCACAAGTTAATTTGAATTAAGGCTGCTAATAAAAATTAACGCTGTCGTCTGTCTATTCTATAACATTATTTTCTTACATACATATCTACTGCTACTGCACATTACTATCCCTGTCAAATTAGTAACAAATTGACCATGAGACAATTTGTGAAACTAAAAATTTCATAGAAAATCTTTGAAGATCCTTAAACTAAATACACAATATAACGCCTGCACTTTTTCTCTGCCCCTAAAGTGTCTTTCTATTCAAATAATCAAAAACAATAACACAAATCAATCAAATAGGCCTTTAAAACTAAACTACAATGTAAACAAAACTACTACCAGTGTTTGTATTAAATAAAACTTTCACTTTTTACCTGCTCACAAAAGGAATTTTGTGCGTTCAGCTTGCGCACAATGAAAAGGGATTTTAAACCTGCGTTTGTGTGTTAAGCGCAACGAATGTTTATTTTGCTAATCCTGTTATTTAGTGGGCAACATTTGCAAATTTTAAGAGAGATTTTTAAGGAAATGTGTGTCAAAATATTATTATTGCTGAAGCGCAACTAATTGTGTTAATTTAAATAGATCTAGGCGAAGGCGTGCGTGCTGTTGACAGAAATAAACACTACCGTGTTCTACTCTGCGGTAGTTTTTGGGAATTAGAAAAAGGGATTACTAGATAGTGTTTTTAAATGTGATTTTAGATTTACATAAATCAATCTTTTCTTTGAGACAGAGCCTTTCTAGTTCTCATTTGTTTTAAATATTTATATAGAAGTGAATGTGAGTCAGTAGTGTTTATTTTAAGTGAAAGTTGTGTGTTTAGCAATTGTTTTGGATTTATAAATATTTTCATTGTTAAATATCTTAAAAGGGATAACAAAGGAGTTGTTGTGCGATAACTCAGCACGATAGTTGTCTATGGCTTGAGTTAGTTAGGAAAGGGACTTATAAGCAAAAAGAAAAGTTGAGAATTAAAGAGAATATATGTATTGTGCACACATATTTATTACTATCATATCACACAGAAAAAAATACCAATGTAAAATCATTATGCAAAAAATGTTGATTTCAAATCATATTAAATTTACAAAAAAAAAAATAATATGTTGTTTAAGTGTGTTGGTGTTTATTGCTCTTTTAGCTGCAATATACTTTTGTGTGACTTGTTGTTGTTGTTATTGTTTACTTTGATGTTCGTAAACAGCCGACAAACCTCGCAATTACCATCGAATACTTCCCGCTGCTGAATAGTCTTGTAGTCGGAGGGTAGCAAGTTCTAATTCTTTTTTTTTTTTTTTTTTTAACTATAACTTTTCGAATAAATTTTATGTTAAACAATCAGTTAAATAATGTTGAAATGCAATTAAGTTCATGGTTAAATTTTAAGGGCCGATGTTGACTGTGAACCATACCTAAACGTCAAGTTTTTTTCTGCATTTCATTTAACATTTCACATACACAATCGAACAATGCGTTATTCAGGCTTCCATACGAAAATGGGCGTTCAAATCAAAATACATATCGTATAGTGATGAGGCACATTTTCACCTCAGTGGATTCGTCAATAAGCAGAACTGCCAGATTTGGGCGAATGATAATCCAAGAGTGATTGTCGAAAAACAAATGCACCCACAAAGAGTGACTGTTTGGTGCGTTTTATGGGCTGGCGGTATCATCGAGCCGTATTTTTTCCAAAATGAAGCCGCTCAGGCAGTTACTGTGAATGGTGTTCGCTATCGCGAGATGGTAACGAACTTTTTATGGAAAGAATTGGAAGATATGGATGTGGACGATAAGTGGTTTTAACAGGACAGTGCCACTTGCCACACAGCTAACGAAACAATAACTCTTTTGCGCGACAAATTCAATGGTCGTGTTATCTCACGTGGTGGCGATGTCAATTGGCTGCCAAGAATATGAGATTTGACAACGTTGTACTTCTTTCTTTGGGGTTATTTAAAAGAAAAAGTGTACGTCAATAAGCCAGCAACAATTCAAGAGCTAAAAAATTAGATAATTCGGCACATTAACGGCATAGAACCTCAATTATACCTCAGCGTCATCGGATAGAGGTGCGCCGCCAAAGTTTTGTTTCATACATAATTGAATCATACCATATTATCCTAATAAAAAGAAATGACAACAATATCCTTAATAATTTGTGTTTTATTAAAAATTTAACCACCTTTATTTAGTATTTATTTAAAGAATATTTTAAGTTTTTGTTGCTGCAGCGGTAAGCGCATTGACTGCCACGCGTGGTGTTCCGAGTTCAAATCTTGGCCGGGTAAGCTAATTATATACAAACAAACATTTCTCTGATGCCTGTTCCAACATACACACGTAAGTTAAATAATTAATAAAATACAATGAATATATTAAACTAAAATCATGTTGTTTCAATTTGAAAGAACTTAGATTCAACATGGTTCTTTGTGTTATTTCAGTAGCGAATTTAGTTAGTTCCCACCTGAAATAACTCTGTTGAATGATTTCTTATTTTGATTAAACAGTTCTGGAATGTTAAATAAACATGAAATTTAGCTAATTCAAAATGTAAAGCTTTCAATGAAAATTACCGTAAATCATATTAGATTAACATGAAACACATATGAATCAAAATCTTTGCCCAAAAGGATTAAAATAAGCTTGTTTACGTTGATGTTAAGTTGTAAATTTGCTGTGTGTAATACGAGTATTAGTCGAGTTTGTGTAAAATGATTTCGGCGTTAAAATATATATAAAAACATAAACATATATGTATGTAAGTATATATATATATATATAAGTGCCAAAAAATCAAAGCATTTCTATCAGAAAAATAATTAATTCTAAATACGCAAGCAATTTTATTGTTACAAAAAAAAAATACATTCATCTATAATTATTATTAAAAAGTAAAACGGAAAAAAATAAAGCACGCAAAATTTTATTACTATCAAAATTATTTAAGATTTATGTCTCAACAATAAAGAAACAACGAAGAATAAAATAAACTACACAAAGTATTTTAAATAGAAACGACATTTAAAAATTCATAATTAAAACTTATAGACAATAAATTACAATTAAGCAAATCTACCTCCCACCAATGACAAAACAGCCATTAAAACTGTTCAAGTTTAAAAATGTCGTCAGTGTCATTCATAAATTGTCCAAAAAAATTATATTGAAACATTTACGACATTATTTTACGTTCGGGGATTGTGTGTTTGTGTGTGTAAGTTTATATGTAAATGTATGTGTTAGGACCCAGTTGACCAAGACTTTCGTTATTGATACCGATTTAGAAGATATCTCGAACATTTATCTTGTAAAACTATCGAGAGTGACACTCAAAAATTAATCGAAAAAAGTTCAGCTGTCGCTGTTTTTGTCTCAAAAAAAAAAAAAAAACTGCGATGTCGAAGTTTCCCCGGCAATATGAAAAGTGACAGAATATCGAACTAATTTCGATAAGGCGAAAAGGCAGCAAAAAAGTAATTTTATTTTTTAATTTATTTATTTTAACTTGAATATTTTATTTGTTTTTTTTACACCTCCATTCTAGCAGACTAGCACACATCCACTTCGCTATAGTACCAAGTTTTAGGTATATGTTCATACTATACTTTTTAACTTGCAGTGTGCCGTCATGGTACCTCTAGACTAACCGTCACGCCTTCGAGAAGCTATCGAGAAAAGTTCGAAGTTCGAAGCTTAAGCGAACATTCGATATTTTTTTTTAAATTCGAAATTTCGCTAAAGTACGGAACAATTTTGTTTCGTAATTTCTTCGCTTTAGTGAGCATTCGTTTTCATCGAACCTCAGGTCAAGTGGGGAGAAATAAAAGACTCATTCATATAAATACAACATTGTTGTCAAATGAGAGATAGATTTATTTAAGTTTCGTAGAAACAAATTTGTAATCACAAATGTATATGTATATTTTTTTTCTCTCTTTATTTATAACAAAAACAGCCAAGAAATCAACAATAAAATGTTATTAAAATAAACTTAAAAATAAGGCAACGCAGCAAATGACATGTAGCCAGCCAATAAAGTATTAGAAATTCACATTATTCAAATAATTACTATTGTAAAGTTGTTTACATTAAAGGCGAGCGAGACAAGCGAAATTTAGCTTGATTTTTTTGTGATTGAACATAAAATTTTTTTAAGCAATCGCAATTTAGTTTGATTTCTTTTTTATTGAACATAAAATATAAATTGTATATCTTTTCATAACGAATAAAGTTCAAAATGTGTAAAAAAAAATCTGAAATCAATATAAAATGAATTAATTCGAGCCTTATTTTCGATTTAATCGTAAGTGACAAAAATTAAAGTTTTCTGGAAAAGGTTCTTGTTATACATTCAAATGTCTTTTACGTAAATTGTCGATTACAATAAAAAAAAATTATCTACAGTTTTGGTATTTTTATAATTCTAATTTATAAGTAGGCCCATAAAATTTTAATTTCATTAAAAAAAAAGTATATTCTCGATTACATAACGCTTACGATAAAATAGAAAATATGGCTCAATATATTTAACGTCCCAGTCATTAAGCAGCTATGGGGTGAAGAACAGCTCTCGCGTCATCGTAATTATTTCTCAAGTGCGGTCAGGCTTGTGTGTGTTGTTTGGCCTTCGCGAGTTTTTTTCGTCTCGCTCGCACTGGTTGACTGATCTGTCACGGATAACCATATAATATTGCGGTTTTTTGTGTTGCTACTTCCTATGTGAAGGCATATGTCGTGTACAGTCAGTCACAAAAATTTTTTTGAAATACTTTTAATAACATCTGTGGCAGGCATATGGTCTAGTTACTCCGCCCATATTTGTGCAACACCATATTATGCAAAATTTACTTTGTATAACATATATCAATAAATAAATAAATATTTAAGGTCCCACAATTTTTTAAGAGAGAAAAGCAAAAAGCAATTTAACAATAGATTAAATTTGCTGGAACGTTGTTTTACAGTGTTGCCAGAAATTAAATTGCTCTTGGTCCCCAATTCAATAGAACTAAATCCTCAAACAGGGAGACAGACCCCCAATTTGTCTAACATTAATTGTTAAATAAATTAATCACTCTCATTTAATATGTATATCATTACCTGAAAAGCGAAATGTTCTAACTAAAATTTTTTGAATTTTTCAGGAAAAGGAAAAACATGTAAAAAAAAAATATTGAGGTATTCAAATATAAATTTTAGTAAATAAAATCACTATTTTGTTCGTTCAGATTAGGTAACGGATACGCACAGTGTTGGAAAAAATAATAGAAACAAATTTTTTTAAACTAATTTTCTTAAACATTTTAAAAGTAACAAAATATTACGCAAGAATTCAATTGTGGTTTTGTAACTTATTATTCTTGTGAATAAAAGCAGTAACAATTTTTGACAAAAACATCTCATAAGCCCTAAAGTTGATTGATGTTTTTCATTGAGGATAGAAAAAATAATAGAACCAGAACATGAGCAAGGCTTTAATTAATACGCGATGCCTAAAACTTGTTTAAAATTATTATTTTGTTGATCCTTCTTTCCTCCGTACCACTTCCTTGCATTTGCCTTTCTTAGAATTTTCGAAATTCTCAAACGTTTCTCGTGGTATAGGGTGATACTTCACCTTAATTTTTTTCCAGGTTATCGTTTTTTTATGTGTCAAAATTCTCAAATGCGTTTTTTTTAAGATTCACCATACATGTTCTATGGAGATATGATCTGGAAACAGAAATTGCAACTAGATAATCACTCTATTGCTGCTTAACTAATTCTTTTTTAGAATGTATGTAATTGTCGCACATGAACTCCCATTTAAGAGGCATTTCCTCTTTTGCAAATGGCAGCATTTTCATCCTCAACATTTTAAGACAATCACATACACATATCCTACATACCTCCTATCATGTAAATTAGACCGACACCATTTAATAAAAATCAAGCCAAAGGCATGACAGAACCATCACCATCCTTAAAAAGTCTTCTTTTAAGAACACTTCGGAGCATAAACTGTGTTAACTGATCGTCGTATATAGTTTTTGCCATCGAATTCAAATAAATTTGTTTATTTTTCCAATGCGAGCGGTCCCTGTATTTCTGGGCAAAAGATAACCGCAGTCTAATAATTTTACTAGACGGCATTGGTTCCTTTCTTAAGACTTGTAACCAATAACTCAGCTTCCGTAAGCATATTCCTAATTGTTCCGCTGTGTTATATCCATTAGATTCATGCACAAGACACTTACAAGAACTTTTAAGACATGAGGAATTTTTCATATGCTTTACTACAGTTAAATCTTCTAAAACAAACGCTAAACAACACTGTTGGCAAGACATTTGTATCAGTTTTCGCATCTATAGGAAGAATGAAGATCTACGAAAAAGTACAACGCTGGTATGATGGAGTTTATAAAAATTTTCAAAAGACAATAACAATTGTTAATTAATTCATCACACCAGCGTTGTATGTTTTCGTAGATCGCACGACTTTGTATGATAGTGTATCACCGTCCTTTAACATTATAATTAGAGATGTGCACGTGAGTGTTTTCTGACTCACGACACGCACGCTCACGCAGAAAAATATTTTACTCACGCAATTTCACGCACGAATGATTTTGAACATTTTCACGATCACGCACGCTCACGAATAAAATATATTTAATCACGCACGAGTGGTTTACAACTTATCACGATCACGCACGAAAAAGTATATTTATAATATAATTTGCATGTTTTTGGGTTGAAAAATAGGTTCTTACATATGCATATGTACATACATATCTATGTATATATGTATGCTCGTGTTTTTGTAAAATTTACAATGTATATTAAAATAAAGGAAAGTTAATTTAATATCGTTTGAAATATTCGTATTCGCGGATATCATTTTAAATATTCGAATTCGAATTCTCGTATATCAAAAATTGACATTCCGTACATGTATCTATGTATACATACATAATAATATAAATGTGAAGGTAAGACGTATGATCAATTAAATAAATGATAATCAAATAAATGAGAAAAGCATATATGAGTAAACATACAAATTTCTAAAGTTTTTCTGTTACGTAACATTTTCAAAGACTCCCCCCCCCCCCCCCCACCCCCACCATAACAAATCATAACAAAACTCGAACACCACCCCTCCCCCTACAGCGTTACGTAATATATAGACGACACCTAAAGAAAAAACATTTTCTGCGGTACAATTCCTCAGTAGTATTGTTGACAAAGGCACTGTTGAATCAGTAGTGTTTCTCAGTTGATACTTCCTACAGGGTATCTAAGCAACATACATACATACGTATACTTACAAAGCTCTATGTACCCATCAAACAAAATTCTCCGAATTCGTAAGGAATTCGTAACGATTGGTCAACAAAATCTTCCGATTTCGGCACCGTATGTATGAAATGGCTGACACGACTTCGTAACGATATGTCGGTACGAATTCATTACGATAAGTCGGTACGAATTCGTAACGACATGTTTGTAAGCTCATACTACCATACATATTACTATACATACATATATGCATTTATTATTATAAAATAATAATAATTGCAGGAATGTTATCTCGTGAGAGCGTGAGAATTAGTGCGTGATTATTAAAAAAAGCTCACGCACGATCACGCACGAGTAAATTTTTTTCAGTCACGCTCACGCACTCACGCGTGATTAGTTATAATATTTGATCACGAATCAAGCGTGACTCACGCGTGACACGATAAAATCACGACATTTGCACATCTCTAATTACAATATCCATACTTATGTAAATAAATATTTAAATGTACTATAATACTCGCAACTACTGCTCCATAAAAACCTTTTTGAAAATTTGCATATTTAATACTTTCGAATGGGTAGTGCGAAAGCTTTCGAGCTGTAACAGACTAGATAACAACACCAACACACTTAAATAGTTATTAATTTCAAATAGATAAGTCCAAAAAAGAAAAAAAAACATTTTATAGTGATAATGATAAATGATGATAATAATGATGTTGGCCAATGCGTTAATTTAACAAAATTAGATCACTAAACTTATGAATATGCTGTGACAATTAGCTTTAAAAGACATCAACAACAACAACATCAACAACTACAACAACATCCACAACATACAAACAGACACAACAAGCACAGACATAAACACACTTTCTTGCATACATGTGCTCATGCTTGATAATCTTTTTTATTTTTCCTTTATGAATATTTCGTTTTGTGCTCGAGTTTATTGAAAGAGATGAAAAAGATACATGACAGAAATATTAAAATTTATTGACATCTTAAATACGACATAGTTTAATGGAAACATACAAACGGACTGATATATTACAGGCAAATAAATTTATAGATCGCATAAGCCACGAACATTTATATAAGAATACATACATACATATATGCAGAGCTGAACAAACTGTGTGACAGTGATAAAGAGGGGAGGCGAACACATTTTTCAAGCAAATTATTTAACCCTTAACTGGTGTCGCTATTTCCAGTTAAGTAATTGGTATCGGGGGTCCAAATTGACCCCATTGAAGAAATGAAATATTTACTGTTCTAAACATAATTTTAATTTTTTTTTATATATATTTTAAAAATAAAGGTAAATTTGTAACGAAGCAAAAATATCACAAAAAGTTAATTATAAATTAGAGCTTTTTTGAAAGTTCTAACAAGAACTTTTAACTTTAATTTAATGCTCCCTTTCACCTCTCAACACACAGGAAAACAAATTAAAGCTTAAGCCACAACCAATTTCGACGATTAAAATTGCACTAACCAGTTAAATGGGTTAAATTAACTAATGTAAAGCAGTTAAAACGAAGTTCTAGCAAAAATTTTGTAATAGTACAATTTCTACAGTTAAGTTAGAAGTAAATGGTAAATAAAATTATTCATTGTCCATCTCATACAGTTGCCATCTAAATCAAACGAAGCCTGTTGATTCAATCAAGGTTTTTCTTCATCTTGTTACTATCACAGCAGCCAAAGCAGCGTTTCTTAACTACTTTTCAAACTTAAAGAAAATTTAGCATTTTGCATTAAATCAATTATTTTGGTTAATTAACAATTTTGTGTTTCATCTCAAGTAGAAATTTTAATAATATTTGCCAAACTCACATCATGTTTGTAAGGCTCCATGAAAAATCGCCCAAAACCAAACCGCCCAAAAATAAAAATGCAAAATCGCCCAAAATTTTTTCATACAAAATTTGGGTGATTTTTCATATGAAAAATCGCTTAAAAATTTTTGGGCAATTTTTATTTTTTTTTTTTTTTTTTTTTTTTTTGTGAGGAAACACCATGGTGGAGAAAATCCTTAAGCCCGGCCGAAGGACGGCAGTGCAAGAAAACGTTGTTAAGCAGGAAAACTTTGCAAGACAGAACATTTTTATTAGGCAGCGCCGTGTCGGGGAACGCCATGGTGAAGAAAATTCGGGAACGAACGAATATTATTTACGTTTTTCTATAACTTTTCTTTTTTCTTTTTAATATATAAATGAAATTACTATAATTTTGAATTTTTTCTGGTGATTTTTAATATATTGGGCGATATTTAATTTTTTTTTTGTGATTTTTCATTTTAAAATTTTGGGCGATTTTTCATTTTTATTTTTCGGCGATTTGATTTTGGGCCATTTTTCATGGAGGCTGTTTGTGAGCCAAGGCTATTTACTACAGCAGCCAAAACGAGACTTAAAATCTCAAGAGCATGAAGCTATCATAAATAACTACAAATACAGTACATTAACAATTTAAATTGGTTATTTTAAAATAAAAAAACTAAAATTGTTGATATAAACTAACAAAAAGATAGTATGTTCAATCGAATTACAGCAACAACATTTTATAAAATTTTATCAAGAATTTAATAACTAAAATTGGTTAGTTCAATCAGACAAATAGTTTGTTAATTCATATAGCAATAAAAACTTTACATATTCAGTAAAATATAACAACTGAAATTGGTAAGTCCTTGTTATTTTGCTAACTGAACTGTATTTATTTCTTAAATTAACCAAGAAAACATAGGGTCCGCCAGATAACTTTTTTTTTTGAAAATGCTATAAAAAAAACTACTGAAGCTTCGGCTGTTTGGCACGTAGCGCCGTCCTGTTGAAACCAAATGTTGTAAATATCCTCCTCTTCAATTTTTGTGAACAAAAATTCGTTCAATATGGCCCGATAACGATCGCCATTGACTTTAACGGCCACTCCTTGCTCATTTTGGAAAAAAAAATGGCCCAATTATGCCTCTGGACCAAAATCCGCACCAAACAGTGACTCGTTTTGGGTGCGTCGGCTTTTCAATGTATGCGTGCAGGTTTTCTGTGCCCCAAATGCGACAATTTTGCTAGTTTACATACCCGCCAAGATCAAAATGAGCTTCATCTGAAAAGATGATTTTTTTTGGCAAAATCGGCATCTTCTGTAAGTCGATCGCAGGCCCACTTAGCGAAGCGAAAACGCATTGGATGGTCAGTTGGCTCGTTCAGCGGAAGGATAAAACTAAAACTAATTATGTGCCAAATCAGGAATGAGCTAAGACCATTCACGAAATAAGCACTAGTTGAAAAAAAACGTTAGATGCCGGACCCTATAGCAAAAACAATTTGTTATTTTCTTTGTTTCTAAAAAAAATGCGACTTTGACTCGCACACCATTCTTTTGGCAATTTTTGCGTTTTTTTTATTATTTAAGTTTTTTAATTTTTAATGAATTTTTTTTGGATTTCAGCAATTTTTTGTTTTTGGCGCTTTTTCCTTTTGGCGATTTTTCGGGTTTTTGGCGATTTTTTTATAATTTTGACGACCCTTTAACTTTTGGTAATTTGTTTTTGCATTTTCACGATTTATTTTATTTTTTGTGATATTTTTCATTTAAGCATTTTTTTTTTATTTTGACGATTTTCTGTTTTAGTATATTTTTTTTAATTTTGGGATTTTTTTCGTTTTGTCACTTTTTCTTCGTTTTGCAAAATTTTCAGATTTCAAAGCCAGGTCATGTTTGGTGATTTGTTTTTCATTTTAGCGATTTATTTTATTCTTGGAGAAAAATTTTTCATTTAAGCGGTTTTTTCATTTTGGCGATTTTTTCTTTCGACATTTTTCTAATTTTTAAGTTTTAGCGTTTTTTGAAAATTTCAAGTCTTTTACAGCTTCCAAGATATAAGATGCTGTCAAACTTACATTAACTGATATAAAACCCTTTAATTTTGATTTTTGTTTTAATTTCAGTATCCATTGATGTAGTCTGAATAAAAATACATTAACTTTTAAAATTTCCAGTGTCTATACACAATTGTACCTATATATTACATTAGGTTTTTTAGATTTTTAGTTTCTCGCTGTGCAAACCCCTTTAATTTTTAACCGTCATTGTTGTGACGACTAAAATTTTATATATTCTGTGTAAATTTCAGGTCTGTGTGTCTTACGGTTTTCGACAACGCAGCCTGTGACAGACAGACAACCAGTCAGATGGACACCGAAGCGAAAACAATAGTGTTTCTTCTCACTTTTGTTGAACGAAACCCTAAAAACGAAGGCGGGCCAATAAGTATGCGACTCTTTGAATTTTTTGCGGAAAAACCACATCAATCAATCCAAGGCGAAGCCTAATAATTATTATGGGGACTCTTTATCATAATCTGAAAAGTTCCAACAATTTAAATGTTAAGTTTAACTATTGAAAGTGGTTGGATTAACCAACAAAATTTTTTGCATTATTTTTAATTTTATATCCACATCATACTCATATGAACAACTAAAAGAGCGAACTTTTGATAATGCCAGCCAGGTCTTAGGTAAAGGAAAAAAGACTTTCTCTAATTTTTACAATGAGTGGCCCGGCCTTTGTTACTCTTTTTAACCGACTTCAAAAAAAAAAAAAAGGAGGAGGTTAACAATTCGTCGCTATTTTTTTTGGCGGTGTTACTTCATAACTCGGTACATTTTAGACCAATTTTAAAAATTCATTGTTTGTATAAGAGTATAGCTTACCATTGGTCCCATAGTAAAAAAGTGGGCGGAGACATGCCCACAATTTTTTAATTTAATTTTAGGATATTTTACTTATTTGATTACCGCGAAACCTCTTCTTCCTTTTGGTGAACGGAGGTGGATGAATAAGTATGTGACTATTTGAATATTTTTGCAGAAAAAACGCATCATTCAATCCAAGGCCAAGTTTAATAACTACGATAGAGACTCTTAATCATAATTTGAAAAATTCCAACAACAATTTAAATGAACTACAAACTTGACAATTGAAATTGGTTAGATTAACCAACAAGATTATTTTTTGTTTGTTTTCTTTTTTTAATTTTAGATGCACATCATACGCAAAATTGTGAACAACTAAAATGGCGAACTTTTGATAACACCAGCCAGCTCTAAAGTAAACGAAACAAGACTTTCTTTAGTTTTTATAGTGAGTGGGGCGCCTTTGTTACTCTTTTTAACCGACTTCAAAAAAGGGAGGAAGTTAACAATTCGTCGCTATTTTTTTTTGCGGTGTTACTTCATAACTCGGTACATTTTAGAACAATTGTAAAAATTAATTTTTTTTCTCAGAGGGTATAGTTTCCCATTGTAAAAAAAGTGGGCGGAGACATGCCCACAACTTTTTTATTCAATTTTATGATGTTCTACTTATTTGATTGCTGCAAAGCCTCTCCTACAAAATTTGTTCTTGTAATTACACAATTTGAAAGTTGAAAAAATGGGCAGGGATACGCCCATTCAAATTTATTATAATATTTTACGCGGTTCCCCTTAACCGATTTTTACGAAACTTACCACACACCTTGAAATCTAAAATAGACACAAATCTCTATTTAACAAAAGTGGTTCTACTTTACCGACTTTTACAAGACTTAACACGCACACTGAGCTCTGAAAAACACATAATCTTGCATTTGAAAAATGGACGGAGGCACGCGCGTTAAAATTTAGTTTTATTATTCATGTACATCTCCTATGAGATCTTTGCATGGAGGTCGGTTTTTTTTTGCAGAAAGAATTATTCTTTAGATGTTTATAAACTCCGAATCACTAAATCAATCAAATAAAAAATATATACATATTTACCTAATTTCACAATTCTTTTTAAATAAATTTTTAACTAAGAATATTTCTTTGGTCAACACAATCGATATGAAAAAGACTCTAACCTATTAAGCGCACTTGATTTATTTTTTTATTTTTTAAATTTTTGTCACTGATTTATTAGAATTTATATAAGGAATCTTATTCATTATTCAAAATTTTATGACATAAAAACAACACTAAAACATCTTTAGAAAAATACATACATACAAACCAATCATAATTTCCGATATGAGTGAGTGTGAAATTTTATATAGAAATTGTCTTAGTCAGTGGTGCCAATACTCAACTAAAGATGACAACGAACTTAAATATTTAAATTTATTATAAAGACCAAATAAATAAATTGTTGACAAACAGAATGTTCTTTCGTTGTTGACATATGGGACTTAAAGGAATGTAATCTTTAAGAAATTTTAATTGTTATGATGAGTACATAATTGAAATTTGTTTTGTGGTTGGTTTGTGTGTGGTCTCATTTTCAAAATGGGGGCAAGACTTCACTTAATATTTTTTTTTTTTTTTTTTTTTTTTTTTTTTTTTTTTTTTTTGTAAAGCATTGCCGTATAATGAAAAATATTGAAAATTACAAATTAGGACACATTAGTGCGATATCACAGAGTTTAACTACATGTGCAGACAAATAGGAATTTAATTAGCAGAGACACAAACCACAGTATATGGTACAGCTGATTTTGCTCTTCACTTAATGAATTCCTATCAATTTTGATAATAATTTTTAAGCTTATCTATCTCAAACTACTGACTCTTAAAAAGAAGATAAAATATAAGAAATTTAATAGAGCTTTGGCCTGGAATTCATCAAAACTTATTAAAAAAAATTTTTTAAATTGATTGACAAAACGACTATAACAAGCTCATCTCACACCTTTTATCGTTTTAAAATCGGTTTTGTATCTAAATCGTTTTTCATCACATGCCTGATTATTTTTTGTTGTTTTTAGGATTCCATACACCAAACGTGAAAAGAAACTCTATTATTTTTGCTACGATGTCCGTCCGTACGTTTGTCCGCATGTCTATCTATTACAGGTTGTTTTCTCGAGAAATTTGTAGAGAATGTGGACAACTTAGGTCGCTACAACAACAAACATATGACAGTTAAAAATTAAAAGGGTTTTCTAAAGCGAGCAACGAAAAATTCTAAAATCCTAATGTAATATGCACAGATAATTATACTGATGGCTTAATAAAGGAAAGGCGTGACTCGAATTTTCGATATTTTACAGGAGAAGAGGAAAAAACTGAATAAAAATTAAAGCATTTACATACAAGAAAAGTTTTTTAAAATTAAATAAATCTTTTATTTTTCATTGTTACTCACTTCGTTCTTCTTCTACGTTGGCTACCAGAAACGCCCTTTTTTATGTTAAGCCACCGAAATGTTAAAAGGAGTATTTTTATGCGCACTGCACCAATTACCACTAAGGTTTAATCTGATCTCGGAAACCGTAAGAGGCAAGCTCTTGAGAGTTCAAAAACGCTAAAACCAAAACAAAAAAAATTTCAAAATTAGACAAAATGCTGAATTAAAAATCGCAAAAATATATCACCAAGAATAAAATACATAAATCGCTAAAATGGAAAAATCACTGACCACTGAAATTTAAAAAAAAATCTAAATTAAAGCGTATTCTATCAGTTAATGTAATTTTGTTAAAGTGATGTATCTTGGAAGCCGAATGAGTACAACTCTTGGCATTTAAAAAAAATGCTAACACTAATAAATTTCCAAAATTAAAAAAATTCCGAATCGAAAAATCGCCAAAAAAAATGGCTTAAACGAAATATATCATCAAAAATAATATAAATCACTTAAATGCAAAAAAATAACCATAAGCAAAATGGTCATCAAAAAACTAAAAAATCGCCTAAGACCGAAAAAACGCCAAAACGAAAAGGAACGCGAAAGAGAAATCGACAGATCGAAAAAAGCGCTTAAATTCAATAAAATCGCTGAAACTAAAAAACAACAGAAAATATTAGCTAAAAACCGAAAAAAAATTGCTTAGAAGAAAAAAAGAAGAAAAGAAAAGAAACAACGAAAAAAAAACGCTGAAACTAAAAAAATCGCTAAAACTACAAAAAATCGGTAAAACTTAAAAAAATTTCAAAAACCGGAAAAAATCGCTGAAACAGAAAAATAATGGCATAACATTTTTTTTTTGTTTTTTTTTTTTTTTTTTTGTTTGAATGTCTACATCAGGGGCCTAATACCCGCATTCGATTGCGAGCGAGTTATTACTCGAATGTGCGAGTTTTTTAACTTTTGGGGTTTTTGCATTCGGTTTCGAGTAACACATATCCAAATTTCTAATGACAGCATTCGGTAACGTGCATACCGAATGCAACAGTTCGAGTTTTTACTCGCAAGCAAAATGGCATTCGAAATAATGTTTAACATAGAAAAAGCAATGAAAAAGAAAATGTACATACGTTCAATATTAGACTTATAAAATGTACTTATAAAAAATACAAATTAAAGAATTTCTTGCTTACTTTAAATATAACAAAACACACTGACTTGGCAAATAACGTTTTGCCTAAGAGTTGTCGGGGAAAATAAAAAAAAATCATCCAACTCTGGGAGCATCTAAATAACAAATTAACTGCTTCTGGACAACCAATAAATTAAATCGAGAATGTGGCTAGTGCTCTATTCTCTAATACTATGTTTAGACGACGAGTTTAATCACATGCTTCGTTCTCTGAATCTTGTGTTTGAATCTTGCCGTTTATACGACGCCTTCGTGCTTCGTGTGCAGCGTGCCAATTTAGTGCTTTCCGCACTAGATTTAGTGCTTTTTAATTCATAACAGTGCGGAATTTTTCAACCAGGTGCTTTTTTTTAAATACCTGAAACTGGTGATTTTTCACCTTTGACTTTAATAGTGCTTTTAGTGCGTTTAACAAATCCACTAAATATAAATTTGTGATATTATGGTGGCTTTACACAAAACAACAAATAAACAAATTCCACTTTTCTGTCTGATTGTCATAAGTAAAGAACGGAATGTGCTACAGTAAACCTCTTGGTACGCTTTTGTAGAAAATTGAACAGTCTATAAAAAAATTTAAAATTAAATTAAATCTGAAATAAAAATAGTTTTAATTTTCATTCCATTCACTTATTACAGCTATGGCTAAAATAAATTGAAAAACTAATAAAATTGTTTTAAATTTCTCTATTATAACGAAAAACACTTCTTTGGCACTTTTTAAAAGGCCTGTTTGTATTTTGTATGGAACTTAGTAAAATTTATAATATTTCTGTTGTTTTCTTGAAAAACAACTGGACTGTAAATAACTTTTGATCCAGCTAACTTATCAAAAAGTTTTATGTAGCTTTTTTTATAGAGCCTTTAGTTTTCTACAAAAGCGTACCAAGAAGTTTACTGTAGGATATTCCGTTCTTTACTTATGACAATCAGAATGAATAAAATCAATTTATACCATGTAAATCGTATAGGAAATTGAAAAGTGCGATGCGCACCATCTCACCATTAATATTATGAGCTGATATTTTAACAGGCCTATTTTTTACCTAAGCCAGTGGTGTCAAAAATAAAACTACAGTTGTATGTGTGAGAAAATCTCTCTCATTCGTCTCTGAAGCACATAGAAAAAAATAAATATTTGCAACAAATGCAGTTTAGTGAAGCAGCTCAAAATATATAAAAAGGAGTCAATATGATAGAAAACTAAAAAATATGGAATAAAAATTAAATAAAAAATTTGGGGCGGGCCATATTTTCCGAGTTACGGCGCTGTAAACTTTTCATAGGAAACTGTGAAGAAATTCCAAAAATAAACTTTTAAATAGCTTATCTGATAGAAACTTCAAAAATAAGAAGAAAAAATTAAACAAAAAAATTGGTTGCGACCAATAGTTTCCAAGTTATTGGTCTTTTAAGTTTTGATATTAAATGCAGTTTAGTAAAGCTGCTTCAAAAAATACCAAAATTACTTTTTAATATATATTCATTTATTTCCTTAAAAGTTTTGTAACATAAAATACATTGAATGTAGCAAAAAGCATTACTGATCATATAACTTTTTTCGCATACCACTTTTTTTCTTTCACTGTATCTATAAAGAATTTAATACAACCGCTACGCATGTGTTATCGTCGCTGGTTCATTGACGACTAAATGGAAGAGAATAAGAATGTGTGTGATTTTAGTTTGCACAATTGTGCCATGAAACTGACATCATTGACCTAAACTAAAGTTTGAAACCTGGTTCTGAGAAAAACAAAGGATTTTTTTTTTTTTTGTTGAGAACACCCTAATGTACATCCATACATAGAAAATAGTTTTTATTAATTCATTGACACATGCCTACATATTTATACGCATGTACGTATGTATACATAAATACATACAAATTCTTTCGATTTGTATGCTAATTACACGCAGAATTCATTTTATTTCGATTCTAGTTACAATGACTGGAGTTACAGTAACAAATTGATGGACTCGATATCGACCAAAATCCTATATTTCCACATAAATTTTATTCAAGTGTTTTGATATTTTGTCTATACGGAATGATTTAATTTAGGCAGTTATATAAAAGAGTACAAATAAAATTTTAATTGAAATCTTTGTCCTGTAAATAAAATTACTTTGTTTCTGAAGTTTAGTTTTATGGATTATATAAGCTTACGAGTTCTAATTACTTTATATTTCCAAAATTATTATATCAAATATCCCATTACAATTGTTTAATTTGCTTTTGTCTTGAACTTAAATTATTTTCCTACTCATATTCTATTTATAACTGAATAAAATCGAAATGTGGCTTTATTGCATTTAGTGCTTTTTTTGAAGGCACAGTGCTTTTTGCTCTGAAAAAGTTGGCATCACTGTTCGTGTGGCATCTTTTCATTTATATTCACACATTCATACATATCATACGCAGGCTTATATATACATACCCAGTGGGAAAAGTTAATGAATAGTAAATTATAAGGTAATGCACATCATGTATAATTTTTCATTTCTGAATTGATTACTGTTAACACAGAACATGTTCTAGGAAAGTAATGAATTATTTTAATTGTGTTTGATCAAATTACCCTATCGTTTCTAAGGGATGCATTGTTTTGCTTTGGAAAATAATACTTCATGTAACTAATGCCTACTTTTCCAGCTGGGTACATACGTATCATATGCACGTACATACATACATACACATAAGCATACATACCCTGCAGTCAGACTGGGGCCAAGTGTCTCTATGTCAACACTAAATCTCTAGTAGTAGTTACAATTCTAGTAGTCTACAATTTCTCTTTTATTCGTCAGTATAAAATAAAGAGAGAAAATAGATGTGGTGTATTTCTGGTGGATTTTGCAACAACTTGTCAATATACATAAATTAAGGTATAGAAATGTACCAGTAAATTTCTGGTTGGTATGTCTCCATGTTCCCATAAGAACTATGAATTCACTATCTAGTCAATTGTTTTAGTGTTACTAGGAGAATTTCAATGACAAGCACTTGCTAAATGTCTATAGCACAAAGTATTATATGGGGAATAATTGTAGAGTAGTACTGGTGACATAGTCAAAAGCGACTCAATACATTTTCACCATCGACATTTCCTTCAGGGTACTTACATACATTCGACTCATTCAAAATTTTGTTTTTGAAGGCATCCCTATATTTTCTTCTTATTTTTCCTTTTTTACTATTCATAACTTAATTAAGTTTATTTATATTAAACTCACATCTATTTTGTTTTTTTTTTGGTTTGATTTTATTTGTTCATATGTATACATGTTTTGTTTTGATAGCTGATTCAGCTAAACTGCCGATAAACTGCGATAAAAGTTAAAGAAGATACCAATTTTACGTGCTTCGCAAGTAGATTCATATTGAATATACTTGATTCGCTCTCATAATTTTGTATGGCGAAGCAAGTTGATTCGGTCATGATTGGGGAGTGAAGCATGAATAGAGAGCGAAGCACGTATCGTGTAAACATACTATAACTTTACACTAATTAAGTTATTAATTAAATAAAAATGAAAACAACATTTATGTATATTCGTTTCTTTTTTCTGCATATATATGTACGTGTGTATGTACGTACATACATATGTTTTTGCACACATACATATATACAAACATATGCTTTTGCTTACAATTTATTCAGTGTTGTGAAATAAATTTATACATAAATAAATTTGCCTTTTTCCAACACTTAAACGATTCGCTTGGTAGCGAGTGATATCATCGGAAAATTTCTTGCCATCGAAATTAATTTCTATTCGAATGCAATTCCGATCACGAGTGCAGGAATTAGGCCCCAGGTAATATTTGGGATTATACAGGGTGGGCCAAAAGAAACCAAGGGGTGTAAAAGTTTAATAACTTTTTTGTTTATTAATTTTTTTTTATTTTTTCTTTCAGATTATACAGGCAACACTTGGAGAATTTATAATGGAGAGGCTCACAACTGAACAGAGAACCAGAACAATAGAATTTTATTATTTAAACCAGAGATGAAAATTTGATTATGAGTGATGAAGCTCATTTTCATTTGAATGGCTTTGTTAATAAGCAGAACTGTAGGTTCTGGGGTTCTCAAAATCCAAGAGCCATTCATCAACGCCAATTGCACCCCATCAGGTGTACAGTATGGTGTGCGATCACATCTGAAAATGTCATTGGGCCCTACTTCTTCGAGAATGAAGATGGAAGTGCTGTAACCGTAAATGGAGAGCGGTATCGGTTTATGATAGAAAATTTTTTACGTCCTGCTCTTGAAAACAGACCTGGTATGTGGAATCAGCAGGACGGAGCCACTGCCCATACTGCCCGAGACACAATGGCACTTTTAAGTCAAATTTTTGGAGAGCGAATAATTTCTCGAAATTCGGAAATTATTTGGCCAGCACGATCGCCAGATTTGACAGCACCCGACTATTTTCTTTGGGGTTTTTTTGAAGGAGCGAGTGTATGTGAACAAGCCAGAGACAATCCTTGAACTCAAGGCAAACATTGTTGCAGAAATTCGAACGCTACAGCCACAAGTTTTGAAAGATGTTATGGAAAATGCTCTAAAAAGAGCCCATCAGTGCGAAGCTGAAAACGGTGGTCATTTAAGAGACATCATTTTTCATACTCAGTGTAAAAAAATTTCCATTTTGTATATTATATCATCTGAAAGAAAAAATAAAAAAAAGTTAAAAAACAAAAAAGTTATTAAACTTTTACACCCCTTGGTTTCTTTTGGCCCACCCTGTATAAACATACGGAGTTTGTTAGCTAAATTAAAAAATTTTTTGGGTTGAAGTCTACTGACGAGTTTCAAAAGCGGAAGGAAATGCTTAACCATAAAAACAAGCCAATTTTTGAAAGTAAAAAAAGTTGAACCTTTCACTTGATTCATTTATTTTTTTCAAATAAAACTTTTACTAATTTTTTTTTTAATTGTTAAGAATTATTATTGATTCAGTTAATTTATTTTCTGATAATACGAAAAATTTTAGTGAATGTGTTTGTAAATTATAAAAAAAAATTTGCTGAATAATACAAAAAAAAATCTGCAAAAATGTTTTTCTATGCCTATTAATAAATTTGACTGAAAATATTTTGAGTTTCAGTTAACTTTTTTCTCTAATGCCATAATAAGTTAACTAAAAATAAAATTTATTTTTTTAAGTTAAATTTTTACAAAATTGTTATCAGAATCTACAAATTTCTTTGTAGGTCCGCATTCACACAAAAAATTTACTGATTCAATGAATTTGGTTACTGAAAACGAAATTTAGTTTTTTCTGTGTAGAGTGCATTTTTGTTCTTAGTTGAGTGACTTGTTCTGATTTTGTTGGCGTTTTTTTTGGTATCTGCCAAATTAATTCATTTCGAATAAATTTTTTGTTACATAGTCAATTAAATAATGTTGAATCAAAACGCGTTGACTACCTTGCAATTAGTTCGTGTGCAAACCTTGGCCGGGAATGCCTGCACCAATACACAAAATCGCCTAATAAGTCCCAAATCACACTGTGCAAGTCTAATTGCTAAGCTGATTAGTTTCAGGGAGAGAGAGACGAGAGGAACAGCAACGTTTATTTTCCCCCCGTCTCTCTCTCCTAATAAACTAATCAGCTTAGCAATAATACTTGCATAGTGTAAACAGGGACTAAATGAAGTTAAAGTTAATAAACTAAATTACATTCACGTTGTTTCAACTTGAAAAAATTTTGATTCAACATGATTCTTCATTTTGATTTAACAGTACTGGAATGCTAGATCATCATGAAAAAAATTTATTTTGAAAGGAAACATTTCATGTTAGATTAACATGATATACCTATGAAGCAAAATCATTACCGAAACAGGTTAAATTAACCTTGTTTACGTAGTTTTTAATATGAAATTTTTCTGTGTGTATGTACAAGCCTTGAATCAGCGGAAGCTATACATCAAAGATTTATTTCATTTCAGAGTGCATATAAGGTTTATAAAAAATCAACTTTTTCAGTTTCTTTAAAGATTTGCAAGATATAAAGGAGTCTTCTGCCATTCTCAAATATTTTATTTCTTAGCAACAAAGGAAATTATACTTTAAAAGGCCTGCAAATGATCACTGCTGTGAGTCTGCAATAAACCAAAAAACCAACACAGCATTTCCTTTTACGAATTTTTTTTCTTATTTCTTTTCTTATCATAAAGATGCCAAAGATGATGATGATGTACGAGTATGTTTAAAGGAAATCAAAGCTGGTGCTGTTGCCATTGTTAAAAGATGGTAGGTCGTTGGTTCTTTGTTAAATACTCAATAATAAAGACATCAGATATCACACGCTAAGAAAGTTTGCACTCAAACAAAGTGTGGACACATGAAAACAATTTTCTTTATTTTTCCAAAAAAAAAAAAAAAATATATATAGATAATAAAAAATAAAATAAAATATGAAGACATTGTCATGTTTTTCTTTACTTACACAGTATTTAAATAATTTACACTTGTAGACTGACAAACGAACACACCAACAAGTCAGTCCATCCATCCCATCCCATCCCAAGAGCGGGAGGGCACCACTAAAAACACATTTGATTGTTCGGTTGGTTTAGTGAGATGTGCTTTAGTGGTGAATGTTCCACTCATGTCACTGTTGATTTAGCGATTTATGAGTCCATTTAACGTCCATTATGAGTCCATTATCCTTGTGGAGGATAATTTTTTGAAAAAAATTTATTTTCAAAATTAAGGATATATGGGAGCCACGTATATCCTGGCGCCAAAAACAAATGAAATTCGCCAGAAAAATTAAGCATATAATTTTCATACCATCTGAAGAAGAATATTTTGGAAAGATTACATTTTCGAATTTAAGGATACATACATGGGAGAAAATACGTCCTGGCACCAATTGCAATGATATTTGTAAGAATGTTTAAAATGTTTATGAAAGGCATGGTTTGCACTCCTTTCGGAAAATTAGTATTTTTTAGAAAATTTTCAGGATATACTTTTTGCAAAAATTGAACTTTGAATTTAAAGGACATTTGAGAAATAGCAAGGACATTACGTCAATTGCGCTTAAATCGTTTCGAGAACTTATATATCTTATTCTGAGATCATTGGGTAACATGCGCTGAAAAAAAAAAATTTATATTAAGGATATATGAAAGAAAGTTATATCCTTGCAACTATAGCTATAAAAATTATGGGAAAGCTTAATTATTCGATATCTGGTTTAGCTACCATCACTGTGAGGCAACAGGAATGCAGGATTTGTAAAAATAATATTTAAAAAATAAAGGACATATGGGGAGAAGGCAAGTCCTTGCAGCGATTGCAACGAAACTTATTATCTTGCATATAATTATTCAAAATCAATGTCTTTGGTACATAATTTCAGTTGAAATTAAATTTTGAAAATTAAGGATATATGAGAGGAAGACTGAACATTGCACCAATTGCAAAGAAATTTTGCTTAAACTTTATAAAATTGTCTATAGTACCATTTAATCATATTCATCATTTTTATTTTTAAAAATTTGTTTTTAATAAAAAAGGATATATGGGAGATAGCTATGTCCTTTTAAATAAAATATATTTAATTTGTGAGAGAACTGTATCATATCAAAACAGATATTTTATTTTAAATTGTGACCATAATTGTAATTGAAATTCAGTTTTTTTGTTATAAGAATATATGTCCTTAATACTTAATTATATATATAAAAGACCCAAATTTGTGATACCACAATTGATTAAACCAAACGTTATCGAAATGTTTTTTTTTTAGTTTGTTTTATAAACCTTTCAACAACATTTTTATGAATTTAGACTTTTTTTTTAATTATTCTTTTTGCAGCAAAATTTTCATGATCTACTAAAAATTAAATTAAAAAATGTATTTTTTATACCTGGCATAAACCTGTCTCTACCCATTAACATAAATCAAAAATCATATTTTCATTCTTATAATAATTTTCTATATTCCATATTAATTGATGTTTCTGTCTCAATTAAAGGCCATCACGGGAAACATTATGAACGGGTGAAAGCATATGAATACAGCTACCAATCATTCCATATTATTTGTCTTTTAATTACCAAGAATTCATAAATGTCCAAAATTCACAGCAATCATCATAAAATTCCCTCGAAGTGTTCGTCAAAACAAGAAAAAAATTTCACAAAAAGTCTTAAAAAAAAATACAAGGAACAATTATTTATTCCCGAAAAAAATATGCATTAAGTACAGACGAACATATGTACATACACACGTATGTATGTACGTACCCAGCGGGAAAACCTAGAAGATGTTTCTGCTTCAGGCCTTATAGACAGGCCTGCTTAGACAGTTTTTTACGTATTTAATTACTTTTCTTGATCCAACTGCCAAAGAATGTCTTAAAGAAGGCCTCGCCTCTCCCGTTTAAAATATAAGATACACCTTTCACCTTTTCTTCTATGGAAAGGCAGAAGAGAAGGCGTAGCATTATTTGTTTAATTATTTTGCTAAGGAAAATCACACTAATGTCAAGGCCTGTACATGTATAAAAAAGATATGAGCATGCAAAGGAGTGAACAGGCCTTATACATACACTTATACGAGAACAAGGTTAGCTTAATATTGTTTGGCAATTATTTTGCTTCATATGTGTTTCATGTTAATTCAACATGATTTAGAAGAACACTCAAGGAAAATTTTTCCTTTTGGAATAACTTTATTTCATGTTGACTTAATATTCCAGTGCATTGGCACAGGCATCGGGAAAATGTTTGTGTTGTATGTACGTATAGTCTGTTGACTTTTCCAATATTTTTTAAAAATCGGCAAAACTTTTAGGAGGCTGAAAGCATGCAAAAAGTCGATTTTATTGCGAAGTTTGCTGGAATAAGATTGATTGTCTTCTTCAGAATCGCCTGAAATTTTTTTTATGAAATTTTAATTTCCCTTATTTTTTATTCACCCGAATTTACCATGAACATTTCTGCAGGATATTTTTCGCGTAATGTAGAATTTTTTGTGTGTTTTTTTTTTTTGCTTTTATTCTACTATTTTTGTTATTTTAGTATTTACGTTATTTTTTTTTTAATGGCAAATTAGGAAACACTGTTCATAACTGAGCAGAGTTAAAATATCAATTCTATATGCTATCAAATTTGCAGTATGCTGAAAAGCTTACATAGGCTTTTCAACAAATAACATATCTGACAGCATTTATAGGAAATTTGTTCCAAAGGAAAAATATGGTGGTTACACGATATGCTAAAATCTTGAAAATACGTTTGTTGACAACGTTAACAAATGCCCTTCATATGTCGTTAAGCATACGTATGTTGAAAAAATTTAGTGTCTACACGATATGTTGGCACTGGTAACAAATTTTTTATCATAAATATGCTGATTCAACATATCGTCTAGACTAAGCTTAATGTAGTTTCTTAGATATAAAGATACCGATTTTCCCCTTTTCTAACCCCTTGGCACGCTTTGGGCCCTTCGAAAATTCATACATTTTATTATTTTAAGTTCTACTGAGCGGTAGGAAGTCATAGTAAATTATTTTTACATGTATGTCATATGTACCTAATCACTAACAAAAAAAAGTAACGAAAACGGGTTAGATTTTGCCCCTTATAAGTGCGAATTTTCAGAAAGTACCAAAATCTATTCGAGATCCTTGCTTGAAAAAAAGAACGCTCTAATAAGCTTTCTGACACGTTCAATAATTTAGAAGATATGTCGAGTGCAAAAAGGTACCAAAATTCAGTTTTTGCCCCCTTTTAACCCCTAAAAGTACACATATCGAAAAAGTACCAAACAACTGTCAGCTTATTTTTTAGCAGTATTCGTATACTATTATAAGCTGGAGTTTATCTATCGTAGCTTTCGAGATATAAAGATACCGATTTTACCCCTTTTGCATTCGAATTTCCAAAAATCCCTTCTTAGTGGATCTAAACACTGTAAGAGGAACCTACACAACAAGTTTCAGCTCTCAAGCTATAGTCGTTTAGGCTGTGCGTTGATACATCAGTCAGTCAGTAACGTTACTCTTTTATATATATAGATAGATAGTTTGATGGATGATATAACCAACCCTACAAGAATAGTGACGGTCATTTGATGCATCATCTGATGGCCATTTCTGATGGGTATATACATCAGAAGTTTCTATCAGTTTGTTAAGGGCAATATGAAAAAACTGATGTAAACATTCAAGTACGTGTGATTTTGTTTCTCTCTCATACTTGTGAACTCCATAAACTAGTAAAACATATATCTGAACTGCTCACTCCACATTATTTTACTAATCAGTACTGATGTAAACACCGTCAGAGCTGACTAATCAATACTGATGTAAAAATCATCAGATATGAAGAAACGAATACGTATGTACATATTTATGCATATTTTATATATATATATATATATATATATATATATATATATATATATTTAATTAATATTATATATTTTTTTGCAAATTATTGTTCTTATCTTACTTTTTCACAAACATTACAATTTTCTTATAACTAACTTTTATACATTTTACATTTTACAAACCGAACGAACTATAAATTATTTTCAGTAATATTTAATATTTTAGAATTATTGACATATGTATGTACATTAGATGTTCCACTCTAGCATATATGTTAGAGTAGAGCAACTATACTCGCTGATGAATTGAATGTAAAATTGTTGCAAATGTGTTAGTAAAAAAATTATGTTTGTGTTAGTTTCAGTCATTCATTTCTTGTAGGGAAGATGTATGTTTTGTTATCTTTTTAAAATAATACAAGAATATTTATGTCGAATGGCAATCTGAAGATGTAAGAGAGATGAAGAGATGTTACTGCAAACGAAGAAATGTGTCGATAAATATTGAGTAACTGGTACTGAATCCAGGTACTGATCAGAAGTTAATTTATCTTTTAAATTAGTTTAGAGTTATTAGAGTCTTTACTTCCTTTAGATTGGACATACGTGAATGAACATTGACTGCTAACATTTAAATTATTTGTTTTTTTATAGTACATATTCTACAAAGTAAATTTGCAGAATATGTTTGCACAAAAATGGACGGGTGACTAAGACCATATGTCCATGGTGTTATTAACAGTATTCTTAAAAATGTGTTTTTGCGACTGACTGTACACGACCTATGCCTTCACATAGGAAGTAGCAACGTGAAAACGAATATACGGTAATCCGTGGCAGATCAGTCAACCAGTGCGAGTGAGACGCAAAACTCACAGTGGCCTGGTTGCATTTAAGAGATAATTGCCAACGACGCCTGATGTTGACTCGCCCAGAGCAGCTTTACGACTGACATTTAAATTATATTAAAAGTGGTTTGGCACGATTCGAGTGATTTTGGCACTATTTAGAAAGAGATTCGGCACTAAAACAAAATTTCCAATTCCCATCACTGATCAGTGTATAGAAAAATGTCAAAGCGCACTCATAAGGCGGCCCATACACTACAACAGCATGCACGCACAATCAAGCGATTGAGCATTCATGTTCGAACCACACAACATACCAGCAAGCTGGTACAATATTCATTTCTTACAAAATTTCGGGAAGGGTGGTTATGAATAGTGACACATACATATTTTGTTACAATTATTATTGGTATATTGTTAAAATTAGCAGCTATATATAACTAAAGTTCTAAGATTCTATTTACCATTGAAACAAATTATATTTCAACAAATTATATTGCTTAAATGCATGTTTGCTCCATGACAACTTTGCTCAACTGAGCTATTTTCACCATATATGTACCACACCAGGGAGCTGGTACCATCAGCAAAATATCAAACTCTACTTGACATCGCTACAGCAAACCGTACAATCGCACAAAATGCCCATACACGACCAAACCGCTGGCACAAACACTTGATTGCGCATGCATGCTGTTGTAGTGTATTGGCCCCTTAAAACTCTGTCGTTGTTACAAAAACAACAAATTTTTCCAGCCATTGAGAATGGAGAGAAAAAAATAGACGTTGCTAGGCGATTTGAAATTGCTCCATCAACTCTTACTTCAATCCTTCAAAAGAGATTTTATTATGCAAAAATCTTCAGCCAGTAAGCTAAAGCGCGAAAAACTACCTGAACATCCAGAGCTTGAAAAGTCTTTAGTTTTATGGTTTACACAGTGCCAGCAGTCTAACATTCCTATTAGTGGCCCATTACTCTCGGAAAAAGCAGTATGTTTTGCAAAAAAGTTAAATTTAAATGATTTTAAAGCAAACTGTGGCTGGCTCGATCGCTTTAAAAGACGGAATAACATAAGATTTAAAAAAATCTGCGGTGAAAGTTCGGCCGTTAATGAAAAAACATGTTCAGAATGGAAAGAAAAACTTAATCATTTGACAAAAGATTATGATGCAAAGGACATTTTCAACGCAGATGAAACTGGCTTACTTTTTTAAATGCTTACCAGATCGTACATTTTGTTATAAAAATGAAAAATGTCTGGGGGTAAGCGTAGTTAAGAAAGAGTGACATTATTACTTGCTGTAAACATGGATGGTACAGAAAAGCTTAAACCCCTTCTTATAGCAAAGTCAGCAAAACCGAGGTGTTTTAGGAACATACATACATAGTTTTCCAACGGATTACCGGCACAACAAGAAAGCTTGGATGACAACTGACTTACTTAATGAGTGGCTTCAAATATTGAACAATAGCATGATGAGTCAAAATCGAAAGATTTTATTGTTTATTGACAATTGTACTGCCCACAATGGAGAGCATAACTTTAGCAACATCAAAATATAATTTTTATCTTGCATTCAAAATTGCTTTCGTGCTTGTGCTTTTAACAAGGATTTAAACTGCGATTTATCTGCAGACACACAATTAAATATTGAGTCCGACTGGAATCGCATACCTTTCAACTCTGAAAATGCTGTTTCATTTGAATAGTACATAAATGTTGATAACGACTTAGCTGTTGCAGGCACCTTTCAAGATGACGAAATCCTAGAAGAAGTTACAGCTAACAATATCGAAAGTGATGACGAAGACGCTGATGGCAATAACGAAGTTCCCTTAATCACGAATAAAGAGGCAAAATAGGCAATTAATAATCTAAGATTTTATGTCTCCAATCATTCTGTGAACGAAGAAATTTTTAGTTCCTTAATAAAAATAGAAAATACCTTGGACAACCTCCGTGAGAAAAGTCTGAAACAAATGCAATTCACTAATTTTTTTTTTTTTTTAAATTAATTTTAGGTTACATTATATTATGTATTTTAAGTTAAGAAAATGAATTTGTCATTTTTAGGGTTCCGTACACAAAAAGGTGAAAAGGAACCCTATTGTTTTCGCTACGCTGTCCGTCTGTCTGTCACACGGTATTTTCTCAGGAACCGTAAGAGCTACGGACCTGAAATTTGGACAGAGTATGTAGAACCTTGGCCGCTACAACGATAAATACATGAGAATTAAAAATTAAAGGGTGTTCCAAAACGAGCAACGAAAAATTTTAAAATCCCATGTAATATACATACATACACCCAGAAAAAAGATTGGTTGGAAAACGGTTAGTCCAATAAAATATCATTTGCATTAACTATATTTGAGTTCACGCTATCAATTTTCTGTTAATCCAAAAAACAATCCATGTTCATTGCCATAAGGGCACAATTGTAACAAATATATGATTGTGACAATACTTAAATTGATTGCATCAACCGAGCGTATGCTTTTGTCATGACTAATAAACTGATTGGTTAACCCAAACGAATAAAATATTACGAATTGGATTTTACTACCAACTTTTGGTATTAGCAACTAAAAAATTGTCGTTCTATATTAAAATTAAAATAAAAACTTTCAATCAGTTGCTACAACTAACTAGAGGTTGAGTTTACATTCATAGTTTATAGCTGCAAATTAAAAAATTAACTTTTGTGACTTTCAAAGATATTATGATTTTTGAATTCTCAAATGGTTTTTGAAAGTCTGTGCATAAGATAACAGGTTTGTGGCTTTTCACAATGTGTGGTTGAAGAAATGTATATAGACATGCTTCACCACTAGGAAATAAATTTCAATTAAAATAAAGTTATGACAATATGTCAAATAATAAATTTCTTAAATTGTGTATTTTTATTTGCGTTTATTGTTTATTTTTATTTCAGCAAGGAAGCCCAATTTTTCTTTTACAGGTACCAATTATATATTGTTTTAATTACATTAACCAAATTTTCGATAGCAAGAATAACATTTATTTCAAATTCCATACTGTCAACCAATTTTTTCTGTTGCTGCAACTATTGGGTTGAGGGTTATAATTAAAATATAGTGGTACCACAAGAAAATTGTAAAATTACTGTATTTTTATACAGACTACAACAATTAACAATAAAATTTAAAAAAAAAATTAAATTAAAGGGTGGTCCATCAGTAAAAGCAATTTTGACTATGTAATTTTGACAATTGCTATATCTTGGAAAGCGTAAGAGGCAAACACTTAAAATTTTCAAAAACGGTAAAACTAAAAAAACCGAAAATTATAAAATCGCCAAACCAAAAAAAAATCGCCAAAAATTAAAAAAAAATCGCCAAAACGAAAAAAATCGCCAAAATTAAAAAAAATTTCTAACACTAAAATAAATCGCCAAATTCGAAAAAATCGCCAAAATGAAAAAAACGCCAAAAATCGAAAAAAAAATCGCCAAAACGCGAAAATGTCGCCAAAACTAAAAAAAGATATGTAAGAAAAATCGCAAAAATTAAAAAAAAACGTCAAAAACCGAAAAAAATCGCAAAAACGAGAAAATAAAGTTTCAAAACTAAAAAATAGCCAAAACTTAAAAAAATCGTCAAAACCTAAAAAAAAAACCCAAAAAACGCCAAAACAAAAAAACCGAAAAGACCCCAAAAACGAAAAAAATGCCAAAACTACATATTATATAGGATGAAGTTTGTATTAAATTACATATCTAGTGTTCGTACGGAACCCTTCGTGCGCGAGTCAGAGTCGCACTTTACTGAATTCATTCATGATTATTTTTTGTTTTTTGTTTGCTATTAAAATTACATACATATATGTACTTATTTTAAGCTAAGTAAATGAATTTGCTATTTTATTTTATATATTTATTTTATTTATTTTGTATTTTATTTTTAACAATTGTTTTTTATTTTTTTTATCGTTTTATTAAATAAATTGAAAAACCCCATTAATTCGTATTAATTTTATTTTAGTCCCGTTAAATCGAAATCCCGCTTAATCGAAAACCCCTATAATTCGTAAGAAATGGCCGGTCCCTTGCGATTACGAATTATCGGGATTTGACTGTATACCAAAATTGTATTTACATGGAAATTATTTTACTAAGCGTTTATAAGAAGAGTTTGTATCTATTAAATTATTTCATACATGTATTAAGTATATATATATATATATATATATATATATATATATATATATATATATATATATATATATATATATATATATATATATATATATATTTATATATATATTAAGAAAACTAAATAACCAAAAATACATTGAATACATGGACTTAAGGGCTAACTTTGAAAGCCGGACGCACGCCCTAGATCACAACTTATCGCTATGATATTTTTTAGTATTTTTATTTACAGAAAACTGAACCGATTTGGGGGGTGAGAATAAAAGAAACCAACAAAAAAAAATTCTCCATACAACTAACGGCCACTCTAATGTATATACTAAAGAAGGTGTGTACTTCTTCTTATTCTCGCTGGGTATGTACATATGTATGTATGTAGATGTATGAGTGTTTATTCTATATTAAGACCTATTCATATTTTTATTCGTTTTGAATTTATTACCCAAAATTGTATATAAAATAAAAAACATGATTTTTCCTTTAAATCATCATTAAAATAAATGAAGCAAACAAAAAAACACGAATACCATTATTTCTGAATGCGAGGAGAGTACGGCGCGCGGCTGGGCATTATAAATTTGTGCACGGAGCAATCATAAAAGATATACAATTTAAATTATGATAATGGCACTGTTCACCCGGTCACCGTAAATTTCGTTAAATGTTTTGCCAAACAAGTGTAGGATTTGATTTAAATTGACAAATGCAATTAAAACAGCAACAATTTGATATTTTATTTTCATTTGTATTATTTACTCGTAGATGCATATTGTTTTTTTTTCAATAGCCCGAATCTGTTGGAACAATTAAAATTGATCTAATGTGTTGAAAGTAAGACGCAAATGACAAGTGATAATTTTAATTTAAAAACAAATAAAAATTTACTATTTTGTGGAAATCATGCACAAGAAGCTGAGTTCCTGCGATTTTAATACCATTTAAATTAAAAAATTTGAGCTCTTCGGAACTATGAACAAGATCAGGTGAATGGAAATAAATAAATAAATCTGATGATCTAATTAGGAAAAATTAAGATTCAAATAAAATATTAATTTGTTTTTAAAAAATTATGAAAATTATTGTATTAGTTAGCTCACCAGGAATGAATAAAAATATTTTTTAATTTTTTTTTTTTTAATTAAACTTAATTTATTTATGGTACATTGGTCCACTGATAGCAACAAATTTTTTATTTTATTTTTCAAATAAATTGTTTTATTTTTATTAATCTTTTCTGTTTCTTTACCGTTAAACTTATTCATATCACTATGTAAAGCATCATAATGCCTTTTAATGGCATAGTTATTCCCTTTTTTCCCTTAAAGCTTTGATAACCTAAAAAGCATTATTTATAATGAAATATTTTTCGCATGACATCATCAATTTAGAATAAAAGTCGTGTGTTTGCTAGATAAATATTCTTGCAAAATAATATATATATAAAATATAAAAGCATCCGCCTCATGTGCAATCGTCGGTGTCTCATCGACGGCTAAATGACAGAGGGTACGAATACGAGCAAATGCTCTCAATACAATTTTGCCCTGAAACGCCCACCAATGCTTTAGAGTCTTAAAAGAAAACCAGCTACATATATCACGTATCGAACAATTCAAGTTTCACTACATTCAGTTTTGAAAACACAAAGGGTGGTATCCATAATTACTTTTCCGTATCAATAAAAAGTTCAGGTTAAGACTCAAGCTGCTTTCACATACAAACAATTCAAGTAAATGGAAACCTTTGGCTCGCAGGACCATTTTATCTTACGAGAAAGCAGTGCTACTGGTATCTGTTTAGTAGAACTAAAATATATTTTTTATTTCGCTGTTAAACAGCCTTAGAGGGCTTAGCTTAAAATTTTCGATGCCATTTTAAACAATTAAGAGTCTAGATAGAGCTAGCCACATATTTTTAGGTTTCAGTTCAAGTTTTACTACATTAAGTTTTGCAAGTCGAAGGTATGATAATTTTATATTTTGAGTAAGAATCACAATTTCAGGTAAAATCTCAGTACGTTTACGCATACAAACAATGTTAGCAAATGAAAATCTTCGGTTCGAAGGACCATTTAGGCTTACAAGAAAATAGTGTCGCTTGTGTTTGCTTAGTATAACCAAAATACATTATTTTTATCATAAGGGCAGCAAAATACTTCTCCCTCTAAAAGTAGATTAGTTTAGGTTGTAACTGACCCTCAACTTCACGCATGCCCTTCACTTTAACATCCTTTTTTCCACAGCTTAAGTAAGAACTGAACTTATTTAAGCAGTCACTTGTTAATTGACAGCCTATTTTGATTTTGATTTTATTAAGAACATATGAAGTCTGTACTCCGTTTCTGTAACTTGCGATAATTTTTAGCATCGACAAAAATTAAATAATTAAACAAGACCTACAGAACTCAAAATTTACACAGAATATAAAAAACTCTAATCGCTACAACATCAAATATATGACAGTTAAAAATTAAAGGGTGTTCAAAAACGAAAAACGAAACATATTGAAATCCTAATATACAGACAATTATAAAGGGTGTCCCAACAAGAACGCAAGATTTAAATTTTAAATAAAACACAGATATTTAAAAAAAAATCGTGAAACTTTATTGTATCGTAAAGTAGACAAAATGAGGTTATATGTGGAACAACAAATCGGGCAGATGGCCGTCGCGGCTTTGCTGGCACACACGCGATCTTTTAATGAAATTTTCAATGGCCGTTTTGCATAAATGCTGCGGTATTTCATTAATGCAGCGTCCAATTTCCTATTTTAAGGCTTGAGTCGTCGTCGGCGTATTCGCGTAAACCATCGACTACAAAAAATCCCAAAGAAAAAAGTGTAATGGTGTTAAATCGCACGATCTAGGCGGCCAATTCTGGTCTCCAAAACGCGAAATAACACGACCGGGAAATGACTGATGCAGCAATTGAATTGTTTCTCTGGCTGTATGACATGTGGCGCCGTCTTGTTGAAACCACATGCCCTCCACATTAATTTCTTCAATTCTAGGCACAAAAAAACTGGTTATCATTTCACGATACCGAACACCATTGATTGTTTGCGCTTGACCTGCGTTTGAACAACATCATCACGTACAGCTGCGACATTTTCGGTCGATCGACTTGGTTGAAGGCGCGTTGTTGTCTTTACATCACTAACAGACCCAGTTTCGGCAAATTTATCCATTAATCTCTTTACAGTTGACTCTTTTGGAGCATTATTGTGACCCCAAATTGATCGCTAATTTGCGAACTGTAGCCGCAAGACGTTCACCATTTTGGTAAAACAATTTCACAATGAGAATGCGTTGTTCACTCGTGTAGCGCTCCATTTTTACTAACCTCGTACCTTCTACTATCAAACAATAACAATTGTTCAAATGTCAAACAATGACACTTCGAATGGCGCCAAATTTAAATCTTGCGTTCTTGTTGGGACACCCTTTATTACACACTTGAAATTTTCATTTAGTCCTGATTCACACACGTCAGGTCTGAGTCGTCAAGTCTTGAGTTTTTAGGAGAGAGAGGAAAAGAGAATGGAAAGGTGTACAGACTTGACCGTACCAGTCAAGTTTGCTTTTTCGTTTTGTTTTGTCATTCGTAATACTCTGCTACAACACAAATTAATGAGACTTGATGAAACAAACTTTGCGGTGTGTATGAACGTAAATGCAGGTTCAAAAGAAAATTGAAGAAAAACTGATCAGCTAAACCTGATGTGTGTGAATCAGGACTTAGTGTATTTTTATGCAGCCTATAAAAATTAACACTGAAATTTAAAAAAATCAAAATTCTTTCTATCAGTTAATGTAATTTTGAGTATATAATTTTGACAACTTGCTGTATCTTGAAAACCGCCAGAGGTAAACTTTTAATATTTGTAAAAATGCTAAAACTAAAAAATTCCAAAATTAAAAAATGACGAAACGAAAAAATTGAAAAAACCGCTTAAATGAAAAATATCACTAAAAATAAAAAAAAATCGTTAAAATGAAAAATAGTCACCAGTAGTAAAAACGTCGACAAAAAAGTAAAATAAATTCAGTAAAGTGCGACTCTGACTCGCGCACGAGGGGTTGCGTACGAACACTAGATATGTAATTTAATACAAACTTCATCCTATATAATATATAGTTTTGGCATTTTGTTTTTCGTTTTTGGGGTCTTTTCGGTTTTTTCATTTGGCGTTTTTTTCGGTTTTGCCGATATTTTTAAGTTTTGGTTTTTTTTTTAGTTTTGACACTCTATTTTCTTGTTTTGGCGATTTTTTTTTGGGTTTTGGCGTTTCTTCATTTTGGCGATTTTTTTTTATATTTTTGGCGATTTTTTTAATTTTTTTAATTTTTTTTTATATAAATTTTTTTTTAGTTTTGGCGACATTTTCGCTTTTGGGCGATTTTTTTAAATTTTTGGCGTTTTTTTTTTCATTTTGACGTTTTTTTTTCATTTTGGTGTTTTTTTTCATTTTGACGATTTTTTCGAATTTGGCGATTTACTTTGGCGTTTTTTTAATTTTTGCGATTTTTTCGTTTTGGCGACTTTTTTTAATTTTTGGCGATTTTTTTTTGGTTTGGCGATTTCATAATTTTCGGTTTTTATAGTTTTACCGTTTTTGAAAATTTCAAGTGTTTGCCTCTTACGGTTTCCAAGATATAGCAAATTGTCAAAATTACATAGTCAAAATTGCATTAACTGATGGACCACCCTTTAATTTATATTTTTTTTTTTAAATTTTAGTGTTAATTGTTGTAGTCTGTATAAAAATAGACTAATTTTACAAATTTCAAGTTTCAATATACACATGCATGTTCATACAATTGTATGTATATTACATGGGATTTTAACATTTTTCTATGCTCGTTTTGGAACACCCTTTAACTTTTAATTCTCATGTATTTGTGGTTGTAGCGGCCAAGGTTCTACATACTCTGTCCAAATTTCAGGTCCGTAGCTCTTACGGTTCCTGTGAAAATAGCCTGTGACGGACAGACGGACAGCGTATCGAAAACAATAGGGTTCCTTTTCACCTTTGCTGTACAGAACCCTAAAAAGCACCGAAATGAAAAATAACGCCAAAACGAAAACAATTGCGAAAACTATAATACATACAACCGAAAAAATCGCCGAAAACTGAAAAAATGCACCAAAACTAAAAAAAACTAACACTAAAAACATGGAAAAAAAGCAATGTGAGTCCGATCACAGGGGAGATGTGTAAACATCTAGTAATGAAATTTTTTTTTAAGTTGGAATTACTTATGCTTTCAATATAGTTTTTTAACTTAATCAATTAAAAGTATCAAAACTTTCAATATTGTAAATACATAGGAATTTGCTGGTTTTTGTATGTTTTATTTAAGTTATTTAGTTAGTAAATGAGCACACTGCAGTATATATATATATGTACTGCATTAAAAATTGCAGTAAGCAGTAAATTTACTGATTACTAAAAAAATTCAGTAAATTTTTACTGCTAATGAAATTACCAGTAAAATCGTAGGGCCGTAATCATAATAAAATTGTAGCAATTGGAAAAGTTTTTTTCATTCAAATTTTGAAATTTTTGTCTGAAAAAATTTAGCCACTTGGTAGAATTTCATAATGAATACAAGCATTACTGATTACTGAAAATTCAATGCACCTCATCATATAATAAATCATTCAGGCACTTTATAAAAATTGCAGAAAAAAATTTTAGTAATCAGTAAAAATTTACTGGTTAAAAAATTATTTTTACTGAAATTTTACTAGTAGTGCAAAGTGCCCATCTATGGTAAATGCCTTAAGTACAAATAATTAATATTAGCTTATGGTAACTAAAATAAGATATATAAATTTTTGACTCTACTGTATTTAAAAATTAATGGAAAACTGCATCTATAGTAGTGGAATTATTAGTTATGGGTGTTTGTGGAGAATTGCTCATATGCAAGTGGAAAACGTCAAATAAAAATTTTGATAAAGCTTGCATCAGTGGCTTTGCAAAATTTGTATTAAAATCTCCACCCATAATAATTGGCATAAGATGGAGATTGTTACCCAATTGTCGTGCACCAGTTTCAGTGTAAGGCAACAGTACGTAATGAAGATATGTTATAATATAATATTATAAATTCTTTATAAAGACTGCTGTATATCTTTTAAACAAATATTTGACATTTAAGACGCTCTTTTATTTAAAAGTTTATACATATTTTATTTATTTTATATTTTTCAACTTTTTAACAAAATTATCCCCACGGGCAACACTATTACACTTCACAAGCAATTTCTATTAAAATTAACTCCTTAAGTTATGCTTTAAAATTCGGATGAGTTATTTCTATGCAGCTGTTAAGTTCCTTTGTACTTCTTGTTCGCATGATTACACTAATACAATCATACATAGCTCACACCGATTTGATCTTACTCAAAATTTGTGATTGTATTGTGAAGAAGATTTCTACCCCCTAGCGTATAGATGTTTACACATCAAAAACCGACAAAATCGGCAAAACGGAAGAAAGCACTGAAACTAATCGGAATTGGAGGGTGGAGTTGGCTGAAGTAGTTAGCACGTTGACTAAAAAACCGAAGATCCCGGGTCCGATTCCATTCTCCAACAGTCATTAAAATAATACCACAACGCATTTTTTTGGAGTGCATTATTGTCTTTTTACAGCAGTTGTTGTAGGAAAAGTTCTAGTGATGCAGAGATGGTCGCTGGTCACTAAACTATACCGGCTTCAGCAGATGCTTATCCTTATTTAACCTCAGAGCGCCCTCGTTCGTCGTCAACATTGTTAACAGAATCACCGGCGTAGTAAAATATCCAATAAAATAGCTATTTAATATATCTTGAAAGTTAAGTACACCTCATTGACACCAGAGGCGCTGCAGTACCGCATTATTAAAAGCGTGCAGAAAGTAGAGTTGTAAAAAGAATGAAGCTTTCCTCTATCTCTTCTTTCACCACCTGTTTTCTCTCTACACTATCGTTTCCCTATCACCTCTCATACCATATTCACTTTAACTCGCAGGTTTCACAGAGATATCGATGTATTGGACCCAAGTGAGCTGGACTCTAAATTTCACCTTTCCTTACCAGCAGCCTGCTGACCTAACCTAACTTAACCTAATCGCAAATGGACGCACTGTATAGTAGAGGCGTGCTTTTCCACATATAACACTGCTTTTATATTAGAATCTCTTAAAAAATCTTTCTATAGAGATTGAGCAAGTTTGAGGTTATGAAATAAGTAAATGTCTAATATTAAAATGTCTTCTTTTTTTGGGAACAAGCTTAAAATAATTTTATAATGAAAAGCTAGCTAAGCTAGTACAAAAGGGATCATCTTATTGGACCCAAGAGAGATGGAACCCTAGGTTTTTCATTTCCTCACAAGCAGCCTGCTAACCTAGCTACAAAAATTAAAATAGATAATAAATCGTCCTTGAAAAAATATTATGTCTAAAGAAAGTGACTGCATGCTGCGGTCTATGACCAGAGCTTATAAGAACATTATGATTTCTGCTTATAAATAAACACTTCTTAAATAATTTTGTTTATTTTAAGCCTTTACAATTCTGTAGGTAAAATTTTCTATATTTTCACTTATTTCATTTTATTTTGCTACTTAAATCGCAATAACATTTATTATTCCTGTCATATAAAGCAAAAAAAAAAAACAAAAAAAAGTCTGGCACAAGCAAATCAAAATTCAAAAACTTTTGCAATATATAAAAATTCTAATTAGAAACTTATTTTACCAATTTTTCTGTAATTGTCATTTTTGTTCAATTCTACAATTGTCTAAATTAAAAAAAAAAAAAAAGGATAACGAACAAAATGTACAAAATATCTAATGTCAAATTTTTGCAATAGTCATTTAAACACATGTCTCACTGTCACACATATGTACCTACACACACAAAACTGAAGCGACCACATGCAAATAAAGGCGCAAATGTAAAACTCATTGAATGAATATGAATATGTTGAATTTGCATCATACGTTTCACACTAAGATTTATTCATAATTGTTTGCAACAGTGTTTGAGAGTAACCGAATACATCACGGAGTGATAGCAAAAGAAAATAAAGATTTAAATATTTGTTTGTGTGAATAAATTTATTGAGGGCAAAGGAATAATGTCATTACAATATTTATTATAACATATTGATCTTATTAGGAGTATATGCAGAAATTAAACAGGACTCAACGTTTAGATATGTTATACCTAATTCTTAAGCGAATAGCACTGTAAAACTCCCAACACTATTCACATAACAAACATCATCAACATCATCCTGCATTGTCACATAATATCACAAATTGAGTAGAAAAAGTGGAGCATATAGATTGTCATAGAGCAGGGAATGCTGGGTGGGTGGTTGGGTGGCAGGGTAGCTGCAATATATAGCAAGCAGATGATTATTTCAAATATACCAAAATACCACTTCCATAGGTCTCAGTTGTTCACAAAAAATTTATGAAAATTAGAAAAAACAACAATCACACACAACCCACACACACACACACCAGCAACTGAAACCTATTCAAGAGAAAAATATTAAAAATCACAAAATGATTACAAACTTGCTCGTTATTTTACATGCAGCAGCAACATTTTTTTCTTTCTGTTTGTTTAAGGTTTATTTTTGGCACGAATGCTCTACTTCCCTCTCTCTCTCTCTCTCTCTATCTCTCGCTCTCGCTCTCGCACTCTGCAGCGCACATCGCCAATTTATAATTGTTGATAGTAAAGGGGTTTACAATGATTATCTTTGACAGTATGAGTATTTTTAGAACTAATAAAAGTCCAATCTAGCTCTTCAACTGTTTAGGCTGTCTTTTGTAATGGAAGTACAGTGTCTAACAAAATGCCGGCAATAGAAAATTTTTTGGGGAATATGTAATAAAGATTTGTTTTTTTAAAGCACAATAGAACTTTAAATGGAAGTTTAGGTTAGGTTGTCAGTTTCAAGGTTAAAACCATTCCACTTGGGTCCTGGTTGGTGCCGTTGTGATAGCTGGAACTTTTACCTATTAGGTTCAGAACTGAACCAAGCTGACGGCCGGATAAACGAGGGTTTATCTATCTAATGTTGCAGTTTGATGAGGCTTCCAATTGCTGCAGCAGCGAATCGCCCAGTGAAATCATCCTTTTCTCAGAGAGAGAGAGAGAGAGCGCGGGGCACATACAGATGAGGTGTTCTATATACAAACTCCTCCTCCCCCTCCTCTTCCTCATCCTCCTCTTCTTCTTAATATTTTGCCTCCTCCTCCTCCTCATTATGACAACTCCTGCAGAAATTGTTTAATTATTGATTTAAATTATGGAATTAAATGAATGAATTTAATTTTATACTGGAAACACAAGACTGCCACCGAAGAAGATCTGTTGTATCCCTTGCCAGGTGCACCTCATCTAGACCTGTTCTCCTGAGGAACTTCAAGATTTTCAGTGGTTCTATCGTTATCAGTTGCCAGTTCTCCAATAGATACTTGTTTAATTTGCTATTTCTTTTGTGGTATAAAGCTCCACAGTCGTTAAGAATAATCTCTGGAATCGTAGAACCTGCACAGGGTGTTACTCTCAATGCTTAAGGTATGGTCACACTTGTCAAACATTTGCCCAAAAAAGCGTAACCAACAAACACTAATAAAAAAATTTTGATGCAGACACTTGTTTATCAAATTAAATAGTTTCAAACACAACTAATAGGTAATGTCATAGAATCCAACATTATTGGCTGCTGTTTAAATTGACAAACTTTTCTCTGAATTGAAAGATTTTTCATTAGCATTTAGCGGTTACGCTTTTTTGGGCAAATGTTTGACAAGTGTGACCGTACATTTAGTCTGTTGAGGTATTTCTTCAGTCTACAATGACCTGTGAAGAAGCCTATGAGGATTTTTGTATTGTTTTTACTTAGGGACATGAAAGCTATGATACGTTTTTGGTTATACATTTCAGTTATTAGCTTTGCATGCCTCAATCCAGGGAAAGTGAATTAGAGCTATTCCCTTGCATCCTTGATCTCCGTTGATATATTTTCCCAGATTTTATCCAATCCAAAAATAAAAAAAAAGGTTCTGGTCTCATCATAAATATACTAGGCCCCATTCTGGCCAGTTTGTCTGCATTTACGTTACCTATGTTATGTTATAAAACACTGAACTGTAATTGCCACAAGCAGCGTGCGCGTTTCTCCGAGAGGTATCTCCTCCAGGACTTTAGATCTGCAAAAAAAAAAAATTTTTACGTCTTAATTAGCCTCGTTATCGAATATCATTAGACCATCTGGTCAGTGCTTCTCCAAATACATCTCGCCGAATGTAGGTCTTATAACATTTTAACGGGACGACAAGCATTTGATCCGTGTCACAAATGTACATTCGAGCTACGAATCTGGTTAGTTTGTTCTCGAACTAAGAGTAGCTTTGGGCTTAAATGTCTGCGCTATCTCATTTAGAGACATCCGGCAATCATACACCAATTTGGAAAATGTACAGACACTCGATAGAAACTTGATCGCAGCTTTACTGTCAGTAAAAATTTTAATTGCTTAATTCACAACAATCTTTATCGTGTATTTCTGTATCAAATACACTTTTGGTTTTTTAATTGTGAACACACTCTGTGTTGTGTATTAATGTATTTCGTATTTTTAATGAAAAAAGAAGAACAAGCTAAATACAAATTCTCTCAGAGAGCCGCTCTTTGAATACAACATTTTAAAAACATATGAAATAAAAGTGTAATAGTGTATTTCATTTTTATATGAAAATTTCATACAACAAATGTTACACTCTTGTATTTAATATGATAATACAATCGATACAGAGATACAAGAGCTTTTATGAATTAAGCAAATATATTTATTATATATCCTGTAGAACATTAGCTGCTCTTTTTGTGGCTGATATTTCAGCCTGTCTTAGCTTAAATCCGATTCCGTGTTGAAGAAGGAAAATAAAGACGCCTCCAACCACATCAAAATCTGACTTGAATGCATCCATATTTCTAGATCTCCAGCACATTCTCATGCTGACAGAAGGACGTTCCCTACAACGTTACAGTAAAGTATTTATCAGGCAGAGCTGTAGGTTAGCAGTAGTCAATGCCTTCCAGCAGAACAGTTACCAATTCCAAAATTCTGGCATGTATGTACCTAGGCACGAGTAGCATTCTTCCACGCACTAATGCCCTGCAGTTTGATGGCTATATATAGCCATTAGCCATATATATTTTACATTTTGACTGCTTATATACTATTTTACATTCTTCAATTTTTGTGTTTCTTTATGTCTTTAATTTTGCTATAACAACATAATTTATTAATAAAAATAAAAGTGTGTCATTTAAATATTATAAAGTAAGCGTTCTGTTAATTATTACAATGAACTGTGTTGCAATGCAATTAAACTATGATACAGTGTATTATAGTAAGTGAGGTACATTAAAAACTGTAAAAGATAAAGGGTCTTATGCAAAAAAACTTAATAAGGCTTTGCAAAGCAATGTTAAGTAAAGTTGTATTCTAAAAAAAATATTGTATAAAAATTCTAAAGTAGGCACCCACGTTTGTTAAGAATGCTTTAAGTTGATATTTCCAAAATGTGTATTTTGTACCTCAAATATTTTTACTAATATAGCACATACTGATTCATTTTACATCTGAAAATGAAGCTAGAAGTGCCTGCTCTTATCTTAAATTTATTATTTCTGTCATGTAATGGGAAGCATCACCAAATTATCCAACTGATTCGAAATACATAGCAAAATCCATAAAAAAAATATTAAAATAAATACAATTATATAAAAATGTTTTAGTGATGTACATACAATCAAAACAAATCGAAAAAAGCTGGATATTCAAATACTCGTTTCATTCGAATAAAACAAATTGTGATAATTTGTCACATTTTTTTACTTTTACTTCATGGTTGTGTTTATCTGTTTTCCTGCTATGTCAGAAGCTCATATTTTTTAAATTAGGTTGCCTTACTTCAAGATAATAAAAATTTATTTAATAAACTAAAAAAAATATTTGAATACCCGAATGAAATTGTATTCAATATTGTACATCATAAGCTGTTAATTGGTTGTTGAACACGGTGGTGTTACCAGTATTTATTATTAAATCACAAAATCTTTAAAGTTGTCTTTTGCATATGATTTTTTAACAAAGCTATGTTAGCCTTAAAGTGCTTATCAACTAATATGAACTTTAAAGCTAAAGTAAAATATTTTTTTGCATAAGGGGGAAAATACACACTCCATATTTCCTAACAGTTTTTTTGCCAAAGCAAAACTAAAAATTATCAATAAGAATGAAGTGAGATCGGCCTATCCAAAAATATTAAGGTACATAAAAAAGTACGGAGCGGAGCGAAAAGGCCTTGAAGATCATAGATAAGCTGTACAGAAGCCTTCTAGAACGCATCCCTTCTGCTTGTTTCCCAGCTAAAAAATTACACATTACCATCAAAACTACTGGCCATATAATGGCTTACTTTTCTGATTGCCAAATTTCATTACTCGCTTACAAATCACATTACCTAAAATTTAAAAAAAATACTGTATAAGAATCGATTATTTTAGTCTCACGCTTTGTTAAAATCAGTAAGTTGGTAATCCAGTAGGGAAGAGATTCCACCAAAAATGTTTCATTCCAAACCCGATTACCTTTTTTGAAATTTTTTGCCGGGTTTTCCCGCTGGGAATATTCGTTAGTTTATTCGTTAACAAATTTTTGTATGGAAAACATTAGCGTTAGCATTGTACATACCACTAGAGCAGAGCTATTAGCCAGTGGCATTTAAATCCTTATATATATTTTTTTAATTTTGTACTCTATAAATTCAATTAACGGCTTTCTGAAAATTTTTTCATCTCAACCATAAATTTCTTATCAATTAACTACGAACTTAAATAAAGACAATTGCTGATTGCGGTTGACAGACATACAAAGTATTTACACAGAAAAAAAAAGAATTGTAAATACAACTAATTTATTTGTGAATGCAAATAAAATATTATTTAAAAAGGCACCTACAACGATTTTTGTAAATACAAACACACATTTGTAACATTAGAAAACAAAATCAACACAATTATTTCCAATTAAAATTATTGTGTTATTCACAATTGAGTTGTTAACAGAAAACAAAAATTTTTAATGAATTTGTTTTTTAAATTCTAATGTGTTGTTTCGTTGTGTGTTTAATTTTTTTAGAACTTGGTTTTTTATTAAATTTAAAGATGTTTGGGATGAGTCGAACCGGCAACCTCTTGACTAATAGACTAACGTACTTACCACTCAGCTAAAGAGCAAATCGTTATTGGGTTCGCAAATAATGAATACACGCAAAACATGATTTCTTATGTTTCTTCTGCATGGCTCATTTCGTTGATGCAATCTAAAAATAACTTTGTTGATTAAAAAATAAATTCAGTAAAGTGCGACTCTGAGTCGCGCACGAAGGGTTCTGTACGAACACTAGATATGTAATTTAATACAAACTTCATCCTATATAATATATAGTTTTGGCATTTTTTTTTCGTTTTTGAGGTCTTATCGGTTTTTTATTTTGTTTTCGCGTTTTTTGCGTTTTTTTCGGTTTTGACTATTTTTTTAAGTTTTGGCTATTTGTTAGTTTTGACACTTTATTTTCTCGTTTTGGCGATTTTTTTTATTTTTAGCGATTTTTTTTCATTTTCGCGATTTTTTTTATATAAATTTTTTTTAGTTTTGGCGACATTTTTGCGTTTTGGCGATTTTTTAGATTTTTGGCGTTTTTTTCATTTTGGCGTTTTTTTTCATTTTGGCGATTTTTTCGAATTTGGCGATTTATTTTAGTGTTAGAAATTTTTTTTTAATTTTGGCGATTTTTTTCGTTTTGGCGATTTTTTTTTATTTTTGTCGATTTTTTTTTTGTTTGGCGATTTTATAATTTTCGGTTTTTTTAGTTTTACCGTTTTTTAAAATTTCAAGTGTTTGCCTCTTACGGTTATTGTCAAAATTACATAGTCAAAATTGCATTAACTGATGGACCACCCTTTAATTTAAATTTTTTTAAATTTTAGTGTTAATTGTTGTAGTCTGTATAAAAATACACTAATTTTACAAATTTGAAGTTTCAATATACACATGTTCATACAATTGTATGTATAATACATGGGATTTTAACATTTTTCGTTGCTCGTTTTTGAACACCCTTTAATTTTTAATTCTCATGTATTTGTTGTTGTAGCGGCCAAGGTTCTACATACTCTGTCCAAATGTCAGGTCCGTACCTCTTACGGTTCCTGAGAAAATACCGTGTGACGGACAGACGGACAGCGTAGCGAAAACAATAGAGTTCCTTTTCACCTTTGGTGTACGGAACCCTAAAAACAAGCCACGACGTTTTTCGGCTTCTTGTCGGAATTTACACGCATACAGCACCAACAATCAAAATAAACAACAACATCAGCACATGACCACGTTGAGTCAATGAGGTAGTTTAGACGAGAACAATTTTTAAGCCGCACAATTTTTGATCTTTTCCAAATTACACGAGACTAATTCATCTGGCACAAAATGTATTCGTATACACAGCTGTGTGTGTGTTAGTGTTTTTAGTATTCATTTAACATTTGCTGTTTTTTAAGTTGTGTGTGTATTGGTTTTATGCTGCTAATGCGGGGTTGAAGCTGGTTGAAAAGTTATGCCAACCGCAAAACCACTCTCTTTGCCTCTCTCACCAACAAACTGGCATGTTATGCCAGCACAATTATGCCCGTGTAAATCAGCCCAATCAACAAGCAAGATAAATACAACACAAACAAAGTAATTTAAACGATATTTTAAAATACGCAGTATTGATAAATACAATATTTAATGGTATTTTCTTTTGTGGAAAAAAATGTTGCACTTGTTACACTTTTCAATGAAAATTCGCAATAAAATGATTTTCTGAAATATTCAATTTATTGGAAATTATTGTATCATCCCTTGCGAGCTTAAATTTTTTCTTTAAACGTACGCTAAATTGTATTTTTTTAATAAAAACTTAAAAAATGTTACACTTTTTCCAGAAATGGCACAATGGGAAATGCCAAATATTTATTATTGAAATTAAAAATTTTATTCAACAACATGGTTTTGTTGAACATAAATCTTGTATATATATTTTTTTCTGTGTTCATAAATAATCGATTTTCGAAAGAAAAAAATTATGCTCGAAAATTAGGTTGAAATTGATCATTAGAGAAACAAGTCGATCGGCTCTAAGCCGGTGGCACGATGCTTATTTTTTGATTCATCCCGCCGAAGCCGATTATATCGGCTCAAAACAAGCCAAAATTTTATCTGCCCAAAAAAAAATTTTACAATTTCGAAGAAAAAATTATGGAAATCGATTTTCACTTTAAATCCTCGTATGCTTATTAGAGCCGCAAAAAATTCTGTCAGCGCGCCGCCACTGATCTCACACAACTACTGCGCCGCCGCCGCCAATAATTTTGCCTCAACGTGTTTCTCGGATGACCATCGGGGCTATTCTTGACGAAGCGCATTCTTTACGTCCAATTTTCGAGCATAAGTGGCGCTATGTCACGTACATATAATACAAACAATATTGGCCTCTAAGTCGTCAATTGTTGTTGATTGATCAGCATAAGCCAGTGACCTCACGTAACACGACCTTGAAGGCCATTTCTCGAAATCAACTTATCGCCAAATTTTGATTGATTTGATTATGATTTTCGATGGTTGCAGTTGCCGTATGGCACCTAGTACCATCCAGTTAAAACCACATCTAGCTAGGATCAATAACATCCATATTTTAGTACGAAAAATCATTGATAATGGGGCGGTAACGATTTTTTTAGACAAGTAACACTCATAGATATGTATGAGTGTGTTACTTTCCTTAGGAAAGGAATAGTAATGAAACAACTGATAGTGAAGTATTAGATAATTAATTTTAATTCGCTTTACAACTCTGCTGTTATGCGTTTTAAAGGTTATTAGAGCAGCGCCTCTGGTGTTAAGTAAGAGCATTACTTGCTGTAAGCTATGTAGTCACTTTGTTAATTATTCTTCGACGATTCACTGTTAAAAATACCGATAAAGGAGAGCGCTGTAATATGAATTAGCATAGACATTAATGCATTGTTATGACAGTCTGGCCAGTCAACGCACCAACTACTTCACAAAACAGCACTCTCAAACACGAAATGAAGAAGGAAGGTCCAATAATGCCACCATAGTGTAAGAATCAAATATATTTTTTGTCGCTATTTCTCTGTCTTTACTCTTGGGCATTAAAATTTTCTCTGGGCGTGGTAAACATGAATTTACATATATAATTTTCCTAAAAGTTATTGAGGGTCCCAAATTATTTACTATGTATTTTGCTGTGGTGGCCAATCCTTAGTCCAATACTGGAAATCTGGAACTGAATTACTTTTCTAAAACTTGTATTTGTTTCGTCAGATTGAATGTTATTACTCTATGTATGAAAACAATATTACATTTTTTGTTCCACACTTTATGTTGTCCCACACTGAATTATCCTTGTGAGTGTATGTTTTCAATTTATAATTTTTTTTTTGTCAAAAATTTACAAAAACAACACAATGCTTATTATTACACATACATATATACATATACAACAATGCCAAATATGACAGTTAAATGTTACAAAACATTTTATATTTTTGTGCTTTGTTTGAAAAAAAAAAATAAAGGAACGGTTTTTGTTCATTTGCTAAATGAGCAAAAATGTTAAATGAAAAATATAAATGTATTTTTTTTTTGTTCTTTATATGCCAATCTAACACTTCATGTGCGAAAAACGTCAAAAAGTTTGCAACTCACAATTATTGTATAAACATATTTTTTTTTCTTTACTCGCTCATGAGATTCTTCCTCCGAGTGAAGAATGGGTTTGTGATGGATGGGTAAATGAGTTCACGGAGTCGTTGTATATTTTTATACATTAGACGAGAAGTATGAGAATATAATTCATAAGTCTTTGCTAAAAGGCTGGATAAATCAGTTTCTTTAGACAGCGTCTGTTTATTGCTTATTGGTGAGAGTTTGTTAATATAGAAAAAAAAGTGACTTGTTACATTTCTTATTTTTACTTGTATGCTTTTTCTACATAACATTATGACATGCAGCAATTATAGAGTACATAGTTAGGGTAAACTTAACCCTAATCATACTGACATAAAAACTTACAAATCTTAAGCTATGTACAGACGATTGTCAGATCTTACAATATTGTCAGATCTGGCAATGTGCTGACAATGTACCGGCAATCGAAAATTTCCAGCACAATATTTCTTGTCAGTTCACATGGATGTCAGAAAATCTTACAATTTATTGCTGGACACTGCGTGTGCAGTGTTGCCCATAGAAAGAATTATCTTACAATGACGCCATTGTCAGATGCATGAACTTCGCACATCTGACAATATTAAAATGTCTGACAAATATCTGGCAATAATTTTACAATGTGTTCACACGATTGTAAGATGTCTGACAATATGTTGTCAGTTGCTAGTCTTGCAATGGACTGACAATGCTTTTTCTGGCAACGTCGTCTGACAAAAATTGCCAGTTCACACGATTGTAAGAAATTTTTAGCACATTTTACTGGCAATATTGTAAGATCTGACAACCGTCTGTACATAGCTTTACTAACATGTGTCTCTAAGACACATATAAAAAAACTAACGGAACAATTTTTAAACTTTTTTTATTTTTTATTCATTACATTCTTTACATAAAATAACTTTCACAGCATGCTCATTGCAGACATTACTATTACATTTTTGGCAGCACTGCTTAATAATACGGCTTATTTTGGGATTGCATAAATAGCACCTCTTGCGTTTATTTGTTGCGCTCTGGGTATTAGTAGGTGCAATTCCTTCTTGAAGGACTTCTTCCATTAGTTGAACGATAGGTCGTTGCAATTTATTTTTCGGTCTTTGGCGTATTTGGGGTGTAACAAGCCCTTCAGCGACTTCTCATAAAAAGATTTTTCGAGCTTTCTTTGATTGCGTTGCTTTCCACGAAGGATGCAAGTTTTTCCAAACTACGTACGCAGCGATTCCGCGAACGTCAACTAAATTGCAAAAAAATGCAAACGGCCATCTGTTAGATTTTCTGCGGCAAGTAAAACTATTTGTAAGTTGATCCAGAGTGTCAACTGCTCCTTTAGTGTGATTATAATGCAGGTTTATCTCTGATTTGTTTTTATTTTGTAAGTCGCAGTGAGTGGTGTTATGCACTGATGAGAGTAAAAGAACTGCTCTATTTTGTTTTGGGACGTAGGACACTAAAGTCATGTTTTCAGTAAAACCAAACAAATTACTTTCCACGTCTCTTCTTCTATTTGGTAAAAATGATGAAGGAACACAACGTTTGTTCTTTTTGAGAGTGCCCGTTGGTGTTAAGCCTTTAGCCAATAAATTTTGCGCTAGTTCAATACTTGTGAAATAATTATCACACGTTATATTTCTGCCTGTATTTTAATAATTCTGCACTAACTCTTCTACTATGTACTTTCTGACCCAAGCCATAGCCCCTCTGATTATTTACTTTGCCTAAATAGGGAATTGCATTCAATGGATAGCTTGTTTTACTGTCACAGAGCCACCAAATTTTGAGTCCATACTTATCTGGTTTACTAGGCATATATTGCCGAAAAGAACACCTTCCACGAAAAGGAACAAGCTGCTCATCGACCGTTATGTTATCACCAGGACAGTAAAATTTTTTTAAGTTTTTGTTTATAATTTCAAATAAATCCCTAATAGGTGCAAGTTTATCTTTTTGTTGTCGAATGGTCCTAGTGCTTTTGTCATCAAAGCGCACATTTTTTGAAATTTTCATAAAACGATCTCGGCTCATGGTTGCGCGGAAAATTGGGCAGCCGTATCGCGAACACCAAAACTCAGAAATCTCCGCATTTCCATCTTTTTTTGTCCCTGCTAAAATCAGTAGTCCAATAAATGCCCTTATTTCTATTTCATTTGTTGGCTGCCAGTCGGTTTGATTTGTAGTTACTGCATACAAATTAGTAAATTTCACAAGTGCGTAAAAAATTTCATTATTCAAATACAAGTCGATTGACGCTAAAGGGTCTTCAACTTGTTTGCCTGGTGGAATTTTAACTTTGTTCAATGGACACCGAATAATATTACGAGCAGGAAAACGCCTTTGAGTTTTTGGAGTCGAAGACCATTGAGTTCCATCCTTACCAACATAAATTTCACTAGGATCCTCAACTGCAACTTCTTCGGTATCGAAAACAGTATCAGACATCTCTGAAGCATCATCTTGACAGTTTTCACTAATCTCACTCTCTTCTCCATCAGATGGTATAAAAATATCCTCGTCTTCAACATCACTGGTCATTTGCTCATCAACTTTTTCCGCGGCTGGCCTAATTTCTTCTTCCGTTAGTCGCTTTGACATATTTTTGATAAAAAGTATTTTCACGTCGATACTGTGCAAAAATTTTTTGCAACTGCCTATTTTATTCAAAGGGGAATCCCAGAGTTAAAAATATTACAAATACTTATGACATTATATATTTACAAAAGCTTGTTATTGTAATGCAAAAATATATATAAAATACAGTTGCTATGTCAAAAATGTTACGAAATATGTTGATAGACAGTAAACGATAGACATCCAAAAATATGTAAACAAAAACATTCATACTTGCATGTATGTGTCTCTGAGACACATGTCAGTATTTACTGCTACATTTTTATGTTTTGGCATATAAAAGATGTAAGAAGGCAATACCTAAAATTTTTTTTTTTATTAAATTATACAAAACATATGTCAAATAAAAGTCATGAAGTTTGGTTGCGATATGTTATATATTCCTGTAGTTAAATTGAATGTAAACATGGCCAAGAAGCAAAAATATTGCTATTGGAAATAGTAAAATTATAAAAAAAATTAATAAAAAATGTGGCAAGAATTCTGCCATATAAAGTGTGTCCCAACAAGAACGCAATATTTAAATTTGGCGCCATTCGAAGTGTCATTGTTTGACATTTGAACAATTGTTATTGTTTGCTAGTAGAAGGTACGAGGTTAGTAAAAATGAAGCGCTACACGAATGAACAACGCATTTTCATTGTGAAATTGTTTTACCAAAATGGTGAACGTCTTGCGGCTACAGTTCGCAAATTTGCGATCAATTTAGGGTCACAATAATGCTCCAAAAGAGTCAACTGTAAAGAGATTAATGGATAAATTTGCCGAAACTGGGTCTGTTAGTGATGTAAAGACAACAACGCGCCTTCGACCAGGTCGATCGACCGAAAATGTCGCAGCTGTACGTGATGATGTCGCTCAAACGCAGGTCAAGCGCAAACAGTCAATGGTGTTCGGTATCGTGAAATGCTAACCAGGTTTTTCGTGCCTAGAATTGAAGAAATGAATGTGGAGGGCATGTGGTTTCAACAAGACGGCGCCACATACAGTCAGAGAAACAATTCAATTGATACATCAGTCATTTCCCGGTCGTGTTATTTCGCGTTTTGGAGACCAGAATTGGCCGCCTAGATCGTGCGATTTAACACCATTAGACTTATTTCTTTGGGGTTTTTTGAAGTCGATGGTTTACGCGAATAAGCCGACGACGACTCAAGCCTTAAAAGAGGAAACTGGACGCTGCAATAATAAAATACCGCAGCAGTTATGCAAAACGGCCATTGAAAATTTCATTAAAAGATCGCGTGTGTGCCAGCAAAGTCGCGGCGGTCATCTGCCCGATTTGTTGTTCCACACATAACCTCATTTTGTCTACTTTACGATATAATAAAGTTTCACGATTCTTTTTTTCTTAATATCTGTGTTTTATTTAAAATTTAAATCTTGCGTTCTTGTTGGGACACCCTTTATAACAAAAAAGAAAACATTTATATGGGCATTTGCATGGTGTCGAACGTGACCGTCGTACATATTTTAAGCTAAAAAAAGGAAAATAAAATTAAGTTTTTATTTTTGGCTCCATATTAGGAACAAGATTATCGTAAAAATCGAAGCACTCATTCACATGTGACAGAAAAAAAAAACAGATTAAAATGATGATATTAAAGAAGCATAAAGTAATATTTTATTGTTACCAAAATAGTTTTGATTTTATCCGAAAAGTGGAAATATATTTTTGGCTCCATATTAGGAATATAATTGGTGATAAGTTTGATTTTCAGGAATTTTTCATTTTCAAGATTATCGTAAAAATCGAAGCACTCATTCACGTGTTACAGAAAAAACAGATTAAAATGATGATATTAAAGAAGCATAAAGTAATATTTTATTGTTACTCTCTAAAATAGTTTTGATTTTATCCGAAAAGTGGAAATATATTTTTCATATGACGACATGTCACACGTGACATTATAAAAATCATGATTTTTATGTTATTATTTATATATACGAGTAATGCAGTCAAATCCCGGATAACTCGTACCCCGATAAATCGAAATTCCCCATAATTCGTAATAAACTGACGGTCTCTTAAAAAAATCTCGTTAATTAGTAAAATTTCCATACATTTTGGTCCCCTCGATAATTCGTCATTTATTTTTTCAAATAAAATCTTCTTTATCTCTTATAAATAGTAATTGTTTCTTAACTACCACTTATAATTAATAGTCTGAGTAATGATTGCACTTTAAAAAAAAAATTGTTACATAAAATTCAGCTCTTTTAGAGAAGCATCTTTCTAGAAAAGCTTGAAGAAGAAATATTCAAATATTTAAGTTAAATTATGCAATAGACCTCCATAAATATTTTAGAAGAAAAAAAAAATTCAAAACATAAATTAAACAGTTAACATCAAAATTGTTAAAAATTATGGCTGCATTTTTCTTTCATTTTCCTTTTACTATTTCTGACTGGTCAAAAGGACGAGAAAGATACAGCCAGGAAGACACACAAAAAAAATTTACTAACTATAACAACAAAGAAATTTATGGCAAATAAGAAAAATATTTATAAACATTTTCGAAAGGAAGTAAATACATAACGAAAGTACACAAAAATGATATAAACTAGTGTGCAGACATACAGTGTAGGGAAATTGTTGAAGAGCAAAAAAAAAATGCTTTAATAACATCTTACAACCTGGCCCAAGATGTCGCCAAAAAAACTTTCGATCGACAACTTGTATTCAAAACATCATTATATAAGAAAATTTGTTTTTGTTTTCAATATAAGTAAGTGATAAAATTTTTCTCCGTAGGGGCTTTTTTGATCTCATTTTGAGAGGCAAATTAATAACCTTGGAAGAATTTAACGTGTTAAAATATTCTATGAATGTATTCTACTTAAAATTCTAAAGAAAAACTCATCCGTAATTCGATAAAATCCATATTTTTTGGATCATAAAACATTTCTTGTTTTTCAATCTGATCTTATTTAAAACTTTTCCACTATACATCTTGTTGGGACGTCAAAGGCTGTATAAGTATATGAAGAGAATATTCGAACGAAACATTTAGAAAAAAAAAGAGTCCTTGTTAACATTCAAACATTACTTTATGGAGCGGGAGTAATCGTTTTGATGGTCGTGGTCAGCAAACATGGTATTATTTACAACATGCCGTAAACAAGAGATATATAAATAAATATAAATGTTTAGAAAAAGAAAAATAAAAATATTAAACATAAAGAAAGATACAAATGTACATACACAGTATAATATTTACATAAAGTCATAGACTTACCAAAAAACTTAAACAACAACATCAAAATATTTAAACACATGGAAATAAATTCAACAAAATATCGCATTTATTTTTATAGCGAGAAATGACAATGATGGAAAGAAAGAACAAACAAGCAGAAGAAATAAGGATAACGATGCAAAAGGAATTACATAGACAAAAAAAAAAAAAATACAAAAATAAAGAGACATGCATACAGTGGGAAGATAAATTTACCGTAGTAACATCCCAGCGAACAATTTTTTATTGAATTTAATTGGGAAAAGCAAATAAATATTTTACGGCTTCTTACCTCGATAAAGCAACGAAGAAATTCAAATTCGTTGCCGTGCGAAATTCACAATATTTCAACGTTATGGTCAATAAAATTTTTAGGAGATTTTAAATAGAAGTTTTAAAGTCATTTACGATATGACTGTCTGCTTTTATTCAGAGATTATTTAAAAATTTTATGAACAATTTTATGAAATGTAAATGTATTGTGGTAGCATATATTGTACTAAACGAATAATAAATAATGTCGTTTAATAAGCAAAGCACGATGGATGTATTGATGTACGCGTATATGAGTGTTTACAAGCGATGCCGCTAAGACTTCTTGTTCGTAACAAACTTTCAAGAGAAGTAGTGTTGATGCGTGTATGCTTGTGATTTTGCATATTGTACGTTTGAGTGTGTGTATAAGATGTATTTTAGGGAGTTTTTTTTTAAAACAAGCGCACACAACTAATGTCAATGAGTGTGTGCGTTTGAATGTGTGCGCAGAAAAATAAAAGATCATACACACAACGTGTGTGCGTATGTATGTACATGCATAACGTTTGTATACGCACCCATGCATATGAAGAAGCAAGCATCACAATAACATTGCAATAACTGCAACAAATGTATTGCCAACAGTGTTGTTAAACGTTTGTTTTAGAAAATTTCGCTGTAGTAAAGCATTTAAAAAATCCCTCAAGTCTTAAGATCGTGTAAGTGGTCTTGTGCAGGGGTCTAGTAAATATCTTAACGTGTTGGACGCTGTGCAAAGTTGTTTTTAATACCCAAGGGGGTAAGACATCGATTTCAGTCACATAAAAGCCTGCACACAGGGTATCACAAGAGACCCTACCCAAGCGTGCCACACCAATAAAGGGGCACTGCCCTTATAACCACACCTAGTATAGCCTAAGGTTTATGAGCAATAAAGTACAAATGTGCGAACATGCTATACTTTGCTGTTACATTTGATAACTGAACAGAAAACCATAAAGCATCTAAAACATAATTTTTGTAAATAGGAATTATCCTTCGATAACACATATTATTTGTGTATACAGAAAAAAAATTCGTACAATAAACACGATTAATTGAAAAAAAAAATCAATTAAAAATTTTATTGAATCAATTAAACTATTAATTAATTAACTAACTAAAAGTTTAATTGAATTAATTAAATTTTTAATTGTTTTTTGGTTTTTTTTTAATTAAACGCTTTTATCGCAGGAAAATTTTTTTCCGTGTAGACAGACCACTTTGATGTTTGGTTTCATTACAGAAATGATATGATATTTGTTTTCTGGGTTCGCATACCATAACAAATGTTCGTCATTGGCAAGAATTTTTTAAACTAAGGACCCATGATGTTTGCTTGTGTGGATGGCAGCGTTATAGGGAATAGACAAATACAAATAATAATAATATATATAAATATTTTAAGAAATGTTAAAGTCATATCAAATAAAACAATTGTTAGAAGGCAAACAAAACCTTTAAAACTATATTTTTTTATATGCCATGTAAAATGACAAACTTGAACGAATGCGAAAGTTTACTTATGCCAAATAAAAATAAAATAAAGAAAAATAATAATAATAGAAAAAAGTCCCCAAAATATTATAGACCAACAACAGCAGAACAACATCAAGTGATATACGACTAAAAATTTGGAAATGGCAGGGAATGGTTGTTATGGGCTTAGTGGTTTCTGTCATTTAACTGACTCCGTAAAGGAGACATCAGCATATTTAGGTTTTGATTGGTGTTTGTAACAACAATTTTCGGCATATATGTAATTATTCGTATTGTTAAATTTTTGCGCACAATAACGAGTAAAATTAGTTTTACAAAATTAAGGACAGCTTAAATATTCTCAAAACTAATAGTAACGAATTTGCGTTGCATTTTGATTATAATTACAGCGCAAATTAAATTAAAAAAATTAAGGATATATGTATTTATGTGAAGTAAGCATGTCCTTGCATCCATTGAAATGAAATTTATCAAAAAGCTTTAGTATACAATTATTTAAGTAGTATACGATCTTTTTGTCGTATCCTGAACATAATTATAGCAAAATTAAATTTTCCAAAATAAAGGATATATGGGAGACATGTATGTCCTTGCTCCGATCAAATTGAAATTTTCTGTGGTGGATAAGTAGGTAATTTTACGAATAGTTAGAAGATTATACAGTTCGTTTTTAACATGATTGTACCTAAAACTTAACTTAACTTAAAATCAAGGATAAATGGGAGAAATTTTTTTTACTGCACCTATTGAAGTGAAACTATCCAGAGAGATTTGCTGTATATACAGAAAAGTATTTGGTGAATATCTTGATAAAGATTGGATCTAAAATTTAGGTTACTTTAAATAAAGATACATGTATGTGAGGCAGTTCTTGATTTCTTTGTGCGATGTGATGTTAATATAGTAATTGACTGCTGACAGTTTAATTACTAAAAAAATTCGGAATATGATTCTTTATATTATTAAATTTTTTAAGTCCTAAAAAAAAATTAGGAATATGATTCTTTATATTATTAAATTTTTTTATGGATTTTGATAATAATAATAATGGCTAAAATTAATTTTAGAAAATTTAAGATACACAAAGGAGGAATTTAGGTCCTTGCAATGACCAAAAATATATTACCTAAACTAATAGTAACGAATTTGTGCTGCAGTTTGATCATAATTACATTGCAAATTCAATTTTAAGAATTAAGGATATATGTGAAGTAGGTATGTCCTTACAGCCATTGAAATGGAATTTATCAAAAATCTTTCGTATACAATTAATGAAGTAGTGTACCATCTTCTTGCCATATCCTGAAAGTAATTGCAGCAAAATTGCAATTCAAAAAAAAAAGGATATTAGTGAGACTTGCATGTCCTTGCACAGACCAAATTGAAATTTCTCGTAGCATTTGAGTATATCATTATACGAATTGTTATCAGCTTATACTGCGTTTAAATCATTTTCAAAATATAGGATATAAATACATATGTATGTTTGTTAGTGAAATTCTTGATTGCATCGATTGAAGTGAAACTATCCGGGAAGATTTGCTGTATATACACAATAATATTTAGCGAGTAGTCGTATCTTGATAGAGATTGGTACTAAAATGTAGTTTTTTGCAAATAAAGGCATACATACACATGTGAGGCAATTTTTGCTTTCTTTGTGCTGAAAAAGAACTTTGTGATTCTTTTTTAATTAGTTTCCATATCTTGCATCACCCTGTTTATTTTTATTTAATAAATACTATCATTTGTCTAATTTTACGCATTCTATATAACAGGACAGTTTGAGTCCTTAAAAGAATTCGGAATATTATTACTCATATTTTAAAATTTTTTTGCTGATTTATATCATAATAACGGGTAAAATAAATTTTAAGAAATCAAGGATGTGCAAAAGAGGAATATAGCATAGGTCCTTGCAATGACCAAAAATATATTACCTAAACTAATAGTAACGAATTTGTGCTGCATTTTGATCATTATTACATTGCAAATTCAATTTTAAGAATTAAGGATACATGGAAGAAAGGTATGTCTGACTCAAATATATCAGAAAGCTAAGGTGCACAATTATTGAAGTAGTATACCACCTTTTTCTATATTCTGACCATTATTATAGCGAAAACCAAATTTTCAAAAATAAAGGATATATGGGAGAAATATATGTCCTTGCTTCATTCAATTTAAAATTTTTTGCCGTCATTTAGTTTGTGATTGTACAAATTGTTAGAAGCTTTTGCACTGAGTTTTGGACATATTTGTAGCTAAAAATCAATTTAAAAAATAAAGGATATATGAGATTGAGGTTTTTATTGCCCTGTTTGAAGTGAAAGTATGAAGTTAGATTTGCCGTATATTAACAAAAATATTTGGTGAAAATCTTAAAAATATCTAGGTTAATTAATTACAAGTATATTTATCTATGTGAGGCAGTTCTAGGTTTGGGATGAGATTTAGCATTACGTTTGATTATATACACTGAAAAATACTTGGAATATTTTAGTATACTCTTATCGTAATTTATGCAGAATAATTATAGCAAAAATTAAATTTTTCCAAAAAAGGATATTTGGGATATATGTATATCCTTGCTCCGATTGAACTGAAATTTATCGCAACGTTTGAGTATGTGATATTAGAAATTGTTAGAAGCTTATATTGGGTTTTGTACATAATTTTACCTAAAAGTTAACTTTAACAAAATAAAGGACATACATATGATGGGAGTGAGGTTTGTTATTGTACCGATTGAAGTGAGAGTTAGTACGAATTATAGCCAAGCTTTAATGAATTAATCTATGAGGATAATATTTTAGAATTTATGAAGAATTTATCAAAAAAAAAATCGTTGACTGCCCACTTCTGGTGATTACTTTCTAAGATTCTGTATAATTTTAAGAATCAAATAGAATTTAATAATTTTATATTTAATAGTATTCATAGAATATCCAAAGTAAAGAAAGTCTAGCACGGCATATATTATAACTCCACATATCTGCTGTTTTAAATATTTACATAAACTTAGACTTCCTTCATGCTGTAGAATTCCCAAAATTCCACTTGACTAAAATTGTTCTTATAAATAATTCTTTTAGCATTTTAATATTTACTTTGGTTTGGTTTTGCTGGCCAAAATGGAAAAGAAAGCGAAAAAAATATAAATAAATAAATAAAAACAAATGATTTACAATGAAAGTTTTTGTTTTCTTGGCCCACAATTCATAGACACATTCTTGTTCAAACATTGACGGGCCATGTCCTTGTTTAACGTTGTCATTCGAATTTCCTTTTGGCCAGATCGTTAGCATTTAATGTTTGCTGTTGTAGTAAAAATTTCTCATTCTCTGCCAACTAGAAAATGATTCACACAAACATTTCTGTCATTCGCTAGAGTCGCAAAAGGACATCTATAAATTTGCAAAATTGTTCAAATTCCAATGTTTCTTCCTGCTGCTTACGACGACACACCCGTTCCATAAGATTGTGGATATTAGAAATGAAAAGTGCAAAGGGAGTGGAAAAAAATTTAATAATATGTCTAATTTATGTTTTTTTATTCTTCATGTTTTTTTTCTTATTTGAATTTATTTTAGATATTATTCGTATTTTATAAGGAGTGCTTGATTTGGAGGTAATTTTTGCAAGAAGAAAATATTATATTAAGGAAAAATTTAAAACTGCTCGAATCAATAAAAAAAAACTTTTTCAATTACACACACACCTATTACCAAAACGATCATGAGATTTGTAAAAATTAAAAATAAATTTCTTCAATTTATGGAAATTTTTTATTAAAAACATTACAGATTAATATTTGTGATTTCAAATAAATTAAAAACCAATTAACGTAATAATTGAAAAAAAAACAACTCAATAATTTAAATGTTGACCGGAATTAACTAAATATATACTATATAAAAGATGGAAATTTCCACTATGTCGAACGTGACCGTCATACACATTTAAACAAGAAATAAGTCATAACTTATAGCGGAGGCGTTTTCATTCCAGAATACGGAATTGAAATTTCCTTCAGACTCCTGAACGAATGGAGTATATTACAGGCAGAGTTATCTATCAAAAAAAGAGTGACACACTGGCTAAGGTTCTATCGGATTTCAAATAGAGATATCCAGGAAATCTGCTATTAAGTCCCTCATAGGGGTGTTCACCACATGCTTTCTTGTTCAAGAATGTCGAAAAGCCCTGGATGGACTTGCCCAGCACTCAAATATCTCGTTAAACTCAGTGCATGGACACTAGACTATATCAGGAAACATAAATGCGGATAAACTGGTAAAGAGGGGAACCCTACTAAGAGACTTACACTCTCATTCTGCTGGAGACGTTTCGATTTTACCTCTCTTGAATTAGCTCAGAACAGATGCCGAAACGAGTCCACCTGTGTAATAGCGAGAACCCTCCGGCCTCGCCTGGACTCGCGTTGAACGAAAAATATCATGGACTTCAATAGGAAATACTTGAGGAACATCGTGGGCACATTGACCGGTCACTGTACCTTCGGAACCCATGCTAAACGTATGAATCTCCCGTATAATGAGTACTGCTACAGTTGCAATGACGAGGAAGATGAAGAAAGTATTCTGCATCTCCGGTGTCTTTATCCCGTTCTGGAGGATCTCCGTCTGCACCTCCTTGGCAGAATATCCTTCGGAAGCTTATCCGAGTTATTGGAAATCGGGCTCAAAAACCTAAGCCTCTATATTAGGCTGACCGCTCCTAGTCAAATTTCTTGACCCACTCTCACCTCACACCCCCTGAACAATTTCTATTTCTATTCTTTATCTCTTTTATACTTCTACACTTCTCACTATTCTCTTGTTCTCTCTCTCTCTCTCTCTCTTGTCCTCTTGTTCTCTCTCTCTCTATCTCTTGTCCTCTTGTATTCTCTTTCTCTCTATCTTCTTTCAATTCTATTTCTATTCTTTATCTCTTTTATACTTCTACACTTCTCACCATTCTCTAGTTCTCTCTCTCTCTCTCTTGTCCTCTTGTTCTCTCTCTCTCTATCTTCTTTCAACTTACAGGCAGCACAAAGGGATCATTATTTTGAGCTGGACTCTAATTTTTCACTTTTCCTTGCTAGCTGCCTGCTAACCTAACCTAACCTAGTTCTACATTAACCCTGTAATTGTTGCTTAGTTTGATTTTTTTTTTTTAATTTTTAACTTTCAAAATAATTGCAAGAAACCAAAGCATTCACATGTGACATAAACAGAACTTGAAGCAATATTTAAATGAAACAGTTTTTTTTAAATATTCTCTTTAAAATGGTCTTGACTTTGTATAAAAATTATTTATATATGTATTTTTAAATTCAAAAGTCGCAGGGCACATGTCGCACGTGACGTTTTCTCCATTATGATATTTATAATATATCTGTTTGCTTTTTTTATGAAATTATAAGAAACAAGCTTGATAAAAATGTTTTTAAATTAACAGAGTAAGAAACAAAAACAAATTTAAATGAAAATGGTATCAGGAATACCAAACACAGTTCTAATTTCTTTTAGTTCTTGACCATCGCAGCAAAATAAATGCAACAACCTGGGGGCAAATCGTCACATCCGTGAACGTACAACTCGTCACGTAAAAACACCATTTTCGGATTATGACATACGTGAACGTATTGAAATCCCATTCAGTTTATACGAATGACGTATCATTTAATTTGTTTTCGTACGATTGCCGATACGATCACGTATGTAACGATTTGCCCCCTGGTTTTCTACTCTGTAATTCGATACGAGAGAAAACACTTTCGAATTTGTAAATTAATAACAAGTAAATTCGAAAGCCTTTTCTTTCGTTTCGAATTACAGAGTAGACCCCTGGAATTCTTTTTAAAATATTTTTTTTTTAATTTTTCGTCTGATTTATATAATTTTTTTACAGCTGCTGCAAGCGTTTGCTTCCAGTTGAAAGGTGCGTTTTTTGCTTTATCGGCATTTTGCATTTCTGCGATCTTTAACCGCAAATTCCGCTTTAACTATTGACTCATTTCATTTTTTCCAGCACTTTGCATACCTTACTTGTTTTTTAATTTCTGGTTTTATAATAATATTTCATCTTTTTGCAGTTTTTTCTCCGCCGTTTACAACTCTCCTTATTTTACCGCCATTTTTTTGCACATCTTTATTTAAATAATTCGATTAGAATATGTAAATTTTTTTGCATGTAAACAAAATATTTTTTAATTATACACTTACGATGTCGCACGTGACATTTTTTTTTTTTTTATAAATACCACGGCAACCAACGGAGCATTCTGCATGTACGTTCAACGCACTGATAACAAATGTTGTTTTTCAACGTCGCACGTGCCATCGAAATATGCAACTTTGCAAAGCGGAAATTTAGAGTCATTTGCAGTTGCACAGTTTCTTTATCATTCTTTTATATGCCTCTTTGTATCCTCAGACGTGCATAAGATATAAAAGTATTTTCAAGAACTTCTATTTTTTTGTGTAGGTGGGCCTTTCCTTGGAAATGTCTATAATTGAGTTTTAATATACAACTCCAAAAATATAATTGAGATTAATTAAATAATAAATTATAACAAACTTAAAGGCTTCAACAAAAATTAAAAATTAAAAAAATAATTTTAAATTAAGAATCAATCAAAAACTTATAAAATCATTCAATCAATCTATGACTTAATTGAACGGCGCACAGCATCGTTTTTCATCGGCCAAAACTCTGTAACTTAAATAATGCAGTTTTTTGTGATTTTTTTTTTCTAGTGAATAGATAACATCTTAAGCTTTTATCCAAATTTAGTTCCACTAGAATCAGTACAGTGGTTCATGAGAATTTAAGTTTAAAGTTGAACTTTCTATTTTTTTTAGTTTTTCATAGAATGTGCGCAATTTTTTATATTTTTTTTTAAAAAAGTAGGTTTTTGAAAATTTAGAAAATAATCCTAGCTTCTAGATTCTTTCCGATACACATACATATATGTCTTAAATACTTAGGTATATATGTCATATATATGTATGTACATAAGTATTTAAGACATGCCCAGGCAAAAATAACTGAACCATTACTAGATCTTATAGATCATTAGAAGATCTTATAGATCACATTATAAAATGTCCCGCAAGTTTTCGACAAAAATTATAGGACCAAACTGCAGGCAAACCTCTTCAAATAAAAAATTATTTTGAAAATCGGTTTGTAAGTAAAAAGAAATTTTTTTTGTTGAGGGGTAATGAAAATGTCCCCATCGATTTTTCGAAAAAGTTTCAGGGGCCTAATCGTCGCTTTCGATAACTAGCTGATACGATCACGTTTTTGAGTTTGAGATTATGACATTCGATATCGTACCATATTATTCCATTGTTGGGATAGCGAATGTCATAATCTGAAACTGGAAGACATGATCGAATCACCTCGTCATCGAAAGTGACGATTAGACCCCAGGACCACACTGCAAGCAACAAAAAAAAAAAAGGAATTTTGAAAAACGCTTTACAAATGACAAGAGTTATGCAGGGGAGAGAAAATTCCATTTCCGAATTAAAAAAATAAAAATTAATTGACCAAACTCTTTCAAATAAAAAAATTATTTTGCAAATCGCTTTACAAATGACAAGAGTTATGCAGGGGAGAGAAAATTCCATTTCCGATTTCAGAAAAAAATCAGAGACCAATCTACAGGCAACCCCTTTGAGACAAAAACGAAAAGAATTTTGAAAATCTGTTCACAAACGACAGAATTATGCATAAGGGGAGCAATTTTCTCCCTTCGATTTTCTAAAAAAGAAGTATTAATCCAAACTGCAAGCAACTCCTTTAAAACAAAAAATTCTTTGAAACTAGTTTCACAAATGTCAAAGTTATCAAATTTCTCCCTATAATTTTCAAAGAAATTGATGCACCAAATAAGAGATGGGCACGTGTCGAATTTTTCCAACATGACACGACACGAACACGAATGCCAAGACGCTCAACAGGTACGAAACACGCACGCGAAAAATTTTGTCAACACGATACTGCACAACACTCACGTAATATTATTCGTATTGTATTGCAGATCAGAAAATTTAATTGATTTTTTTCAAGAGTCGCTTTTCAAAATATGGCACCGAATTGGCACTGCCCGCTGATACTATCTGCCACCACAGCTGATACTATCGGTTTACGTACAGAACTTTAAGCTACAGAGGCCCATACAATATCAACAAATATGCTGGTATTGTGTGTTTGACGATAAAAAATATTAAATTTTTTCTCTACTGGAAATTTATTTATACATACATATTTTACATCTAGAATTGTTTCGTGTTTTTTGTGTAAATTTTTCTCAACACGAAACGACCCGAACAGGCACAAAATTAGATTTCGCGCGTGTTCGTCTCACAAAAATAAACACGACACGCGTCCATCTCTACAATAAACCGCAGGCAACCCTTTTGAGACAAAAAAAGAATTTTGGAAATCGTGTACCAACATACATAAAATAGTAATGCAAATTCTAGCAATTACTATCAATTTTGTTAAAAAAAAAAATTAATTTTCGAGTATTTTCATTAAAATAAATAAATTCAGTAAAGTGCTGAAATTTGACTTGCACACGAAGGGTTCCGTACGGAAACTAGAGATGTAATACCCCTGCAGGAAATTGAACTGACACAATACTAGTCACGTGACCGGTCCGCTAGTGATAGGGACTAGTCCGAGTTCTAACACTTCCTATGAAGCGGACCAGTCACTTTTACATGGGAATGGCCTAGGATGGGGTTAATTGATACTTTTTATGCACCTTGTGACTTGTCACTGAACTATCCCATAGGGACCTATTCGGTGTAGAATAATATAAATTACATATATAGAAATGTCATTCCGACAATTAACTATAACAATAAAAACTTATAATTTTTTTTATTGTTACAAATGAAATTATAATTTATTTTTAAGCAGAAATTTTTTTGAGATTCGAACCGACAACCTCGCGCATCTGTCATGCTTGCTCACTACCCACTCAACCACAAGGCCACTCATGTTTCAAAAGTATAAATATCAGTTAAGCTTAGGTTGATATCTCAATATAGTTACTGGACTGGTTCCAAAATCACATTGAAGGGAGCAATTAACATTATATTTACACTATTTGATAGGTCCATGTATTCAACCACATCGAACATGTTCAGTGCCGTTTACTACAATATTGCACACACACACACAAAAAAATCATAGGTTATATTTCCTAAAATAATGGAGTAATTTTAATTAAGTGAAAGGGTAGAATGGCATTTACAAAGTTTTTTAGGTAATTTGACAAAACAAATTAGTTGATTTTTATGTTCGAAAAATCAACTAAAATTTTAGTTGGAACTCCTTAACGACTAAGTAAATTCATACTTTTGTCTTCTTTGAATTATCTAAATAGCAAAGTAAATTTATACACATATAATGCGGCAAATTATCATGTATTTTAGTTAATATAACTATTTATAGTTCCATAATTGTCATGGATTTAAAGAATTTTTGAATTTCTAAAAAAATGTATTATTTGTTTATTAATTTATATATTTACATACATGTATACATATATAAAATGAAAAATAAAAAATACAACGAAAATAAAATATTTGAAGGCAATGCTAGGAACACAACTGGGACGAACGACGAATTTTTCGTAGCGAGCTTTTGCCATAAAAAATAAAATACATTCATGCATATGCAAATTAACACAACACTGCCGTCGAACGAAACTCGTCGTGCGTGACGAACTCTCCGATATATTTCAGCACAAACCATAAGCAACTTTATGAATTATAAGAGCTATTAATTAGTCGTCGTTGTTGTGCTTCACACAACGAATTTTCTCAGCGAATTACTATCGACGAATTCGTCACCGTCCACGAAATTCGTCGTTCTTCCCAGTTGTGTTTCTTGCATAAGACCACGTTTGCCGGCAATCGTAAAGCAGCTCTGAGTTGGTGGAGACCATTAAAACTTGGGATGGGGATCTTCCTATGCGAAGGTATAGGTCGTCTGCAGCTTCCGAAGGAATCGCCTATGTATATGCAGGATACAAGCAAGAGAGAGGACTTTTGCCGGGTTCAGCTAGTTCATCTTTAATAATTAAAAAGAATTATTTTTAATAAATTTAAAAATTTTAAAAATTTAATGTATACATACCTTCTTGCTCAAAAATTTACTTTTGACAATAAAATAGAAAACATTTCAATAAAAATAGTTTCGAAAAATATATGTATGTATATACCTTATTGTAATAGGTATATTGACTTGGATTTTACCCCCCGTTGTCACATGCCAGTAGTTACTTGCAAGTAGTGTATACGTATTACTGACGAAAATCAGGAGAAATATAAAAAACACAACAATATTTTCAGTGGCTACACAGCACAGTGCAAGTTAAAATGTCGTCAACAAGTAAAGTTCTAGATAACAGCTTTGCTTCAACTTTTAGTGCAGTGTTGCCAAGAAGTCAATATTGAACTTTAATTGCATTGTTAATATATTTCATTTAATAAAACATAAAATTTATGTTCAAACTTAGCTCTAAAATGAGTCTATGCCATTTCTCAATATCCTTTTTATGTAAAAAAAAATTAGCTATAATACTAACCAAATTAATGAAATAACTCTCTACTCGGCAACACTGTTTTTCGTTTTGTCAGTTTACTTGCGACAAGTCTGAAAATTTACTTGCTTCAAAATTTCATTGCAAGCTGACTCGCAAGTGGCAAAAGTGTGACTGTGTTAGTAAAAAAATGTGAGTGTATTGAGTTTTTTTCACTTGCACTTGCATGTGGCAACGGAGGGTTAGGTAATGTGTAATGTACAAATTACCTAACTGCATAGTTAATAAAACCCGAGTTTTTTACTTTCATATAAAAAAAGTTACCTATGCAAGCTTAGTTAATATTACCTCTTATATTTTTTTGTGTGCAGAGTCCAAATTAAATTGGCTCAAGATCAAGACGATATATCACGAAAATGGTGAATATGTAACCATTTACACGATATGTCTTTTTTCACCATACACTTCTCCGTACTTTTGTTAACACTCAACACTCATTTTCTCAAGTCATAGGACGAGTACGTTTGGATCAATTGTCACCAAATTTTCTGCAGGGACTATACAAACTTTAGCCTATACAACATATGTATTTGGCAATTTTTCCTTTTTGAGATTTCTGCGGTTTTTGGAGTTTTTTTGTTTTGGCGCGTTTTTCGGTTTTTGGCGATTTATTTTACTTTAAGCGATTTCTTTTTTGTTTTGGCGCTTTTTTCCCTTTGGCGATTTTTTTCGGTTTTGGGCGATTTTTTTTTATTATGAAGATATTTCATTTGAGCGATTTTTTAATTCTGGCTACTTTTTCGGTTTTTGGCGATTTATTTTAGTTTTTCAAATATATTTTTTTTAGTTTGGCGTTTTTTTTCGTTTTGGCGATTTTTTCGGTTTTTGGCGATTTTTGTGGTTTGACGATTTTATAATTTTGTATTTTAACGTTTTTGAAAATTTCAAGTGCGTGCCTCTTACGATTTCGAAGATACAGCAAGTTGTCAAAATTACATTAACTGATAGAACACCCTTTAATCTTGATTTTTTAAATTTAAGATTTAATTGTTGTAGTCTGTATAAAATCACACTAACTAACTTTGCCAATTTCCATTGTGTATATATAATCGTATGTATAATACGTGGGATTTTAACATTTTTCGTTGCTCGTTTAGGAACATCCTTTAATTTGCATGCCACGCCCACTATTGCAACTATTTTGACCTAATGCTTTTGGCTACCTTAGTTTTGATGTGTTTCCTTTCTGTTGGCATAAATATTTTAGCAATCTATTGCAAGAAACAATTTTTATTACAAAAAAACAACTGATAGTAATTTCCACCAATTAATATTAATATTAATTGAGTTAAATGTTTAATAGCTTCTATTAATTCGAGTAGAAAATCCAAATGGATACCCTGTTTCCACAAGTCAAGGAGGCGACTCGTATAGAAAATTTGTAGTAGTGCTTTTTATATAAATTTTGTACTCAAATCAAACGTCCGTGTTGTGGAAACAGGATTTTAAATCGTTTGCTGGTAAAAATTTAATTAATTTTTTCATTAATATTACAAAATTTTTCATATTACTAAAAACATTTATGTTCAATTAGTTTTGAAGCGAACTACCTACCGAAAACCTTTTAAAGTTTCTTTAAAATTATTTTTTAATAAAAGTTGTGCAAAACTTGAAGCAATATCTTTCATTATGCTGCTTTCGTAAAATTAACCTCATAATGAAACATCTTTATTTTATTTATGTCGATGTTTTTCTTCATGCGACATTCACAAATCGTTGTCAAAATATTGAATTTGTAGTTTGCGTAGAATGATTATAAAACATTTCTTTTAAATGTTCATACATACGAGAATACACCTGAAATTCAACAAAATGTAGATCAACAATGAATAAAAGCGATTTGCTACTGTAATTTTAAAAATTATCTCCTATTTAGCAATACCACCGCGATTATTTATTACCTATCGCATTTGCACCCTACAATCAGCCTGCCATATCAGCTAGAAGAAAAAAATTCCATTGGAGAATTTTATTCTAGCCACTGGCAAAGAGCTTTAAATGAGTGGATTTATTACTCACTGTTGACCAGCATCCAGCATCGGTTCGCAAAACATCAAAAGACTATAGATTTAGTACTAACCCTAAAAAATTAAGAACTTGAACTGATTGGCTAAACAGCTGATATTCTCAGTTACAAGAATTCCGGGCTAATATTCTGTAATAATGTCCAGCACGAGACCTTTCAAGACATGAGAGATTTTTCAAATGCTTTACTACAGCGAAATATTCTAAAACAAACGCTAAACAACACTGTTGATAAGACAAACAACTGAAAGAAATGTCTTATCAATAGTGTTCTTTAGCGTTTGTTTTAGAATATTTCGCTGTAGTAAAGCATTTGAAAAATCTCTCATGTCTTGAAAGGTCTTATAAATGGTCTTGTGCAGAACTCTATCCTGCAATATGATAATATGGTAAAAGGTCAGATGGCCTGCCTGCCTGCTTAATAGTCAGAGCATTGTCCATAACACCCAAGTGGCAAGAGAAAGGATTGGTAAACACTTTGACTTCGAATAAAATATCACGTTTCTCTGCCACACTTGGCTAAAAAATCAGCATAAAAAAACAACTTAAAAACTTATTGAAAGCGACACCATTTCATAAAGCTTTTTCTCTAACAGCAACAAAGCTTTCCCATATTTGAAATTACAAGCGTACTTTTAAGACTACCCTCGAGCAAAGATAACTGTATGGATATATAAAGACGACAAGAAAGGACATTTAATTATAAGTAGTGTTCTTGGCTTTGTTTATTTTTGCTGTTGTTTTATTGAATTAAGTTGCCATAAATTTAAATTGTTTATGAAGACATCATCATCATTTGTTTTTGAAATATTGCAGAGTAGTAGTATAGTCACTTGTTTCAAAACGTTTCGATTTTTTTTGTACAAAACAAATTATTTTTTATTTATATTGTCAATAAAATTATGTATTTAGAAAGCAATTGTTTGTATTGTTTTATTGCCCTCTACGTACGGTCTGCATTTCATAATTGTTGCCTTCATATAAATAATTGTAATAATTAGGTTTTCTTGGAATAATTTGTTAAATACTTCAAATATTAAGTAAAATTATAAATCTTATATTTAACATGATATTTTTCATGATTGTTTGATTCATTTACTTTTCTGGGCTAGATATCCTTTTAGAAATTATATACTTTATTCATATTTTGTGTGCTTATAGAGATCGGAAAAACAAGCCGATCGACTCACAGTCAGGGTCAAGAACATCTGCCGCCCATTCACAGAAAAACCTAAATTTCATTTTCAGTAACCAAATTCGTTGAATCAGTAAATATATTATTTGAATGCGGTCCTACAAATAATTTTGTAAATTCTGATAAAAATTTTGTAAAAATTTAAATTAATCATAGTTCGGCTGAGAGAAAATGTTATTTCAGTGTGTTGGTGTTTATCTTGCTTGGTGATAGGAACAACGTGCTGTTGTGCGGTTGTTGTTGTTGTTTAGTTGTTGTTTATTTTGTTTGATCGTGTTGTATACATGTAAATGCCGAAATGTAGCCGACAAACGTCGTGGCCTGTTTCTTTTCTATACAGTGTTTTGGTACAAATTAATTTAGTGGAACGTTACAGAATATTTACTGAAACTAAGTTTGATTTCAAACAAATATTTGTTTAAAATTTTTTTGGGAATAATTTTTTCTGTGTTAGGTTCAGTACGTTTCAAAATGGCGCTTAATTCAGGGCTTAATGTTAGAACTAGTATTTTTTTCGTTTTTATAGCTATGCTATTTATTGCGCGATACAGGACTTAGGACGTGATTTTCGTAACAAAAAATAATCGACACTATTACACTTATAAATTTATTTTCCTTTTGATTTCTTTGTATTTAGAAGCGGAGCACGAAAATAAACGAAACAAATTGTTTGATTTTGTTTTGTGAGCAAGCGTGATCATGAGGCAAAAAACACTCACACGCACATCTCATATAAATATTTATATTTTGCTTGATTAAAATTTCTTATTTTTATTACTTACTAGCGGACCCCGTTGCACTTCGTTGCAACCAACCAAAAAAGAAATCAAATATTATATATTTTTTTATGGTATTGCAAAATTATTAATGTCAATCCAAAACATTTTGATATACAATATTTTTCGTTTGCCCATTTGAAGCGAGCACAAACAAACAATCTTGAGCAGGCCATGTATAGCTTTCTATGTGAAAAGCACTGCTCCTTGAAATTTAATCCGCATATTTGAAGCGTTTGCTCTTCGCAAATGTTGAAAGCAAAAATTTTTCATGTTCACACATTTGATATGAAAACGACTAATGTTCAGAAAAATTACCACATCTCGACCAAACGAAAATATTTAAAAAAAAATTTTTTTTAAACCATCCTCATTGCATGTTCTTCAAAACGTATGTTTTTTTATTTTCTTACTTTACCATTGCTACATTGGCTGATTTTTTTCAGTTTCAAATTTGACTGCACCCGGTCAAAAAAAATAATTGTGTGGCAACACTCTATTCTTAAATAGCTGTTGTTGTTATTTACACTTATTTTCTTTTACATACTCTTACGACTACAATATGTAAATAACAACAGCTATTTAATAATATAGTGTTGCCACACAATAATAATATTAATAATTAGTGTTTCTTATGGGAATTCTTACAATTTAAGTTTAAAATTTTGTAAACGCACTAATAATTCCAAATTAATATTTTACTTATTAAGGGCCTGTGCAAAACGGTAGCAAAGTACTAATGTAAGTAAATTTTTGACACTTCTGAGGCGAATACTAGCCCTGGGGGCTAGTAGAAATTTTGACACAACAGGTAAATTTTTGACAAGCTGCAATAAAAAGCATGGTATCATAAAACTTAAATCCACCGCCGTCGCTTCGTGCCGTCGCCCAATACAAAGATTTTTACGTCTTTCAGTTTAATTAGACTGTGAAAAAAACATTGTTTATTTTAGTTTGCGAAAAATGTTGCATCATATATAATATTACATAATTTATTGCTACAAGAATATTGTTTTATATAAAAATGTCCTATTAAAAATTTGTTGGTAGCCGGCGGCTTGTAGTCAGGCGAAGCAAAACCGCCGCCGCAGCAATTGTTTCATCAGGTTCTTTCTATGCTCAAGCGAATTTGTCAAAGTTTTACATTGTCAAAAATGATATCATTTGGCACAGCTGAAAAATGAAATTTTTTCCCCACAGGCAAATATTTTTTTACCATAGTACTTTTCTACCGTTTGGCACACGGCCTAAGTAAAATATTTATTTTTTATTAAAAATACATTGAAATTGATTATTGAGGGGTTTAGCTGGATCCTATGCGCATTTCACTGTTGCTAATGCAGATCATCAGGGAACCGTTATCCAAAGTTTCTTAGAACGACTAGAGTTATTATGTTATAAACTTTCATTTAAACAAATGAGAAGCTCAACAACAAATAACAAAGTTGAAACAGGAACAGCAGTTCCAAAACAAATGTTTCAGAATTTTCAAGTGAATTCAGGGTAATAGAGTTTATAATTATTGCACAGTGAGAGATCATAAAAAGACTAATTCACGACAATTTCCTGCAATAAGTAAATAATTTATTATAAGGCCTCCAAATCAAGGCAAGACAAGTGATTGTCTCTCAATCTTTTTGAAAGTGTCGGAGGAAGATTCTTATATTTAAGTACAAGCAAGTAACAGTACTAAACTCAGCTGTGCAGACTCAATAGTGTTTTCACACTGACAGTTAAAACCATAAACAGCTGATTTCGCATTCACACTTCAAGTTTGTTAAATTCAGTTTTTAACTCACATTCTGCCTAATAACTTTGCTCAAAAATAAAATAAATATCCTGCAGAAATGTGTGTGTTTATTGTTGTATTTTTTCTGCTTTTTAATAACACTTATTTGACAAACTGTACAAAAACTAATTGGGTTTGTATGAAAAACTCGGAAATTTTACAATGCGTTGTATAATCGAAATTAAAATTTTGTAAATAAATATTTTAAAATTATGGAACTAATTATTAAATTATTGTATATTAAAAATGCACAAATAACTACATCACAAAATAAAACTATTTTATCGGCGAATCGATGCCAGTCATATCGTCTATTTTCACTTCCCCAAATTCAATGAAAATATTTTCCTTGTTTTCCTTCCAAAAAAAAAACTCTATTTTTCCACAATTTTTAGATTATTGTTTAGGTTTAGGTTTTAACGTTAAAACCAACTTTTACTAAAACCATGTCGGTGTGAAAACACTTTAAGCAGAAATATATATATATATTAAGGCATCCTGTTTTGCTAGAAAACTCAGAATAAATAAAAAGATATGTTATCCACATTAGTGATGAGCGATAGCGCGATTTTTTAATAATGTTGCTCCTTGTGAACGTGATTTCTAAATCGCTGTTCTTTTAAACTGTGACTGTGATCACAGTTTAGCAGTATTTGGTTTGTAGCAGTTATGTTATTTTGAGAAAATCTAATAAGAAGAGCAGCAGTGAAATTAAACAGTGACTGTGATCACGGTTTAACACATTTCAGCTCTTCTGCTTTAAAAGTATTTCTTAGTATTGGTGTTTTGATAAATACTAATAAGAAGAGCAGCATTAACACGCAATTAGCAATCAACCCCGTTCAAATATTGAGAATAAATAAAAAATATATATAAGAGGCAGAGAGACAATAAAATTGCAAACAGGGTGACCGATGACATTTTTCGAAAAGTGGCACAAAAAGGGGATTTTTAAAAAAAAAGTAGCACCAAAAAGGGGATTTTTAAAAAAAAGGGGCAACATTTAAAAATATTAAATAACTGCAATAAACTTTTGTTTTTAATGTATTATGTTCAATTTATTTAAAAATAAAAGTTTACATTCCATGTAATATCTATATTATATATCTTATGTTGAATTTATTTCAAAACAATTTAATACCTACATATCTACATGCATAAACAACACATACATACATATCGGTCATTTACTTCAATAGTGGCACAACTCAAAAAACCAGTTTTGCAGAAAACGCGTTTTAAGTTTTCAATTTGCATACAACAATGGAGAAATGAAAAAATAATCTTCTCTCAGGAGGTAATGGCACAAGCTATTTGTATGAAATATGAAATACGAAATGCCGAATCTTTCTGCATTATTAACTCAAAAAAACTATTTTTTGAGTTATGCCACTATTGAAGTAAATGAGCGATATGTACATTATGATACCTTAAAGATTTATATCTATATGTATTACATATACATATATTGTTTATATAACTACTAAAAATACATGTAATTTTATTAATTTAAATGAGATGGTTTTGTTTAGTTTATTAAAAATACAAAAAATATAACATATCGTCGTTGTTTTATCTAACTGACCTATCTAACATTTTAAAAATTTTACAGGAGAGCAGCTTTTATGATTGTTTTATACATGTATTCGTATGGAAACATCTGAAATATTTTTACTGTTATAGGCTCAACAGTAATGTTTACAGTCATACAAATTGTAGACAAGGTCTATTATGACTCATAAAGTCTAGTAGTGGACTTAACTCATTTTTCAAAAAAAAGTTCAGTTAAGTCGGTTAGTAAAAAGCGACGATATGTATGTACATATGTAATTATAAACTAGGATCGCCCCGTGGTCTCATTTCGACCACTTGACTCGATTGTGTACATGTGTACTTGGAACTACAAAACATATACGAATTAGAAAGTTGTTTGCTTTCAAGCGAATTCAAAACGCGATTTACAAATCTTATACTGAGAATTAAAAAAGCAATTTCATATATTGTGCATATCTACGAAAAAATATGTATCTTTTAAAGCAATATTGGTAGACGATAAGATACTGAAAAGTGTACTACAAAAAGTATGTGTCGTATTTATATAAGATATTATATAACCAAGATATTATCTGTAGTATGTATAATATAAAAATATATAAAAATAATTTTTGGTGTTTGAGGAACCTTTAAAAGAAATTTTAAAAACTGATTATACCAATATTTAGGGTGCTAACATGCATATACATATATGTTTATTTCACAAAAATTAATTCGAAATTATACCAACAAGAATATTAACAAGAAAATTAAAACTGCATTGGACAAGTTATGTTACAGGCATAAAGTACATATCGTACATCCAGTTCAATAGTGTCATAACTCAAAAAATTAGTATTTTCAGTTAATCATGCAGAATAGTAATGCATTCCGTAATTTATCTTGTGCAAAAATTTCATATAAATAAAAAAGTACAATTGAAAAAAGGGGCAAAAAGGGGCAATATATCACAAAAAGTAGCAAATTTAGCTTTAAAAAAAAGGGGGACAAAAAGTGGCAAATTGCCACTTTAGTCGGTCAAACGGTCACGCTGATTGCAAATATAAACATGTGAGTTGTACATAGTTGCCAGAAAAGATTTGACAGCTTTTTTCTTGACGAAAGCTGAAGGCATAAAAAAATTAATGTGGTAGCTTTATTTATTGTAAAGCAAGCATGCAAGAACAATCACATTTTGTATGAAAGAACTATATTTTCAAAACCTGTTAAGCGGCCCATACACTACAACAGCATGCACGCACAATCAAGCGATTGAGCATTCATGTTCGAACCACACAACATACCAGCAAGCTGGTACAATATTCAGTTCTTACAAAATTTCGGGAAGGATGGTTATGAATAGTGACACAGTTTTTGTTGCAATTTTTATTGATATGTTGTTAATATTAGCAGCTATGTATAACTAAAGTGCTAAAATTGTGTTTTCCATTGAAACAAATTATGTTTCAACAAATTATGTTTCTTAAATGCATGTTTACTTCACGACAACTTTGCTCAACTGAGCTACTTTCACCATATACCACACCAGCAAGCTGTTACCATCAGCAAAATATCAAACTCTACTTGACATCGCTACAGCAACCCGTACAATCGTACAAAACGCCCATACACGACCAAAGCGCTGGTAGTTACAAACACTTGATTGCGCATGCATGCTGTTGTAGTGTATGGGCCCCTTTACTTGATAAATTCAGTCACAGTTGTGATTTGTGATTTTTTCAATCGCTGTGAAAAAGTAACAGGTTTCTAAATATCGCTCAACTCGAATCCACATGTTATTTTCGCTCCACCAAGCAACTATTAAAATTATTTGTGATAAATTTTACAAAACTTAAATATTATCGTTCTCCCAATAATTTAATCATATTTCAATTAAGTAAATATTTGACATAATACAAGATACTGGTAACTGATTTGTGTTACAAACCTTCAGGCATTTCCCGCGTACTAGAGAAAGTGAACTTAAAACTGCCTTCTACAGATATTGTGCAGTGCAATTTATTTTGTAAAAATTAAAAATCATACATATTATTTTATTTTTAGGTGCACATTCTTATTATTTAAATTTAAATTTTTTTTTAAATCTATTGGATACTAAAATTATAACAAGCAAATCATACTTAATAAAGCAATATTTTACTCAATTGCAAACAGCAATTAATTATTAAATGTGATGCTAATTTTATCTGAACGCATGCTGGCAGCAATGAAAATGTTTATAAAAAGAGCAAAAATATTTTACACAAAAACAAGAAAAAAAAAACAATCAAAAACACTCGAAAATTAAATTAAGTTAGTTTAATAATGTGGATGCATTTAAGATCTTTGTGATGAAAAATATATAATATAAATATTATTATAGCCATCCATAACCGCCAAGAAAAAATCTAAACGTTTTAATTTCAGCATAATTTTTTTACGAAAATCGAACATTTACGATTTTAGACAATCGATTTTCGCAAAAAAAAACAAGTTCAAAACATATGTTGCTTATGCTTTTTTTGGCCGTTACGGCTAACGTGACCAGACGGTTTTTGCAAAAAACGGGACATGATCGATCAAAAAGCGGGATATCGAAGAAAATATTGCGAAAAAGTGGGATTTTAAAATAAACACCTTTTAGAAAGCGGGATGCACGTACACAGTTTCGCTTGTTTCAACTCAAAAGAAATGCCTTTAAATAAACAAAAAGATTTATAAACAAAAATATTTATCTAAAGGGTCCGCCATCTAACGTTTTTTTTTTCAACTAGTGCTTATTTAGCTCATGTCTGATTTGACAGATAATTAGTTTTATCCTTCCGCTGAACAACGCTGGGAAATATTGCGACATTACTTTGAAAATCATGCTAATGTTGCAGAATGTGTGCGAAAATTGCGTACGGATTTTGGAAGAAGAGAAGCACCGTCAGCTCCGTATGTTCGTTATCTCGTGAAAAAAAAGTGAAAGAAACTGGCATCCTCATCGATAAACCAAAGCGTGAAAAGCCAAAAACGGTGCGTACACCCGAGAATATTGCTGCTGTGGCAGAAAGTGTGCGTGAAGCGCCATCAACATCAATTAACCGTCGTTCTCAACAATTGAACATTTCGGAGACATCATTGAGACGAATTTTGCATAAAGACCTTGGTATGACGCCATAAAAAGTCCAATTGGTACAGGAGTTGAAGACAACTGACCATCCAATGCGTTTTCGCTTCGCTAAGTGGACCTGCGATCGACTTACAGCAGATGCCGATTTTGCCAAAAAAAAAAATCATCTTTTCAGATGAAGCTCATTTTGATCTTGGCGGGTATGTAAACAAGCAAAATTGTCGCATTTGGGCACAGAAAACCCGCACGCATACATTGAAAAGCCTACGCACCCAAAACGAGTCACTGGTTGGTGCGGATCTCGGTCCAGAGGCATAATTGGGCCATTTTTTTTCGAAAATTAGCCGTTACAGTCAATGGCGATCGTTATCGGGCCATGTTGAACGAATTTTTGTTCACAAAAATTGAAGAGGAGGATATTGGCAACATTTGGTTTCAACAGGACGGCGCTACGTGCCACACAGCCGAAGCTACACTCAATATTTTGCGCCCTGTTTTTGAAGATCACATTATCAGCCGCAGAGCTGTTGTCGTTTGGCCACCTCGGAGCTGCGATTTGACACCATTCGACTATTATTTGTGGGGTGCCGTCAAAGATAAGTGTTACGCCACAAGCCAGAGACAATTGACGCTTTAAAGGACAATATTCGTGAAGCCATTGGCTGCACACAATCGATAATGTGCTTAAAAATTGAACCGATCATGTAGGCTACTGCATGGCCAGCCGAGGCAGCCATTTGAATGAAATTATTTTTCATTATTAACCGGAAGGATTGTACTTTCAAATAAAAAAAAAAGAAATTTGAGAAAATATTCAATAGTTTTATTTATAGCATTTTCAAAAAAAAAAGTTATCTGGCGGACCCTTTATATGAACAAAAATCAATTGTCATTCGTTGGTAAACGCATCAATTAAGAGCGGCTGCACCGATTTCGCTATTTTTTTTTTAATGTGGCACCTCCCATATAATTTATTTTTATTTTGGAATATCTTTCAGCAAGAAACGTAAAATTTTGTGTAGGTAACGATTTTTATTACATATGTGCGTTGTTTTACAAAAAAGTTCGAATTAGACATGTAGATGTGAAACCTCCCGTAAAGAAAAATGTTTATTTTGAGATATCTGAAAAAGTAATATAGTGAGAAGGGGGTCATTTTGTAGAGATTACTCTGTCGATAGCTATCGACTATAGTCAGTGTACTGATCTTGCCGGTTTGCCCACAGCGTATTACTGATGGTCTAGAAGGAGCAATAGACTATTCATTTTATAATGTCTAAAGTTGTCGTGGCACTTCCCATATAGTGTTTTCACACTGAAAGTTAAAACTTAGTTTTAACGTTAAAACCACAAACAGCTGATTTTGCTTTCACACTGCAAGTTTGTTAAATTCAGTTTTTAACTCACAGGCTGTCTAATAACTTTGCTCAAAATAAAATAAATCTGCCGAAATGCGTGTATTTGTTGTTGCGTTTTTATTACTTTTTAATAACACTAGTTGGACATACTGTTCAACTGTTTTTGTTTGTATGAAAAACTGAGATATTTCACAATGCGCTCTAAAATGGAAATTATTTTATATTTTGTAAATAAAATTTTTTAAAAATAAGGAACTTCTTATACAGAATAAAGAAGTACTTGGAAATATTGTAAATAATATAAAAATGCACAAATACATTATAAGATAAACCTTTTTTATAGGCAGAAGAATGTTAGTCATATTGTCTATTTTAACTTTCCACAGTCCAATTTAAAATATTTTCTTTGTTTTACTTCCAAAAAACTCTTTTTTCCATAATTTTTTGATTATTGTTGTGCTGCTGCATCCATTTTGATGTTGAAAATTTTTCAAGCGCCATCTATTGTTCTTCACTGGCATAAAATTATCAGCTGCTGTCTGTCATTTCAACTTGGCAGCACTAAATTTATTACAGCGAAAACAAGGTTGCATTTCATAAAACCAACTTAAAACCAATTCAAAAATGGTTTGAATTTGGTTTTAACAAAAACAATTTGTAGGGTAAAACCCTACAACGTAACGTTAAAACCAACTTTTATTAAAACCATGTCAGTGTGAAAACACTAATAGAGAAGCAACGTTTATTTCACGATTACTTGGAAGCCAAAATAGTAAAGAATTTTAAATGTTTTCGCAAAGATAATAATATAATAAAAAGGATTCAATAATGGAGCAAAAGTGTGTCACCTCCTAAATAAATTATATATTAATTTTTTAATATCTTGGTAGTTACAAATTTTGATGATTCTGCCGATGATAGAAAAATAGAGAAAATATTTACTTAAAAAAATATTTTGAAAACTAATGACTATTTATGTTAATAAATATTATACAAAATAGTGAAGTTTGAACCGCAAGCGTGGCACTTGTAATATAAAAAGCTTTTCTCAACACACACAGTGTTTCGGCTACTTAAACAATAACTACACTTAAAAATATATTTGGAATGAATTTTTTTGAGTGACATTTTCATAAAATAGAATAAGATATTGAAAATAACAAAACTCTAAGAAGCGGGTAAAACGGGACAGAAATTCGAAGCGGGATCGACCTATGCAAAGCGGGATGTCTGGTCAGCTTAGTTACGGCTCGATATATAAAATGCTGTACATATCGCTCATTTACTCAAAGAACGTCATAACTCAAAAAATGGAGTATTCTTGTTGGCATGTATTATACTAAACCAATAATAAATGCTGTCGTACAATAAGCGAAGCAAAATGGATGCATTGGTGTTCGTGTATATGAGTGTTAACAAGCAATGTCGCAAAGACTTCTTGTTCATAACAAACAATTTAAAGAAGTAGTGTTAATGCGGGTATGCTTGTTATTTTGCATATTATACGTTTGAGTGTGTGTGTGTGTAAGATGCAGATGGTAAGCTATTATGTGCTTTAGGGAGGTTTTTTTTAACAAGCGCACACAACTAATGTCAATGCATGTGTGCGTTTGTATGTGCGCAGAAAAATATAAGAGCATACACACAATTTATGTGTGTATGTATGCATGTACATGCATGACGTTTGTATACGAGCCCATGCGTAGGAAGAAGCAAGCATCACAAATTTTTCCGTCACGAAGTATTTTCTTTTTTACTCCTATACCTACAATAACTGAAACAAATTTCTTGCAAACAGTATTGTTTAGCATTTGTTTTAGAAGATTTTGCTAAAGTAAAGTATTTGAAAAATGTCGCATGTATTAAAAGTTCTTGTAAGTGGTCTTGTGCATGACTTTATTGTGTACTCAACTCTTGAGAGAAAAATAAAATTTTCTTTCTTCATTACGTTGTGTATAAATTTAAAACATAAAACGCGTTTTCTAGCAAACTGTTTTTTTTTTTTAGTTATGATGTTCTTTTAGTAAATGAGCGATATGTACTTGTTGTCTTCTGCTTAACTGAATAATTAATTTGTATTAGCTTAATTTCTTTTCCAATTTCCTGAACTATAATATTATTGTGAGTGTAATTTTATATGAATGGCACATAATGATGTGAGAAGACTATAAGCAGACGTCTATAGACGACGATAGATAGACAGACGGACAGAGAAACAGACATACCCATTGGATTGCACAAATATGTATGTAAGTGTACGTAACGTACGAGTAAATATTTTTCATATATCAAAATATATGTTTATAGGACGGACGTGCATAAGCAAACACAGATACTCGTAAATGTGTGTGTGTGTGTGTGTGTGTGTAGATTTTCAATATTTAAATCGTATGCAATGACACGACTACTTATTTCTTCTATTTAGAAATTGGGGGCTCAATTTGTAATCGTATGACAAGCAGGCAGTCAAGCAAGCAGCGTTTGCAATCATCCGTCAGTTTTTAATATTTTCCATTTGTTTTTCACTTTATTGTAATTTATTGGGCGAAAGGCATGCAAATTTCATTTAAAAAAATTTTTTGACATAATAAAAACACTACAAAGTCTCCTACAGCGCAATAAAGTGAAAGGTAATTAAAAAAAATTTATATTGCGTGAAATATGAGCATAAGCAGCAGCTTTGGCTCCACACAAGTTTGTAAGGCCAGTCAGTATGATTGCATATAAAATAAGAAAATTTTAGCTGAGAAAGTGTTTTATAATCGGAATGATTGTATAAGGCGTTAGCGATGGAAACCTTGGTTGTTTTTGTAATAGATTAAAGGAAACTAGTACTAGTCATAGAATGTCCCAAACAATACTTAATGATCAAAATATTATCCATCTCGTTCCAGTTATAAGGATTTGGAATCCTAATCCATTTACTGCTCTGTGTATAAAATGCGATGTTAGAAATTTTGGTCTGTGTCTCTGCTAATTAAATTCGAATTTATCTTCACACGCATCGAAATTATATCTATAGAAATAGCCACGCAGAAAGTTCAGTATTATTCGACACCCGAGAGTTATCTACATTTTTACTGACATTAAATATGCCGTTAGGACTTTACGAAATGAGTGTATCACATTCAAATCCATTTAAGAATAACGGCTGTCTATGGAAGCTATAGCGAGACATTTGTCAGTTTCCCTTAAATGGATTCCTGAATATTAGGGCACTGATGGCGATAACAGGTCGGATGCCCTTGCCGAAGCTACTTAAACGTTAGAAACAAATATGGAGATATACCAGAATTTCTCTAAGGAGGGGGGAGAAAATAAAATCGCATAATTTTCAAAAAGCTGCGAACGAATGCAGGGAAAAGATATCGGACAATTCTAACCCCCAAGGAATCCAAAGAAAACACGATTTGCGACTTACGATTAGCATTACTAGATTCTAAGCACGAAGCCTTACATCGGTACTATTCACCGAACAATCGAAGCACATAAAAGGGGGGGGAGAGGTGTATATAAGGCTTATACAGCCTTATAACAACTTTAGTAGAAGTTAACAAGGTAAAGGGAGAGAAAAGCTATCCAACATCTTCTCCGTCAGTGACGCAAGATTCGACGACTTAGGATCTATTTTGTTTGGTCAGAGAACAGCCCTGTTTCACTCATAGTGATATATACAGAAGTCATAATTTTGTGAAACAAATTGGTTAGCTGGAGAATAAAAACAGATAGGGGATGGGCAAATCACGGGCTTTGATATCGACCAAAATTTCCACACAATTAAAAAAAAGAAGAGAGGTGGGTGTCTTAGGAAACCAGGTTATAGGTATGTTGCTTAGCTATATAAAACAAGCTTAATTTGTTAAATAACAATGCAATAAATAAATAATAATATAATAATAAATAATAATAATAAAATTATAATCCCCCTCATTTTGAATGGCGTAGTCGACGTCACATTAACACGAGAGTAAAAATTGTCACTTGGCTACTCTTTGTCGACAACAATTGACTACTATTAACATGCTACATTAAATTGTTGCCGATAAAGAGCAGGCAAGTGACAATATTTACTGTCGTCTTAATGTGACGTCGAAGACGCCATTCGTAATAGGTGGGATTATATGATGATGTCAAATTCGCTACAAATATTCAAAACGTTTCCATTTATTTCCCATTATTTTCTTTTCTAGCGGCATACGATTAAATTAATGTATTGTTTGTGGTCGGTGGCGGCTGTGTTCTTTGGTTTGTGCTCATGTGCAAAAACAATAAAAAAACCAAATTGAGCAATCGTTCTCATTGTTTTTATTTCACTCACCTCAAAGAACAAAACAAAACAAAATCAATCAACTTGTTTCTTTTATTTTCGTACTCTGCTTTTAAGTAAAAAGAAATAAAAAAAATAATAATAATAATAATTTATAAGTGTAAAGCTAAGTCTAGACGATATGTTGAATCAGCATATTTATGATGAAAAATTTGTTACCAGTGCCAACATATCGTGTAGACACAAAGTGTTTTCAATATACGTGTGCTTAGCTACATATGAAGGGCATTTGTTAAGGTTGTCAACAAATATAAAGGGTGTTTTTTATTGAGATATAGAACTTTAAGTTGGCATCACTTTTTTAACTGGCGGCTATTTTGTCAGCTGTCAAGTGATTAATATTAAGTTTGGTTTGCCATTTGATCATAAACAGGTTGACAAAAGAACAACGCTTGCAAATCGTGCAAATTTATTTCGAAAATAATGGTTCAGTTCGCGAAGTTTACCGCAAGCTCCGTCCATTTTATGGTCGACATAATCGTCCATCAGAGCAATTAATTCGGTTAACCATGGATCGTTTTCGCACTACGTTTACTCTATGTGATAATACGCATCCGCAGAGACGTCGAACAGTGCGCACCGAAGAAACAATTGCCGCTGTAGCGCAAAGTGTTGAAGAGGACCCGAATGAATCGATTCGCCACCGTGCACAGCAATTGGAGCCGACTAACCGACTATTTTGTTCCCGAATTGGATGGCATGAATGTGGATGAGTTGTGGTTCCAACAAGACGGCGCTACATGCCACACAGCGCACGTCACAAGCGATTTATTGAAGGAAACATTCGATGAGCGCATAATTTCGCGGAATGGACCTGTCAATTGGCCACCAAGATCGTGTGATTTGACACCATTGGATTATTTTCTTTGGGGATATGTGAAGTCGCTCGTCTACGCCAACAAACCAGAAACGTTAGGGGACTTGGAAGCCAACATTCGTGGCGTTATTGCCAACATACGGCCCCATATGCTCGAAAAAGTGGTTGAAAATTGGACCTGTAGAATTGGCTTTATTCGAGCCAGCCGCGGCGGCCACATGCCCGAAATCATATTTAAACATTAATGGCATAAAATTATCCTTCCAATAAAGCCAAATTGATGGACATTAAAACGATTTTCTTGTGTTTTATTTCAATTCGAAGTTCTATACCTCTGAAAAAACACCCTATATGTTCAAGATTTTAGCATATCGTGTAGACAACATATTTTTACTTTGTAACAAATTTCCTATGTATGCTATCAGATATATGTTATTTGTTGAAAAGCCTATGTAAGCTTTTCAGCATACGGCAAATTTGATAGCATATAGAATTGATATTTTTACTCTGCTCATGTATGAGCAGTGCTGCCTGATTTGCCATTTTTAAAATAAAAATACCGTAAACATTAAAATAACGAAAATAGTTTAATAAAAGAAAAAAAAACATTGCATTATGGGAAAAATATACTGCAGAAATGTGAATTAAATTTCTTAAAAAATAATTTTAGGCGATTCTGAAGAAGACTATCACTCTTATTCCAGTTTCTTTCCAATTTTGCAACTTCTCACGAATTTTTGCAAACTTCGCAATAAAAGCAACTTTTTGCATGCTTTCAGCCTCCTAAAAGCTTTGGCGATTTTTAAAAAATAATAGAATTTGTCATCATCCCGTAGTTGGTAAGTTTTTGCGAATTTTCGTCAATTTTGCGATTTATATTGAATTTTTTTTTTCATTCCTTACAGTTTTGACGATTTTTGACCAATATTATGGCTTGTTTAAAGTTATGCAACTTCTCGCGTTTTTTTTTTTTTTTTTTTTTGCAAAAATTCGCGATATAAGCGACTTTTTACATGTCTTCAGCTTCTTGGCAGTTTTGACGATTTTAAAAAAGTATAAAATTTTGTTATCATACCGCTGTTAATAAATTTTTGCAAATTTACGTAATTTTCGCGATTTTTGCCGAATTTTTTTTACAGTTTTAGCGATTTTTAATCCATATTATGGCTTGTTCAAAATTTTGCCAATTTGCGCGACTTTTTGCAGTTCGCAATAAAAGCGGCTTTTTGCGTGGGTTTTAGCAGTTTTAATAATTTTGAAGAGTTTAAAACATTATTGGACTTTGTCATCCTGCTGTTGTAGCTTTTCGCCAATTTCCGTTATTCCGCAAATTTCTTTTTATTTATAATACATGTATAATTGCACTAATTTTTATTAACCAAAAATATAAATTTTTTGCACTGAAAGCGATAATTGATATACATACATAAAGTTATTGTAATTGTAAAATTTATTTTATATCTAAGCAAATGCTCACATGACTCAACATATATATCAGAATACAAAATTCAACATATCATGTAGACACAAAAATTTTATGGTAACTCATATGTTGTATTATCATTTGCTGACATATGTTGACTTTAAAAAATTTGGTAGTTTCAGCATACTGTGTAGACGCCTAACATATATATATATATATATTCTGACAGCAGGATTTGTTGTTATTTTAAAGCATATTAATGCAAGCATATATTTGCTGATTCAACATATCGTCTAGACTTAGCTTAATAGTGTCGATTATTTTTGTTGCGAAAACCACGTTCTATCTCCTGTATCGCGCAATAAATAGCATAGCTATAATTATTTGAAAATTTTTAGGATATCTAGTGCCGCAATTTGGCCCCAGATATTTAAGAAAAATTTTAAATGGTACAACAAACGGACCTAAGAATAGCAATTCAATCCTGAATCTTTGCATTAGCCTTAACGTAGGGCACTTGAATTAATTAATAGTTACCCTCAAGAAATTACAATTTCTGAAAAGAAAATGTCTACCAAAGAACCAGCGAATGAATGCGAGACAGTAGCAAGCAAACAGCAAATGTAAAATTATTTTCAGTTGCTGAGTCTGAGCAGAGGTGTGTGTGTAATCGTATGAGGCAGCAACAGCATCATCAACCATCAGCAATAACAACGACAGCGACATTTGTCTCATATGTTTTACCAGCAGTATTTGACATGTACTTGTCATTAAACCGTGTTTTCGTCTTTGTTATTTTTTTTACACTCAATAGACGATATTTTAAAATAATGTTGGTTTAATAATTTTGGTAGTTGTTGTTGCTGCTGCTGCTACAATATTTTAAAACTGTCAATGCTGCTGTTGCTCACATAATTTTCACAGAAAATTGCAAAAAATATGAAAGCAAAAAAATAAAAGAGGAGGGAGGAAAAGCATAAGAAAATAGCAACACCATCATAACATGACGCTTCGTTGGCAATTAATAAAAATTATTTTTTGTAATTTTCCTTGCTGGCTGTCGTTGTGTATTCAATATATTCTTTAGCAATCTACTTGTATGTCTGGCGGTGCTGAGGAATGCGGACATGCGTCTCATCGACAAGAACTTATGAAAAATCTGCAATTTTTATTCAATAACGCCTGTCTTTGTCATCAAAAATATAAAATATCTCATGATGATTGCACAGAGAAATACTTTCATATTTTGGCTTGCCTTTATGTATTGCAGTTGCTTTTTTACACTTTAATTGAATGTGATTCAATTTCAATTTTATTTTCTCATCATACGGCAGCATGTTGAAAATCATTTTCCGTTTCATATTTGCAAAATTTTGTAAGCAAAATGAATTCTTGTTGATATTTATGCATTTATGTAAAAATTAAATAATACCCCTTTTAGACACGCAAAGTTTACTTTGCAAAGTCTTAATTCAGCTGGGAGAAAGACAGAAAGAGTTAGTATTCCTCCCTCTGTCTACCATACAGCTGAATTAAGACTTTGAAAAGTAAACTTTGCGTGTCCAAAAGGGGTATAAGTAAATGTATGGTGGTTGTTGCATGACTAAAAAACGCTCAGCTTATTTTTTGCATACTCTATATATGACTATTTTACCAGCGTTGTCAACTTGGTGCGTTTCGCACTGTTTTGGGTGCTTTTTGAAATTTTTTGTGCGGAAAATTCCTTAGTTGGTGCGTGCTGCACTTTTTTTTAAATTGCGGTGCGTTTCTTAATTTTTGGTGGCACCAACGCAAATTTAACACAACAATGGGTTAAAAACCGAAAAATTCTTGTTTCGAAACTTACCAACTTCCTATGGTGTTAATTACCATATTAATACTAATGATGTTTACAAAATATCACAATTTGAAATGAAATCTGTTTTATGGCCCAATGATAACAATAATGATGAAAATAATAGCTTTATTTATTTGGAATAATTAATTTTTGGTCTCTTTTTAAAAAGTTTTAAACCGAATTTATAAAATTAATATACAAAAATGCATCATATTGTACAAATGAATGCCCTTAATTATGAAAGTTGTATAACGTCCCTTTCCACAATGTATGATTAAGACTTAACGTGAACTTTAACTGACAGTTCTTCATACAAAACTTGCCGTTAAAGTCCCTGTTAGCTTTTAATTGCATACTGTGAAAAGGGCCGTAAGTCTTATATTTCTTTGGTAGAGATATTTATTAGATTACATTTTATTACATTTAATTTAGAGTTGTTCTAGTCTCATCAAAATGTACTATATGGAATCAAAAATGGTTTGACCTAAACCATTTTCATATGTACACTATGTATGTACGAATTTGTTTAGTTTTTTTTTTTTTGTTGTGTTTTAATTATGTAAAAAATGTTATGTTAAAAATATTAGAATAAAATGATAAATAAAGAACTTTTATTAGTTTTGAATCCTTTCTATTAATAGTTAATCTCTTTAAAAAGTTATGTACAGAATTTATGAAATTAAAAAAAAAATTATTATCTATGTAATACAAATGAATATGAACAAATTTGCTAAGTTTTTTAGGTTTTATTTATTTTTTAACCCTGAACTGTAAAATCCTGCTTTAGTGTTAAATTTTTAATACAAAAAAAATAATGTACTTTTATGGCGCGTTTTTTCTCCATTTTGGTGCGATTTGAAATTGCAAAGTTGACAACGCTGATGCTGAGTACGATCTCAAACAATGAGCACAAGTATATCACCTAGAGCTACAGTGAATATATTTATACATACAAAATGTACCTATTGCTCAAAATGTTTTAGTCGAACCAAATGCTCAGGTTTCATGTATATATACATATATATATATATATATATATATATATATATATATATATAAATCAATACATAGCCTTAATTTTAATAACTGCGTATAATCTAAATTGCAGCTCAAACAATTCGTACGCTCATATATTTTCTTTCAAACAACTATGACTAAAGCCGATTATTTCGTTTATGCGAAAAACTAAAGTATGCTACAAGTAAAAGAAAAAGGTACAGGCGTATCAAACGCATTTACTCTTTCTCATACTGACTATGCTTAATACTTAGGCTATGAATATTTAATCGGACAAAAAAGAAATACGCATCATATTCGAGATATTTATTCATCATGTATGGAACATGTGTGAGTGTGTGTATCAGTTTGAAAACATGCTTTATGTGTGTCTGTAAATAAAATATCCCTGTATATACACACATGAAGCCGATTTATAGTTAGAGTATTTTTATACTCATAAGTATAACTGTAGCTCATACAGTCACATGCAGTTGTTTGTGCTGCCTAATTGAGAAAATGTGTTTAAACATAGTTGTTTAATGTTTACAATTTTACGTATTCGGTTTTAAATTAATGCGTATGTTTGCATGTGAACGTTTTTCTATATGCCTTGATGAGGAAACATTAACCTTCTCAGAACACAAAAGATGGAATATATCATTATCGAAATAAATTTTTATATTACACTAACTATTAACTACAATTATTTCCCATTATTATATCAAACAATGTTACATTGCTCTCAGATAATTGTAACCACAATCTTGTTGTACTCTGCGTGTGCCCACCCAGTAATTATTATTTGTGCCAGTAACTTAATATAACTATTTAATTGAATTCAAATAAAACTCAGTTTCAAACTAAATACAATCAATAGTTTTGCTAAACTGACCAAAAGAGTTAACAACTTTTCTATCTCTTAAATCAGCAATATTATGGAATGATTTTAATCTATGTATGTACGAGTTTGTTTAGTTTTTTTTTTTTGTTGTTTTTTAATTATGTACATACATATATTGTAAAAGGCTGTTTATTTTTATTGTTATTTTTTTAATATGGATATATTAAACTTCTGATAAAAAAGATTTAAAAATATTTGAATAAAATGATAAATAAAGAACTTTTATTAGTTTTGAATCCTTTCTATTAATCGTTGATCTCTTTAAAAAGTTTTGTACAGAATTTATGAAATTAAAAAAAAAATTATTATCTATGTAATACAAATGAATATGATCAAATTTGCTAAGTTTTTTTAGGTTTTATTTATTTTTTAACCCTGAACTGTAAAATCCTGTTTTAGTGTTAAATTTTTAATACAAAAAATAATGTACTTTTATGCAAAATGAATTCAATAAACATTTTAAACTAAAAAAATAAATTCTAAGATTGGTGCGTTTTTTTTGTAAATGGCGCGTTTTTTTCTCCATTTTGGTGCGTTTTGAAATTTCAAAGTTGACAACACTGTTTTTTACCCTATATCAAGGATAACCACTGCTGTTATAGGTACATTCTACATAATCTTTTGTTCAATCAAAAAATCTCTTGTTCAGTCAAGTATTTCCCTCTTTATGCTGCGGGCAGGCAACGAAGCCAACCAGGGCCCTATTCCACAAAAAACTTATCAACTCTTCACTTTGCACTTATCAAACTGCATTTTTTGGCAAAGTGATAAATGTTTCTGTTCCACAATGTTCTTTGCAAATTTCACTTTGCACTGAGTATATTTTTGCAAAGACTTTGCTCTCTTTGTTAATTTCTTGCACTCTTTGTAAAGTAATTGCGCTCTTTGCAAAGTCTTTGCGTTCTGCTGCAAAGTGAGTGTGCAAAGTGTTCCTGAACAGCAGCGTGACCATTTTAGCATTTTTGCAGCTAAATTTAGCATTTTTTTTTGTTGATTTAGCTGCAAAATTTTCGATTTAGCAGTTAGCATTTTCGTTAGCATTTTTCAATTTTTATTTAGCATTTTCTAGCATTTTTTCATATTAATCTACATAACTTTTAACAATATCCCTTATACGTAAAAGAGGCTGACTTCCAAAACGTCAACTGCCTTCCAACAAAGTGTAGTGTTTCATAACACTGCAGAACAAAACATTGACAATGCATACCCTTTCAAAACGTCGTTGACAAGTATTTAGAACACCGCAAACAATCAATCAGCGCATCGGTTTCAAAGTTGGTGCTCATGGTTACAATGTTTCGCAACTTTGGATCTGTGCACGTTATAAATACCGTATCCTAAGACTTTACAAACTTTGTACTTTTTACGTAAAAATTTAATAGGCGAAAGCTTTAGAATATTTTACAAAAACCAATTTTTAAACGTTGTTTATAAACGAAACGTAAGTGAGAAACGAATTCTTCTCGAAGAACCGTCCATGGATTAATATTTTTGATTTGCTTTAAATACTTTATGTATAGTGACAAACTAGTATTTACTTAGCATAACCCAGCAAAAATTATTACTTTCCCGAAGCATATTTGTGAGGGATACAATGTTACAGAATCACTTGATGTTGCGCATGAATAAGGAATTTTTTTGTTCGAGATGAGCCAGCTAGAATCAACACATTTAGCTTAATAAAGTGCTTCAAAGAAGTAATACTCAGATGCAAAAATTACTGGCTTGCAAAATTTTTTGTGATAACTTTCTATTTTGCTAGAGAGTCCGCCTTACGTTAGTGCTTGTTGTTGTTATTGCTTCCAAATCACTATTTTTTCTGGGAAGTGACGAAATTTAAATAAGTTAAATTTTCTAGCAGTCTAGAAAACGTTTTTAAGCAGGGAAACTTTGCAAAGACAGAAATCTTTATTGTGCTCCGCAGTTTCAGGAAATACCTTGGTGGAGAAAGGCCGGCAGTCTAAAAAACATTATTATTATACACGAGTTCCTCCATAAAACTTGTCATGTACTTTTTACCCACTATTAAATCCTAGCGTGATTTTTAATGTAATAGTATTATGGGCCAAAAATCGTTAAGCGTATGTTTCATTTTGCCACTTATGCTAACTTCATGCCAGTTTTTCATTATACATAATGCAGTTTAGGTTCAAGAAATAATTTGTAATTAAAAAAAAATCTGTTTCATTCAAAGGAAATAAATACATTTTATTTAATATTAGTAAGGCGATGTAAGCAGAAATTACAAAAATAACAACTTTAAAAGAAACAATTGGATTAAAAAAAGTAAATATTAAGTTTTAGCAGTATGTTTTAGCACTTTAATAATTTTTTAGCATATTTTAGCTTTATTTTGAAGTCAATTTAGCCGCAAAAATTTTTAGGATCTGGTCACACTGCTGAACAGCGTTGCCGTTTTGGTTACTTGTAACCAAAATTGGTTACTTTTTTTCCAATGTGTACTTGTGTACTTTTTTCCATTTTGGTTACTTTTTTTCAACACAAAAATAACCATTTTTATGCATATATGTACATATGTGGTATGTTAAATTTGCACATAACTAATTATCTTGATAAAAGATCACAATTTAAGCGTTTTTACTACGTTGTAAAGACAACACTGGATAATCAACATAGCTTTTAAAAAAAATACATGTCTGTCTCTGGTTCATTCATGGTTGCAAAATCTTTAAACGTCAAACACTATGTAAAAAGTTAAAAGCGAATTTTTTTATTTGAGAGCGTAACAAGCAGGGAACGAAGCCGACCGATCTGTGAGTCGGCTAACACCCGCCGCTGGCAAAATTTCTAAATTAGAAGTAAGTGATGATATGGACATAGTTGAATTTTGGGACGCAGTTTCAAAACATACAAATGGATTGAACGAAAAATGTTTTTATGATTTAATTAATTTAACGTAAAATTTAATGTCACTGCCACACAGTTCGGCTGCTGCTTAATACTTCATCTATACAGTCTTATGTTTTGATAACGAATGTAATTAAATTACATATTCTTTGTTGTTACTAAAAATATTTTGGTTTGGAATTTCTAATAAATAAAATAGATGCACAGTTGAATAAAGATGCTTGTTTTGTAAAGATTTTTGTTTGAGGGTTTTAAATTTGTTATGTTTGTATATTGTGATTCTCAATATAGTATTAAGAGTCTTACTAGTTATAAACATACGGAGTTTGTTAACTAAATTCAAAAATTTTTTGGGTTGAAGTCTACTGACGAGTTCTACAAGCGGGAATAAAATGCATATAGACAATTGCTTAACCATAAAAACAAGCCAATTTTTGAAATTTCTAATAATTCACCTGAAGTATTTTTTTACAAAATTGATTTTATTGATTGTTAATTATAATAAGATATACTTTTAAAACTTGTTTTTTTCCACTTTTATGTATGTATGTATATATAGTTTATTAACTTAATGTAGTTAATATAACACATGTGATATTTTTTTGCTTGAATTATTGAATTTGTTTAATATTGTTATTAACTACATTAAGTTAATAAACTATATATACATACATACATACATACGAGAAGTACAAATTTAAATGTAATGGTCCATTTATATTATACCATTTCATATATTAATATATGTATGTATATTTTTCAACTGAAGTACAAATAAAACAGTATTTTAAATACATAAAAATTTTGGTTACTTTTTAGGGTTCCGTACACCAAAGGTAGAAATGTGCACGTAAGTGTTTTCTGACTCACGACACGCACGCTCACGCTGAAAAATATTTTACTCACGCACTTTCACGCACGAATGATTTTGAACATTTTCACGATCACGCACGCTCACGAACAAAATATTTTTAATCACGCACGAGTGGTTTACAACTTATCACGATCACGCACGAAAAAGTATATTTATAATATAATTTGCATGTTTTTGGGTTGAAAAATAGGTTCTTACATATGCATATGTACATACATATCTATGTATATATGTATGCTCGTGTTTTTTTTTAAATTTACAATGTAAATTAAAATAAAGCAAAGTTAATTTAATATCATTTTAAATATTCATGTTCGCGGATATCATTTTAAATATTCGAATTCGAATTCTCGTATATCAAAAATTGACATTCCGCACTTGCATGTATGTATACATACATAATATAAATGTGAAGGTAAGTTGATCAATTAAATAAATGATAATCAAATAAATGAGAAAAGCATGTTAAATGAGAAAACATACAAATTACTAAAATTTTTCTGTTACGTAAAATTTTCAAAGACTCCCCCCACCTCCACCATAATAAATCATAACAAAACTCGAACCCCACCCCTCTCCCCACCCCTTCAGCGTTACATAATATGTGGACGGGCCCTAAAGCAAAAAACATTTTCTGCGGTACAATTCGTCAGTAGTATTGTTAACAAAGGCACTGTTGAATCAGTAGTGTTTATCAGTGATACTTCCTACAGGGTATCTAAGAAACATACATACCGTTAACTTAATATGAAAAGGCCCTAACTCATGTTTTTCATAGTTTACAAGAGGAGGAAAAAACTAAATAATAAATTCAGTAAAGTGCGACTCTGACTCGCGCACGAAGGGATCCGTACGAACACTAGATATGTCATTTAATACAAACTTCATCCTATATAATATACAGTTGTGGCATTTTCTTTTCGCTGTTTTTGTTTTGGCGGTTTTTGCGTTTTTGGCGATTTTTTTATTTTTGGCGATTTTTTTTCATTTTTGCCATTTTTTTTTATTTACAATTTTTTTCAAGTTTTGGCGACATTTTCGCGTTTTGGCGATTTTTTTCGATTTTTGGCGTTTTTTCATTTTGGAGTTTTTTTTTCATTTAGGCGATTTTTTCGAATTTGGCGATTTATTTTAGTGTTAGAAATTTTTTTTAATTTTGGCGATTTTTTTCGTTTTTGGCGATTTTTTTTTAATTTTTGGCGATTTTTTTTAATTTTTGGCGATTTTTTTTTTTGGTTTGGCGATTTTATAATTTTCGGTTTTTTAGTTTTACCGCTTTTGAAAATTTCAATTGTTTTTAATATTTGTTACAATCCTTTTTTTTATCAACATATACATATTTATTTAAAAAAAATGTTCACAGACTTTTACTTATGTGCTCAAAAATCAAAGTTTTACCCCCTGTTTGTGTAACACGTTTGAGTTAAAAATATTGGCGTTTTTGTATTAGACTAAAGGAAATTTGTACAACTTTTCTTTAATCTATTACAGAAACGCTAAGATTTTTAACTCAAACGTCTTACACAAACAGGGGGTTAATGTTTAAAACAAATTGTTCAGAGAAACTACCGAAATGTCTTAACGAATTCGGTACGACAAGTCTGACTTCAGAAAAAGTCGAAACATTTTGTTTGGGGGTATTCATTATGTTTGTAAGCTCATACTACTATACATATTACTATACATACATATATGCATTTATTATTATAAAATAATTTATTTCAAATGATTGAATACATTTACATATGTACCTTTGCAGGAATGTTATCTCGTGAGAGCGTGAGAATTCGTGCGTGATTATTAAAAAAAGCTCACGCACGATCACGCACGAGTAAATTTTTTTCAGTCACGCTCACGCACTCACGCGTGATTAGTTATAATATTTGATCACGAATCACGTGAATCACGTGAATCACGCGTGACTAACGCGTGACACGATAAAATCACGACATTTGCACATCTCTAACCAAAGGTGAAAAGGAACCCTATTGTTTTCACTACGATGTCCGTCTGTCAGTCACACGGTATTTTCTCAGGAACCGTAAGAGCTAAGGACCTGAAATTTGGACACAGTATGTAGAACCTTGGCCGCTACAACAACAAATACATGAGAATTAAAAATTAAAGGGTGTTCCAAAACGAGCAACGAAAAATGTTAAAATCCCATGTAATATACATACAATTGTATGAACATATGTATATTGAAACTTGAAATTTGTAAAATTAGTGTATTTTTATACAGACTACAACAATTAACACTAAAATTTAAAAAAATTTAAATTAAAGGGTGGTCAATCAGTTAATGCAATTTTGACTATGTAATTTTGACAATTTGCTAAGAAACCGTAAGAGGCAAACACTTGAAATTTTCAAAAACGGTAAAACTAAAAAAACGAAAATTATAAAATCGCCAAACCAAAAAAAAAAATATCGCCAAAAATTAAAAAAAAAAATCGCCAAAACGAAAAAATCGCCAAAATTTAAAAAAAATTTCTAACACTAAAATAAATCGCCAAATTCGAAAAAATCGCCAAAATGAAAAAAAACGCCAAAATAAAAAAAACGCCAAAAACCGAAAAAAATCGCCAAAACAAGAAAATAAAGTGTCGAAATTAAAAAGAGCGCCAAAACTTAAAAAAAAATGCCAAAACCGAAAAAACGCAAAAAACGCCAAAACAAAAAAACCGCAAAGACCCCAAAAGCGAAAAAATGCCAAAACTATATATTATATAGGATGAAGTTTGTATTAAATTACATATCTAGTGTTCATACAGAATCCTTCGTGCGCGAGTCAGAGTCGCACTGAATTTATTTAATTTCGTTATTAATTACTTAATTTTGTGGATTGAAAACTTTTTACTTCTAAGAATTCACAATTTTCTTGCATAAAATACATAAAATTCAACCCTGAGCTGATGAATTATTATTGTTTTTTGAAAATTTTCATAAGCTCCATCATACAATTATTTATAATTTTGTGCAAAATTGTTGCAACCTTATTTATAAAAAACTTTATAAAGGGTTTTTAAAAAAAATATTTCCATACAAAATTAAGATTAACAATTTATATAAATAAGGCCTTGAGTTTTTATGGGTTTTATTTGTCATATAATACACAAAACCCATAAAATTGATCAAACTATGGGTAAATATAATTATTGACATGGAGATTAGTTATCAACAATCCTTGTAAACGAGTAAAAATTTATGATTTTTCCTTCCTTTTTGCTATTTTTGCTGGCAAATGATTAACCCCATATTTATGGATTATTTTTGCAATTAATTTTCAATTCCAGAGTTTATTAATGTTTATCTCATTTTTATTAATTAATGTTAGAATCAGTTAAAAAAATCGAAACAAATGCAGTTTAGCGAAGCTATTCCAAACAAGATAAAAAGTAGCATATGTAGATATGTGATATAAAACTATAAAATAAAATGATATACAAAATATATTGGCGGCGATTAATAAACCTCTTTCCATAGGAACCTGCGAAAAATCTTCAAGAAATTCAAATAGCTGATCTGATTGAGAATTTAAAAATTAGAATCGACCATATGGGGTAAAAGTCCTTAAAGTCGGCATGCACCAGTAATCGGCACTTTTAAATAAAAATGCAAATAAATAAGAATAGCGGCCATTAAATGTATAAGTAAGATGTGATTTTCATTAGAAATATACTCACTTATCTCTAAAGATTGAGTAAATTTGAATGAGATGAGTTGATTGGTATATTTTTGGCCTCTTTCCGTGACTGTTTTTAAAGAGGGTGATTATGCCTGTTTTTTAAGAAATTTTTTAGTGGTGAGCCCAACTTAAACAAGTGAGTATTCACATTAAGGGCTAATAAATCAGTTCAAGTTAATCTCTGTTTTTGGTTTAAAATGTGTTTAAACCAGCAAACATATATAGGGTGTTTTTTTTCAGAGGTATAGAACTTCGAATTGAAATAAAACACAAGAAAATCGTTTTAATGTCCATCAATTTGGCTTTATTGGAAGGATAATTTTATGCCATTAATGTTTAAATATGATTTCGGGCATGTGGCCACCGCGGCTGGCTCGAATAAAGCCAATTCTACAGGTCCAATTTTCAACCACTTTTTCGAGCATATGGGGCCGTAAGTTGGCAATAACGCCACGAATGTTGGCTTCCAAGTCCCCTAACGTCTCTGGTTTGTTGGCGTAGACGAGCGACTTCACATATCCCCAAAGAAAATAATCCAATGGTGTCAAATCACACGATCTTGGTGGCCAATTGACAGGTCCATTCCGCGAAATTATGCGCTCATCGAATGTTTCCTTCAATAAATCGATTGTGACGTGCGCTGTGTGGCATGTAGCGCAGTCTTGTTGGAACCACAACTCATCCACATTAATGCCATCCAATTCGGGAACAAAATAGTCGGTTAGTCGGCTCCAATTGCTGTGCACGGTGGCGAATCGATTCATTCGGGTCCTCTTCAACACTTCGCTCTACAGCGGCAATTGTTTCTTCGGTGCGCACTGTTCGACGTCTCTGCGGATGCGTATTATCACATAGAGTAAACGTAGTGCGAAAACGATCCATGGTTAACCGAATTAATTGCTCTGATGGACGATTACGTCGACCATAAAATGGACGGAGCTTGCGGTAAACTTCGCGAACTGAACCATTATTTTCGAAATAAATTTGCACGATTTGCAAGCGTTGTTCTTTTGTCAACCTGTTCATGATGAAATGGCAAACCAAACTAAATATTAATCACTTAACAGCTGACAAAATGGCCGCCAGTTAAAAAAGTGATGGCAACTTAAAGTTCTATACCTCAATAAAAAACACGCTTTAAATCAATGCAGTATTTAAACCATCTGTAAACGCATAAAATTGGGCGTTTAAACTACCAATACAGGCCATATGATTTTATTACTTACAGACCATATGTTTTGCATTTAAAAAGCATTCAACTTTTTTCCAAGCTTCTACTTTTTCTTCAGATTCGATTCGATTTGTTCTCTTACACTCTATTTGTTCTTTTATACTATTCTACTTCGCCAAGAATATATATAATTTCTTTCTCAGTAAAATTTTAATGCTTTTAATTAAATGTTATTAAAGTTTTTGCCTTTTTGATTGTACAAAGAACTGATAGCCTGCTGCAAAACAGTTGTTTTTTGTCATTTGTTCTAGTGCTGTCACAGTATTAGTTTTTAAACTACACATGAGGTATGGTTCGTTCACTGATTTACTCCTGTTGAGTTTAAACCACATATGAATTAAAGTTTAGTTGAACTAAACCACCGTTTAAACTTTAACTGATTTATTAGCCCTAAATGAAGTAATTTCTTAAAAGTGACGGTTTCTATGGATTCAAATCAACTAAAATATTGATATTGATGTGAAAATTTTAATAAAATATATTTATTTTGCTTATTTTAATGGGTGACGACATTAGGAACAAAATTTTTCATGATTTCCAATTGTCGGCAGGGGTGTGCCGACTATAGGAAAGGTAGTATTTTCTAATATTAAGCTCAAAAATTGCAAAATAGTATAGTAATCATCTCTCTTGCCACTGCTATTAAAAAAAACTTAATTTAAATTCAGTTTACCCAGTAGTCGGCATAGTAATATGTATGGAGTATACATACTACATACTATATACCACGCATACAGTTTCCTAAGGCCGGTATGAACTTTTATTATTAGTTTATTGAACTGAAGATCCTAGAAAGGTTGCAATTTTGTAATTCAGAAGAGATAATTACTTCACGAAATAACAGAAAATTGTATGATTGTAAATAAATATGACTGACCACTTTGAACTTTCAGTGACATTGTACAGAACGAACTAAGGTAGCGAAGGAAATGTGCTTAATCGTAGGGTTGAATATCAATCGGAAAAGGAGTTCATTGTTTCCTTCACTAGAAGGATGACACTCCTACTATGGCACACCATTCCAGTAGATAGCGTGCTTTTAGAAAGCTCATCTGAGGTCAGGTACCTGGAAGGGACTCAAAGGTTTTATAGAGATAGCATTTAAGGAGCGATTATCTACGAGGCAATAAAATCACTAAAAGTGAGTATATCTATGCAGGAAAATCAGAGAGTTGCACACGCAAAACCTTAAGATGAATATTCACCATGATAGTGAGACTTATCATCACTTATAGCGCTGCTGCTTGGTTAGAAAGGGTCCGGAGATCAGTTTGAGAATTACTGAGGCTAGCATGCCTATATATATAGCAGCGGTTATGAAGACGTGTCTTACGGCAGCCAATGGGAGGAATCATTCCTGAAAAGACACTGATCGTGAACTTCTATTATCTTTTTATCAGAAGTTTATGCCATGGAGCAAGAAACATTGCGACCAGCTGCCATTAAACCATAGTTGCTCAAAGTGGCGCCAGAGTGCGGAACCTTAAAGCACTTAGTGAATGGTCGAATAGGATAAAATCCGAGAAGATTATCTATGGAGATCAAAAATACTAGGGAACACCTCTGGGTCAATCTCATTGGATCGAGACTTGGAAAGCTAATGATTATAACGCATAACAAAAATCGTTTCAATGCTTTCATGTGAGTATTATGCACACAATGGCAAGCCTATTACGTGCACAAAATGCACATAAATAGGCTTGCCATTGGAAATAACACTTTGGGCATATTCTGTGGTTATGATGATTAAATTTTAGAGTATATTCTAAAGTACTGTGGAGGTTTATCCCCCGAGATTCTTCAGGGGAACAGGAATAGACCTCGTAAGCGATACTCGTGCAATAGATCTATTCGTTAGCAGAGAAAAATAACTATGCACCAATATTCTGCCGAATCCTGAAAAACCACTCTAAGATATAATAGAAGGCACCATTTCTATATTGGGTGCCAGTAAGAAGCATAGAAATGTTAATAATTGTTATTCTATGTAAAAATTTGCTTGAATTACTATAAAATGTCACACTTTCTTTAGCAAAATTTGCATGCCGACTATAGGGTCCTCAATGGCCGAACTTAGGAACATGGATGCCGACTACTGGCGAAAATTATGAGTTTTAGAAAATGTGAACATTTCTTAAATTTATATACATTGTTTTGGGAAACAGTTAAATGAACATAAAACAATACTTGTAACAGAATTACAATAAGCACGTATCATCGCAATATCATTTTCACATAAAAAATTGCACAAGATTCGAAATGAAAAAAAAGTTAAGTGGCCGACTATTGGTGCTCTTACCCTGTATTTTCTTTCTTAGTTTTCAATACAGTAAGCGATAAAAACTTCTTGTCGATATCGTGCGCCAGGCCCTTAATTTTACGTCAAATCGGTATTCCCGTAGATAGTATTGCCATTTATCGATGACTGTCAGCATATGTTTGGTATTCTGAAAGAAACATTGATGTTGATGTTGCCGTTCATTTTGTCGTCAGTGTTTTTGATGTCGTGTTCTGTTGTGTGCATGCCTCAACGAATTTGAAAAATAATTTAAATGGTAAAAAAGTGAAATATAAGTAATACCAAAGTAGATATAAAAATGTACATATTTATTTGAAAACAATTCTTTAAAAAAGTGAAAAATATAATATGGACAAAATTAAAATTACCAACCCCAACCAATTTGAAAAGCTTGTGGAAGAGTTGGAAAAGTCCTTCTTTTGCTAGAGGATTCCTCAGGGGTAGTGTTCCTAATAATTCCAAGGTGCAGTGAGAAAGTGAGACTGCACTAAATTCCCTCGGTCCACCAATTAGAACTAGTGGTGGATGGCAAAATGTAAGGTAAAGAGTGTGTTGGGAAAGTAAACTGAGGTTTAAATTAAAAAAAAGGTTGCAAACAACAACAGCAAAGCAACTGAAGGCGGGGTATATAAACAATTAGCACTGAGTACCTTTGGAGGAAGCTCCAAGCTTCAAAAAACGTTGATCTGATCCCTTTTGTTTCAAAAGTTAGGCTCTATTGTATCCAATACATTCCTAAATGATGTTTTGTTCAGCCGAAAATATTTGTAAGGTATTAAAAGGATGAACATTATCCATTATTTTCCAAAAACATGAGAGAACTTATCACTTACTTTTCCTTGGGTAACTGGCAAATGCATGACTTTTGTCTGAGAAATTTTATTTTCACTATTAATTTTTTTTTATCGTCTCAATAGGAAAGAAAAACATTTTATTTTAATTTATTTACAAAGCTTTTACTTATTCAAAAATACTTTTACCAAAAATAGTAAACAAAATGAACCAGCTGACTCAAATATTGGATATGTGTATTGCATATATTTATCGATAAACAGGCAACGTCGTTATAACACTGTTAGGGAATACAAAGTTAGCATTGATGTTGTGTTATATTGATGTTGTTTCAAAATTGATGACAATGTTGCCGACGCCAAATAGAATAAGGGTGAATGAAAATGGTTATAGAGATGTAATGTAACGTAACCTAATTTTCATATAAAAATGTCGATAGCTGTTTTCTACGTTACAGTTACATTACATTACAGTCGGCTAACTGAGCCTTAAATTAGTGTCCGTGTTATTTTTGCTTCACATACATTCGTACTTACTTGCATTATATATTTTGTAGAATTAAGATACATACACATTTTGTTTACCCGATCCCGATTACCGAATGATTGCACTCGCGCGAAAAATAAAATTTACTCACCACGACACGTCATAAAAAACCTCATCTCACTCAAGCAATAACTCAAAGCAATGACCACTCAACATGTAACAACAAAAACATGCATTTTTTATACATACTTATAGAAAACAAATTGCAAATAAATACCTACATACATACGTACATATGTACATACATATGTATCTACAAATTTATTTATTTCATTGATGCTGGTTCTTTTAACAAAAAAGGAGTCTAGAAAATTAGTAATTTTTCCTTATGAATCCCAGATGAATTCGAGGAAATTTCTGTATACTCTGCACCTGAATACATACATACATATATATATATATGTATGTAGGTATTCCATCATTTTAATTTATTATTAGGCAACCTGATATTATCTACATATGTATGTATATATTTACTTATGTAAATGAATATATAGATATGTATGTATGTATGTATGTATATAAATATTTACATACATACATATATGAATATGTATGTAAAAAGCTCATTACAAAAATTGAGTGTGCTTGTATGTACATAAATTGCCTGAATAAATGTACAAACATACATACCTACATATATGTATGTATGGAAATGTACACACATGCATATACATACACATATGTATGTAGGTATGTACTTAAGAATACCTTTTTCACTTTCATTATTAAACACTTGTCTAAATAAAACATTTTGGTTGACGGAGCTCTACGCGTAATTACTTTTTTATGAAACGACAGAGCGGACGATCAAAAGAAAACTGAAGCTACTAATATAAAAGTCAAGTTCAGCAATTAATTATAAATTGTATGCATGTGTGTAAGTTCTTCTCTATTTGCTTATTCTTAGCGCGCCAAGAAGAGTATGTGGTACATAGAAAGAAGTTCTCAAGTGAACAAATATCTAACTAACTCAACATGCATATGCAAGTTTGTATGTATATATATATATACAAACTTATAAGGCTCATGCAGATAGGAACAAATGTCCAAAATTTGGACTCCAAATGCATGTATGTATGTATGTATATTTGTATGTTTATTTACTTATGTACGTATGTAGATGTTTATGCTAAATACAAATTAATTTATACAAAATAAAGGAATATGTTTCGTAAACATTGTTTAGATACATGTATAAATACACTGGTTCGCCCAACTGACCAGCATACAAGTATTGTATTTGCCACAGCGTTGCCGATTTCTACGTAATTACCAAAATATGAGACAGAAAATTTTTTTCTTGAACTATTTTTAGATCATGGAATTTTTGTGTTCAAGAAGTAAATTTTTTAATCATTTAAAAAGAATTTTATTCAGTAAATGTACTAATAAACATTTGTACCTACCTATGTATATAATGTTTTTAAGTTCTTTTTTTTGGCAACACATAAAATAAAAACACATTGAATTAATGGGCTTGAAGTCCAACATAGGTGAGCGGACGGTGCACTCCCTAAAGCACAATTTATCGTTATGAAATTCTTTTGTATTTTTTTACATAAAACTGAATCGATTTGGAGGGAGAGAATATAAGAAATCACAAAAAAAAAATAACGGCCACACTAATGTACATACATAAATATGTTATAAGGTTGTTATCCGTCCGCTTTTTCCCGGACACTGTCCTCTTTTTGGGATCTCGGTCCTCGGACAAAATTAGCATGCGGGAGATTCCTACTTCTTAAGAACAGTTTTCATAATTAAATTGCTTGACAAATGGTATTTATTAAAAGTCAAGGTAAAAATAAAAATAATTAATACGGGATGTTCAACTTATCTTATAAATACCAGTGCTCATGAGGGTTAAGACTTATAATTATTTATATTTATGTATTTAAAATATCGATGGAATTGAGTAAAAAGGGTCAAAATAATATAGCACACCTTTAAACAAGAGTTCAAAATCTTTATTTTATTATTATTATTGTATATTTAAACCAAACAATGAAAGTTTATTTTAGATCGAAAGACCTACCGTTTGGTATGTAATGGGTTGATTTTTTAATGATTTTGGGTTCTCAGTTGACGAAGAATTTCTTTTTAACAAATTTTTGTACTATAAACCTTTTTTGATAAGTATAAACGATACAAATATAAATTTAAAATATGTTTCCAACATTTTAAACGATATTTGATCGATATTTGTGCCTTTATGGTTGTAAATATTCTCGAATGTGTATATATGTATGTATGTACTTGTGCATATATTTAGGTACAATTTAATATAAACATATGGATAGTGTTACGTAAAAAGATTCAATATTCTGCATTAAACACATTCACCACAGCAAGCTACCGACTACCAAATGTCAAGGATAGAATACACATGTTTATATGAGAATAATTCCTTTGAAGCCAGCAAGGCAACATGGCGACAGGTTGTTGTCTATGCTGATTTTGCCCTTGTAGTCAGTGTGACCAGATTTTAAAATAAAGTTAAGCTAAATCACGTTTCAGAAAGAGCTAAAATAAGCTAAAAATAAACATCTTAATAAAGCTAAACATTTTTCGGCTTCTTCCACGTTGCAATAGTTTCTTATTGCTAAAATAACGTTAAATATATACATACAAAAACATATTTTTCTATTATTTGAAATAAAAAATATTGAATAATTTTTAATTAAATTATTTATTCATTATTATATTTGAGTTTAAAAAAAAATAACACAAAAACTTTCCAAAAATTTAAAAACATTTATACTAAAATACGAAACCTTTTTTTAAATTAATTATTATTTTTATTATTATTTATATTATATTATATTATTATATTATATTATTATATTATATTATTTATTATTATTATTATTAACAGAAAGCCTATTTTCTAATTTTTGTTTTAAGTAAATTCATGGCGCTGAATACAAGTTCAACTCAACTCAAGGAAAATCTTTAAAAGTCTTATAGGCAATATTAATTTAACTTTTCACATTGTAACTCCAAAATTGCAATCAATGTCACTTATTTTTAAATTTGTCATTTCTCTTATAAATGCGCAATTTGCATTTTGTATTTTTAAATTATTTTTCAATGAAAAAATTGTATACTTTATATAATTTTTTAACAAATTACAGTTTTTAACCTTCTTTCGTCCAAAAAAAGGGTGTTATAAGTTTGTAGTGTGTGTCTGTACATTTGTGCATCTGTACGAGTCCACGTACAGAACAAAGTGCTGCATCGATTTTGAATTAGTTTATGTTTTGTTCGCAAGGTGATTTGACCAAGAGTGTTCTTAGCTTTGTTTGAAGAAAATCTGTCCAGATGTTCAAAAGATATCACATCTTTTCTAGATATATTTAGTTGAATCTGTGTGTCTTTGACGCCGTAGATCATAAAGGGCTACACCGATTTTAATTTTGTTTTTGTAGTTGATTTCGCCTAAAATTTAAGAAAATCGGTTCAGCCATTTAGTTAGTACGCTTGGGGGTTCTTAAAATTTTTAATTTTTGTCATTACAACTTTTTTATGTCTTTAAAATATTTTTTAAGAGCATGCAATTTAGATTAAAAAACGGCTAAAAAAGCTAAATAACTTTTTAAAAAAAAGCTAAAAAATAAGCTAAAAGCTAAATAGAAATTTTGCAGCTAAATCCCAAAAAAAAAAATAAGCTAAATTTAGCTCAAAATAAGCTAATATGGTCACGCTGGTTGTAGTCCAATTAAACTAATTTCTATATTTGTGATTTGAACGGGCTAAAGTTCGTATCGCTTTTTAAGCCAAATTACATGTGATAATTATTAATGAACAAATAACACCAAAGTCTGTTGTAAATATTCTGACTAACAACACATAATTGAACGGAACAGCCAGCCGTTTTCGAAGGCCACTAAACCTTCATCATCAGCGTTCTTTTGTGTTTGGTCCACAAATATAGAAACAAATGGAGTTCGAATAATAATTAAAATTAACTAAAAATTAATAGCCATGGGCCTGTGGCAAAAATTAAATAAAAATATACTTAATAGTAACAAACCAAAAAAGTTTGTCTTAAGTAGAACAAAAAATAAGCAAATTAAGTAACATGTGTATAATTAGTAAAAAGAACAAAACAACAATGGTAAGACTGTTGTAAATATAGTGATGGTAAAATTGAGCTTACAATACAAAAAAGCTTTCAGCAAATTGAAATACGATGAATCAAATCAATTCACATATTCCATTTGCAATAAAATGCTAAGTATATAAAGCAGAAATCTACGTCAACTGACACCACACACAGTGGACCAAACACAAAAGAACGCTGATGATGAAGGTTTAGTGGCCTTCGAAAACGGCTGGCTGTTCCGTTCAACTATGTGTTGTTAGTCAGAGTATTTAGAACAGACTTTGGTGTTATTTGTTCATTAATAATTATCACATGTAATTTGGCTTAAAAAGCGATACGAACTTTAGCCCGTTCAAATCACAAATATAGAAACAAATGGAGTTCGAATAATAATTAAAATTAACTATAAACTAATTTCTATTTCTTTGGCTACAATGAGAAAATTTAGTGTTGCCAGTATAATACAAAATGTTGAATGAATGATTTTGTAGAATTATTTTATATTATTTAACAGAAACAATATCCAAGAATTGATGTAAAAAATAAATTGATTCATTTTTGTACTTTTACGTGAAATAAGTACATTTTAAAAGAGTAATTAATTTTTATAAATGCAAAATATATGAAACTGTCAATAGATATTTATTTGCACTTGAATACCAGGTGCAGATGGTGCTGCTGCCGTTTTCAAAATAATTAAGTAGCCGGCTACGAGGCGACAAATGCTGCTAGCGCCATTTGAAGTCGTGTGTTCGTGTAGCCTGCTGTGGTGAATATGTTTAATGCATTAAAGTTCACATTAACTCTTAATCATACATTGTGAAAAGGGACGTGAGTAGTACCTTTATACAGGTTGGCGTAAAATTAGTCACCATATCGGGAGATGCTATAAATATTAGAGATGTGCACGACTCACGACACGCCCGCTCATGCAGACAAATATTTTACTCACGTACGAATGCTATTGAAAATTTTCACGATCACGCACGTTCACGAACAAAATATTCTTATTCACTCACAACTGGCTTACAACTTATCACGATCACGCACTACCAAGATAACGTATATAATCCAATTTGTATCTTTTTTTTGGGTGCAAAAAATAGGTTTTTACACATACATATGTACATATGAATCTTCTAACATCAGTAGAGGACTTAGGCTTTACAACACATGTTATGGCAGCATTCTGGCTTGAACTGCACAGGACTAACAGTGGCCAAAGTTTACTACCTGGGACTCTAAAAATCTTCTGAGGCTTGGCGACGTTTTTTTTTTTTTTTTTTTAGATAAACTTAAAATTCTTAAGAAATAATTTCCTCAAGATGTGTTTCCATATCTCTCATAAGATATTTTACTTAAGACAACAAATTTTTTTTTGCCTTGACATTTTCTAGTGTTAAATTTTAAATTAAAATGCAGCATTAAATTTTTGACAAAATTTTAAATAACAATAGGAAAAAAAAATTATTAATATCTCTATTCGTGAAATCGCAAAGGCTAAAAAATTAAAATTTAAGTATCTTCATTATTTTCAGTTTTGTAAAAAATTTGTTGAATACATTCACTTTTTAATTACATAGCGCTAAAGAAAATACATTAACAGCCGTATTCATAAAAAAAAGTTGATTGAGGTTTAAAATTCATATTAGTTAAAAAACGTTTTAAGGCTAAATAAAGTTTTTTAAATATTGGCATTCATAATCAGTTTTTTAACTAAAAATCAATTAACTAGATTTTTTTAAAATATCGTGGCAACACTGTATTCTTTATTTTTCACTTGCTTGTTAGTTCTGCAAAACAACGATTGTCAACTCACAAAGTACTCGTGTCTATATTTGTTTATCTGTCGCTTTTCAGAGAAATATTGTTTCTATAAAATAAAATATGTGTTCCAACTTGTATTTAATTAATAAAAAAATAAAAAAAGTTCACAACAAATCTTAGTTAAAAGTGCTTTTTATATGATTTATTTTATTGCAGATAAAGAAGCACTAGAATAACGAGCTTTATTTTGTTTGTTTTGAGTGTTTATGCATCACTAGTTAATTTTCTACAATTATATTATTTTTGTTAACACATAAAATGAGAAAACAATGACTGGGAATGGAAACTGGGGGGTTATTATGTAATTCGATTCGAAACGGAAATGTGTTTGAATGTAATGTTAATAACATACAAATTCGAACAGTTTCCGTTTCGAACCGAATTACATAATAACCCCCCTGGATCGCTCCTTTTCTTTTAAATATTATTTTGTAGTATATTTGATATTTCGGCATTAGTTTCTATAAAAAAAATTACATTGTTTTCTTCTAAATAACACTGGCATATGCACACATACATACATATATAAGTACATACATACATACACACATATGTACATACAGGTAAATTTCAAAATGTAAACAAAAACGAAGCAAAATTAGAACAACGTCATCTTAAAATTGGTTTAAACATGGGGGCAGTCAATTTTAAAATTTGCTGATTTACACGAGGTTTATTTAGAAAACATTTTTTAAGCTAAAATTCTATTATGAAGAATACAATTTTAGCGAATTTTGCTTAAACAACGTTTGAAACGCTGTTTAAAATTTTTATGAATACGCCTGTAAGAATGTACTTAGAGCCAATTATTTTGTATTTTGGACATGTACTTTACATTCAGCAATGTGCTAAAACAGTAAATTTTAAAAAAAAAATTTTGTGTTTAAACGCTTATAAGAAGTTCTGAAATAGCTCACGCACGATCAGGCATGAGTAATTTTTTTTAAGTCACGCTCACGCACTCACTCCTGATTAATTATAAATTTGATCAAGATCATGCATGAATCACGCGTGACACGTTAAAATCATGACATTTGCACATCTCTAGTAAATATCACTTCCGCTTTGATATTTTTGGCATAAGCAGTTACAAAATATACGAAACTAAAATATGCGCAGTAGTACCCGATCTCATGTTTACTCAAAATTTTTATTGGGAAATGTGGTGGTGCACTAATGTTGTACTCGTTGTTGTATAGTTTGTGAGCAAAACACACAACTTGCTAAACCAATGTGTTGTAGCAACAGTCGCAAAGTCTGTGGCTTGCCAGTTCACACGATTGTAAGAAATTTTTAGCACATTTAACTAACAATATTGTTAGATCTGACAGCCGTGTGTACTTTACCTTTACTGATTCGATTGCTGCGATAATTAACACACATCTTGGGCTCACGTAGTCACACAATCTTAAAGTTAAACAAATAGGCGGAGTCACGCTTAATAAAATTTAATATTATGTATCACGTGCTTCTACTTAACTAATTTTTACGAAACTTGGCACAAACTTTGAGCTCTGAATACTCAATCGCTTATTTAAAAGAGTGGGCGGGGATACGCTCACGTAACATTGTATTTTACATACTTCTACTTGAGTGATTTTTACGAAACTAGGCACACACCCTGAGCTTTGAAAAATACTAAATCTTGAATTAAAAAAAGTGGGCGGTGACACACCCATGAAAAGTTAGTAATAAATTATATGTACTCCCACGAGTTCGGTAAATTATAGAATTTTTTGCTTATAAAAGTGGGCGGAGCTTCACCCATTAAAACCTAATATTATATTTCACGTGCTTCTACTTGACCGATTCTTACGAAACTTGGAGCACAACTTGAGCTCTTAAATTGACTCCAAGTGCGAACTTAGATCCCCTTTTCTATTTTAAATGCCGATAAAAGATCGTACAGGGCTGTTCATGCAGGAATACTGTGAGAAAATATAAAATATGTATTTAGGAACATAACACATACTATGAGTGAAAACAAATTGTAAGAAAATAGATTGACTTCTAACAGTTTGTTTGCCTTTCGAAACAAATTACAGATTAGCCCCGAACTACTTCAGGGCTCTAAGATGCATTAGCAGATGCAGCCTATTAAATGCTTTTAATTTATTATGACGACGAGTTTGAGCGAGAAATCTAATTTTTATTTTATTCATATTTCCACATACAGACAAATTTCACTTCTGGCTAATGCAGTTAGAAACTTATCTCAATTTATGCTTCAAATGCCAGCTCAATTAAAATAAAAAGTACATAAAAATAAACGTATTCAAAGTTACAACGACGCTACTTTCAACAGCATTTATTTAAAAAAAATATATATAAAAATAAAAAAAAAATGTTTTATAGTCTTATTATATTCAAATTTATGGATATTAATTGCAGTTAAAAAAAAAAGCTAAAACTGAAACACTCTCAACATCTGTTAGTCTTTTGTCGCGCCAAACGATAATTTGACATTTTCACTAAAGACATACAAGACATTCAATTAACAAGAAAGATGACATACAGAAAACAAAAATAATCATATGTATGGAAAAGAAAACCATACTGATGACATCTCATGATAATTTTTGGCTAATTTATGTTCATGAGAAAACTACAAAAAATTTTTTATAAAAGCATTACAGCAAAGCAGCGCTGCGCAGCACAGCACAACGCAACACATGAACATCACATAGACGAATGAATACACAACAGCAACGGCTTGATGATGTGTGGCAACTTGTCATAATCCGATAATGAATGAGAACTTTGCTAAATGTGCCACATCCAAAATAACAACAGCCACAACATTTAATTCTAAACCATTAAAGAGCAGAAGCTGGCTGGGCTGGCTGCATACTAGAAATCTTGCAACCAAAAAAAAAAAAAAGGAGACAATTGTAAATTGAGTATTCAACTGCATTTAAGAATTCCAACAAACAAAAACATGTACCACATGACGGAAGGAATAGACTTTGAAAATTGGTGTAAACTAAAAAATGACAACTGTTGGAAACAGTCTCTCTTAAAGTTTCTAATGCACTGAGTTTCTGTTGCACTGTAATTAGAGATTAATTGCCGACATCACAAGAAGTGCATGACGCATATGCATACATGAATGAATTTTTTTTTAATGTTTCTCCTTTAAAGCCAACATTTTGTGGCTGTTTAGTTTTTATTTTTAATTATCACAGGTTGTGTTTAACATTCATGTATGTTTGTTTTTTTTTACTTGTCCTTTAACGAATTTCAAAATAAAACAAAAAATCTGCCATAAACTATATGTGACATTTTTATCTTCTCCTTTCACTGAATTTTATGACTCACTTGTCTAATCAACATTTTGCCATATTTTGGTGTCCAAAACATCTAATACAGTGCCACAATTCATTCACTTTTCTTTTTAGGCCAAGTCATAATTTCAAATGAAGACAGCAAATTTTCGGCAACCAGGTCGAATTCAAAATGCCCTTTAATGGTAAAAATTATTTAAGAATGGAATTATCTACAAATACTTTATAACATTTTGTAAGTGTTTACTACAAAAAAAAGCAATATGAGTCCGATCACAGGGGAGATTTGTAAACATCTAGTAATGAAAATTTTTTTTTAAGTTGGAATTACTTATGCTTTTAATATAGTTTTTTAAATTAATCAATTAAAAGTATCAAAACTTTCAATATTGTAAATAACGGGTGTTTTTTTAGAGGTATAGAACTTCGAATTGAAATAAAACACAAGAAAATCGTTTTAATGTCCATCAATTTGGCTTTATTGGAAGGATAATTTTATGCCATTAATGTTTAAATATGATTTCGGGCATGTGGCCGCCGCGGCTGGCTCGAATAAAGCCAATTCTACAGGTCCAATTTTCAACCACTTTTTCGAGCATATGGGGCCGTATGTTGGCAATAACGCCACGAATGTTGGCTTCCAAGTCCCCTAACGTTTCTGGTTTGTTGGCGTAGACGAGCGACTTCACATATCCCCAAAGAAAATAATCCAATGGTGTCAAATCACACGATCTTGGTGGCCAATTGACAGGTCCATTCCGCGAAATTATGCGCTCATCGAATGTTTCCTTCAATAAATCGATTGTGACGTGCGCTGTGTGGCATGTAGCGCCGTCTTGTTGGAACCACAACTCATCCACATTCATGCCATCCAATTCGGGAACAAAATAGTCGGTTATCATGGCTCTATACCGGTCTCCATTAACGGTAACTGACTCTCCAGCATTATTTCGGAAGAAGTATGGCCCAATGACTCCACCAGCCCATAGAGCACACCAAACAGTCAGTTTTTGTGGATGTAATGGCGTCTCAAGGGTCTCATGTGGATTCTCTTCACTCCAAATGCGGCAATTTTGCTTGTTGACGTAGCCATTCAACCAAAAATGAGCCTCACCACTGAACAAAATTTTGCGATGAAATTCAGCATCGAGATCAATCTCATTTTCGGCCCATACACCAAAATCACGACGCATTGCATGGTCTCGCTGCTTTAATTCTTGCACAAGCTGGATCTTGTAAGGTCGCAAGCCAAGATCTTTGCGCAAAATCTTCCATAAAGTTGATGGACAAAGCTCCAATTGCTGTGCACGGTGGCGAATCGATTCATTCGGGTCCTCTTCAACACTTTGCTCTACAGCGGCAATTGTTTCTTCGGTGCGCACTGTTCGACGTCTCTGCGGATGGGTATTATCACATAGAGTAAGCGTAGTGCGAAAACGATCCATGGTTAACCGAATTAATTGCTCTGATGGACGATTATGTCGACCATAAAATGGACGGAGCTTGCGGTAAACTTCGCGAACTGAACCATTATTTTCGAAATAAATTTGCACGATTTGCAAGCGTTGTTCTTTTGTCAACCTGTTCATGATGAAATGGCAAACCAAACTAAATATTAATCACTTGACAGCTGACAAAATGGCCGCCAGTTAAAAAAGTGATGCCAACTTAAAGTTCTATACCCCAATAAAAAACACCCATTACCTAGGAATTTGCTGGTTTTTGTATGTTTTATTTAAGTTATTTAGTTAGTAAATGAGCACACTGCAGTATATATATATATATGTACTGCATTGAAAATTGCAGTAAGCAGTACAGTTACTGATTACTGAAAGAATTCAGTAAATTTTTACTGATAATGAAATTTAATTTGCATTACCACTCAAATCGTAGGGCCCCGTATTCATAATAAAATTATAGCAAGTGGAAAAGTTTTTTTCATTCAAATTTTGAAATTTTTGTCTGACAAAATTTAGCCACTTGGTAGAATTTCATAATGAATACAAGCATTACTGATTACTGAAAATTCAATGCACCTCATCATATAATAAATCATGCAGGCACTTTATAAAAATTGCAGAAAACAATTGTTAGTAATCAGTAAAAATTTACTGGTTAAAAAATTATTTTTACTGAAATTTTACTAGTACTGCAAAGTGCCCATCTATGGTAAATGCCTTAAGTACAAATAATTAATATTGCCTTATGGTAACTAAAATAAGATATATAAATTTTTGACTCTACTGTATTTAAAAATTAATGGAAAACTGCATCTATAGTAGTGGAATTATTAGTTATGGGGGTTTGTGGAGAATTGCTCATATGCAAGTCGAAAACGTCAAATAAAAATTTTGATAAAGCTTGCGTCAGTGGCTTTGCAAAATTTGTATTAAAATCTCCACCCATAATAATTGGCATGAGATGGAGATTGTCACCCAATTGTCGTGCACCAGTTTCAGTGTAAGGCAACAGTACGTAATGAAGATATGTTATAATATAATATTATAAATTCTTTATAAAGACTGCTATATACCTTTTAAACAAATATTTGACATTTAAAACGCTCTTTTATTTAAAAGTTTATATATATTTTATTTATTTTATATTTTTCAACTTTTTAACAAAATTATCCCCACTGGCAACACTATTACACTTCACAAGCAATTTCTATTAAAATTAACTCCTGCAGGTATGCTTTAAAATTCGGATGAGTTATTTCTATGCAGCTTTTAAGTTTCTTTGTACTTCTTGTTCGTATGATTACACTAATGCAATCATACATAGCTCACACCGATGTGATCTCACTCAAAATTTGTGATTGTATTGTGAAAAAGATTTTTACCCCCTAGCGTATAAATGTTTACACATCAAAAATAGTCATGAGTGCTCACGAGTACGTGACGGCACAGAAAAATGCTGGTATTTCCCCAAGCTAAAGTCTAGTTCTATATTTTCTGTCTTTTTTTAGAAAATCGCTTTATTTAAAACAAAATTTCATTCTATAACAGTGGTGTCAAAAATAGAACTATAGTTGTATGTGTGAGAAAAATTGTCTTAATCGTCTCTGAAGTACATCGAAAAAAATAAATATATATAACAAATGCAGTTTAGTGAAGCAGCTCAAAATATATAAAATGGAGTCTATATGATAGAAAATTAAAAAATAAGGAATAAAAATTAAATAAAAAAGTTGCGGGCGACCCATATTTTACAAGTTACGGCGCTGTAAACTTTTCATAGGAAACTGTGAAGAAATTCCAAAAATTAATTTTTAAATAGCTTATCTGATAGAAACTTGAAAAATAAGAAGAAAAAATTAAACAAAAAAATTGGCTGCGACCAATATTTTCCGAGCTATTGGTCTTTTAAGTTTTGATTTTAAATACAGTTTATTGAAGCTGCTCCAAAAAAAATTAAAATGTCTTTTTAATATATATTCATTTCTTTGCTTAAAAGTTTTGTAACATAAAATACATTGAATGCCGCAAAAAGCATTAATGATCATAGAATATTTTTCGCATACCACTTTTTTTCTTTCACTGTATCTATAAAGAATTTAATACGCCCGCTGCGCATGTGTTATCGTCGCTGTTTCATTGACGACTAAATGAAATAGAATAAGAATGTGTGTGATTTTAGTTTGCACAATTGTGCCATGAAACTGACATCATTGTTCTATAATCATTGTGTGAAAGATGAGGTCTATATGAAACTGGTACAAAATCGTTTCAAGGCCTTAAAGACGGAAGTGGAAGATAGACATGAAGTCACCAAAAACATACAGCCGCAAACCATATCAAAATTAAACCTCTTATGGGAGGATTCTTTATATCAAATAAAAAAATTCAGTAAAGTGCAACTTTGACTTGCACACGAAGGGTTCCTTCCGTACGAACACTACATACATATGTAATACTAGGGATATAACTTTTTAACAATTTTAAAATATCACAGTCCTGTAGATTTTTTCGCTAAGGTCAAAAAAGTTCACACACCAACTGCGTTGGAGTTTTTTTCTTTTTAATTAAGAAAAATTCATATGTTCATTTACAAAAAAAAAATAAATAAATAAAAAACACCGTATAAAATTATGAATATTCAATATTAAATTAAGAAGGCCTTGCAATAATTTAGATTATGTAAAATAATATTTTTATCAGTTCAAGTCCGTGCTTTAAGTTTTTAGTGAACTTTTTTGAGAATGAATTTCGTGGTTACTAAGGACATGGTTGACCTCATGCTACTATGCCAAAATATTGGTACTACCCCTAATGTAATTCTATACGACCGTAAGCCTATATCCTCGTATATCTTACCTGATGTAGACATTCGTTTTTTAAATATTTAAGTACCCGATGATATTTTTTTGGGATTTTCTAATTTTTCTTTTTTTGTTCTTGGGATTTTTACGGTTTTTATCGTTTTTTCGGTTTTTGGCGATTTATTTTAGTTCTAGAGATTTTGTTTGGTGTGCTGTAAAACTTTTTTCGTTTCGGCGGTTTTTTAACGATTTTCTGCAATTTTTTCGGTTTAACGATTTCTTAATTTGTGGAACTTTTTATACTACATTTTTTCGTTTTGCCGATTTGTTTTAATTTTTGGCGATTTTGTTTAGTTTTTGCGATTTTTTTTAGTTTTGATGATTTTTTTTCGGTTTGGTAATTTTTTAATTTTTGGAACTTTATAGTTAAAGCTTTTTGCGTTTTACCAATTTTTCGGTTTTTGGCGATTTTCCTTAGCTTTAGCGATTTTTTCTAGTTTTGGCGCCTTTTCCGTCTAAGAATTTTTTTCGGTTTTAGGCAATTTATTTTAGTTTTAGAGATTTTTTTAGTTTGGGATTTTTTTCGTTTCGGCGATTTTTGATAGATTTTTTGCGATTTTTTTTTGGTTAAGCAATTTTTTAATTGTGAAACTTTTTAGATTAGATTTTTTTCTTTTTGTCGATTTTTCCATTTTTGGCGATTTTGTTTAGTTTTAGCGATTTTTTTTAGTTTTGATGATTTTTTTCGTTTAGCAATTTATTCGGTTTTTTAGCAATTATTTTCGCTTTTTGGCGATTTTTTCGGTTTTTGGCGATTTATTTTAGTTTTAGAGATTTTTTTTAGTTTGGCACTATTTTCGTTTCCGCGATTTTTGATAGATTTTTTGCAATTTTTTCGGTTTGGCGATTTTTTAATTTTTGGAACTTTAAAGTTTAAATTTTTTTCGTATAACCGATTTTTCGGTTTTTGGCGATTTTGCTTTGTTGAGCGATTTTTTCTAGTTTTGGCGCTTTTATTCGTCTAAGAATTTTTTTTTTTATTTTTAACGATTTTTTTTAGTTTAGCGATTTTTTTAAGTTTTGATGATTTTTTCCGTCTTGGCAATTTTTTCGGTTTTTGTCGATTTTTTTAGTTTTGACACTTTCTTCGTCTTAGCAATTCTTTTCGGTTTTTGGAGATTTATTTTAGTTGCAGAGATTTTTTTTAGTTTGGTACTATTTTCGTTTCGGCGATTTTTTATCTATTTTTTCCGATTTTTTTCGGTTAGGCAATTTTTGAATTGTGGAATTTTTTAGCTTAGAATTATTCGTTTTGCGACTTTTTCCATTTTTGGCGATTTTGTTTGGTTTTAGCGATTTTTTTTGTTTTGGCGCTTTTTTTCCTCTAAGCAATTTTTTTCGGTTTTTGGTGATTTTTTAGTTTTGATGATTTTTTTCGTCTTAGCGATTTTTTCAGTTTCAGCGATTTTTTTTTAATTTAAAAAAATTTTTTAGTTTTGGCGTTTTTTGTCGTCTTAGCAATACTTTTAGGTTTTTGGCAAGGTTTTCAGCTGTTTTAGTTCTAGCGATTTTTTTTTTGTATTGGCATTTTTCTTTTCATTTCGGCGATTTTTGTAGTTTTTTGACGACCTTTTCACTTTGGGTATTTTTTTTTGCATTTTAGCGATTTATTTTATTTTTGATGATATTTTTCATTTAAGCGTTTTTTTTTCATTTTTGGCGATTTTTCGTTTCGACATATTTTTGTAATTTTGCAATTTTTTAGTTTTAGCATTTTTGAAAATTTCAAAAGTTTGTCTCTTACGCAATAAGCAAACAACATTTGCACCGAACATGACTTAGGGTAGCGTGTAGCCACATGAAAACGTTTTATTTGCAATTACAATACAAGAATAAAAACCATTTTAATGACTTTATGAAGTGTGGTGATAAACGTACCGGTACCAACAAAAACAATAACAAAAACACATCAAAGTGGACAAGTGGAGTCTATTAAAACACTAACAAACCCGTCAAGTTGATCAGAGTGATATACGTTACTAAATATGGTGAAGATAACAAAAATATCTAAAAAGAAAGCAATTGCAATATAAAGGTAAGGATTAGAGATATATTGCAAGCAGAGGTGTATGCAAAATCTGTGTGCAGAAGGGGCAAAACATTTACTTCACTAGTATTTCTTAGCTTTTACACCGTCAAAAAGTTTCAACGCTGCACAGTGGCGTGAAATTAAAAAAAATTGGTAATTTTTGACCGATTTCGATGAAACAACTGTTTTGAATAGAAGAAGTGTTATAATTTTTAGCGAGGACACTTGGAGGCATTTTTTTGCAAGACAAGGTAATCTTCGAAGAGCGTGAAAGTTGGTAACCGCACATGTTGAAATTCTTTCGCAGCTAGTAACTATTGTAAATATCAACAGATCGTAATAATTTTTTTTAGTGAAGCAATCAAGATTGAACCAGCTATAATTATCCAGCAAAAGTATATTTTGTACAAGTAAGCACTTAGAGAAAAAGAAGCGCTTCGGAAGCGAGGAAAATCACATAGTACATACACTCTGGCTTACGAGGATGCAATAACGCAAGCGAATCACGAAATTTAACACAAATACTACGAAGTTGGTCGGCTGTTTATACTCAAATTCTCAAAGTTTTTTATAGTGCATCCTCTCTCGCTCCTCTTTGATGCTGACTTTCACAATTCAGCTTAAGACAGATGGCGCAATAAGCCTACCTGCGTTATATCGAGAACCCTTTGGTCTCGCCTAAATATCAACAGGACCAAAACCCTCATTAGCTTGGGAAGCACTTGAGGAATCTCTTGGCCACAATAACCGGCCACTTTTGGAACCCACGCTAAGCAATGATGATGCTTCTGTGCCGCTTTGGAGGATCTCACTCTACGCTTCATTAGCAGAATATCCTTCAATAGCCCGGCCGAGTTACCGAAGATAGGACTCAGAAACCTAAGTCTATACATTACGAGCAGCGGCTGGTATAGTCTTTGAACCTCCTTTATGGCATGTGTATGTACTGGACCCTCTCCTGACTCCTCTTCTTTTTTATTCTCTCTTATTCTAAAGAAACTTTCCATCTATATCCTCCTCTTTATTCCCTATCACCCTTTATTCTTTTACTTTCAACATACAGGTAGCACAAACCTAACCTATCCTGTCTTGCTTACCTGGATACGATTTTGGATGAGAATGAAATTTTTACCATGAGTTTTGATTTTTTATTTTTTAAATGAATTGTAAACGAACTAAGCTTTTTTGCACGTTTTTTAATTATGCAGTGTTGCAGCGCCTCTGATGTCAATGAGACGTATTAAATTTTTTTAAGCTGTGTTTTGTAGCCATTTAATTGTAAGGAGGGCGCTCTGCTGTTACATTAGGATTAGTACCCGCTGAAGCCGGTCTAGTTCATTCAACACTTGAACTTTCCTACAACAGCTGATACAAAGGGACACTAATGCACTTTAGCAAAAATCATGTTGTTGTTATTTAATAACTGTCGGAGACCGGGCTCGAACCCAGGACCTTCGATTTTTTTGTCACGTGCTCAAGTCAGGCAATCTGGCAAAGTTATTTCAGCAGTAGATTATTAAGGAATTGCTGCAACACTATTGAGTGATGGAAAAATGGCATATTCCACTTTCAAACTCACAGTATCAGCATCTACAGAAGAATAATCAGTATGTTTTATACACAAGAATATTTCCTTTCGATGATAGTTTTTGACGAGTGTACAATGAATCAGAAATCTCATATCAAAGTTGTATACCGAATAATGAGGGATATTAGAAACTGTAGCTTATTTACAAAAGGAACGAGAGCAGATATAATTAAAGGTTGCCTAAAATCTTCCCTCTTAGAGTTCAGTTCCGAGACTTAAATTGCGAACAACAACTATGAGAGCCCATCTTAGCAGGGAATAATGAATTCCCACTGCAACTGCTTAAATTCGGTGATGATATTTTTTCTTCAAAAAAAAAATGTAAACTCCAACCCCAATGAGATTATTTTAGGTGAAATTTTAGGCCAAATAGTTCACAGTTTAGATCATCTTACAGACGCAGTATGTCCTGGCTTAAAAAAATTTATCCGATAGAGATTTTAATTGGTTATGCTCAAGGGCAATAGTATAGCCAAGAAACGAAACCCTTAATGAAATTAATAATATGATTATGCAAAAAATTTCTGACCAATTCAAAACGTATAAGACAGTTGACACTATTTGCAATGTCGAGGATACAGTCAATTATCCGCAGGCTTGGCATCACACGAACTTTTAGTTGAAGTCGGTGCGGCTATCATGCTGTTAAGAAATTTAAGTCCGCCTAAAATGTGCAACGAGACATGACTGTTAATACAAGACCTAAAAATAATTTAATTGTGGCCACCATTATCACCGGGCCTGCAGCCGATCAGCTTGCAAACATTCCAGTATTCAAATGATTGCTACCGGTCTACCAATACATTTCAAACGACTACAATTTCCGGTAAAACATCATTTTCAATGACTATTAATACGTCTCAGGGACAAACCACATGATGACAAACCATAAATGACTTTGTTAAATTAAATTCATGTTGTTTCAACTTAAGATAACTTGATTTGATTAAACATAGTTATTCGTGTTATTTCTGTACAAAATAATTTTGATTCAACATTGTTCTTCATTTTGATTTAACAATACTGGAATGTTAAATCAACATGAAATAAAGTTATTTCAAAAGGATTATTTTTCTTTGAAAAGTACTGTAAATCATCTTGAATTAACATGAAATACATATGACATCTTAAGCCAGCTATTGAATATTTTTTTTTTATTAAATGCTTATGTACCATTATATCTGGATTAAAAAAAAATATATTAAAATAAAATCCTTTGTTTATTATGCCCCCTCAAACAACACCACACTGTCCTAAGCACAGCTGCAACGATACACGCGGTGCCCGGTCGTTACTCCTTTTTAGCAGACTCCCAACAACCATTAAAAAAAATTCACTTTCTCCTGACCGCACACTTTTATGGCGATGAATGGTACGGTACGACCATGATGATGCCAAAGCATGCAAGGAATGACAGACTGTCTGACTGATGTGATAACTCAGTCAGTTTTCCCAACAATAATAAAACCAAACAGTTAAGAGCCATAAATATTCGCGCATTTAGTGTGGAAGAAAATTGCACAAAGTGAAAGAAATAAAAAGAAAAAACAAAAACTAAGTAACTGAACCCATTAAAACAGCAAAAACAAAACATGCAACGTATCTATGAATGTAATTTACATGCAAACATTGCAAGAAGAATAAAAATTTTGCAAATATTCCACAGCATCATGACTTACATATGTATATATTTAAGTATAGTTTTTTGTTCCAGAATGATTTTGAAATAAGGCATAGAGTGACCTAGAGTTTTGTGTTCAAAAATAGCTGAAGAAGAGGGAGAGAGAGAGCACATGTTAAAATTGATATGATGGTAATTGTAAACTTCTTGTTGTGCCCAAAATTCATTGCAGAGTTTCATCATCGTCAACTACAGCAATATAAAAGACTTAATGTTGTTTTGTGCTACAAGACAAAATACATTTTTATGATTGTTGCACAATTAAAAGGCAAATGAAAAACATGTTTGGCTCAGACAGGGAAAAGTATTCAAATGATGTTTCCAAAGCATTATATTTAGTATGTACATTCATAACCATACTTATATACGAGTAAATGTATAAATTGTTCTCTGTGAGTAGAATTACTATCTTGTATATCCTTTTTGTCTTGAGGCTAACAGAGAGAAAAAGAAAAAAAAGTTGTTTGTACCTAAACAAAACAATAAACTTCCCCCCGCCTTGGATTATTTTTGTAAAACTCGTACAAAACCCAAAACTCATCTGCAACACATCGATATCATTGCAAGGCTTTATATCATTTGGTGACAGTTTATAGGAATAGCATAACCAAGACTAAATATGGACATGCAATTGTTGCTCCGGGCACTGCAGCCAATTGTGATGAGTGGCTTCCAAATAACCAGCATCACTATGATTTGATGTGAATTCGTTTGTTTTGTTTAGATTTTTTTTTTTTTTGTTTCATTGCAATTTTTTTTCTTCTTCTCTCTTTTTGTTGAGGAAAATTTATGATAACGGAAGATGTCGCAACATGCATGAAGTCATTCACTCAATTTATCATTTGATAAATGTTTCACTTGTTTCTTACAACAACACAATAACAGCTCTCCGATGATACATATGATATTGATAATGATGAGTGTGATGCTGATGATGCAGATATACATAACTGTATAAATTTAAGTATTCATATGACCATGCAAATGTTACACCATTTCCAAGACAAAGAGAGTGGGAGAGAGAGAGAGAGAGAGAGTTAAGGCAGCTGCTGTAGGGAATGTTTAAGGTATCTGGAGATGTTCGAAACACATGCAACACCTTTGATTCTTAGGGAAAGAATCTTTACAGCAAAGTCCATAATAAAATATGGGAATCGGTTGACCGTGCAGGTCATCCCTAAAGCTTCCCGCTAAGGTGCAAATTTTGGTCAAACTTGTTTGCCTTTAATGCCAATGAAAAGCCTAGCCTGTCCTTTACAAATCGTGTGAAACGTGCAGCCATATCGTTGTCTGCGAATATTCTGTGGGAATACAAGGTAACCAGTGGTCACCACAAGAAAGCCATTTTTTTAACAGAACCCACGAAACGATTAGCTTGTCTTTGGCAAAACACCCAGGATCTATGGCGACAACAGAGAAACAAGTCGACCGGCTCGAAGCTCATATGCTTATACAGGGTGGGCCAAAAGAAACCAAGGGGTGTAAAAGTTTAATAACTTTTTGTTTATTAATTTTTTTTTTATTTTTTCTTTCAGATTATATAGACAACACTTGGAGAATTTATAATGGAGAGGTTCACAACTGAACAGAGAACCAGAACAATAGAATTTTATTATTTAAACCAGAGATGAAAATTTGATTATGAGTGATGAAGCTAATTTTCATTTGAATTGCCTTGTTAATAAGCAGAACTGTAGGTTCTGGGGTTCTCAAAATCCAAGAGCCATTCATCAACGCCAATTGCACCCCATCAGGTGTACAGTATGGTGTGGGATCACATCTGAAAATGTCATTGGGCCCTACTTCTTCGAGAATGAAGATGGAAGTGCTGTAACCGTAAATGGAGAGCGGTATCGGTTTATGATACAAAATTTTTTACGTCCTGCTCTTGAAAACAGACCTGGTATGTGGTTTCAGCAGGACGGAGCCACTGCCCATACTACCCGAGACACAATGGCACTTTTAAGTCAAATTTTTGGAGAGCGAATAATTTCTCGAAATTCGGAAATTATTTGGCCAGCGCGATCGCCAGATTTGACAGCACCCGACTATTTTCTTTGGGGTTTTTTGAAGGAGCGACTGTATGTGAACAAGCCAGAGACAATCCTTGAACTCAAGGCAAACATTGTTGCAGAAATTCGAACGCTACAGCCACAAGTTTTGAAAGATGTTATGGAAAATGCTCTAAAAAGAGCCCATCAGTGCGAAGCTGAAAACGGTGGTCATCATTTTTCATACTTAGTGTAAAAAAATTTCCATTTTGTATATTATATAATCTGAAAGAAAAAATAAAAAAAAGTTAATAAACAAAAAAGTTATTAAACTTTTACACCCCTTGGTTTCTTTTGGCCCACCCTGTATGAGCCGCAAAAAATGCTTTCGGTGCGCCGCCACCCGGTCACAAAACTACTGCACCACCGCCGCCGATAATTTTGCCTCGACTTGTTTCTCTGGGCGAGAATTGATCCCTTTACCTCTGGACTGACAGGCTAAAACCGCTACCACTCAGCCGCAAGGGCACCCTCGAAATGTATTCAGGGGAGGCTGGTGTAACCTGGACCATTATTAAACAAATTTCCAGCGGCGAAGCTCATAAAAAAGCTAAAGAAAAAAGTATATATTCCCTCCGATCCTATAAGAAGCATGGGGCTGCAAACCATATCGTTTTGTTTCATTTGTTTCGGTTTCGGTAATCATTTAATTTCAAGAAGAAGTAGCTGATTAGGCTACCTCATTGGATACTGGTGCTACAGCTGCTATAGCTTCCAGTCAAGCGTTAACTATGAGTTTTTCGAAGGGTATATCTGTCATCTTCCTACTACTTCCCGAGATGCTGACCAAGTCATTCATGACACTTTATTGATAAGAACTAAGTTTTAGAAATAGTTATCTCCTACTGACGTGAGACGTTATTTCAACCATCAGGTTACTTAGCTGCCTTCTCACATTCGTTAGCTTTGAACGGGTGTTCAATAGCTACTTCCCAGGAAATACCTGGCTTGAAACTGGAGGTCGTGAGCTGCATAGACATTGCAACAAAGGAATCATTCCGGTCGACTCCCAAGCGAGCAGCAATCAGGAATTTTTCACGTTTACTTGCAGTGTCCGTTCCCCTTATTCTTTTGAAAGATGACAGTAAATTCAAAGTATGATGTGAATATAACAGAAGTCTTCTTGGTACCGGAACTGCAAAAATTTCCTAGATATAATAAAAAAAACTTGGTTTCATGAAGTTCCGATATTGTCCATATGGGCTTGTTATAATCAAAGCAGAAGGTTTCACGAAGTCCTGATATTATTCATATGTACTTGTTCTAGCTGGTTTATCTGTAATCTAAGGTTTACATCAATTTTAAAGAAAACATATGCATGAATTCACGTTCGTCACGAAATGGCAGCCAATACGGAGTCTACCTGCAGAGCCATCATAAACTACCCTGGAGACGATCAAATAAACTCATCACTCATATAGTTTTGTGCGTGCAGCTATGTTTTTTCGGTTAAACATACGCGTTGTTGGCAATCCTTGATGAATACAAAAAAGTTTAAATTTTTTTTACTCTTGATTGACAAAAAATACTTTATTCTCTTGGATGGAAAATAACACCGAAGAATAAAAGTTTATGTTTCATTTTATTGAAAATTGTAAGAATAGAAATGATGATGACTAATGGGTCTATTTGATTGTATTAGGTCAGTTAAGAAATTTCACTACTCGTTTAGAAATTCGCCTGTCGCTAACACCAGGTGTCATATTCGGAGAATATTATTTTTAATAACAAAAATTAAAAATTTTAAAAACCCCCGACTTTTTTCAGAAAAGATGTTATATCATCTAAACGGCTGGACCCACTTTTTTCAAACATAGCTAAGAACCCTCTCGATCAAGTCATCTTGAAAACAGAAAAAACTAAATGAAAATCGGTCCAGCCGTTTGGCCTGTACGTGGACACAGATAGACACACAGATACACAGACACACACTACAAACTTATAACACCCCTTTTTTAGTCGGGGGTTAAAAAATAAATCCTAGAATTGTTCATTTAAATAAATAATGAATACTGTTTCAGTATATTAGGAAGGACGCCTTAACGCCCATAAGTACCAAGAAGTACCCCTTTTATCCGTATATCCTACAGAAATCTGAAGTGCCAGTTTCCCAAATGCTGTTTCTTGTTCTGACCGCGCAGTTTCCATTTGACATTGTGACCCTTCAAAGCAATGATGTCAGTTTCATGGCACAATTGTGCAAACTAAAATCAGACACATTCTTATTCTCTTCCATTTAGTCGTCAATGAAACAGCTACGATAACACATGCGCAGCGGGTGTATTAAATTCTTTATAGATACAGTGAAAGAAAAAAAGTGGTATGCGAAAAATATTCTATGATCAGTAATGCTTTTTGCGACATTCAATATATTTTATGTTACAAAACTTTTAAGGAAAGAAATGAATATATATTAAAAAGTCATTTTGGTTTTTTTTGGAGCAGCTTTACTAAACTGCATTTAATATCAAAACTTAAAAGACCAATAACTTGGAAACTATTGGTCGCAGCCAATTTTTTTGTTTAATTTTTTCTTCTTATTTTTCAAGTTTCTATCAGATAAGCTATTTAAAAATTTATTTTTGGAATCTCTTCACAGTTTCCTATGAAAAGTTTACAGCGCGGTAACTTGGAAAATATGGTTCGCCCGCAACTTTTTTATTTAATTTTTACTCCTTATTTTTTAATTTTCTATCATATAGACTCCTTTTTATATATTTTGAGCTGCTTCACAAAACTGCATTTGTTGCAAATATTCCTTTTTTTTCGATGTACTTCAGAGACGAATGAGACAGCTTTTCTCACACATACAACTATAGTTTTATTTTTGACACCACTGCTTCAAAGCTTTTAGCAATGCCTGGCTGCCGACGTAGAAGCTACATTCCTGGCCGCCAGTTCTGTTTTTCTAAGTATCGCCAAGAGCTCAGCTTGAAAAACAGTGTGTTCATTCGATAGTCTGAAAAAACTACGTATGTTCGTTTCCAAGATATAGAAACTAAACGCTGTGCCTTACCCAATTTTTCACCATTTTTAAAGACCGCACTAACTATATGACGCTTATCGAATTTGGCCCAATAGTGCCTATCCGGAACTACTAGTGAGGGTGATCTAGTAAAATCAATTTGAACTTCCTTATAGTCCGTGAATCTCGTGGTTAGGGATCCCTGATCACTAAAGCTGATCTCATTTAAGATTGATGTGTGACCTGTTATTCCTGACCTCACCCAATTTGCTTTAACGAAAACCTCTACAGGAAGCAGGTCAAGAATGACGTCCAAGGCAGCCCGAAGTGTGCTACTCTGAGTACCTGTGATGTCCAGCGAGGTACATCTCTGAACCTTAGTAAGTAATCTCCTATGAGTTTAGTTTGTTAATGCCTCCCACCATATCACACAACCATAAGGAATAACCGATCTGACAACCGATATATAAATCCAGTTACCTTTCTTCGTTTGCAGATCCCACTTGCTATGGAGTTCCTGCATGCGTAGTAGGCATTGAGCCCTTTATTTAGACTTTCCTGCGAGTTACTTTTCCAAGATGGTTTGCTATCTAGGCTTAGCTCTATCCTTCCCATCCTTGGCAGTACAAAGCTGTCTATTTTGTTTTTCCTGGTAAAGAGGACTAGCTCGGTTTTCTCTGGGTTGACTCAGAGTCTTTTGCTGCTGGCCCAGAAGGATATATCGCTCAACGCCGCTCAACGAAACTTTCCTGTTATCAGGAAAAACATGTCATCCGCATAAGCAACCATTTTTTTCCGCTCCTATCAAAACGCCTAAGAATTGCGTTCATTACCAACAACCACAAAAGAGGTGATAAAACTCATTCCTGTGGTGTAACTCTTGTCACTAGTATCCTCATTTTTATCCTTCCTATAGTCGAATTGATGATTCTGCTGCTAAGCAAGATAACTATCCACTCCATTAGAAAGTTGTGAACACTGAGTGTCTCCAGCGACACTCTAATAGCCTGCAATGCTAATGTTGTTAAAGGTTCCTTCTATGTCTTATAATGCAGCCAGTACGTAATTCTTGTGCTGCAATCCTCTCTCTATAACAATAACCAGGAAATGAAGCGCACTCTCAACAGACTTGGATAGAAACCTGTTTCATACTAATTTTTTTAGCGATTAGGTTTACAGGTTGCTGTTAAAGAGGAAATAAGTAAGAGTCTAAACACAAAGTTTGCGGTGCGGTGCGATTTCTCGTTGCGGGAGAAGGCGACGGCAATACTTGACATTGTTTGTTTAAATTTTTATTAATTTTTTTCTGCATTAATTTTTTTTTAAAATTTACTCTTTCTGTTAAATATTTTATAATGCCAGTAACTAAAAACAAAAAATGATTAAAATTTTATACATTCGCAGATAAATTTGATAAATTTTTTAAGCTTTTATATTTTATGACAAACATTTTTGAACTTCAAAATCATGTTTTTTGTTGTGAACACCGCCTATTATTCAAAAACTATGGCAACATCAGAAAGAGAAAGAGAATCAAAAATTGAGAGAATAAGAAAGTCCGCAATGAAAATAAAATAGATTTTAAATTTATGCCGTTCCGCACTGCGTTCAAAATCAAAATCAAAAACCGCACCGCAATGAATTCTCGTTACATTGTGTTCAGACTCTAACCCGTTCACTTAGGAAGAAAGAAATGATAAAGCGTAACGAGGGGCGTGGGGGGTAGAGGTTGAAAAAAGATAGATTTGATGTAGAGTAAATGGGCAAAAGATTAAATATGTTGGAGGAGAAAATGGGTCATGCATATGCACATGCCAGATTCAGCGGCCGCACCAACTCAACCTCATCTGCGTTAACTCGGGTAGGTTGTTGAATGATAATCTGCCAAGGAAGTGTAGTCGGTTGGAATCCTCCAGAGCGGGACAGAGACAGAGCAGATGCATAATGTTTTCTCCTACTCTTCATCATTACAACTGAAGCAGTATTCGTTGTAAGGAATACAAAAACGTTTAGCATAAGTTTCGCAAGCTAAGTTTCAAGTCATGGACAAATTACGGCATTCGATACGGTTCGAAATTTTAAAATATTTCCATAAACTCTACTGAAATATTTCGTAATTTCTTTCGATAACGAGTGCCGTAATTTGCCCCTTGATTTGTTTCTTTTTAAAGTCCCTGAGGTTCTTAGTTTTATAAGGGTTTAGGCAAGGACAGAGCATTGTCGCTATTACGCAGGTGGACTCATTGTGCCGAAAGTAACCTCCCACCTTTGCCAGATTATAAACAAACTCGTTGCTTAAAACGGTTCCAAGCCCACGCACCCAATTTAATGCTTTTCCCGGTTGCGGTGATTATTTTCAATATAAAATTATTCTGGCAAACACTAGCAGAACGGAACAACATACTGATAATTGAATGGGGACTGTGGTTCCATGTCAGGCTTAGAATTCCAGAAAGTTGAGTAATAATTGCCAAAGCAGACTTTCAATAGTATTAAAATATTTGCCAAAACCCAAAACTGCCTACCTCGGGAAATAGTGTTAATGTGAAGTTGATACACTACTAACGTTTATTTATAGTGTTCATGAAGTCCTTGCTGAAAATTTAGTGCTTTTTTGATAAGGATAAAATAAAAAGACACACACGCACTCGCACAACAATACTGCAGAACTGATGATGACTGTGATGATGATGGCGTCGTTGAACACATTTAATGGCCATTTGAGCACATGATAAACGTCACATTCTGTTGCTGTCGCTGCTGCTGTTGCTGCTACTGTTGTAGCTATTTTAGTTGTTGATTTGTTTGTTGTTCAACTTCTTTATTTCACTTTGCCAGAGTGATGGAATGTCGTCCTTGTTTATCCTTTCAAAACAATTTCAATGATGCACTACTATTTTTTTTTTTTGCTGTTTTGCTAAATGAATTTATGGCTGCTTGTGTGTTGCTGTGTGTAGGCGTCTCTTTTTATGTGACACATTGCATGTGCGTTGTGTGTGTGTGTGTGTGTGTGTGTGTTCGTGTTGGTGTTGCTGTTTGTTGTTGTGCTCAAAGTCACTGTTGTTTATGCGTTAAAACACATGCCATTCTTTGAATTTTGTCAGTGGCTCTATAGTTATCATATCAAATTTTTTTGCAGCAGTTAAAAGGAAGGATATTAGAGGAATAAATTTTTTGGTGATTTCATATGATATGTTTCGTTGATGTTATTGTTACTGTTGTTGTTAATGCTTTTATGTTTTAGGAGATGGTGCTTATTTAGTTTTTATAGTTGATATTAAATTCATTGCTGTGATTTATTATTGTAGAATTTAAAAGGATTCATTCAATGAATAATAACTTTAGCAGATATGTAAGTCTTTCCTCATTCTCTGTCTTTTAAATTTTAGCTAATTTTGTGACGTACATATATTTTTTATAAATTAAATAAAATTAAAAAAAACCTCCTAGCATTAAGATTTTCTTCTTTCTATGCCCTTCTCCACCTCTTTGACTCATATACATATTTTTATTTAACAAATTGCTAAAATTTTCCGTGTTAATTTGAAGAAATAATCACCATTTCATAATACAAATAATCAACAAGCAAAAATTATATGAAAAAAAAAAAAGAAAACAAAAAATATATAAAGTGAAGCAACAAAATTAATGTTATCCCAACCCACAAAACAGTCAAGTGTGAATTATATTCAAATTACGATGATATAAAACAAATGCCTCACAAATAAAAAACACAAACAAAAATAAATATTAAATTGCTATAAAATGCTGAAATAAAATTAATTTATATCTCTATGAAATAGAATAATAAAACATAAACGAAAATTTATGATATACAATGAAGAAATAAGATTTAAAAAAAAATTAATGACCATGAGTAAATAAATGAAATGAAATTGTAATAAAAGAAAAAAAACTTAAATAAAAGAGGAACTATAAAATGAAAACATCAGAATTTAAGAATTAAAAAAAATCGCTGATGAAATTACAGACATAATACAGACGCATATTGCACTATGGGAAGACAATTAGTACACAAAAATTTCATATTAAAATCTACGACAACCAGTTTAACATATTCCACGCAACAATTTTGCTTCATATGTTGTTCATGTTAATTCAACATGATTTTCTTTAACATTTGTTAACGCACTAATAAACCCAAATTATTATTTTACTTATTCAGTAAATAATTTTTTATGAAAAGTGCATTGTAATTTATTATTGAGGGGTTTAGCTGGATCATATGCGCATTTCACTATTGCTAATGACAATCATCAGGGAACATTTACCCAAAAATTTTTTAGAGCAACTAGAGATATTATGTTAATTTTTTTTTTACTTTTGAATGCAAAAATAGAGAATCATGTTGAATTGAAGTTATTTCATGTTGAAACAATGTGAATTTGATATTGAAATAACATGAAAAAAGCTATTGAATCATTTTATATAAGATTTAAGGTAAAAAATTGTTCGTCTAGGTTATAAGTAATGCATTAAAGCACAGCAAACTACTCGCACAAAGGACTTCAATTGCTGATAGTTGCATTTCTTGCCTTACAGCCAGCTACTTAATTATTTTCGAGAGGTCAACAGCAAGCTGCTAGTGAGCCTGATATCCAAACAGAAATAGATATTTTAGTGGTGCCAACTTCAAATATTTTACACTTACAAAAGTAAAATTACTCCTCTAAAATGTGTTTGGATAACATGAAAACATGATAAATATCATTTTAATATGAATTAAAGAGAATTTCTAAATGTTCTTCCTGTTGGATAACATGATATAGTTGTAAGCTCTCATTCATTGCACATTGTTCTTTTGACATTAGAAAATTTGCTCCACCACCGTGTTGCCTTGTTGTCGTTCAAAAAAATCATTCTCTTAGGTGACTCCCACACAGATTTAACAAACCTTAGCAGTATACACAGTTTTGCTCTGGATATACGTTCAAGATTTCGAGAAGTATGATCGCCAAGATAGTTATGTCTAGTATGGCTTACAACCAGACAGTGGCACCGTAGATGTTCTATTGTTTCAATTACCCCGGGTTCGTTACATTTCCTGCAAGTAACTTCAAGTATTTGTCCTATTTTGATGCCATACGAAGCCGTTAATAGCTCCAATAGAAGTCTATAGTTGCTTCTATTTAATGTTAAAAGGAATTTAGTCGATTTGGGATCATAGGAGCTTCACATGATTTTAGATGTTTTCCAAGTTTTCATCACAAGCCAACCTTTCTATGATTTTTCCTTAATTCTCGAGTCTATGATCCCGTTTTTGGCCAATGCATCTTCCATTTCATTTCCCTCAATTCCCATGTGTCCCCGGACCCAAAATATATGTACTTGTCTGCCGGCACATAACATATTTACGACATTCCTATACATAAGCACAATCAGCAGACTGCAATTGCCTTAATTGCTAATTGACTGAAAGCTAAGTTTGCAGCTATTTTGACGTCATAAATTTCCGCCAGAAAGATGCTGCAATAATCATGAAGTCTATAAGATTCCTCTATACCGAGCCCCATGACATTAAACCATAGCAACCACCCCTCCATCCATCTTTGAACTATCAGTGCAAAAATTTAAACTAGAAACCCTATCGTTAAGACCTTCGAGATAAACTTCTTCCCTTAAAGTGATGTGTGGTTTAGCAAGGAAGTTCATTACTGGAATGATGGAGTTAGAGCTACGCTCCATGTCTTCCAGCAAATTACCGTTGCTAAATTAATTGTACATTTGTCCTGTTGTCCCAAGTCGGATAACGGATTGGCATGCCGCGTTCAGTGCAGTTAGTTCTATTGGTTAAATGCCCAATATAATGTCTAAAGCTGCAGTTGGTGAGCTTTTTAGAGCTCCATTGATGCAGGGTCTCTAGATATTTTCTCACTTTTCCACGTATACTTTTGTTTCAGTCGCCGTGCACCATACAAGTATTCCATAGAGTAGAATTGGTCTAGCCAGCGCTGTGTAGAGTTAGATTATGTAAGATCAAATGAAAGATCGCATGCCCCAGGCATCTTTTTACATGCGTATAGAGCAATGATGGCATTTTTAACTCTATCTTCCATATTGAATTTCCACATCAGTTTATTATCCAAAATAATCCCCAGGTACTTTGTATGTATTTTGGGCTAGAGCGGTATACGATATAGTTTTGGTGTTTTCCAATCCTTAACTTTCGTTTTGGTAAAAATCACAAGGTCAGACCTACCCTCGCTGCCTAACTAACAATATCCTATAACGAGCACTCCATGATGGAACTACTTGTGTCGAGGAATTTACCACTTCTGACAAAGGCTATGTCCTCTGCATATGCCGCAATCCTAGCTGCTTTACCCTCTCTATCATTCTCTTAAGAACATTTGTATTCTAGCCTTGACATTACGAAGTCAGTAGATGAATGTGTTTAAGGCTCTTCGGAGCCTAATGCAAGATAATGCTACAATATTTGTATTCACATATGCAAGACTGTAATAAGGAAAACTTTCACAAAATTTTCTTTTAAAATTTTGGCTTTTAAGACATAAAATTTTCCACATAAATATACAATAAAATTATCCACATATTGTAAGCTAAGGAACATAGTATGCAAGCGACCAAACAATTATTTATTTATATTGATGTAAAAATTCAAAGCATAACATAATAGTTGTTATGTTATGCCTTCTGTTTATTTAGAAATATACAACGACACAAACACATAAGCCAATGCAGATGCCAGACAAAAACAAACAAAAACAAATAAAAGGCTTCTACAATGATGTTCTATTGTTAACTTACATACACACACACACCAACCTAGAGAACGAATTGCAACATAAACTAATAATGTAATCGGCGTGCTGAGACTTCGTGAATGTTACTAGCATTCTTCTAGCAGCTTTGTAATTATTAAGTGCAAAATGGGCAATGCATCCTCTTAACCAGCAGATAAGGAACAAAGAAGTTAACATCGTGGTATTCTAGCAGTAAATATTTTAACATTGTGTGCTTAAAAGCTCTTAATATCAGTTTTGTTTGGGAATATGCGACATAATATCCACATGTAGTGTATTGAATCCTTCAAAATAAACATGTTTTTATTTATTTATTTAGTTGTGAATTAGAAGGAAGAACATACATAATTTATAAAATAAATTTATATTTAAATAAATTTTTTTTTCCATTTATTGGAAGCAGTAGAGACAGGCAATAATAATCTAAACATTGATGCATACATGCTATCAAAAATAAAACACATATACAATTATTATTCTTTTCTCACAAAAGCAAATGCAACAACTAATATAAGAAATAACATTTTACAAGATACAACTAGCGGTTATAATATTTTGACTTCCCGATTGCCCCTTAAAACAAGAATAACGTTAAGAAAAATATGTACATATGTATCTTCAATCGAATAATGAATAATATTGCCAAGAATATTAAAAAAAAAGTGAATTGTAATGGCGTATAAAGAAAAGTGTATATAAGCGTACGTACGTATATTTATGTACATAAGCAAATACATCTTTATAATACAAACTTTCTTATAGCCAACCAATTTGTTAACCTGACTGGTTGATGATGCCACAAATTCACAGCATTAACATACAAAAAAAAAATAAAATAAACATGTACTCTCATGTGCACACACACGCCATTTCTTTCAAACAAAACTATATATGAAGAAACACCCTCCCGTTTAATGATTGATTGCTCATCATATATTATTCTTAATGAAAATGCACCCCGCTGGCAGCTGAAATACACACAGATATATTTACACACTTATACACACATTCAAAAAAGTATTTTTCTGTAGCAATGAAGGTGTGCTTGTGGCAAATATATGTGATAGAGATGGGCGCGTGTCGAATTTTTCCAACACGACACGAACACAAATACCAAGACGCTCAACAGGTACGAAACACGCACGCGAAAAACTTCGTCAACACGATATTGCACAACATTCACGAAATATTATTGGTATGGTATTGAAGATCAGAAAATTTAATTGATTTTATTAAAGAGTCGCTTTTCAAAATATGGCACCGAGTTGACACTGCCAGCTGATACTATCCGTCACCACAGCTGATACTTTTCGGTTTACGTACTAAACTTTAAGCTTCAGAAGCCCATATAATATTGACAAATGTGCTGGTTTTGTGTGTATTTGACGGAACAAAGTCTGTGGCAATAAGGAAAAAGTGCTTAAGTCATATTTTACTGCTTTGCAGGCAAGCATTTTTAAGCGTTCAATTCGATTTTCAGAAATTTATTTATTTTGCAGTTAAACTGGGAAAAACTGAAAAACTGAACTCTGAAAAACTTTATTTACACAGTATATTTAATACATTTAAGTTGAAATTTACCAAAGTATTAATCTAAATTAAGCTATTATTCCAAATGAGATTAAAAGTCTAAAAAAGTTAAGTTGCAAGTCATAGTGCTATAACTTCCTGAAAAATCACACAAATTATTTGAGATTTTGACCAGGGCTACTTTCGAATATGCAGATTACAGGAGTACAATTAACTCAAAATCAGCTTATCTCGACTTAAGCACTTTTTCCTTTTTGCCACAGAAATATTAATTTTGCTCTCTATTGGAAATTCGTTCATACATATTTTACAAATAAAATCGTTTCGTCTTTTACGTGTCAATTTTGCTCAACACTTAACGAACCGAATATGCAGGAAATCAGATTTTTATCGCGAACACTTCGTGTTGAGTCGTCCGTATTCGTGTCACGGAAAAAACACGACACGCGCCCATCTCTAATATGTACATAGGTATGTAACTACACCAACAAATCGGCTTAATACATAGTGGCACACGCAAACATATTTTTATATTTTAGACATTCGAAAATGTTGAAAAGACGAATCAACTAACCTGAATTCTTAAGGCCATTTTGCTGTGTGTGTGATTTTTTTTTTAAATCTCTGTGCCAGTAAATATTTATGACTGTTGTGATCTGTAAAGTGTACACTGGAGTTTTTGTTTGTTAGCTTGTTATTAATACATAAGTATACATATATTTTGTGTTGCATTGTGTTGTTCTACTGGTTGCATTAGGCCAAGTATGTGTATGTATTCTTTACATAAATTTAGTTATTGGAAATTTTTTTGCACAATTCAAATGTTAGAAATTGAAGACTCAAATTAGTCACATGTTAAACAAAATAAATTATAAAAAGTCACTAACATTTGAAAGGCTAATAGTCAAAAGTGTATAAATAATGCAAAAAAAAAAGGATATTCCAAACCAAATCTAATCGAACCCAACTAATGGGCAGCACTGTATTCAATTATAGGTGACTCGCCATAACATCACAACGGACACCTCCTATAACCGGAACTCTCTGAGTTTTGTAGACCCAAAAATAAAATAAAAGAAGGTTTACCTCTCTCACAAGCGGACACCTCTAATAACTGGACAAAAATACCACAACTTGTGAAAGGTTTCACTGTAAAACAATTGAATTTTATTTATGGCTATTGCAAAATGGTATGACACGTCTCATTTAAGTTTTATTCATTTCCATAGTGCAACAACAAATATTTCTGACCAGCAAACAGCTGTTTAAGGTTACGGCGAAAAACCAAAACTCAATTGGCCTCTATGATTACGGCTATGGCATTGTGGTGAGTCACCTATACATACGGACATACGTGTTAAAAGACAAAAAAATAAACACCCGTGTCTTCCAGTTTTACCCCAAGTAATACACTTTTTTATAAGCCCCAAAGACTTGGTGTCATTTTTGCAGAAACTAATCACTTTCTCAGGTTAATATTTTGCAAACCTTTCGGAATTTCTATATTTATGATTTTATCAGGCTAAAGTTCGTATCGCTTTTTAATTATTAATGAACAAATAACACCAAAATTAGTTGTATATATCCTGACAACACATAGTTGAACGGAACAGCTAGCCGTTTTCGAATTACTCTCTCGATTTACCCTCTGAGGCAAAGTTGTAGCTCTTGTCATAAGGAACAAACAGTAAAAGTTGTTTATTAAGATTTTAGGTACATTTTCGTAGTAGATTGTTTCCTTGAAATTTGAACGGTTGGCTTAACAGGGAAAAAAGTAAAAAAAAAATTGAATTTTTTAAAATAGATCTTGAAGATGAAATTTTTTTGATTTTATATGTTCACGCATTTTATGACATCTTTATGACAAGAGCTACAACTTTGCCTCAGAGAGTAAATCAAAATTCTGAATGGTTTGCAAGATATTAGCCTGGAAAAATGCAAAAATGACACCAAGGCCCCTAATCTTTGGAAGCCCATAAGAAAAGTGCATGACTAGAGACAAAACTGGGAAACACAGGTCTTTTTTTTTTGTCTTTCATCACGTAGTGGTGTCCGTATATAGTTTTATTTTCATGACTGGTTACCAGGCGCGCGTAGATGAGGTTTCATCTACCTCACATTGGACTAATAAAGGATATCACACTAGGCAGCCTATAGGAATACAACATACCACCGGACTTGGAATGTCTTGGTGACTCTGATTGGAGAGACCTAAAATAATATGTACTTAGAAAATACTGGCTGCTTGGCGTTGACCGATAGGCTAGGTATATTGGGGGCTACGCTTCATCTTCGCGTAGAGAACACATCATGCCGGACTTGGCATAAGTGTAACCTCATATAAATATTGGATGAGCGTAGTTGCCCATCTTTCCAACCTAACCTAACCTAGAAAAAAATAATTTATTTATAAAACTTTTTTTGTCGTAATGATTCAAAGTTTCTTGTTTCTATTGATTGCAGTTAGTAGTACAATTTTGGTCAGTAGAGGGCAGTTTAAGGTTTGTAAACATTAAAGTGTCAGATTTTATTATATCAATATGTGACGAGTTATGTTTTCATTTGCTTAAGAAGTAACGGCGCTACAGTGGGTCAGAATTCATAAGTAGGCATAAGGAAAAAATTTCACGTTTAATATCTTTGAGAAATCTCAATTCATTTTAAAAGTGTAAATAACTTATGACTGTTTAAAGATAAGGAACACAGTGAAACACTAGTTTTCCAAAAAAGAAATTAAGGAAATTATATTTATTGAATTAAATATACGAGGGCGGATCAATAAGTCTGTGACTTTTTGAATGAAACATAATGGTGTCCATTATGTAAAATTGTTATTTTTTTTTTTTTTACTATAAAAGAATTTCAATCTTAAAGTCTAATCGAAATAAATAAATAAATAAATAAAAATTTATTTATCATCTCCTTTTAACTCAATACGCTTAGTCCAACGTTTCACCAGTTTTTGTATACTTTCTAAAAAATAAAATTTTTCGAGTTCCTTAAAATATGCATTTGTTTGGTCGTTGGGGCTAAATCTCTTTCCACCAAGCCATTTCTTTAGGTTTTGAAATAGGAAGTAGTAACTAGGGGCTAAGTCCAGAGAATATGGTGGAGGGGGTACCAATTCGTAGCCCAATTCATAGAATTTTGCCATTGAGACTGCACACGTGTGCACTCGTGGATTATCTTGATGAAAAATAACTTTTTTCTTTTTAAATCTTTATTAAATCGGTCTAATAAGTTGGCATAATATTCGCCGTTTATTGTTTTTCCCTTTTAAATGCAATCGATGTGGATTATACCGCGTGCATCTCAAAAAACTGCTGCCATCACCTTATTGGCCGACAAACTCACCTTGGCCTTCTTCGGAGTAGAGAGCTGCGTAAATAGTCTTTGAAATGTAAAAACGTCATGATTTTTAAATGTATTCACGTCGCATGTATTATACTAAAACAACAATAAATGCTGTCGTACTATAAGCGAAGCACGATGAATGTATTGGTGTATGTGTATATCAATATTAACAAGCGATGTCGCCAAGACAGCTTGTTTGTAACAAACACTAAAAAGAAGTACTGTTGATTAGTATATGCTTGTTATTTTTCATATTGTACGTTTGAGTGTGTGTGTGTGTAATATGTTGATGGTAAGCTATTATGTGGTTAACCGCATACAACTAATGTTAATGCATGTGTGTGCCTTGCATGTGCGCAGAAAAATAAAAAATCATACACACATACATGCATGACTTTTGTACACGCGCTCATGCGTAGAAAAAAGCAAGTATTACAAATTCTTCCGTCACGAAGTGTTTTCTTCTTTATTCTTATACCTACAATACTCAAACAAATTTCTTGAAAAAAGTGTTGTTAACGTTTGTTTTATAAGATTTCGCTGTAGTAAAGCATTTGAAAAATCCCTCATGCCTTAAAAGTTCTTATAAGATGTCTTATGCAGGAGACTACTTCGGAGCAGGTTTAGATTGCTGCTTGGTCTCCGGAGTACAGTAATGGAACCATGTTTCATACACAATTACAAAACACCGCAAAAACTCATTCGGATTGCGGTTAAACAACTCCAAAGAATCCTTTGAAGTTGTCACACATTTACGTTTATACTCAATTGAAAGCAACCGCGGGCGGGACCCATCTTGCAGACAAATTTTTTTAAACCCATTTTATCATTTAAAATCGAAACCACACTGTCATATGAAGTGCCTATGGCATCAACAATCTTAAGCATTTTTACCCTCCGATCGGCCAACACCATATCTTGGATTTTTTCCAACATTTTCGGGTGTACTGACCTCAATTGACCGTCCAGAACGTTCAGCGTCATTTTTACTTGTGCGATCACAACGAAAGGCAGTAAACCACCTTTTTACCATTGAATTCGATGGTGCAGAGTCTCCATATTATTTATCGAGCTTTTCTTTGGTTTGATTGGCGGTTTTTTTTCGCAAAAAATAATGTTAGATGAGCACACGAAATTCACTTTTTCCATTTTCTTTTCAAAAGGCGAGGCAGTCGGTTATCAACGGCTGCCAACTGACAGTTGCCTCTTGACAGGAGCAATCTTGCCATTTAAATTTAGAGACGGGAAATTAAAAAAGACACTGAGTTAATGATCCACCCTCGTATGTATATTTATAATTGATAAGAATTTATTTTCTGGTGTAAGTTATCACATCTTTAAAAGATTTTTACAAATTAATTTAAGAAATCGAAAATTCCAAGTCCTGCTTGTGAAATTTAATCGTATAATATATAATACACTTTTGCGTATAAATTACCAACAACTGAAATACAATATTGTATAATTACAATATAGAAAACAAATACGAAGTTAATGCGAGCTTGTGAATTGGGCAACTATTTTAATACGAAATTTTCTTCAAAAAATAATTACAACCTTAGCAATGCTGAAACGATTCGAATGATTTAAATCTTACTTGTAAGTTACTCCTTTGAGCTGCATAAATTAAAAAAGGAATAGCATTTGAAAGAGAATGTTGCAGGAAGTTAATTAAATATTTAAAAGTTTAAGAATTTTTTTTTTATTTTTTTCGAGCAAGTTTTTGGAGAAGTTGATGATTTAAAGCATATTGTGTGTGTCATAAGTTACTTTTTGTAAGATAAATTAAGTAATTACTTAAAAATTTAGAAAATTGGAGAAATACATATATTTTTAAAATTTTTTGTATATAGGTTTATTTCCTGTACAACAAGCGTTAATCTTATACACAGAGAAAAAACTGCCTCATAGAATCAATAAGATTTTCTCTATGAAACGATTTTTGGCTAAGGGGTATCCCAGCAGAAAGAAGCGAAGATTTTTTCATAGAGATTCCTTATTGTTTTTATGTGGTAAATCTTATTAATTTTATCAAGAAGAAAACCACATAAAATCAAGAAGAAATCTTATTATTCACAACTTTTTTTACTCAATTTCCGTTATTTTTGGCACCAAAAAAACATTCCATAGAGAAAAACTTCTTGATTCTATTAGGTTTTCTTATAAATTGTAAACTATAGGGATTTCTTATTGATTTTACTAGGTTGCCTTATTGATTTTTTTAAAAAGGTTTTCTTCTTGATTTTATTAGGCTATCTTATTAATTTTTTCAATAAGATTTTCTTCTTGATTTTATTAGGTTCCTATATGATTATGTGTAAAGCATCTTATTGATTTTTTTAATAAGGAAATCTTCTTGATTTTATGAGGTGTCTTGTTATTTCAAATAGACACAGACAATTTTTTTCATGATCTTTTTCGTTTTTGTATAAGCATGTTTGCAAAATTATTTCAAGGGTTATTCAGACTGCTTGTTAGCATATTGGTTAGAGTGTTCGTCTATCAGTCAGAAGTTTGCTGGTTCAATACTTGTCTCCTTTCAAGTAATAATATGTACGTATGGTGAGTTAATTAATTAAGAATACAATATAATATGTATGTATGTATGTACATAAGTATGTATAGTATAAATACATAACATCTACATATACCTGATTTACATTAAGCATTTTTTTCATGAAATTAGTTGCATGAAAAATTTTTATTTGTCAATAGAACGCCTGGAGGAGCAACTTATCAAACAAGTTGTCAAAAATACATCAGAGATTCATTCTACGCCATTTTTTATATAACATTTCCTTTTATAGCGCTGCATGTAGCAAATAGAAAAAGTTGCGTGCAACAAAATTCATGAAATTTCATGAAAAAATGCTTAATGTAAATCAGGTAATATACTACATACATACATAAGTATATGGTATAGAATTTAAATGAAAACACATAAGCAAAGCTCAAAGAATAAAGAAAGACATAATTTTTTTTATGAGGTCGCCTCATAAAATCAAGAAGAAAACCTTATTAAAAAAATCAATAAGATAACCTCATGAAAACTACAAGATTTTTTCTTGATTTTTTCAAAAAGGTTTTCTCTATGAAATTAATAAGATTTCCTTATTGAAAAAAACCAAAGAGATTTCTTATTAATTTTGTTCTATTTTATGAGGTATTTATTAGGCACTGTTTTCTCTGTGTAATATCATCATATTGTGAGGCAAGAGTTTCAAGTGTAGAATACAAAGGCAAAAATGGTATTCTTTTATTAGGACGATATATACAACCCACTAACAGTTTTTTCCCAAATGATAAAATTTCAATAAAGATAGACTCAATTCTTAGTTCATTTGAATTAAGCACAAGAGATGATTTGCAGCATATTTTGCACGAAATAGTATTTCTTACGAATATGGCAACACTGCCACCATGGCTTCCCCTATCACATCTAAAAACTTTAAAACCATGTGGACATATCAATCTGTCAGCTGTTGATTCTAAAAGCCATGTTTCCGAAACACAAACTACATCAATACCAGAGTTCTCAAATATAAATTTAAATTCGTCGACTTTATTATTAATGCTTTGCGCATTTATATGCACAACTTTAAGACCTTTTTTATACTTAGCGAGGATCCTGACCATATTCATTGTTATGTCTTTGGAACTTCCACGTCCATTACCGTTAAATGCCATTAAATCGAATTTTAAGAAGCGCAATGCTAATAGAAACAAAAATTGTAGTGTACATGATGTAATTAAAATTGAAAATTTTAAATAATGTAGAATTGAAAACAAAACGTATATATGCTATTGGAGTCAAATAAACAAAAAATTTTAGAGAAAATAAAAAAGAGGTTTTAATAACAAAAATTAAAAATTTTAAAAACCCCCGACTTTTTTCAGAAAAGATGTTATATCTTCTAAACGGCTGGACCGATTGTTTTCAAACATAGCTAAGAACCCTCTCGATCAAGTCATTTTTCAAAGAGAAAAAACTAAATGAAAATCGGTCCAGCCGTTTGGCCTGTACGTGGACACAGACAGACACACAGATACACAGACACACAGACACACAATACAAACTTATAACACCCCTTTTTTTAGTCGGGGGTTAAAAATGAATATTAAAAATTTTAAAATATTGTTTCTTATCAGCCAAATTAATTGGACGAAAAAACTGTTGCAGTTGCTCTGGAAAGAGAATACTGATGAGCTCATCCTTTTCATTTTTCTTAACGTAGACAATACCTCGCAGCGTGTATACTGTCTGATAAATTTTTTTGCTAATTGGAAATTTCTTAAATGTTATCAGGTGACATAGCTTCCCAGCTATTTAACAGTTGCTGGAACTTTCAAATAAGTATAGAAATAACTTAATAAATATTTTTGCTCACAAAGTCTCACAAAATTGTGTTTTACACGATGACTTTCGATTTAGAGGGTGTAATCGACTTTCGAAAAAAAAAATAATAATCTAATTTGATAGGCCTATGCAAGTATAAGACTTAGGTATGATTTTGTAGAATGTTATAAGGTTATATATTGTTCATATGTTTTAGAATATTATTTATATAAATATATTCCCCAGCAGCTGGTTGTGAGAAACATTTGAACAATTATCTAAATCATTCTTGAAATTTAATATATATATATATATATATATATATATATATATATATATATATATTAACGTACATTATAAAACAAGTTTGTGAAAGACATTAAATTTGGACATCTCCCCTTCATCAACAGTTCATTAAAAATATGTGTATATAAAGGGTATTTTTTATTGAGGTATAGAACTTTAAGTTGGCATCACTTTTTTAACTGGCGGCCATTTTGTCAGCTGTCAAGTGATTAATATTTAGTTTGGTTTGCCATTTCATCATGAACAGGTTGACAAAAGAACAACGCTTGCAAATCGTGCAAATTTATTTCGAAAATAATGGTTCAGTTCGCGAAGTTTACCGCAAGCTCCGTCCATTTTATGGTCGACATAATCGTCCATCAGAGCAATTAATTCGGTTAACCATGGATCGTTTTCGCACTACGTTTACTCTATGTGATAATACGCATCCGCAGAGACGTCGAACAGTGCGCACCGAAGAAACAATTGCCGCTGTAGAGCAAAGTGTTGAAGAGGACCCGAATGAATCGATTCGCCACCGTGCACAGCAATTGGAGCTTTGTCCATCAACTTTATGGAAGATTTTGCGCAAAGATCTTGGCTTGCGACCTTACAAGATCCAGCTTGTGCAAGAATTAAAGCCGCGAGACCATGCAATGCGTCGTGATTTTGGTGTATGGGCCGAAAATGAGATTGATCTCGATGCTGAATTTCATCGCAAAATTTTGTTCAGTGGTGAGGCTCATTTTTGGTTGAATGGCTACGTCAACAAGCAAAATTGCCGCATTTGGAGTGAAGAGAATCCACATGAGACCCTTGAGACGCCATAACATCCACAAAAACTGACTGTTTGGTTTGCTCTATGGTCTGGTGGAGTCATTGGGCCATACTTCTTCCGAAATAATGCTGGAGAGTCAGTTACCGTTAATGGAGAGCGGTATAGAGCCATGATAACCGACTATTATGTTCCCGAATTGGATGGCATGAATGTGGATGAGTTGTGGTTCCAACAAGACGGCGCTACATGCCACACAGCGCACGTCACAATCGATTTATTGAAGGAAACATTCGATGAGCGCATAATTTCGCGGAATGGACCTGTCAATTGGCCACCAAGATCGTGTGATTTGACACCATTGGATTATTTTCTTTGGGGATATGTGAAGTCGCTCGTCTACGCCAACAAACCAGAAACGTTAGGGGACTTGGAAGCCAACATTCGTGGCGTTATTGCCAACATACGGCCCCATATGCTCGAAAAAGTGGTTGAAAATTGGACCTGTAGAATTGGCTTTATTCGAGCCAGCCGCGGCGGCCACATGCCCGAAATCATATTTAAACATTAATGGCATAAAATTATCCTTCCAATAAAGCCAAATTGATGGACATTAAAACGATTTTCTTGTGTTTTATTTCAATTCGAAGTTCTATACCTCTAAAAAAAACACCCGTTACTAGATCCCTGCATAAGACCAATTACAAGAACTTTTAAGACATGAGGGATTTTTCAAATGCTTTACTACAGCGAAATCTTCTAAAACAAACGCTAAACAACACACTTGGCAAGAAATTTGTTTCAGTTATTGCAGGTATAGGAGTAAAGAAGAAAATACTTCGTGACGGAACAATTTGTGATGCTTGCTTCTTCATACGCGTATACAAACGTCATGCATGTACACACGTTGTGTGCCTGATCTTTTATTTTTCTGCGCCACATATAAACGCACACATGCATTGACATCTGTTGTGAATAATGTTTGTTACGAACAAGAAGTCTTCGTGACATCGTTCAAAAGCACTCACTCACTACACGTACATCAATACATTTATCATACCCCAGCAAAAATTTTTGCTTGCTGGAAGCATTTTTGTAAGGGAGGCCATGAAACGGAATTACTTGCAATTGCGCTTTTATAATGCATGATTTTTGTTCGCGATGAGCCATTTAAAAGCAATAGCAATAAATCATTAACCAAACGTATGCCTGTACTATACACATACATATATAATTGTGTACTGTTCGTGTACGATCGTAGAACATTCCAGCAAAAAATTACACATTACCATTAGAACTACTTGCCATATAATGACTTACTTTTCTGATTGCCAATTTTCATTACTCGCTTACAAATCACATTACCTAAAATTTAAAAAAATGACGTGCAAGTTGCTAAATGAAGATAATGATTTTTTTAGACTAAATAGATTACGTGAAATGTTGACAAATAAAAAAAATGTAAGTACTTCTCAAGAATCGATTATTTTAGTCTCACGCCGTGTTAAAATCATTAAGTTGGTAATCCAGTAGGGAAGTGCTTCCACCAAAAATGCTTAATTCCAAACTCGATTACCTTTTTTGAAATTTTTTGCTGGGATATTTTAATGGTCTCGCTTACGTTAGTGCTTCTAGAAATGCAACGTATTGGTTCTAACAGCTTTTAGTGCTTCTAAGTGTCGATAATTTTTTGCTGGGACTTCGCTTACTAAACGACATTTTTTGCTGGGACTTCGCTTACTAAACGACATCATTTATTATTGGTTTAGTATACTACATGCTCAACAATACGTTTAAAAAACAAGACGTTTTTACATTTCAATAATGTTTACGCAGCCCTCTAGTATATACTGTGAGGCGAGTTGCTTGAGAATTGAAAAATAACTAATCAAATGTTATTATTATTATTATTATTTTTTTTTTAACTAATAAATGGATATGTCAGTATTTGTTTTTTGTGTATTCATGAGAAATTTATTACCTGGATCAATATGAAATCAAAAAGCCTGTTGTCTTAAAACAAAAAAAAAAAGAATATATAACGCCCCAATCAATAGTCATAAATTAAATGTGAACTTCAAAAACAGAACTCAACATTTGTTATACGCTTATTCAAAACAAAAAAAAAATATTTGAATTTTTGTATTACTGCAGGAACAGACAGACTCTCAAAAACAAATATCAAAATCTACCTAAAGTTTCATATTTAAGTCCAGAAATTAACGATATTAATAACAATAAAAATTCAAATTTGATTTGTAATCGCTGGAGTTTACACACACACACACACACACACACACACACACACACACACACTAAGAAAAAAATGTTGTATATCTGTTAGATTACCAATCAAACGAACAACCAACCAACCGTTGAAATAAATTTATTTTCTATGGAGTCTTATATCATCAAGAAATAATAACATACAACAAAAAAAAAAAAAACAAAATCATCATCATTCTCATTTTGACAACAAAAAAAAAAATTTAATTCATGATGGGGACATTAAGTCGAATTTCACTAACGAAAATTTATGACTCGACAACGTTAATGTTGGAATATTTCAGCTTTTTGATTAGACGAGAGAAACCAAAATTAGATGAAATTTCAAAAAAAAAAAAAAAATTAATTTATTTTTTAAACAAACGTCAGGCTTGTTTATTTAATTTTTCTAAATTTCAACGTTGATGAAATTCTTTTGATGTTTTCATGTTGTAAAGACGTTAAAAATGTAATAAAATAAGTTAGAACAAATGTTAAAGAAATAGATAATCATTGTTTAGCATTTTTAATTATTAAAAATTTTGATGATCATCTTTGGAACCGTTATTAACAGAAATTTAATAGAAAGCTTCACATTTCAATGATTTCCCAGCATAAAAAAAAATATTTAAATTTATCAAAACATAGGATTCCTTGGCATTAATGCAACCTATTATATGCACATAATTACAAAATTTTTTATATGACATTTCTATTTAAATTAAAGTTCGTTTTAAAAATCTTTGAATTTTTAAAAGTTGAATCGTCCAATGCATAGACGGGTAAACCATTTGCGGTTTTCGACATGGAATGACATATCCAAGTATTAACATATCATTATTATTGTTTCATTCTCGATATCGATTGCCATAATTTGATATCCCTCCGCTCAAAAATAGTTTTGTAAAAGAAAATCTTAAATTTATTTTGATTTAGCGAAAGGACAAATATGACAAAAACTAGCAGAACGTAACAACATAGTGTTCATTAGGGCTTGGGAAACGGGAATTCCCGGGCGGGAAATGTATAGCTAATATTCCTGGGAAATTTTTTAGATTTTCCCGGAAAAACGGGAAATTTAAAGTACACGTTATTTCATAAATATATACGGTCTTATTCATAAAAATTCCTTATTTCAGCTTTAATCTGTACATTACTTATGAAACAAATTTTGCTTTATTAAGCTCTAATAAACATTTGTATTCATAAAGGCCGTGATACACTATCATACAAAGTCGTGCGATCTACGAAAATATACAACCCTGGGGGCAAATTACGGCACTCGTTATCGAACGAAATTACGAAATATTTCCATATAAACTCTATTGAAATATTTCGTAATTTCGTTCGATAACGAGTGCCGTAATTTGCCCCCTGGTGTGATGAATTGTTATTGTCTTTTGAAAATTTTCATAAACTCCATCATACCAGCATTGTAATTTTTCGTAGATCGCACGACATTGTATGATAGTGTATCACGGCCTTGACTGATTAATATCAGTGAATTAACTATTATAGTATGTTTACACGATACGTGCTTCGCTCTCTATTCACGCTTCACTCCCCAATCATGATCGAACCAACTTGCTTCGCCATACAAAATTATGAGAGCGAATCAAGTAGATTCAATATGAATCTACTTGCGAAGCACGTAAAATTGGTATCTTCTCTAACTTTTATCGCAGTTTATCGGCAGTTTAGCCGACCCGGCCATCAAAACAAAATATGTATACATATGTATGTGTATGTATGAGTTTGAACAAATAAAAACAAACCAAAAAAACATAGATGTGAGTTTAATATAAATAAATTTAATTAAGTTATGAATAGTAAAAAAAGGAAAAATAAGAAGAAAATATAGGGATGCCTTCAAAAACAAAATTTTGAATGAGTCGAATGTATGTAAGTATGTATGCTTATGTGTATGTATGTATATACGTGCATATTAGTGTCCTGCACAAGACTATTTATAAGACCTTTCAAGACATGAGAGATTTTTTCAAATGCTTTACTACAGCGAAATATTCTAAAAGAATCGCTAAGCAACACTGTTGGCAAGTAATTTTTTTCGGTGGTTTGTCTTGCCAACAGTGTTGTTTAGCGATTCTTTTAGAATATTTCGCTGTAGTAAAGCATAGGAAAAAATCTTTCATGTCTTGAAAAGTCTTATAAATACTCTTGTGCAGGACACTAATAAAGGGTGTTTTTTATTGAGGTATAGAACTTTAAGTTGACATCACTTTTTTAACTGGCGGCCATTTTGTCAGCTGTCAAGTGATTAATATTTAGTTTGGTTTGCCATTTTATCATGAACAGGTTGACGAAAGAACAACGCTTGCAAATCGTGCAAATTTATTTCGAAAATAATGGTTCAGTTCGCGAAGTTTACCGCAAGCTCCGTCCATTTTATGGTCGACATAATCGTCCATCAGAGCAATTAATTCGGTTAACCATGGATCGTTTTCGCACTACGTTTACTCTATGTGATAATACGCATCCGCAGAGACGTCGAACAGTGCGCACCGAAGAAACAATTGCCGCTGTAGAGCAAAGTGTTGAAGAGGACCCGAATGAATCGATTCGCCACCGTGCACAGCAATTGGAGCCGACTAACCGACTATTTTGTTCCCGAATTGGATGGCATGAATGTGGATGAGTTGTGGTTCCAACAAGACGGCGCTACATGCCACACAGCGCACGTCACAATCGATTTATTGAAGGAAACATTCGATGAGCGCATAATTTCGCGGAATGGACCTGTCAATTGGCCACCAAGATCGTGTGATTTGACACCATTGGATTATTTTCTTTGGGGATATGTGAAGTCGCTCGTCTACGCCAACAAACCAGAAACGTTAGGGGCCGCCATATGCTCGAAAAAGTGGTTGAAAATTGGACCTGTAGAATTGGCTTTATTCGAGCCAGCCGCGGCGGCCACATGCCCGAAATCATATTTAAACATTAATGGCATAAAATTATCCTTCCAATAAAGCCAAATTAATGGACATTAAAATGATTTTCTTGTGTTTTATTTCAATTCGAAGTTCTATACCTCTAAAAAAAACACCCGGTACATAAGTATATACACATAAGTATATATGTACACATTTTAGTATATTTTCATACTTAAACGCACAGAAATATCACTTTAAATATTATTTAAAATTTATGATTTGAACAGGCTAAAGTTCGTATCGCTTTTTAAGCCAAATTACATGTGATAATTATTAATGATCAAATAACACCAAAGTTATAAATACTCTTGTGCAGGACACTAGAGCATATTATACGTATGTACCCAGCTGGAAAAGTAGGCATTAATTACATGAAGTATGTACAACTGCCTAAATTAAATCATTCCGTATAGACAAGATATCAAAACACTTGAATAAAATTTATGTGGAAATATAGGATATTGGTCGATATCGAGTCCATCAATTTGTTACTGTAACTCCAGTCATTGTAACTAGAATCGAAATAAAATGAATTCTGCGTGTAATTAGCATACAAATCGAAAGAATTTGTATGTATTTATGTATATGTACATGCGTATAAATATGTAGGCATGTGTCAATGAATTAATAAAAACTATTTACTATGTATGGATGTACATTAGGGTGTTCACAAAAAAAATACCTTGTTTTTCTCAGAACCAGGTTTCAAACTTTAGTTTAGGTAAAAAATAGGCCTGTTAAAATATGAGCACATAATATTAATGGTGAGATGGTGCGCATCACACTTTTCAATTTCCTATACGATTTACATGGTATAAATTGATTTTATTCATTCTGATTGTCATAAGTAAAGAACGGAATGTCCTACAGTAAACTTCTTGGTACGCTTTTGTAGAAAATTAAACGCTCTATAAAAAAAGTTACATAAAACTTTTTGATAAGTTAGCTGGATCAAAAGCTATTTACAGTCCAAATAAAATTTACCCTAAATTTATACGATTTTTCAAGAAAACAACAGAAATATTATGTTATTCCAGAAAATTTTACCAAGTTCCATACAAAATACAAACAGGCCTTTTAAAAAGTGCGAAAGAAGTGTTTTTCGTTATAATAGAGATATATAAAACAATTTTATTACTTTTTCAATTTATTTTAGCCATAGCTGTAATAAGTGAATGGGATGGAAATTAAAAATATTTTTATTTCAGATGTAGTTTAATTTTAAATTTTTTTATAGAGTGTTCAATTTTCTACAATAGCATACCAAGAAGTTTATTGTAGCACATTCCGTTCTTTACTTATGACAATCAGACAGAAAAGTGGAAAATGTTTATTTGTTGTTTTGTGTAAAGCCACCATAATATCATAAATTTATATTTAGTGGATTTTTTAAACGCACTAAAAGCACTAAAGTCAAAGGTGAAAAAACACCAATTTCAGGTATTTTTAAAAAAAGCAGCTGGTTGAAAAATTCCGCACTGTTATAAATTAAAAAGCACTAAATCTAGTGCGTAAAGCACTAAATTGGCACTCTGCACACGAAGCACGAAGGCGTCGTATAAACGGCAAGATTCAAACACAATATTCAGAGAGCGAAGCATGTGATTCAACTCGTCGTCTAAACATAGTATTATTAAACGATTTTGCTATACATTACTTCAGTTCATTATAAGCTCCAGCTATTATTAAAACCCTGAAGGAAATATCTTAGGAGAAATAACATTATTAAAATTAAAAACATTTAGACAGACTGTGGCTCAGGGTGCAGCTAAGTAAACTACTGTAAGTTGCTTGATAACGATAAGAATCCTCCGGGAAAATTTTCAAAAATAATGAGAAACAGGCAAGGAAAATTCTTAATAAAAGGATTTGAAAGCCTTATTATAAAATTGTTTACTAATTACGCTAGTACTGTGTAATAGCTATGTATGTATATTCTATTTGCTTGAATTCACTTAAAAATTTTTATAAATTTATTTTAGAGGTATTAACTTTTATTTAAAAAAAAATGCTTGCACTAATAAAAGAATCGAAATTTCGCCAACTTTCATGTAATAAACGTACTTAATTTAGAAAATTAGCTTTTCCCCGGTGTCCCGGGAATTCCCGGGAACGCGATTTTTTCATTCTCGTTTCCCGGGAAGTGCAAAAGTCAGGGAAATCCCAAACCCTAGTGTTCATCAACGTTCTTGTGTTTGGTCCACAAAGTGTGATGTCAAGTGGTGCAAATTTCACTAAAGTTTACATTCGTACACTAAAATAATCCTAAAAATTTATTTTAAAAACTATAGTTTAAGTGTAAGAGTTATTTTTTCTTTTGTAATTGCAGCCATTTTGTTTATTAAAAATTATTAAATTCTGCTTTTCTTTAAAAAAAAAATTTAATAAAATATATTTTTATTTAAATGCTTTATTAAATACAACCTCTATAAACAAAATCTTTTAAGAACTAATTTAATTATAATAAAGCAGTGGGGTTTTTGGTTGAAGGTGCACGAATGCGAACTTTGTATACTGTACATTTTGTGATTAAAGAAAAAAAAAGAAAAAAAATTTTATTGGTAGTGCGGTCCAAGAGTTTAAAAATCAAGAGTTTAAAAATCCTCACTTCATTAATATCTAATAACAGCAATCCCGATTATTTTCCACCACCAGCAAAATTTAAATTTTGTGCTTGTAGCTGAGACCTAGACATTAACAGCCTTATTTATAAAATTTATTAAGGCTTAATAAAAGGGTTTTAAAACAAATTTTCATAAAAAATTTTTCTTAAAATACTTTATAAAGCCTTAATAATTTTTATAAATAAGGCTGCAAGAAAACAAATATTTAATTTACTTGGGAGGTGACGATACACTTTTTACTCCAATGTTGATTCCTTTAAATAATCAGGTCTATTCGGGAAGTCACTTTCACCACAAATACGCGCATCTGGCATTTTCATTATCTGGAAAAAATTCAACTTTTAAAAAATTCTGCCAGATGCTTTTTGGCAGAATTTGCTTAAAATAGTAGTGTAGATACAACGAATACCTATGTATTATATGCTATGTATTATATACTAGTGTCCTGCACAAGATATCTTATAAGAACTTTCAAGACATGAGGGATTTTTCATATGTTTTACTACAGCGAAGTCTTATAAAACAAACGTTAACAACACTGTTTGCAAGAAATTTGTTTGAGTATTGTAGGTATAAGAGTAAAGAAGAAAACACTTCGTGACGGAAGAATTTGTGATACTTGCTTCTTTCTACGCATGAGCGCGTGTACAAACGTCATGCATGTATGTGTGTATGATCTTTTATTTTTCTGCACACATGCAAAGGCACACATATGCATCAACATTAGTTGTATGCGGTTAATCACATAATAGCTTACCATCTACATATAACACACACACACTCAAACGTACAATATGAAAACTAACAAGCATACACTAATCAACAGTACTTCTTTTGAGTGTTTGTTTTGTTTTGCTGTTTTGGCGACATCGCTTATTAACACTGATATACACGTACACCAATACATCCATCGTGCGTCGCTTATAGTACGACAGCATTTATAATTGGTTTAGTATGATACATGCGACGTGAATACATTTAAAAATCATGAAGTATTTACATTTAAAGACTGTTTACGCAGGTCTCTATTGTGTACATACATCAATGATGCCAATTCAGCCATTTTCTGGCTAAATTTAGCCATTTTCCATCCCATTTAGCCGGAAGAAAAGTGAGTTTAGCTATTAGCTATTTTTTTAGCTATTTTTATTTTAATCTAGCTATTTTTTAGCTATTTTTGCAAACATGAAATTTGTTTGTGATTTTTCATAAAAAATTTAAACTACATAGCAACAAGGGAACATTAATTAACTACAAAAAACACAACAGAGTAATATGTTATTGTTTTCGCATCAATATCTATAAATTCCGGTTCAAACTGGCAATTTTTGCTGCAGCACTCTAAAAGCGCTTACATGAAAGAGATGGCTCAATTGGTAACCATAAGATTTGATACTGCATTCTTATAATCGTTGCAATGTTGTTATAAATGTTCGGGTCTAATTGGTGGTTTGTGATATCAATCAAACAAGGGTAATTTTTGTTTTACAGGAGTGAAAATAAAAAACTAATTAAAGTTTAAATGAAAGTTTCAAAAATAGAAAATTAGCAATAAGTACAAACAAAATTTTTTCAAGGAATAGATTAGTAACCCAAAAATTTAAAGACTGAATAGCAGAATGTACAAATGAATAGAAAAGGTGTACTGCAAGTATTGCAAGTTTGCAATATATGCAAATCAGAAATCAGTTTTATTTACGAGTATTACTTCAAATTATTGTTTTTATTTACTTTAAAAAATGTTCCCAATTGACTTTAAAAAAGTAATATATATATGAATACCTTCTTGTTTTTGCTTAAAGTTCATGATTTTTGCATTCGATGGTGCTTAGCCATTTTTTAGCTAGTTTTAGCTATTTTTAGTAATTTTTTGTCTACATTTAGCCATTATTGGTGAAGGAGTTCTGGCATCACTGACATACATACATATGTATATGAAGCCCTATTGTCAATTATCCGTAAGCGACAAAAATTAAAGTTTTCAGAAAACAGGTTTTTATAGTATCCAAATATATTTTACCATACATAAATTGTCGCTTAAGTAAAAATTTTACAGCCTGCATTTTAAAAGATATCAAACATTGCGACATTTTAATAATTCTAAACTATGGGTAGGCCATAGTTTTTTTTAATTTCATTAAAAAAAAAAGTCTATTTTTTACAACATCTTGCTTACAGACATAAAAACCAGATTTTACTGGTAAATTTCTATACTTTGCGTACATGCAAATTTATGTATATTAACAAGTTGTTGCTTTTTTCAAGTTATAACATTATTGTTAGTGCATTTGTTTTAACAACTCAGTTATAACTTCAAGTTACAGCATAAGTTCATGTCAGGTGGAGACGTAGAGTCATACTGATGAATAGAAGAAAAACTGTAGACAATGTAACTACTAAAATTTTCACCAGAATTTTAGTGTTGACATAAAGAAACTTGGTCCCAGTCCGAAAATACATAAATATTCACATCTATGGATAATATCAAACACATACATATGTATGTGTGTATGTATGTATGTATGTGCTATAAAAACACCTATAATAGTTACTACAAAGCTATTTCAATAAAATTTTTAAAATTTAAATCTGGCATTATACATTTGTTCGGTAGAACATTTTAGCAGAATTTTTTTTACAGATCTAGCATTCTCTCATCGTCATTTTCTGGCAACACTGACTCTGAGACATATAACAGCAACCAAAAAAATAAAAAAATAAATAAAAACTGTCATGATGAAGAAAAAAAAACTTATGACGGAATTGCTGTCTTCCCAAAAATTTGTGGTTATCATCAACTGTTCCTGCAAAGATGACTAGTGAGTCTTCCCATGTATGTATATGAGGGTGTGCTTCATTCAACAACAACCATCTTCTTACAGTCTTGTCTTACGAGTATAACAAACAACATCAAGTATGAAGGATTTAAAACAGTGATGGGAAAGTTGGTACGATCGTACTTTTTTTGATGCTATTTGACATGAAAAAGTACCGTAGTACTCCCGCAACACATTTGATACTCTCACGGTATCCATATATTTTGCCAAGAATTAAAATTCTTTTTCGACAAATAGCACGAAACTTTATTACATAGTTAAGATATTTTAGAAAAGTGTAATCCTTCCCTATTAAATATAAACGAAAACCTATTTGGCTCAATGATATTTTTTGTAGCACAGAACTTGACCTATACATATGTAATCACGAACCATGTTAAAACAACTGTTTTATAGGGGTTTAAAGGCAATTGTAAGAATGTTGTAGTAAATTCTGTCAAGACCTGAGGGCAAAAGTGGATTTTTACAATGAAATTTTAAATTGGTTTAGTAAGTTTCCCCCTGAAAATGTTTTATCTGGTAAGACCAACAGCATTATACCACTTTTAATTACAATGTTTTCCAGCAAAAAGCATAATTTTGAAAATATTAACAACCAATATAAAGCATTGGCTGATATGGACGAACTGAAGCCATTAACAACAGAAAATATATACAGCTTCTGGTCTACAGTGGCTAAAACTAAAAACGCGTCAGATGAATACATGTTTCCTGATAAATTGAGAGTAGCTTACGGAATTTGGTCCATACCTCACTCCTCTGTAAACGTGGAAACGATTTTCTCTTACCAAAATCTCATGAAAACAAACAAAGGAACATGCTTTATGTTTCAGCAGTATTAAGTCTTATGGCCTATTTCCCACCTGCGAAAGAAAACGTTCGACTTACAATTTATATTGAAAACAAAAACAAATTTTCGTATTTTATTGTTGTTTTCAATATAAATTGTAAGTCGAACGGTTTCTTTCGCAGGTGGGAAATAGGCCATTATCCAGGCCAAAGATTTATTAAAGTCTAAAAACTTGTAACTTCAAAATTTTTACCTATGTACACACATAGATATTTATATTTGCGGGTTGATTCGTTATAACCTAAAAGAGTTCGTGATTGGCCAACATACCACCAGGAAACATACGATTGCGGAATGCGTGCTGAACATCGTTGAGCAATAATCAATCGGAATTTAAATTTGCAAGATCACATACGAGACAAAAAATACCATACACTCGTACTAAAAAGTACGACATCTTAAACTTTTGCCATAGTGTGTGATAGATTTAGCATTTCCGATAGAGATGCTTCTTGTTTGGTTACCGGCTTATTTATGGACATTGGTTTTAAAGTGTAAAATAGGGAACTAATCATTGTGGATAAACATAAGCTAGCTCATGAAAAAATTAAAAGCAGGGAGTACTTCCGTGGAAGAAATAATAATGATTCGAAAATGGATTGGAAGAGTTTTAATAAAAACAATTTTTTTGAACAGCAAATTAATTTTCATGTCCAGAGATGCGGTATAGGGCTTGATTTTAGACCCATGGTTTCATCGAAAAATTTTCTCAAAATTTCGAGCAGACTACGTTTTTGCTATGAAACTTTTGAAAAAAATTTACCCCCTCTTTGTGTTCTTTTTTTATTTCTTTGTAAATATGTAAATTTTATATAATTTTTTGTTAATAAAACTTAAATCGCTCACAAAGCGATACGAAATGGAGTTCGAAGAATAATAATTAAATTAACTAAACAATTAAATAAAATAAGTATACTTGATAGTAACAAAGCAAAAAAGTTTGTCTTAAGTATATAGAACAAAAAATAAGCAAATTAACTAACATGTGCATAATTAGTAAAGAACAAACGACAATGGTAAAACTGTTGTAAGTTTAGAGATTGTAAAATTGAGCTTTCATTACAAAAAAATCTTTCAGCAAATTGAAATACGATGAATCAAAACAATTCACATATTCCATTTGCAAAAAAGTTGCGTATATAACGCAGAAATCTACATCAAGTGGCACCACACGCTGTGGACCAAACACAGAAGAACGCTGATAATGAAGGTTAATTGGCCTTCGAAAACGGCTAGCTTTTCCGTTCAACTATGTGTTGTCAGAATATTTACAACTAACTTTGATGTTATTTGTTCATTAATAATTATCACAAGTAATTTGGCTTTCAAAGCGATGCGAACTTTAGCCTGTTCAAATCATAAAATAAAAAAAAATAATAATTTTTGGTACTCTCGGGACCAAAAAAATACTCGAAAAAAATTTTTAATACCGAAATGCAAATCTCATTTCCCATCACTGATTTAAAACATTTATTTTTATGTACATATGTATGTGCTCTTCTCTCCTTTTCTTTCTCGCTCGTTACATTATTCTGAAATATCTAGATTTTTGTTAACTACCCAAATAAAAATGATTAATGATAGATTTTTATAGACTTTTCAACTCAAACGGAGACAAGAAAATGTACATTTTTGTCTGTGACTGGTAATAAATTTTCCCCAACTAACGCCATTTTTGTTTAGTTTGAAATGTTTTATTTATTTGCATTAAGTGTGTGTTTTTCTTCTATTTACAACATTTTTAGTTATTACATTAGATTTATGTTGGTAATTTATATATTTATATACTTATACATATATATATATATATATATATATATATATATATATATATATATATATATATATATATATATATATATATATATATATATATATATATATATATATTTTAATTTTTTAAGCATTTTATAGTCTCTGCAAGAGTATTTAAGTTTATGATGAAAATTTTTGGAAAATTTTTATGCTGGTTTTGACACCTCGGAACAGTTTATTATTTTTTTCTTGTAACTTAAAAAATGTTTAAATTATGAAGGCAGAGCTGAAAATCGACTGCCAATTAATTTAAAACTTATTACATACTTGAAGCAAAATTAAAAATAATCATTTAATATATACAAACCGCTTTGTAGAAAACACGAAGCGACCGAACTTTTTTTTTAGAAAAATCGTTACAAACGCAGAAAATTTATATATGTAGTTCCTATCCAAAAAATTTCGGTGGCTAAATGTGTCGAAACCAAAATGAGGAAAAAGCTTTAGCCTTACTTTACTTCAATTTTCGCTAAGTGATTTTGGTCTAAGTGGGAAGTTCTAGGGGGTGCTCTGTTGGCCTCTTGCAAATACCACTTCATACACATTGGTCGCATTCATAAGACGTAGCTGTTGAGCTAAACAGTTGTGAAACTGTTGACAACTGTTGGCCCCAACAGTTACGTCTTAGAAACGGCTTGATGGATAAAATTAAATTTTATATCTTTATTTCGTTTCTTCATCGCATTTGTAATATAAAATTTAACAAATATTTTCTCCTGCCACCTAACAAAGCATAGAAAATGGAATAACTCTATTCGATCAGCTGTTTAGGCTGAGCACAACATATTGACTATAGGTAGCGAAAAAAATTTTGTGATGGAAAATTACTCAACTGTTGAGTGGAGCGGAACTACTCAACTATGCGTTTCTAAGACAAACACTCAACAGCTACGTCTTATGAATGCACCCATTTATGTGATAAATTCAAACATTTGTTCACCGAAGGAAATAAGTATTTTTACAACATACATACATACATACATACATATTTATTTGTCTTAATTTCAATTGACTTATAAAATTATTAAGTTATCTTTTCTTAAAGTTTGTTTAAAAAATATCAGCAATTTAATTAGATATACATACATATGTATGTATATATGTATCTATGTTACAAAAAAATTTGTATATCTAACTGTTTACTTTTTGAAGTAATTGAATTTGATATCTATATGTTAGCGAGCGGCATGCAGCAAGCATTTCAGTGTATGATTTAAATAAATTTTTTTATGGCGTTTGGCTCTTTGATAATTAAATAGCGTATTTACTTAATTTACTTTATAAGACTTGTTATCAAAAGCTTTATCTCTTATTATTCTGCAAGCGAATTTTGCCGGCAATTAATAAAAAGAATACATATAAGATTAAGTATTTTTTTTAATCTATATTAGAGGCCTGCGTAAACAGTCTTTAAATGTAAATACGTTTTGCTTTTTAAATGTATTTAAATTTGAAATTTATTTGCTGGTGGTTCAGCGTTGTCTATATGCATTTCATTGTTGCTGTAACAAATCATCAGTAGACTTCAACCACACATTTTGACAATATCTCGAATAATAAATTTCTTAAATGTATTTAAATGTATTCTTTTGCAAGTCTGCTTTTCTTGCACGTTTCTAATAGTGCAGTGTTGCAGCGCCTCTGGTGTCAATGAGGTGTATTAAATTTTTAAAACCTCACGACCCTATTCTACTAAAAAAAATGAACACGCTATGCCCATTGAAAGGCTTCATTCTACATTTTGTTGAAAGAATTTCAGACAAACATTCAAGCATAAAAGCTTTACATATTTATAATATTGCGATATAGATTATACCCCTGCAAAAGACCACTCACAAGAACCTTTAAGCATGAGGGATTTTTCAAATGTCTTACTACAGCGAAATCTTTTAAAACAAACGCTAAACAACACTGTTGTTTCGGTTATTGCAGGTATAGGAGTAAAGAAGAAAATACTCTGTGAGGGAAAAATTTGTGATGCTTGCTTCTTAATACGCATGGGCGCGTAAACAAACGTCACACATGTACAAACACATACACGTTGTCTGTATGATCTTTTATTTTTCTGCGCACATACAAACGCACACATGCAATGACATTAGTTGTGTGCGCTTGCTTTAAAACACCACTCTTAAACCCAATAGCTTACCATCTACATCTTACACCATAAACACACACACTCAAACGTACTATATGAAAAATAACAAGCATACACGCATCAACACTACTTCTTTTGAGTGCTTGTTACGAACAAGAAGTTTTCGCGACATCGCTTAAAAACACTCGTATACACGTACATCAATACATCCATCGTACTTCGTTTATTAAGCGACATTATTTATTATTGCTTCAGTACAACACATGCCACGACAACACATTTAGAAAACAAGACGTATTTGTATTTCAATACTGTTTCCGCAGGCCTCTAGTACATGTGCTATTTAAAATTTTTTTTATGAAATATATAAAAAAGTATTTTTTTATTTTTCTGACATGAGAGTGAGTTACAACTAAAATAGATATTTTTCTTGTTAAAGGATGTGCGAAGGACTGGAGTATATTTAAGTACTTGAGTGAGTACACACATTTTCACCGTGTTTGACATTGACAGACAATAAGTCAAAAACTGATACTCGCAATTTTGTTATTAGATATTTACAAATATGTCAACTTTTATGAAATTTAGTTCATTTTTGTAAGAGTTATTACATATTTTCTTCAAATGACACTTGACCGGACCAAAGTCCTTATCACAATTAGGATAAAAACTAACTCTCAGTCAATGTACGATTATGATGGTTATAAAAAATATAAGTTTATTCAGTTTTATGTTTTTTTTTTAAGTATAGCAATTTCGATCATTTTTACTTTTTGGAACATGGTCCGATATTTTCATAACTTGAATTTTTCTTAACTAAGGTAAATGTATGCTGATGCTGTACCAAGTTTTAGAAGCCTACGTTAACTATTGCTATTTTTGTCACATCGTTATAAGGGAACAAAGCACTGTGCGCAGTGCCGTGACGTGGGCATAGCTTAGCATATCGAACCTTAACCACAAAAAAAAAATCTTAACTGACACATTTTTTGGATATCATTTTTTGACAAAAATAGCTTATTTACCATCGCAAATAATCAATTTTGGCCAAAAAATTAAGTTCGAAAATTATGTCGCTTAAGGTTTCTGGCGGTTATGGCACGATATGTAAGTATGTACAGTGGCACAGAAAACTCTACATACCGCCCGAAAAAATACGTTTTATGCAAGACTTTAAATTTCTTATCATTAAAATTCCTGCCGTATCATTCCTTGTAAAAAAAAACCAATGTGAGTCCGATCACAGAGGAGATGTGTAAACATCTAGTAATGAAAATTTTTTTTAAGTTGGAAGTACTTATGCTTTTAGTATCTTTTTTTAAATTAATTAATTAAAAGTATCAAAACTTTCAATATTGTAAATACATATGAATTTGTTGGTTTTTGTTTGTTTTATTTAACTTATTTGGTTAGTAAATGGGCACACTGCAGTATATGTATATGTACTGCATTCAAAATTGCAGTAAGCAGTAAATTTACTGATTACTAAAAAAATTCAGTAAATTTTTACTGCTAATGAAATTTAATTTGCCGTAGCAAGTGGCAAAGTTTTTTCATTCAAATTTCGAAACTTTTGTATGAAAAACATTTAGCCACTTGGTAGAATTTCATTATGAATACGGGCATTACTGATTACTGAAAATTCAAGGCACCTCATCATATAACAAATCATTTAGGCAATTTATAAAAATTGTAGAAAAAATTTTAGTAATCAGTAAAAATTTACTTGTTAAACATTTTTTATTGTTTTTACTGAAACTTTAGTGGTACTGCAGTGCTCATCTATGGTAAATGCCTTTACTTTTACTTTTGAATTTTTAATTCTTGTTGTTCTTCGTTTAGTTGTTGCTGTTCTTGTTGTTGTGTACGCATTGCAATTAAAATAAATTCAGTAAAGTGCGACTTTGACTCTCGCACATTCGGTTTTGATAATTTTTTTTTTGATTTTAGCTTTCTTAATTTTTTAAGTTTTTTCAGTTTAAACGATTTTTTTCAGTTTTATCGCTTTTTTCTCGTTTTGGCGTTTTTTTTCTCTTTTTGGGTTTTTTTAATTTTCGCAATTTTTTTTTTATTTTGGCGATTTTTTTCATTTTGGCGATTTTTTTCTGTTTTTTGGGGTTTTTTCATTTTGGCGATTTTTTCTGTTTTTTTGGGGTTTTTACATTTTGGCGATTTTTTCATATTGGCGATTTTTTTGTTTAAGGATTTTTTTAATTTTGGCGATTTTTGCGGTTTTTCGCGATTTATTTTAGTCCTAGAGATTTTTTTTAATTTGGTGCTTTTTTTTCGTTTTGGCGATTTTTTTATATTTGGCGATTTTATATTTTTTTGATTTTTTAGTTTTACCGTTTTTGAAAATTTCAAGTGTTTCCAAGATACAGCAAGTTGTCAAAATTACAAAGTCAAAATTGCATTAACTGATGGAACACCCATTGATTTAAATTTTTTAAATTTAGTGTTAATTGTTGTACTCTGTATAAAAATACACTAACTTTTAAAATTTCAAGTGTATATATACATATGTTCATACAATTGTATGTATATTACATGGGATTTTAACATTTTTCGTTGCTCGTTTTGGAACACCCTTTAATTTTTAACTCTCATGTATTTGTTGCTGCAGTGGCCAAATGTCTACACATTGTGTCCAAATTTCAAGTCCGTACCTCTTACGGTTCATTTTCTCCTTTGGTGTACGGAAATATACAGAAAAATAACCGGCGGCGGCGCACCGTCGGCTTCGAGCCGGTCGACTGGTTTCTCTGCTTGGTATTGCTTCTTTCAAACACTAATACACTCATACATAGCTCACACCGATTCGACAATGCAAAGAAATCTCAGCAAAGAAATCAAAGTCAAAAGATTTTTACCCCCTAGCGTATAGATGTTTACACATCAATAAAATTATTTTAAAACAAATAATTTTTGAAAAAAGGAAATACATATTTATGAAAAAAATTAAAAAAATTCTGTATTTAATACTCAGAAAAGTATACATACTTCATAGTTTATTGTTCTAGTTCATAAAAAATATTTATATTTGAATATTTTTTTTGCATCTCCTTTGCTCTCGAATGCGACATTTAATTGATTTTTCCTCAAATATACCAGTTTATCGCAGGTTCTCGAAGAAATTTTGTACTATTTTTTGACAAAATCATTTTTAGTTCCTGTTGGTTCTTTATCGCGGTTTTTCTTATCCTGAAGTCCAATCTGTCCCATAAATTTTCAACGGGGCTTAAGTAAGACATCTGGGGAAGAGAATGCAGTTATTTAACTTGCCGCTGTGTGATTTAGGTCTTCATCTAGTTGGAAGTACCAGCTTCCAGGTAGACCCATTTTGGCTAGTGACACCTTCAAATTATCCTTAAATAGGTTCAAATACATAAATCGATTCATTTTTGTATCAATAAAAACTAAATTTCGTGTCCCAGCCGCCGAAATACAAGCTAAAACCATAATAGAGCCGCGTCAGTGTTTTATTGTGGGGATCAGGTTTTATGTTCCAGCTCTTTATTCTTTTTGAGTCAAACTTTTTATTTTAAATTATATAACAATACGTTAAATTTATTATCTGTGCTAAACACAACATTTTTATAGGTTTTCATCTTTATTTAAATGCTTTTAAGCAAATTTCATATGACCTTGTTAATATCGCTTATGAAGAATGGTTTTTTCCGAGGCTGTGATAACCTCCACTTTCCAATACGCTGTGTAGTGTTTCTGGATGAAGAGTGACAATCAACATTTTTTTCTATGCCTTTTTGCTATATCTGGAATTTTTTTCAATTTGTTTCAACATGTGTGGTTTTATACGCCGAGTATTTTTTGCGGACGGCCACTTCTTGGCCTACTATTAGCATTATTGTTATACCCTTTACCAAGAAATGGTAAAAGGGTATATATAGGTTTGTCATTCCGTTTGTAATTTCCACAATAATAATAAGCGAACCATAAAATATATATATTCTGGATCCTTATGCATAGGGAAGACGAATAAGCGATGTCCGTCTGTCCGTCTGTCTGTACGTGAAATTGGTTTTCCGAAGCTCCCAGAAAAGCTAGAGACTTCGTTCTTAGACTGGTGTGTCAGAAATGGTCGAAATAAGATTGGTATTGAAAATCAGCAAAATCGAGCAGACGGTTTCAGAGCTGGTAAGCTTAAACTTCATTTTGCCATACAAAATAACTACCGAAAACTAGTTATTATTTAATTAATATTTCTTAATAAAAAATAAATAAAAAAAATTAAAAAAGTTAAATAGACATTTCCAGGGTAGGAAAACTTAAACTTTTTTATACAAAATTATACAAAATTAATTTACTAAAACAAATTTTTCCTTTTACTATCAATTAAATATACCTTATATTCTAAGAATAAAAAGATTGGGTTAAAAAATCAGAAAAATCAAAAAGGATAATTCCAGGGTTGGGAAACTTAAAATTTTTGTGATATAAAAAATTAACTACCGTAAACTAATTTTTATATTTTATTTTTTATTAAATTAACTTATTTTATACTTCAGTACAAATAAGATTAGTATTTCAAATTGAAAAAGAAAGTTAAAATTAGTAAAAAGACGTTTCCAGGGTTGAAAAACTTTAATTTGTTTTTCATATACAAAAGTAACTTACTAAAACAAATTTTTTTCTTTTTCGCTATAAATTAAACATATCTTAGACTCTTAAAAGAAAGAAATTGGTGTAACAAATCAGAAAAATCAAAAAGGATGATTCCAGGGTTGGGAAACTTACACTTTTTGTAATATATAAAAGTAACTAGGTCTTACTATTTTTGTATTTTTTTATTAAATTAACTTATTTTATATTGCAGTACACATTAAATTAATATTAAAAATGAAAAAAAAGTTTAATACATGAAAAAGACATTTCCAGGGTTGGAAAACTTTAACTTTTTTTCTTATACAAAAGTAACTTACTAAAACAAATTTTTCCTTTTTTTATAAATTAAACAAATCTAATGTTCTTAAAAGAATGAGATTGATGTAAGAAATCAGAAAAACAAAAAGGATGATTCCAGGGTTGGAAAAGCTACGATTTTTGTGATATATAAAATTAACTACCTTTAACTAATTTTTTATTTATTTTTATTAAATAAACTTATCTTATACTTCACCACGAATAAAATTGGTATTTCAAATAAAAAAAAAATTTAAAAATTTGAAAAGACGTTTCCAGGGTTGGAAAACTTTAACTTTTTTTCCTATGCAAAATAACTTACTTAATCAATTTTACTTTTTTCCTATAAATTTAACAATTCTTATATTCTGAAAAGAAAAAGATTGATGTAAGAAATCATAAAAATCAAAAAGGATGATTCCAGGGTTGGAAAACTGAAACTTTTTGTGATATAAAAAATTACTACCGAAAATTAATTTTTATTTTTATTATTAAATAAACTTATTTTATACTTCAGTACGAATAAAGTTTGTATTTCAAATTAAAAATTAAACTTCAAAAAATTAAAAAGATGTTTCCAGGGTTGGAAAACTTTAACTTTTTTTATACAAAATAACTTACTAAAGCAAATTTTTCCTTTTTCTCTATAAATTAAAGATATTTTATATTCTTAAAAGAAAGAGATTAGTGTAAGAAATCAGAAAAATCAAAAAGGAGGATTCCAGGGTTGGGAAACTTACTCTATTTATGATATAAAAAATTAGCTACCGAAAACAAATTTTTATTTTTTTTTTATAAAATAAACCTATTTTATACTTCAGTACGAATGTATTTGGTATTTCAAAATAAAAAAGTTAAAAAAAAAATCAGAAAAATCAAAAAGAATGATCTCAGGGTTGGGAAACTTACACTTTTTTTGATATATAAAAGTAACTAAGTCTAATTAATTTTTATCTTTGCCTTTATAGATTATACATATTTTAAGTTTTGGAAAGAAAAGTTTGGTGTAAAAAATTATAAAAATAAAAACCACGGCTCCAGAGCTGGAAACTTTGACCTTTTTTCTGGATATTAAAGTAACTAAATAAAACATTTTTTTTAATTTCCTTTTTTCTTTTTTTACTTAACACACTTTCTATATTTTTTTAAGAACTACTAGATTGATATAAGGAATCAGAAAAATCTAATATAACGCTCAACAATTTCTGAAATTTTGCACAACGATTTTAATTTCTTTTGATGCTGAACAATCAGATTTCTAATATGTAATCTTAATTCTTTAACTTTTGGACACATTATTATTAAAAATTAAGAACGACTGATTACAAACCTTTTCAATTATTACCTAAAAGAGACATGAAGCATTACAATGTAGTGGCAAAACATGTGTAAGTTCTTTTCTTGGAAAAGTATCGTTGACCAACAGTGGGAGTATGTATGTATACTTTTCTGTGCAGTAAAATTTGATTTTCTTTAAATTATTAATAAATTTATTTTTTTAAAAAATTTTTGTTTTTGGAATAAGATTTATATTTTACAAGAAATGATATATACAATGTAGTTATTGTTGATAAAATATTTGAAAGTTTTGCTTAAAATTGAATTTTCGGGGAGGTATGTAAAGTTTTCTGTGCCACTGTATGTATATAAAAAAATCAAGTACATATTAATAAATGAATTATTTTTAATATTTGTTTTCTCGTGTTTACAGGTTTTATTAAGTAATTGAAATATTTAATTAATTTTTAATTATTAAAGTAAACAGTTAATAGAAAATAATACGAGTAATTCAAATGCAAATATTTTTCCTCTAATATTTGTTTCTATTAATAATAAAACCTCAAGATAATAAATGTTTACAAACATAAAATTAATTAATTAAGTCTTCGCTCAATTCCGCTACATCATTGAAAAGCGGCAACCAGACAACAAAGAAGAGAAAATTTTAATTCTTTTTTCAGAATTTGTTTACAGACAGTTGAATAAAATATTTAACGGAAACTTTATCTTTTAGTTTTACTCATATCTATGTATGTATGTATGTATATCTGATAAAAAAAACAGATATTTCTTATAACATATAAAAGTCCCACAAAAAAATCTAACAACAAGCCCATTACAACAATGAAAACATAAAAATTGAAATACCTGTCACTAGCATTATGTCAATATACTGAATGCATTTGGAGACACACGCATTGCTGCGGCGCTCCAGTAGCTGCAACACAAAATCACCGGTTTTGATATGAAAAAAATACTTACATACATATAAAGGGTGTTTTTTATTGAGGTATAGAACTTTAAGTTGGCATCACTTTTTTAACTGGCGGTCATTTTGTCAGCTGTCAAGTGATTAATATTTAGTTTGGTTTGCCATTTCATCATGAACAGGTTGACAAAAGAACAACGCTTGCAAATCGTGCAAATTTATTTCGAAAATAATGGTTCAGTTCGCGAAGTTTACCGCAAGCTCCGTCCATTTTATGGTCGACATAATCGTCCATCAGAGCAATTAATTCGGTTAACCATGGATCGTTTTCGCACTACGTTTACTCTATGTGATAATACGCATCCGCAGAGACGTCGAACAGTGCGCACCGAAGAAACAATTGCCGCTGTAGAGCAAAGTGTTGAAGAGGACCCGAATGAATCGATTCGCCACCGTGCACAGCAATTGGAGCCGACTAACCGACTATTTTGTTCCGGAATTGGATGGCATGAATGTGGATGAGTTGTGGTTCCAACAAGACGGCGCTACATGCCACACAGCGCACGTCACAATCGATTTATTGAAGGAAACATTCGATGAGCGCATAATTTCGCGGAATGGACCTGTCAATTGGCCACCAAGATCGTGTGATTTGACACCATTGGATTATTTTCTTTGGGGATATGAGAAGTCGCTCGTCTACGCCAACAAACCAGAAACGTTAGGGGACTTGGAAGCCAACATTCGTGGCGTTATTGCCAACATACGGCCCCATATGCTCGAAAAAGTGGTTGAAAATTGGACCTGTAGAATTGGCTTTATTCGAGCCAGCCGCGGCGGCCACATGCCCGAAATCATATTTAAACATTAATGGCATAAAATTATCCTTCCAATAAAGCCAAATTGATGGACATTAAAACGATTTCCTTGTGTTTTATTTCAATTCGAAGTTCTATACCTCTAAAAAAACACCCTATACATACACCCAGAGAAAAAATAGCTTAAAATCTATTAAAAAAAAAAACTATATTATATCCATAGTTGTTAAGTAATGATTAGTAATTGTAATACTCGGAATTAGTAAATTGATTACTTTATTTGTGAAAGGTGTAACAATCATTAAATTACGATTATATTCAGCTTCGCACGGTTAATAATTGATTACGATTACTAATAATGGAAAAGTAATCTGAATTACTTGAAATAATGAAAAAGAATCAAAAGTAGTCAAAAAATAATTCCATTACTTTTAAATATTACTTTTAAGGCTTTTTCATTATCTATGAAGTAATCTTTGAATGTAGTCAAATTATTTTCGATTACTTTGGATTCTTTTTGATTATTTTATCGTAGTTTCTAGTTATTCAGATTACTTTTAGATTATTAGTAATGGTAATCAATTAGTTATCAGAACTTTTTTAAAAGAGAACTACATATATAATAAGTATAATTCTTTTTAAAATGTAATCTAATTGATTCCTAATCGTAATTTATATGTAACAGCTCTGTTTAAATCAATAAGAACATTAACGAAAGTCTAGCAGCCTTATTTATAAAAATTATTAAGGCTTTATAAAGGGTTTTTAAAACAAATGTTCATACAAAATTCTTTTAAAAAAGCCTTTATAAAGCCTTAAAAAGTTTTATAAATAAGTCTGTAGTAATTTTGACATTTATTATTTTGATATGAAAACAATATAGAAATATTTTTCTGCATTGTATTAATATTGAATTTTTATAGAACAATATTGTCGTCTTATTGAAGCAATGTGCAAAAGTTATTAAAATTTTAGAAATCAAATGGAAACAATGTTGAATTTAAAATTAAACAATTTCAAAAAGAGGTTATTCAGCTTTAAATTAATATTGAAGCGTTATTTAAAATGCACAGTATTCATAACAGGTTAAAAGGCTCCGTGACAAGAGCAGTGAAGTCATGAGGCCTAAGGTGAATGATCGTATGGTGATGAGTTCATCCCTATTACAGTTCTGAAAGCCCTGCTTAGTAGAATAAACGTTTAATAGCGCTCTCCGCAGAGAAATTTCTGCCGTCTGAGTTGGCAAATCCTAAATAACATAGCAAACAGATTGAAATGTTAAACGAAATTTATGGATTTTATGGAGACAGCCAATTCGAATATGATACTTCGACTATAAGAAATATAGCTGAAGATGTGCTATTTCAACAGCTGTCTTGCATCCATCTTCTTATTTTAGACTACAGTGAGTTTGCGTCATTTTCGAAATTGATTCACTTGCTGTTGCTTCAGAGCTTTTTGTCATTAAGATTTAAAACGTGTACAGATATGGCTTCTATGATACACACAGAAAAATGTCAACTTAAAATCTACGTAAACAAGGTTTTCTAAACTTTTTCGGCCTTTTGCTTCACAACTGTTTAATGTTAATCCAACATGATTTACAGTAATATTCAAAGTACTTTTTCTTTTGAAATATCTTTATTTCATGTTGATTTAACATTCCCGTACTGTTAAATCAAAATGAAGAATAATGTTGAATCAACTATATTTCAAGTTAAAACAACATGAATTCAATTTAATGTAATCATTGTATTTTATTAATTATTTAACCTGCGTTAGTATATTGGAACAGGCATTAGGAACTTTTTTGTACGCTTTCCTGACCAAAATTTGAACTTTCACAGAGAACCATATTAGTCAAAATTGATGTTTCATGGTCTATGGATTCATTTTCTAAAATAGTTACTACATCCCACTTTCTCTGTACAATAATAAATAGAGAATCACCTGATATGGCTTACATATTGATTTAAAATGTCACCATATGGATTCCAAAAATTTTTCCTTACTAACTCAATGGTGGCTATTCTGGAGAACGCGTCGAAGAAGTAAAACTTTACATTAAAACAAAAACAAATTTTCAAAAATTATTTTTAAGAAATTTATTATTCGACATATTGTCAGAAGTTTATTTTAATTTGAAATTTATTTGCTAGTGGTTCAGCGTTGTCTATATATTTCATTGTTGCTGTAACAAATCATCAGTAGACTTCAACCACACATTTTGAATAGTCACAAACCTCCGATGGATTTCTAATTGTGTAAAGGTGTAGAAAAATAAAATAGATTCATATCGAATATAAATTATTTATTTGCTGGGTTTTTGTATTAGTTTCTAAGCCTATTACGCTTATTTTTTCTTCGTGATTTTCAAAAATACTATTATTTGTGAATTCTCAAATAGTTCTTGAAAGTCTGTGTATAAGATAAGAGGTTTTTGACTATTCAAAATGTGTGGTTGAAGTCTACTGATGATTTGTTACAGCAACAATGAAATGCATATGGACAACGCTGAACCACTAGCAAATAAATTTCAAATTAAAAATTATTTTTGCTTGCCATATATTTCTAAAATGAAATAAACGTGAGAATTTTAACGCGTTGCTCTCTCTCTCTCTCTCTTTTAAAAACAGTCAATTTTGTGTGAGAAACAAAAACAAATTTTTTACATCTACACAGTTTTGTTTTTGTTTGCCATATAACTTTCACCAAGTCGACGTGTATTCCAGAATAGACACCAATATTTTGCAATTTAAATTTAAACTTAATTAAGAAATATGTATGTAAATGAAATAAAAATCTTCAAATAATATATTTCAACTTTGAAATAATGTTGATTCAGCTCCCACAAAATAAATAGAAACTACGATTGCATTAATTCAAAGTATCAACTTTAAAACAATGTTGATTCAACGTGGTCCCACTACATAATTAGAAATTACATTAATTCAAAATTAAAAAATTATTGATTTAATATATTTCAATATAATTTTTCTATTATATTGAAAATTATTAAATTAATATGACGCATTTTTATATTTAAGCTCCAGCTTTTCCTTGAGTGTATGTGCACATACATTATGAGTGTAATGTTTATTCCATAAACCTTGTTTTAACATTTAAATACTGTTAGAAATAGAAATAAAACTAACAGCAAACTATTGCATTATTTGCATTTGTAATGACATGTGAATTGCTTTGAATTTACTTGTCAAACAAACTCCACAATGTAAAGTCATAAATTGTTAAAATGTGTCAAAGTACGCACAATTGTTGAAATGAACAACGACAACAACAGCAACAAGACCAACAACAACAACAACAACGTGGAAAATGGGTATAAAATTGTAAAATCGTAAGTGGAGCAAAGGAATGAGTGAACATATTTCCTTGAAAAAAAAAATCAGACAGGCAAACCGCTAGAAACGGGTGCGCGAACACATTGAAATTAACTGTTAACTATAAAACGGTGATTTAACTGATTGAAAAAAAGAAATGTGCATTTAATTTCCATGACACATGTTGTTGTGAATATTTAAAGCATTGTTAAGCAGAAGAAATTATTTTCAACTCCATCTAACAGAAGCTGTGCTGGTTTTATCTAAGCACTTCAAGCAAAGTAGGTGTAATACCCCAGTCAGCCGGTAAGTGTGGCAGCAAGCGCAAGAAAATATCTAAAACTTTATTTATATTTATTCTGAACTTCTTCTATTTACTTTTTCTACTCATCTGCGGTATGCGACAACTAACTAAATGCTGCTTGCTGCTGCTGTAACAGTGCTGTGCTTAGCTGACCAATATCTGCAACAAAGTTCCTTGTTGTTGTTGTTAGCTTGAAGTTGTACAACTTAACGATTTGTAGTCAAGTCACCATAAGCATGTTTTAACAAACGACACCTTCACACCATGTGTTAATGCCACTCTTAACCCTCTCTACCGGCTAACATGAAATAATGCTGCAACCAGCACCACCACCACCACCACTGCCACCAAAATGCATGCATATGCACATGCAACAAGCAACAATAAATATATTTACAGGCCTGCTTATACAATACACATGCCACCATATAAGGTCTATTTCAAGATTATGGCTTCTATAGTTTTGTTTAACTTTTGCCCAGCAAATGTGCGTTTACTTACACTTTGCTTTTAAGCTTAATAATAAAAAATAAAAAAAAAACAAAACCAGCAACACTCAGGTGTTATATTTTGCCACCATTACCAAAACCAGCTACAACAAACATGCAGCAAGCAGCCAAAGCCCGGCTCATCATTATTATTATTACAATCATCTGCTGTGCTGGGCACTGCTGCGTCTCAATAGTGTTGCCAGCAAGCAGTAAGTAGTTTCTCATAAAACTACTTCGCAGTTGTAATTTAGCCTTTATAATCGCCTTCTCAATCCCTTTCAATTAAACTGAGTGTTATTACAATAAAGCAAAATATAAAAGTGTCTGTCTTATTAGAATTTTTAAAACTCGTCCTTTCTTTACAGAAAATTTCTTTCAAACGTTATTGGGAAAATAAATTTATATGATTAGTCAGCTTATGGACTGGGTATAAGGAAAAAAAAGTCTTATAGGTTAATCTAACCAATTTTAACAGTCAGGTTTACGGTTAATGGAAACTATTCACAGAACAAAATTTTATCTTGGCAATCTGAGCAAGCTGTGTATAATATTTTATTTTTAGTGCAAATTACTGTTGTAATTTGGAAGATCAAACTATTTTTATGGTTAAAACAACCAATTAGATTTAGTTGCAAGAGGTTAAATAAAAATACAAAATAGTACATATTATTATTAATAAAATATGACATTTTAGTTTGTATTAAAACATAAAATATAATTTTTCACGGATAATAGCGGTATAGCCTGGTTAATAGAGGTATAAAAACTGGAAGCACTGATAATAGAGGTGAAATCACGGATAATGGAGGTCAAGAAACAAAGTGACAGCATGCCGGTTAATAGATGTAACCGGTTGATAGAGGCCCGGATAATCGAGGTTTAAGTGTATTTTTTTTTTTTTTTTTTTTTTTTTGTTAATTGCACCAAAAGAATTTTGTTTCATATGTCCAATGAAACAATTTCATTAAAATTTTTCACAAATCTAATGATAATTTCACAAATCCAATAAAAATTTCATGAATATGGTTTCGCAAGAATATTTTATTGAATTTATAACAACAATATTTTCTAATTATTAAGAAACCCCTTTATATTTAAGTTATTTCATTCTTTTCATGAAATTATTTTATTGTTTCGATGAAGTTATAGCACTGCATTAATTACACTGTTAAATAAATTTGATGAAGTTTTCAATAAAATAATTTTAACGAAACTGGTTTCATTAATCCAACGAAGCGTGACGTTGGTTGAATTTTAATGAATTTTTTATTAGATTAATGTCGAAATTCATAGAATATCTGCCGAAAATTCTTTCAGTGTGTAAATCTTAAATTTTATAAAATTTACTATTTTCTGGGTGAATTTAATAAAAACGGTTCATCTTGCCAATTAAAGTAAATGAATTTAATTTTTGCGATTTATATAAAAAAAAAACATTCGTTTCGTTAATCTAACCAATTTTTTATGTTAATTTACTGACAAATTTAAAGACAGTAAAATGTACTCTTCGTTTTTTGTTTTTGGTTGGACAAAAGGAACAAAGCTGTTCAATGAAAATGTTTCCTTAAGACTTTCTTAGTCAGCTGTTCAGTGGTCTAGATCTCTATTTTCAATTTTTCAACACTTTTTTCAAACAATCTTAAAAATATAAGTCTTGTTAAAATAATGAATTTATAATTTATTTTAGAGTACCCTGTAGATATACACAATAAATAAAACTGAGGCCAAAAAGTAACTAGGTTAATATAACCAAACTATAAATGATCAATCTACATATATATATCTGTTAATCTAATTAATTTTTATATTTGGTTTTGATTAGGCTAAAATATACAAAATTTAGTTTAATCCAAAACCAAACATAAAAACAAATAAAGTTCGAACAATAATAATTAAAGTAACTATAGTTATAGGTAGATTGTGTCAAGGAACAAATTCAATAAATAGTTTTGTTGGGTCAAGGAATAAGTTCCTTAAATTCAAGGAACTATTTCATTAAAATCAATGTATAAATACGTTGGGTCAAGGAATAAGTTCATTGTATTCAATATAATATATTATATTATAGGTATAATGAACTTACATAAGGTTTCAACGTATGTATTCTTAACTTCAATAAACTGGTGCGTTGAATTCAACAAGTCAATGATTGGCATACGCTGAATACAAGTAAACAGGTTCCTTATGTGAAAAATAAGGAATAAATTCGTCAAATCAACGAATTTTTTCCTTGTATTTATATTCCTTTTTTGTTCAGTGTAGTTAATTTTTTTGAGATAACCAACTTGAATTGTTAGTGTACTGTCTTGCTGGTTAAAATATTTATAAATCACCCTCTTTCTCTTTAAAATTTACATTATGCTAGAAATTATTTTATGTTATGTTAGAAATTCCCAAATAAGCACTCCTTTAGGTGTTAGAATAAGAAGGTGGTAGAAAATCTGAACATAACAGTTTGTATAGATTGGAATGGATTAAATAAATGAGTTTGTATATGAATGGCCAATTTTCATTGTTTGTTGCAATTGACAAAATTGGTTACAAACCAATTGACAAAACTGGTTACACTTACCTAAAATATTGTTACCTAAAATATTGTTGTTGTTAAAAACGCTTTTCCGTGGACCCGAAGATTTGCAAATGAATACAAGAGCTGAGTGTAGTAATTAGGGTTAAGAATGATACAAGTTTTATTTACAAATACACTTAAACTAAATTAATCAAGATCTTATATAAACCACAGCTTAAACTACTGAATTACACACAAATATTCACAACTGGTTACCACTACGCCTTCCTCGCCGTAGCTTAAGCACGTCTCTTAGCTGGCTGCGCAAGTATTCACGTGACACCTCTTTGTCTGCAGCTCGTCACTTACGGGACCCACTCTGCCGTCACAGTTGATACATCAATACCTCTTAGTCTGCTGCTTGTCACACACAGCACTCACTCTGCCGACACTCACAGTTGATACACCAATAAAGACTAACTGGCTTTACTTACACCCTTACACACGTCTATTCGCTGCGCTGTTCCCTTTACTCCAGTCAACACGATAGACTCCACAATAATCTCAATTCCACAACAGACTTTGCTGTCACTATAGACTGTCCTATAGTTTCTCCTTAACTCCAACTCACGGGTAAAGCACAGAATGCTCTTAACTATCAACTCACCACTGTATCGCAGACTATTATTAATTCACAACTTAATTATCAACTGACTTGTTCACTCGCAACTGACTAACTTGTTCGCAACTGACTCACAACTGCAACTAACTAACTTATTGGATGCGTCACCTCTTTTTATATTCCACACAAATACCACTAGAAGTTTCAAGCAATGTCTAGACGATCATTATCATCTTATGTGCTGTTTACAAAGTGCCTAATTAAGTTCATGTGGTAACTATGTACATACATGTGTATATGCATGCGTGTGTACATCATTAACTAAGCAATACACGGTGGTTGTTTATCTTTTGCGTTCCGTTTGAATTACCATGTATGTATGTGTGTAAATATGTGAATCTTCTTAATAAGCAGACGCTTTTTGTTGTTGCTTTTGCTTGTTTACGTTTAATCAAGCTTGTACATACATATATGCTGCGCATGCTTATTTAGTTGTTTGCTACTATTCTAGATTATTCTTTACATTGACCCTGTAGGAATATTTTCGCGTAGCACTTATAAAGGGTGTTTTTTATTGAGGTATAGAACTTTAAGTTGGCATCACTTTTTTAACTGGCGGCCATTTTGTCAGCTGTCAAGTGATTAATATTTAGTTTGGTTTGCCATTTCATCATGAACAGGTTGACAAAAGAACAACGCTTGCAAATCGTGCAAATTTATTTCGAAAATAATGGTTCAGTTCGCGAAGTTTACCGCAAGCTCCGTCCATTTTATGGTCGACATAATCGTCCATCAGAGCAATTAATTCGGTTAACCATGGATCGTTTACGCACTACGTTTACTCTATGTGATAATACGCATCCGCAGAGACGTCGAACAGTGCGCACCGAAGAAACAATTGCCGCTGTAGAGCAAAGTGTTGAAGAGGACCCGAATGAATCGATTCGCCACCGTGCACAGCAATTGGAGCCGACTAACCGACTATTTTGTTCCCGAATTGAATGGCATGAATGTGGATGAGTTGTGGTTCCAACAAGACGGCGCTACATGCCACGCAGCGCACGTCACAATCGATTTATTGAAGGAAACATTCGATGAGCGCATAATTTCGGGGAATGGACCTGTCAATTGGCCACCAAGATCGTGTGATTTGACACCATTGGATTATTTTCTTTGGGGATATGTGAAGTCGCTCGTCTACGCCAACAAACCAGAAACGTTAGGGGACTTGGAAGCTAACATTCGTGGCGTTATTGCCAACATACGGCCCCATATGCTCGAAAAAGTGGTTGAAAATTGGACCTGTAGAATTGGCTTTATTCGAGCCAGCCGCGGCGGCCACATGCCCGAAATCATATCTAAACATTAATGGCATAAAATTATCCTTCCAATAAAGCCAAATTGATGGACATTAAAACGATTTTCTTGTGTTTTATTTCAATTCGAAGTTCTATACCCCTGAAAAAAACACCCTATATTAACCCTGTTGGAATATTTTTGTGTAATGCTGCTTAACCTTGTCGACGGTCATTTTCGTAACAATATTTTTCAAGGTAACTTACAGGCCTATTCACAGAAAAAGTCTCAAGTCAGTCACAACTTGTTGTGACTGTTGTTGACAGAGTTCTATATCTACTCTTGTGACTCGGTCTTAATTTTGTATTCGCGTAACATAGTCACAAAAATCCAAATTTTATAGTTAACATTCTATGTTAATGAAAATTATGACTTCAAAAATTATCGCATTTGAATATTGAATGAAGTCAAATAAAAAATAACAAAATATACATATGTACATTAAAGGGTTGCATTTGTATACTCGTTTGTATAGCCTAAACAAAAATACCATGGTATGTACCATATAATTGTAGTGTGAACGACAGAACTAGTATAAGAGTTATTGTGTGTGCGTGCTTTTCCAAATTAAAATACAATTGAAAACAAATAACAAACAATTGCCTATTGTATTGCTGCTGAGCAACTGTTTGATCTGTTTTTGCTCAAAAAATACATATTGTAATACAAATATATGAAAAAACCACTATTGAAACAAATACATGATGTGCAGATGTATGTGCGGACGTTCGTTATGTTATTTTGTGGCGCAGCCAAAGTATAGAGAGAGAAAGAGACAATTTTGCTCTCAGAGTAATTACAAATGCATGTGTTTCATATACATGTATCATTTACTTACATATGTTTGTGCAATTTAGCTTTCATTCATTCATTCATTAGCCAATTACATTTTTGCTCAACACATCATAAGGCACTTATAGTAAAAGCAGTTTTATGTATCTTATTTGCTTTAGAAAAACAAAAAAAAAAAATAAATGTGTTGTTTTCATTTGCTCATTGCCCAACCATAAAATAATTGCTTAAAAAGTCAACATTTACAACTAGTAACTGAAAACGATAAATAACATATTTGTTCATACCAGAACCAAAAAGTATGCAAAACTAGTGCAAACAGATGTATCTGTGCAATGCTATATGTACATACATACATATGTATATAAAAACCAAAATTATCGCATGCGAACTAACACGCTCAAATCATCTACCCCTGCCAATAATGTTGGACTCCCTAGTTGTCCAACATATGTAGGTGAAATAGTCTAGTTACATCATGGTCCCATGTAATGCAGTCATGGACAATGGCGTTTTAAAACAGCATTCATGCTGCACGATAAGTGTTTCTTTAGTCTATAGCTATTCCATATGCGGTAGTTTTGGGGTTAGTCCGATGTAATGCAAAATTTGACCATGTGGTCCAACCCTAGGACATCGCAATGTTAAATCCACCAGCTTTATTCATACATTTGGAGTAGTTTTGGAGTTTTCCTACTCCTCTAGTCCTTACATGCATGTATGGACTAGTCGCATTATCTGTACAGAATAAATCCCTATTTTACTTCGTCACGGCAGCACGCGTGAACGCATGGACCACCTATCCTTTTTTTTTTTTTTTTTTTCTTTATTATAGTCTGAAGAAGAATGATGAAAATTGAGAAAGTAGTGCGGAACAGAATAAATTGTGAAAATTTTCACTGTTGGTATTTTATCTGTTTTAATAATATTGGCCTAAATACAATTTAAAGCCTGCTCAGTTTCTTTCTAAGTGCGAACAAAGTCGCGGGAAAAAAATTATATATATAAAGGTAAAATATGGGAGCACAGCTTGCTCTTCGATTGTTTGTGGAAATTGTAAATCACTCCCAAAATGGGCAATTAGCATAAATGTACATATTATGTATATCCCTTCTGCCATTTCTAAATTAGTTTCACTTTTTTTAATATTTTATATTGATTATTTTAGTTTAAAATGCCTGTCACAATTCCTATGACTGTCTACATTCCTACTCTTTATTTTAAAAATGTATGTTGATAGAATTTTGTTTTGAGAATCGGAAATTTTAGTCTTTAGTCACAATGCTAAAGTTATGACTATTTTTCAGTCACAATACTTTCTGTTAATAGGCATGTTAATCGCATAATTTTAGTCTAAAACAAATAATTTCATTAAATTTTCTTTGTCTGTTTCACATTGGTTAGTTTAACCAACATCACTAGTTCGTTTTTTATGGAAGGAAACATAAGCTGCGAAGCTTCTATGGCCTATCTGCAGAAGCATCCTGAGTCTCCAACAAGAATCGAACTTGTGACCCTCCGACTACTAGACTAGTTAGTACCATGCCTACTTGCCAAGAGGGCACTAAGCTGTTCATGTCGGTTAAATTTTCCCATAACTAAATATCTGTGAATAATCATTTTAATTTAATTTAAAACGTGGACATTTTTTAAATGTGAGGCATTAATTCTGCTACAGTAGATTTTTGTACTTAATTTCATGTAAGGCATAAGCTAGTTCAACCTATTTCGCTAACTGGTGAATTTTTAGTGGTCTAAATCTGTTGGATTTATTTATAGATCTGGCTATCGAAGTTACAGCTCCTGAAATCTGTATCCATATTTTCATACATGTGTGGGAATTACGAACACACCTCAGGCAGCCTCATACTTCATTATTTACCTACTTCCTATAGAGCGTTTTGTAATGAGAATGGCGACTAGAAATCTCCTAAGGCTCGTTGAAGCAGGTTTGGTGGCGATAAAAGTAACAGATCACACATCAACCTTAAATGAGATCAGTTTTAGTGGTCACTTATAATTCCGGATAAAGACTATTGGACAAAATCTGATAAGCTATTTGAGGGTAATGCGGTCCTTATAGTCGAGTCGAAAATGGGAGAAGGCACCAGCACTGATGTCTATATCTTGGGAACGAGCGAACATTCCTAGCTCTTTCAGAATAAATGCAGCATTTCCAAGCTGAGATCTTGGCGATTCTCTGAGGCACGGAGCTTGTGGCCAGAAATATGGCTGAATTCGAGAAGGTGACATTCCGCATCGACAGTCAGGCAGCGCTAAGTGCTTTGATTGTAGGAAGTGGGGCCCAATTTGCTTATGGACAAATATAGTGTCACACTTTGTTGGGTTCCTGGCCACATCAATGTTGAGCGAAGTGAACTCGCCGATAAGCTTGCAAATAAAAGTCAGCATTAGATGATTGAATGTGTGATAGAGCGATTATATTACCGATAGGTCATTGCTACAGGGAACTCAGTAATTGGGTGGCGAGCAAGGACCAGCTCGGTCAGATCAAGGACTAGCATTTGGGAAACTGGTACTCCAGATTTCTGTAGGATGTGCGAAGATGAAGAGGAACCAGAAACTATTGAAAATATTATATGCCAGTTTCCGAAGCTGCAACGAAATAGGTTTACATTTCTGAGCAGACTGATATCGCAAAGAGTAAACTGGAGGATATCAGGGGCTTCATAATGGGAAGGTTAAATTTTTATTAACGTGTATTAACAGAAGGAAATTACTGGGTCTACGAGTGGAGGTGTGTTGCAGCGTGACCCTTCCTAACCTAACCTAACCTTCCTATACGTGTTTTGGAATATATTCAGGAAGTTCGACTTTAGCCAATATTCAGATTTAATATGATTGTCACTTGCAATATATTTATTTAGGACCTTCAGAACTTGAAAGGGTAGTTTCATTATTTTTTGGTAAATAAGCGTATTCGCTATAGCTAAACTCCACAGTTGGTTAAACCTTAAAAGGGTTGATAAAAAAATTTTTTTTATTATAACTTTTTATATTAATTAATTAGACTAAAGAACGAATAAATATATTTCCTTCGGCTTTGAGATTATTAAAATTTTCTACCCTACGCAATTGCATTACAGTGTAATTTATTGCAAGAAAAAGAGTTATTATTTCACCAGTTTCACTTATGCGATTTTATTTTAGCCTCCCAATTACCAGCCATTTGTTGCATGTGCTGCCTTTTTTATTTTCTATGCATTTCAAATGTGTTGTTTGAGTGTGCGTGTCTAAGCCTTCGGTGAGCTTAAATTGTTGCTATTCGATGGTTTAGATACTCTCTAGTTTGGTTTTGTTTTTGCTTAAAATACAATGAAGTAAGCGAACATATTGTAACCTTTAAGCAAAAATTAACCTGCCGCCTGCTGCCACTACTGTTGGTTGTGTCCTCGCGTGAATTTTAACACGTTTTCATTCTGAAGATGGCCTGGTTGTTGTTACTTATAATTTTATTTTATTTTTTAAGCGCAAGTATGTTGAGACTTATTATGATGGTATTTCTTAAGGATGGTTAATAAATCTATGTATGATATTAAAATTGTGTTTACTTTGTATTTATTACCAGGTATATTGTTAAAAGAGAATTATAGGTTTTAGCAGGCTCCGTTCGTGCTGCCTAAATGTTGGTTTAACTATAAATACAGTTTTTCGGTTAAAGTCAGTTAATAGTCATCCATTTTTACTACTTTGTAGTCAGTTATTTTTTACTCATACATCTATTCTACATACTTAAATGTTCATCTAATATTGTTAGAAAATGTACACCTTAAGATTATTTTATGATTTGAATTTTCTCGTTTTACAGCCTGTTTGTGTAAGACGTTGACGTTAGAAAGCTTGGCGTTTTTGTAATAGATTAAAGGAAAGTTGAACAACTTTTATAAAATTTTCTAAATTCCCTTTCATTGCAAACTCACGGACATATTTGCAATCATCTAATAGCATACTTTAATACTTACAGCCTGCTTAGGAAAACTTAAGCGTACGAACGGAAAGCGTCCTTGGTTTTAGCGTGCGTTTTCAACGTAATTCATTTACGCTTTATCAAATAAAGTATGCTATCAGATAAATATTTTTATTGAAAAAAAAAACATTACAATTCTATTAAAAACGGTCAAATACAATTACAAAGTCGCCATCGTTGCCCCTGTTGAAGCCAACAATGATGGAGACCCAATGCAGCAACTTTTAGCAAAAAAAAAACTAGTTTAGTATCTACCTGTATATTAAGGAAGAAGAAAGCCTCATTCTTTTACAACTCTGCTTTTGCACTTTTTTAATAAGGCAGAATTGCAGCGCCTCTGGTGTCAATGAGGCATATTAAGTTTTCAAAGCTGTGTTTAGTAGCCATTTTATTGATTATTTTACTTCGCCGATGATTCTGCTGCACAATACCGACGAAGGAGGGCGCTCTAATGTTACATTAGGATGAGTATCTGCTTGCATTGTGAAAACTAGACGTGAAAACTAAAGTGTACATTGTTTGTCGTTTAGAATGCAAAAAAAATTTCGATTTTGTGGTATAGGTTGTAAGATTTGTTTCATTCCTTAGGAGGGACAAGGGGGTGGCGTTGGCTGAAGTAGTTAGCACGTTGACTACCATACCTAAGGTCCTGGGTTCGAACCCGGTGTCCAACAGACATTAAAATAACAACACCACGCATTTTTCTGATGTGTATTAGTGTCCTTTGCATCAGTTGTTGTGGGAAAAGTTCAAGTGATGCAGGCATAAGGCACTGGGTCACTAAAACTACACCGGCTTCAGCAGATGATAATCCTAATGTAACATCAGAGCGCACTCCTTTGTTGTGTAGCAAAATCATCGGCGAAGCAAAATAACCAATGGCTACTAAACGCAGCTTCAAAATTTAATATACCTCATTTGCCACCAGAAGGCGATGCAACACTGTCTTATTAAAAAAAACGGGTGCTAAAAAAGCAGAGTTGTAAAAGAACGAAGCTTTCCTCTCTCTCTTCCTTCATCTTCATACTTCACTATCACTATCTCTTCCCTATCGCCCTCTCTAACTTACTTCTCGCAACACACAGGTATCACAAAGGGATCATTGTATTGGACCCAAGTGAACTGGACTCTAAAATTTCCCCCTTCTTTACCAGCACCTAGGAGGAACAACGTTGAACTTCTTCCAAAATAGCAAAGTTCTAAGGATAGAAGAGAATCGGTATTTTGAGATTTTACGTTGAAAACTTAATAAAATGGCGTTGAAATGTTGCCCTTTTTGAAGATCTTTTTAGTGAATCGATATGGAAAAAAATTTAAGATGTATTCCGTTTATGTAGCATATTATGAGCCACACTTTTACTGAGCATTTGAAAGTTTTGCATACGATAACTTTTAAGTTTGAAAATCATAATTTTAACATATGTATGTGAGTTAATGTAAGCGCGTTATTTTTTAGAGTACTTAAAACTAGTTGGTACGTTGAATACAAGGCAAGTGTGTTGAAATAAATGGTTTGAAATTGGATATTCACCGTAAAGCAGCGCAATGTAATGGCTGTGGTGACGGAAGCAACTCTGGCAATTTCACCTTGCTGACCGCCCAACAAAATACAATCACACGTATGAGTATACTCATATCGACACTTATATCGAAAGGATACGCATTCAATATTCACTGGGGTAGTTTATTATTGCCAGAGTTGTATTTCACATTGTGATCTAGCTCCATCACTTTGCCGAGCACAAACTTCTCATCTTCTCTTTTCAATCATTATGATTGTATGTCTTTCCCTTTCAATAGCTCGTTCATCTATAGTTCAGCCAACTCCGATATTTAGATGTCGTGTTGCATTCTGAGAACGCCTACTCATTTTATCATGACCTTTTCTTGACATCGTAAGAAATATCTAACTGTAAGTGATTATCACTTTGCACAAATCGAAAGTACGGCTTTCACATATCAATAATTTACCTTTGAAGTAGTAAAAAATAAAAAATACACGAAAAAGATGTAATTGAAAAATCAAGAAACAAATTATAAGAATATAGGAAAGTAATTTAACCTTAACCGCGCAATTCAAATATCCAAGAAGGAAAGAAGGAAAGAAAGAAGATATCCAGAGATAATGGAATGACTGCCTACAGCGCCACCTGTTGAGAATTTTTTGACTTTTATTCCTAAACTTTCGAGCAGCAATCACGAATACTTTGTTGTTTATATGTTATTATATTCCCACAAGATATCAATTATGTATGTATCCCAATATGCCTTGATGTACATATGTGCTTTCTTAATTATGAAAGTGGTCTAAGTCATATATTTCTTTAGTAAAGAAATTTCTTAGATTGCATTTGAACATATCAAAAAATATTTTTATATTATGCAAAATTTTAATTTAGAGTTGCAGTAGTCCCGATTAATATAAATTCATTTAATATTTATTGAAGTTTATCAAAGATTTATTTGATTTTTCGACTAAGACTACTTTCATAATTAAGGGCACGTGTGTGTGTTTATATTGACCTAAAATAACGACATACATAAAATAGGGAAAAAATCGAATATTACTGAGATGGAAGCGATCAGTGAACAGAACTGCTCACTGCTCTCAATGAACTCTCAATGAACGCAATCGTTCAATTGATCGTTCACAATCGTTCATATAAACATAAGCGATTTGTAATTGTCACTATTATGGACATTTTTGTAGTATTTCACGTTTATCTAAAGAAAGAGAAATTTGCACATATGAGCGGGGATTTGCCATTCGAGTTAAGGCTTCATTAGTCTTTACTCTCTGTTGCTGTTCTGTGCCGTTACTTTCTTTATTTTGCAATTACTTTGTCTGTAAAAAAAAATCAGCTGACAACCTATAGAATTGATTACACTTGTACACAAAATATCACAACACACTAATACATGCAGACTTTTGCTGTCACTTAAGGCTCAGTTAAGGCTCAGTTAGCCGATTGCAATGTAATGTAACTGCAACAGTAGGAAACAGCTGATCGATTTTGTTATGTGAAAAGTAATGAAAATGGTTATAGAGATGTAATGTAACGTAACCTACTTTTCATATAAAAATATCAATCAGCTGTGTTCTACGTTACAGTTACATTACATTACAGTCGGCTAACTGAGCCTTTAACGTTGAATTCTATTTTCTATAGATTTGTCCGCAACAGAACAGAACGAAAAAGTAAAAACAAACCACACATACAGATTTTCAACTCAACAGAAACAAAACAGCTGATTCAGAACAGAACAGCACGTACAAACTAATTCTGCCTTTAAATGGGAGAGCATTATAATGGACATAAAAACAATTCTACTCTTTTCTTAATTAGCCTCAATACGATCAAATAAAGTCGTCAATTAATTTACATGTGTGCATATCGTATGCTTGTCGCTTACCATGAATCAAAGAATACAAGATTACGCATTGCGCATGTTTGTTAACCTGAGTGTGCTGGTATTTGGCTGGTGTGACATCAAAATGACGTAGAAATTGAAATGTAAACAAAATTGTCCTATACCAAATACACGTGTTTGTGTGATTGTGTTTATGTTTATCGGCTAATGTGACGTACATGCGCAGAAAAAGACTTTTTTTCAAAAGCTGAATGCGTAATCTTGTAATCTTTGATTCATGGTCGCTTACGAGGAGACGTTTAAATAAACACATCAATCAACATTTTTATTTTGGCTTCGTTGTATTATTAACAATAATGATAAAGAAAGTGATATTTTTTTATCAATCTGAATTGGACACTATGTGATTGATGCATTTATTTGATCGTCTCCAGGGCACTTGAAATGATAAATATCAAATATGAGGCATATTTGTAGCTCTATTGATTAGATGATAAATATGATATTAAAAGATACATTTGTAACTATATCGAGCTTCCATCCAACATTAATTTGCTTATAAAGACGCATTAAGCAGAGACAACCTTCTAGAACGGTTGGAGTTTGAGAAAGCTCTCTTTTGGCTTACATACATATATTGTACACATTTATTTAGTTTTTTATATTAAATGTATGAGATATAAGTATCTGTGCTTAGTCTTATCTTATCCATATAAATTAGTTTGAACTTTACAAAAGTTTTCCAATGCACACTAAAATTTACAAAAGTAGGCTGTTGTTTGTTAATTAACAAAATTTTGAAACAAAATTTATGTGCTATTAATAAATATTTAAAAAGCCTACTAGTTCATTCATGATTTTCACAGTTACACACAAAAAGAAAACGTTCGCATTATATATTTTTTGTTTTAAATTATAGTTGGTGTTTTATTTTAAGCTGGAGTGTTTCACATTAATAGAAAATAATTAAGTACGGCCGGGTTATTTGAAAGGGAATTTCATTTAAGAATTTGTTTCTTATAATGAAGAGGAAAGACCACAATGAACGCCACAACACGATACGACAAAATAATCCTCTTTATCACGATTGGCATATTTCAACTTCCACGTTTTTCTAAGGGCCAAATTTACAGTCATTAGTTAATTATTAGTAAACTAAAATGATAACTATTGTTTAACTAATACTTCATATTCACAGTGCATTGCTTAACTAGACTTATTAATATGAGCAAAGAATGGTAACCCTATCAAACTGTTAAGTTTCAATAGGTGCAGCTCTGCTATAGCATATGGTTTTTGTTTACATTTGCTATATTATTTGTTAAAGTCGATAAAACAGTGCTCGATCGTGTAACTTGACCGTACAAGATATTTAATTAGTGCTGAAATTTGTTCGGAAAAACCAAGATATAATAGAAAATAAAATAAAAAGAATGTGGTATAGCTAAATACAAAGAAGATGCTTGATCATGTACGTGTAAAATGTGTATACAAATTTTCACAAAACAACAATGCTAATAAAGTTTACAACGAATCAGCTGTTGTCTAACTATTTGTTAACCAATAGCATTTAGCGGTTTAACTAATGGTAAACAAGGAGCTCTGAATCAAATATTATTGGTTAAACTATTGCTTTTAGTTAACTAATGACTGTGAATTTAGGCCTAAGAGATTAAAGAACACGGCAGCATTTTTTCTTTAATCTGAGACAAAATAGTTGCAGTCGAAAGCGAAATATGCCTACAGCGATAAGTCCCATTAGTTTTATTAATTCTTATAGAACATATCGAAAACTATGTGAAGTTAACGACGTGTGAAAATACTGCTGCCGCTTCTAAGAATATGCATTGAAGTGAGGCGTAGTTCCACTGCAAATTGGCGTCGTCTAATAACACACTTAGTGCCGAATCTTACCAAATGCAGAAAAACTCATGAGACAGTGAAATCGCTAGTCCATAAGAAGGTCCAAAAAAATTATGATAATGGCTAGAGCCACAGAGGTACAATTTTTTTAATAAATCAAGGTTCTCTATTTATTTCAAAATCTCATATATTTCTTTTATTCTATATAATTTTTAGACTTTAAAGGTCATTGCGTAATTAAAACAATTATTAAACTGTTTGCCCCATAAGGCTACACCGAAAAAAAGTTAATCAATTCCAACGATTAAACTTTTAATCAAACCTACACAAATGAATAATTATTTCAAATTTTATCCATGAATTTGTCATATGTAGTATAATTTCTGCGGTCAGATTTAAGCCGATAACATGATGATTTGTTTGACTCAGCATCAATTGTAAATAATTACGAATTTAACCCTTGAAGGTATTTGAACTTTTGAATTATTATTATTTTTATTGGAAAGATCGAAGCATTAATTAAATCTGTCAAATGCATCCAGTACTTAAAATTCTAACTCGTTTAATTATGAAATTAACCTTTTAACGGGTAGAAAGCCTAATTTCTAGCAGTACGTTAAATTTCTAGCTTTAATGTTTTCGGAGCCTTAAGGCCGGGGCACAATGAATCCGTCATGCGTTAAACTTCGCCTTTTTCAACTGACAGCTAAGTTGAAATACATGTTTTCTTATAAGGTCTGTTACATTTATTACGTGTCCGTCAACGCAAAGTACAAAATTAGGTCAACTTTTAACTTTTTGCGTACGTTGAGTAGTTTGGCAGATATTGGTTGGTTTTTTGGTATGTTTTGTGGCAGTAAAAATAAAATTAAACAAAAGAAATAAACGAAATAAATACAAAAAAAAAAGTGAATTTAATAAATAAAATGGATAATCGACCTATTGAAGCTGTTCAAATGCTTCCGTCAATAAAGTACTCATTGTGCCAACCTTCTCCGTCGTTGCGTTAATTTCAGTTGAAAAAGGCGAAGTTTAACGTATGACGGATTCATTGTGCTCCAGCCTTTACTCGTATAGTAGGATTTCAAGAAGAAAAAAATGTTTAAAATATTTAACCCATTATATGCCGCTTAGGGGTAAATTTATGGCATCTTTTTGGAAAGGGCCAAAAAAGACTTTAAAGAGTTTGAATTTTAAAGTGTTTCACAAAATTATTGCTTGTAAAATTTGACTTAAAATTTATTAACATTGACTGCACATGAAGTGCAAACATGTGGAAGTACGAAATTAACCCTAAAACGCATTTCAAATTTTTTCTTAAATCTGGAGTTAAAATTAAATTTTGAGTCTCAGTGTATTCCAAAAGTTACAGCAGAATCTCATAACAATATTTTTGTAGTAGAATATTGTATAATACCGGATCTGCATTTAAGTTACTCCCTGCCACTTTGGAAGGGGACCCACAAAAAGACCCACATAAAGAAAATTTTAATTATTTCACAAAACAAAAATAGGGATTTTATTTATTTTATTACATTGCAAAAATTCTCATTAAACTCCACAATGTCCTCCTGACATAGGTGATTTTCATGAGTATTATTAGAGTAAATAATTGCAGGTAATTTTTAATAATTCTTGGGGAGACAATAAACCCCACTGAATGGCATTTTTACGCCTATGCGTTTGTCTGAATTTTCTAGGAACATTTTGCATAAATGTGATAAATATCCCGCTTTAATGCACTGAACGTTGTGGGCATTAAAAAAACCTAATGGTGTTAAATCACACGATCTAAAGGGATAATTCTGATTACCGAAACTAGAGATTACACGACTCGGAAATGTCTCAGGCAGTAATTGAATTGTTTCACTGCCTGTATGGCAAGTGACACATATTGGCCACATTATTATCATCCAATTTCGGCAGAAAGAGCTGTGTTTTCATGTCGCGATATCGAGCACCAGTAACAGGCACTGCTTGACCAGCCTCATTTTCAAAAAAATATGGTTCAATGGTTCAAAATCCACACCAAACAGTGGCACGTTGTGCATGCATTTGTTTTTCGACAATCACATGTGGGTTTTCAGAGCCAAAAAAGCCGAAATTTTCGGCCATCAGGGTGAAAATGTGCTTCATCATATTCGAAGGTGGCACAATATATTGAAAAATACCAAAAGGCTTTTGGTTTTTATTGTACGATCAGGACAATTGTGTAATATGGTGGCAATATTTTTCACTGTCAGGCAATATTTTCTCTAAAAATATTGTGCAATTTATTGCATAGTATCCGTCAAAATGACATTAATATGTACAACAAAATAACAAGCAATAATATTGTAATATTGTATAATGAATAGGCCACTTTAATGTTATTTTAAAATTTCTTGCTATTTTTTTTTTTTTGAACTCTCCTACCATTGTTTTGCAAATTAGAAACAATCCAGCTGCAAGCGGTAGCACCCGGTACACTAAAAGAAATAGGTCTTTCGTCAGCAATTAACATTCATCATCATTAAAAAAAAGAGCGGTCTTCAACGCATTGTCATTATTATTATAACATTTTCTCTCTAATCAAAACGATTTTTCAATTCGTTCTGCTCTAACAACTCCAACTTAATTTGCATAAAGTTTAATTTTCAACATAAAATAAAGGCAACAGCAGCAGTTACGGCAGCTGATCACATACATAAAAAAAGTTCAAAGCAGTATTTATACGTGTGTTTGAATGTAAGTATGTATCTAATATAATCAATATGTATCTTTAAAAGCCAGTATTAATAAAAAGGGGATGTAGCTGATTTGTATGTAAATATTTGTTGGTTTGTTTGTTTTTACGGAGGGGCAACGCTTCGTAACGAATTGTCGGCGCTGCAGTGTTAATGTCTTCTAATCAAAATATCTTATTGAATTAAAAAAAAATAACACACAAATATAAATAATCGACATCCCAAAGTTTAACATAAAACGCAGGCTATTTATTATAAGTTGGATGGATGTGTTGTCTGCTCTACGATTACGTTTTTTCTTCTTCTTGTTTTAAGTGATGTCTCTTGTCGACATCATCAACGAGAAACAAAAAAAAAGACAAACATAAAACATGGCGTTCCTATTAGGGTGATCGATTATTCGACTTTTTCCAGAAATCGGTTTTCGAATAGTTCGATTATTTGAAATTGTGACAAACCCGGTTTCGGTTTTTACAATTCAGGAAAAACCGGTCAACCGGTTTTTTTAGTAAGAAAATTATTATACAAAAGTTTTGATTTTAAATTGCTTCATTAAAAAGAAGAGTTAACAGTTCATGTAAATATAATAACACAATACAAAGATTAAAGGTAAAGCATAAAAATTTACTTCATATACTCATCTATGTATATAATACATAAATATGTATATAAAGGGTGTCCCAACAAGAACGCAAGATTTAAATTTGGCGCCATTCGAAGTGTCATATTGTTTGACATTTGAACAATTGTTATTGTTTGCTAGTAGAAGGTACGAGGTTAGTAAAAATGGAGCGCTACACGAATGAACAACGCATTCTCATTGTGAAACTGTTTTACCAAAATGGTGAAAGTTTTGCGGCTACAGTTCGCAAATTTGCGATCAATTTGCGGTCACAATAATGCTCCAAAAGAGTCAACTGTAAAGAGATTAATGGATAAATTTGCCGAAACTGGGTCTGTCAGTGATGTAAAGACAACAACGCGGATTCGACCAGATCAATCGATCGAAAATGTGGCAGCTGTACGTGATGATGTCGCTCAAACGCAGGTCAAGCGCAAACAGTCAATGGTGTTCGGTATCGTGAAATGATAACCACTTTTTTCGTGCCTAGAATTGAAGAAATGAATGTGGAGGGCATGTGGTTTCAACAAGACGGCGCCACATGTCATACAGCCAGAGAAACAATTCAATGGCTACATCAGTCATTTCCCGGTCGTGTTATTTCGTGTTTTGGAGACCAGAATTGGCAGCCTAGATCGTGCGATTTAACACCATTAGTTTTTTTTTTCTTTGGGGTTTTTTGAAGTCGATGGTTTACGCGAATAAGCCGACGACGAAAAAAGAGGAAATTGGACGCTGCATTAATAAAATACCGCAGCATTTATGCAAAACGGCCATTGAAAATTTCATTAAAAGATCGCGTGTGTGCCAGCAAAGCCGCGGCGGCCATCTGCCCGATTTGTTGTTCCACATAGTGCTGCAAAACTATCGATAGTACTATCGATAGTATCGATAGTTTTGTTGTAAATGAAATATCGATAGTTTTTTCGAATATCGATACTATCGGCAAAAAAACAAGTAATTAAAAGAGTAAAAATAATCGAAGTCAGTAAACAGTAGCCGGCAGCTCTGAAGCAAATTATCCGTAGTTGATTTAAGCTTTTTTACAGCGATGGAAAAGTTGGTACAATTGTATAATTTTAGCGCTATTTGAATGCCAAAAGTACCGTAGCACCGCAATGACCCATTTAGCACTACTGGAATATCTTTATATTATATTACATGCCAAAATTGCATTAAAATATATTAACGCCCTTATGCAAAAAATAATGCGTGCTTGAAGTGTACATTAAAAAAAATTTCCACAGAAAAACCGGTTTTAACGTTCACTTATTTTTTGCACAAGGTGGTTATTCTTTAGCTCGAAGGTATTAGCAAATTAAGTAAATCAAACGATGTTTTCCGGTACTTAAAGAATTGCTGGAGGAATGTTATTTATTCCAAATTCATCAGCAAATGTGGAAATTTTATTTTCGTACCAAGGAGAGAAGCCGACTATTTGCATTGACTGTGAACAATCGAATAAAAAAAGGTTTTAAACGTAGTATATCGTAAATGTTACTTTTATATTCAGATCCCAGCAACTAATATTCTTTGTGCACCTTCTGGCGTTTTGTTAATTGATTTTTAGTTAATTAAAAAGTACAATTATTAAAAAAATATTAATAAAGAATTAGGTACAATCGTACTGAAAAAATTAAATTTTTTTTTGAAAGTTAGTACAATTTGTAAATATGACATCGCATCCCTGCTTCTGTATACATAAGTACTTAAATATATACATATGTATGTATATGAATTTATTTATAAATCCAAGTGTTATTCTACAAATAGTAGTCACAAGTATCTTAATAAATTCAACATCGTCGACACAAAGATAAATTTTGGTGGTAATGATATCGCGACGGCCGCCAATCGTCTCTTACAATAAAACTTTACAGTTAGTGTCTTAAAAGTTATCAACAATTTTCGCATTTTGACAATTCTAAACCATGGGTAGGTCCATAAAATTTTAAGTTCAATAAAAAAGTATATTTTCGATAATATGCCCCGCTTACGATAAAATCGAAAAAAAGGCTTGATATATTTTTATATACTAATGAAAATGTTGAGGACTCAGGATTTTTTTTCGAGTCAAATGTAGTTTATGTGGCAACTTTTATAAAACTATTCGATACTATCAATAGTATCGATAGTTTTACATAAAACAATCGAAACTATCGAGTGGAGCGACTATCGATAGTTTTGCAGCTCTAGTTCCACACATAACCTCATTTTGTCTACCTTACGATATAATAAAGTTTTACGATTTTTTTTTTAATATCTGTGTTTTATTTAAAATTTAAATCTTGCGTTCTTGTTGGGACACCCTTTATAACATACAGTCGAGGAATAAACTCTACATACAACCATAATTTTTATGGTTTGTGAAAATTTGGGAAGAAACTCAAAAAATTAATTATGTCAATATTTAGGCATAAATATAAATATGTTTATACAAAAAAATAAAAAAATAAGTAAGTAGCAAAAATATTCCAAATACATAGGAAAAAAGTCTACATACAGGCATAAAATACATGAAAGAATACGTGCAAAATGTTTGATGTCGTCAACTTCTTTGAAAATGCTGTGATTTCCGGTACCAAGCCGTTAACAAATGGTATCCAAATATGGTCTAATATATTGTTCTTATTGTAATTATTTTTTAATTTTTTAGTTTTTTTTAATTTCTTTCCAAGTTTCCTCAAACCCCAAAAATGATGGGTGTATGTAGAGTTTATTCCTTAATGGCATATACATACATATGAATGCATGGACAAGGTTGATATCTACCTCTTTATAAAATATGAAGAAAAATGTCAACAAAACTAAAAAACACTTTTTGCAACTGTATTTTGACATACATTGCACACCATAAGGCCAATTAAATTCGCCTTTGCTTTCACCTCATAAAATAATTTCGTTTTAATCTCATGTTTCAGTAAGTGTCGCCATGCTAAGAAAATTATTAGAACTTTTACACTGAAAAAAAAATACATAGGAAAATCAACAAAACACGTTGGTCTAAGTTTTAACATAGTAAAAACTAGTTTTATTGCAAAATGTACAAATCGAAAAGTATTCGACTCAGCCGGTTTTTAAATTGTAAAAAACCGGACTATTCGACATTCGAAAAATCAACATTTTGAAAAAACCGACAAACGTATTGTAAAAAAACCCGGGTTTTAAAACCGGTTGAAAAACCGAGTCGATCACCCTAGTTCCTATCCATTTGATGGATACAACAATAGCAACAACAACATTATTAACTAAAACTTTTACTATCGTAAAATTTAAATTCGTTAATACAGCAGCCAGCATACTTAATCCGGCTGCCTTTTTGTTAATTTTTTTTTTTTTTTTTTTTTTTGGTAAATCCCAACTTGAAAACATCATTTCTTATTATGCATAGTTGTTTTGTTGACGGCTTAAGTTGTGAACGTGAGTTTCAATAATAACAACAACAAAAACAACAACAACAACAACAACAGCAATAATAACAACTCAAATAACAATAACATTAATAACGAAAATGAAACATAACCAACTGTCAGCAGACTAAAATGATTTGTATATTTGTTTCTGTTATTTTTAAATTCATTTTTCATAAATTATTGTTAACAGTTTGTTTGTTTTTATATTAAATTTAATGTATTGTATGTGTTAATTCATAATAGGGGTATTCATGGAATTTCGAAGGTACATACGTATGTATTAAAAAATCACAAAGCAAAACATACCATGTAATTCGATAAAATTTTGAGGTCTATGCAATATAATTCAAAGGAAAAAATGTTTTAATATTTTTTTATTTATTACGTTCTAAATATTTCGACTAAAATCGTTGGTCATCATCTGGTAATGTTATTTTTTTTTTTTTTTTAAATATATGTACATATATAAAAATGTATTTAGCAAATATCTATACGAACCATAAAGTTTTAAGCAATTTGCCATCGATTTAGTTGCATATTTTTGCATATTTTAGTGTTAAGTACATATTTTTGCATATTTTGCATTTGTATCCATTTTTAATGAATTTTCAAATTTAAATAAAACAAAATTATAGTTAAATAAATTATGCTATATTTTTTTAAGTGATACTATTACACCACTGCAAGGATTCAACACCCTTAGTAAGCAAGCAAATTTCATTGAAAAAAAAAACATTAAAATAGTTTAAAAACAAAACTTAAAAAAAATTAAATCGACTTCAAAAATAAAAAATAATGAGTTAAAAATTATTTAGATTCAGTGAAATCAAATATTTTTATATATGTATAAGTATGTAGGGATGTAACGAATGTTCGCATTCGCAAATTATTCGCTTACTTTTGCTATTTGCATTCGCTAAAATATGCGAATATTTCAAGCGAATACTAAAAACAACAAAAATTTGTACTTCTTTTACGAAAATAGCTTACGATTCTAAACAAAGCTTTAAAATTTTAGCTTAAAACTTTTCTATAAATAATAATTATCAGAATGAATCCAAAATCCAACTGTGTTTGGAAATATTTATCAGTTTTCGAAAAAGCAAAGGCAGTGTTTGATTTGCGCAAAAATATTTTTCTACTTAAGACTAGTCTGTTCAAACTTTTGAAAAATGTTGAGTACCATTCATTACTTCGTACAGAAAATTTTAAATGCTAAAATATTAACCAGCCCTTATTTGTGGTAAATTCATGCGAAGCAGGTGCCACTCATACGAGTATTATTTCACATGAAAACTTAAAATGTTGAAGATATATTTTATATATTTTTCTTAAGTTTTATTTCATGAACAATTCATTACAATTTTTCTTAAAATGTATTTTGACAGCATTTCACATGAAATGTTGAACACAGTACCAGGCTTTAGGGCCAAAGTACAGTTGATTGCCTATGATTTTGTAAATTTTTTTTAATTCAAGACTCAATTTAGATATAACAAAAATTAAAAATTGTAAAAACCCCCGAATATATCTAGAGAAGATGCGATATCTTCTAAACGCCTGGACCGATTTTCTTAAAACATGGCTAAGAACCTTCTCGATCAAGTCGCCTTTCAAACAGAAAAAACTAAATCAAAATCGGTTCAGCCGTTTGGTCTGTACGTGGACACGGATGTACATATGTACATATGTATGTTATCTATAATGCTATTCGAAGTGCCTGGCCTAGGGTTGCCATATACCAAAAGTCAATTAACTGGACATTGGAAAAAATTCATCTGGATTTTGAAAAAAAAAATATGGACAATTTAAAAATGCACTAATAGTCCAAAAAAGCGTCGACTGTTGATACTTTTTGAAAATATTTTTTGGTTGTAAGTTGTTAGTGCTGTACAAAATAGATGTACTAATCAGAGTTAGGGAAAAATAAAACTGATTGTACATTAGAGGGCTGCGTAAACAGTCTTGAACAGTCTTGTTGCATGTATTATAATAAAGCAATAATAAATGATGTCGTTTAATAAGTGAAGCACGATGGATATACTGATGTACGTGTTTACTCGTATGAGTGTTTTTAAGCGATGTCGCGAAGACTTCTTGTTCATAACAAACAATCAAAAGAAGTGTTGATGCGTATATGCTCGTTATTTTCCATATTGTATGTTTGAGTGTGCGTGTAAGATGTAGATGTTAAACTATTATATGTTTAAGGGTGGTTTTTTAAAGCAAGCGCACAAAACAACAACAACAACAACAACACACTGTGCATGTGTGCGTTTGTACATACACACAACTTATGTGTGTATGTATGGACATGCATGACGTTTGTATACCAGCCCATGCGTGTGAAGAAGCAAGCATCAAAAATTCTTCCCTAAGGAAGTATTTTCTTCTTTACTTTTCTTTGTAATAAATTTCTTTCCAACAGTGTTTTTTTCTTTTTGTTTCTTTTTGAAAATTTCGCAGTAGTAAAGCATTTAAAAAATCCGTCATGTCTTAAAAGTTCTTGTAAGTGGTCTTATGCAGGATTTTATTGTAGATATTTTTTTCACATACATAGTTCCCACGTTGATTTTTTCAATGTATTTGAAACACGATTTTTGGTGTTCGTACGGATGTAAAATGTTTTTGGAAGCAACCTTTAAAGAGAGTTGAAAATAAAACAGGATTGTTAAATCCTCGTATGAATTGGGCCTTAAATTTTTTCTGTAGCAGACATAATATTAATTAGCTGAAAATATACAATACACAAAAGAACTATTTTTCAAAACTAAAGATATTAATTTTTAACTGGACAAATTTTTTTTAACTGGTAACTGGACAAGGCTCCAAAAAACTGGAAAATCCAGGCCGTCTGGCAACCATCGCCTGGTCCCACCAACTTTTTTCAAGCAAGCTTGTATCTTTTTAAGAGCTCGATTTTTGACACCCCTCTCAACAAGTAACAGATAGTACCAAACTATGAACGCCGCCCCGGCCCGCACAGGAATAAGATAAACAATGAGCAGCGTTGTCAACTTTGAAATTTCAAAACGCACCAAAATGGAGAAAAAAAAGCTCCATTTGCAAAAGAACGCACCAAGCTTAGAACTTAATGTTTTAGTTTAAAATGTTTATTAAATTAATTTTGCACAAAAAGTAATTTTTTTTTGTGTTAAAAATTTAACACTAAAGCTTTTACAGTTCAGGGTTAAAAAATAAAACCTAAAAAGACTTGGCAAATTTTTTACTATAAATTCATTTGTACTACATACATACATATGTATGTATATAATATTTTTTTTTTTAATTTCATAAATTCTCTACAAAACTTTTTAAAGAGATCAACGATTAATAGAAAGGATTCAAAACTAATAAAATTTCATTATTTATCATTCTATTGAAATATTTTTAAATTTTTTTATCAGAAGCTTAATATATCAATATTAATAGTAGAGCTGCAAAACTATCGATAGTACTATCGATAGTATCGATAGTTTTGTTGTAAATGAAATATCGATAGTTTTTTCCACTATCGATACTATCGGCAAAAAAAACAAGTAATTAAAAGAGTAAAAATAATCGAAGTCATTAAACAGTAACCGGCAGCTTTGAAGCAAATTATCCGTAGTTGATTTATGCTTTTGTACAGCGATGGAAAAGTTGGTACAATTGTATAATTTTAGCGCTATTTGAATCCCAAAAGTACCGTAGCACCGCAATGACCCATTTAGCACTACTGGAATCTCTTTATATTATATTACATGCCAAAATAGCATTAAAATATATTAACGCCCTTATGCAAAAAATAATGCGTGCTTGAAGTGTACATTAAAAAAAATTTCCATAGAAAAACCGGTTTTAACGTTCACTTATTTTTTTGCACAAGGGGGTTAATCTTTAGCTCGAAGCTATTAGAAAATTAGGTAAATCAAACGATGTTTTCCGGTGCTTAAAGAATTGCTGGAGGAATGTTATTTATTCCAAATTCATCTGAAAATGTGGAAATTTTATTTTCGTACCAAGGAGAGAAGCCGACTATTTGCATCGACTGTGAACAATCGAATCAAAAAAAGGTTATAAACGTAGTATATCGTAAATGTTACTTTTATATTCAGATCCCAGCAACTAATATTCTTTGTGCACCTTCTGGCGTTTTGTTAATTGATTTTTAGTTAATTAAAAAGTACACGTATTAAAAAAATATAAATAAAGAATTAGGTACAATCGTACTGAAAAATTAAATTTTTTTTTTGAAAGTTAGTACAATTTGTAAATATGACATCGCATCCCTGCTTCTTGATACATAAGTACTTAAATACATATATATGTATATGAATTTATTTATAAATCCAAGTGTTTGTTATTCTACAAATAGTAGTCACAATAGATAAATTTTGGTGGTACTGATATCGCGACGGCCGCCAATCGTCTCTTACAATAAAACTTTACAGTTAAAAAGTTAAAACAAAAAAAAAGTTAAAAGTTATCAACAATTTTCGCATTTTGATAATTCTAAACCATGGGTAGGCCCATAAAATTTTAAGTTCAATAAAAAAGTATATTTTCGATAATATGCCGCTTACGATAAAATCGAAAAAAAGGCTTTATATATTTTTATATACTAATGAAAATGTTGAGGACTCTGGATTTTTTTTCGAGTCAAATGTAGTTTATGTGGCAACTTTTATAAAACTATTCGATACTATCGATAGTATCGATAGTTTTACATAAAACTATCGAAACTATCGAGTGGAGCGACTATCGATAGTTTTGCAGCTCTAATTAATAGCAAAAATTAAAAATTTTAAAAACCCCCGAATATTTCTAGAAAACATGTTATATCTTCTAAGTGGATGGACCGATGTTATTAAAACATAGCTAACAACCTTATCGATCAAGTCACCTTTCAAACAGAAAAAACTAAATAAAAATCGGTCTAGCCGTTTGGCTTGTACGTGGACTCGTACAGACACACAGATACACATTACAAACTTATAACACCCCCTTTTTGGTCGGGGGTTAAAAATATAACAACAAAAACAAACAGCCTTTTACAATATATGCACATAATTAAAAAAAACTTAACCAAAAAAATTTAAGAAATTCATTATTCGACATATTGTCATAAGTATCTTTATTAACTTGAAATTTATTTGCTGTTGTTCAGCTTTGTCTACATATATGCATTTCATTCAAATCATCACTAGACTTCAGCCCGAATAAGAAATTATTTCTGATTAAAATTCACTGCAGTTCAACTACATCTAAAAAAGCTAATATTTTCATTATTATAAATTGTGATATTTTGTAAACTTCATTACTATTAATATGGTAATTAACACTATCAGGAAGTTAGTAAGTTTCACAACAAAAAGTTTTCAGTTTTAGCCCATTGTTGTGTTAAATTTGCGTTGGTGCCACCAAAAATTAAAAAAAACGCACCAAATTTAAAAAAAAAGCGCACCACACACCAACTAAGAAATTTTTCGCACAAAAAATTTCAAAAAGCACCCAAAATGATGCGAAACGCACCAAGTTGACAACGCTGACAATGAGTTAAAAAAACCAATTAAATCAGCGTTGTCAACTTTTAAATTTCAAAAAGCACCGAAACCAGGAAAATGCGCGTAATTTAAGTAAAAAGGCACTAAATTTAAAATTTTATTATTTTACTTAAAAAAAATTTGCACATCGTCGATTGGTTATTGGTTTGCTGCAGACATAATGTATTTTGAATATACTGTGCCGCAAACCAATAACCAACCGACGACATGTACATACAATATATAGGAATCGGTTGACCTTACATTACATTCCTAAGATTTCAAATCCGAAGCATACGGTACACATTTTATTTCTATACGAACAAGTGAAATCTTAAATCAATTTGACGAAGCATTTTCAAGTTATTCCCCCTTATTGTGAATGGCGTCGTCGACGTCACATCAAGACGACAGTAAATTTTTTCACTTGTATACTCTTTATCGGCAAAAATGGTTCTAATTGATAACGTCTTACTAATCTCTAAGGCTTTGTAAATTAATAGAGCATTTTAATAATAGTAAATTTTTGTCGACAAAGAGTAGACAAGTGACAATTTTTAGTGTCGTCTTAATGTGACGTCGACGACGCCATTCACAATAAGGGAGATTATAAAAAAAATAAAATTTTTTTTTCGTCAATGAACAAACGAATCTCTCGAGTTTAGTGAAATTGGCAGTAATCCACAAGTCTTTCTGAGGTTAAGAGTAGTATATTTTGAGCTCGATGGGGTTAGCGGTTGAAAATATTTTAAAATCAAAGCTTACAAAATTTGGTTTTTATTAAATCATTCTGTGGAAACATTCTCTCGGCTGCTATGTATGTGAGAAAAATAATAAATTTTTGATGGAAATAAAAATGGTAACTTCTGTGTTTACAATATGGAAGGAACAGAAGTTTGATGGGAATGCAAGTTTTGATAATGCCTCAAACGAGTTCACATTAACTGAATCTTTCAATAGTGGACTCAATATTTTTCCCATTGCATTAAGTGAATCAATCTTCCTCCACCCACTGTCTATACTAGACAAAATTTCGCTTTTAGACTATATTCGAGTAAATACTTGTATTATGTCTTCTTTGTATGGCAAACACTGTTTACATTAAATATGCTTAAAATGTTAAAGTTTGCTGGTAATATGGCACATTTTAAAATCTTAGTAGATTTTTTGAGATGCTCCATTTAATTTCAGAGCATATGTTTTTGAATGAAAAACTTCCTCGAAAACAAAAATAGGTAAGGAAGTTTTCCATTGAGTTTTTGGTTTAGTGCCACCGCCTAGAAACCAAAAGCACCGAAAATGAATTAAAAAAGCACTGAGCACTAACTTCAAAATTTGTCGCGTCGAAAATTTCAAAAAGCACTAAAAACGGTGCGAAAAGCACTGACTTGGCAACGCTGAATTAAATACCTAGTTTAAAAAGTTTTTATTTTAAAATCAAGAACACTGAAAGAGAAGAATTCAATAATGCATATGTACATACATATGTATGTATGTATGTATGTACATATTTACATCATGAAGATTAAACAAGCAAACGGCAAAATGCTCAGGTCTAATACATACATATGTACGAACACACAGCATAAATTAATAATCTGAATTTTGTATCTAATTGCGATTCTTATTATTCTCATTCGCTTACATTAATGTTATTGTTATTTTTTCTTTTCTTACCTTCTTTTAATCGGTCATGGTTAGCAACATGAATTTATTTTATTAGCTCGATCCCGAAATGTTTACACTCGCGAAATATTTAATTTACTCACCACGACACGCCATCAAATAATATACATATTTTCACTCAAGTATTAACACTTTTTTATTTAGAGCAAAGAGCACCCGAAATAACTAAATACATACATACATGCATATGGATGGGTACGTACATAAATATTTTATTCAAGCTCAGCGTTACCATTTGTCATATTTTCCCTTTTTTTTTGAAGTTTTTTGAGATGCCTAGAAGTTTTTAATATATTGGGTAAAAAAAACAAATTTTTTGTAAAATTATTAATAATAATTAATTAATTAATAAAATTATTAATAATAATTTAACTTTTGCAGTATATTTGATTAAAAAATTAAGTGATGTGTGTATGCAATGAAATGATATTATATTTTTTAACTCCCTTATTACGGCAACAGTGTATAATTGTGTTTACTGACTCTTAAATACAATTTTTATACATATGTATGTACATTGACAATTTGGAGCCAACTTTTGGCAGTTTGTGTTTGTGGTGCAAAATTAATTAAAAGAATATGGGCAAATCCCATAGAGCACAAAATATTGCTGGAATTTTGATGGAATGTTATTAAGTTGCAAGTAATCGGTAATATTGCAGGAATATTGCCAATTTTGCAACATAGTACCAATATTATTATATCACAAAAAATTATTAGATGATATTACATCTAGCGAAATTGTTGATTTTACAGATGCCATAAGGCCATATAGCGGCAAAAGTATCGATAAAAAGGCAGAAGGGCTTATAATAAAATATATATGTAATTAAAATAATTTTTTTCCGTCCAAAAAAAATTTAACTTGGTATGGGGATCATGTCGGACATCGCAAATGTTTAATAGAGACCGCTCATCACGCTTGCCAGAAATGCAGATTTATCCAGATTTTGCAGATTTTTACCCTCCAAAAAGACGAAATGCAGATTTGAAGATTTTTGGCCTAAAAACGCAGATTTTTCAACTCCAATTATAGTGCATTTTTTACATGTTTCCTACTATTGCAACAATTTTTGTTTCTTTTATGTGTGAACGACTCATAGTTTAGAGGGTTACAATTTTTGAACTTGAAAGAAATCATTAAAGAAAAAGAAGAAGCAATTTTGACGAGCTTATTCTGATTACGATTTTGCAGCCCTCAGTTTATTCAAAATTTAATGTCTTTACCATATTCATTTGCAAATGTCGAAAGAATTTTCAGTCAAGGTAAGTTGAATAAAACAAAACTTCGAAGTCCTTTAGATATTTATGCAACAAATTAAATGGCTTTTTGTAGACATTTTTATGTCCGATTTCTTTTCTCATTCATTTTATATTATTTGCACATAACTATGTTTGTATACGTAATTCTTAATAACATATTGATAGTCGTTCAATAAACATATGAAGTTTTTAACCTTATTTCAAACATTTTTGGTGAAGTCTGTAATGAGTTTCTTAAGCAGAAACGAAATGCACATTCTTCATACATTAAAGGCTTGTGTTCATAAAAAAATAAATTTTTTTCTAAGAAAGTTAAAATACAGTACATTTTAAGCCGAGTTTAAATTTTATGAATATGGGTTAATGCAAAATATTTATATTACACATGTACATCCATATTTATGTGAAGTTTTTGAATAAAATATAAAAAAATAATTTTAAAAATTACTTTGAAGATTTTTTGAAGATTTTAAAAATAAAATGCAGATTTTGAAGATTTTTTCGTGAAAAATTGTTAAATTTTGCAGATTTTATCTTTAGAAATTCTGGCAACACTGCCGCTCATGTCCAACTTTCGTCCATGCTCTGACATGGATGCCCAAACATATGACCGAGCAACAATGTTCGCCATGAGATTGTCAGTCAGCAACCATTTGCAATAGAGAGAAAAGATACAGAACAAAATTGGTAAATATTCCATCTTTATTGCACTAACGCAAATCACTTTGATATGCCTGAACATCGGCATCGCACGTATTCACCACAACAAAGAAGTTGATGAATTTTTCACAGTTCCTGTGCCGGCGTCATGTCCAAGTTAATGGCTAGTGGAGACGTAGGGTTACGTTTCAGTTAAAAATACATCGATTCCCAACAAAAATTTTTTTAATTCAATTATTTCAGTATAAAAAAATTAAATTTTTGAGAAAAATATTTTTTCAATTCTGGACGTTTTAGGCGAAAGTATGTTATGTAATTCCAAAAAAAAAAGTTTCAATGCGCCCTTATGGTTCTCGGGTGACATAAAAGAAATTTTTGCAATGTTGCAGTCAATATTTCCTTAATCTTGCTGGAGAGACAAAAGAGCGGACATAGGAATATTGCAGGAATACTTCAGGAATATTACCTGTGATATTGCAACGTTAGGAAGCAATATTCCTGCAAAATTCTAGCAATTATTTTGTGCTCTATGGGATATTTATGGCCTATTTCATAATAACGAAACAAAACTTTCGACTTACAATTTATATTAAAAACAAAAACAAATTTTCATAATTTATTGTTGTTTTCAATATAAATTTTTAGTCTTTAGTTTTCTTTCGTATTTTTGAAACAGGCCATTAATGCAAAATGGTAATAACAATGAAATATTTAAATTTCTAAATAAGAAATTATATTTTTTATTAGTCTCAAGCAATGGAAGTAAAGAACCCGCCACAGAGGAAGTAGCAGAGACAGCTGAGACTCCAATTTACAATTAAAACGATTATATAAACTTCAAGTAATCGAGAGAAAGGGGTTTAAGTTTGAATAACAAAATGTACAAATAAGAAATATATTTATTAATTTATATACCTATGTATGTGATATTTTCTTAAAGATCTCTAAATCTAAATATGAACTTTATTTTATGTTTTTGGTAATAAAGGTATGTTATGTTTTTAATTTTTTAACGTTTTTAAATCAAATGTATGCAAAATATATAAATTTTTGTGTTTTCTTTTAAAATTTTGGTACTTTTTTAAAAAAAATTTTTTTTTTGATAAAAAGTTTTCGTTCTGATAGGTATGTTTTAAGAAAAAAAATATATGGTAACGCTGTTCAAGCTGCTTCCTTTTAACAAGAGTACTTATGTACATTCGTATATACAAATGTATGTATATATGTATGTGCATAACTGCATAGTACTTATGTATGTATGTAAGCAAATATGGAACGAACGCTTTGTAGAAACTCCACTTCTATGTATGAATGCATGTACATATGCATGTGTGTATGTATTTTAGTGAATCATTATAGGTACAAAATTAATTTAATTTTTGCAACAATCTACATGCATATGTACATATGTATATACATACATATGTAAGTATGTACTAGTATCCTGCACAAGAGTATTTATCAGACTTTTCAAGAACAGAGTAGCAGGCCGACCAAAAAATTTCGGCAGCGGCTGAAAGACAAATATTTTCGGCGGCGGCGGCTGAACGGCTTAACGCCGATTTGTTTAAGGATATAAAAAGATTTTTGAACTCAGTCTGTTTCTAGAAAAGTACCTGAATTATTGAATCACCACGTTGTAGTATTATTTATTTTGCAATAGCTTGAAAATGCCAATAAAAATAACTTCTTAAATAATTTGTTAAACCATAGAAACTAGACTATACATACATTTCATTTAAGCTTCCTGATTGAATTAAAAATTATTTACTTTATTGCAACACTTCTACGGATGAACTAATAAAAAGCTATGATCAAATAATTGTAAAAACTCGCCTGACTGCTGCAACAAAAAGTCTATGTAAACGTGCATGGATTTAAGAAGGGACTCGAGTAGAGAACGTAAGTTTTGTCGCAGCTACGTTAGTACCGGTTCACACACTTCAACTTATGTTGATCAACTTGCAATTCAGCTGTAAGAAAAAAAGAGATATTTGTACGTCTTCCTCCGTCTCTCTTACAACTGAATTATGAGTTGATCAAGAAAAGTTGAAGTGTGTGAACCGGGACTTACCGTTCATATACACATTTTCTCTCTATGTGGAAGCAAAATCGACTATTTTTCAGAGACTCTCGCTATCATATTCAATCCGTAATATAAATAAAAACTATAAGCAAGTTGAGTAGACACAATATTAAACATAATTCAAAAAGTATAAAAAATAAAAGACAAAATATCGGCTAAGCATTAAGCCGCCAATAAGCCGAGTGGTTCGGCGGCGGCTTGGCTTGTTGAAAAAAATCGGCTGAGTGGCTAGCCGCCAGCCGCGCGGTACAGCTTGCTACTCTGTTCAAGACAAGAGAGATTTTTTCCAATGCTTTACTACAGCGAAATATTATAAAAGAATCGCTAAACAACACTGTTGGCAAGACAAACCACCGAAAAAAATTACTTGCCAACAGTGTTGCTTGGCGATTCTTTTAGAATATTTCGCTGTAGTAAAACATTAAAAAAAAATCTCTCGTCTTGAAAGGTCTTATATGTAAATAGTCTTGTGCAGGACACTAGTATGTACACATGTTTGTAATAACAAAACCTATTTTTTCACTTTAATAGTTTTAATTCTAACACTTTATAAACACTCCAATATCTAGTAGGTGTGTACAAATGTATTTTCTTACACCAAATATGTACATATGTATGTATGTGTGTATGTAAATAGATATTTACATTCTTAAGTACATATGTATGAATGTAGGTAAATATGCAAGTACTTGGATTTACCTATTTTATGAAACGACAAGACGGACGATCAAAAGAAAACTAAACCCACTACATATGTATAAAATAATATCAAGTTCATCAATTCATTAGAGATGAGTATTAATAATACTATTAATGTATGTATTTACTTAAGTGCATGTACAATTAACATGTCACTCAAACATTTGTAGATATGTATGTATGTATCTACAATGGTATATGATACTTTGCATTTCATAGTGAGAAGAATGACGTGTAAAAAGAAGTTCAGAATTCAGTGTTACCAGCATCAAAACTAAAAATTACACCTGATATGAAGCAAAATTGCCCGTTTAACTGATATTTTGCCTGGTCGAAATTCAACGTTTTATGTATATAAAAAAAAAACTATTGCAAAAAATTTAAAAAAAACATAAAATTAATTGAACAGAGATAAATATTAGTCAACAAAAAATAATATAAAAAAACTAAAACTAAAAAATAAATTAACAAAAAAATAATTAGGGGAAGTTAAAACAATTGAGGGATTAAAACGGAAATCTTAAATGTCATTGGCGCAAAGGTACTCATAGTAAAAAAAGTATACCTTGAGAGTTTAAAAGCAGTATTTTGTATGTAATACTGGTTTTAAACTCTTAAAGTCTACGTTGCTTTGGACGATAATTATGTGCCATTGTATTTTAAATGTTTTGCAAAAAAAGATTGTGTATATTAAAATCATTTTTAATTTCAAAGTATCATAATCACCCTTATTCTGTTTGGAGTCAGCAACATCGTCGTCAATTTTGAAACAACATCAATGCTAAGTTTGCATTCCCTAAAAGTGTTATGACGACGTTGCCAGTTTTTCGATAAATACAACACACATATCCAATATTTGAGTCAGCTGATTCATTTGGTTTACTATTTTTGGTAAAAGTGTTTTTAAATAAGTAAAAGCTTTGTAAGTAAATTGAAGTAAAATGTTTTTTTTCCTATTGGGACGATTAAAATAAAACAACTTTGTAGTGAAAATAAGATTTCTCAGACAAAAGTCATGTATTTGCCAGTTATCCAAGAAAAAGTAAGTGATATATTCTGTCATATTTTTGAAAATAATGAGTAATGTTCATCCTTTCAATATTTTAAAGTTATTTTTGGCTGAACAAAACATCATTTAGGCAAGTGTTGGATACAATAGAGCCTAACTTTTTAAACAAAAGGGATCAGATCTACGTTTATTGGAGATTGGAGCTTCCTACCAAGGGACTTAGTGCTAATTGTTTATACAGGGTGGGCCAAAAGAAACCAAGGGGTGTAAAAGTTTAATAACTTTTTTGTTTATTAACTTTTTTTTATTTTTTCTTTCAGATTATATAATATACAAAATGGAAATTTTTTTAAACTAAGTATGAAAAATGATGTCTCTTAAATGACCACCGTTTTCAGCTTCGCACTGATGGGCTCTTTTTAGAGCATTTTCCATAACATCTTTCAAAACTTGTGGCTGTAGCGTTCGAATTTCTGCAACAATGTTTGCCTTGAGTTCAAGGATTGTCTCTGGCTTGTTCACATACACTCGCTCCTTCAAAAAACCCCAAAGAAAATAGTCGGGTGCTGTCAAATCTGGCGATCGCGCTGGCCAAATAATTTCCGAATTTCGAGAAATTATTCGCTCTCCAAAAATTTGACTTAAAAGTGCCATTGTGTCTCGGGCAGTATGGGCAGTGGCTCCGTCCTCCTGAAACCACATACCAGGTCTGTTTTCAAGAGCAGGACGTAAACAATTTTCTATCATAAACCGATACCGCTCTCCATTTACGGTTACAGCACTTCCATCTTCATTCTCGAAGAAGTAGGGCCCAATGACATTTTCAGATGTGATCCCACACCATACTGTACACCTGATGGGGTGCAATTGGCGTTGATGAATGGCTCTTGGATTTTGAGAACCCCAGAACCTACAGTTCTGCTTATTAACAAAGCCATTCAAATGAAAATGAGCTTCATCACTCATAATCAAATTTAAAATAAAGTTGATTTCATTTATTCATTTCTTATTTTCTGATTTTCATTTATTATTTTCATTCACTATAAATTCTCCAAGTGTTGTCTATATAATCTGAAAGAAAAAATAAAAAAAAAATTAATAAACAAAAAAGTTATTAAACTTTTACACCCCTTGGTTTCTTTTGGCCCACCCTGTACATCCCACCTCCAGTTGCTTCACACTTAGCACTGCTTGCATACTTTTTTTAAATTAAACCTCAAGTCCCGCCAGATCTGTAAAAATAATTACCCAACAAACTATTTACCTTACATTTCGCCATCCACAACTAGTTCTAATTGGTGGACCGAGAGAATTTAATGCAGTCGCAAGACTTTCCCACTGTACCTTGAAATAATTAGGAACACTAACCCTGCGGAATGCTCTAGCAAAAGAAGGACTTTTTCAACTCTTCCACAAGCTTTTCAAATTGGTTGGGGTTGGTAATTTTAATTTTGTCCATATTATATTTTTCACTTTTTTAAAGAATTGTTTTCAAATAAATATGTACATTTTTATATCTACTTTGGTATTACTTATATTTCACTTTTTTACCATTTAAATTATTTTTTACATTCGTTGAGGCATGCACACAACAGAACATGATATAAAAAACACTGAAGACAAAATGAACGGCAACATCAACATCAATTTTTCTTGCAGAATACCAAACATATGTATGTTGACAGTCTTCCAAGTATGCTTGAATATACATATCTAGGGAAGGTACAAAATTTTCATTCTCATTCCATATAGTAAATGAAATTCTTGTAATGGTTTCTAAAGATAGTCTTATTCTCAAATCAGTTTTACAAATGGCAAGATTGCTAAATATTCTCTCCACTGAAGCTTATGAAAACGGGACATTAAAAATTAGATTTATTACTTTTTCCAATATTTTATTTTATATATGTATAACGCGTTTCAGAATGAATACGAATTTAAAATATTTATTTGTTGTTGCTTTCGCAAATCATTGTAGTTTCTATAAGCAATGGCATTTTGTAAGTTTTTTTGCAGTGTGGTAAAAGTATACTGATGTGTTCCTTAGCTGTAATGAAATTGTACCTAGACGTGCTGATCCAAAAAAAATTGTTTTTACATACTGTTTTGAAAATTGGAAATATATGCCCAGGCTACATTTGAATACCCATCTATAATAAGTGCTGGGTTTACCATGAGTCTCTTATTTATCGAAATTTAAGTTTTCGCAAAACCATATTAAATGATGGAAATGAAATATTTTCTTAAGAAAAGACATTCACCTACATAAATTGAGAAGACTGTGTATTCCTTGGATCAACTCGGTTAAATACTCTGATGTGGCAGCACTGACAGAACTACTTGTGGTGAACAGTGATGCCAACTTAGCCCTTTTAGGGCTAGATTTAGCCCGTTTTGAGTCAGTCAAAACGCGGAAAAAAATGTTTAGCCCCAAACTAAAAAAGGCGCAAACTTAGCACTTTTTACAATAATCTTTCAGCCCTTTTAGCCCCTTTTTAGTTTTTGCTCGATATGGATACATTTAAACTTTTGCGAACTTTTTCTTCCTTTAATCTAGCAAAATAAAATGAGTAAAAAGTCGATATTGCTTTAGCAATTTAAAAAAGAAGAATAATATGAAGTAATCTTTTCTTTCTTCCAAATTTTTTATGAAAGTTATTCAGTACAGCCTAAAGCAGATAATGTATGTTTTTGGAAGAGCGAGAAATCGAAATTTTATTTAATAACGGCCAATTTTTAATGTATCTTCTTACGTAAACATAGATATGTACATTTATATATATATATATTTAATATATAAATTAAATATATATATATTTCTATTATATATGTATGTATATGTTAACTATTAAATCTACGTACACATGTACATACATACCTTATTGAAATGTAATATGAAATGTAAATGAAATATGTAGAGGGTCCGCCAGATAACTTTTTTTTTTTTTGTTGAAAATGCTATAAAACAACTACTGAAGCTTCGGCTGTGTGGCACGTAGCACCGTTCTGTTGAAACCAAATGTTGCCAATATCCTCCTCTTCAATTTTTGTGAACAAAAATTCGTTCAACATGGCCCGATAACGATCGCCATTGACTGTAACGGCCATTCCTTGCTCAATGGCCCAATTATGCCTCTGGACCAAAATCCGCACCAAAGGGTGACTCGTTTTGGGTGCGTCGGCTTTTCAATGTATGCGTGCGGGTTTTCTGTGCCCCAAATGCGACAATTTTGCTTGTTTACATACCCGCCAATATCAAAATGAGCTTCATCTGAAAAGATGATTTTTTTGGCAAAATCGCCATCTTGTGTAAATCGATCGCAGGCCCACTTAGGGAAGCGAAAACGCATTGGATGGTCAGTTGGCTCGTTCAGCGGAAGGATAAAACTAATTATCTGTCAAATCAGACATGAGCTAAGTGTTACGAAATAAGCACTAGTTGAAAAAGAAAACGTTAGATGGCGGACCCTTTACAATATTGAAGCTCTAAAGCTATGTATGTGTTGATCTCATGATAGTTATTTATATTCTAATAAATTACTTTACAAAAATTGATTTGATGTTTTTATTTTCAACAAAAACATTTTAGTACTAGCCCCTTTTGGCGCTTTTTCGAAAAATTTTACTATTTTATTTATTTTTGAATATTTTTTCAATTTAGCCCTTTCTAGCCCTTTTTTAAAAATTTCTAGATCATCACTGGTGGTGAACAGATAGTTCTGCGTGATTATGTACCTACTAATAAGCAGCATTGTCAACTTTTGAATTTCAAAAAGCAGTGAAACCAGGAAAAAAACTCGTAATGTTATTTAAATGGGTTTGATTATTGGTTTTTGGCAAAACTGAACTAGTGAACGAGTTCGACCCAAGTCTACATTTAAATCATAAAGCACTAAATTTATTTTTTTTATTTAGAAAATTCTTATATGCATATGCTTATGTACATAAGTATGTATGTAGTAAAAAAAGTAAATTCTTACTTTTAAAGAAAAACACATATCGCACCTCATCAACAAGAGTGTATTAACTCAAAATTTTAAAATGTTCAGTAGAGACGAAAAACTGTTTGAGCTTAGATTACAAGAGAATTTGAAAATCCGAATCCATAGTAGTAATCAAATTTCATTTGAAAATATATTTGCGTTGTTTTTATTTTAAAATATTGGAATTCTTGGCAAAAAATCCGTGTTTTGAGTTAATACCATTTTTCTGAATCTTCTCTATATATTTTTTGTATTATTTATAGTTATGACGCTTTAGTTGAAATTTAAATAAAGTTTCAAAATATATTTTTCAACAAAAGGATATTAACGCGAACATTTTTAATACTACTACGTGTATACTCTTTATTAAGTAATAATATCATACATATTATGTACAAACTATATATGTGACGCGCAAAATAAGGATAAAAACCGGTTTTGTTCAGGAGAGCCATTTTAAAGATTTAAATACGTGTATCTTTAGTGTACCATCACATCATAAAACGCGCATATCTCTGGGAGGGAACACTTTTGGGGCATGGGATCGGTCTCATTTGATCCTCAGATGTTGTCCACATCAAAAAAAAAAAAAGTGAAAACTGATTTTTTTTACCCTTAGGTCTCTTTCTCAATGCGCTGTCACATATATACATATGCATACATATTATTAATTTACATATATATTTTTATATATTTTTATAAGTTCAAATAAATAGAGGATAAACTAAATTAATAATAATTTATTTAATTTTATTTAATTTATTTATTTATTTATTTATTTTTAATAATTTATGAAATGTTTATTTATTGGTTATAGCAGAAAAGCATAAAGAAATTATGAATTAAAAACTTACTTAAGATTTTTCCAATGGTTGATGCATTTGAATTTGTTTTTCTGGACGGTTACTTTTGAAAACTCTTTATCTTTATCATGAAAAGAGTCACACTCAAAAAAATGTGAGCAATTTATCATAAAAGGAGTCATATTTCGAATTAAAATCATAAAATAAAAAAAAATTTTATCAACAAAACAGTATCGAAACAAAATACAACAAAATTTAAATAAAAAAATTGGATTATTTTTAAAGTGAATAGAGGCTCAAATCAAAATAATACCTTTTTTATGAAAATATACATTTCTGATACATTTCTGTGTTCAATTTTGTATTAACTCAAAATAATACCTCTTTGGTGACATAAAGGTAGTCACAAAAATGGTCTCAAATGTGGTTTTCGAGATGAAAGAGCAATTGGAATGCTTTGAAATTTTTACAGTACATAGCTATTGATGATATGATAGTTGATTTCTTTCAAAAAGAGAAATTTCAAAAATTTTGAGTTAATACCATCTTGTTGATAAGGTGCGTTATTTATTATGAGTTAAGCCTACATTACACAGCATGTAAAAAGCCACATGCGTATGTGGCGATGACGTCACGAGAATTTTCAGCATGTTCGTTGCATTTTCTAAAATTACTAGTAGTGGCTAGATGCCGTAAAATTTTTATAATATTTTTGTTCAAAATTACATATCGTCAGCCCATTATTGGTTTGACCTACCGACCATTTTTAAAAAAAATGAGTTAGCTATGGGGTATATATATTTCGAATATACACTTTCTGAATACATAAAAAGTGTTTCGTGAAATTAATTATAGTTTCTGAGATATTTAGCATTCATATTGCTCCATTTGAACTATTTTTAGATTTAATAAGTATTGTTTGGCTGTAAACGCCACTGTTTGGCTATTGCGTCAAATTATTCATACAAAAACGTACAAAATAAATTTAACTCTTGTTTTGCTTTATATCCGTAATGTTATAAAAACAATTGGGACGACCGACGAACTTCGCATAGTGCGATGAACTTGCCTTCAAGAATTCGATCTACTCCAAATCTCTGCCTTCCTATGGATATATTTGTAGTGTATTGGATACCAAGTTATGCAAATATTAACTGCGGCAAAAATTACTTGCATAGTATGAAAAAAAAATTGGATTATGTACTTGAAATAAAAATTAATGCAAAAATCCATATCAAGTCTTGAAATAAATAAAAGTCTCTAAAAAGGCGGAAATTTGAAATAAATCACACCTATTGCGAAAATCTTAAAAATTCCCAATGTTAAAAATAAGACCAAAACTAAAATTGATCATTAACATTATGAAGAAATTTTTTAAATTTTAAGTCCTTAAATAAAAATAAATAAGGAAACCTAAAAACTTTGGAAAAATTACATCTTTCGCAAAAAAACAGAAATTCGTGAAAAATTGCAAAATTTTAAATCAGTCATAATTTTTATTACAAATCTCTAAAACTATAAGGAACGCGAAAAATTCCATAAAAACGCGAAAATGGCGAAAATTTGCGAGAAATTGTAAAATCGGAAACAAGCCCTAAAATTGATTAGAAAAAAAAATAAAGTCGGAAAGAACGCGAAAAATTCCTAAATGCATTGTAGAAATTGCTCACACTGCAAGGAATAAAAAAACCTCAGAAAGTTAGATCAATTGCAAAAAAAATTGCTAACATCGCGGAAATTACAATGGCTGGTAAGGGGTTTTTGTTTAGTTTTGAGTTCATCGTTAAACCGATCGACTTATTTCTATGGACAGCAAGAAAAATAAATTTGAAGCATAAATTTTCTTCTCAACAACAAGTTTCTCAATATACAGCAGTATACATATGCAGCACAAAAAGCTACTTTTTAAAAATAGATGATGAAAAGTGGCGTATGTGGCACAAAACAGTATTTTTCTCTTTCAATAAAGTAATATTAACTTCTAACTTTATTCATGAAAGTTCACAAAAATTTACACATTTCTTCTAAACATGTGTCGGAAACAATGGTGAAAATACAAAAAAAATTCTATCGGGTATACCTTGAGAAAACTTCATGTAAACCTTCTTTGTCGTTTTTCTCCATTCTGACTTTTTGGCATATGCTCCAAACCAATAATGGGCTGACGATATGATATGTATGTGGCAAATGTAGCCGAATCAAAGACATTTTCTGGGGCATCTCGTCTGTAAGCATGTTAATATATAAATGTAGATACTTATGTTGCTAGTACACGGCATGTAGCAAATGTAGCATCATGATGACATCAAAATTACGTCAGAACCACATGCTCACGTGTTTTTTTTACATGCCGTGTACTGTAGGCTTTAGTCTTATTATTATTGTTCGAACTTCATTTGTATCTAGGTATATATGCACATATGTATATGAATTGATTAGGCTAAAGCTCTAATCGCTTTGTAAGTTCTGACAAAACACACAAAACATATTGTAGGATTCGTACATATGTAGCCTCTTCAACCTTAAATAAATTCATGGAGTTAAAAACGTATCCGAATTCTGCCTTTGAATATTGAAATGACAAACGTTTGAAGTAGCTAATGGCTTTATGCCTTATTTATTTTGTAACGGAACATTTTTAAATTAATTAAAAGCTGAGCGTATTCGTCAACTTCTTACAAATTTATTGAAGTTCTGAAAAATGCTCAATTTAACTTCAAGTCCTATTTTTTTGAATATGAAAAGCTTCCTCAAAATGAAATAGATAAGCAAATTTATTTTTGAATTTTGGGCTTAGCAGCACCACCACGGAAAAGTACTACCAAAAATTAGTTAAAACAGCAGTGAGCACTACCTTCAAAATGGTTGGCAAATAAAAGTTCAAAAAGCACTAAAAACCATTCAAAGAGCACTGAGTCAGGGTTACCGTTGATCCGGCTAAAGTCGCAATTTGACCCTTTTTTTTTAGAGGTGTGCGACTTTTGTGAGACTCTCTTTTATCACCGACTTTTGCAACTTTTTTAATTTTGTTGGAACGATTTACCCTTTTTTTTATAAAGATTCTCACAGAAAACATTTAAATTGCAGTAAATTAAAAATTGCCTTATTATTTTTATCAAAAAAATAAAAATCTTCAAAATTTAATAGCAATTCACAGATTATTGTTATGTATTGCAATTTTGTCACGTGTACAATGTATTTAAGAAAATTTTCGCAAATTTTCAGTAGAAGTTTCAAAGAACAGTTTTAGGAAAAAAATTTAAATAAATAAAAATTGTGGGTTTTGAAGTGCTGTGTTATGAAATATGCATTGTTTCAACTCACTTTTTTGTTGTGTTATGCTTTTTATTAATAAAAAGACAGTAAAACAGATGTGCAACTTTTATTTTCTCAAACGACCTTTTGTGCGACTTTTCAAAAAATTCCTAACGGTAACCCTGCACTGAGTTGACAATTCTGCTAATAAGATTCTTATATACACGCACACATACACATGTATATATAAATGTTATTGTATACAGACTTTGTTTTGATACATAGTTGTTATTCAGTTGTTTAAATTGAGTGTATCAACTTATCAACATAAATGAGAGATCAATTCAATTTACATAGGCATTTTTTTTATTAAAATTAGCCACAAGAGCAGCGTTACCGTTGGTGCTACTAAAGTAGCAATTTGCCAATTTTTCGACTGCTTGAACACTATTATGCTACCTTTACAAAATGCACCCAAATTTGGTACTTTTTCCTGAGTGAAGATAGGTATATTTTTGTATTTACTTTCTGTTTTATTATGTTATGCTGTTTTAATATATTGATATGTACATTATGGTGGGCATTTTTTTCATTTCTTCTACTCTCACCCCCCAAACCGGTTCAGTTTTATGTAAAAACAAAAATGCAAAAAAGGGCATACGGCCCTCAAACCCATAGGTATATTAAATTTTATTTATAAATTGTTTTAAGGTTTTGCAGCAATAATTAAAACTCCAACATCCTATTTGCTACACTCAGGGAAAGGCTGCAACTTAAAAATAAGAATGAGTCACATTAATTCAATAATTTTCAATACAACAATATTCAAATTGTATCGAAATAAGTACTTAAAAATAAATAAATACATACCTACTGTAAATTAATATTTTTCCATATTGAAATAAGAAATTTCAACACAACTAGATTTTCGTTAATGTTTCTTCCCAATAAGCAATTTTGCTTGAAATCAAGTGTAAAACAAGTGTTATTCAAGCCACACAATCAATTGTCAATGGTTGAATTATGCTTGATGCACACTTTAATTCTATAGCATTCTCCAGTGAAAAGGGAACTCAATGCGAACAATTCAGTTGTAGTACAGTTTAATTCAAGCCTTGAATTATACTGTAATTCAACCTTGTATTACAATTTAATTCAAGTGTATTTCAAGCTGCAAAAACAAGGTTTTTTAAAATGGAAAGCAAAATGCAATTCCTTTGTTTTTTAATAATTATTTTCTGCACATCTGCCTTCGCTCACCTTTGTTTGCCAAATTCACTTTTATTTATTTGTTTTTGATATATTCACTACAATTTCAGTTTTAATAATAAATAAATTACGTATTTGACAAGGTTTGTTTATATATGTATGTTGTGTGATTTTTTATTTAAAAATATTTTCTAACTTGAAAATTACTGGAAAAAAATGCTTGAATTCAACTTCCAGTTCAATTTCAAGTGCTTGAATTTTAATTTTTTGAGTGCTTATTGGGTTATTAATTCAATATTATTTTTTTTTATTGATTTAAAGCTGTTTTTCTCTGGGTGTACGTACTATTTTTAATCGCCTCCACAGCAAAAAACCAGCTCACGTCGGTAAATATGTATGTAACTAAAATTTAATTCATTAATTGTAACGAAGTTGTTGCAATGTTGTTTATAAGCCTATAGGGCACATTCCGTACGTCCTTGAGCCCACCAACTTTAACACAGCGGCTTTAACAATTTTAACAAAAATAAACTAAATATATATATATACTAAATATATCTCATTAATATATATATATATATATATTTTTTGCAAGCAAAGAGACTCTTGTGAAATTTTCTTTAAAACATGCACTTTATTTCATATCGAATAAAAACGGAGCAAAACTATTCAGGTGTGCCAAAGAGACAAGTGTAAACAAATAAATAAAATAATAATAAAATTTAATTTCATTTTCAAACTGCGAAAAAACATAAATACAAGTTAATCATAAGAATAATCGCAATATATTTCTTTTACATTCATATATATAAGAATAATCTCCTAGAAAAACAATAACAGCTGAAGTTAGATGGAATGAAATACAATAGTTTTGAGTAAAATGTATGTACAAACAATAAATTTAATGGAGGGCTTAGTCGAACATAATTTGCTTACTCTAACACAAAATCGTACTACATACTTGCTGATAAATATTGGTGCAATAGCTACACTGCTAGAAATTCTAATCATCGAATTGATCACGACGCACTGTCATCAGTATAAGCTGTGTTGATTTTTTTTTATATTAATTTTAAAGATATATGGATGCCATCACATATGAATCGCTTGACTAAAAGTTAAAGGGTTAGTTAGCCTACTGTAATGGGACGTTGCAGTTCATTACATTACAGTCGGGTAACTGAACCTTTAGTCGACTATAATTGAATGTAACTGCAACGGTAGGAAATAGCTGATCGATGATTTTATGCGAAAAGTAATGAAAATGATTATAAAGATGTAACCGGAATGTACACTGAAAAAACAATTTTGCATAAATTCAACGAACTCGCATTCATTGATTTAAATTCATTGAAATTCAACGTATTATACGTTGTTTCAAAAAAGTATTCCTTGAAATTCAACGTAAAATTTTATGTAGATATGAATTGAACGTTGAAACCATTCCTTGATATTATTCGTTGAATTTAACAAAGAACTAGTTTATTCATTTAACGTATAATACTTTGAATTTAAGGAACACGTTCTTTCTTACATAAATAAAAGAAAAAAGTTTAGTAAATTTCAAGAAAGCGTACCTTGATTCAAGGAACATGTTCGTTGATTTTAAGTAATGTACGTTGAATTTGACTTCAAAAAAAGAAGAAGATGTTTTATTCAATGAACGAGTACTTTGATTCAAGGAACCACCATTTGAATTTTTGTTTTGAATGGTTCAATTCAACGAACTAGTTCCTTGTTTTATAACGGGGAAAAATCATAATGAAATGAAAAAATAAACAAAGAGCAATCAGTTGTTGTTCTTCGTTTAACAAATAAGTTTGTGAGCAATTAAAGAAGAAAATTTTAAATTAAAAAAGTGCCAAAAAGTAAAGTAATAATAAGAAGTGATTATAATTAATTTTAATTGCAAAAATAAATATAGTTGTATAATATCCCGCATATCAGACACTTCCTGAACTACTTTAAAGCTGGAAAATAAGTTCCAAATGCATCTATTCCTGACATTATTGGTTCAAATTCCCAAATTTTATGTAAGTAATTATATTGCATGCTATTTAGATAGTATAATTTTATACATGTTTATCTATGTTAATTTTGAATATTCAAGAACCAACGCAGAGGTTTACGTTAGAAGCCTCAAATTTGAGTGCAGAGGGATTCAATAGCACTTGGCAGGCATGCAGCAATTCCTGAGTTAATGAAGTAAACCAAGCTTCCACTTTAGCCGAAGTTTTTAATAGATGGCCTGAGTATAAGAAACCGAGTAGATTTCGATATGTGAGTATACAAATCTTTACTGTTTTATACTTTTGTATTTATTGCAAAATAAATATTTATAACTATATTTCAGATTGACAAAGACTTTGGCTTTGCTTTTGGGAACGTTTTCTTTAACTTTAATAAGGCGGTAAATTTTTATGTGAATACATACTTACATATACAATATAAATTATTTCTTATTATATAAACTTTTAAATAAAATACTCAATTTAATATGAACTTGTCTATTATTATATTTATTAAAGTGAAATTTTGAATGTATAGGTGCATTGGTTCAAGGAATAAATTCATAAAAATCAATGAATGTGTTCATTGGGTCAAGGAATAGGTTCCTTAAATTCAAGGAACTATTTCGTTAAATTCAAAGTATAAATATATAGGTTTAATGAATTTACGTAAGGTTTCAACGTATGGATTCTTAACTTCAACGAACGGGTACGTTGAATTCAACAAGCCAATGATTGGCATACGTTGAATTCAATGAACATGTTCCTTAGGTGAAAAATAAGGAATAAATTCGTTGAATTAACGAATTTTTTCTTTGAATTTATGTACCTTTTTGGTTCAGTGTAGGAATCTGTAGATTACTTTTCACATAACAATATCGATCAGCCGTTTCCTACCGTTGCAGTTAAATTCCATTACAGTTCGCTAACTAAGCCTTAAGTCTATTAAAAACTAAGACAATATATTTTCTCTATTCACAACCCCATGTCAAAGTCTTTTTAAGTCGTAGAAATGCTTTTGGTAGTTTCTATCCATATAAACTATTGCTTCTTTTTTTTTAAATTTCCAACAATTCCTGTGCGACCTACCACAAAAGCTTGTGAATTAGGCAACTCTGTGGAGTAGCATAAAGAAAGTGCTCCGCCACTTAAGCCTGGTACTCTGTTCAAAATTTCACGCGAAATGTTGACATAATCCATACAAAAAAAGTTCACGCGAAATTTACATGAAATAATGTTGCAAAAGTTGTACTCTGTTCAACTCGTGAAAAATGTATGAAATGTATCTGGCAACATTTTCTTGCTATATGCGAAATAATGATACTGGTATTTATTTCATGCGAAATATTGACAGCTAATGTTTTTGTTAACAAAAGCCGATCAGTGTTGCCTACTTCAAACCAACAAATACGAAAATTTTTTCCGAAAAAGTATAATGGGCATCACTTGTTACCTGTCAAATTTTTCACGCGAAATAATCAATGTTGCTCAAAATTTTTCACAACTTCGAACAGAGTACTAGGCTTCATGTCTCAATCTTGAGTTATGGCATATTAACCAACCAGTAGTGAAATTCACTAACTTTTAACGAATAGACAAATGTTATTTTTCTCTACAATTATTATTGTTTGCATTAACAATTATGTTATTTACTAACTTCTTGTTAACAACTTCGTTTAAATTTGATATCATGTGGCAGCTCTGTTAAAATTAATGAAGAACACAAAGAGGAATAGAAAATAAATAAATGAATTTGTACTTGTACACAAACATATTTTCATCAATTTCTTTAATTTTGAGAAATAAAGGTTAAATTTAATATTTAAATAATAGCAATATTATTATTTATAGCTAAAAGTTTTTACATGTGTGTATAATGCTGTAAAATAATTACTTGAGTTCTGCTAAAAGAGCATGTGCTTTAACTGAACAGCTGACTGTTGTCGATTCAATAACACCACAAAAATTATCGTCGTTTAGTTAACAACAACACATGTGGTTTAAAAGTGCTGCTGCATAGAGAACTCGGTAATTTTTATGTTATTGTTTCTAAACGGTGCGATTATCGCTAAAATAAGTTAGTGAATCGAACTACAGGCCGGATACCTAAATACGATCTGATTTGATGTAATACTACTCCAAAAATCAGACTTTTTTCCATACATACGCTCGTGATTCCTACGAAATTATAAATTATGAAATAATTTTGTTGCAAATGAACGGAAGAAATCAGTATACTTCTATTTCATGCATATACATATGTATTTGGTTGTAGCTTTAAAAGAATAATACTAAACTATAGGAAACACGCCCATATACATTTTAAGTTTATTACAATCAACAAAACAATCGTATCTAAAGCAATTAGATAAATTAATCTTACGAAATTATTGTTCTTAGATTTTTATTTTTTTTTTGCTAAACGGACAACATGCAACCACAGTCAAAACACAATAGCAGCAGCAGCAACGACTTACCCAAACACACTCGCACACACACACACACACACACACACACCATGTAAAGAGTCTTTCGTTAAGAATGTTATGATTTAATTTAAAGCTCATACGGCTTTGTAAGAATGACTACTGAGATATTTGCAGTTTTTTCACATTTCGTGTTCTCTACAACACCTCCCTCTGCACCTGCAATGTTCTCTTTACTTCGCAAATTTCGTTGTTTGTTTTTTGACTTATTAAGTTAAATCGCTTTAAAATTGCTCTACAGTGGGGCGTATAACTTACGCAGAATACCGATGACGTTGACCCAATTCAAATCTGAACGAACACGAAAATCAAGATATACAACACGTACAAAACACGCACACAAAAAAATTTTCCGAACGCGACTCGACACCACACTCTCGAAATCAAATTTAGTACCAAAAAATTTTTTTATTCAAATAGATAGACTTTCATACCTTTACACTGCAATTACACATGTAAGTGATTACTGGTAAGTTGTGTATACCTATTATCAACGAAAATTTCGAAGAAATAACTGAAAGTCTTGCAACTTACTTGTAAGTTCAATTTTCAAACTTTTTCGAAGCGTACACGTCTTATGAAAATTTATTTGCTTTTGAATGAAAAAAATATGTTTATTTCAAAAATATATGAATCCAGTATTGCCGTATTGCCAAAATCATAAATTGCTGAAAACAATATTTTTTTCAACAACTTTTTTGTAAAAATGCATGAAATTCATATGTAAAAACATAATCAAGATGCGTTGTTGCATAGTTTTGTTCTTTTTTAAATATTATTTTTTTATAAATACGAAAGAAATCAGCAATAAATATTATTTTTATTATACGAAATACTAATAAATTTATACAAAACTCATTCTCGGTAACACTGTTCCTTCATTTGTCATTTTACTTACAAAAATTACTTACAAGGAAATTATATTGTAAGCTGAGCAGTAAGTACAAAAAATGTTATTGTATTAGTAAAAAATTTTCAATGTATTGAGTTTTTCGAACTTGCACTTACATGTGTAAATACTAAGTTAAGCTTAAGAGACCCGAACACTATCAGCAATTTGCTGGTGTTGCGTGTGTGACGATACAAAATATTTAGGGCCTAAAGGCTCAGTTAGCCGACTGTAATGTAAAGTAACTGCAACAGTAAGAAACAGCTGATCGATTTTGTTATGTGAAAAGTAATGAAAATGGTTATAGAGATGTAATGTAACGTAACCTAATTTTCATATAAAAATGTCGATCAGCTGTTTTCTACGTTACAGTTACATTACATTACAGTCGGCTAACTGAGCCTTAATTTTGTAAAACGCAACGCTTAGCGTTGACGAATTTTGTATGTACATATTTTGTTTTTGTAATCTAATATTTTTCTATATAAATATTGTTAACGCTTGGCGTTGCGTTTTACAAAATTAAGCCCTTAATTTTTTCTTTACTCGAAATTTATGCATTTATGTACATATATGTATATGTATGTAAAATTTTATACTCTAAAATCGTTTTGTGTTTTGTCATGCCAATTTTGATCAACTCGATAGCGTACGAAATCATATTTTCTGTCACGAACACTTCGTGTTGAGTTGTGCGTATTCGTGCCACGAAGAAAAAACATGATACGTGCCCCTCAGGGTTGTCAGATTTGTTCAGACCTAATGTTCCAAATGGAATATAAAAACCGCCAGGAGTCGCCAAAATCATTTTTTTTTTAGTTTTTCCTAATATATATTTGATAATAAATTTGTTTTTTATATAACACTTTTTTAATATAAATTTTTATAAAAAAATCGTAAAAAAATTTTGCAGAAAATCGCCAAAAGTAGAAATAAAACCACCTAAGATTATTTCCTGCAAATTTTTCTCATCAAAACATAAGAAATATCATCAAAATCAAATTGTTTTAATTTTTTGCTGGCGAGTTTTTGTAGGATTTATTTTTGAAATTACTCCTCCGACAAACTAATTTTCCTGAATTACAAAAATTTTGAAGTTCAATTTTGCTCAAAAATAGCCATTAAAATTGCCTAAAAATTGATTTTTCGCTAGAAAAATCGCCATGTCACTAAATCAAACATTCAGACGCCAAACAAGTTGAAAAATCACCACGTTTGGTGAGAAATCGTGATATCTTACAACACAGGTGCCCATTAAAGGGTTGCATTTGTATACTCGTTTGTATAGCCAAAACAAATATAATTACCATGGTATGTACCATATAATTGTAGTGTGAGCGACAGAACTAGTATAAGAGTTATTGTGTGTGCGTGCTTTTCCAAATTAAAATACAATTGAAAACAAATAACAATTGCTTATTGTATTGCTGCTGAGCAACTGTTTGATCTGTCTTTGCTCAAAAAATACATATTGCAATACAAATATATGAAAAAACCTTTCATTCATTCATTCATTCATCAGCCAATTACATTTTTGCTCAACACATCATAAGGCACTTATGGTAAAAGCAGTTTTATGTATCTTATTTGCCTTAGAAAAACAAAAAAAAATAAATGTGTTGTTTTCATTTGCTCATTGTCCAACCATAAAATAATTGCTTAAAAAATCAACATTTACAACTAGTAACAGAAAACGATAAATAACATATTTGTTCATACCAGAACCAAAAAACACGCAAAACTAGTGCAAACAGATGTATCTGTGCAATGCTGTAGTGCCCATCTCTAGCACCTATTCACAGCTGACCCACAGTTGAGCCACTCAACATTTTGGTAATACAATTTGTCTTATTGCTTCCCACCGACCGAACGAGAAGTATCAAACGCAAAACATAGCAACATCCAGAAACAAACAAACAAATTTAGTGCATAGCAAACCAGAAATCTATATGTGAAAAACTATTACGCATATTGCAAGACCCTTTATGGAAGGCTAATAAATATGTAAGCAGAAAGTTCAACTAAGAAAAAAAAAGTAGTCAAATGACATTTAAAGCAAAATTGCAGCATAAAAAAAACCCCGTACAAGACTCACATAACAAATTTAGATACAAATCATTGACTTGTTTTCGCTGAAATTTTTTATTATTTATAATATTTATAATATTTTTATTGTATTTATGTAGGTAAGTTGTTTGTATGTTGTTGTTGTTGTTGTTGTTGTTGAGCTAATACAGTTTAAGCTGTTTTGCTGCCTTGTTTTGAAATGTTGCCATAATAATTGTCACAAATTGAACTCATGTCATGATTTGCAAGCCAGTTGTCATGCAATAATCGACTGACAGGTGCAAACTATGCCTTTGAAATTGGCTTTCTATAGGTACGGGTTGTTAAAGGTACATACTCGTATGTATGTATGTATGTAGTAGGAGAATTTTTATGGGCTTGTGCATCGGGTGAAGCATGTACTACTATTTTAAAAGGCTACCTGGGAAACAGTTAGCCTGTCACTTCGGTTATTCTATGATTGAGATTTTGTACTTACATGCTATGCACCTATATAATTTTATATAAGAACGTGAAAAGATTTGATTAAGGTACCAACAGGCGACATGTTTTTTACATGTGTTTTTTAAGTTTTCGACTCGTATGTTTTTCTTTATGCTTGTCAATATTGGTTAATTTACATAAGGTTTATAATTTTTGGCCACAAACGTACATGTAGTATCACTTCTTCTTTTTCAGTACATAAATATCCACGTAGTTTGTTTTATAAATGGCTTGCAGCCGTCGAAATATTTTTGGTTCCGTCGCTGTAGCACTGGCGACGCAAATTTGTTTTTTTAATTTTTTGCTTTTTTACCCTGCGCTTACACATGCAAGTACCTTGCATGTAAGCTCTGTGTACGTATTATCAACGAAAATTTCATACAAATGCCCGACTGTCTTTCAACTTGCATGTTTGCCTTTTATTGCAGAGTGTCCATAACATAAAAAAGGTTAATTTTGGAGGAACCAGATAATATTGAACTTAATTCGTGTTATTTTAATGTTATTTAGGTCTAAAAAATTCATTAACCGCTTGATTTATGAATATTTAAGAAAATATATATTAAATTAGCTTTTAAATGTATATATTTAAAATTAGTAAAAACTCATATAACATTACACTGAAATACAGTTAATTTCTACTAAAGTATTAATAGGGCAACACTGTTAGCTAACTTTCCATTTAATTGCTGCAAGTGAAACAAGTCACTGTCTTGTAAAATTCCTTGGCAGTTGAGTTGGAAGTAGACTGCAAGTGCCGAAAGTGTAGTTGTGTTAGTAAAAGAGTTTGAGTGTATTGAGTTTTTCGAACTTGTACTTGCACGTGTAAACCCTAGGTTAAACAAGACGTTGAGGTTGTATCTAAAAATCTATACATTTTTGGACTTATTTTAATAAAATGACAACGTTAAATTAAAAAAATATATATAATTAATTTGTCTTGCAAAATACTTCACTCAGACGGCTAATGATAGTGCACATAATCAACCGCCGACGAATTTGTTCGCATGACATAGACATTTGGAGCTGTATGTTTAACATACAGCGCTCTATTTCAAATAATGTCTTATGTTTTTGTCATGTTTTTTACACAAGCAATGTTTTAAAGGTAACACACGACATTTTTTCGTTTACATAAGTAAATTCTGGCACATACAATGTGAAAAACATGTCGTCTGTTGGTACCTTTAAAAAACACAAGTTCAATGAATATACACTAGATCAATTAATTTTACGTACAGCTGTCCAATTGATACAAAATATGTCATATTTTTGTTTAAATAGAGGTAAACGCAATTTTTTTTTCATTTAAATTTATTGAAATCTTTAAACACATTAAATCAAAAAATTTATTTAATTGCGTAATTTTAATTAAAATTTTACATGAGTTCACAAAATAGGGTAAACTATTTGTACGTACAACCATACAACACTTGTATTATCCAAATATTGAAATTCTGTTAATACCTTGTATGGTACCCTACTTTTTTGTAATACCTTGAGAAATAAGTTGCCATTCATCACGAATTACTTTAACAAGTTGCTCATTTCTTGAAATTGAATTGTTTCTGATTATTTTTTTCCAAAACATCCCATAAATGTTCTATCGGATTAAGGTGCGGTGACTGTGGAGGATGTGGCAACACAGACTTGCAGTTTTGTATTAAAAATTGCTTAACGATGTAGGAACTGTGCTTTGGGTGGTTGTCCTGTACTAATTACCATGTAACCATCATTGAGGCCCAACTTTTGTACTGTAGGCTTTAAGTTTTCTTTTACATGCTGACCGCACGAGCATTAAGGCTCAGTTATTCGACTGTAATGTAATGTAACTGTAACGTAGAAAACAGCTGATCGATATTTTTATATGAAAAGTAGGTTACGTTACATTACATCTCTATAAACATTTTCATTACTTTTCACATAACAATATCGATCAGCTGTTTCTACTGTTGCAGTTACTTTACATTACAGTCGGCTAACTGAGCCTTTAATCTTGGCTATTATTGCCATGGCAACTGTCAAATTCGATTGCCGACATAAGATATTAGCGTGTGGACCGTATAAATATGTGTTCAAATATATATTCAGCAACAAATGTTAAAATACATTGCTAAGCAACAATCTCTTAACACATGCTGTCAAATACAAATTATATTATTTTTTTTAACAAAAAAGTAGAAAACAAAAGTTTTAACTACATAAAATTAATAAAAGTTCAATTTAAACTTAGAAAAGGATAAAATTATTGACAATTTAAGTATTTATGTGAATAAAAAGCAAATATATTTGAATATACGTGTTCACCACCTCCGAATACATTGTTGAACACAAGCAATCGCACGTAATCATTCTGCCGGCGTTATTGCTTGTGTTAAGACACATCAAATTGCTGGTGTGGTCGTTGTGTTAAAATAGATAGATACTGAAATTTATCCATAGTACTTTCCACAAAGGTTATGTTTCCTACACCATAATATCCCATGGCACCCGAAACCAAAACATTACCACCTCCATGTTTAACAGTTGGCGTAAGGATTTTCTTGCACATCGCCATGTTGGGTTTCCTCCACACCTATCTCCGACCGTCCGAACCAAATAGATTGAAATTACTCTCGTCCATGAAAATTACACTATGCCAAAACGAGTTTGGCTAAAAAACATACATATGTTTTTGTATACACTAGTCACTTTAAAGCATTTTGTTTGGTTATGTAGGGTTTCTTTCGCAAAATACGACCTTTGTAACCCTTTGATTTGAAATAATTTCGAATTGTTTGGGGGGCTTAATGTAGGTCCGCCGTGTTGTGCAAGGTGCAGCTAATGTGCTCATACCGTTCGGTTAACAACTTTTTTCTACCTATTTCTGGACTGATTTCAAATGATTTAGTTATGTTATATGTTTTAATCACAGATTGTATTGTAGGTCATGGACGATTTACTATTTTACATATCTCTCCATAATTTTTTCCTTAATTTTTTAACTGGTAAATTAATTTTTTAATATCGATAGGCACTTTATAACACGAACTTTTCATTTTGATCTCTTGAACTGATAATTAAAACTAAACGAACTTGTAAAAGCAAAAAAATGCTATAGATGAAGTAAACAACAATAGCAAAAACTTATAGGTATTTACTAGAGATGTGCAAATGTCGTGATTGTATCGTGTCACGCGTGAGTCACGCGTGATTCACGTGATTTGTAATCAAATATTATAACTAATCACGCGTGAGTGCGTGAGCGTGATTGAAATTTTTTTTTAATAATCACTCAGGAATTCTCACGCTCTCACGAGATAACATTCCTGCATAGTTACATACATACATATGTAACTGTATTCAATCATTTGAAATAAATTATTTTATAATAATACACTCAAAAAAAAAAGACATATACTATTATTAAGGAAAACATTTTTCTAAATTAAAGTAAAAAAAATTTCTAAGTTTAAGTAATTTTTTCTAAGTTTAAGTAAATTTTTACAAAAATCTAGTAAAAATTACTTAATATGAGTAAAAAATAAAAAGTTCATATTCTCAAAAGTAGTTCATAAAAATACACACAAAAATTCTCACATTCAAGGTCAAGTTTACTGGTTTAAAGGAAATATTTACCAAAAATTGGAAAATGGTTTAAAAGTTTAGGGAAATTGTATCTTAAAAACTAGTTAATCTCGTTATAAATCAAAAAATAAATTTTAGGACAGGACTTACTCCTAATTAGTTCATCAAATTTAACTAACTTGAAAGATATAAAAAGTTATTCTAAATTTTAGAAATATATTTACCAGTTTTGAGTATTTTTTCTTTAAATTATAGAATATATTTTTTATTTGCATTAAGCAAAAAATTCAAGTAAATTTTTCATATATCCGACGAATATTTGAACTTGAAATAAATTTTTTTTGAAAATAAAATAAAATTTTAAAACAAAAATTTCAATGCTTATTCAGACTGCCTGTTAGGCAATCGGTTACAGTGCTTGCCTATCAGTCAGAAGGTTGTTGGTTCAATACTTGCCCCGTCTCAAGGAATTAATACGTATGTATGGTGAATTAATTAATAATATAATATGAAGATATAATAAAAAATATACCATGTGGTATAGAATTTAATTAAAAACAAAAAAGTACCAAATGTATGTATGTTTCTTAGATACCCTATAGGAAGTATCAATTGAGAAACACTACTGATTCAACAGTGCCTTTGTCAACAATACTACTGATGAATTATACCGCTAAAAATGTTTTTTGCGTTAGGGGCCGTCCATATATTACGTAACGCTGTAGGGAGGTGGGGTGGGGCTCGAGTTTTGTTATGATTTGTTATGGTGGAGGTGGGGGGAGTCCTTGAAAGTGTTACGTAACAGAAACATTTTAGTAATTTGTATGTTTTCTCATTTAATATGCTTTTCTCATTTATTTGATTATCATTTATTTAATTCATCATACGTCTTACCTTCACATTTATATTATGTATGTATACATACATAAGTACATGTGCGGAATGTCAATTTTTGATATACGACAATTCGAATTCAAATATTTAAAATGATATCCGCGAATACGAATATTTAAAACGATATTAAATTAACTTTGCTTTATTTTAATTTACATTGTAAATTTTACAAAAACACGAGCATATATACATATATATATACATAGATATGTACATATTTATACGTAAGAACCTATTTTTCAACCCAAAAAACATGAAAATTATATTATAAATATACTTTTTCGTGAGCGTGCGTGATCGTGATAAGTTGTAAACCTCTCGTGCGTGATTAAAAATATTTTATTCGTGAGCGTGCGTGGTCGTGAAAATGTTAAAAATCATTCGTGCGTGAATAAAATATTTTTCTGCTTGAGCGTGCGTGTCTTGAGTCAGAAAACACTCACGTGCACATCTCTAGTATTTACCGTTAACTAAAATTTGTTCTCCAAAAAATGAGCTTCTCAGAGCTAATATATATTCCTGTATGTACAAATGACGGATGGAAATCATGGTACAATTGTACTTTCTATGGTAAATTTTTGATCTTGTTGGTACCGTGGTACTACCGCGTGTTACTTGGTACATTTTTAAAATGTCAATGTATCACTATATAGTAACATTAATTTTGCCTATGTTCTTTTTCATTTTTTTGTGTGTGTTTTATTTTAATCTCTAATATAACGAATGTACCTTTATGAATGTAATATTTAATGTTTTTTTGTGTTAAGTTTTTGTTTTTTATTTTAAACGTCTGTATTTTCATACTAATTTTTACGTTTCTGTTTTTATTAATAAATGTTAAAAATTGGTACCGTCATGGTCTAAAAAGTACATTTTATTTTCATAGTTGGTACAAAATCCAAGAAGTCATTTTCCTGCCCTGGTACAAATATTTAACCTTGCATTCTTTGTTGTTGCCATATTTTCTTGCTGCTCTTCTGTTTATGTATATTAGCTTCATCCAATTATTCATTTTCTTATTAATTTGTAAACGTACAACAATGAAAATTACAAAAGAATATTAGGTTTATCCTTACTTAAACAAAAGCTGTAATGATTTTCGTTCCAAATCTTGTGCTGTACGTACAATTAATTGATGTAGTGTATCTATATATTCCTGCCTGTCATCGTAAATCGTAGTACCAAAAATGTTACTATTTCTTCAATTAAAAAAAATTGGTGAAGTTATTAAAATTTTACTATTAAAAACAGAATACAGATGTACCAATAGTATAATCAGTATAATGACATTGTGCACGTAGTTAATATACACATGAATATAAACAATGTTGAATAAACATATTGTGGAACTTAATAACATAATAAATCAATTACCACTCATCCCTAGATGTATGTATGTATGTGTGTGTGTGTATGCATAACTAAATAATTACTCTTATTAGTATGTATTTAAGCTGAGCCATCTGTTCACCTCAGTGCTGGGAAATTGGAGTTGATCCGATCGTACTTTTTTGTTTCGATGGTATGCAGTGCATTCAAGGAACTGCAGTCGTATCACCCAAAAAAATTTTATATTTTCAAATATATCTTCCTACTTCTAATTTTTTTTGTTCCTGCAGAATAACAAAGTGCAATAGACTTTATGAATTGTTCCATAAAAATTATAACATGGAATTTGGCTTTTTCAAATTAAAAAATCTAGCCTAGCAAACATTAATAAAATTACCTAAACTTTTAATTAAAATAAAATTTTTCTATAACTTCCCTTCGGCTCTGCAGGCTTAATGCTCTTTCTTATACAGTAGAATCTCAAAAAGTAGAACCACTTTGTGCACAAGACAGTTCGAATTTCTAAAAAGTTTGAATATTTTTACAGAAAATAATAAATATAACTAGTTATGTAATCTTTACTTTAACCCAATACAGTTTTTATTTATTAACATTTAATTAACTGAACACATTAAGTTCACAAAAAACTTTTAAAACGTTTTAGAGCTATTGTTTTTGTTTTGATTACTTTGTTTAAATTTTTTCAGTTTATGTTTTCTTAATTCTTCTCTGCTCGTAAAGAAAGAAAAAAAAAACATAAGGTATTTTTTACGTTTGTTTGGCGTTTATTTTTTAAACCATAGGTACTAATTTCAGAACGTCCAGTGAATTGAAATGACCTGTTCTAATTTCTGGATGGTTCGAATTTGTGAGGATTCGAATTTTCGGAATTCTACTGTATTTCCAAATAATTTATGTAAATTATTTTCATTATTGCCACCAGTTACAACATTCGTCTATGTTTTGACTTTGGAATCGTGCTCACAAATTTCTTGTGTGTTCGGTTATTAAAACGTATACTACACCTGTTTAAGTTAAAATATAGAAAATAAAATTCAGTGGCCTACTTAAAATTTTTCGATACAAAGTGATAGAGAAGTTGTCTCAATTTCCTAAATGGTTAATGGACTCATGTAGCTGCAAAGCTGTTCAATCAATCAAAGCCTTTACTGCATATGGAGGTAACTGACTTGCAAGAAAATGTTTCCTTGCAAGTGTATAAAACTGCATCCACTGAAGAATTTTGGGTTGAACATTTATAGAAAACACAAAACACTTTTTATGGTTTTCAAATTAGTTCTTTATCTAAATCGTTTTTCATCACAAACCACATTATTATTTTATATAATATTTTCTTGCTGCTCTTCTGTTTATGTATATTAGCTTCATCCAATTATTCATTTTCTTATTAATTTGTAAACGTACAACAATGAAAATTACAAAAGAATATTAGGTTTATCCTTACTTAAACAAAAGCTGTAATGATTTTCGTTCCAAATCTTGTGCTGTACGTACAATTAATTGATGTAGTGTATCTATATATTCCTGCCTGTCATCGTAAATCGTAGTACCAAAAATGTTACTATTTCTTCAATTAAAAAAATTGGTGAAGTTATTAAAATTTTACTATTAAAAACAGAATACAGATGTACCAATAGTATAATCAGTATAATGACATTGTGCACGTAGTTTATATACACATGAATATGTCTTTACTAAGTTTATTATTTGACTTGCATACATATTTATATCGAATACAAATTATTTGCTGGGTTTTGTATAAATTTCTGAGCATACTACTCACTTATTTAGTATTCCCTTTGTGGTTTTCACAAATATTATTATGCTTAACAACCACAAAATAAATTTCATTTAAATAATATTGCATCGCTTATAAAAGTCAAATAAAAACTTTATATAAGCAACTATTGAGTTTTTTCTAGACATCGATAAAAGCACTTCAACATTATCCAGTTACTTTCAGACACCAAACCTAGCCTAATTAATTCAAACAAATATAATATTAGATTTTTTTTTTAATTTAAGGGAGGATGGCTATTCTCGAGTTATACTAATGGACACTGTCGTGAATCCCTTAATTTTTATAACGGTATCTATCGAAAATTAAAACAGGCTTAGATATTGGATTGCCAATTTCAATTCAGCTCTTAAGGCTTGTCACTACTATTCTACACAATCGTAAGACATTTAAAACATAACATTCTTGATCTAATGACTATTTGTTGTCTTTTATCATAAGCTTAATCAAACCAGGCTTGCAGTTCCTCAAATTCGGACGATTGCCTACAACAGATAGCAATTCCTAGCCTTTGAAAATACTTAAAAAATAGCTAACTCTTGAATACAATTGCCAAAAATTGTTGTGTTCATTTGAGTGGTAAAAATTAAAGGTCCACCTTTTGATCCCAATGTCCAACAAATTCGTAAAATAAAAATACCACACATTTTTCTGATGACTGTCACTGCTTATTGAACAGCACATCATATTCAATTAAATGTAGCACCAGAACGCCCGTCTTCCCTTTGGCGGTAGCAAGGCAGCTTAATCATACTAAAAAACCCTGCTGGTCATCACCATATGCAAAAAAATTACTTATTAAAATAATATTTCTATAACGTACACTTTATTTTTTGAATATGGGAGTTAAGGCCAATCCCACGATGTCGACAACGTTTGACTTGTCGCACACTTACATTAAAAAAAAAAACATATTTTAATATTTTGTTGTTATTTCAAATGTAAATGTGCAACAAGTCGAACGTTGTCGACATCGTGGGAAAGGCTCTTAATGTTTACAAGACGGATAAATTTAAAGTTTTTAAGAAACTGTGTTTCAGTGTGTGTAATTTTTTAACCCGCAGTAAGATTGTATTTGTTGATTTTTTGACTTTTTTATTACATTGTGACATTGTTATTAAAGCGTCAACATATTAGTATTTCCTTCAGATGTATCGAAAACATTTTGTCAAATACACAACCCTGCTTCTTCTATAATATTATATTGAATTGTTGAAAATAAAACAATATCCTGATTATCCTGAGCCTGTGTGTAAGAAAATATATAGGTTCATATGCATACATATATATAACCATATACTGAACTATTTGTTTGTTTGTAGATAAATTTGTTATTAATTGATTAATAAATAAAAAAAAAAAAAAAGAGAGGTGTAAGGCATATAAAACAAAAAATCATGTTTGAAATAAAAATGCAATAAAATTAAATTATATGATTATGTCAAATTCTCTGCAAATATGTATGTATTTCAAAACGTTTCCATGTATTTCCCATTATTTTCTTTTCTAGCGGGGTACGATTAATTTAAAACAAAAACAAATTCAGCTATCATTCACATTGTTTTTGTTTTGTTTGAGTTTCACTTACTTTGAAGAACGAAACGAAATATTTTCGTATTATGTCCCAAATCACACTGTGCAAGTCTTATTGCTAAGCTGATTAGTTTCAGGGAGAGAGAGACGAGGGGAACAGTAACGTTTCTTTTCCTCCCGTCTCTCTCTCCTTATAAACTAATCAGCTTAGCAATAAGACTTGCATAGTGTAAATAGGGACTATGCTTTTAAGTGCAAAGAAATCTAAACGAAAATACATAGTTATATGTATGTATGTAGGTATAACTGTAACAGTGTCGATTAGTGTTGTAAAAGTATTGAGCATTTGAGTACTGAGTACTCAATACCGGGAGCTTTTCCCGGTACTCAATACACAAAAGTAACTACTCAATACTTTCAGGGTTGCATTTTGTAGTATTCAAGCGAAAGTCTTCCTTTAAAATGGATCAGAATTATACAACTCTGTGAGCTTGATACAAATAAATATGACTCGAAACCTCATGGAGTTAGTGTAACAAATGCCAATTCTGTTAGGAATTATTTTGATACGAAAATAGCCACTAAAAAAAGTACTACAAAATGCATTATTAAACTACTTCAGTCATTAACAAATACCATTGGACAGAAAAAGTGACCCTTTAGAACAGTGGAAGGAAGGCACGTGATACAATACAACCAGCAAGTCAGGTCCTCACAAATATGAAAAATATTTTACATTCTTTCAATGTCGGTAAGATTTTATTTCTACATTTCAACAATGACTAAGTAATAAATAACATCAATTGTGAGAAAAAAATGTTTATTAAAAAATATTTAGAAGATAATTTAAGAGATTAATGCAGTAGAAGAGTTTAAGAGTTCGTTAAAAATGTTTATGTACAAAAACTAATCTTCATACTTATTTATTTTCATTTGTTATAAATTAATTTAAATATACTTGTATTTAATCTCTGTTTTTCCATATTGCATTAACAATAAAATAATATAAATAATAGTTTTTAACTTCCCATATACATACATATATAAATTATTGAGTAGTATCAATTAGTACTGAGTATTCAAAAGTAGCCGCTTTTTAAAACACTAGTGTCGATTATTTTTGTTACGAAAATCACGTCCTAATTCCTGTATCGCGCGATAAATAGAAAAGCTATATAAACAATATCCCGTGACAGAACTTTTTTATGGTCAAGAAAGTTTACTAAAATTACAAGTTTTTGGTACTGAAATTCAAATCTCATTTCCCAGCACTGGTTCACTTTTTTGCACTTTCAAACTTTTTTTATCACATACTCTTCCACTCAAACTAAATTAAGTATGTATGTACTTATGTACAAACATACACTCAAATCATACATAATTGTTGAACTTGACATTTTTTAGTAGCATCAGTTTTCTTTTGATCGTCCGCCTTGTCGTTTCATAAAAAAGTAATTAGAAGTTGCATTGATTTGGTAAAGTGTTTTAATATGTATGTATGTACATACATATGTATGTATTTGGTGAAAAATCTGTAAATATACATATATGCATATGTATAAAAACATAGTACATACATACATACATATGTACATATGTATATTTTCTAGAATACATTTTTCTGGATTCTAGACATATTAGGCTAATTCATCTTGGAAACTGCAATCGTAAATCTTTTTTATTAAAAAGAATCATCAAGAATAAAACGGATAAATAATTTGGTTCCTACATCCATAAATATATATATGTACATACATACATACATCCATAAGTATTTGCAAACGTATACATATTCATACATACTTATGCATGTAGACATTTTCGCTACATAAAAATGTAACGGGTCGCGTGTTGTAGTTGTTTTTAGATATTGTCTGGTCATTGCACTATGTTAATAATTCAGTGAAAAGATACATATTTTTTTAATGACGTGTCGTGGTGAGTAAATTTAATATTTCGCTCGTGTATAACAATTCGGTTTTCGGGATCGGGTTAATAAAATGTAATAAAATACATATACATATGTAGGTTGCTAACCATGGGCGATTATAAGAAGGTAAGGAAAGTAAAAATAACAATAACAATAACAACAATATATGTAAATGCATACATTCACATTTATTCAGCATTATGTAAGAAAATGGGAATAGTTAGTAAGAATCCCAATTAGATTAGAATATTAATAAGTATGTATGTACATACATACATACATATGTATGTATCTATTAATATACGCCCTATAGGTATATGTATAAGAAAAAACTAGCAATAACTTAGCATCATAAGTAGCAAAATTGAACACGATCTTAACGAGTTTTGCCTCAAAATTTTACATTAGGATTTGATAGTGGGTTAAAACTACATTATGTGGCGATTTTTACGTACATACCTTTTCACAATGTCTGGTTAAAATATAAAAGGACGTTAACTGCAAGTTTTGTATGAATAACTTGCAGTTAAAGTTTACGTTAACTCTTAACCAGCGTTGCCAGTAGATTTCTCGAAAAAATACCTACACATGCTAAAAAAATTAGATTTTTCTCTACACGTTGAAAACATTTCCCCTACAAAAATCCCTACGCCTTTTTGTCATTAAAATAGAAGAAAACCATTAGTTATAAAAAAACATATATGTTTATTAAAGCTTTGTTAAAAAAATAAGTAAAAAACTAAAAAACATAATGCAAACATATGTACTTTTCATTAAATTCAATTAAAACAACATAAAGTTTTTTAAAAATTAATATGAATAGTTCTTTCAAATAAAATTTTAAGGATAAATTCCAGTCATCTTTCAGCATTAAATGATATCTTAGAAAAAGCATATATGTATGTAGGTACCAAGTAGTGTCAAGTTAACAGATGCTTGTTTAGGTAGTTTGGCTTGTCAAATTTCATTGCAATAAAATTTGTAGGAAGTTTGATTTATAATTTTTCATTGCAACAAATCCCTAGGCAGATTTTGTTGTTGCAGGCTTGACACCACCTTTATATGCATTATATATTATATATTAACACGTTGCCTCAATTTCTTATTTTTAATAAATTTATTTAATCATTTTGCTAAAAAAATGTATGCAAAATATTTCTGAGAGTAACTGTACATAAATAATAATTAATATTATTTATTTACATGACATAGGTACATACATATTTCAATAGCATAAAAGCAAAAGTTTTATAGGCACATCGGAATAAAACAATGTTTTCATAATAGCAACGAGAATCGCATTTTATGTAATTGTGAAAAGTATTATAAAAAATGGTTGTGAAAATGAAAATGAAAAGTTTTTTTTTTCATTTCACATTATCACAGAACTAGAAACGACCCCCTCCTGGTCTTTTAAATAAATTTTGATGTTAAATTTTCAGTTTTTACTAGACTATACTCTTTTTTTTTTTGTTGCAAAAAGTGTTAGTGTAGAGCAGAGCTATTCAACATATTTGGTTCGCGTACCACAAAACTCACAACCAACAATTCGCGTACCACAAAAAAAGTTTTTTGTGTATAAACTAGTGTCCTGCACAAGACTATTTATAAGACCTTTCAAGACATGAGAGATTTTTTCAAATGCTTTACTACAGCGAAATATTCTAAAAGAATCGCTAAGCAACACTGTTGGCAAGTAATTTTTTTCGGTGGTTTGTCTGCCAACAGTGTTGTTTAGCGATTCTTTTAGAATATTTCTCTGTAGTAAAGCATTGGAAAAAATCTCTCATGGCTTGAAAAGTCTTATAAATACTCTTGTGCAGGACACTAGTATAAACAAGTGTGGGCTCAATAAATAACCAAACCAATTTAACCAATTTTAAAATATTTAATCCATTTCATTTATTAATAATAAAAAAAACGACAAAATTAAAAAGAAATTAAAATTATTAAAAGCATTACAAGAATAAATAAAATTAAATATATAAAAATTAGGAGATCTTGACGATTTCAGTACTTTATTAATCAACTATTAAAATAAAGGATAAATAATAAAATAAAGAATAAAGAATAAATAAAGAGCAAAGGCTCAGTTAGCCGACTGTAATGTAATGTAACTGCAACTTGGGAGACAGCTGATCGATAATTTTATATGAAAAGTAGGCTACGTTACATTCCATCTCTATAAACAAAATAAAATAAGGAAATAATTAAACATAACAAATTAATTATTCAAAGGCAATAAAAACATAACAAGACTGTATCTCTAATTCATTATATATGTATGTCACAATTTAATGAGATCGCTGGCATTGCATTTTTGATATCAGAGATTTTAATGAAAAAAATGCTCAAATTTTCGAAGATTTGGCGTACCACCTGGGAAAGTTTCGCGTACCCCAAGTGGTACGCGTACCACAGGTTGAATAGCCCTGGTGTAGAGTACAGAGAAGTGTGCAATAATTATATGGTTTTCGAAAAAAAAAATTTGCAAAAAAATTGTGAAAAACCAAAATTTTTGAGTTAAAAAGTGGTTTGTATGATCTATTAGGGTGCCTAGACACGTTCAGATTATATTGCCAAATATTGTTAACAAAAAATTAGAAGTCCCTGTTAGTTATTCCAAAAGAAATAAAAAAAGAATATTTAAAAAAAAGTGCATGAAGAATAAATTTTTTCGACGTAATATTGTCGCCTGGTTATTGGTTTGCGCCACAATATATTCAAAATACATTCAGGGCTATCATGACTAAAATTCCGCGTGAAATTTTTGCCGGGGAACAATTCAAACTAATAGAAAGTAATAGGGAAAACATAAAATTCTAATTGGAAAAGGGAATAATTTCACGCGTAATTTTATTCATAATTTTTACTTCCCTTCGGTAGTATGTACTATCGAACCTATACTGTCAGGACCGTGTGAATTTTTTATTGTTGCACAGTGTAATTTAAATATCTCACGGGACCTACACAGAAAAAACTAAATTTCATTTTCAGTAACCAAATTCGTTGAATGAGTAAATATTTTATTTGAATGCGGTCCTACAAATAATTTTGTAAATTCTGATAAAAATTTTGTAAAAATTTAAATTAATCATAGTTCGGATGAGAGAAAATGTTATTTCAGTGTGCTGGTGTTTATTTTGATTGATCGTGTTGTATACATGTAAATGCCGAAAGTAGCCGACAAACGTCGTGGCCTGTTTCTTCTCTGCACAGTTTTTTGGTACAAATTAATTTAGTGGAACAGTACAGAATATTTACTGAAACTAAGTTTGATTTCAAACAAATATTTGTTAAAAAATTTTTTGGGAAAAGTTTTTTCTGTGTAATGCGACATCAAACATAAATCCGCCACTGAAAATACACAGAGAAAAAACTGCCTCATAGAATCAATAAGATTTTCTCTATGAAACGTTTTTAGGCTAATGGGTATCCCAGCAAAAAGAAGCCAAGATTTTTTCATAGAGATTCCTTATTGTTTTTATGTGGTAAATCTTATTAATTTTATCAAGAAGAAAACCACATAAAATCAAGAAGAAATCTTATTATTCCCAACTTTTTTTTACTCAATTTCCGTTATTTTTGGCACCAAAAAAAAACAATCCATAGAGAAAAACTTCTTGATTCTATTAGGTTTTCTTATAAATTGTAAACTATATGGATTTCTTATTGATTTTATTAAGTTGCCTTATTGATTTTTTCAATAAGGTTTTCTTCTTGATTTTATTAGGTTCCTATATGATTATGTGTAAAGCATCTTATTGATTTTTTTAATAAGGAAATCTTCTTGATTTTATGAGGTGTCTTGTTATTTCATATCTATAAATAGACACAGACAATTTTTTTTTCATTATCTTTTTCGTTTTTGTATAAGCATGTTTGCAAAATTATTTCAATGGTTATTCAGACTGCTTGTTAGCATATTGGTTAGAGTGTTTGTCTATCAGTCAAGTTTGCTGGTTCAATACTTGTTTCCTTTCAAGTAATAATATGTATGTATGTATGGTGAGTTAATTAATTAAGAATACAATATAATATGTATGTATCTATGTAAGTATGTATAGTACAAATAAATAACATCTACATATACTACATACATACATAAGTATATGGTATAGAATTTAAATGAAAATACATAAGCAAAGCACAAAGAATAAAGAAAGACATAATTTTTTTTTATTTTATGAGGTCGCCTCATAAAATCAAGAAGAAAACCTTATTAAAAAAATCAATAAGATAACCTAATAAAAACTACAAGATTTCTGCTTGATTTTTTCAAATAGGTTTTCTCTATGAAATTAATAAGATTTCTTTTTTGAAAAAAACCATAGAGATTTCTTATTAATTTAGTTCTATTTTATGAGGTATTTATAAGGCACTGTTTTCTCTGTGTAGTCTGTTTTACTCCATAGTTGTTGTCCTCATACATGTTGTAGAAAGATGCCATGTGATCATGCAAACTGGTTTGACAGGTGAACCTCCTTAATTTTTTTGTATCTTCTCTTCCAAGTTTCCCTAGAATTTAAACTAATTTTTTAATATAATTTATGCACTAATTCAATAAGAAGATTTAGGACGTTTTTATTATTACCATGTTTTTAAAATATAAAAATTAAATGAAAATATTATACAATATTTTGAAAAATATATGAAAAAATATGTGTTGGATATAATGTTTGGAATAAAATCATAAAGCAAATACAGACACCTTCTAGCAGAGACTATTACTAATAATTGTTTTAAAGAATCACAACTGCGGCTTTTTTCCGTCCATACACAATACGGAACAATCGTCGAACAGAATTAGGGCATTGGTGCAATTTTAATTCGTTGTCAATGAACAAACACAAAAACCTTTAAACTTATTTATTTTATTTTATTTTTTTGTTGACGTGGGGGACGTGATTTATGTACATACAAAACAAAAACAACAAACTTGCCAGACCATATAAAAGTATATATTAAAATTGAAACGTTGCAATATTAAGACACATTTTAAAACGCTATTGTGAATTCCCTAATTATGAAAAATGGTTGTGAAAATGAAAAGTTTTTTTTCATTTCACATTATCATAGAACCAGAATCGACCCCCTGGTCTTTTAAATAAATTCCGATGTTAAATTTTCAGTTTTTACTAGACTATACTCCTTTTTTTTTTGCAAAAAGTGTTAGTGTTGAGTACAGAGAAGTGTGCAATAATTATATGGTTTTCGAAAAAAAAAATTGCAAAAAAATTGTGAAAAACCAAAATTTTTGAGTTAAAAAGTGGTTTGTGTGACCTATTAGGGTGCCTAGACACGTTCAGATTATATTGCCAAATATTGTTAACAAAAAATTAGAAGTCCCTGTTAGTTATTCCAAAAGAAATAAAAAAAGAATATTTAAAAAAAAAGTGCATGAAGAATAAATTTTTTCGACGCAATATTGTCGCCTGGTTATTGGTTTGTGCCACAATATATTCAAAATACATTCAGGGCTATCATGAATAAAATTCCGCGTGAAATTTTGGCCGGGGAACAATTCCAACTAATAGAAAGTAATAGGGAAAACATAAAATTAATTCTAATTGGAAAAAGGAGAAATTTCACGCGTAATTTTATTCATGATAGCCCTGATTATGTCAGCAGCAAACCAATAACCACCCGACGATATGTTGATTAGATTTATTTAGTGGACTTTCACTTTTTACTTCCTTTCTCTAGTATGTAGTATCGAACCTATACTGTCAGGACCGTGTGAATTTTTTATTACTGCACAGTGTAATTTAAATATCTCACGGGACTTAGAGCGACATCAAACATAAATCCGCCACTGAAAATAGTCTGTTTTACTCCATAGTTGTTGTCCTCATACATGTCGTAGAATGATGCCATGTGATCATGCAAACTGTTTTGACAGGTGAACATCCTTAATTTTATTTTTATCTTCTCTTCTTCCAAGTTTCCGTAGAATTTAAACTAAATTTCTAATATAATTTAGTGCAATTTTAATTCGTTGTCCATGAACAAACACAAAAAACTTTAAACTTATTTATTTTATTTTATTTTTTTGTTGACGTGGGGGCCGTTCCAAGTTACCTTAAAAGACAATATCAAGTTTTGGCAATAATATTCGGGGCTTGTTCTCATAAATAAAGTTAATTAAATTGGCTTAACATTGCAAATGCACAATGCCAATACACAAGTATGATTTATGGCCAATTTATTATTGAAGGTTTATTATCGAAGCGGTGTCATTAAAATGGTAGTTAATCTAGATTGATATTGCTGATATATTCAGCATGAGCTGAAAATATTGCTGTATAAATATTTATCACAATAACATAAATTTAAAGTCATAAATTGCAGTGAAAGCTACAGGAATAGATTTGACACAAAAACATCTTAATTATGAGGCAACATTTTGGCCAACACCATTAAAATGAAATTCCTTGCATTTCCACTTGTCATATACATAAATATGTATGTACATATGTGCATACGAAAATATTTTACAGCCAATTGGTATCTTTTAATGAAATCTCTTTTTTGGTGTCAAATATTTTCCATCACTTGCCAAAGGTCCCTTTTCGAATGACCTCTTTAAGCTTCAACTGCAACAAAGACGAATGAATTTGCGTGTTCAATCAGCAATTGTTGTTGCAGCAAATAACTCAAATTGCATTAACAACAACAGCAAATACTATATATAAAGACTGGTGTAGACGCTGTTCTACGTTTATAAGCACCTACAAAATCATGAGAGTGACTGCCAGTGAACAAAAAAAAAAAAAAAAAAAAAAACAACAGCCAGCCAGCCATTTATTGCCACCAACAAAATGATTTTAAAAATCTACCAAAAAATAAGAAAAAAAAATCAACCTAAAACTTATTGCATGCAGCATGTCTTCGTGCTCATAAAGCAGTCAGTGGCCGTCACTCAACTGGCCAGGCAACCAAAGTTTCCAATCGAAGAAGAACAGCAGTAACCAAACACACACACACACATTCTCAAAAAGAAAAAAAAAGAAAAAACATTTAAGAATGTGCGATCACCTCACAGTCATTGGCAGGCAAACAGGCCAGTATAAATATTACAAACAACAACAGCACCACATTGCTTTCAAGTGCTCTCCACAAGAGTGAAGGAGAAATAACAACTCGGGGAAACTAAATAAAATATTGATGGGTCCGAAACATAAGCACGGCATGGCAGCAATTGCTCATCTGTCAACTAAATTGAACTGAGTCGGAGTGGTAGTGCTGGTGGTAGTGGTAATTAGGGAAGTAACGAATACCAGTTTAGCGAATGCGAATGCGAAAACGAATAATGCATTTGAATTTTTGCGAAAGCGAATGCAAATACTTAAAATACGATAAAAATCACATGAAACTTAATTTTTTTAAGAACATGAAGTTGTATTTATATGTATAAATAGATGCAATACAAATAGCATTTTATTTAAATTGAGTCTTTAATTAAAAAAAAATTTACAAATCAATCAACCCACTCGTACTTTGGCCCTAAAGCCTGGTACTCTGTTCAACATTTCATGTGAAATGCTGTCAAAATATATATTAAGAAAATTGGAATGAATTGTTCATGAAAAATCTTGGAAAAATAGTACTATTTTCATCTTGGGACAAAAATATATGAAATATATCTTCAATTTAAGATTTCATGCGAAATAATATGCGTGGCACTTGTTTCGCATGGAATTTACAACAAACAAGGGCTGGTTAATATTGTTAGCATTTAAAATTTTCTGTACGAAGTAATGAATGGTACTCAACATTTTTCCAAAGGTTTGAACAGACTACAAAACAGCTAGATTGTGGATTCATTATGATAATTATCATTTATAGAAAAGTTTTCCGCTAAAATTTTAAAGCTTTGTTTGGAGTCGTAAACTATTTTCGTAAAAGAAGTACACATTTTGTCGTCTTTAGTATTCGCTTGAAATATTCGCATACAGTTTAGCGAATGCAAATGCGAATGCAAATAGCAAAACTAAGCGAATAATTTGCGAATGCGAAAGCGAATGCGAACATTCGTTACATCCCTAGTGGTAATTCAAGTGTACGCACTAAAATTTAAGAAGAAAAGTATCTAAGATTGCATGTTGGTCTGCACTGAGTAGCATGATTACATTTTATTAGATGAGAGAATATCTAATTTCGATCGTTGCAAGGCAAGGCAAACATAATAACCCTTATTCCAGTTGTCGACATTGTAGTCACTTTAAAACAATACCAAAGAAATTGGTGCTTGTTTACTAGCTCTCGAGAGCAATTTTGTGCTACTGACAATCTATTTCTGTTCCCTAAGGTCTAGAAAATAGCATAAACCAGTCAACAGGAGTCAATTGTTTTCGACAACGGTTACACAAGGCCCAATTTTTTGGTATTGTGTTAAAGTGACGTCGACGTCGACAACTGGAATAAGGGTGAATATTACCCCTGTATAATAAATATAAGTGGTTCCGAGAATATTCTCGAGACATTATAATGCATTTACATTGTCTCGAAATCTAGTACTTACTAGATTTTCCAGCTTTTTACTAGATTTCATAAAAAACGAAATCTAATTTGTCAGTAGATTTGAAGGAAATCTACTCCAAAACTAATATTTTTATTTTATTTTTACTATTCTGCGCAACATATTTATACAAAAGATGATTGAATTAGCTACGGTCTGTTTAAAAAGGTGTGTGAATTGGCTGTGTTGCAGTTATATGGTTGTACTCTTAAAAATTTTTCAGTTAAAGGGTTTTGTTTTGGATGAACAAATTTTGATAAATGTCAAAAAAAAACTTGGTGTAAACAGTATAGATTTTCATAAAGATTTTAATTAAAATATGCCAGATTTTGTGCAGGTGTAAATGCCCTATTATGAAGTATCAAGTAATAATTTTATTAAATTTTTTCAACATATTAATTTTATTTTTTTATTTCAATTAGTCCACAAAACTCTCATTATAAGACATTCATTCATTATCTCTTTTCACATTAGGGATGGCAAAGTTGGTACAATTGTACCTTTTTTGGTACTATTCGAATGTGCAATAGTACACTAATGACTAATTTAGTACATTTTAGGAATCTCCCCAGTTTAACTCCAAATTGCTTTTCAAACAATTGCATATATCAACTCTCACATTTGAACAATGAAACTCATACTCTTATCACTTGAAAAAAGTTATGTGAAAGTAAAACGCAGTGAGAAAATCAAAAAATGTGAACTCATCCATTTCCAAATAATCTTTCTTCTAAATTCGGTTGCTTTAACATCCCAACTTACAAGCAAATCTTGTTAAAATCGATTTGGTAGCCTGAACAAAGTCGATTCTTTTAATAAAAACAAATAAAAATATGCAATTTGAACTAAAAAAATCTTTTAGTACAATTAAGCTCAAAAAAGTACAATTTTTGAAAGCTTTTGGTACAATTTAAAATTCTCTATGCCGTCCCTCTTTCACATAATAACGATTTTTCTTAAAGTTAAGAAAAGGAATAAAAAAAACTTGAAATAAAGAGAGAGAGAGTACAGTTTTCAGTTCGCCACTTCCATTCACAGCGTTGTAAAATTTATTGCTGCTAGATCTATTGACCACATCTTCAAAATCTTGGTAATAATCTACATTTGAGCGACTATATTCTAGTTTCATTAATACGAAAGAGCGATCGGGACTGAACTTGGTGTGGCCAGTTAGGAGGAAATTTAATGATATCGATACGTTTAAGCCAGAATCCACTCGCCAGGCCAAATAATGCATCATTGCATCCAGTTATCACAAAATAAAACTAAATTTTTAACGCCATTCTACGTGAAGTAATCGTGAATTTGGCTAATGACAGCATTAGGTCATTTTCCTATTTCGAACTCTTCGTCTAATAAATAGTTCAACTAAACGTTAGTAAATTCATTATGAATACCAGAAACTTAACATTTACGAGCTGCTCTGAAATATGCCGTTCCGACTTGTTGTGGACTGGATGCATAATACATATATACATATATATTTTGTGCATAGTCGAAACCCACTGCAGGAGTAGAATAAGCATCACTCATCTTGCAGCATTGTTGGTAGAATTCACGTACTTCATCCAAATTTTTTAAAAAGTTTTAATTGCGATGTTATCTTCAGTAATAGTGTTTTCACACTGAAAGTTAAAACCTGGTTTTAACGTTAAAACCACAAACAGCTGATTTTGCTTTCACACTGCAAGTTTGTTAAATTCAGGTTTTAACTCACAGGCTGTCTAATAACTTTGCTCAAACTAAAATAAATCTCCTGCCGAAATGCATGTATTTGTTGTTGCATTTTTTCTGCTTTTTAATAACACTTTTTGGACATACTGTTCAACTGTTTTTGTTTGTATGAAAAACTGAGATATTTCACAATGCGCTCTAAAATGGAAATTAATTTATATTTTGTAAATAATTTTTTTTTTTAAATTATGGAACTTCTTATACAGAATGAAGAAGTGCTTGGAAATATTGTTAATAATATAAAAATGCACAAATACATTACAAGATAAACCATTTTTTATAGGCAGAAGAATGTTAGTCATATTGTCTATTTTCACTTTCCACAGTTGAATTTAAAATATTTTCGTTGTTTTCCTTCCAAAAAACTCTTTTTTTCCCATAATTTTTTGATTATTGTTGCTGCTGCATCCATTTTTAAGTTGAACATTTTTCAAGCGCCATCTAGTTTTATTCACTGGTATAACATTATCAGCTGCTGTCGGCCATTTTAACTTGGCAGCACTGAATTTATCACAGCGAAAACCAGGTTGCATTTCATAAAACCAACTTAAAACCAATTCAAAAATGGTTTTTAATTTGATTTTAACAAAAACAATTTGTATGGTAAAACCAGGTTTAAGCAGTTGGTTTTAACGTTAAAACCAACTTTTATTAAAACTATGTGAGTGTGAAAACACTATAAGACAAACTTTCTCAAAACGACGATAAACAGCACAGCCAACATTATCACTATGTCGAGTCAAATTTTTATAACGCTTGAAACCAACATCGTAAATAAAACAAAACATCTTTCTACAAATAGGAATGCCACAAATTAAGGACATTGTATCAACTCTGGATTTATTTTTTACCCTTTGGCCATACTTCTTCTGACTTTCAGTATTATAAACGTTTTCGAGCGATAAATTATGTCGATGAAATTCCAAATGGCTTAACTGGACTAAATCTTGTTCTGGTTTACTTAATTCTTGGAAAAATTGCCGGCTTTATATAGCAAGATTTTCTGGAATTATTTTATTAGATTCTTTCGAACAACATGCTTCGGATTTTTCTCCGTACATCAAATCGATGTTCATCGACTTTTGTATATTTTCAACGGATTCCTCCATTCGGATATAATATTGGACTTGGAAACATCATGCAAAATACTTTGATTTTCATTTAGTCCCGAACGTCATATCGATCTCATTCATCATCGCCATAAACCGAGTCTAGTCTTTTTAAATCATCATCACAACTGTCAGAAACTGCAATTTTTATAAAAATTGCTTCAAATTAACATCAGCTTAGTAACAAAATTACAAAAGAACCAAAATTGCAAAACAACTTTTCAGATATTCACCCCTATTCTGCGTTACGAGTCGAATCGAAAGTTTCTCCGTTTGGCAACTTTGGTATTCTGCGTTCCGTTCTTCGATTTCTCTTTCGATTCTATGTATTCTGCAGTTCGATCGTAACTACGTTTTTGTAAGTTGTTATTTTAGTGGCGGAGCGTTTTCAATTTTTGTTTGTTTAGCTTTAAAAAGTGATTAATTCAATAAATAATGCAAGTATTAAATGAAAGAAGGTTAAATTAATGAACTAAACAGTTTGTTTTGATTTTCTGTACTGAAATGCGATTTTTATTTCGTTTATTACAGGTAGAACAGTATAAAAAGTTGACATACATACCTATTTAATGGCAACGAAAAACGATATTCTCTACGGATTTAATTAAATTTAAACAAATAAACTTTATTTTTGTGTTACAATTATGTGTAAAAAATTAAAATATCACCTCCGGCGCAACAGGATTCTTCACACTGGAAAAGATTGGCCACAAATACCTCTAGTTTATCTCGTTTTTTTTTTACCTCTCTGTACTTAAATTTACAAGAGTTTATTTAATGAAAATTTTCACAATATTTAATTATTATTTGTTTTAATGTTAAATCACTTTTTTTTAGCACTAAATTTAACTTTTTGCTAAAAATTTAGCAAAATTGCTTAATTTTTCTGTTCCTATTTCACCCGTTTCATAGCAAAGCAGCAGGTTTAAACATACTCTTCTCTTCTTCTTTTTATTTCGATTCAGTTTTTTTGGCAGAATACCTCTTTTCGATCCGTGCGTAACGGAATGCGGGAACGTTATCGAAACGCAGAATAGGGGTGATTGATAACACTCGTTATACAGTTGGCACAAGACTGAAGCGTCACTTTATTCTTTTCCTTTCTTATAGTTATTTTTACAATGTGTACCGAGCAGCAACAATAGCAAAGGTATTGTCACACTAAAAGCGAAAAAAAAATACGTCATCAAAGTCGGCACCCAATCATAACTAAGCATACCAAATCTCATCTCCCAACTGTTTGTGTGTTCAAAGTGATAATACGTTATGAAACTTTAAAAGCGTTTTTCTCATTTCATTTCATTTTCGCACACTAGCAGTATTGCCAGTTTTTTTTTAGAGCTTATCCCCAATTTTTGATTTGTCAACCCCGAAAATCCCCAAATTGAGTTTTTTTTTTGATTCAAATTTGTGAAAAATAAAGTTATTTAGTTTTATTTAAAAAATAACGACAAAAATAACAATAAAATTCATTTATATCTCTAGCTATATTTACATTGACATTAATTTAATATGTACTTATAAAATTTGGAAAGAAAAAATTACACATAGTTTAATATGTATACACAAGTATAAAAAATTGTTAACCAAAGGTTATCATTTCATGAACTTCAGAATCGAAATCTTTCAATTCATCAGCCTTATACCCCTTTCACACTCACTCACATCTTTGAGGAATGCGTGGAATATGTTGAAAATTGTAAAAACCTGTTCACATTACATCTTTCATCTGTCATGTATTATAGTAATATTTTTACGAGTGTGAGCAACTAAAAATTTAATAATAAAATGCAATTTAAAAATTCACTAGAAATTGATTTAATTGCTGGCTCCTGAGGAGTAGAAACAAATAATGCTACAATATGCAGAATTAGTAGAAATTATGCCAGCGTACAATGATGATGAAGAAATATTACAAACTTTATCCGCAAAGATTTCGCATAGACATTTGCAACTACTTTTATGTAATTTATTTCGATTAGGAAAAATATATACAAAATTTTATTATATATTTATTATATACATAAATATACATACATATGTATATAATAAAATTTTGGAGTAATTACGGATCTTTTTTTTGGAAGGATATTCCAAAATGTAGCCTTGAATGCATGTATGTACATGCATATGTAGATTATAGGGTTGCATTTGTATACTCGTTTGTATAGCCAAAACAAATATACCATGGTATGTACCATATAATAGTAGTGTGAGCGACAGAACTAGTATAAGAGTTATTGTGTGTGCGTGCTTTTCCAGATTAAAATACAATTAAAACAAATAACAATTGCTTATTGTATTGCTGCTGAGCAACTGTTTGATCTGTTTTTGCCCAAAAATACATATTTTAATACAAATATATGAAAAAACGACTATTGAAACAAATACATGATGTGCGGATGTATGTGCGGACGTTCGTTATGTTATTTTGTGGCGCAGCCAAAATATAGAGAGAGAAAGAGACAATTTTGCTCTGAGAGTAATTACAAATGCATATGTTTCATGTACATGTATCATTTACTTTCATGTGTATGTGAAATTTTACTTTCATTCATTCATTCATCAACCATGGATTTTTTTTCAACACACCATGTGGTACTTATGTTAAAACCAGTTTTAGGTATTTTATTTGTTATACAAAAACAAATACATACAAACGTGTTTTTCTCATTTGGTCATTGCACAACCATACAATAACTGCTTTAAAAATCAACATTTACAACTAGTAAAAGAAACGCTAAAGGCGGTTTCAGACTATAATACAAGTATTGATACTTTTGACGAAAATGCATCCCTGATCTAATTTCTGTTTGAAAATTTTCAAAAAACAAAAACAACTCAACATGTCAGAATTGCATCTTCCACAAAAGTATTAATACTTGTATTATAGTCTAAAGCCGCCTTAAATAACATATTTTTTCATACAAGAACCAAAAAACACGCAAAACTGGTGCAAACAGATGCATCTGTGCAATGCTATAATGTAGATATACATACAAACATATGAATACATTTTTATAGTACGCATGCATGTATGTATATAGTTGTATACATTTTTTGTAGTGATGACACTAAAATAATCGAAAGATGTTGAACGGAACAAAGTGAGATAGGAACATCTTTTGAAGATGTTGAACATTCAGCCCCGTATAATTCTTATGGGAAGATCTTATCATCTCGCCAAATTGATGAAAGATGAAAGATGTGGGTAAGTGTGAAAAGGCTATTAGAAATTTTGTTGTACATAGTACTTGTATTAAAAGGCTGTAGTCAAAACAAATTGAATTATTTTCAGACAGACACTTGTTTATTCTAAAGGTAGGTACTCACAATACAATCTGTTTCCGCAATCTGGCAAATTGCATTGTAGATTGCATCGTTAGTATTCGTGTTTCTGATTTCACTTCGGGTTGCAATCGAGATTTCAGCAATATCAAAATATTTTGATATTTTGGATTGCACTGATGTAGATTGCATTGTTGGTGCGTGATTTCTTGTTTTTACCTGTTCTGGTTATTGAAAACCAGCAAACTGTAAACACCTACACGCATGCGATTTTGTCAACCGCATAAAAATTCAATTATTTGTGTACCTGAATAAAATAGAACCGTATTTCTCCCGCGATGTTTATGCCAATACAAACAAAACAGAACTGATATTTGCGTTTATGATTTCATTGTTGATTGCCGAGTATGTGCTAAAACATGAAATCTTAATGAGAAATTGATTGCGGAAACAGATTGCATTGTGAGTACCTACCTTAAGAGGTGCCTCCAACAAGTCATATGGCATTTTGTTACGTATTTTTGTTTTGGTAGTGTTCACTATTGGTTAATCTGCCTTGATACTTCTTCTTTATTAGAAACCATTCACTATGAATAGAAACACACATTTTTAGACTTGCCAGACACACATTTCTTAGCTCAAAAATTATTCTTGTGACCATCAGTTATAAACAAAAAATCCCCTTAAATTTGGTTATCATCCCCAACAAATCCCTAGATCCCCAACACGAAATTTGCATCCCCAATCTCGAAAAAATCCCCAATTTGGGGAAAAATACTCTGGCAACTCTGCACACTAGGTATCTTTTCTCGGAGAAGAAAAATTGAATTTTTTTTTTGTAATTAGCCCACAACGGATTTTAATTAAAAGTAAGAAAATTGTTTTTTTTTGTGTAATCTCACTTTGCATGGCATTGCCCATATGTACTTATGTATGCTTGCATATGCATGAATATGTGGTTAAGTCGAGATAAGCTGATTTTGAGTTAACCTTCATAGGGTCTTTGGGTCAATTTTGACCCATTTCAGGAAAAAACTTTGATTTTTTCTGAAAATTAGTGATTGATCTATGTCATATTTTCTGACTTTTATTTAATTTTATATCTTAACAGATATAGTATGTTTATATATCCGCAAACTTGCCAAAGAAAATTGTATGCAAGATTTTACACTAGAGATCTTCGGGTCAAATTTGACCCGTTTTAAAGTTTGGAAGTGTTGTGTCTGGTATTTTTTTGTAAAATAATGAAAGATAATGAAATAGAAAATGGCCTGCATACATTATCAGACGATTTTGAAAATTTAACACGACTGCAGATAATTTTTTTACATCTTATCGGTTGAACAATAAATACTGAGATCACAAATCACTTTAGTTCAAACTACACATAAAAATATAAATGAGTTACTACCAGAGATAGTACATGTGTTATTATCATGCGTGCTTATCATTATTTTTGTTTTACCAAAGTAAGTACTCGTACCCTTCTTATATATATTCCGATAAAAAAAAAGTCTGTGAATCTTCTTAGTATAATATGGTCACTTCTGGCTGCAAATGGGAGGGTAAATATTACTTTTTTGGGCAACAGAAGGGAATCACAATGGACCCAATTGGGTCTCCAAGTCGAGGTGCGGTAAAGCACCACCCTTCCTAAACTAACCTAACCTTCTTAGTACTTTGCATCATATATCTAAAGTTAGTAATCACCAAGACAAGAAACTGCAAATATGATTAGATTACAATAAATAAAATGGAAGGGTTTATTTGCTGGACAAAGTTAGATCATGTTTTACTTGCAAAAGAAAGACTAAGCAATGTTGTCAAATGGTGGTTAGTAACATGGTAGATATATAAGCTTACAATGCTTTTGTGATATCTACATCAGCTAATAGCGGCTGGAAATAAACTGTTTTGCAAAACGTCGGCACTTCTTAGAAAATTTAGGATTGCAGCTTACTATGCCTTATATAAAGAACCAAAAGAGGTTATCAATATCAGTATTTTCACAGAAAGTTGCACTAAAACTACGTGAGGTAAATGAGTAGCCGTAAACTTCAACTAAATCCAAAGAAAAAATGCTTGAAGAGGGTAAAAACAGATCCAAAAGAAGTCATTGCCAGTTAGGCCTCAAGGCAGAAAATAAAACACCATTAGATACTATTATAACTTGCAAAAACTTTATATGAAAACTGCACTCTGAAACCATTACTTTATGTACAATTAATAATAATATCGATTTAGTATTACGGTTTTATCTATCATATATTAATCGAATTAAATATATGAAATAATGTTCTCTTTCATTGGCAATAAATGAATCACAAATAAATGAAACCAATACATAATTTTCAATTTGGGTCAAATTTGACCCGAAGATCGTTAACGTCAACGATTTTAAAGACCCTATGAAGGTTAATCACACCTCTGTAATTTTCAAATTCAAAAGTACCTCTGTGCAAAATCTCAATTATTCTGCACGATTTTTTTTTCAGAAACTCATAGCGCATTGGCTTGCTGCTTATAATATCATATGGATTAATAAATTACGTTGGTATATGTATTTCAAATTTAATGTATTATTTATAAAGTTTTAAAGTCCTGTAAAATATGACTCAAGCTTTTCTTTTCCTTATTGCCACAAATTAAGTCAAGAAAACTCTTTCCCCACACCAATGCGGATTATTTACAATTTCATTTACTGCTAACTTCAGCTCCTACACAACATCCAGTCATATACACCACTGGCGATCACAACAACAACAAGTCGTATGATGTTTTGTTCACTGTATTTTGTTGTTGTTGTCGATTGAACATATTAAAACTGTCAGTCAAATGCATTTTACCAGTTGTTTTTATATGTATATTTTTTATTTTCATACCACAGAGGTGCATACGAGTACACAGTGTAAAGCTTCTGGCTTTTAAAGACTTCTTCATGATGATGAAGTTTCTTTAACTTCTTCTTCTGCTTTTCCTAGTGATGCTCGGGTATAAGATCACAACATGAGAATCGTTGTTGTTTCAGTATGGTGGAGGAGACTCGTATCAAAATAATGAAATGGTTTTCTTGTTGTCGTCGTTTTTCGTCTTCTTTATTTCAATATGCATGATATGATGCATTCGCGTCTGTCTTAAAAAAAATCTATATGCATGTGCTGGCATTTCTCGTAAGTTAGTTGGTTGATTGGAGTGATATGTTTATGGTGTTTAATGGTAGATGGATGTTACCTGTGATGCTTCTTCTGCTGATGCGTAAATATACATATGTATTTGTGTTGGTTGGCATTTTTCATCATTCTCTCTTTTGCGCTTATTGCTGTGGCCTTTTTGTTTTTGCTGCTACCTGTGGATCTAAAAGTCATAAATTAGTATTTGAGTAAATTGCTTAAATTCGTTATTGGGAATTAGGATCCAATGAGACTGATGTTTAAATGATGTTATTTCAGCTTTAAAAAAAATAAATGGCTAGAGTTCATTCAAATTGTTGCTGCTGCTGCTCAATTTAATGGTTGCAATGAAACTGCGTGATATGCTTCATCAGCATCATCGTCATCAACTTCATTATCTGAGAGTGTATCTCCAGTAGGTTTGAAAAATAAAATACATCAACAACATGTTAAAACATTTCTTGTTGTTTCTTTCTTTCATCGTCAGTGTTTTCAACGCTGCCACCAAAGCTTCCATAATTTTAGCGGGTTTCATATTGACGTTTCTTTTCTTTCCTCTCTTTACTTATTGCATGCATAACTTTTTTTTTTATTTCTTCTTATATTTTGCTGCTGTTGTTTTATTAATGAATGTTGTTCAATTAATCGCTGGTGATTGATTTATTTTTATTGTATATTTTGTATAATTTAAAATATATGTGCTACAATTTACCCGTAAATAAACGCCCGGAATATGCGACCAAATTTGAAGGCCACATTTTGTAAGATCAGTTAAAAACTCTCTTATTTGGAATATAAAGATTGGAAAGCTTGAGCCTGATAGTAAAGAGCTTGCTCCGTCCCAGTACCATTATATTTTAATTGACGCAAAACGCTCTCACTCTAGGCTTCACTTTAGAACAGGGTATCCGAGAGAGACGAGATTAATTCTTGATTTCAAACACACGCAAATATTTTGCCGTGGAATACTTACATGTCGTGCCATAATCACCCAAAAAGCTTAAGCGACATTATTTTTCAACTTAATTTTTTCACCAAAATCGATCATTTCCCATCGTAAAACATCGATTCCCAACAAAAAAAAAAAAAAAAAAAAATGAGATCCAAAAAAATGTGTTGCTTAAGTTTTTTTGGTGTTTATTTCTCCATATGTTGCTAGAACCGTGATACAATGTTATGGATAACCATGGTTAATACCTTGAATAACGCCCTCGCCCACGATGTCTACAGAAAACGTTCGACCGATTACAAAACAAATTTGACTGGTTTTATTTTCAATACAAGTTGTCGATCGAACGTTTTTCGTCGACATCGTGGGAACAGGCACTAAATTTTTATATATTGTACTAATGCACAAAATCCGGCATTTTTGAATTGAAAGCCTAATAGCACAGACAGACGACAGCGTTAATTTGCATTAACTGTCTTAATGCAAATTAACTTGTGAATTATCCTCATCCGTAAATGCACTAAATGACAGTGAATTAATACTGAATTTAGCTATATGATAACACCGTTCTAATATGGTAACACCGTCAACAATCAATCAAATGTTGGCAAATTGTTTTCGTTTTCAAAATTAAAATGCAATTCAGTCAGGAAATACAACTTATTTTAATTGTTTTTAGAAAAAAAAAAACAAAGTAATATTAAAATCGAGACACATTTTTTTCATTTTAATATTTCTAAGGAAAATGATCGAAGTGTGTGGTACGAAAGGGATGTACAGATTTTGTTTACTTAATGCATATATAGGGTGTTTTTTTAGAGGTATAGAACTTCGAATTGAAATAAAACACAAGAAAATCGTTTTAATGGCCATCAATTTGGCTTTATTGGAAGGATAATTTTATGCCATTATTGTTTAAATATGATTTCGGGCATGTGGCCGCCGCGGCTGGCTCGAATAAAGCCAATTCTACAGGTCCAATTTTCAACCACTTTTTCGAGCATATGGGGCCGTATGTTGGCAATAACGCTACGAATGTTGGCTTCCAAGTCCCCTAACGTTTCTGGTTTGTTGGCGTAGACGAGCGACTTCACATATCCCCAAAGAAAATAATCCAATGGTGTCAAATCACACGATCTTGGTGGCCAATTGACAGGTCCATTCCGCGAAATTATGCGATGGACGATTATGTCGACCATAAAATGGACGGAGCTTGCGGTAAACTTCGCGAACTGAACCATTATTTTCGAAATAAATTTGCACGATTTGCAAGCGTGCGATTTACTATCGTCTATCAGGGTAAATTTTTAATTCACATTAGTAAGATTTTAATGCAAATTAACGCAGTCGTCTGTCTACGCCAGGGAAGGAAAATGATTTCTTGGATTTTGTACCAACTATGAAAATAAAATGTACTTTTTAGACCATGACGGTACCAATTTTTAATATTTATTAATAAAAACAGAAACGTAAAAAAATGAGTATAAAAATTCAGAAGTTTACAATAAAAAACAGAAACTTAATGCTAAGTCTAGACGATATATTGAATCAGCAAATGTATGCTTTCGTTCATATGCTTTAAAATAACAACAAATCCTGCTGTCAGCATATATATATGTTAGCCGTCTACACAGTATGCTGAAAGTAACACATTTTTTAAAGTCAACATATGTCAGCAAATGATAATACAACATATGAGTTAGCATAAAATTTTTGTGTCTACATGATATGTTGAATTTCGTATTCTAATATATATGTTGAGTCATGTGAGCATTTGCTTAGATATAAAATAAATTTTGACAATTCTTTTTCATTATTATAAATTTATGTATGTACATATATCAATTATCGCTTTCAGTGCAAAAAATTATATTTTTGGTTAAAATAAAAATTAGTGCAATTATACATGTATATAAATAAAAAGAAATTCGCGAAATGACGGAAATTGGCAAAAAGCTACAACAGCAAGATGACAAAGTCTAATAATGTTTTAAACTCTTCAAAATTGTTAAAACTTCTAAAAAAAAACCACGCGAAAAGCCGCCTTTATTGCAAACTTTGCAAAAAATCGCAAAAAATTGGCAAAATTTTAAGCAAGTCATAATATGGATTGAAAACCGCTAAAACTGTAAGGAATGCAAAAAATTCGGCAAAAATCGCGAAAATTACATAAATTCGCAAAAAGCTACTAACAGCGGGATGATGACAAATTCCAATATTTCTTAAAAATCGGCATAATTTTTAAGAGGCTGAAAGCATCCAAAAATTCGCTTTTATCTCGAACTACAAAAAGTCGCTAGAAGTTGCAAAATTTTAAACAAACCATAATGTTGATTAAAAATTGCCAAAACTGTAAGGAATACAAAAAATTCAATAAAAGTCGCAAAAATGGCGAAAATTCGCAAAAAGTTACTAACAGCGGGATGTTGACGAATATTTTTTAAAAATCCGCAAAACTTTTAGGAGGCTGAAAGCATGCAAAAAGTCGATTTTATTGCGAAGTTTGCTGGAATAAGATTGATTGTCTTCTGCAGAATCGCCTGAAATTTATTTTTATGAAATTTTAATTTCCCTTATTTTTTATTCACCCGAATTTACCCTGAACATTTATGCAGGTATATATTTCGCGTAATGTAGATTTTTGTGTGTTTTTTTTTTGCTTTTGTTCTACTATTTTTGTTATTTTATTTTTTTATATTATATTTACGTTATTTCTATTTTAAAAATGGCAAATTAGGAAACACTGTTCATACCTGAGCAGAGTTAAAATATCAATTCTATATGCTATCAAATTTGCCGTATGCTGAAAAGCTTACATAGGCTTTTAAACAAATAACATATCTGACAGCATACATAGGAAATTTGCTACAAAGGAAAATATGGTGGCTATACGATATGCTAAAATCTTGAAAATACGTTTGTTGACAACGTTAACAAATGCCCTTCATATGTCGTGAAGCATACGTATGTTGAAAAAATTTAGTGTCTACACGATATGTTGGCACTGGTAACAAATTTTTTATCATAAATATGCTGATTCAACATATCGTCTAGACTTAGCTTAACACATATGTGTATAAAAATTCAGTATACAATAAAAAATAACAAAAAATATTAAATATTACATTCATTAAGGTACATTCGTAGATTCGACTGTTATATTAGAGATTAAATAAAACACACTCAAAAAAATTAAAGAGCATATAGGTAAAATTAATGTTACTATATAGTGAAACATTGACATTTTAAAATTGTACCAAGTAACTCGCCGTAGTACCACGGTACCAACAAGATCAAAAATGTACCATAAAAAGTACAATTGTACCATGATTTCCATCCGTGGTCTACGCTATAAATGATCAAACAGAATTGCGGCATAAACACATTTTTCATACAAATTGACACAAAAAAATCCGCCACAAAAAACAGTCGAGAGATAGGATCTATTTTATTTTGACAACGATTTTTCTTACGCTCTCACATCTCAAAAATGTTACCACACTCTGAATAAATTTCATACATTTTGTGAAGAAAACTACTAAGAAATATAAGCACAAAAGAAAATGAAACAAAAATTGAGAGAGCATTTGAAGTTGCCGCCGTAGATTTTATTATGGGCTTTATTAATTTGACAGCGATTTTTCCGGAAGTTGCGGACTTTTTCTCTTTAATCATTAATAGTTTAGATTTATTTTGCTATACAACTCTGTACATTCTTATAGCGTTGATTACCGAACCCTGGCCCTTTATAATTATCCATTGTGAATATTCCTCTTTTTCGTGGTTGGCGAATTTTTCTTTAATCTAGGATCAAAATGTAGTCGAAATTGAAATACGCCAACCACGATTAAGGTGCACTAGTGTCCCTTTGTATCACTTGTTGTAGGAAAGTTCAAGTGATTAAGGTATAGTCACTGGTCACTGAACTATACCAAATTCAGCAGATTTTAATCCTAATGTAACATCAGAGGCGCCCTCTTTCGTTGTGTAGCAGAATCATCGGCGAAGTAAAATATTCAATAAAATGGCTAATAAACACAGCTTTGAAAATTTAATACGCCTCATTAACACCATAGGCGCTGCAACTCTGCATTATTAACAAACGCGCAAAAAGCAGAGTTGTGAAGAAATGAAGCTTTCCTTTTCTCTTCCTTCACCACATGTCTTCTCTATCACTATACCTTTCCTTAAGAAGGTAATACCTATTGCCTAAAGGTTTTTTTTTGCAATCATCGATAATTCCATGTACATGAAACAAAGTATCCTTTTCCGTTTGTCTTCGCAAATGTTTTATCGTATATGGGCTAGCAATGCAGAGCTTTTTTATCCGACTGCAAAAAAGGATTCTTCGTGGTTTTATTTTGAAGATATTTAATTTTTTTGTAAGAGTTTAAGAACATCGCAACAATTTATCTTTCATGTGGCACAAAAAATGTAGTCGAAGACGAAGCCGCAATAAAATCACGATAAGGCCCAATGAGCCAAAATTCGACATCTTTGACGAAAACTTAACCCAGCTTTGTTTTGGTAAAAATGTGGCTCCAAACAGCCGCTTTTTTAAAATGGAAGGGTATTTCTGATATCTTTTGTAGATTTTATTTATGTGAAATGGGCTTTGCCGGTCACGAAAGTTGCCTTCCATTTATCAAATTTAGGGTCAAGCGATGAGGCTGATTAACCAGCAAGCTACTTTGAATATATAACTTTGTGTGGAAACAATTGTAAATCATTCTTTAAAATAAGCCGCTAAATATTTCAACTGATGCCCAATGTCTAAACGCAATGATGATGCGCGTAATTTGGGCTATAGGCACACCTTTCTCCTATCGTTTCAACCAGTTCATGGTAAGTGCTTAAAGCAGTGATCGGCGAATTAAGGGTGCCGCGCCCTTTCATATACTCTTCTATTACACATGTGTACACACATGTGTGTATCTCATACTATTAAGAATCAGCGTTGCCAGAGAAAAAAACCAGAATTTATGGTTTGTCAACATTGTCATGCATGAATACACATGACATACAAAGGCATTTTCGAGCATATATATATATATATATGAATTATTTGAAGAAAACTTTTTACAATCAATCTTTTTACGTCAATCTAATAGTAAATTGATGTAATAGTACATTGACGTAGCAACAACAAAATATACCTTTCTTTATAAACAAAACTTGAGTGTCTCTTCTGGCCATAATAAAATCAAGTTTGCCTTTGAATATTTAAATTTCAAATTAGGGAAATGAGACGAAATTTCACTGGCAACACCGATTCGTGGTGAGAGTATAACTCACACAATCGTAAAATGTATTAGTATCGGTTGTCGACCACAGCCCACAGCCGGAAATTACGTTAACTTTAAGCTAACTATTTCGCAACTAATACTGGCTGACCGGTAGTCAATTGTCTCACATATAATCAGTGTTGCCCATTATTTTGGTTCGAACGGCTGTTTTCTAAGGTACCATGTAAAATAACAACAGCAAAATGTTAATATAAAACTGAAATGAGTTTCAAAGTAGCTGAGAATAAATTTGTTGGGTCTCATCAAATTCGATTATGTACTCAACTAAAGAATTAATTTTGGATTTGTGCTGGATGACATTGCAGTTAGCTTTTAGTCAGTCTAAGAAAAGTTAACTATAAGTTAAATATGTTTGTAGTCCACCACACATTCTCCGACAGGATGGCTTAAAGCGACATATAGATGATCTTGCGATGCATGTGTAGTGACTAAGGCCGGGTTTCCATCTGTGTGCCATGTGCCTTACAAGCGTAAAAAAGCGTAACCAACTAATTACTAATGAAAAACAGTTCATTCAGACACGTATTTATTAAGTTAAACAGTTTAATACATAACTAATAGACAATTTTATAGAATCCAACATGATTGGAAATTATTTAAATGAATAAATATATGTCTGAATCAAAGAGTTTTTCATTAGTAATTAGTTGGTTACGCTTTTTTGGGCAAATGACGCACAAGAAATGCCAGATGTAAACTCAGCCTAAGAACATTTTTCACTAAACGACGAACAGTGTTGTCAGACCGGGCTCTTTGTTGGCGTTATTGTCGATGATATGCAATTTGAGTTAACAGCACTGAGCGATCAATGTAAACGCACTGCGTCATTATTGCGCCGCTTTGCTTTGCTATAAAGCGTAATTTTAGTCAAATTGACGTTTAAAAAAATATGCTACTAAATATTGCCATATCAACATTAACTATCGGGAAGTCCAGACATTTCTCCTGTGTGGCAGATGGAGTCAACCCAGAAAGTGGCTTGTCTTTAAATGTAAGAAGTTGCTTACTCCTAGTTCTGTTCAGTTAATGCCAAGGATTCCTAAGCATCACAGAAGAGCACTACATCATTTAAATAACATCTGTTTCAGAACACACTCATTGCCATCATCATTTGCTAACTCAATTATGAGAATATTGATATATCTACGTGAGTTTCTAATAGCCAAAGACGTGGCTGGTCATCTTGTAATTATATTCATGAATCTCTTAATTTGCCAGTTAAGTTTTGGTGGATTATTTAAAAAGGATCAAGGAGTCCTAGCATCAAGAGTCTTAATAGCCGGCAGACTATCCATATAGATATCGATAGTTTCTACGACGATGCCCTGGATTCACAATGTGTCACATTCAGCCGGATGGTGTAGGATAGCCGGATGGCCATGGAAATCTTGGTGTTTTTAAAGGAAAATAGTAAAATTTTCCTTTGATCTGTTACAAAAATACTAAGATTTCCATCGACAACGCCTTACACAATCCGGCTGAATATATCATAATGTATGAATCCAATACAATTTTCCTATAAACTATTACAAAAACACCAAGATTTCTATCGTGAACTTACGACCCAATCAGGCTGATTATTTTCTTGCAAGAGCAAACTAATTCCTGCTAAATTCTTTAGATACGTAAACCACTACCTGTAAAGAGGATAAAAATGCGATGAAGGCATGTTGGAGGAACCAACAATTGTAATTTAAAGCATTGACTGAGTCACCAATAATAACAATCCCAATTCACCAATGATTTAACACGAAACTCTTCATGTGGCAAATGCTTCAAATCACAACCGACTCATACAACAAATAAGAAATATTCAAATTCTTACTTACCCAACAACAACAAATACGTTGCATGTTCATAAGATTTTAATGCCGAATTGCTTAGAAACATACATTTGTACATACATATTTTTTTAAACCACTTGGAATGTGTTCAAAATGCACATTTGGCTATCTGTAAGATTGTTATTCGCATAATGTTTTTTCTTCTTCTTCTTCTTTTTCTTCTCTGTCTGTCCAAACACATGCCGCACAGTTCAAACCAAGTGTGAGAAAGTTATTTATGGAATGTTTTAAGGAGTCTGCTTAAAGTTAATTTATTTTTTTTATTTAATATGAGAAGGTAGTTATTATTAAATGTTTTCAAATTTTAATAATGATTGAGTTCGCAGTGATGATAATGACGATTAAAATTCTACAATGGCTTTTTATTATAACTAATCATTTATTTTTTTTTCAAGTTTTAAGTTTCTGAAATGGAGGTCATCATGTTTGATTATTAATCAAAAGATTTATGTTTATTTCAAACATGTATTTTTTTAAATATAATGTACAATTATTAATTAATATAATCATTTAATATTTGCGTGTTATTTTTGTTTAATTTATGGCACTTCTTATTACAGAAGCTTGATATTTATTTAATGAATTGCTTAGTGAAAATTATTTATCTTTTAAATTTGAGAAATAAAAAACAGAAACCATAGTTGTCGGCATTGGCACAGATATCAAAATGTTGCATGTATTAACAATAAGGAGAATTTGAGTTATTTTAGAGTAAAGTTTTGTAGATTGGCACCTTCTGATTGCATGTCATCACAAGAGAATGATAAAGAAAATACTTAAGTAAACAGTCTTAATTTTAGTAACTGAGTATAATCGCATATTTAGCGGACACACTCACATCTACGCTATAATTATAAATAAAAAGGCACAAGCTTATCAAGCGTATGACCTCTCTGTTATACTTATAATAGGAATATGCTTATACTCAGAGTATGGATATGTAGTCGGGCAAAGAGTCTTTGATATTTGTTCAGCATTCGCCACCGCACGCATACTTTTTTGTAAATAAAATGGAATGAAAAATGTGTTTTGGCTGTTTAAAAACATTCTTTATGTGTGCGTGTGTGTGCAAATAAAATAGCCCTGTATGTACGCATGTGTAGCCGATTAATACTCAGAGTATTTTTATACTCATGTGTATCATTGTAGGTCACACAGTCTATACATTTTAGTTGTAGTAGTTTGTGCTGCGTAGTTTAAGAAATGTATGTGAAGATACTTGTTTTTTGCTTATAGTTATACATACGTTTTCGGTTTAAAATTAGTGTGCGTGTTTGCATGTGGGCGTGTTTTTTTTACTTTTAGCTGTACGCATTCATAGTTGTTTGACGGCCAATACTCAAAGAGCACCTAAAACGATACTTTTGTCGTTCTCTAGTCAGTAGCATGTGCGCCGGTGTGGCAACATTTCATAACTTAGACACTTTTCAATCGATTGGCTGAAGTACATGCTATGCATGTTTTTGAAACGTGAAATTAATAAAATTTTTATCATGTATCGTTTCGCCACAAAGGAACGCGAGGAAATAGTTGCACTGTTAAGCTCTAAAAATCGTTGTTCTGTCGTCGAAAATATTACGACCAAGAAACAGCGTCTGACAACACTATTCGTCATTTAGTCCTGCGCTTAGGACAAATTAAACTTGTCCACATGGAAATGATATTCTACGTTGGTTCTGGAGTCTTCTCAAATGACGTTGCCGTACAACTATCGTATCGTCTTCCCTTTTTAATCTCAGAATCGCTCACTCTTCCAAACAATAGAGTTCTTCTACCAATCGCTGATGCTTTATTCTATAGTCCGTTGTTGAAGTTCGTTTTTGAATTTAAAAATATTGGCATTTTCTAGTGTGATGCTATTCAGTTGCCCAATGGGGCAAGTGCACATCAGGCTAAAATACTGGGGCCTAATAGTCGCTTTCAATATCTTGCATTAGGACTAAAGTCTTCTTAAATGAGGTTGCTAGGCAACTATCTTCCCGTCTTCTCTTTTTAATCTCAGAATCTCTTATTGTCTTTCTTCCACAGAATTTCGGTTACAATTCAAATAGTAGAGTTCTGCAAATCTCTGATATTTTAATCTATAGTTAGCCCATTGTTTTGGTTCGTTTTTTTTTTTTAATTTTAGAAAAGGTTCAGTGATGATCCACTTCTCACCAGCTTATACGCCTTTTTGTTTCCAGCGATGACCTAATGTCCTGGATTCCATATTATCTTTATATTTACAGAAAACCTTTATGAGGCCATCTTGTTTTTGTACACAAGGACTTTTTGAGATTGAACTTGTATGATTTTTCAAGGCTTCTTGTACGTAAAGATATGAATTGGGTTGTTTGCTGTCAATGTCCTTTAGCCATTTAATACCATGATTTCAGCCTGAAAGACTGTAATTGGCAACGATTGCTAGAAGGTTTTACATCGCCTTAACTTCTGTAGTTTTTATTGTGCCACAAAATTATATTGCAATAACCAACAACTCTCATGTTAGGGCAATTACTTAATGTTCTTCTGATAGCCAAAGGATATCGTTTAAAATATTTGGGAATCTTGCATGTTCTAGCTCATAGAACTTTTTTCGTAAGGAACCCATTTATTTAAAGACGGTTACCCAGCTAATCTGAGTAGACGGTATAAAGAAAACTAGTTTTACGCTGTGTTGAATATTATGAAATCCTCAATGCGGTGATTTGACAAAGTAAGGTTAGGTTAGGAAGAGTGGTCTCCTCCACTCGGAGACCCAGTTGGTTCCATTGTGATTCTCTTTTCTTCTAATAGCTGTTAATAAAAATGTAAACCCCAATTATATACAGAAAAACTCCTCTTAACTCTGACATTAAGCCACTGAATTCCCATGAATAAGTCCTTGATATCCCCCAGCTTACACTTACCGATATCACGAATGCTCTTATGAAAACGTCTGCTCAGCTATCTAAGCCTATGACGTTGTAGCTATGGACATTAGCAGATAAAATCTTCTATGGTTTCTGGTTCCTCTTTGTCCTCGCACTTCCTACAGAAATCTGGAGTGCCAGTTTCCCAAGTGTTGTTCATTCCTCTAACCGAGCAGAGAGTGAACAGTCAACGTGCCCATTGAGATACGCATCACCTTCCCTTTCATATCCAGTAGCAGATTGGATCTTCCGTCGCCCTCGTGACTCTACAATCCTCCCTACTTCCCCCTGAACGGTTCGTCCTGCTATTCTTGCCAGCTCATCGGTAATTTAATTTCCCTCAACATTGCTGTAGCCAGGAAAGTAGTCTGGCACTATATTTGTCCATAAGTAAGTTGAGGGCTCTCCTACAGTCACTAAAAAGTTTCAATTTGACAGAGTGTCCTTTCCAGGCTTTTAGCGCTGCTTGTGATTTGACGTATCATTTTCAGATTATTTATAAGCCTCAGCCTTAACTACCCAGATGAGCATACTCAAAGTTGTGGAGCGTTGGCTGAAGTAGTTAGCAGGTTGACTACAAAACGAAGGTCCTGGGTTTGAGCCACGTCTCCGACAATCATTAAAAAACAACACCACGCATTTTTCTGATGTACATTAGTGTCCCTTTGTGTCAGTTTTTATAGGAAAGTTCAAGTGATGAAAGCATAGTCTCTGCTCACTGAACTAAATTGGCTTCAGCGGATACGAGTATTAATGTAACATTAGAGCGCCCTCCTTCGTCATTATTGTGTAGCAGAATCAACGGTAAAGTAAAATATCAAAAAAAAAAAAAAATGGCTGCTAAACACAGCTTTGAAAATTTAATACGCCTCATTGTCACCGGAGGCACTGCAACACTGCATTATTAGAAACGTGGAAAAAGGCAGAGTTGCAAAAGAATGAAGCTTCCCCTAACTCTTCCTCCGCCACCTGTCTTCTCTAACACTATCCCTTTGCTAAAGAAGGCAGGAGGCATTCGTTGCTTGAGTATTACTTTTCTTGCAAAAAAATGTTGTCAAGCGATTTCTTTAATAAGCTTTTATTTCATCTTACTGAACTGTTTCCTGAATCCTGTAATGTAATACTCGATATATTTTTTCACACTTAAATAATAGTCCAAACAGAAAGTCCTGGGTTCCAGCCTGGTCTCCGACAATCATTAAAAAACAACACCACGCATTTTTCTGATGTACATTAGTGTCCCTTCGTGTCAGTTTTTATAGGAAAGTTCCAGTGATGAAAGCATAGTCTCTGGTCACTGAACTATATTGGCTTCAGCGGATACGAGTCCTAATGTAACATTAGAGCGCCCTATTTCATCATTATTGTGTAGCAGAATCAACGGTAAAGTAAAATATCAAAAAAAAAAAAAAAATGGCTACTAAACACAGCTTTGAAAATTTAATACGCCTCATTGACATCAGAGGCGCTGCAACACTGCATTATTAGAAACGTGGAAAAAGACAGAGTTGCAAAAGAATGAAGCTTACCTCATCTCTTACTTCACCACCCGGCTTCTCTATCATTATTACTTTCCTTAAAGAAGGTAAATGGCGTTCGTTGCTTGAGTGTTACTTCTTTGATAAGCTTTTATTTCATCTTACTGAACTGTTTCCTTAATCAGCAATGTAATATTCGATATATTTTTCACACTTAAATAATAGTCCAAACAGAATTTATCATAAACCTTTTGGCAACAGTAATTATTTAAAAGAAAAAGAAAAGTTTACTAACCTACAGCTAGCAACAACGTCACTATGATGATCAGCACTTGCTGTTGGAGTGTCAATTAAAATGTTGCTTATGTAGTAAGTAACGTTATATTTTGCAGATGACAACAATAACTTGTTGCAGCTGAAACAAACTCCTTGTCCGACCAATACCAAAACAATCACAACTTTTAATGTTCTCAATGCGAAATAAAATCTGACACTTGGCAAAACGCGATATATTTCGCTAAAATACCAAGTGTCAATATCATGTTGTATTATTTTTAACAAATATAAATGCAACACACCAGCAGTAGCAAGACAATAATACAGAACAATGAAATTATATATATTTTTTGTTGCACATTACTGTTGTTGGAATTTTTGTTTCGCTGTGATAATGTGTGACACATGTGAATGCGGAATGAAGGAAGCAGCGACCGTATGAGATTGTAACATGTTGCATTGAAAATGTCTCCTTTTTATTAATTCTATGTTTTGTTGTCGTTGTTGTTTCTATTGTTAAAGTTACATAAAATATATATTTATGTATGTATATGTATATAAGACAGACTCACAATCGTCGTCGTTGTCAACGTGTGTCAAACCATATGTGTGCCAGTTGTCTCTCTTTGCAGTTGCAAGCAACATTAACCCTACATTGTTTGTATGTATATGCCTGCAAGCCTCTGTTCCCGTTTAAATGGCCCCTCTCCATTGCCCATCATCCTATTGGGCTTTTATGCAAATGTTGAAGTTTTATTATACAATGTGTCAATGATAAAATTTTCGCATACAAAAAATAAAAACACAAGTTCATATTGAGCTTTTATTTTACTGGATTTTGTTCATGCATTATTTTAGAATCTGTTAAACAAACTATTCTGAATTGTGTTAACGCTTTTGTATATGCATTGTAATTGTATTATATTGCATTGCAATTGTGGCAATTCATGCACGAATGTATATACGAGTGTGTATGATGTATTTGACCAAGTTAATGCTGATTGTCGGTGTGTTAGTATTGTTATTGTTGTATTTTTATAATACAGCTGGTTGCACCGCAGCCGATATTGCTACTTCCAGACATTTGAAGGTATTGAAGTTTTGTTAAAAAAAATTTTACAAAGTGAATAAGGACAGAAAAAAAAACAAATTAAAAATTTTTACTGCACCTACAAATATGCTTACAATGCATCGAAACTGTGTAACTACTTCTAGAACTATATCATTAAACTCTATGCTGAGTTTAATTTTAGTCGAAGCAATAATATGACTTCCCTCCATATATCCTTTATTCAAAAAAATATATTTTCTGCTACAGTTATGATTTGAAAGCATTTCAAAACTGTAACTATTTCCAGAACTATTCCACTAAACTCTATGCCGAATTTCATTTTAGTCCAAGCAATAATATGACTTCCCTCCACGTATCCTTTATTCAAAAAAATATATTCCAACTATCGAATGCGTTGTAAACTTGTAACTATTTGTAGAACTATGTCACCAAACTCTATGCTGAGTTTCATTGCGATCGCAACAATAATATGCTTTCCCTCCATATATCCTTTATTCTTTAAAATGAATTTCAACTACAGTTATGGTTCGAATGCATTGTGAATTTTTAACTATTTGTAGAACTACATACATATATCACTAAACTATGTATGTGCTGAGTTTCATTGCAATCGAAGCAGTAATATGACTTCCCTCCATATATCCTTTATTTTAAAAACTAAATTTCAACTAAAAATATAATTCGAATGCATTGCAAATTTGTAACTATTTCTAGAACTATATCACTAAACTCTGTGCCGAATTTCATTGCAGTCGAAGCAATAGTATGACTTCCCTCTACATATCCTTTATTTTAAAATTTAGATTTCAGCTACATTTATGATTATGATACAAATGCATTGCAAATTTGTTACTGTTTCTACAACTATATCACTAAACTCTATGCTGAGTTTCATTGCGATCGCAACAATAATATGACTTCACTCCAGATATCCTTTATTCTAAAAACTAATTTCCAACTACACTTTTGGTTCGAATGCGTTGTAAATTTCTAACTATTTCTAGAACGATATCAATAAACTATAAGTTAAGTTTGATTGCGGTTGAAACAATAATATGACTTCCTGCCATATATCCTTTATTCTAAAACTAAATTTTCTTCCACAATTATGTTTCGAATGCGTAGCGAATTTGTAACTATTTCTAGAATTATATTCCTAAACTCTGTGCTAAGTTTCATTGCAGTGGAAGCAATAATATGACTTTCCTCCATATATCCTTTATTTTAAAAACTAAATTTTCTTCCATAAACAATGATTCGAATTCGTTGCAAATTTGTCACTATATCTAGAGTTATATTACTCATTTATTTGTTGAGTTTTATTGCAGTCGAAGCAGTAATCTGACTTTCTTCCATATATCCTTTATTTATAAAAACATAATTTCAACTACAGTTATGATTCGAATGCATTGAAAATTTGTAACTATTTGTGAAACCAAGCACACAAAACTGTTTAATGAATTTTATTAGACTGCGTGCAAGGACACTCTGATCGGTCATATATCCTTTATTTTTTACTACTAAATTTAAGTTAAATTACAAGCCGTATGCAGTGAAAGTAATTTGTGAGTAATTTTATTTCAATAGGAGCAAAAAAGCGTACCACTCGCATATCCTTAGAAGCATAAATAAAATTCTAACTAGAATTATTAGTGAAAAATTGTGCTTATAGCGAATTTTATATAAAAATAAATAAAAAATAAAATATGTAAAATAAATGCTAAAAAAGCGTACAAGAACATTTCCATCTGCCAAATAATTTTATCTAAATATAGGTCAGAATGCAAAATTTTCGACTATTTCCAGAGCTTAACAGTAAACTTTTTGCGAACTTTTATTGCAAGCGGTCGAAGGATATTCCATATATCCTTTACTTTAAAAATTTAATTTTGGCTAAAGCTACTATGATTATGCTTCGAAAACTCGTAAATATTTGTAGAATAATGCACTAACATTATCCGTAGAAATTTCATTTCAGTAAGGTCAAGGACTTGCCTACCTTTCACGTATCCTTTACTGTCCAATTAAGCCAAGAAACGTTTCTTATCCCACATATCCTTTATTTGAAAAAAAATCCAAGCACAATTGTGATTAGAATGCAGCAAAAGCTTTTAATTAAATTTAAAATTAGTTATGTGGATAGGCCAACTGCCGCATTTTATTGCGATCGTTGCAAGGACATGCCTACCTTACACATAGCCTTCATACAAAAAAAATATTTTGGCTTAAATAACTACTATCAGAATTAAATCTTACAACTATTTGTAGAAAAGTGAGCTAAAACGGCCCGTTCATTTTTAATTCCATCACCGCAAGGATATGCTTGTCGCCCATATATCCTTTATTTTTCACTATTAAATTTTAATTGCAGTTCGAATCGTAAAGCAGTGATTTTATGTACAGGATCTTTAGACAGTTTTTAATAAATTGATGTGAAAAAGTACCTAAAATCTATACACAAATATCCTTACTTTAATATAGAAAGGCCCTAACTCATTATTTTTTTGAATTCGAGATTTTTGCACGTTTCGATACATTGAATGTTCTTCTATCGAAATATGCAAAAAATCGATTAAAAAAAAAAGAAAAATAAGTTAGGACCTTTTTATATAAGGGAATGCTACATATCTACACATATCCTTAATTTTGCATATAGAATTGCAAGCAGAATTGTTTCTAAAAAGCAGCGATAATCTGATGTTGTAATTAAAATGAAGTAGTTAAGCTTATAGCTAAATTTTATATTCTTATCGCTGCAAGGATATAACCACCTTTCATTTATCCTTAATTTGAAAAATGAAATGTTAGCCAGGATAAACGCCTGAATGCAAAGAACAGATTCAATTATAACAAAAAACAAACTCGCTTTACTTTATTAAAATTGGTGCAAGGATATGCTTACGTTTCGTGTATCCTTAATTTGAAAAATTAAAATTTCTACCCAGAATAACGGCCACAATGCAAAAAAAAAAAACTGTTCACTCATAACCAAAACAACAAAATAAAACGCCTTGGTTAATTTTGTTAAAATTGGTGCAGGGATATGACTACTTGACGAATGTCCTTTATGTTAAAAATTTAAATTTAAAATAAATTTATGATTAGAATTTGTCGAAAGTAAGTAAATAGTTGTGGAAACATATATTCAAAGTGCATATTAAATTTCCATTCAATCAGCGCAAGGATACTTCTGTCTTCGATATATCCTTTATTTTTAATAATAAAATATGGGCTAAAATTTTAACTAGAATGCGGGCAAAGTGTGAAAGTATTTTTTAAATTAGGCATTCAGCATCTGTGCGATATTTTATTTTAATTGATGAGGAAAATGGGATATCCTTAAATATCCTTAATTGAAAAAAAATAATTAAAATACAAATACAATTGTGTTTATAATGCAGCAAGAATTCGTGCTCTTATCTACTTTTAAATTGTCAGTCTAGCTGCGAAATTTGATGGCAATCGCTTTGAGGATATGCATACCTTGCATATATCCTTGTTTGAAAAATTGAGTTATAATAGCTAAAATAACGGTCTGAATGCAAATAAAACTTACTACTATTTCTAGGGTAAAAAGATCAATGTCTTTGGTAAATTTTATGAGAATCGATGCAAGAATGTGCTTACCTTGCATATATCCTTTATTTTTAATATTAAATTTTAGCTTACATTTCATCTGCCGAAGTGAAAAAGTGTTTTTAATATAAGACATTTAGCCACGGTGGAAAATTTTATTTCAATTGATGAAAAAAATGGGATATCCTTATATATCCTTCGTTTAAAAAAGAAGAATAAAAATCACACAATTGTGTTTATAATGCCGCTAGAATTTTTGTTCATATGTATATGTATACACTTAAATATTCAAACCTAACTGCGAAATTTGATGGTAATCGCTTTAAGGATGTGCATACTTTATATGTGAGCTTCTCCGAGAAAAGGGACCTAGTGTGTGAAAAAAATCTAACTAATTTCATCTTATTCTACAGCATTTTAGGTACCAGAATCCACTCTTAAGTTCAAAACCGTTTTTTCACACACTAGGTCCCTTTTCTCGGAGAAGGTCACATATGTATCCTTTATCGAAAAAAAAAAATTAAATTTTAGCTATAATAACGCTCAGTATGCAAAGAAAATTTACCACTACTTCTAGGATAAATAACTGAATGTCATCGGTAAAATTTATTTGAAGCGGTGCAAGGATGTACTTGCATTCCATATATCCTTTATTTTGAGAATAAACATTCAGCCAAAAGTACAGCAAAATTTTATAACTATGTTTAAAATAAAAAATTTTAATGCTTTTATAATATAATAACTGCTTGATTGAAGTTTCAAAATCCTGCTAAAAATTTTGGCATTTCGGATCCTAAATTCCAAAATTTTCAAAATGAAAATACATACATACATAATTTTTTTGCTTTAAATTTAAATATTTTCTGAAATTTTTAGATATTTCTTAAAAATTTTTAGTAACTTTATTTATTTAAAAATAAATGATATTTATAAAAAAATTTAATGTTTACTATGTAAATAAATATAAATTTCATTAAATATATTTTTTTTATTTGAAAAAATTTTTTTATGTTTTCCCCTTTTAAACTTTCAAATCTTTTGGATGTCTGTCAAAGGATCTACAAATGTTATCAACGTCATTGTTCCCTTCATTGTAACGCTTTTCTTTAAGTGTAAATACGAGTTATAAACGTGCAACGTCAAGCATTTTGTCGTTGTTGTTATTCCTGCTGTTGCATCTGTAAAGGCTGGCGACGGGTTTTAAAGGTACAAAAAAAGTAAAAACTGGCATAGGCTAAAATACAGTTGAATACATGAATGAAATTTTCTGAAGGTTGTGTATCTATTGCTGATTTTTGTTGTACTCGTCTGTTTGTTAGTTTGTTTTTAAAACACTTTGGCGATTGCGGCCAATATTGTCAAGGAATTGTTATTTAATTTTTTGATTTTATGCACTTGAAGGGTTTGAGGCTGCAAAATATTTGACATTGGTTTTCAGTTAAATACTGAAAAAACTAAAGTGACACAAGAGATAGTTAGAACATACATACGTACATACCTGTCAATAAATATTTATGGTAGACAATGGGATAAATGTACCTGTTGCAATTTTTGTAAAGAGGTGTCTTAATATTTTTTTAAGGACAACTAGAAAAATATTAAATGTTTATGATATTAAATAACTTTAATATAACCCTATAATTTTGAAACAAACCTCGTTTATCTACAGTAATTGATATGGTTAAACTAAAATTATGTCAATAATATTTATGAAGCTAGAAATTGTTTTTTTTTCTTGAACTGAAATTAATCTAAACTAGAGATGTGCACGTGAGTGTTTTCTGACTCACGACACGCACGCTCACGCAGAAAAATATTTTACCCACGCACTTTCACGCACAAATGATTTTGAAAATTTTCACGATCACGCACGCTCACGAATAAAAAATTTTTAATCACGCTCGAGTGGTTTACAACTTATCACGATCACGCACGCTCACGAAAAAGTATATGTATAATATAATTTTCATGTTTTTTGGGTTGAAAAATAGGTTCTTACATATCGTCACCTAAAATCCAAAAGGCCGTACCAACCAAAAATTTCAAAATAGACTTTTTGATTGATTATGATGTGATTAACCAAAATACATATTTTCCTAAAATTTTACTCACATATGTTTAAAAATACCGATTTTACTCATTATTCATTTTGGCATCTAACATACAATGTAAATAGAATAAATTTATGAAGTTTTTTGCTTCTGCTGTAAAATAGTAAAAAGTGTACATACGGCCTTTTGGATTTTAGGTGACGATATACATATATACATATCTATGTATATATGTATGGTCGTGTTTTTGTAAAATTTACAATATAAATTAAAATAAAGCAAAGTTAATTTAATATCGGTTTGTAATATTCGTATTCGCGGGTATCATTTTAAATATTCGAATTCGAATTGTCGTATATCAAAAATTGACATTCCGCACATGTATGTATGTATACATACATAATATAAATGTGAAGGTAAGACGTATGATCAATTAAATAAATGATAATCAAATAAATGAGAAAAGCATATTAAATGAGAAAACATACAAATTACTAAAATTTTTCTGTTACGTAACATTTTTAAAGACTCCCCCCACCCCCGCCATAACAAATCATAACAAAACTCGATCCCCACCCCTCCCCCCTACAGCGTTACGTAATATATGGACGGCCCCTAAAGCAAAAAAACATTTTCTGCGGTACAATTCGTCAGTAGTATTGTTGACAAAGGCACTGTTGAATCAGTAGTGCAGTTGGGCCTCGATTATCCGTGATGGTCGGGACCTGAAGCATTACGGATAAAAGATTTTCACGGTTAATCGAATAACAAATATATTTAAATCTAACCACCCGTCGTACTTCTCAAATTTCAAAATTAAACTAATCACTTGTAAATGCTTCTGACTCATCGTATGCAAACAACGGAATTCCCCGTTTTCATGTTTATTATATTGTATGTATGAATTTGGAGTTAATAAAAAAAATTATGCCATCACGGATAATAGAGGTAATCACGGTTGATCGAAGCAAACAATTTGAAAACATTGCAAACAAAAAACAATATACTGATCTTTGGCCATCACAGTTAATCGGGGTTACCGGTTAACCAGATCACGGATAATCGAGGCCCGACTGTGTTTCTCAATTGATACTTCCTACAGGGTATCTAAGAAACATACATACATACTTACAAAGGTGTATGTACCCATCAAACAAAATTCTCCGAATTCGTAAAGAATTCGTAACGATGGGTCGACAAAATCTTCCGATTTCGGCACCGAAATATTACCGAAATCGTAACATTTTTTGTATGAAATGGTTGACACGACTTCGTAACGATATGTCGGTACGAATTCGTTACGATAAGTCGGTACGAACGCTTAACGACTTGTAGGTGCGATTTCTTTTTGCTTTTATAGCAGAGTATCGCTTCACCGTTATGTTGCTGCTATTATCGAAATAATTTGCACATACTCACGTTTTTTTAATATTTTTTACAATCCTTTTTTTTATCAACATATACATACGAGTACATATTTATTTAAAAAAAATTTCACAGACTTTTACTAATGTATTCACAAATCAAAGTTTTACCCTCATGTTCATAAAAAAATAAAATGAATTTGAAATTCATTTTAGGAAAATTTTCTATTGAAAATTTGAAATAAAATACATTTCAAATTTGTTTAAAATTTTATGAATATGTTTAAAAAAAAAATTGTTCAGAAATGTTTTAACGAATTCGGTACGACAAGTCTGACTTCAGAAAAAGTCGAAACATTTTGTTTGGGGGTATTCATTGTGTTTGTAAGCTCATACTACCATACATATTACTATACATACATATATGCATTTATTATTATAAAATAATTTATTTCAAATGATTGAATACAGTTACTTATGTACCTATGCAGGAATGTTATCTCGTGAGAGCGTGAGGATTCGTGCGTGATTATTAAAAAAAAGCTCACTTACGATCACGCACGAGTAAATTTTTTTCAATCACGCTCACGCGTTATTAGTTATAATATTTGTTCACGAATCACGTGAATCACGCGTTACTCACGCGTGACACGATAAAATCACGACATTTGCACATCTCTAATCTAAACATCCAACAATAAAAACTTTTATTATTTATGTCTTCCGATGCTTAAAACTTGTTAAAAAGAAAAGAATAAAAATTCAAGTCGCGAAAGACTGGCAGACACGCTCAAATTTAATGACACTTAAATGCATCTGATACTCTGAAGTCAATAAATCGACAATCAAACAACAATCAATTGAAAATTTATTTTCCATCATAATTATCGACTGATTGTTAAATGAAGCAAATATTACAATTAAGTGTCTACACATAATGATGACGAACATGATGATTATAATGATGTTAAAGATGATGATGAAGTTTGCAATGAGTTATAATACTACAAGAATTTTGTGCATTAATGGAAAAGATGAAAGTCTTCGACCCCTTGCAATTTATATATAATATATATTTATTTATTTATTTATTTATTTAAAGTTATCCATTTCCTGTACAACAAGATAATTCTTATATTTAAAGTACAGGAAAGCATGGTTCAATCATTACATTTAACATAAAATGATATATGGATAAAACAGGGAAAAAGATACAATAAATAATAACAAGTATAAACTAATGATATAAAAGCAAAGAATGAAATTTAATAATAACATGAAATAATTAAAGAAAAACTAATAACATCCGAGCAAAATCAAGAAAAATTAAGAAATAAAAATTGTTTAAAACTAGTTGCGTTGCTATTGACTTGTTGGGCTTGTGGAAGAAGATTCCAAAGACGTGATGCATACAAAAAGAATTGCCATTCAGACACAAGGTATCGATGGCACGGAATAATGATCTTTTTCCCTCTTGGAGATCTAGCAAACCTGATTTTTTCATAAAGATATCGCGGAGTTTGAGTATAAATAATTTTATGTAAAAATAAGAGCACACATATCTTAGAATATTGTTGTATAACACATTTAGCTTTTGTTTACTAGCGGAATCGCAACTGGTTCGCAAAGAGTTCACAGCCATAAAGCACACCCGGGATCAAGTAGGATTTGGCAAGCAGTTCCCTTATGCGCAAGGGTGTGTAAGTTTGCATAGACCATAAGGACCTCAACTTGAGATATATTTTCCCCACAAGAGAATTGACATGGTTCGACCAGATGAGATTATTATTGAAAATTATACCGAGGTTTTTAGCGGCACTCTCGACTTCTATCCTTTCGCCATTAATTAAAATGTCAACAGAATTAACAGGATTAATTGATTTTTTGTTAATTAGTTTGCATTTAGATTTTAGCGGTTTAAGCAAAAGTCCATTCGCGGAAGCCTAGCGATAAATATTGCATAAATCATCGTTGAGTCTCATAGTATTTTGCGCGACAGATTGCACAGGGCTGCTTAAATATAATTGCACGTCATCTGCATACATGTGAACTTTGCAATAGAGGAGTTGATTTGGCAGGTCATTAGCATATAATGAGAAGAGGAGTGGTCCAAGAATTTAACCTTGAGGCACTCCCCTAGATAATTTTAGTGGACAAGATTGAGCATTGCTCGTATAAACATATGGCCAACTGCCAGTAAGATACGACGACAAAAGACGTGTTGAAGTCGGACAAAAATTGAAAAAGTGCTTGAGCTTCATTATCAGTGTCCAGTGGTCTACCGTATCAAACGCTTTCGAGTGGTCCAGTAGCACTAAAAAATTGGTTTTACTATTATCAAGTTCACGTCGTATATTTTCTGAAACATCAAGCAAAGCAGAAACACAACTGTGATTTACCCGAAAACATTGCTTGTCAGACAGTAAGTTATTTTCTGAAATAAACAAGGACATCTGAATGTAAAGAATTTTTTCTAAAACTTTTGATAGATAGCATAGAATAGCAATTGGGCTGAATTCAGACTCAGTTTTTGGGTAGAGGTTATTTTTGCAATCTTCCAACTGGAGGGAAAAATGCCACACGTGATAATGGTGTTGAATAAGTGTTTAATGTAAGGTAAGAGAAGTGGCAGCAGAATATTTACGAATTTCGGATGCATGTTGTTACAAACCACTGCATTCGACTTAACTGTCCTGAAACATGAAAAAACATCTGATTGAGTAACACAGGAAAACTTGAAAGTATTAGAATCAGTTTCTGTATTCACATCATTATCTTCAGAGAAATTGCAAAAACTTTTATCTATAGTAGCAAAGGGGATGTTCGTGAAAGTTCTATTCAGTTCATCAGCATCTACATATATGACACTTGTTATTGTTCCCCGTATGGCAAACGCCAATTTCACGTATGTATTTCCATGTCTGCTTAGAGCCAGTTGCGGTACTAAAACGATTGCCATAGTATTCAGTTTTAGCATTTCTAATACTAAAATTGACATTCCTCCTGGCAGTTACAAACTCTGTTTTCAATTTCGGTGTTCTAAACCGTTTCCATCTGGAATAAGCTAAATCTCTCTTATAAAACAGATGTTTAATGGCAGAAGAAAACCAAGGTTTTGTTTTATCAAATATAACTCTTGTCCTTATTGGGACTGAAGCGTCATATAACTGTTGGATACTATTCTGCAGAAATAGTGCCTGCTCATCAACTGAGACCATATAGTAAATTTGACTCCATTCAATACCATAAAAATATTCTGAGAGAGCGTTAAAGTCAAGACTTTTGAAATCACGAAGACAAACTACGCGTTGTGTTGGTGGAATTAGTGGAATATGTTCACCATTTTTATATAAAATTTCACTAGGATTATTTTTGTGGAACCTTTTAAGCCCACGACTCCTCCTCGTATGGGCTCTTTTTGTCCATTTTGAAAAAGGGAGCGAAAATTTATGCTTAAACGGGGTCATAATGTGTTAAAATAATTCTACGAAAATATTTTCCATAAAATTCTACTATAAGTTTCTCAAAGCACAAAAGCTTCACGTTTAAATTTAACAAGACAAATTAGTAAAGGTCCGTTAATTAAGATAAATTCCTTTCAAATTCACACATCCATTTTGGGCAACTTTCATATAAAATCTTACAGGAAACATTTTAACCCTCTAGCTCTTCGCCGTTAGAATTTGTTTCCGAACCTTAATAGATTTTAATAACTTTATCTCTTTCTTTCCACTTAAATTTTACTTTTCTTAGTTTGTTGTATTAAATCGGATTTCTCTTGAATTTTGAATAGAGGGTTAAAATCCTCTAATTCTTCTCCCTTATAATTTTTTTTCCGAATCTTAATGATTTTTAACAGCTTTCTTTCCAGTTTGCTTTTCTTATTTTATCAGAAAGGCTTCATGTCTTATTAACAACATTTGTCAATTTTAACAGATTTTGATGATGTATTTCATATTCGGAGTTTGTTCGAAATTCTAAAAATATTTTTATCCATCTCTTTTATTATTGCTAATATTTGATTTGAAGTCATTTTTTATTAAGTTTCGTTGTGGCAATAATTTTTATCAAACCCTTTATTTTCATTAAGAATGTATGCTTTCTATTTTTGTTCTTTCGATCACTTTGAAAAAAGTCTAGGGATACTTGCTTCACTTTATTTGAAGCCTTTTAGTGTTTTCGGAGTTTTGACGAAATTCGTCACTTATTTTGTGATTTTTAATAGATTTTAATAATATTTTCCATATTCGGAGTTACTTCGAAATCCTAAAAATATTTTGTTCTAGCTTTGTTGTTATTGGTAATATTTGGTTTGAAGTAATTTTTCATTAAATTTAGTTGAGGCGCGACCATTTTTATCACCTCCAAACTCGCATTTTCAAATTAACTTACATATGTATTTTCGTTAAGCATATTTTTTCTTTATATTTAAGTTTTTTTTGATCACTTTGAAAAATGAAGTTCATTCAATATGAAGCCTTTTTCTATTTTCAGAGTAATGTCGAAATTCGTAACTTTTTTTTTTTGATTTTTAATAGGTTTTGAAGATTTTTTTGTCATATTCGGAGTTTGTCCGAAATTCTAAAAATGTTATTCTTATTGGTAATATTTGATTTGATGTAATTTTTCAATAAGTTGAGTTGAGGCAACAATTTTTATCATCCGAATTTTCAAATTAATTTAAATATATTTATAAATTTTTATTACTGGAAAAAAAAGTTTAGAAACACTGAACTCGTTTTTAAGGCTTTTTACGTTTTCGGAGTTTTTGGCGAAATTCGCAACTGATTTTCTGATTTTTAATTGATGTTGAAGGTTTTTTTTCATATTCGGAGTTAGTCGGAAATCTTAAAAATATTTTTTCCCGTTTTGCTGTTATTGGCAATATATGATTTTAATGAATTTTGAATTAAGTTTATTACATCCCACATTACACACATTTTCAAATTAACTTAAATACATTTCTTTCTTAAGGATATTCACATGCTTTCTCTTTTAGTTATTTCTTTTACTTAAAAGAAAAATGCTAGTGATACTCAGGGCTAATTTTATCAACTTATTTAAATATCAGTTCATATTAAAAAGTAATTTTTCCATACAAAAACTAATGAAAATCGATATTTAAATACGAATTGATATTTAAATAGAGTTGGTGAAATTTGCCCTTACTTCACTCTATTTGCAGCCTCATTTTATTTTCGGAGTTTGGTGAAATATTAATTTTTTTGATTTGTAATAGATTTTGGTTTGACGTATTTCCTTTTTTTTTCACTTTAAAAAAAGAACTTCATTCTATTTAATGCCTAAATTCGCAACTTTATTTGTGATGTTTAATAGATTTTCCAGATTTTTTTATCATATTCGGAGTTTGTCCGAAATTAAAAAAATATTTTATTCCAACTTGTTTGATTTTGTATTTTATCCGAAATGTTACTGATACGCATTGCGCTTATTTCTGAGATAGTGACTTCCAAACCTAAGCGATTTGCAAAATCTACTGGGTCATTAAATCTACTAGATCATTACTATTATAAAAGTGTTGTGTGAAATGAAACATGTGTATATGGTCTGTAAAGTCTAGATATTCTAGGTGTTTAGGGAGATTCCATTCCATACCTTTTTTTTTTTTAATTTTTAATTTTAATCAAAATTAGTATGACGACAAATAGCAATGGCGAGTCACATCTGCAAATCTTTCTTCGTGCCCAACATGAAGTGTTGCATTAGCTTACATTGCCTTTATTATATTCTTTATTGTGATACGAATTGCCTTTACGCTTTGGAAAAAGCTTTCTTGAAGTCGACCAAAATTGGAGAGAAGTGTAAGCCATTTAGCTGATTGTTCTATTGTGGTGCCTAAGGTCTGGTCCACGCAGTTCTGACGGAAGTCTGCCTGCTCATCCCGTAGTGTTTGCTCAACCCCTCCTCTATCCTAGATTTTTTTTTATTATTTTTATAATGCTGTATATTGTCATGAGTAGAGTCATTCTCCTTCAGACACTCAACCTATTTTTTAGGAGGTTTTCTAATGGAACTCCTCATTTATTCCAGCGTTATAAAATGTAGGGTCGTAGTATTTCCGCAGATACACTTTAGGAAATTTAATTGATTTTTTTTTTTGATTTAGTTACTGCCAAACGGCTTAACCGCTTTGAATAATTTTTTGGAATCAAACTTCGGAAGTCCCCTTAAATGTTCTTAAATTATTTAACACTTAATCTCACGAAAAAAATGTTTATCACTCACGCTCACGTCTTCTCTCATTAATTTTATTAATGAGACATTAATTTTAATTTAATTTTTAGTTTCAATTTTTTTTAATATTCTAAAGTGAATTTTGTTTATGGAAACTTTTACTACAGCCAATAGTTAGTTGAAATCACACACAAAACGCTTGATACAGTGACAAAAAATCAAAGTTGTCGAAAAAATTAAAAAAAAAAATTGTTTACCAAGGCCTGGTATGAAATATTTTTGTATTTTTTTTTTACATAAAACTGAACCGATTTGGGGAGTGAGAGTAGAAGAAATAAATAAATAACAAAAATTAAAAATTTTAAAAACCCCCGACTTTTTTCAGAAAAGATGTTAATCTTCTAAACGGCTAGACCGATTTTCTTCAAACATAGCTAAGAACCCTCTCGATCAAGTCATCTTTCAAACAGAAAAAACTAAATTAAAATCGGTATAGCCGTTTGGCCTGTACGTGGACACGGACAGACACACAGATACCCAGATACACAGATACACAGATACACCGATACACAGACACACAGACACACACTACAAACTTATAACACCCCTTTTTAGGGTTCCGGTACACCAAAGGTGAAAAGAAACCCTATTGTTTTCGCTACGCTGTCCGTCTGTCCGTCACACGGTATTTTCTCAGGAACCGTAAGAGCTACGGACCTGAAATTTGGACACAGTATGTAGAACCTTGGCCGCTACAACAACAAATACATGAGAATTAAATATTAAAAGGTGTTCCAAAACGAGCAACGAAAAATGTTAAAATCCCATGTAATATACATACAATTGTATGAACATATGTATATTAAAACTTGAAATTTGTAAAATTAGTGTATTTTTATACAGACTACAACAATTAACACTAAAATTTAAAAAAAAAAATAAAATTAAAGGGTGGTCAATCAGTTAATGCAATTTTGACTATGTAATTTTGGCAATTTGCTATATCTTGGAAACCGTAAGAGGCAAACACTTGAAATTTTCAAAAACGGTATAACTAAAAAAAACCGAAAATTATAAAATCGCCAAATAAAAAAAAAAAAAAATCGCCAAAAATTAAAAAAAAATCGCCAAAACGAAAAAAATCGCCAAAATTAAAAAAAAATTTCTAACACTAAAATAAATCGCCAAATTCGAAAAAATCGCCAAAATGAAAAAAAACGCCAAAATGAAAAAATATGCCAAAAATCGAAAAAAATCGCCAAAACGCGAAAATGTCGCCAAAACTAAAAAATTTTAAATAAAAAAATCCCAAGAATGAAAAAAATCGCCAAAACAAGAAAATAAAGTGTCAAAACTAAAAAAAGGGCCAAAACTTAAAAAAATCGCCAAAACTGAAAAAACGCAAAAACCGCCAAAACAAAAAAACCGAAAAGATCACAAAAACGAAAAAAAAATGCCAAAACTATATATTATATAGGTGAAGCTTCGTGCGCGAGTCAGAGTCGCACTTTACTGAATTTATTTTAGTCTGGGGTTAAAAAGTCTCCATACAATTAACGGCCACTCTAATTTTTGACAACTTGCTGTATCTTGGAAACCGTAAGAGGCAAACACTTGAAATTTTCAAAAACGGTAAATATAAAAAAATAAAAACCGAAAATTATAAAATCGCCAAACCAAAAAAAAAAAAAAAAAAAAAAATACTGTCAGAAATCTAAAAAGAAATCGCCAAAACGCAAAAAGGAAACAAATTAAAAAAAATTCTAACACCAAAATAAATCGCCAAAATCGTAAAAATCGCCAAAATAAAAAAATCACCAAAAATAAAAAAACGCCAAAAATCGAAAAAATCGAAAAAAAATTGAAAAAAATCGTCAAAACGCGAAAAAGCGCCAAAACTAAAAAAATCGCCAAAATGAAATAAATCGCTTGAAAAAAATCGCAAAAACGAGCTAAACGCCAAAAACCGAAAAAAATTGCCAAAACGAAAAAAAGCGGCAGAACCAAAAAAAAAAAAAACGCCAAAACTTAAAATAAGTCGCCAAAAACCGAAAAATCGCAAATAATGCTCAAAACCGATAAAAACCTCAAAAACTAAAAAAAAATTCCAAAGTTCGTATTGTATTACATGTGTATCTAGTGTCCGTACGGAAACCTTCGTGCTCGTGTCAAAGTCGCACTTCACTGAATTTTTTAGTTTAATTTAGATTTTCGAAAAAAATGTCAAATATTGAAATTGCTTTTTTACTTTGGCTACAATTTTTTGCTTAAAAATTCAAAATGATTCCTAAAATTCGATTTTCCTTATAGCAAGCACCTCTTAAAATTTTAACTCTTACAGACGTAGCTGTCCACTAAGTCGACTTTGATGCATTATTTATAATTTTTTAACGCGTTAGACTGGAAGCAATTATTAAAAAAGAATTCCTTATTTCTTGCATCCAAAGATTATTATATCAATCTCATACTTGTGATGGGTTTGAGTTTTATAGATTTTAAATAGTTTTCAACCATTTATAATTGTTGTTGTGCAGTTGTTCTTTATAAACTCCATTTGATGTTACAGTTTTTGCTGTTTATAACTTGAGGCAGACCTCTCTCTCTCTCTCTCTCTCTTTCTCTTGGTTATAAAAATATTTTATTACATTTTTTCCATCAACTTTTCAATTTTTAAATGTTTTTTGGTCATTATTTTGGAATTGATTTTTTTTTCGTGTATATATTTTCTTAGCATCATCTAGATTTTATTATTTTCATTTTGAAGTTGTTGTCGCCTAGATTGTCGCCCGTGTCCGTTTAATGCAGTAACTCTATGGGTTTTATATTGTTTTTAGTGCAGCTTCTTGCTTGGCCAGGCAGGGACGTCCATGATTTGGGGGTTTGAGCGAGTGTGTGTCTTATAAAGTAAATGGTCAATAAATTCTTTTGATTTATATTATCGAAAGCGATTAAATTGTAACTTATTCGTAGTCTTGAATATATGTATGTATCTTCAAACACGCGTGTTCGTTTCATTCTCGTTGTATGCTCTCATCCCATTGGTTTGATTTAGGTTTATTGATTGAATTTAAAGATATTATTTTATATTGTTGAAGAAAAAAAAAACAATTTTTTTGGTTTTTTAAAAACGATGTCTTTATAGTGATTTGAGGAATGAAAATGTAGATGATGATGACTATTCCTATAGTTAATGCTTTTATCTAAAAGTAATGAAGTAAAGAACAAATCAAGTTTTGTCTAGGCATTTCGAGAGTTGAGTGATATAATAAAATTTTTTTTTTTATTAATTCAAATTTTAACACTTTTAAGTTGGAGCTGCCGGCCGCTTGATTTTAATCATTAATTGGAAGGCTTGTAATTTGCTTTGCATAAAACTTAATTTTTACATAACTAGCTACAAGTTCTGGGAATTCTTTGCAATTAAAAACAAAAGAGAGTTTGAGGAATGTTGTATGATAATTTAATTATCAAAATAACCAGTTTTTTTATTATTAAATTTTATTACATTTCATGCTTATTCCCAGTTTAAATGATGGCAGGTTTTTTTGCAGAATCCTCGCTTGGTGAGGCGAGAGGAAATATAACATTCCTCAAAATCCATAAATTTTTACTTTAAAATTAAATAAAATTAACTTTTTTTTTAAGTAAAGAGTACAATAGGGAAGGGTGGAGTTGTGTAGAGTAGATTAGATAAAAGTAGATTATAATATAATATAATAGAACAGAATATATTAGAATAAAAACACGTAAGAGTGATATATTCGGCTGTGCCGAATCTTATATTTTACCCTTCACCAAAATGCGTATATGTAGTATACAGATACATACATACATATTTGTTTTGTGAAAAAATTTTAATTTTTTGGGTCAAGACCTCTCGGTCTTTTTGATTAAATATTTTATTTTCGATATTAGCAATAAGTTGAATATACAGTCGACTCCGCTTTACTGGAAATAACCAAAACCCAATTTTTTCAGTTATCCGATTTTTTCTCTAAAACGTAGTTCGGATTACTGAAATTTGTTACAGTTTGTCTAGCCACTTGCATTGACAATATAATAGAAAAATACAATAAAGTGCGTAAGAAGGAAAACTACAAACAAATACATTTTGCCATTTAATTTTTTAACGGACAAAACATGCACAATTTTTTCAGCCTTAAGTTATGCAATCGATTTCTAATAAGTGAATTTGTCATTGTTAATTTTTTCACTAAAGCGAAGTAAGTTTCATACAAAACGTAGTTGTGGGCTTGCTTTTGGTTATCAGTAATACGATATTTTCCGTAAAGCGATGTTTAGATAAAGTGAAGTGAATAAGACTAGCTGCGCTTCAAATCAGTGCGGGGATTTGTATCGCTTTAAGTAATCTGATTTTTTTCAGTAAAGCGTGTTGCGCTAAAATGGATTGGACTGTATTATTCTACGCTCTGTATTTAGGAAATATTTTACATTCACCCTTATTCCAGTTGTCATAAAACGACGTCACGTCATACAATACCAAAAAATTGGTGCTTGTTCACTGACACTCGAGATGTTTCAAAACCCTTTAAAATAGTCTTAGTATTGTACCTCCATACCAATAGTGACGACATTGAAATAGGTGCTAAGGAGTTCCTTCATACATTTTGACAATAAAAATCGCCCCATAATGTAGTTTTAGCCCACTATTAAGTCCCAGCGTGATTTATCTAACTTCTTGACCGTTTTTTCTTACACATAAGATCGATAGTTTCTAACCAACCTTCACTATAACTAGCGGAAGTGGTGGTAAACAGAAAATATCTACTCATTGAAGCTGTTGTCGAACACAAATACATACATACCCAGAGAAGAGTATCACAAAGACCAGCCAAAGGACGCAAAACCGCTTACTTACAAGCTCAGACGTGAGGAGATTGCCAACGACGGGTTAATCAATAAACCCATTGCCAGCGAAGCCGGTATTATATTTGCTCATTGGCAAAGCAAAATATTTTATTCATGAAAATAAAAATAATTTGTTGCATTTTGTCTCAGTCGACAATAAAAATACAAGTGCCTGCTTTTGGCATTTGGGTTCGTACAAATGACTGAAACATTTTTTTTTGGGGCTCATATTTGTATTGAAATGCTTACGTTATCGTTCGCCTTCAGTTTTTTTTCGACTTGTAGTGCTAAAGGCTTTTAGTGGAACGCAAAACAGCTGTTTGTCGTTTAAAAGACTTGCGAACGAAAACGAGTGACATCCTGGTTACTTTAATATGCAGAAAAAAGTTAAAAGTTTCCAGCTCTGGAGCTGTGGTTTTTATTTTTATAATTTTCTACACCAAATTTTTCTGTTTCAAAAAGTAAAATATTTACAATTGATAAAGAAAGATAAAAAATAAAATTAATTAGGCCTAGTTACTTTTATGTATCACAAAAAGTGTAAGTTTGCCAACCCTGGAATTATGCTTTTTGATTTTTATGATTTTTGGCACCAATCTGTTTCTTTTAGGATTGTAAGATATGTGTTTAATTTATAGCAAAAAAGGAAACTTTTTTTAGTAAGATGCTTTTGTATAAAAAAAGTTAAAGTTTTCCAACCCTGGAAACGTCTTTTTATTTTTATTTTTTTAATTTGAAATAACAATGTTATTCTAACTGTAGTATAAAATAAGTTAATTTAATAAAATAAATAAAAATTAGTTTACGGTAGTTAATTTTTTAAAACGCAAAAATTTTAAGTTTCCCAACCCTGTAATCAACCTTTTGGATTTTTCTGATTTCTTACACCAATCGCTTGCTTTTAAGAATGCAAGATATGTTTAATTTATAGAAGAAAAGAAAAAAGTAGTTTTAGTAAGTTATTTTTATATAATAAAAAAAAGTTAAAGTTTTCCAACACCGGAAACGTTAACACGCCCATACAATTTCAACCTCATTTTCGTGTATTATGGGTCAGCATATTTAGATATACTATTTCTGTATGTATTATTATCCGTTTGCAACGAAACTGGACACAAATAATAAGCACTGGCCGAAAAAAATCTTGAGTTTGGAAAAGTGGGCAGGGTTACGCCCATAAATATTAAAAATTAAAAGTTGGGCTAAGGAGCTGAAATTTGATACACGAGTAGGTATAGGTGAGAAAACAACAAGAAAAACCTGAAAATAGCTCCAGCTAATACTGGTAATGATAGAAGTAATAATAAAGCTGTAATAAGCAGCGTTGTGAACTTGGTGCGTTTCGCACCATATTGGGTGCTTTTTGAAAATTTCTGTGCGAAAAATTCCTTAGTTGGTGCGTGGTGCGCTTTTTTAAAGATTTCGGTGCGTTTTTTAATTTTTGGTGGCACCGACGCAAATTTAACACAACAATGGGTTAAAACCGCAAAATTCTTGTGGTGAAACTTGCTAACTTCCTGATAGTGTTAACTACCATATTAATAGTAATTATTTTTATATAGGGTTGCCAGAAAAAAAATCAGTACAATTGAAAAAAAATCAGTACATTAATTTTTTCAATATAAAAGGCTTTAACTAGGGATGTAACTAATACCAGTTTAGCGCATGCGAGTGCGAATACTACATTTTAATTTTTGCGAAAGTGAATGCAAATATTAAAATACGTTAAAAATTCACATGAAAATAAATTTATATGAATATAAATGTATATGTATTAATTTATTAAAAACATGAATTCATAAAACAGAAAGATACATACATATGTTTGTATATAAAATTAATGAGTGACACTTGTTTCGCGTGGAATTTACTAAATTTACTACAGCAATGACTAGTTAATATTGTTAGCGATTCAAATTTGTTTGTACGAAGTAATGAATGGTGCTCAAAACATTTTTTAAAAGTTTTGACAGACTAGTCTTAAGTAGAAAATACTGCTGCCGAAAATACAATGCATTTTCTTTTTCAAAAAATGAATGAAATGAAATAAAAAATGAAAGGTATGTTTCCAAACACCGCTGGACTTTAGTTTAATTTTGATGCTTATGAGAACTTTTTTAATGAAAAACTTTCTGATAAAGCTTTGAAGATTGCCTTACTTATAAGTCAGCTACGTCCAAGCCATGTGCACAATGTTCAAACTTTTATAAGGAGTTTTTTGTGTTTTCACATAGACGAGATGACAACTTTCTTAAATAAAATTACTTGCCGGGTTAAAAATTGTTTGCAGTTCTTTCAAAAATGCCAACTATGCACAGATATTGAGGAGTTGCAAAGCATGTGCAACAGTTGATCACGCATACGCAGAAAAAATTCGCAGAACTTCTGCATAAATTTGCTGAATCTACGAACGTACCCTATATGTATCTTTTTCATGCTGGCTTAAAATAATTTTCGTGTTTTTGACGTTTGTTAATGGCAAATTTTTTTCGTAAAAGAAGTACAAAATTTTTTTATCTTAAATATTCGCATACATTTTAGCAAATGCAAGTAGTAAAATTAAGCGAAAAATTTGCAAATGCGAGCATTCGTTACATTCCTAGCTTTAACCATTCTTAAAACAAAACATGAATTCAATGTATACTTTGTACCAAGGCATATGTAATTAATAAAAATAATATTATCAAAAAAATTTTCAAAAAAGAAACTTCAAATTCATTGTTTGCATGTATCAGAAATCACTTATAGCAAATCTTTCTTGCAAATTTAAATTAAAAAATCTCAATAAAATAATAAACGAATCCTAGACGAAATAGTACCGACTTTGAGAAGAAACGAGTAAATAATTAAAAAAGTTAAAGAAAAGGAAATAAAAAAGAAAAGAAATTAAAAGTAAAAATAGTATAAGAAAAAGTTTATATAGGTTTAGTGTTTTTAAATTAAAAATAAAATGTTTATGAATTATAACGTGTGAAAAAAGAAAATATAATGTTTTGGCTGTAATTTTAAAGGTTTAATGGCATGAAGGTAATGTAAAGTTGGAGAAGTAAGTCGAATTAGTTTTGGGGTCACTGAAAATAAACTCTAGTGGACAAACCGGTGACATGGTTGGGAGGGCAAAGTAGGGCATAAGATCTGCCTGAAAAGGGAAGGAAATGGGGAAAGTATTTTGATTTGTACGTCGTTAGATTATAGTAGAAAAGTTTGTTTGTTTGTAATCGTAACTTCTTTATGTCCAGCGTAACCAGTGAGAGGGTTGGGACCTTCTGGGATGTGACTCTCCGAAAAAAATAAATGAGCAAGTCGGAAATCTCGCTGGTCATTAACTTAAACTAAAATTTATATGATCTCTGAGTTTTGGCAGAATTTGCTTAAGCATTATATAGATTCCACTTTGAAAATAAATTCGCCTTAAAGCGAACGTAAAGTAAAGATCAGTGGTGATTCAAAGAAAATAAATAAACACTATGACAGGCTTTCTTATACATTGATCATAATTAATATATAAAAACAGTACAAAAACAGTACATACATGAAAAAATCAGTACATTTGCATACTGATTTGCTGGTTATGCATAAATCAGTACTTTAAACAAAAATCAGTACATGTACTGGCAAAATCAGTACGACTGGCAACCCTATGTTTATAACACATCACAATTTGAAAGGAAATCTGTCTAATGTCCCGATGATAACAATAATGATGAAAATATTAGCATTATTAAGGTGATCTCTTTTTAAAAAGTTTTAAACATAATTTATAAAATTAATGCACAAAAATGTATCATCTTGCAAACATATATATGTGCCCTTGATAATGAAAGTTTATAAGTCATACATTTCTTTGGTCGAGATATTTAGTAAATTACATTTGAACAAATCCAAAAATATTTTTTATTATGCAACAGTTTAATTTAGAGTTGTACTAGTCTCGATTAATATAAATTTATTTTACTATATCGAATCAAAAATGCGTATGACTTGGATCACTTTCATAATTAAGAACACATGTGTACCATTTATGTACGAATTTGTTTAGTTTTTTTTTGGTTTTTTTAATTTTGTACACATATTGTAATTAAAAGGCTGTTTGTTTTTATTGTTGTATTTTTAATATGGGTAAATGTATTAAACTTCTGATACATTTTTTTTAATATTTGAACAAAAAGTTTAGTACTTTATTAATTTTGAATTCTTGCTATTAATCGTTAATCTCTTTAAAAAGTTTTTTACAGAATTTATTTATAATAAAAATTAATATAAACAAATTTGTTAAGTTCTTATAGTTTTTATTTTTTTAAGCCTGAACTGTAAAAGCCTGTTTAAGTGTTAAATTTTTAACACAAAAAAATAATATTGCACTTTTTTTGTAAAATTAATTCAATAAACATTTTAAACTAAAAAAAGAAATTCTAAGCTGGTGCGTTTTTTTTTGCAAATGGCGCGTTTTTTCTCCATTTTGATTACAAATATTGCCAAGTTAGCAGATTATCTAAAAATTATATGACACCCTTACGATTAAAAATGTATGTAATGCATAGCATACATATGTCGGTGAAAGGTGTTGTGCCAAACAAGAATTTGGTCAAAATTTATATGTCACTGCTTTTGAAGGCCGACATTTTGGATAGGAACTTGGCCTTTTTTCACATTTATGTTTTTGTGAGGATATACTTTACACGGAATAACAAACCTATTAACGTATACCCTTTTACCATTTTTTGTTAAATGGTTTATTGAGTAAAAGATATTAGAGTAGTGTAGAACAGTGTAGAGAAGAGTAGAAGAAGATAGAAGGTCGGTTCACAGAGAAAAAACTGCCTCATAGAATCAATAAGATTTTCTCTATGAAACGTTTTTAGGCTAAGGGGTATCCCAGCAGAAAGAAGCGAAGATTTTTTCATAAAGATTCCTTATTGTTTTTATGTGGTAAATCTTATTAATTTTATCAAGAAGAAAACCACATAAAATCAAGAAGAAATCTTATTATTCACAACTTTTTTTTACTCAATTTCCGTTATTTTTGGCACCAAAAAACATTCCGTAGAGAAAAACTTCTTGATTCTATTAGGTTTTCTTATAAATTATAAACTATAGGGATTTCTTATTGATTTTACTAGGTTGCCTTATTGATTATTTTTAAAAAGGTTTTCTTCTTGATTTTATTAGGCTATCTTATTGATTTTTTCAATAAGGTTTGCTTCTTGAATTTATTAGGTTCCTATATGATTATGTGTAAAGCATCTTATTGATTTTTTTAATAAGGAAATCTTCTTGATTTTATTAGGTTTCTTGTTATTTCATTTATGTATGTATGCATGTATATAAATAAACACAGAGACAATTTTTTAATGATATTTTTCGTTTTTATTCCGTAATATCTCTGCTGCAGAGACTTCAATATTCATACCCAGTTAGCCAAATCGTCGCAGACGACATTGGGTAGTATGAATAAAAAAAAACGTATTTGCTTTTTACTTAAAAATTTGTTTAAAAATACAAAAAACATACACATATTTGGGGTTTTCAAACAAATTTTTAAGTAGAAGGCAAATACTTTTTTTTATTCATATTACCCATTGTCTTCTACGATTAATGTACGACATGTTACAATTTAAACTTTTTTGAGGACAATCTGAACGACAATGTCCCCCGTTTTGTCTTCAATAAAGCCGTGTTGACAACAATCTGAGCGACATCGTCGCTCATAGCGTCTTGTGTAACCTCGCCTCCATTTGTATGAAAAATTCGTCGATTATTTGTATGGCGCTGTCTTCAATATGTCTTGTATGACTTACCATTGTCTTGTACCCGTCGTCGAAGATGTTTTAAAGACGTGGCTAACTGAGTATTTATGTATTTTTATATGTGTTGCCGCTCATAACTTTACTTCTTTACTTTACATACATACATATGTACATATGCAGCGTGACCGTTTGACCGACTAAAGTGGCAATTTGCCACTTTTTCGACTGCCTTGCCACTTTTTGTCCCCCTTTTTTTTAAAGCTAAATCTGCTACTTTTTGTGATATTTTGCCCCTTTTTGCCCCTTTTTTCAATTGTACTTTTTTATTTATATGAAATTTTTGCACAAGATAAATTACGGCATGCATTATTATTCTGCATGATTAACTGAAAATACTAATTTTTTACTTACTTATAAGATTTGCAAATCGCGTTTTGAATTCGCTTGAAAGCAAACAACTTTCTAATTCGTATATGTTTTGTAGTTCCAAGTACACAGGTACACAATCGAGTCAAGTGGTCGAAATGAGACCACGGGGCGATCCTAGTTTATAATTACATATGTACATACATATCGTCGCTTTTTACTAACCGACTTAACTGAACTTTTTTTTGAAAAATGAGTTAAGTCCACTACTAGACTTTATGAGTCATAATAGACCTTGTCTACAATTTGTATGACTGTAAACATTACTGTTGAGCCTATAACAGTAAAAATATTTCAGATGTTTCCATACGAATACATGTATAAAACAATCATAAAAGCTGCTCTCCTGTAAAATTTTTAAAATGTTAGATAGGTCAGTTAGATAAAACAGCGACGATATGTTATATTTTTTGTATTTTTAATAAACTAAACAAAACCATCTCATTTAAATTAATAAAATTACATGTATTTTTAGTAGTTATATAAACACTATATGTATATGTAATACATATAGATATAAATCTTTAAGGTATCATAATGTACATATCGCTCATTTACTTCAATAGTGGCATAACTCAAAAAATAGTTTTTTTGAGTTAATAATGCAGAAAGATTCGGCATTTCGTATTTCATATTTCATACAAATAGCTTGTGCCATTACCTCCTGAGAGAAGATTATTTTTTCATTTCTCCATTGTTGTATGCAAATTGAAAACTTAAAGCGCGTTTTCTGCAAAACTGGTTTTTTTGAGTTGTGCCACTATTGAAGTAAATGACCGATATGTATGTATGTGTTGTTTATGCATGTAGATATGTAGGTATTAAATTGTTTTGAAATAAATTCAACATAATATATATAATATAGATATTACATGGAATGTAAACTTTTATTTTTAAATAAATTGAACATAATACATTAAAAACAAAAGTTTATTGCAGTTATTTGATTTTTTTAAATGTTGCCCCTTTTTTTTTAAAATCCCCTTTTTGGTGCTACTTTTTTTTTAAATCCCCTTTTTGTGCCACTTTTCGAAAAATGTCATCGGTCACCCTGTACATATGTATTAAAATTAATCTTTTAGTTGAAAGTGAACCAGTGCGAAGCGAACAAGTCGAAAGAACAATTGAATATTTTTCCACTAACATAAAATATAAACTAAATTAAAATAAAACTAATTATAAATAGTGCGTACCTATGTATATCTATATTATTATATTTATGTATGTACATATATAATCGTAGTATGTTTTTTGGTAAGGAATAATCTCCGGAAATACAAGAGCCTTGGAGTGGAGATTTTCAATACAGATTGGGTGACCAGTGTGTTGATTAATTTTTAATTAATTTTAATTATATGCAATTTTTAAATATATGAAAATTATAATACATATATTTAGGGCCGTTATTACTACTTGTCTGATTTTGTCTGCCCGATAAATAGCTTTGTATTTGCTACAATTTTAATTTTTTTATTGATGTCATTATTAATAATAATAATACTTAATGGACAAAAAAACATTAAATGAAGGTTTTATAATGCAAAGCCATTTATATATCTGATAAAATCATGCCTTTAACTAACGACAAGTTGTAATAATGGCCCTAAGTACTTATAAATGGGTAATGTGAATACAAAAAAGGCATTTGCTTTTTACTTTAAAATTTGTTGTAAAGTCTTAAATGTACATATATGTACTTTTTGTTTGTTTCAAACAAATTTCTAAGTAAAAAGCAAATGCTTTTTTTATTCACACTACCCAATATTTATAAGCAAATATGTAATTAAAAAATTCAAAAAGATACTGCTAACAAAACTTACTTATTATTACTATATTGTGTGTATTCCTAAGTAAATACATATGTAAATGAAAATAAATAAAATTTTCAAATAAAATCAATAAGTATTGTGTTTTATTTTTGAAAAAATCAATAAGATAGCCTAATAAAATCAAGAAGAAAACCTTATTGAAAAAATCAATAAGATAACCTTATAAAAACTACAAGATTTCTTCTTGATTTTTTTAAAAAGGTTTTCTCTATGAAATTAATAAGATTTCCTTATTAAAAAAAAAACCATAGAGATTTCTTATTAATTTTGTTCTATTTTATGAGGTATTTATTAGGCACTGTTTTCTCTGTGTTTGGTCGGATTATATACTCATTTTTATTAATCATAATTTGCGCATTTCGAAGTTTGTATTAAAATAAATTTTAACGTGTATAACAGGCTGGGTAAAAGAAAGTAATAACAGTCCTTTTGTTGTACTTTTTTGGAAAATATTTTATACATCTGAGCGATTTATTCATGTCACAAAGAGAGACAGAGATAGGGAGAGAGAAAACGTTTATTTTTATGCTTCTAAATAGAAATTGAAAAATATGGTGGCAAAAGCTTAAAAAAAGTCAGCGAAAAAGGACACGCAATTGTAATATCAAAAGGTCCTTTTTTTTTCATTAGGAAAAGGTCCCTTATTTTTTATTTTTTTTCGTTTAACTTAAAAGTTGTTTGTTTTATTTCTCAACAAGTCTACCGCCATTTTTGTCGTTTGTTTTTGGTAAAATTTTACTTGTTTAATTTAACAATAAACACACCCCCCCCCCCCCTCCCCGTCCAAGTAGAAAAAAAAATTAAATTTATTAAATATCCCATTAAACTTATTTGTTGTTGCTATTTTATTTTATGTAATTTTTTGCGATTTTCCATTAAGAATATTCTTCTTTGTAGCTGCTATTATTGTTGTTGTTGTTTGATGACTTGGCCGTGTTTATAATTTCGTTCAGCTTCGTCTATCATCGTGACATTTACTGCCTGCCGTCTTTTCTTTTATTTATTTATTTCTGCTCTTTTTGTGTTGGTTGTTGAAAAGCAAAGCAAAAATATTTATGCTTCTTCTAAGCTCTACATCCTCATGTTCGTTCTGGTGACTGACAGCCAGTCGCCGCGCGGCCATGATGTTAAATGCCAAACTTTATTTTTGATGTTGACTTTTGCTAGTTGATGTTGTTGGAATGTAGAATTTGTTTTATTTCGTTGCTGGGAATAATGAAAAGGCAAGATATTGTTTGTTTGTTACTCTGTATGTTTGTATGATCCTTTGGAATTTTAAGTAAATATTGCTGTTTGATTATAAAAATTTCTTATTAAATTTCTTGCTATTTTCTTTAGCTTATCTTACTTTCCGTAATCGGGTTTTTCTCATGCCCTCTTAAGTTTTTCATATTCTTAGGCTGGTCTGGCAAGAAGCCAACCCACACATCAAGCTCCAGCCGAAGCAAAAAGCCCCCAGGTTTTTCCTTATATTTCAAAAATCCTAGCCCAAGAACAGTGAAATTATAAACTGAAAGTTGATAACATTAACCTCTTCTGATTAATTTGGTTTTAGTTTTTTCAACTGTGCGTATCTATTAAAATAAATAAAAAAAAGTGTAAATTTTAAATGATTGGACTCAGATATTCTAATATCGTTTTCATTAGTAAAATCTTGGCATTTGCTGCAATTATATTTAAGGTGGTGGGGTAAAGTATTCTTTTTTTTTCTTGCTGTAAATAAAATAATTTGACATTAATATTTCTAAATGATTTGTATAGAACTGAAAAGAAGAAGCTTCGCGTTTTCTCAATATAATATAAAAAAGGGATAATGACAGGCTAATGCTGGGAACACAACTGGAACGAACGACGAATTTTTCGGTGCGAACTTTCGTCATACAAAATAAAACACATTTGTTCATATGAAAATGAACACAACACCGCCGTAGAACGAAATTCGTCGTGCGTGACGAATTCTGAGTTAGATTTATTTCTATTTTATACGCCGACAAACGACGAAAAAACAATTTTCTCTCACTCTCTTAACATACACAATAAACAGTGTGCCCAGATTTTAAAATATGTCTTTATGTCTTTAATATATTTTTAGAGAATACGCAATTTGGATTAAAAAAGCTAAATACGTTTTTAAAAAAAGCTAAAAAAAGAAGCTAAGAGCTTAATAAAACCTTTAAAGCTAAGTCCAGAAGAAACAAGTTAAATTTAGCTCAAAATTAGCTAATATGGTCACACTGACAATAACCAACTTTATCAATTATAAGAGCTGAACAGGGTGACCGATGACATTTTTAAAAAAGTGGCACCAAATAGGGGATTTATCAAAAAAAAAAAAAGGGCAAAATTAAAAAAAAAACGAGAAAACTACACTAAACTTTTTATTTTTAATGTATTTCCATATAACTCACCCTAAAAAAGGGGCACAAAAAGTGGCAAGGCAGTCGAAAAAGGGGAAAGGCAGTTGAAAAAGTGGCAATTTGCCACTTTAGTCGGTCAAATGATCACGCTGGAGCTGAATTCGCTGAGTAAATTCGTCGTTATTCTGCTTCACACGACGAATTTACGCAACGAATTCTTATCGACGAATTTGTCGACGTGGACGAAATTCGTCGTTCGTCCCAATTGTGTTCCTAGCATAACGCAGAGGCAGAGAGCAGGCGAAAAAAAGAAACGCTTACAGACAAACCCTAGGCAGACAAATAAAAAGATCTGCATAAATATTTCATTAATGCTATAAACACAATCAAAAGCTACCGACCATCGACTACCGACTACAAAAGTAGCTGGCAACAAAAATAGCCAAGTCGCCAGCTACTTAATTCTTTTAACGACTACCGACCACTAACTACAAAAAATAAACATCTGTTTTGACATATGTATTAAAGTTAACCAAAACAAAACAAACTTGATTTTTTTAAGTGAATTTGTGTGAAAAAATAATTTCAAATGTCTCAAGATAATTTAATTAACTTTATAAGTACTATTGCTACTATTGCTTGATTATTATTTTTCAATGGTGCCACTATAATAGTTTTTCGCGTTTTTAATAGCGATATTTAATGTATTGCGTTTTTAAAACCACCATTTCATGCATTTATTGTATTGGCAGCACTAATCTGTTTTTTGTAGCCAAGAAAAATAGAAATTAGCCTAAGTTGGCTACGGGCTACAAAAGTAGCCGTGTAGTCGGTAGTCGTGTAGCGGCTAAAAGAATTATTCTCAAAAGCACGCATGTATTCTATTTTTGACATCTTGTAGTCGATGGTCGGTGGACTTGATTGTGTTTATAGCATAAGATGGTATTTATAAATCTAGGACTGTTTTAACAAGACTATTTGAGGCCACACACAGAATAAATAGTAAAATAAAAAAAATAAATAAATAGTTTGTGCTTACAATACTTTTAGGCTGGTGGCCTCATTTGTTACCACAAGTGTATGAAAATAAATAAAATATTTCGCAAACACAAAATATTTTTTTTTTTCGATACAATGACAATAATTGCCGCAACGCTGTCAGACGATTCTTTTAGCACCTTGTGGCAACTTCAATTACCAGCTGTTGTGTTGGGTGGCAAATTGTGTTTTTCTGATATAAATTAAAAAAAATGTATTTTACTTATCCTCGCTTAAAGATGATTAAAAAAAGAGGAAGTTTGCTTTGATTTGATTATCGTGTGATAAAATCAAAACTGAAATAAATTCAGTGAAGTGCGACTTTAACTTGCACCCAAAGAGTTCCGTGTGGACACTGCATATCGTGCCATAACCGGCAAAAAGGCTTAACCCTCATACGTTCCTCAAAATATGTTACAGTAGAGTCCCTCGGGTGAAAAATCACCCATGTGTAATATTTACTGATTTTGTAATGAAAATATTTGTTTTTTTTTTTTCATATAATTCAACTTTTTTTATTTACATACATATGTTTTTAATTTTCAGTCTTCAATAAAATAATAAATTAAAGAATAAAAACAACTTAAATCATCCATTAAATTCAACCGGATGTTAATATCACAAACAAAAATTTAGCTTGATATAGTAAAAATAAAAAATAACTAAAAAATAAAAATAACTAACTAATTTTTCTCGTTGCAATTGCTGCATACAAAATATGCAATTTTGTGTTGCCCGCAAATAAATTTTTGGCAGGTTGCACATGACGAATAAGCCTTCCTATCATTTTTCGGGCAAATCTCACACCGGGAACCCGAACTCAGTTTTCTCCTTTTTCCCATTTGATGACGTAGAAGGCTCATCGCTAGTTTGACGTATGATGTTCACCAACGTAATTGCAGAATCTGACCTTGGTAAATGAGGAGGCCGTTGAATTTCCGCTTTGACTAATTCCATTCCTACTTCATGAAGAGACAACCTCCTTTTGTGTAGTTTTCCTTTATTCCAATCGTTGTTCATTTCTTGCCACAAAACGTACGCATTTACTGCTGATATGTCAATCATATTGCAAAACAATGCTTGGGGCCATCGATTAGTTTTTCTTTTCACCGTATAAGTACTCACCAGTTGATCTAAGTTTTATTATAAAATGATATAATCTCGGGCAACTTATTTCTTTCATTCAATACAGATTTGTCATGATGAAGAGTACTAAGGGCGTTGACAATTTTGTACTTTTTTGGAACGTATTGCACCAGTGAAATCTTGTCGTTGAAAAAGAACATGCTAGAGAAAACTGCACGCTTACGAAGTTCTTGTTTCGTTGATTGCGGCAAAAACGTTTTATTGGACCGTACTGTGCCCGCAATAGTGTTTTTTTCTTTTTAGCAACTCAAGTGCAAGATCATATGATGTAAAAAAATTATCACACGTTATATTTCGCCCTTTAAGATCTCTGACTAGGTCTAGAACCACTCTTTGGCCTTGATTTTTTTCGGGTGCTGCATCAGGAGCTGACTTACCAGTGTATATTTGCAAATTCCATGCAAAATTTGTCACACTGTCACACACAACCCACAGTTTTATGCCATATTTTGCGGGTTTCGACGGCATATACTGCTTAAATGAACATCTGCCTCGGAATCCCAATAGTTGCTCATCAACTGTTACGTTTTCATGAGGGATATAAACACGTTGTTGGTTATCTACCCATTTATCCCATAGCTCTCTGATTGGAGCTAATTTATCACGAGCTCTGCGTTCACTTCTGCTGTTCTTATCATCAAATCGAATAACTCGACACAGTTTTTTGAATTGTTTCAATGACATCGTCGATCGGAATAAAGATCTTCCTGTTTCTTCACTCCACAAGCTTTCTAGTGACTCACCATGTGATTTATACACGCCAGCCAATACAAGTTGGCCAAAATACGCTTGTAATGAGACATCATCAATATCTTGCCAACCATTTCCATAAACGCGAAGCCCCTCCTCATTTGTATACTTTATGATAATTTGTCGTAAAGTTTCTGGAAAACCTATCAAAAATGCGTCTTTTATACTAGCAATGCGACTTGAAGCATAATAAGTTATTCCAACTCGATCGCGGATAATATTTTCTGCACATGCTCGTCCAACAGATCTTGACAACTCAGTAGACCACGTAAATTTTTTATCTTAAGATAAAATGCTTGTTTGAGTGCGTACATCTAACTCTTTTTCATCGCTTTCATGACTAGAAGAATGCGGAATTTCTTCAACTAACTCAACGGGAATATCTTCTTCGGAATCTGAAACAGAGCCCTCTCCCCTGCTTCACTTTCTTCCCAACTTTCCATTATCTGCTCAATTTTGTCATCAAACAAGCGCTAAGAAATTCACCATTTTTTAGTTTTTCAGTAACAATTTTATTCCTCAATAATCTTTTTATTTACCTTCCTATTTATGGACATTTTCGGTATTTTCTTTCAAAACGCAGAAAGTATAGTTTTTCAAAAATAAATTTGCCACAACCTAAACTTGTTTTCAAATTAATTTTTTAAAACGGGGAAAAACATAGCTTTACATTAAGGAAAACATGTGGTGTGACTGTGCTGCCAGAAATATTTAATTTCTGTCATAAAGGTTACCATTATAAAATAATTATTACACAATTTTCTTAATGGGTGAAATTTCAACCGAAGGACTTTAACGTAATTTTTCACATAATTTCGAAATGATTTATTATGTAAAAAAAATTTTTCGTTTTTTTAATGCAAAATACTAATTTAGAAAATTAGAAAAAGTTTCATTTGTATTAAAATTAAAATTGAATATATAATTGAATATATATATAATATAATTGAATTGAAAATTAAATTAAAATTGAGAATGGGTGAAATTTCACCCGAAGACCGTATGAGGGTTAAGCGACATAATTTTCGAAATTGATTGTTTGACCAGAATCGATAATTTCCGATTGTAAATAATAGATTTTCGTCAAAAAAACTAGGTGCAAAAAATGTGTCGGTTTACCTTATTTGTTTTTTGGCGGTTATGTAATACGATATATGTGGCAATAAGGAAAAAGTGCTTAAGTCATATTTTACTGTTTTGCAGGATAGCACTTTTAAGCTTTCAAGTCAATTTTCAGAAATTTATTTCTATCACAGTTAAATTGGGAAATTCTCTGTTAACATTTATGTTTTCAAGCAAACATCGTTCTACACACTATAATTAATACATTTGAGTTGAAATATACCGAAATATAACCTAAATTAAGCCTATTATTCTAAATGAGATTATGAGTCTAAAAAAGATAAGTTACAAGTCATAGTGCTATAACCTCCTTAAAAGTTACAGAAATTATTTGAGATTTTGTCCAGGGATACTTTGAAATATGCAGATTACGGAGGTACCATTAACTCGACTTAAGCACTTTTTGCTACAGACCAGATGCACATTAAAAAATTTTGTTGATGCCTTTTCTTAGTTTCGGCGTTTTATTTTCGTTTTTTTTTGGGATTTTTCGGTTTTTGCCGTTTTTTTAGTTTTAGCGCTTTTTTCGCCGATTTTTTAGACTTCCGCGATTTTTTTAATTTTGACGTTTTTTAATTTTTGGCGATTTGTCCGGTTTTTTTTTGGAATTTTTTATTTTGTGTGGTTAAGTGATTTTTTGGGTTTGGTGACTTTTTTCTTTTGGCGATTTTTTTGGTTTGGTGATTTTTTTTTTGGTTTTTTTTAGTTATATTGCGACTTTTATATTATTGGTAATTTTTTTTTTGTATTTGAGCGATTTATTTATTATTTTAGTTTTGGCGCTTTTTCATTTCAGTCTAAGCGATTTTCTTATGTTTTTTTCGTTTTGGCGATTTATTTTCAGTTTGGTGACTATTTTTCAGTTTTTGGCGATTTTTTTTAGTATTTTTGCGAATTTTATTCTCTTGGTGATTTTTTTGTGTTTGAGCGATTTATTATATTTTTGGTGATATTTTTTTCATTTAACCCTTTTTTATTTTGACGATTTTTCGTACTTTTTTTTTAGGTTTTTGTAGATTTTTTTCGCCTTAGCGATTTTTTAGTTTTTGGCGCTTTTTCATTTCAGTTTCAGCGATTTTCTTATGCTTTTTTCGTTTTGGCGATTTATTTTCAGTTTGGTGATTATTTTTCGGTTTTTGGCGATTTTATTTTAGTATTTTTGCGACTTTTATTCTCCTGGTGATTTTTTGTATTTCAGCGATTTATTATACTTTTTGGTGATGTTTCTTTATTTAAACGTTTTTTGTTTTTGGCGCTTTTTCGTGTATTGTTTAGTTTTTTTTTATTTAAGACTTGTTTTTGGCGCTTTTTCGTGTATTTTTTAGTTTTTTTTTTATTTAAGCCTTTTTTGTTTTTGGCGCTTTTCGTGTTCTTTTTTTTTTGGCGATTTTGTCTGGTTTTTTGCAATTTATTTCCTCTGTTTTTAAGTTTTAGCGATTTTTTTGGTTCTGCGTTTTTTTCGTTTTTGAGATTTTTTCGGTTTGGTGATTATTTTTCGGTTTTTGGCGATTTTTTTTTTTATTTTTTGGCGATCTTTGTACTTTTGGAGATTTTTTTGTATTTGAGCGATTGATTATACTATTTGGGGATATTTTTTTAAGCATTTTTTTATTTTAGTGATTTTTCGTATTTTTTTAGTTTTTTGTCGATTTTTATTCGTCTTAGCGATTTTTTTAGTTTTGGCGCTTTTTTTATGTTTGACCATGTGGCCGGTTATATGCAATTTATTTCCGCTGTTTTTAAAATTTAGTGTTTTTTTTGTTTTTTGGTTTTGTGTTTTTTTCGTCTTGGCAATTTTTTTCGGTTTGCTGATTAATTTTCGGTTTTAGGGATTTTTGTTTTAATTTTTTTTGCGACTTTTTTACTTGTGGTGATTTTTTTTTTGTATTTAAGCGGTTTTTTGGTGACTTTTTTTCATTTGAAGCATTTTTATTTTGGAGATTTTTCATTTCGGCATTTTTTTTTAGTTTTGGGATCTCAAGAGTTTTATTTTACTCTTACGGTTCCAAGATTTTATAAATTTCAGGGTTAATTGGTTTAGTCTGCGTATTGACGTATTCCGACTGCGACTACGACTACGACGTTTTTGTACTGTGTATACATAACGAACATAGAAAATTTATTTCTTTAATCTAAGATCACAATTCGGAGTCAAAGTCGAAAATTTATATGGTTCTGAGTTTACTTAAGAAAGTAGATTTGTTCAAATTTATACTAGAGTTGTTTCATAACAAATGAAATAATGGCGCAAATCAAGGCTTTTTACTTATTACTCAGTCATAGTAATAATAAACGTCACATGACCAAAAATTTGATTTGTGATTTGTTTAATAATAAAAATGAATTATGTATAACCAAAAATACAAATGAGCTGAAGACAGCAAATATGCCTCTACAAGCTCACAAAAGTAAAATGACATTAAAAGGGGAATGAAACAAAACAAACCCCTTTTCTTATACCAGTACATTTAATGCGAGTATATAGGCTTTTCCATGACTTATGGAGCCAAAGGTTTTATTACAATCAAAAACGCTGAACAATTTACTACACCAAAAATTATTGTGTGCTTTCTGCGTACGATTTTTCAGACAGAATATATCCTAAAAAGCTGTAATTCTGAAATGTTTAGTGTCACACCCGTCACCGCCTTCTGATGGCCATTCTGAGCAGAAATCATGTTCTAACTATAATAACTGTTTTTAGAATGAACCGCATTTTTTTTAGATAATAAATTTTATATTTTTGAGTAATAGCAAAAAAACAAAAAAAAAAAAAAAATGTACTATCTGGTCACACCCGTCAGAATGATTTCTTTTTAAAATTTTTATAGCCTAAAACAAGCACATGAATCACAAAGATGGCGTGCGTTCTACAGAAGATATTAGAGTCTATATTGTCAAAGCTAGAATTCCGAAATTTGTAAGGTCACACCCGTCACAGCCCTTTGATGGTCATTCTGAGCAGAATTGATGTTCCTTCAGGGCATAGCTATTAATTATTAATAAAAATAACTGTTAAATATTAAATGATACATTTTATATGTTTGTATTTTAACAAAAACTGTGACTATCATGGTCACACCCGTCAGAATGGAATTACCCATATATGCTTTCTTTTTTTTCAACTTTAACTTGAACATTTGTCAGCACTAACTGCATATATAAATGTGTTGTATGTTTTTAGTGGTGACAGTTCCCAGTTTTCCTCTGTGACAGTCCACCAAATAAATGCTCAAACAATTTCATTTTGCCATAAAGCTTTTTTGCTGATATAATAATAATATTTATCAACCCTTAATGCGCATAAATAATTTTTATTACCTGTCATATTTTTGCCGGAGTTGGTGGGGAGAAAGCACGCATACACAAAGGCAGGATTGGATGTTAAAATATTTTATATTAAACGAGTTTATAGAATGGTCATACTCTAAGGCTGTGATATACGACGAGTTTTTATAAAAACTGTCTAAGTGGAGAAAAAATTATTTAATGTTATCGTAATACATATACATACATTGTTGCATAGTTGTGTGTACAAACATATATATCACATAAAATATTTTAATTGCCTACTAGCTTTACATATTAATGTACGTATTTGATATACAAAAAAAGTTGCGTTTTTTTATCAGAATTGTAGAATCTAGTGTAGTGTTTTTATAGTTGCATCAGTTTTATCATTTATAAATATTATATTTCTACATTGACAGCAGGTTTGAAGATATTTATTAAAACTGTATTATCTCTTTTATTATGTCATATAATTTTCCAAATTTTATTTAGTTTCAAACACAAAGCAGGTTGATTATAAAGCAGTCTGTACTGTTTAAGCGGTAGCTTAAATATCCAGTTGGTTTTGTTACGAGTACTCATTTGCGTATGGATATCAAAATAGGTTTTTTAATTTTTTAAATTAAATACAAAAAAAAAAAAATTGCCAAAAAAATATAATATATAAAATAAAGGATATATGGGAGCTGAGAAAATCCTTGAACCGAGTGGAACAAAAAACTACCAGGTCGCTTCTTTAAATAAATCTGTATATTGTTGTTAAGTTTCATTGTACTCTGACTACAATTGTAGCTATAATTGAATTTTTTAAGGTAAACGATATAACAAAGGTTCGTATATCCTTACACAACTTGCAATAAAATTTGAAGTTCTACAGTTCCTCTTAGTAGATCTTGTAATGTTTGACAATTTTAACTGCATTATGCTTATAGTTGTAGATAAAATGTAAATTTTAAAATAAAGGATATGTGGCATGTCTGGAAATCCTTTCATGTTTTAAAGTAAAAGTTTTCAAAAGGCTTTATTGCGTAAGTTATGAAATTCTCATTAATTCTCACTGCATTTTGCTTTTCTTTCTTAAATAAAGGATATATGGGAGCTGGTCATATCCTTGAACTTCCTGCAACAAAATTCAGTAGAACGCTGCAGTATAAAATTCTACAAGTTTTTATCCAATTCTCGCTGCATTGTAATCATTACAATGGCTAACATTTAAATTTTAAGAAAAAGGATATATGTAAAAATAAAATCTGTGTATACTCCGATTTGAATAAAATCTTCGCAAAAGTTCATTGTGAAATCCCAAAAAGGCTAACAGCTAACTTAACTGTAAGGTTATATGTATTCGTAGCTAAATGTTAATGTTTAAAATAAAGGATAAACGGCATCTTTTAATATCCTTTCACCTATTAAAGTAAAAATTTTCAAAAGGCTTTATTGCGTAAACTTAGAAATTGTCAATGACTCTCACTGCATTTTGTTTGCAAGTCTAGCTAATATTGCATTTTCTTAAATAAAGGATATATGAGAGCTTGTCATATCCTTGAACTGCCTGCAATAAAATTCACTGGAGCGCTACATTATAAAATTCTACAAGTTTTTATCCAACTCTCGCTACATTGTAATCATTTCAATGGCTAAAATTTAATTTTTAAGAAAAAGGATATATGAGAGCAAAACCAGTTTATACTTCGGTTCGAATAAAACCTTTTAAGACAGTTCATTGTGAAATCCAAATATGTACATCGAATACATATGACGCTAACAGTAGGGTCATATGTATTCGAAGCTAAAAGTAAATTTTTAAACTAAAAGATATACAACGTGTTTGAAAATCCTTTCACCGAGTTAAGTAAAATATTTCAGAAAGCTTTATTAGACCAATCCAGAAATTGTTATTGATTTGCACTGCTTTTTTCTTCCAAATGTTGCGAATTTTAAATTTATCAAATAAAGGATATATGGCAGCTTGGCATATCCTTGTATTTCCTGCAACAAAATTCACTAGAGCTCTGCAGTATGCAATTCTACAAGCTGTTATCCAATTCTCGCTGCATTGTAATCATTATAATGGTTAATAATAAATTTTTAAGAAAAAGGATATATGAGAGCAAAAACCTGTTTACACTCCGATTCGAATAAAATCTTCTAAAATACTTTATTGTGAAATCCAAAAAGGCTGGCATTTCACTTTGCAGTAAGGTTATATGTATTCGTTGCCAAAAGTAAATTTTTAAAATAAAGTATATGCGGCATGTTTGGAAATCATTTCACCGAGTTGAGTTAAGTTTTCCAGGAAGCTTTATTAGGCAAATCTAGAAATTGTTCTTGATTTGCTGTGCATTTTTCTTTTAAATGTTAAGAATTTTCAATTTTGTAAATAAAGGATATATGGGGACTTTGGTATATCCTTGTACTATCTGCAATAAAATTCACAAGAGCGTTAAAATATAAAATTCTACAAGTTTTTATCCAACTTTCGCTGCATTGTAATCATTGCAATGGCCAAAATTTAATTTTTAAGAAAAAGGATATATGGCAGCAAGACGTTCTTTAGTTTATACGATTGAAATGTTTTAGAATTTTTAATTTGTCTAGTAAAAGCTATGAATTCCGTTAACATTCATAGCTAAAATTTGTTAAAAGAAAAGGACATAGGTAGACACAACTCTGCACCGATTGAAGTAAGATTTATAAGAGCGCTTCAGTACATACAACCAGAAATAGGTATTGAAATTCCCTTAATACGGATAGTAAATGCAGCTGCATACATTCAGTTGTCAGAAAAAGACATGCAGAAGCTGGTCGTTGTCTTGTGTAGATAAAAATAAAAGCTTAATTTCTGGATTAATTCTATGCCTACATCTACAGTTTCAAGCGTTTAGTTGTCTATATACATGAAGTTTTCGGAAAAAGGATATGAGGGAGGTCGATATTTCCTTGAAGCGATGGTAGCGAAATTTGCAAGAGTGCTTTAATGTATAATTTGAAAATTTGTGATGCATTTTTGTGCGTCCCTAAAATAATTCAGCTTAAATTGAAAATTTGAAATAAAGGATATATGGGAGATATTCATATTCTTGTGCTAATGGAAATAAAATTGGCCATAGAACCGCACTGCATAAATTTCAAAAAAAAAAAGTTACTAATTACATTCTAATCAAGGCTGTAGCAAAAATTAAATTTTTAATATAAAGGATATGCGAAAGAGAGCCATTGATTTAAAAAAGAAACATAAAGTATATGATAGCTGAACACCGATTGAAAAAAATAGCGTTTCGGTATGTAAATCTTGAAACTACTCGTATTAACTATTCTTGTTACACTTTGATTAAAGTTGTAGCTAAAATTTAATTTTTTTAGTTAAAGGATTTAAAAAAAATGGTGAATTTGATGAGCTGATTGGCAACCAATTGGATAGAATGCTTTTCTGTGCATATATTGCATTATTCTGAACATAGTTGTAGCTTATATCGCATTTCTTAAATAAAGGATATATGGGAGATGTGCATATCCTTGGGCCGATTAGAATAAAATTCAAATTAGCGCTTCAGTGTTTAAATCTATAAATAGTTACATATATTTATTGCATTCTAAATCATGTTTACGAAATAAAGGATATGTGGAATATATAAGAGTTAAAAATGTCCTAACACTCTAAATAGAAAGAAGTGTATCATATCACATCAAAGCGCAGGTTTAGATTATGTTACCAGTTATTACAACATAATTTTTTTAAAATAAAGGATATATGGGAGGCAGGCATGTCCTTGCACTTAGCGGATAAAATTTTCCAGACCTATGCTTTGTATTAATTTACAAATATTTACCTATTTAATTTTAGTATTTTTTTATTTTTAGCTCAAATTATTGATTTCTGATTATATACATATATATATATAGGTTACCGTCGTTCCTACAAGGAGCTTAGGGCCTCGATTTCTGATAAATATTGATTATATATTTTCATGTAGGGACTGGAATAAAATCTACTGTGGTGCTTAACGATATAAATGTAGAAAAAGTCAGAAGTTTTCAATGAATATTGAAAATAATTAGCTGAAAACTAATATTCAATATAAAGGATATATGAGAGATAGGCATGTTCTTGCACCTATAGCCTTAAAATTTTTGAGATCGTTACTGTTTGTGGACTTACAAGTTTTTACCTATTTATTTCCGGTCTTGATATATTTTTAGTTTATTTTTTTATTTCTGATATATATTAATTGCATGTTCATACCTACATACATATGTTCATGTTCAGATTGCAACAAAATCTACTGTAGCGCTATATTGTATGTACAAATAGAGTAAAAGTCACAAGTTTTTGATGGACCTGAATAATAATTATAAAGGATATGTGAGAGTTAGGCATGTCCTTGCACTGATGGCGAAAAAATTTTCGGCAGCGGTGCTCTGATACTATAGCGCTTTACTCAAGCTTACAAGTTTTTGTTACAGCTCAATAATAATTGTAGCTGAAAATCTATTTTTAATACAAAGGATGTGTGAGAAGTGGGCATGTCCTTGCATCTTATAGAATAAAATTTGCAAGAAGTCTTCATGGTATACATTTAGAAATATTTACCAAAGAAAATTAAAGAATTATCTAGTCAATCGCATGACAATTTTATATAATTTTTATGTAAAGGACATATGGGGGATGAGTAATATCCTTGCCCAAATAGAAAAAAAGACTTAACAGAGTACCTTATTGAATAAATTTCGAAGTAGTTATTAACTATCATTGCATGCTATCAATAGTTGGGTCTAAAAATGAATTTTTAAAGAGGATATGTGGGAAGTGGGTATGTCCTTGCAATAATGTGAAAACAATTTCAAGGGTCTTTAATGGTGTCAATCTGAGAAGGATGGCAACAGTTATTACATCCTGATGACTGTTTGAACTGAATGTCAATGATAGTTCTTATTCTCTTATTTTGTTTAAGCCTTTAAGCGCTTAATTTTTCACTTGACATTTATTAATTAAAGTATGTAGTTAAGGCTTTTAAAATTCTACCATCACCAGCTTATATTTAGTATTATCATTTGTGTTTGTCATCCGATTGATTATGGATATTTTCAACATATCCATTCCATGCTGTCATATACCTTTACAGTCATATTTTTTATTTAGCAGAAGGCTGCACGTATTTTTGTCTTTTTGTTCGCTTCATGATTATTTAGAGGAAGCTGTGACAATGTTTCATAGCATTTTGCAATAAATTGTAATTATAGTGGAATAAAAAAAAATTAGCATTTTAGACAGTTGATTTTGTATGATTATGAAGCTTTTTTAACAATTTAAAATTATTGCGGGCAATCATATATTATATCTATAAAACTTAATTACATTAAAGGACTTGAGGACAGAGATATAAATTGTGAAATTAGTAATGAAAAAAAAAAAAATTAATAAACAGCAATGATAATGTTTATGATGGTAAAGGGAACAAACAGCTGATACCGTGGCAAACTTTTCCCTTATAAGCTTACGGGAAAAATTTGCTAAAAATGAAGTTAAAACATGAATTTTAGTGCCAATTTTTTATACTCTGACATTTTAATTGATTCTCAAAGGAACTAGATGTCACAAAGTGTTACATTTGCATAGCAGCATAGAAGGCTTTTAATATAGTTAACAGAAATTGCGAACGTGACGTGACGTGATTGCTGATATATAAGATCCTAACAATACAACACAAATGCATAAACCAATTCAGAAGCTAGGCACAACTAACAACAACTGTAATGTTTTTATAATGATGTTCTTTCTATTGGCAACACATATCAGAGAATGATAAAAGTATGGGTTGAAGTATTCTTTGACTATTGGTCAAACAATTACGAATGCCTTTAGCTAAAAATAAAAAAACCTTCTTGTGAAAAAAACGCATTCATTTTAAACCGAATACGTACAATGATAAACATCCAACAACTATGTTTATACACATTTTTTAAATTACGCAGCACAAACAACTATAACTGAAATTTATAGACTGTATGAGCTTAAATCACACGCATAAGTATAATAGTACTCTGACTATTAATCGGCTACACTTACCTATATACAAGACTATTTTATTTACACACAAACAGTCATAACATACATACATACTATAGCGTTGCACACATCCATCTGTTTGCACTAGTTTTGCGTGTTTTTTGGTATGAACAAATATGTTATTTATCGTTTTCTGTTACTAGTTGTAAATGTTGATTTTTTAAGCAATTATTGTGAGCAATTGAAATTATGAGCAAATGAAAACAACACATTTATTTTTTTTGTTTTTCTAAGGCAAATAAGATACATAAAACTGCTTTTACCATAAGTGCCTTATGATGTGTTGAGCAAAAATGTAATTGGCTGATGAATGAATGAATGAAAGCTAAATTGCACATACATATGTAAGTAAATGATACATGTACATGAAGCACATGCATTTGTAATTACTCTCAGAGCAAAATTGTCTCTTTCTCTCTCTATACTTTGGCTGCGCCACAAAATAACATAACGAACGTCCACACATACATCTGCACATCATGTATTTGTTTCAATAGTGGTTTTTTCATATATTTGTATTACAATATGTATTTTTTGAGCAAAAACAGATCAAACAGTTGCTCAGCAGCAATACAATCAGCAATTGTTATTTGTTTTCAATTGTATTTTAATTTGGAAAAGCACGCACACTCAATAACTCTTATACTAGATAGTTCTGTCGCTCGCACTACAATTATATGGTACATACCATGGTATATTTGTTTTTGCTATACAAACGAGTATACAAATGCAACCCTTTAATACATACATCTACACAAATGTATGCATATGGTAGCGAATGTTGAATAAATATTTGCGTGTATTTTTTTGTCCGACTCAATATCCACAGCATGAGTATAAACCACCTACTCAGAAAACAACTATGACAAAGAGTCAGTGCCCTTGATATGCATGTAACTTTCTATTTTAAGTTGTGGCGTATTTTAGTTTTTTTGCATAAACGAAGAACAGATGCTTTTGTATATTGGAATCGGTTTTATTCATAGTTGCGAGAAAATATGTGAGCGTACAAATTGTTTCCACTACAATTATGATTATATGCAATTACTAAAATTAAAACTATTTACTTACATAAATTTTTTTTGGGTACTCACTATCATTCTCTGACACACAAATACTCACACCAACAGTACGAATTGTAAAACGAACTACCCGCTTGTTCGGCAAAACTGCTTTTGAAGTTTTTAGGGTTCCGTACCCTATTGTTTTCGCTACGCTGTCCGTCTGTCCGTCACACGGTATTTTCTCAGGCACCGTAAGAGCTACGGACCTGAAATTTGGACACAGTATGTAGAACCTTGGCCGCTACAACAACAAATACATGAGAATTAAAAATTAAAGGGTGTTCCAAAACGAGCAACGAAAAATGTTAAAATCCCATGTAATATACATACAATTGTATGAACATATGTATATGGAAACTTGAAATTTGTAAAATTGTGGTATTTTTATACATACTACAACAATTAACACTAAAATTTAAAAAAATTAAAATTAAAGGGTGGTCCATCAGTTAATGCAATTTTGACTATGTAATTTGACAATATGCTATATCTTGGAAACCGTAAGAGGCAAACACTTGAAATTTAAAAAAACCGAAAATTATAAAATCGCCAAACCAAAAAAAAAAAAAAATCTCCAAAAATTAAAAAAAAAATCGCCAAAACGAAAAAAATCGCCAAAATTAAAAAAAAATTTCTAACACTAAAATAAATCACCAAATTCGAGAAAATCGCCAAAATGAAAAAAACGCCAAAAATCAAAAAAAAAATCGCCAAAACGCGAAAATGTCGCCAAAACTAAAAAAAATTTAAATAAAAAAAATCGCAAAAATGAAAAAAATCGCCAAAAATAAAAAAAATGAAAAAAACGCCAAAAACAACAAAAAAAAATCGCTAAAACAAGAAAATAAAGTGTCAAAACTAAAAAAGAGCCAAAACAAAAAAAATCGTCAAAACCGAAAAAACGCAAAAACCGCAGAAAAAACGCAAAAACCGAAAAGACCCCAAAAACGAAAAAAAATGCCATAACTATATATTATATATATAGGATGAAGTTGGTATTAAATTACATATCTAGTGTTCGTACGTAACCCTTCATGCGCGAGTCAGAGTCGCACTTTACTGAATTTATTTCTGTAATAAATTCGTCACTCACAGTTGGCAGTACTTACTTAGTGTACCAATATATTATATGCATTCGTTGATCGTATATAAGCAAGCGACCAAAATTATTTTTCTGACATATTCTAGTGTTTACGTTGAAAACAAAAATGTGTACAATAGTTTTCTAGCATAAGCATGATGGTGTTCAAGGGAAGAAGAGCTTTAAGGAACACAAAAAATTTTTTTCAGTATTTTCAGATAAAAAACACTTAATATTTTGACTGAATGTAAATTGACAATAAATTTTTAATCATTTCAGAAGCGCTCTTAATGACCGTTCATTATTTAACTCCGGCTTCAGTGTTCTTTTCATCATAGTATTTTCCCGCTTGTCCGCGGATACATTCCATAAGTCTTTATAACATTATGCGCAAAGCAATGACCGTTACTTGCTCGGCAATACCTACGCAGTGCGTTTGAGTGACGAATTTAACGTGGGGATGTCATTGGAAGTATACAATCGCCAACCTCTCGCTTACATTCGGTTGACGAAAACAGTGACGAATATTCATCATAGTTTTCATTCACAAAAATACTATGATGAAAAGAACACTGAATCCGGAGTTATTGTCAATTTATATTCAGTCAAAATATTAACGGTCTAATTCATAAAAAATATTTAAGGCTTATTACAGGTTTATTTGACAAATTTCCCATAGAAATATGTCAAATAAGCGCCTATTTTAACGTGAAATATTTTTTATGAATAAGGCAGTAAGTGTTTTTTAATGGAATGTATCCGCGAACAAGCGGGTAATGGCGTGATCAAAAGCTAATTCAGAGACGTTTGAATGTGGTAAGACTTTCTGGATGTTAATTACATTCTTTTAAAAGCATTATTTTGAGTACAAAAAGGACGATGCATCCGCTAGATGTGGAAACTTTTAAGGAAGTAAAGAACAAGAAATTTAACATCGTGGTATCCAGCATTGAATTAATTTAACATTGTGTGTTTTAAAAGCTCTTAGTATCAGTGTAAAAGTAAATGAAGTATTTTGTTTAACTAGAATCTTTTTTATAATTTTTTTTAGGAAATGTAGGAAGAGATGGAACAAAGCTTCATTCTTTTACAACTATGTTGTATTGGAAGTTTTTTTTTTTTATTATTTTGAAGGTTGTTTTGTGTCTTCTTTAATCGCAAACAGTCCAATTTAATCGCAAACAGTCCAACCTACAAAAACAACGTATTTAAAATGTAAAAAAGTAACATTATACAAATTTTGGAATGTAATCTTTTAAATTTCTAACTTTAACCGCTATCAAAATTTTCTATTACTGGTTTCACCCTGATTTTCCAAAACCGAGTTTTCATCAGATCTCTACGTTTTGAGGTCATTAAAAACAATTCTGTCTATTATTATGATAATTTCCGTAATTATGTTTGTCTGTATGAGTGTTTGTGTATGTGTGTGTGTATGTATGGCTCAACCGATTTAAATAAAATTTACAATTTACGACTTGGCTTAGATTTCGTGTTATAATGAACCCATTCGGCAGATAGAAATTTACAGCATTCTAAACACATTGACCTCTTGTACATCTTCAAATGCTGTAAACTTGATTAAACTCTGGCAATACCTGCAACCGAGCCGCCTGATGTTGTGATGATAGCTCCGAGGTAGCAAAATGAATTGAGATATTATTGTACAAAATTTTTAAGAAAATTTCTTTTTATATTACACTCAACTCTTTTTTTTACACGGTAGACACGTTCCGTAGGAAATCGTGCAAAAATATACATGCAACATATGGAAAATTTAGGGATACGTTTCATATCTTTAAAAATCGTGCAAGTTGAAAAAAATCCAAATGTTATCTGAGTAAAACGTGCAAAAAAATTAATATCAAGGAGTTTTATTAAAAAAATACAATTTAATATGTAACAAAAACATTTCATTTGCACAAGAAAAATAAAATAAAGTTTATTTTATTATTGAAAGATCAAATTAAAATGTAATTTAACAGTTACTCATTGATTTCGGATAACAGACACCTTATTACAAACAGGATTCATAATGTAAAAATTAAAAAAAAATATCGTAAAAGTTTAAAAAATTCGTGCAAAAAAATCGTTAATGTTATTTCAAAATCGTATAAAAAAAGAGTTGTGTGTGTACTCCCAAAATCTGTGGCTTTGCCGGCGTTTTAAGCTTGCATTGATGGGATGGCCTTTAATATTGACCGTTAATCATCTTTTAAATCTACACATAAGTTAACAAATATTGATTAATTTTTTTCAATTGGAATCAATTGAATGAATTTAATGCTTTTTCACCAATTACCATTTAAATCTAATCAATTGTATTTGCAATTGAATCAAGTACATATTTGATTGAACCAATTAAAAGTTATTTGCATGAATTTAATTGAATCAATTAAAATGCTTTTTCATCAATTAAATTTTTAATTGAGTCAATTGTATTTCTTAAATTGAATCAAGTACACGTTCATCCTTATCGGGAATAAAAGGCGAACATTTTGTTTACGTGAAATATTTTTCGTGAACAAAAAAAAAATGGTGAATAAGATTAGAAAATAGTATAGTGACACAACAACAATGCAAACATTGGCGATCACAATTCTCGGGGGAAAGGGAATACTTTTCACGCGAACTTTTAATCCCGATAAGCTTGATTTTATTAAACCAATTAAATGTTTAATTAAGTTAATTAATTTAAAGTTCAAAAAAGTAGATTAATTCATTTATATAAAAGTTATTTTATTTAGTTAAACATTTATTAAAAATTTATGATATCAATTTAGTTTTATTAACTAAATATCTATGCGAAAAAATTACTACAATTGGTTTAATTGAAAAACAAAAAAAAATAAATAAAAAAATAATTGTATTTTCTCAACAAATACATTTTTTTAATTAAGTCAGTTAAATTTTTAATTGTATCAAAAAATTTTTTTTAATTAAATGAACCAAAAGTTTAATTAAATCAATTAAATTTCAATTAATGTTTTTATTCAATTACTTAAATTTTTTACTGAGTTAATTAAATTTTTATTTCAATCAATGTAATTTTTTAGTGAATAAAGTAAATTTTTTTATTAGGTCAAATTCAGTTTTTTATTGAATTAATAAAATTAATGTATTGAATCAATTGAATCTCTTATTGAATCTATTAAATGTTTTTTTTTATCAAATTAAATTTTTTATTGAAACACTTTAATCTTTTATTGCAGCAATTACATTTTTTATTGAATCAATTAAATTTTTTATTCAATCAAATAAAATTTTTTATTCAATCAATTAAATTTTTATTGAATCAATTAATTGAATGTTTTGAATTAATGAAATTTTTTTATTGAATAAATTAGTTGATTTGTTGTTATAGAATCAATTAAATTTTTTATTCAATCAATTATATATTTAAATGAATCAATTAAATCGTTTATTGATCCAACTAAGTTTCTTATTGAATCAATTAAGTTTCAATCAATTAAATTTTTGATTTAATTATTTAAATTTTTGATTTAATTATTTAAATTTTTGATTTAATTATTTAAATTTTTGATTTAATCAATTAAATTTTTTTCTGAATGAATTAAATTAATTTATCGAATCAATTAAAATTGTGATTGAATCAATTAAATTTTTTATTGTATCAATGAAATATTTTATTGAATCAATTAAATTTTTTATTGAATCAAATACATTTTTAATTTAATCCAATAAAATTATAATTGAAAAAAGTAATTAATCAACATTTAGTATGTGATTAATAACTTCTAAAAACTATTATTTTTTATTACCATTAAAAGTATAAACAAAAATTTAGTTTCGAATCAAATGTTTTAAGGACCAGTTATAATTTCACTGAATAGCATTGTATTAAAAATTGTTTCGGTTTATTACTTGTCTTTCAAGTCATTTAAAAAAATTTCAGTTACACAATTGTCTGCGAGTGGCCTTTTTTGTTGATAGTAAAAATAAATAAAGTAAAATTAACAAATAAAAAATTGAAACATGCAGCGAAACTTTTATAAATAGCTTCTAAATAGCCTCTATCTAGGATTAAACATACGACCACATTAAACTATTTTATATAGAAATTGAGATTACCAAATTTCCCCAAAAACCCATAAATTTAATTGAAATCATAAACCTTCGTCCACTGCCTTCTGCTACCCTCAAACATTAATGTCTTGCTTCCCCACACACACGCGCGAAACGCATGAAAGTAAAGCATAAGGAAATACATACAGTATTGTGCAGAACAAAATCAACAAAATGCCTATATGACTTATATTTGTAATATTTTGAATATTTGATAATTCAAGCAGCCCTTTTTACATACTTTTGTAAGCAATCATACTAGAAAATGAATTCGCATTTAAATTTTTCAATATTGATGTTTCCTGAAAAATAAAATAACTTATATTCTCAAACCCGTGTATCGTGACTGTGCAGAACAATAGCAAGAAAATAGAGAATGTCACAATTATCAATAAACTCTCTGATATAGCGCTATAATTCCGAAGTCCAACAGGCTTAATAGTACTTATTGTTCCTTTTATTAGATTTTAAAATTCCGTTCTAAATGTTGTTGGTGCTGCTTGATTTAGCAAGAGTGGGAAAGAGTAGATATTGCTGTACATCCGAATCTTTAAAAAGTTAAGGGTCTAAAAACATATATAAATTGGCCGTTAATCACTTAAAAGTGTAATAAAAATATATCCCTAGTTTTCCGATGGGTAGGTCGGCAGGATAATTACGTATTAAGCAGTTTTGTGTATGACCGCGAAAAACTTCCGCAGCTTGTGATAGAAAATTGTATTTCACATAATCCAAAAAGCTCGATTACTGTTTCTAATGAGGTTATAATATCTGCAAATTTAAGTGAGCATTATGGTACAACTCGAAACCGTATCAGAGAAAGCAATTGAAAAAGTTGCAGACTAAGAAAATGCCATAGTGGACCAAGAGATCCTTCCAAAAAGAAAGACAGGTAAATCTTATATTTAGTTCATACAATTTTATTGCTTTTATATGCTTAAAATAGAGTTCAGTAGAACACATCCTAGTTGGATCATAATAAAATGGGAAACCGATTTATTTATTGAAGAATTCAAATTCTATGTAACAAATTGGTATATCATATCTTAAGTTCGGGTCTTGCCTAGCAAACAGTTTTCGCTACGAAATATCAAAATGGGTTTTAAGCATAACAGCGGTTAGGTGATGGTGATGTTTTGTTTTCCGACGTACAAAGTTAGACCATTCCACAAATTTTGTTAAAAAAAAAAAAAATGAAGTAAAGTTCATTAGGCATTTTGAGTGGAATATGACACTTCTACGGATGTTTCAATGCGGTAGTAGTCCATAACATACTTGGAGGTTGGGCAAAAATATAGCAAGAAAATGAATTTAATTCCAATCCTTGCTTGACCGACACCCAGTTTTTTTCAACGCCATTACAAAATGGTGCAGGAGTGTTTTCGGAAAATGGTTCCAAAATTGCAACAAATACTTCGAAATTCCATTAACTCAGCCGAAATGTATTTCATAGTGCATAATAAATAATATTTGTGAATTAATCCAGCGTTGAAATACACGTGTTATGAAAAAAAAATAAAGATTATACGAAAAGTATTCATTTGTTGCTTTTGTTATGCACAGCTCCATATCAAAGCCTGGACTATTTTATACAACTTTTGAAACCCCAGTATTTTTAACCAAGATTTTATTAATGCGCTACATAGTGCACATAAGTACAAATAAATTATGGTCACAGTTTTTGTCACATACATATGATGTATATTCGGAAATAATCGTCTGCATTCAATTTTGCAGAATTTGTTGCTTTTGTTTTGTACAGTACTGTACATACATATTTCTTTTTTTTGAACAAAGAAGAAAATCATGTTCTAAATTCCAATGAATCATTTTAAGTACTAAATAATGTCCTTTTCCTTGACACTTTTAAAATGAAACCTTATCAAGCACACATCACCACATTAACGACTAAAACGCACACACACACACATACACACACACACACACACACACACACACACACACACACACACACACACACACACACACGCACACGCACACACACGCACTCATACACGAAAAAAAGATATTCTCAGCCAAACACTTTATTTAACTGAACTAAACTTCTTTTGCACAAACTAACCCCAAAAAAACCCACTGCCATTAGATAACTCAAGCGACAGCAAAAACAACTTGAGCATTAAATGAATTGATAGAATGATTTAATGTTTTCAATAAAATGGCAAAAAATGAAAATGAATCCAACATTCAACATCATTTGAAATGTTCATGCGAGTATACGTAAAGCAAATGATATGAATGAAACGTGTTTAATGTCCAAAAGTATTTCGACAATTTCAAACTCACATTCAAACTTGTCGCTTTTCATACAAAGATGAAAATAAAGATGGCTGCTGCTGCTGCTGCTGTTCGTTCGGTGCGTATTAAATGCCATAAAAACGGTCATTCGCATGTTCAAATGACATTTAAAATGTGTCAAATAAGGGTAACTCCTTAGATTTTTTTTATACATATAAATATACATATTTCATCCACTTACCATTATCAAGTTCAAATTCTTTTTATTTTTGGGAGTTTGTGTGCATAATTGTCCTTTGATGTGTGTGTGAGTTTTTTTTTTTTTGCTTTAAGATTCGTCTACTTTATGTCAGTTTCATATGCTTGTGTTTATTATACACTGGGTGACTAAGAAAAGTGTGTGTCTGAAATTTGGAAAAAAAAAACATTTTTTCACAGGTGGAAAGCATGATTTTACATAATGAAATTTTTCATAAAATTGTTGCCTGAATATTTTTTTGTATCCTTCACCAAAAATGGTAAAGGTTCCTTGTGTAATTTTCACAATATTCATACGTGATCCATAGAGTATACATATATGTATGTATGTATATTCTGGGTCCTTATAAATACGGAAGAGGAATAAGCGATGTCCTCCTGTCTGTGTGTCTGTACGTGAAATCGGGTTTCTTAAGCTCACAGAGAAGCTAGAGATGGGATTGATTTGTTACAATTTGTCAGAAATAGATTGAAAATCAGCACAATCGCAAAGATGGCTTCAGAGCTGGAAAGTTTAAACTTTATTTTATTATTTGTTATTTTAATTTTCGCTAGAACTATTTTTTTTTTTGTTGGTAAATAAGCACATTTTTATATTTTATTAAGAATTAAATGGGTATTAACAATTTAAATAAAACGTTTCCAAGGTAGAAAAATTATATTTTTTTTGATGAAAAGTAATCAACTAAAATAAATGCTTTCTTTTTCTCCACAAAATAAACATATTTTATATTTTTAAAAGAAGTAGATTGGTAACAAAACACAAAATTCGAGACGGTTGGATTCTGATTCCAGAGTTGGAAAATTCAATTTTTTTTTGGTATATAAAGGTAACAATGTATGTCAAATTAATATTTTCTTTTGTTTATAAATTAAATATATTTTAAGTTACAGAAGGGAGAAGCTTGTTATAAAAAATTTAAAAATATGAAACAAGTCCACAGCTGGAAAATTTTAATATATTTTTTTTTTTGGTATATGGAACTAACTAGGTCAAATTAATATTTTTTTTTATATAGATGATTTGATCATTCTAGAGTTCGTGATAATTATTAATGAACAAATAACACCAAAGTTAATTGTAAATATTCTGACAAACACGTACTACGAACGGAACAATTAGCTGTTTTCGAAGGTGATTACATATTCCTCATAAACTTATTTTATTATTTAAAAATAAATGAATCTAGAAGGATGATACCAGGGTTGGAAAATTGATTTTTTTTTGTGTATAAAACAAATTAATGTTTTCTATTATTTATATTTGTTAATATTAAAACAAATCTTTGGCAGACCAAACATAATGGGAATTGTTTCGATTGATGCACAATTTTTTAGATTGCATTATTGGGTTTACAGTCTTAAAATCAAGCTTATTCCTATACTTAGTTTTAACTAGACTTAGCTGCGAAAATATCCTTTCAGCAACTGTGTCGCAGTGACATTAAATTTTACATTAAATTAATTAAATCATAAAAACATTTTTCGTTCAATCCATGTGTATGTTTTGAAACCGCGTCCCAAAATTCAACTATGTCCATATCACCACTTACTTCTAATTTAGAAAATTTGCCAGCGATGGCTGTTAGCCGACTCTCAGCCGATCGGTCGGCTTTGTTCACTGCTTGTTACGCTCTCAAACTTAAATAAAACAATTCGCTTTTAACTGTTTACATAGTGTTTGACATTTAAAGATTTTGCAACCATGAATGCATCTGATTTTTGAACCCAGGCTTGTTATGTTCAGAGACAGACATGTATTTTTTTAAACGCTATGTTGATTATCCAGTGTTGTCTTTTATCTTTTATCAAGATAATTAGTTATGTGCAAATTTAACATACCACATATGTACACATATGCATAAAAATGGTTATTTTTGTGTTGATTAAAAGTAACCAAAATGGAAAAAAAGTACACAAGTACACATTGGAAAATAAAGTAACCAAAACGGCAACGCTGATCATCACACATACTAACACACCCTAGTACTTCCATATACATACATATGTATGTATAAAAAACATTTCAGTAAATCAAAACATATAAAAAAAGAAACAGAAATGCAACGGAGGCAAACCAAAAAGTTGTTTTGAAACTTTTTTTTTTTTTTGGAAAAATCATGTTATGAATTTTTTTCACAAAATTTTTAATTAATTAACACCACCGTTGCTAAAAATAATATGACAGTCCTACATTTAAGATAAAATTGCAACCATACTACATTTCTTGCTAAAAGTAAACATTTAATTGAGCGGCAAATTTTCTATCAAATCAATCCTTAGTAAAGGGTGTCCCAACAAGAACGCAAGATTTAAATTTGGCGCCATTCGAAGTGGCATTGTTTGACATTTGAACAATTGTTATTGTTTGCTAGTAGAAGGTTCGAGGTTAGTAAAAATGGAGCGCTACACGAACGAACAACGCATTCTCATTGTGAAATTGTTTTACCAAAATAGTGAACGTTTTGCGGCTACAGTTCGCAAATTTGCAATCAATATGGTGTCACAATAATGCTCAAAAAGAGTCAACTGTAAAGATATTAATGGATAAATTTGCCGAAACTGGGTCTGTTAGTGATGTAAAGACAACAACGCGCCTTCGACCAGGTCGATCGACCGAAAATGTCGCAGCTGTACGTGATGATTTTGCTCAAACGCAGGTCAAGCGCAAACAGTCAATGGTGTTCGGTATCGTGAAATGATAACCAGTTTTTTCGTGCCTAGAATTGAAGAAATGAATGTGGAGGACATGTGGTTTCAACAAGACGGCGCCATATGTCATACAGCCAGAGAAACAATTCAATTGCTGCATCAGTCATTTCCCGGTCGTGTTATTTCGCGTTTTGGAGACCAGAATTGGCCGCCTAGATCGTGCGATTTAACACCATTAGACTTTTTTCTTTGGGGTTTTTTGAAGTCGATGGTTTACGCTAATAAGCCGACGACGACTCAAGCCTTAAAAGAGGAAATTGGACGCTGCATTAATGAAATACCGCAGCATTTATGCAAAACGGCCATTGAAAATTTCATTAAAAGATCGCGTGTGTGCCAGCAAAGCCGCGGAGGCCATCTGTCCAATTTGTTGTTCCACACATAACCTCATTTTGTCTACTTTACGATACAATAAAGTTTCACGATTTTTTTTTTAATATCTGTGTTTTATTTAAAATTTAAATCTTGCGTTCTTGTTGGGACACCCTTTACAATTAATAAATATAATAATGGATCGCGTTTTATTAGAACTTTTCACCCTCTATCGTAAATATAACACAAGTTTTAGGAAGATGGTCTTGACAACACAGCTGATCCTCCACTTGTTGTTGTGTTGTTAGTCCTAGTTCAGACCGGCGAACATTTAGAAGGACAAAATCTGGAATTGTCTTTTGTTGTTTGCTTCGCGGTCACACAGTCGAAAATGTTGCCGTTGACATTCCAATTTTATTGGATAAGCAAAGAATATGAAAATAAAGCGTGTTGCCGATTACCGAACACAAAAATGATTCTCTCTTCCCCACCCGTAAATTACTACCAAACTAAATTTTTCCCTTCCAAATGTTTACGTATCTAAACGCTGTCTTATTTGAGGAGCTGACAAACAAAACCAGGCTAGTGCCGTTACCTGTTTTTTTTACAGGGCATTCAAATAACTAAACTACCTACATAGACAGGGAATAGCAAAGAAAAGTCAGTTTTCGTTATATTATTTAAGGCAGGATCTCGAACTGGTTTTTAATGAAAATATTTCATGACTTCATAGATTTGTGCCTGGTTAGCCCAAATAATAAGTTTGATCCCGTACTCCTTGGGCAAAGTTCGGTAAAATGAGAACAAGCTATAATTTCTCTCAATAACCCAAAAAATGTACAAATGTACGGGAACACCAAAAACCAAAAATTTTTATCATAAATGCCAAAGCCAATGGCTCCATGAAAAATCGCCCAAAACCAAATCGCCAAAAAATAAAAATGAAAAAGCGCCCAAAAATTTTTTCATACAAATTTTAAGTACAGCGAATCCGCTTTAGCGCAACACGCTTTTTGAAAAAATCGGATTATTGAAAGTGATACAAATCCCCGCACGTCTTATTCACTTCGCTTTACTGAAAATATCGTATAATTGAAAACCAAAAGCAAGCCCACAACTACGTTTTGTATGATACTTACTTCGCTTTAGTGAAAAAATAAACAAAAACAAATTTATTTATTAGAAATCGATTGCATAACTTAAGGCTGAAAAATTTGTGCATGTTTTGTCCGTTAAAAAATTAAATGCCAAAATGTATTTGTTTGTCCTTTTCGCTCTTACGTACTTTATTGTATTTTTCTATTATGTTATCAATGCAAGTGGCTAGACATTTGCGAGGAATTCATGAAATTCATTCATTCATGGTGTGTAATAAGTTAGTTGGGTATTAATTGCATTGTAAGACATACTGAATTATTTTAATTTATATTTTAAACTTTTATTTTTTGATTAAAAAAATAATTAAAAAAATATGAATATGTTTCTGTGAACAATTTTTTTAAAATAAAATTTTTACGTTAAATTGACTTAAAAAAATATGTAGATTTGATATAAAAAATATTGTTTTATTGATTTTAAGCAGTACGCTTAAATGTAACAAATTTCAATAATCCGAACTACGTTTTAGAGAAAAAATCGGATAATTAAAAAAAAAATGAGTTTTGGTTATTTCCAGTAAAGCGGGGTCGACTGTAATTTTTACATATGTGAGCTTCTCCGAGAAGAGGGACCTAGTGTGTCAAAAAACGGGTTTTGACTTAAGAGTGGATTCTGGTACCTGAAAGGGTGTACAATAAGATGAAATGAGTTAAAATTTCTGATAATTAAATTTTCTAATTTTTCGACCTTTTTGATAAATATATGTATGTAATTAATGAGCTTGAGGTCACTTTTAACGTTATAAATATTTATTATTTTATATAATGTCGATATATCGATATCCTCCGGATATCTTCTTCAGGACGATATTTTTAAATAAATTTATTTTTTGGTTTTTTTGTTTTTTATAAATTAAATTAAAAATCAGGATAGTGATTTGTGTTGCGGCAATATAAAGATAATGCTGTTTTTTGTGAAGATGTATAGTTTCTGTATTTAAGATTTGATTTATGTCCAGTTAGCCTTGTCTTAAGTTTGTTCTTTGTTGTACCTATATAAAATTTACTACAAATTCCATTATCATTTCCTTTGCATGGTATTTTGTATACAACATTTGACCTATCTAGTTTATCTATCTTATCTTTTTTATTACTGAATAATCTATTTAAGGTATTATATGTTTTGTGCGCTATCTTATATCTGTTTTTATCATATATATCAGATTTTTCTAGTCTTTCTGATAATATAGGAATATATGTTAAAGATTTTTATGTTTTTTGTTCAATGCCATTTTCCGTATTATTTTTATTATATCTTCTGTAATGTCGCATTAAATTATATATTATTCTATTTGGAAAATCATTACTTACTAAAATATCCTTTATAATTTCCTTATTCTTGTCATGGAATCTTTCATCACTAATAGTCAATATTCTATCTATAAGATTTCTTGCTGTATTAATCATTATCATTCTCTTTGGGTGTTTTGAATAATAATTAATTATTCTACCTGATGCTGTTGGTTTCTGATACCAATCTATTAACACACTATTACCATCTCTAATAACAACTGTATTTTAAATATGGAAGTCTATTGTCTTTTTCTTTCTCAACTGTAAATCGAATATCTGAATGAAATGAATTAAATGATGACAGCATAATATCTAATTCAGAATGAGAAACTATACAAAATATATCACCTACATATTTTACTATAATTCTCGGTTTTATCTGTAAATTTTCTAAACATCTATCTAATAATTCTTCCATAACTATGTCAGCTACAATTGGAGATGCTGGTGATACCATTGGAAGACCCTTCTTTTGTACACAGAAAAAAATGATTTGTAAATACAATTAATTTTTTTGTTATATCAATTAAATAATTAATTGATTTTGAAGCTGCAACGATTTTTGTAAATACAATTAACGAAATTGTAAGTTGAAGGAAAATCTGAAAAATATTTTCAATTAAATATATCAACAAATAATTTGTTGAAAATTATTCATTTTTTTCAACATTTATTTTTGTTAGATTTCAAAGTTATTTCAATTAAAGTTATTGTGATATTAATAATGTGAATTGTTGATTTTATGTATCATAATTGTTTTATTAACAAGCTTTTTATACACAATCACAATCCTCTAAACGATTTTTGGTTGTCTGCGAAAAACACTCAATGTCTTTGGGCGGAGTTGAACCGGCAACATCAACACTAATAAACTGACTCACTTACCTCTCAGCTAAAGACCAACACTTTCTTTAATACGCAAATGATGAATACACACAAAATATGATTTCTTGTTTCTTCTAAATGTGCGCATTCCATTACGATATAATTTAACAAATAATTTTGTGGAGTAATTTAATTGACAACAAAATTAAAATTTGTTATATCAAGAATGATGATTGTTAATTTTTAAATTAAATGTTAAAAATTTGTTTTGTTGGTTGCATTTCGATGATATTTTTTTCTGTGTATATATGTCTTATTGTTATATTGGAAATATCTACTATCTATTATACAAAACTTTAACATTCGTAAAAACAAATCCTTATCTGTTCTAGTATGTTTCGCAATACTACTAAAATTTTTATGTATAATACTAATTGCTAATTCAACTGGTATACTAGGAAATAATGAAACAATATCAAATGACACTAATATCTCATTATTATGTTTCTTAATATGTTGAATCTTTTCTTTGAAACTTAAAGAGTTTTTAACATTATAAACAGACTTTTTAGTTATATTCTTTAAAATTTCTGTAATGTATTTGCTAAGTTCATAAGAAGGTGAGTTTATAAATGAACAAATTGGTCTTAATGGGACATTGTTCTTATGAATTTCTGGCACTCCATATAAACTTGGTGCAATTGCTATATTTGTCTTCAAATTAATTTTTTCTAGAGATGAATAGTGTTGTAAAAGTATTGAGTATTGGAGTACTGATTACTCAATACCAGGAGTTTTTTCCGGTACTCAATACACAAAAGTAACTACTCAATACTTTCAGGGTTGCATTTTGTAGTATTCAAGCGAAAGTCTTCCTTTAAAATACATCAGAATTATACAACTCTGTGAGCTTGATACAAATAAATATGACTCTGAACCTCATGGAGTTAGTGTAACAAACAGCCACTAAAAAAATTACTACAAAATGCATTATTGAACTACTTCAGTCATTAACAGATACTATTGGACAGAAAAAGTGACCCTTTAGAATAGTGGAAGGAAGGCACGTGATACAATATAACCAGCAAGTCAGGTCCTCACAAACATGAAAAATATTTTAAATTCTTTCAATGTCGGTAAAATTTTATTTCTACATTTCAACAACGACTAAGTAATAACATCAATTGTGAGAAAAAAATGTTTATTAAAAATATCTAGAAGATAATTTAAGGGCCATTATTATGACTTGACGATAAAGTTCCGGATAGTTAATCTTAACTTTAGCAAAACTGAACTGTAAAGTGACCTTTAAAATTTGTCCATTATTACAACTGTCCGATAAAATAAATAATACAGTTCTCGTTTGGTGGCAACATATCTGTGGATTTTGTGGATATTGATTGTCAAAAATGCTTAGTGGCAACTTGCTTTTGTTTATTTGTCAAATTACAATCTAATGAAAACAGTTTTGTCAATTGTTTTGTTTTTTGTTTTATTATTATGTGTTTTGTGTTGTATTGTTTTTGTTTTATACCATATTTTAACCACATAAATTTGGCAGTAATTTATAAAGTAGAAAGTGTGGCAAGTGATGAAAATATGGCAACTTCAAATGACTATACCTTACGATAAAAGTTACAGGTAGAATGAACTTGTCTTTAAGTTATCGTTCACTTTTGGTTAAAATGAAGTTGTAAGAATGAAAAAGTGTTTATCCATCCAATAAAATCCTACCTTTAGCTAACGACAAGTTATAATAATGGCCCTAAGAGATTAACAGCCGTATTCATAAAAGAAAGTTGATTGAGGTTTAAAATTCATATTAGTTAAAAAACGGTTTAAGGCTAAATAACATTTTTTAAATATTGGTATTCATAATCAGTTTTTTAACTAAAAATCAATTAACCAAATTTTTTAAAAATATCGTTGCAACACTGTATTCTTTATTTGTCACTTGCATATTAGTTCTGCAAAACAACGATTGTTAACTCATAAAGTACTCGTGTCTATATTTGTTTATTTGTCGCTTTCAAGAGAAATATTGTTTCTATAAAATAAAATATGTGTTCCAACTTGTATTTAATAAAAAAATAAAAAAAGTTCACAACAAATCTTAGTTAAAAGTGTTTTTTATATGATTTATTTTATTGCAGATAAAGAAGCACTAGAATAACGAAATTTATTTTGTTTGTTTTGAGTGTTTATACATCACTAGTTAATTTTCTACAATTATATTATTTTTGTTAACACATAAAATGAGAAAACAATGACTGGGAATGGAAACTGGATCGCTCCTTTTCTTTTAAATATTCTTTTGGAGTATACTTGATATTTGGGCAATAGTTTCTATAAAAAACCTTACATACATGCATTGTTTTCTTCTAAATAACACTGGCATATGCATACATACATAAATACATAAGTACATACATACATACACACATATGTACATACAGGTAAAGTTAAAAATGTAAACAAAAACGAAGCAAAATTACAAGAACGTCATCTTATAATTGGTTTAAACATGGGGGCAATTTTAAAATTTGCTGATTTACGCAAGGTTTAAAAACCGTTTTTTAAGCTAAAATTCTATTATGAATACAATTTCAGCGAATTTTGCTTTCACAACATTTGAAACGCTGTTTAAAATTTTTATGAATACGGCTGTAATTCACCAGAAGTGTTAAGAGTACGTTAAAAAAATTTTTTGTACAAAAACTAATCTTCAAACTTATTTATTTTCATTTGTTATAAATTAATTTAAATATACTTGTATCGGGTGTTTTTTTTAGAGGTGTAGAACTTTGAATTGAAATAAAACACAAGAAAATCGTTTTAATGTCCATCAATTTGGCTTTATTGGAAGGATAATTTTATGCCATTAATGTTTAAATATGATTTCGGGCATGTGGCCGCAGCGGCTGGCTCGAATAAAGCCAATTCTACAGGTCCAATTTTCAACCACTTTTTCGAGCATATGGGGCCGTATGTTGGCAATAACGCCACGAATGTTGGCTTCCAAGTCCCCTAACGTTTCTGGTTTGTTGGCGTAGACGAGCGACTTCACATATCAACAAAGAAAATAATCCAATGGTGTCAAATCACACGATCTTGGTGGCCAATTGACAGGTCCATTCCGCGAAATTATGCGCTCATCGAATGTTTCCTTCAATAAATCGATTGTGACGTGCGCTGTGTGGCATGTAGCGCCGTCTTGTTGGAACCACAACTCATCCACATTCATGCCATCCAATTCGGGAACAAAATAGTCGGTTAGTCGGCTCCAATTGCTGTGCACGGTGGCGAATCGATGCATTCGGGTCCTCTTCAACACTTTGCTCTACAGCGGCAATTGTTTCTTCGGTGCGCACTGTTCGACGTCTCTGCGGATGCGTATTATCACATAGAGTAAACGTAGTGCGAAAACGATCCATGGTTAACCGAATTAATTGCTCTGATGGACGATTATGTCTACCATAAAATGGACGGAGCTTGCGGTAAACTTCGCGAACTGAACCATTATTTTCGAAATAAATTTGCGCGATTTGCAAGCGTTGTTCTTTTGTCAACCTGTTCATGATGAAATGGCAAACCAAACTAAATATTAATCACTTGACAGCTGACAAAATGGCCGCCAGTTAAAAAAGTGATGCCAACTTAAAGTTCTATACCTCAATAAAAAACACCCTTTATTTAATCTTTGTTTTTCCATATTGCATTATCAATAATATAATATAAATAATAATTTTTAACTTCCCATATACATACATATGTACATATGTATATAAAGTATTGAGTAGTATCGAGTACCCAATTGAAAAAGTATCAAGTAGTACTGAGTATGCAAAAGTAGCCGCTTTTTACAACACTAGAGATGAAGTTATTCCTAATCTGAAAAGTTTATCTACAATTTCATTATTTGATTTTTGCAATTTATTTGTTGGATCTTTTTCTAACACAACATATGTACAGGGTGGCCCAAATAAGACCAGCTGATGTGAAACACAAATAACTTTTTTATTTTGTAATATAATTTATTTTTTCTTTTTGCAGATTATAACTGAACTCTTGGAAATTTAAAATGAATACGTACAGTCGCCAACAACGCATTAGAATTATCGATTTTTATTATTCTTCTCAATGTTCTGACGCAGCGAAATTATCGCCGTTTTTTTAACGTAAGATCAGCGCCCACATCTTCCATGATTACAAATTTAGTTCGCCGTGTTGAGGAACTGGGTTCAGTTGCCCACCGTGCAGGAAGAGGTGCTCATTGAAATATTCGTACTGTAGACAACGTGGAGGCTGTACAGCAGATTGTTGCAAATGATCCATATATCTTAACTCGTCGCCGTTCCGGCCAATGTGGTATACCCAGAACAACATTACAGAGAATTTTAAAGTTGGATCTTAAGATGTATCCATACAAAGTTCAAATTGTGCAACAGCTTCTACCGCAAGACCCCCAACAGCGACTAGTTTAACATCACTAGGTCTCATTTGGGCCACCCTGTAGAACTATCACCTACAATGTCTTCCATTCTTGTGGCATAATCAATATTTCTCATTGCAACTTTTGCATTACCTTTATCTGCATTGAGAATAAGCATTTCATTTTCACACACTAGGTCCCTTTTCCTGGAGAAGGTCACATACATATGTATAAGAAATATGTTATATACCGGCACTCTTCCGTTGGAGGCCTCTACAACCTGCCCTCGCATTACGTTGTAAGCGTATAGTATATCATTTTTGTTTGATGTGCGTAAAGTGCGTTCAGTCTTCATTGCTTTTTGTTTGTATCGGTTGTGTGTGTGTGTCGTGTGCATCTACCAATTTTTAGGTGTGTGTGTGTGTGTGTGTGTGAGTGAGTGTGTATTGTTTAAAATACATAAATCTGTCACTTTGCTTCTTCTATTATTTTTCTTTCTTTTTTTTCAACATTTCAGTTTATTCTTTCTTTCCACATTTCATCCTACTTTTCACTTTACATTTCTTGTTGTTATTTGGAATGTTGGACTTATGTACATACATACATACATATTTTATTTTTGTTATGGATCCGTTTCTGCTTATTGTGGTTGTTGTTGCTGGTTGCGTTTTGTGATATGCCTGCTATTTGAAAAGACAGTATGACAATTGTGTTATGCCTGGGTTTAATACATATGGGTTTGTATGTATGTGTATGTTAACATAACATAAATTTATGTGTATGTGTGTGTGTGTGTGTATGCTGGTATATTGTATTGCGACACTGCGCCTGTCAATTTATAACAAAAATTATGATCCTGAAAAGTAGATTATCCTTGATTTATTGTCGCATCATTTCAAATGAAATGTTGAAAGACTGTAAATGATATTATACGTTATAAAGTGCGTATTTGTGTGCATTTGTGTGTGTGTGTGTGTGTGTTTGCGTTTGCGTGTGTGTATATAATATTTAGTGCTTATTTAATTTCTTTTATTATATATAAAAAAATATATATGGAATAGCTGGTTTTTTGTTGCTCTTTTTGTCATACAGTAATCAAAATGATGAGGGCACACGCAGGCAACATAATTGATTTCAGAACTTAAAGTTCAAGTAGTGGAGATAGTGTTAAGGCTCAGTTAGCCGACTGTAATGTAATGTCACTGCAACAGCAAGAAACAGCTGATCGATTTTGTTATGTTAAAAGTAATGAAAATGGTTATGGAGATGTAATGTAACGTAACCTACTTTTCATGTCAAAATATCGATCAGCTGTTTTCTACGTTACAGATACATTACATTACAGTCGGCTAACTGAGCCTTTATTTAAAACACAATATCACATTCATATTATTACGTTAATACTAAAATTATGCCTTTTAATAAAGTCTTACATTTTTTTTAGAATTATCCCCAGGGAAGTTGAGCACATGGAAAGGAATCAGTATCTTCAATTGAATATAAAAATTCCTTTAATTAACAACAAAAGGCTCATTTAAATTTTTTTTTTGCAACTCTGATGATTGAGACAATCATTTAGGTAAAAAGTGCGAAATAGATTCGTTTTTTTACTGGTTCAAGCCATTTACTGATTAAAATTTTTTAGTCACCCTTATTCCAGTTGTCGACATCGACGCCACTTTAACACAATACCCAAAAATTGGTGCTTGTGTAGCCGCTAACGAAAAAAAAGCAATGTGAATCCGATCACAGAGGAGATGTGTAAACATCTAGTAATGGAAAATTTTTTTAAGTTGGAAGTACTTATGCTTTTAGTATATTTTTTTAAATTAATTGATTAAAAGTATCAAAACTTTCAATATTGTATATACATATGAATTTGTCGGTTTTTGTTTGTTATATTAAACTTATTTGGTTAGTAAATGGGCACACTGCAGTATATGTATATGTACTGCATTAAAAATTGCAGTAAGCAGTAAATTTACTGATTACTGAAAAAAATTCAGTAAATTTTTACTGCTAATGAAATTTAATTTGCATTACAAGTAAAATCGTAGGGCCGTAATCATAAAAAAATTGTAGCAAGTGGCAAAGTTTTTTTCATTCAAATTTGGAAACTTTTGTATGAAAAACATTTAGCCACTTGGTAGAATTTCATTATGAATACGGGCATTACTGACTACTGAAAATTCAATGCACCTCATCATATAATAAATAATTTAGGCAATTTATAAAAATTGTAGAAAAAAATTTTATTAATCAGTAAAAATTTACTTGTTAAACATTTTTTATTGTTTTTACTGAAACTTTAGTGGTACTGCAGTGCTCATCTATGGTAAATGCCTTTACTTTTACTTTTTAATTTTTAATTCCTATTGTTCATGGTTAAGTTGTTGCTGTTCTTGTTGTTGTGTACACATTGCAATTAAAATAAATTCAGCAAAGTGCGACTTTGACTCGCGCACATTCGGTTTTGATCATTTTTTTTTTTTTTTTGATTTAGCTGTCTTCCTTTTTTAAGTTTTTTCAGTTTAAACGATTTTTTCAGTTTTATCGCTTTTTTCTCGTTGTGGCGTTTTTTCTCTTTATGGATTTTTTGTAATTTTCGCAATTTTTTTCATATTGGCGATTTTTTCATTTAGGCGATTTTTTTCTGTTTTTTTTTGGTTTTTTTTTCATTTTGGCGATTTTTTTCTGTTTTTGGGGTTTTTTTATTTAGGCGATTTTTTCATTTTGGCGATTTTTTTGTTTAAAGATTTATTTTCATTTTGGCGATATTTCCGGTTTTTCGCGATTTATTTTAGTCCTAGAGATTTTATTTGGTGCTTTTTTCGTTTTGCCGATTTTTTTTTGTTTTTGGCGATTTTTTTATATTTGGCGATTTTATATTTTTTGGATTTTTTAGTTTTACCGTTTTTGAAAATTTCAAGAGTTTTGCTCTTACGGTTTCCAAGATACAGCAAGTTGTCAAAATTACAAAGTCAAAATTACATTAACTGATGGAACACCCATTGATTTAAATTTTTTAAATTTAGTGTTAATTGTTGTAGTCTGTATAAAAAAAATACACTAACTTTTAAAATTTCAAGTGTATATATGTACATATGTACATATATGTATGTATATTACATGGGATTTTAACATTTTTCGTTACTCGTTTTGGAACACCCTTTAGTTTTTAACTCTCATATATTTGTTGTTGTAGTGGCCAAATGTCTACACATTGTGTCCAAATTTCAAGTCCGTAGCTCCTACGGTTCACTTTCACCTTTGATGTACGGAAATATACAGAAAAATAACCGGCGGCGGTGCACCGTCGGCTTCGAGCCGGTCGACTTGTTTCTCTGCTTGGTATTGCTTCCCAGTAAAAAATATATGGATTAATCCATCATCGAGCAATAAAGGAGTAATGACTTGTTCGTCCATTTGGAGTAATAAGCGAGCTATCGAAACTTTTTTTTTTTTTGTTTTTTGTTTATGCCTCGCTTAATACTCCAAATGGATCAAGGAGGGATGTATCAGTTCGTTTTTGGTTTTATTCTTTCTTTGACATAACTGTTAATTGTTGATGTTTTCGTGTTGTTTTTCTATTTAGTCAGTTTAGTTTTAAAAAGCGAAAGACGTGTTATTAAAAAAAAAGCGAAAAGGTACGGGTATAGTAACAAATTGTTAAAAATGTGTCAAAATTTAGTTTCTAAGCGTCATTTAAGACGACTACATAGTTAAAAAAGAAATTGAAAAATTCTTTTATATGAATATTTACTCCCTTTGTGCTCTTTTAGGAGACAAAAACGATTACTCCCTCTGTCGTCCATAAGGAGCTTAAAAGGAGTACTCGTGTCTGTGGACATGCTGTGTTAAAAATCCAATGAGATCCGGAGTTTAATGGAGTAATCCATTGCTTGCAAAGCAGCGCTACAAGATTACTCTTTGGATGATCCTATTTTTTACTGGGTTCTTTCAAACACTAATACACTCATACATAGCTCACACCGAAATCTCAGCAAAGAAATCAAAGTCAAAAGATTTTTACCCCCTAGCGTATAGATGTTTGTTTACACATCAAAAATTAGTAAAGAATATAAACATAATATAAAATATGTTCCAATAATAAGGGAAAAAATTTGTTTTACATGCCAATTTACAGAAAGTATTGCGACTGAAAAATGTTAATAACTGGGGAAACCGCAAATATGCAATTGCATGTTATTTCTTATGGGACTTATTAATGCGGAGATGAGATATTTATCCGTTTCAGAACTTTTTATGAATTTTGGCATCGATTTTTTAGTGCATATTTTTGCATATTTTATCCTTTAAAGCATATTTTTATTTAGTATAAGTATTTTCGAATATTTAGAGCATAATTTGCGCTTTTAGGGCATATTTTGATGCTGCATAGTAGAGCTGTGTAGCTCATGAACGAACGGGTTAAATTGAACGAATCACTTAATTGAACGATTTGATCCGGTGATTTTACTGAACGCTTTTGGATCAGTAGTGTACCGCTCGATGTTTTTGTTCATTCAGTTTGTGTTTCAAGTCTTTTATGTCAAATTTGCTTTCGTTCATGTTTGCTATTTATGTTATGTCTTTTTGTTTGAGTTGAGTTTTTGTGTTTTAAAAAGTTTAGGTACGTGTATACTAAATTATATTTAGCATCGCTGTGGCACTGCCATCATTCTTTTTATAATTTGATTTAATAGTCTTTTCATAAGAAGTATTTTTACCAGTGTTTTTTATAAAGTGTTTTTACAAAGTAAAGATGTTAAACCTTAACTGTATATATGTTTATACATACATTTCATTACCTCAATCTAAAATGAATTTGTAGTGCTTGAGATATTTTTTTTGTTTCCGGTTAAATATTTTTGAGGACAAAATTTTAACTTAAGCTTTGAGAAGTAACATTCCAACATTGATGCGCTTTTGATATATAAATAACGATAAAAGCGTTACAATGCGTTTATTAATTATTGGAAGAAAAAAATAGTAAAACCAAACGAAAGTACCTTTCTTAATCTTAATATTAAACTAAATGTTAAGCCAAAATAAAATGTACAATATTCTAGTCGAAAGAACAAGAAATTATTTATAAAATGAATTTAAATATAATTTTTTAAATAAATAATTCAACTTTTTTTTTAATAAATTCTTCAATTAATTCATTCGCATTATTTAAATATTCGTATATACAACCTCTTTTATTATTCTTACAAAATAGCATTGTTTCATACTGTCGTTCAAAAGTGAACGATTGAACGAACGGGTCAATTTTTTTGCTAATTGAACGAAAATTACCGGTCACTGTAAAGAACCATTTGGCACAGCTGTACTGCATAGATTATTGTTTATTTTAATATGCTTACAAGCTTATGTGTTGGTCAAATGTTCCATGTAGTGTATAAACTTTTCTTATATATTACACAGTTATTACGGAATTTAGTTTCAATAAAAATTCGGTTTTTCTGTTTGTAATGGACTTTGCCCCGAGTAGACGATGTTGCAGGAACATTTGTCAATGTATAATAGTTTATTTAGATGTGACTGGCAACGAGTTTTATTTGAAAATCTAGGTTAATATTTTGTTGTTACTTGCAATAAAAATTATAAATAATAATTTTGTCATATTTATCCAAAATACAGTTCTGATATCGTGAAATTGAAATTAAATTTTTGTGAGTATCAAAAAAAATAATAATAATTTGTATTATTTGCTTTAGTCAAAATTTGTATGGCAAATTTTTGTAAATTTTTGACAAGCTGCAATAAAAAGCATGGTATCATAAAATTTAAATCCACCGCCGTCGCTTCGAGCCGTCGCCCAATACAAAGATTTTTATGTCTTTTAAGTTTATATAGACTGTAAAAAAATCATTGTTTATTTTAGTTGAGAAAAATGTTGCATCATATATATAATATTATATAATTTATTGCTACAAGAATATTGTTTTATGTAAAAATGTCCCTTAAAAATTTGTTGGCAACCGGCCGCTTGTAGTCAGGTGAAGCAAAACCGCCGCCGCAGCAATTGTTTCATCAGCTTCTTTCTATGCTCAAACGAATTTGTCAAAATTTTACATTGTCAAAAAAGATATCATATTGGCACAGCAGAAAAATTAAATTTTTTCCCCACAGGCAAATATTTTTTTTTACCATAGTACTTTTCTACCGTTTGACACACGCCCTTTATATGCAAATATCGTTGAATTTTTGAATTAAAAGTATATTTTCATTTGAAAATAAACAAATTTATTTTATTTTTAAGAGCATATTTTTGAGTTTTTATTGCATATTTTGAATTTTTTTAGTGCATATTGAATGCGCATAAAACACTTTCTTAGAGCAAATTTCTGGTTTCCCTGGGCATAATTTTAACATTTTGACTACTAACTATAGACTTAAATTTCAGATTCTCAAAACATAATTCTATTAATACAAATTTGAAAATTTTTATTTAAAATAAGGTAGAATTTCATCTACCCTTCTTTTTCAGCCGATTGTTTTAGATAATCGTCATCGGAAGTATGTAAGTGTGAAGTACAAAGGCACTTTTAGGAGGGTGGTGGGGAAGGGGTGTGTGGGAGGAGAATTACGGCTTTGAAATGCTCTACAAAAGTTTTCCCCACACACTTGGCCAGAACAGAAAAAAAATGTTTCTCCTACACAGAAAAAAGTATTCACCAATTAATATTTTCAATTAAGAACTTAAATGAATCAATTAAATGTTGTTGTTGGATTTGATATATGTTGATCAACCTGATGATTATTATTCTATTAAACGTATAGATCGAATCTTGTCACCTAAATATACATACCATCCTACTCTGCAGATAAATATATTCTCACAAAATCAACTTCTTGTAAGGAATAGTAAAAATAATGAAAAAATTTTTGACTTCAGGCATGCGGATTTTAACAAATTAAATTATCTTGTTTTGACTGAAAATTGGTTCGAATACAAATCACTCAAAAACTTTAGTATTACAGAAATCGATGAAATCTTAAATAAATTTTATACTGGGCTATTTGACTTTAAGACTTTAAGAGATCGATACCAATAATAGTGAGAAGAGCTCCAAATGGACCTCCTTGAAATACCAGAGCTTCAGCAAGACTGAAATACTTGAAAAACAAACACTACAAAAGATTTAGAAAAACTGGGCTTAACTGGACTATAATCAGATAGTCAATACTCAATTTCAAGGTCAGTCTATAACTTAGAAAATTATTAATGTTGTAACAACTATCTGCTAAAAATAAAAAACAATTTTAAGTTTATGCCAAAATCGTTCTGTGAGTTCGTGAATTCGAAGCGTAGAATCTCTGAATGATGAATTTTGGAGGTATTTGAGTCTTCTAGTGATACTGAAATTTGCGACTTATTTGCTGCCTTTTTTTCTTCCACTTACTCAGAGAAGAAATGGAACAACCCTGCAGAAAGTGCGAATAGTGAAATTGTAGTGATTTATTACTGACATTGTCAGCAGTACTACTGACCAAATGTACCCCAGCCAATGTAATCATCTATTGACATTTAACATTAGCTTGTGATTGAAAATCCACCACTAGACTGTAGCACTACTGACTAAGTAGTTCTTTCGGGACCACATGGAGACATTGACACCAAAGATTTGTAATATACGTGTGTAAACGTTAAAACGATATTCATGCTGTTGTATATGAATATCTAGATGGTCTAGAGAAATGTTGCATATTTAATCAACGGCAAAGGTGTCAGATTTCTCCATATAAATGTTCATGAAACAAAAGGACTGGGGAGCCATTGAAGCGCTAGCAATCAGTCGGCATTGGGGGGGTTCGTGTCCTTTTTATTCACTCAACAAGAAGTTCTACTACATAATTTTATTACAGACTCCCATTTTTATTTCTACAACTACATTTTAAATGGACTAGTATAATCGCAGACCAAAAGAAAACAAACAAGCCCTTCTACGATTATCAATATGAAAGCGGAACAAAAAAAAAATTATTGATCATATACCTGAAAGTTAATGTATCCCAGGTGTTTTAGGGGAACATTTGCCTCATAACCCACCCTACCATGATTCTAGTGGCACCATGAACTTCCTAGAATCCCACACATGTATATATAACTAGATTTGTTATTACCCTAGTATCCCATTATACGAACGAAAACAGTATTTACTTTAGAAATCCATTGACATTATGTTTTATTTCACTTCAATCTTTTAATGTAAACAATTTAAATGTAATATATGTACATACATACATATGTATATTTATATGAATATAAAAAATTTAGGTAATTAACTAAAGATTCACATATGTATGTATATATGTTTATGTGTCTATAGGTTATAATATATATGTTTCTACTTAGTGTAAATGTAACAAAATTTTAATCTTTTAATTTCTTACAATTTCGTTAAATATCGCGGTTTTTACATATAAACATACATACCTACATACGTACATACATATATACCTATATGTATATATATGTATGTTTATATGCCTATATATGTAACAAGAAACGCAGTAAATTATACGCAAGAACAAAACAACAAAGAGAAGAACGAATGAACGCTATTGCCATCAATTGGTCGACATTATGGGTATGATAATATAATCCTTAATGCGAATACCGAATACTCAGGCATAGAAAATAAAATATGTAATAATAAAAAAACATGTATGTACATATATGCGTAAAACAAGAGGTGAATACAAAGATGAAAATATACAAGAAAGTTTTAGCAATTTCTTCGGTTGCGTTCTCTTTGACGTTTTGGACTATTGTTTTATCAAAAAAAAAAATTTTATCAGTAAAAATAATATAAGCCAAGACTCACCAAACTTAATCCAAGAATCGATGAGGCCTCCTCGAGTTACCTAGATGAAGCTGGAATAGTGGCATGTGTAGCTTTGTGTGTAATTATGTATAGTGAGAAGTGTGTATTATTATTTTGGTTAAGGTTAATCAGGTGTATTTTAATTTCATATGGGTTAAATTCAATATAATATCTTTATGTAATTTTTGTTCTGTTTTTTTTTTTCTTTTCTTTATTTAATTTGTACACGAATTATTTTGGTTTTTCTTGTAGTTTGTTTTTTTTTTGTATTTGTTTCTAATTTATTATTCACTTTGCTGTTTAAATGTTTCTGTTTTTTCCTTTCTTTGAGTTGAGTTGATTTAGTACTTAGCCTTTCTTTTGAGTTTGTTTTTTTTTTCTTTCTTTTCGAAACTTCTTCAATTAAATTTTGGTAGCCTCATTTCGGAATTTCTATTAACTAATCTTATGGTGGCGTTTATTTTCCCCGGAGTAAAATTTTGGTTGTATACCTATATTCGTTGGTAGAAAACGGCTGACAGTTCGGCAATGTGTCTTACGGATAAAATGTTAGAATATATGTCCATGAGTAATATGTATAGAAGAATTTTAGTGGCGACTTCAAATCAAGAAATTAATTGGGGATTCGTACAGCGTTGGACAGAAATTATATCCGTAACTAATTTCTTTCGAAGACCTCATGGAGCCAACAAACCGAATACATTGGATTCCGGCTAGCCATGCTTCCAAAGGTCTAAAAAAAAAGGTTTATGCAGTTAGGACATAGATTCGAGAATTTCAGTTGAAAAGTTAAATATTTATTGTTACCTTCTACACCAATAGGAGTTTAACACAACTAGTTAGGTTTAATACGATGTGAATGCTCGGATCTTCTTTAACAAGAGTGATCACTAATGAGGTATATAGTTTCTTTAGATCTAAAGAGAACCGATTAATTATGAAGTTATAAAAATAAACGCGTATAGAAATAAAAAAAAACGATTGTGTACAAACCTCTGTGTGTTTAAAAGCAAAACTTTTTAAATTTCACGACGGGATTGCAAAGAAAGCGTTGATGGGTTTGATTTTTTCTAATGCCCAAACTTTTATTCGCTCTAATAGGTTTGCCTTGTTCAGCAGTCACCGGAAAAAGGAAGTTTTTAGCCTCTTTATTACAATTGACAGTTTGGTTTCAACTGACAGGTTAGCTCAGATGTCAAAATAAGACGAAATGTCAAGAATGCGTACTATAAATTACAACTCTTCTTGGTAGCCATTTATTTTACATCATCGATATAAATTTAAAATCCTTTTCTACATGAACATTTTGCAGTATGGTTTAGGTTGTACCAATTTATTATCTAACACTATGTTTTCCTTATCTCTTAACATAAGCAGTCACTTCAGCAGAATGACGTCCCAAAAAATATCTTGTGACGACTTATTTTAAGGGGTGGCGAAACGTACCATTTAACCGAAAATTTAATTGTTCATATTGTTTGGCAATATGTTAAGTCATTGATTATGTAATATGTATATTTCAAGCCAAATATATGCCATGCACACGTTTACATCGGACGTTAGGAAATATATTTCGTAATTGTTAATATTGCAACTGCCAAACTTATGTCTCGTCAAAGCTGGGTATAGTGTCTGTTATCAACTAATTTGTGTTAGATTAAGTTTGTTTGAAGAAAGAAAACTGAACTTCAAGAGCCCTAAAAAATTAGGATACCACAGATTCACTAGTAAATTTTAGGAGCTCTAGTCTACAATATCGATATTTCCCCGCTCTTTGTCAATAGTAACATTATAGTGATTTTCTAGTGACAGTGTCGATAGTGCTACTGAGTAAGTGTACTCCAGCCAATATAATCGCCATATGACATACTTATAACCAGGGAGAGGGGTTTCATGCAAATGCATGTTTTTTCCCTTAACTCTGATAATGGCTGGAACGAAATATCTTTACGAAACAATGAATTTGCGTAAAAATGGCATCCATTTGTTAGTGCATATTTTTGCATATTTTGCTGAAAATTCATATTTTTGCATAATTTAGTCATAAATGCATATTTTTGTCTCATACATATTTTGATATAAATGCTGATTTTGTGTCATATTTTCTTAAAAATTCAAATTTCCAAAAATATTTCAAAACTATTTTTGGCAACTGTATTCGCTTGCATTGTTATATAATTGTGGAACGATTGTACAAGCACACACACCTACCAAATTTAACGGAAATTGTAATTTTGATAATTTCAAATTGTCTGCTATTAAAGCCGAAAGTAGTGAAACAATTATGCTTAAACTTGATATTGTTTTTAAGAATTATAACGGATACAAAAACCAAATCTATTAGCTAGTATTCAATTCATTGTAATGGTTGAGTTAAATAAATATACAACATTATATAAAGAGAATCATTTAAATTTGAGCCGATTACATCCACAGACGTTACAAGGCCTTTTTCAATGCACAAAGCTTTCTAAGAACAAATTGATTGGACTTCATATTCGATAATACATATGTATGAATAATAAAAAGATTTTTAACGAAAATAAATAAATAACAACACTTTTCTTTTCCTATTTACGTATCGCTCCTTTAGTGTAATATAAACATACATATCTCGAAAATGCGAGTTTGGAGTGAATAATGCAGAAAGAATCATTATACCATATTTAATCTTGTGTAAAGATTTAATATTAAAGGCTTGTACACGCACCTCTTGAGAAAAGAAAATATATTTTTATATCTTTATTTAGTGATATGTAGATTGAGAACTTTACTTTTGAATAATTTTTTTTAAAGATACATATGTGCATATTTTATTGTTTTCAGTGCATATTCTGCGTTTTTGATGTCATATCTTAGGCGCCTAAAATACCTGTTTTAAATGCATAAGTCCTTGTCCCTGCTTATAACATAGGGTTGTCATTGAAAATCTACCAGTAGACTTTAGCACTATTGAGAAGGTAGTTCTTTTACGACCATATGGAAATATTTGAACCAAAGATTCGCTAGTAGATTTTTGTGAACCTCGTCTGCACATATTTAGTTAATATTATTGCAGAGCATAATAAAAACGAAAAATAAACTATTGACGCGTTCATTAACAATATCACCAGAAATACACTAGAACTGTTGTCTCTAACGAATCTTTAATCGCGCATTAAAGGAAAGTTGTCGACATTTTAACTAGTGCAATTGTCGCTGGAGAAAGAGTATTGACATAGAGACATATGGTTCTAGGCTGACTAGAGGGAAACTATCAAAGTACCCATATCCAATTCCTGAAATGACTCAAATTGTTTGTCCAATTCCAGACTCATCTACTGTTATGAATGCAATAAAAACATTGAAAAGTTACGACAAATTCAGGCCTGGCGGAGTTCCAAACTGTGTGCTTATTAAATGTTTGCAATCGTTAATTATGACCTTAACTTACTTATTCAGCATATCGCTTTTCCAATGGCTACTTCAAAAAATATTTTTTTTTTATAATATATAATTTCAGTTACAATCTATTTATACAATATTAAGTAACTGGCGTAATATAAAATGTAACATTACATTAGAACCTAGCATGCGTTGATAAGCTTATAGAAAGCTTAAAAACTGTTAGGGCCATTTTCACAACTTGCCTTTAGCTAAAGGCAGGATTTTGTGTGTCCGATAAATGGCTTGGCATTATAAAAACTTTATTTGTAATATTTTTATCCATTAAATATTATTATTAATGGTAATTATAACAATGAAAAATTGAAGATTTAATAATGCAAAGGTATTTATCGGGCAGATAAAATCCTACCTTTAACTAAAGGTAACTTGTGAAAATGGCCCTTAGTATATGTAGTATTATGTTGTTGATTTTCTTAATAATATTGATTTACATATATGTATACAAAATTTTTAATTTTATTTTTATATTATTTCCTATATGGGAGATCAAGAACATGTAAACGTTTTAGGGTCGTATTCAAAATAACTTAACAAAGCTTTGAAAAGCAATGTTAAGTAAAGTTGTATTCAAAAAAAATTATTATATCAAAATTCTAAAGTAGGCACCTACGTTTGTTAAGGATACTTTAAGTTGATATTTCCAAAATGTGTACTTTGTACCTCAGATATTTTTGTTAATATAGCACATATTGATTCATGTTACATCTGAAAATGAAGCTAGAAGTGCAACGTCTTATCTTAAATTTATTATTTCTGTCATGTGATGGAAAATATCACTAAATTATCCAACTGATTCAAAATACATAGCAAAATCCATAAAAAAATATTAAAATAAATACAATTATACAAAAATGTTTTAGTGATGTACATACAATCAAAACAAATCGAAAAAAGCTGGATATTCAAATACTCGTTTCATTCGAATAAAACAAATTGTGATAATTTTTCACTTGTTTTTAGTTTTACTTCATGGTTGTGTTTATCTGTTTTCCTATTAAGTCAGAAGCTCATTTTTTTTAAATTAGGTTGCTTTACTTCAAGATAATAAAAATTTATTTAATAAAATAAAAAAAATATTTGAATACCCGAATGAAATTGTATTCAATTTCGTACATCATAAGCTGTGAAGTGGTTGTTGAACACGGTGGCGTTACCAGTATTTATTATTAAATCACAAAATATTTAAAGTTGTCTTTTGCATATGATTTTTTAATAAAGCTATGTTAGCCTTAAAGTGCTTATCAACTACTATAAACTTTAAAGCTAAAGTAAAATATTTTTTTGCATAAGGGGGTTAATCTTTTAATTTCTTCTGTTTCATCTAATAAAGATATAGCTAGGATATTCGAATGATTACTCAGTCTTTCGAGATAACTTGCGCTGAATTTTCGTATTTCATCAATGACAAATGGTATATCTAAATCTTTATGTATTCTTTTATTGGTAACAAACCAAGGAGCATTAACTATAAGTCTCGAGGTTTTAGATTGGTATCTTTGCAGCAGATCTAACATAGCTAACTACAGAGGCATAGCTACACAGAAAAAAAAGAATTGTATATACAACTAATTTATTTGTGAATACAAATAAAATGTTATTTAAAAAGGCACCTACAACGATTTTTGTAAATACAAACACACATTTGTAACATAAGAAAACAAAATCAACTCAATTATTTCCAATTAAAATTATTGTGTTATTCACAATTGAGTTGTTAACAGAAAACAAAAATTTTTAATGAATTTGTTTTTCAAATTCTAATGTGTTGTTTTTCGTTGTTTGTTTAATTTTTTTTACAAATTGGATTTTTATTAAATTTTAATTTAAAGACGCTTGACAAATAGACTAACGTACTTACCACTCAGCTAAAGAGCAAATCGTTACTGGGTACGCAAATAATGAATACACGCAAAACATGATTCCTTATGTTTCTTCTGCATGGAGCATTTCGTTGATACAATCTAAAAATAACTTTGTTGATTAAAAAAAACAAGCCACGACGTTTTTCGGCTTCTTGTCGGAATTTACTAGTGTTGTCATTCGAACAAAAATTGTTCGAATATTCGAACAACTTTTTATCATTTTTATTCGAACGAACAAAAATATTCAATTTAGAATAAAAAATTATTCGAATCATTTTTGTCGAATATTCGAATATTCGAACAATTTCCTTAACTACTTTATATAAAAAGTATTTTACATTCCATTACTTTTTAATTTGTTAACAATATGATAATTAAATTACTCCAAATTATAAACAGTTGTGTAGGCTTGTTTGTATGTAATTACATATATAAATATAAATAAGTTCGCTAAACTCATCTTTTTTCTTTCTGGGAAAATTTAATGCTTTTTTCATGGAATTAGAAGGTGTCTTATAGTTTCTGATAGAGAGATTAGAAAAAGAACTGATTTTCTCAAATCCAAAGCGTTAAAAATCGAATTATTGAACGACGTAAAAAAAGCATTAAATACCAACTTTTTAAAATACGTCACAAAAAGAGAAAAAAATGTATAAGTGTGTGTCTCTGTGTATCTGTTTGTTTTTACGAGTCCACCTATAGACCAAACGGCTGCACTGATTCTGATTTAGTTATTTCTGTTTGAAAGGTGACTTGATCGAAAGTGTTCTTAGCTATGTTTGAAGAAAATCGGTCCAGCCGCTTAGAAGGTATCACATCGTTTTTAGATATATTCTGTTAGATCTGCATGTCTTTTACGCCGTAGCTCCCGAACGGCGTTTGAAAGGTGACATAATCGTATATCTTCTAATTTATACTTGAAGAAAATCGGTTTAGTCGATTGGAAGTTATCTTAAATTTTCTATATATTAATTTACTCTCTTCTTTTTTGCGATTCTGCTACTTCAATAGTATTAGTGGAACACAGAGTTCTTAACTTATACTACAGCGTCAACTGCGGCAAAGGTTCTTAACCCTGCTGTTAGGTTTGGACCATTTTGGTCAATTTTTGTTTTCTCTTGGCTTTGACTACGGAACGGTTCAAAGTATTAACTTAAAATTTTAGCTAATGTGGTATTTTTATATTTTATTACTTCTGCAAAAATTTTATTTATGAGTTATGTAAAGGAAACTAAGAAAAATAAAAAATTACGAATCTTAGGTTTAGAACCATTTTGGTCCCTCTTCTTGTTTTTCAATTTATTCACATGAAAAAAATTTACAGAATGTGTGGAAAAATCAAATTTTCTCAGTACATGACGAGCAAATTATCTTCCGTTGCAGCTTGCATATAAATTTGTTGCATATGATGCATTTGCTATCGCACTTAGATTTGCAGCAGCTGCAGGTTCCTCGTTTTCTAGCAGCTGTTATTTTTTGTAAACCACTCGTACTTGTAGTTGCTGTACAATCAGAACATGATGTTCTTACTTCGGAAAGAAGCTCAGCTGAAAATTTATTTCTAGACAGCTTAGATCTTTGGGTCATATAGTCTTGAGCTAAAGATAGAGCTAACTGCCTTAAAAATTCTGCTCTCTTGCGATTTTTATCCATTGGCGCCCACGAAACATCAATTTCAGAAAACAGTATATACACGTTCAATGCGGATATGTCAATCATATTGGAAAATACGACATTTGGCCATCGATTTGTTTTTCGTTTTGTACTATAGTAGCCAATCATTTGGTCAGCGGTATCAACGCCTCCTAAGAAAAAAATTATTAGAGTAATAAATTCCTAATGATAAAGCTATAAAAACCTTTTGTAGAGTTATAATGGGTGTTTTTTATTGAGGTATAGAACTTTAAGTTGGCATCACTTTTTTAACTGGCGGCCATTTTGTCAGCTGTCAAGTGATTAATATTTAGTTTGGTTTGCCATTTTATCATGAACAGGTTGACAAAAGAACAACACTTGCAAATCGTGCAAATTTATTTCGAAAATAATGGTTCAGTTCGCGAAGTTTACCGCAAGCTCCGTCCATTTTATGGTCGACATAATCGTCCATCAGAGCAATTAATTCGGTTAACCATGGATCGTTTTCGCACTACGTTTACTCTATGTGATAATACGCATCCGCAGAGACGTCGAACAGTGCGCACCGAAGAAACAATTGCCGCTGTAGAGCAAAGTGTTGAAGAGGACCCGAATGAATCGATTCGCCACCGTGCAAAGCAATTGGAGCTTTGTCCATCAACTTTATGGAAGATTTTGCGCAAAGATCTTGGCTTGCGACCTTACAAGATCCAGCTTGTGCAAGAATTAAAGCCGCGAGACCATGCAATGTGTCGTGATTTTGGTGTATGGGCCGAAAATGAGATTGATCTCGATGCTGATTTTCAATTGGCCACCAAGATCGTGTGATTTGACACCATTGGATTATTTTCTTTGGGGATATGTGAAGTCGCTCGTCTACGCCAACAAACCAGAAACGTTAGGGGACTTGGAAGCCAACATTCGTGGCGTTATTGCCAACATACGGCCCCATATGCTCGAAAAAGTGGTTGAAAATTGGACCTGTAGAATTGGCTTTATTCGAGCCAGCCGCGGTGGCCACATGCCCGAAATCATATTTAAACATTAATGGCATAAAATTATCCTTCCAATAAAGCCAAATTGATGGACATTAAAACGATTTTCTTGTGTTTTATTTCAATTCGAAGTTCTATACCTCTAAAAAAAACACCCGATAGTAGGAAACTATTTCTGGCTTTTTCTTTCGATCGCTGCTATCGATCTCTGCAGTTTTATGCATGGTGCTAAGCAAAATAGTACCTTTATATTTATGGCTGATATATGAAACTAATGCAGCAGTCTCATTGAAAGCAAACGTAGATGTATATAAAGGATTTTTTTTTTAAAATTAGCAATTTAGGAGGAATAAATGTTTTATTTTTTCGAACTGTGCCAAAGTATGTCAACTTCCTTTCCAAAAGCTTTTTACCTAATTCAAAACTTGAAAAAAAATTATCAGCTGTGATATTTTGACCTATCAAGCCTTCAGTGAGATCCAATACGACCCGCTCCCCCTGATTTTTTTCAGGCTGTTCATTTTTTAGTTTTCCAAGGTATGGTTGGATTTTCCATGCATATCCTGACTTTGAATCGACTGCTAGCCAAAATTTGAGACCATACTTAGCAGGTTTTGATGGCATATATTGCCTAAAAGAACAACGACCACGAAAAGCCACCAACTGTTCATCAATAGTCACATTTTCGTGACAGTTGTAAAACATTGGAAGGTTAGTTTGCCAGCGATTCCACAAATCTCGAATAGGTGCGAACTTATCATCGCTTTGTCTCTGTCTTCGGGCCATGGTATCGTCAAAGCGAAGAGCACTTGAAATTATATGAAAATTATCTTCGCTCATTATTGCTCGGAAAATAAGGCGACCAAAACGCGCATCAAATAAACCATGTAGATCTTCATTTTTTCCGCGGTAAACTCCTGCAAGAATTAGTACAGAAATGTATGCGCGCAAGGCAGAAGTTTCTAGATCTTTCCATTTGTTCTCAAATTTTACCCTGCCGTACTTGTTTGTATTCTCAATTATTATATTTTATAGTGTTGGGGGGAAAAATAACAAAAACGAATGCAATATATCATGGCATCTGGAAACTGCAAATCGTGTTGGCCCCAGTTGTGTGGATATGATATTTTCAGCCGAAGTTCTTATACAACTGTGTAATGGAGATGAACTCCATTGCATTCCATTTTTTGCAACATACAATTCATCTACGTCACCGATAGCTGCAGCATTCTCTTCAGTTTCTGAACCAGAAGAATTTCTTCTGGTGATTTCATATTCAATATCCTCTTCCACGCTACTGCAAGTTGAAATATCAGAAAGGCTTTCATTTAGAATGTCAGCAATATCATCGCAGTTTAATCGTCGATTTTCCAATATTTCAGCAATGAATATAAACTGAAGTAAGACAAGCACGAATGACATGGCACACTAATTTTGGGGAATCACAGATATAAAGCAAACTCCACCTAACGCTGCAATGACACACTGGGTGCATCACAAATATATTTCGACATTATAACAGGCTTACATATAAAATTTTTGTTACCATATAACATACCTGTTGTCAACACTTAACCGTTATTTTAAATATTATTTTTCTTTTTAAATAAATTTTTAGTTATTTGAAAAAAAATATATATATTAGTAAAAGATATGAAAATTAACTCTATTTGTCTAAGGACTATTAAAAAAAGTAAAAAAGAACTTAATTTGAACATTTGTTAAAAAAAACCAATATGGACCAAAATGGTCCCATACCTAAGATTCGTAAGTTTTTCTTAACCTAACAGAAGGGTTAAAATTTTTAAGTTTTGTTATTAATATTTCTAAATCTGTTATTGAAATCATATGTTTTTCTTCTGTAATGAATAATTTTTCGATTGTTAATAAAAAAAATTAAACTAATACACATACGTGTCGTTTTTTGCAAACTTTTTTATGATTATTCGAATATATTTTTTTATTCTTTGTTCGTTCAAATATTCGAACAAAAGTTCAAAATTATTCGTCTGTTCGAACAAGAAAAAATCATGAAATTTTTTTCGAACTTATATAAAAGACGAATCATTAACAACACTAGAATTTACATGTATACAACACCAACAATCAAAATAAACAACAACATCAGCACATGACCACGTTGAGTCAATCAACAAGCAAGGAAAACACCAACACAAACAAATGAAATTAAATGATATGTATTTTAAAATGCTCGGAATTGATAAATACAATATTCAAGTTAATGACAAATATTATTGAAATTAAAAATTTTATTCAACAACTTGGTTTTGTTGAACACAAATCTTGTATATTTTTTCTGTGTAAATTCTGCACTGCTCCTATTGACAATCTATCAACAAAAAAAAAAAAAAAATCAAGCGAATACGTTGAGTTTAAGTCAGTTAAAATAGTTCTTAACTTTTTTCACTTACCTATTTATATATAGATGAATAAATAAATAAATAAATGATTGAACCAATTAAATTTTTAATTTTTGTAATTAATTCAAGTGGAAATACGCAATTGATATTAGTAAATTGTTTGTTTGCTGGTGAAATTTAATTGAATTTATTAAAGTTTTATTTAAAAATATTAGGGATAAAATTTTTAATTAAACATTTAATTAAGAAAATTCAACTTTTGCTTAAAAATTTATTTAATTAAAGAGTTTAATTGACCCAATTAAATTTTTTATTTGTTTTTTTTTCTTTTTAATTAAATGTGTTAATAGAACAAAATTTTTTTCTGTGTATACGTTTCGCAATTAAATTGTAACACTAGAAATAAGTTTAAACTTTAAATGCGTTTAAGTTTTAATACAGGGTGGGCCAAAAGAAACCAAGGGGTGTAAAAGTTTAATAACTTTTTTGTTTATTAACTTTTTTTTATTTTTTCTTTCAGATTATATAATATACAAAATGGAAATTTTTTTACACTAAGTATGAAAAATGATGTCTCTTAAATGACCACCGTTTTCAGCTTCGCACTGATGGGCTCTTTTTAGAGCATTTTCCATAACATCTTTCAAAACTTGTGTCTGTAGCGTTCGAATTTCTGCAACAATGTTTGCCTTGAGTTCAAGGATTGTCTCTGGCTTGTTCACATACACTCGCTCCTTCAAAAAACCCCAAAGAAAATAGTCGGGTGCTGTCAAATCTGGCGATCGCGCTGGCCAAATAATTTCCGAGTTTCGAGAAATTATTCGCTCTCCAAAAATTTGACTTAAAAGTGCCATTGTGTCTCGGGCAGTATGGGCAGTGGCTCCGTCCTGCTGAAACCACATACCAGGTCTGTTTTCAAGAGCAGGATGTTTCTGGTGCTTCGTTAACACTTTGCTGTACTCGTTCAATATTTTCCGCAGTGCGACTTAAACGTGGTCTACCGGTTCGAGGCAAATCTCTTACGCTGCCATGTTGGTGATGACGATTAACTAAGCAACGAATCATCGCTTCAGAGGGCGAAATTCTGACGTTAAAATGTCGACGATATGCTCTTTGCGTTAAAATAATTGATCTCTGGTTTAAATAATAAAATTCTATTGTTCTGGTTCTCTGTTCAGTTGTGAGCCTCTCCATTATAAATTCTCCAAGTGTTGTCTGTATAATCTGAAAGAAAAAAAAAATAATAAACAAAAAAGTTATTAAACTTTTACACCCCTTGGTTTCTTTTGGCCCACCCTGTATATAAAAAACAATTTTTGAGGAATATTTCCAGCTTACAAAGCTTTTCCATGTGGATCATTACTATTCCTTTCGGAAAAAGTATTTAAATAATTAACTTTAAATAGCATAAAAGAATTGAATAGTTTATTAAATTGAAAAAAAAATAAAGAATATAAACCACAACAGCCGAGAGACTTTGAAGGTATTCGAGTCCTTAAGCTTAAATTAGACGTGTCATAGCCATAACGCTATAGCCATAACTAAAACAAAATTCAATTGGTTTCTCTGGCAATGGCTATGACGTTATGGCGAGTCGCCTGTAATCAAATGCAGTGTTGCCCATAAGTTTGGTTGGAACAGCTGTTTTCTGTGGTCATGGTTATGGCACGTCTGATTGAGCCTTTCGCCCCATAATTAATAAGCTAGCAGGTGCTTGCATATTCTTTTTAATATAACTGCCTTAAATAAAATTAAACAAAAAAAAAAAAAACATTTCCATCTGCTTTCACATGACATTTTCTTTAGAATTTAAAGGCAAATGCTTGTGTTTGGAAAATCTGTCAGTCCATCTTTTTATTTATTTAGACTTATTGAATTTTTTTTAACCATTTGTAAATGTTTCTCTCTAAATCTTCATTTTAATTTATTACACTTTAATTTTGTTTGCATTTCGAGGCCGGCATTAAAGCAACCTTCTTTGACATTCTTCAGCATCATCTCATGTCTTTCTAGAGCATTTCAACTAAAAATTTTTGTTTTAAGATAACAACACGATGAGTGTCTGTCAAATAATTTAGTAACTATTGTTAGATAGATAGTTTTTGTGTGTGCATGATGTGTTTGTAATATTATTATTTTTTTTTACTTTATACGAAAGGTTAGTACAACAAACTACAAACTAAATAAGAAAGATTTGTGTGGGTCTCTAGGTTTTTTTTTTTTTTTTTTTTTGAACTGAAACAAAGGTGCGTTTGTATTTATTTTCTACCATCACCATCGCCATCATCATCATCATAGTCATCGTCAAAGTAAGCGTTAGACACAAATCAATAATTTATTGCTTTTAACATTTCAAGTGATTGAATTATGTGCGTGAGAAAGTGAAACATGTGAGAGTTATTTGTATTAATATATTTAACTCTGAGTCAATGCTGTATTGATTTAATTTTATTGTAGGAAATATATTGGAATTATATTTAAAAAAATTCAAGCAAGTTAGATTTAAAACATTATGCATTCACTCATTTCTATTTCAATTCGATTTACTTATTGGTCCTCATAATTTGAAGTCAATTAATCAATAAAAAAATAATCGCTAGCAAAAAAAAAACTTTTATATTTTATTTCTTTCTCTCATCAAATTTCTTAGATAAATCTAGTTTTCTTGGAAAATATAAAAAAAAAACAAATTCTTAGAAATAATTATAAGATACTCATCTCTAAGCTCTCAATACGATTCCCTTAATATTATTATGACTCTTTAGACATAAAAATTTATGATGGCCATAAAATCAAAATATATGTACATATTTAATAGTATTTTTGTTTCATACCAAACGAGATGACTTCTAATCAATATAAATAAGTATTAAACTTTAGCGTTACAAATTTAAGATTGAATATGTATAAGCGAGATGAAATGTTATAAAAATGAAATAGAATTTAAAGGTTAAGTCAAGTCACAGCAAGAAGAAATATCTTACGAAAAAAAGGCAGAGTTTCTTAAACAACATTTCGAGTCAAAAAGTAACTAATTAAATTATTTGTTACACATACTTTTCCAAAATCTTAATTAAAAAAAAAAAAATAGCAGAACCTTAAAAAATTGAGAGAAAAAAAAATGTTATTATTTATTTGAAATTAAAAAAAAATTGGTAACTATAAATTTTTTTGAGTCATTTTTAGATTTTAATTGAACTATAGTGAATTTTTAATCAGAAATAATTTTTAGTCAGGTTTAAGTTCAGTAATTTCAATTCTTTTTTATTGAATGAAATATTTTTATTAATTAATGTGAGTTTCTAAAGAAGAGAAGAAAAATTAAATTATACTTTTAAGCTGGGGGAAATACCGATATTTTTCTGTGCAGCAACGCACTTCATCGGCACCCTAGTCTATCTACTTGGGTAGAGATTGTTATTAACATCAGCTATTTAACGTAAATTCTAATGAAACGGAATGTGAGAAATGATTGTTGTGTACAATTATTGATTTACCTTTGGTAAATATATGGAAATATGGAAAAATAGGGGAAATAAATAGTGATACTGACTAAAAATTATTTCTGATTATAAATTTTTTTATTACCTTTATTATCAAAATGATGAAGTCCACCATCAAAATTACAAACATTTGAAAAAAAAAATAAATTCAGTAAAGTGCGGCTCTGACTCGCGCACGAAGGGTTCCGTACGAACACTAGATATGTAATTTAATACAAACTTCATTCTATATAATATATAGTTTTGGCATTTTTTTCGTTTTTGGGGTCTCTTCGGTTTTTTGTTTTGACGGTTTTTGCCTTTTTTCGGTTTTGGCGATTTTTTTCAGTTTTGGCTCTTCTTTTAGTTTTGTCACTTTATTTTCTTGTTTTGGCAATTTTTCCGGCTTTTGGCGTTTTTTTCATTTTGGCGATTTTTTTTTATTTTTTTGGCGATGTTTTTCATTTTTGCGATTTTTTTTTTATTTAAAATTTTTTTTAGTTTTAGCGGCATTTTCACGTTTTGGCGATTTTTTTCGATTTTTGGCGTTTTTTTTTCATTTTGGCGTTTTTTTCATTTTGGCTATTTTTTCGAATTTGGCGATTTATTTAAGTGTTAGATTTTTTTTTTTTAGTACTGGCGATTTTTTCGTTTTGGCGATTTTTTTTAATTTTTGGCGATTTTTGTTTGGTTTGGCAATTTTATAATTTTCGGTTTTTTTAGTTTTACCGTTTTTGAAAATTTCAAGTGTTTGCCTCTTACGGTTTCCAAGATATAGCAAATTGTCAAAATTACAGTCAAACTTGCATTAACTGATGGACCACCCTTTAATTTTAATTTTTTTAAATTTTAGTTAATTGTTGTAGTCTGTATAAAAATACACTAATTTTACAAATTTCAAGTTTCAATATATATATGTTCATAGAATTGCATGTAAGGGGTGTTTTTTTCAGAGGTATAGAACTTCGAATTGAAATAAAACACAAGAAAATCGTTTTAATGTCCATCAATTTGGCTTTATTGGAAGGATAATTTTATGCCATTAATGTTTAAATATGATTTCGGGCATGTGGCCGCCGCGGCTGGCTCGAATAAAGCCAATTCTACAGGTCCAATTTTCAATCACTTTTTCGAGCATATGGGGCCGTATGTTGGCAATAACGCCACGAATGTTGGCTTCCAAGTCCCCTAACGTTTCTGGTTTGTTGGCGTAGACGAGCGACTTCACATATCCCCAAAGAAAATAATCCAATGGTGTCAAATGACACGATCTTGGTGGCCAATTGACAGGTCCATTCCGCGAAATTATGCGCTCATCGAATGTTTCCTTCAATAAATCGATTGTGACGTGCGCTGTGTGGCATGTAGCGCCGTCTTGTTGGAACCACAACTCATCCACATTCATGCCATCCAATTCGGGAACAAAATAGTCGGTTATCATGGCTCTATACCGGTCTCCATTAACGGTAACTGACTCTCCAGCATTATTTCGGAAGAAGTATGGCCCAATGACTCCACCAGCCCATAGAGCACACCAAACAGTCAGTTTTTGTGGATGTAATGGCGTCTCAAGGGTCTCATGTGGATTCTCTTCACTCCAAATGCGGCAATTTTGCTTGTTGACGTAGCCATTCAACCAAAAATGAGCCTCATCACTGAACAAAATTTTGCGATGAATTTCGCGAACTGAACCATTATTTTCGAAATAAATTTGCACGATTTGCAAGCGTTGTTCTTTTGTCAACCAGTTCATGATGAAATGGCAAACCAAACTAGATATTAATCACTTGACAGCTGACAAAATGGCCGCCAGTTAAAAAAGTGATGCCAACTTAAAGTTCTATACCTCAATAAAAAACACCCTTTATATTGCATGGGATTTTAACATTTTTCGTTGCTCGTTTTGGAACACCCTTTAATTTTTAATTCTCATGTATTTGTTGTTGTAGCGGCCAAGGTTCTACATACTGTGTCCAAATTTCAGGACCGTAGCTCTTACGGTTCCTGAGAAAATACCGTGTGACGGACAGACGGACAGCGTAGCGAAAACAATAGGATTCCTTTTCACCTTTGGTGTACGGAACCCTAAAAACGGAAATTTTTTTTTCGAATTAATGAAACTTTAATTTTTAGTACAAAAAAAGTGTAAAGTCTCCTATTGCCATTCTCAACTCAATTTAATTGTGTTAGAGTCATCCGAAATTTGACAAAACCCAATTATTTTTTCGTATTGTGAAACAAAACTAATATTTATTTGAAAATTATATGGCACAATACAACTTAAAACTCAACCATTATTTTAATTGTGAATGGCAATGCCAGTGGGCAAGTTGTGTTGACTCTCACACAACCAAACCAAGTTCAGTTGAGAATGGCAATAGAGGCTAAAATCAATACCAATTGGCTTGTAGAAAAATAAAAAGAAGTTTTTCTTGAGTAAAACTAGAAATAAGCACATAAACGTGCATGTGCATGATCAACGAAAAAAAAGAAAAAAAAAATGTGAACATAATTATGAAAGTGGCATAAGTCATATTTTTCTTGTGTCGAGATTACATTTACTCAAATTATGCAATTTTTTTTTAATTAAGAGTTCTACTAGTTTCGATTAATATAAATTTATTTAACACTAGTTGAAGTTTTTTTTTATTTTTTTAATGCTAGCTTTTACCCGCAGCTCCGCTAGCGCCAATCTGTTTAACAAATACCTAAAAACCGGTTTTAAAACGGGTTAAACAATTAAAACCGAACCGGAAATTTCCCCGACCAGTCGAAAAAATTGTTTCTCGTAAACAATCCGTATTAAATATAAAAAACTGGTTTTCAACCGGATAAATATATGCTATATAACTTAGAATTATAAATTATAAATTTTGCAGCAGATTAGTGATAATAAACTTGAGCTTTCATTACAAAAAATCTCTCAACAAATTGCAATACAATGAATCAAAACAATTCTCGTATTCTATTTGCACTGAAATATAAACATGTAAGACTGAAAATTTCCATTAACTGGCACCAAGACATGAACGCTTATGATGAAAGTGTATATTGGGGTCCCTTGTCGGCAGTTTTTAGGCCCGTTAGATTTTTAACTGTTAAAAATAAACAGCGAAAAAATTACATATTTGTCAAAAAAATGTTTTTATTCGAGAGATCAATAAGAGGCATTAACCCTTCAAAATGATTTCGCCGCATTCGAGTCATCCAAATTTTGGCCACCATTGCTGGCAATATGCTACAAATAACACCAACAATAGTAGCCTCGGGGTTGTCAATTGCATAAACCAGAGACCTCACACGGCCCTACAGCAGAAAAAACAAGAAGTGCCAATTGACAGTTCCATATCTCGTAAACAACTTATCGGCAAATTTTGATACCAATAAATCATTGGTTGCGGTTGCAGTATGACGCCTACTGCTATGCCACCAATATTTTCAAACAAAAAACATTGATTATGGTGCGGCAACCATCGCATTACCTGCATCTGCTTACAATATATGAAGAGTTTTCCGAGAAAACAGGTCTTAAAATTCGCATTTATCAATGCCTGAAAATTCTTCCTTAAGTGAAAAATGATGCAATTAATAAATTGCTAAATTTTTTGGGCAATTCCCAAAAATTTTACGAAAAATCCCAAAAATGGAATTTTTTTAGTATTTTACTGAATTCTTTTTATTTTTCGCTGAACAATAATAATATTTAAAAGCATATCATGTCTTAAAGTGTTATAAAAAATTTTTTGATTCGAACTTTCAAATTTGAGAAAGAAAAAGTGCCTAAATTTTTTATTTGTAAAAAATAGGTCTATTTCGAAACGATCTGGTTCCTTTAACAACGAAAATTTTTAACAAAAAATTTCATTGCAATATTTCTTAAAGCATAACCTTTTCAATGTGTAAAAATAGGGGGTTGATAATTTTTGCAAAATTTGTTTGTAATAGCGGAATAATGGACACACTTTTTTATGCAAAAAATTACGAAAAATCGACCTTTTCTCAAAATTTTATTTTAAATTGCGTATAGCTTTTGACATAATTGTGTTTTTTTTTTAAATATCAAAAATTTTTTTTAATTTTGTTTTAAGTCCAAATAAGTTTCTTTTACCAAATCAGATAAGATTTGACTTCTCCATTAGCAGAACAGTGGACCAAGATTGGTAAAAAAGCCAAAATTTTAAATTTTTTTTTTCGAAAGTCCATAAATGTAGCAGACTTTTTTTAAGCTCTTGGATAGAAAAATGTTCATGCAAAAAACTTTTTTTATCAGAACAAAAACATCAGCTTGGTATCGGTTTGTCATTAACAAGAGGTGGCCCACTTTGAGGTTTTATGGCTCCGCCCGACTTAAAGTTATTAGTCCAAATTCCAGACTAAAGCTTGTGACACTTCTTCAAAGATGTAATGGAGTCTGTAGGGTATATTGTTGTGGATAGGTTTCACTGCATATGTATGTAACAAATTTTGTTCACTAAAAAACGCGTTAATTTAAAAATGAGACGCAACGCTCAACAAAATTTTGCGCCAAAAAAAACATCGTATCAGTCTCCCTCCAACTGCTCTAGAGGCCAATCGACGAAAGAGCAACGCATGTGATGATCTCATGGCCTTAATTTCTGCACCAACTAGATCTTAAACGGCTCTAGGTCAAGGTTATTGAGCAAAATTTCAAACGTAGTGGAGGGACAGAACCCCAATTCCTGCAACCGGCAACGAATCGACAAAATTAATGCTTCTTTAATACTTTCGTTTACAGCGGGGATATTCTCTCATACTCATATTCGATTTACGGGTTAATGTTATTGTATCATTTTTGTAATATATCGTTAGCTGAAATGCTTTAGGAGAGAGAAAAAACTAAACAAAATCATTCAAGTGACTAAAGTAAATTTTTAAATCGATGAAGATTTGAAAATTTGTAGGTACAAATGCTTCGATGTAATGTCCAATAATTTATTAAAAATGCAATTTTGTATTTTTTTTTGTTACTTACGTGGTTTTGCATTTCAGCTGACGATATGCATGTTATTCAATTAAAAATTTATTTTTTTAAATGAAAACGTTTTAACAACATTGCACAGTAGAACACCTGATTTTGGGACCCTATTCTGAGTAAAAGTAAAAAAGAAGAACACGGCAACGCTGGTAAATTATGTGAACAGGGCCATCTTACCAGTGTTGCCGTGTTTTTCTTTTTTTTTAATTTTACATACTTTTCAGAAAAAAGTCTGTAACTCCGTAACCAATGGACCGTTTACCATAAAATTAAAATTGGGTGAAAGAGGAAATTTAGAGCAATAAGGGCAAACTAAAAACTAAACCAACAACATGAGATTTTTTTATGTTTCAATGAACATCTTCACTCACCTTGAGTAAAAAAAAAATTAGTATGTTGATTAAATTATTAATGTAGCCATGTTGACAAAACAAATGATGCAACCATATAATTCAATCATAGTATGTTTAATTATCGGCCATGTTCTGTAAACCGAATCCGAGTAAATTTCTCGTTTTCCAAAAATAAATAGTGGCCCCATTGATGTGTTTTAAATCACACATACTAAATTGTTTTAGATATGATATTTCAAGCTCTAAAAAATTAAAATACAAAAAAATCTGAAAAAAATTCGCTATTAAACGATTTAATTTTTCTAAATCGAGTGTTTTTAAATCGTTAAGAATCAATCCTACGAAGTTCATGTGTTCTAGAAAGTTGTTAACTGATATCTTCGGTACATTTTTGTAGTTGCTTGTTTCCTTGAATTTTGAACGGTTTGCTGCCTGTGGACCTATAAACAGGGGAAAAAAGGTACAAATTCGATTTTTTTTTAAATATTTTGCGATTTTCATCTTGAAGATAAAGTTTTTGTTTGTTTTATATGTTCACAATTTTTGTTCCTTATGACGAGAGCTACAACTTTGCCTCAGAGATTAAATCAAAATTACAAACGGTTTGCAAGATATGAGCCTGAGAAAATGCAAAAATTTCAAAAATCTTTTGGGGGCCCATAAAATAAAAGTAGATGACTTGGGGTAAAACTGGGAGACACGGGCCTTTTTTTGACGTGTTACACTGTATTTTTAGTGCAGCTAACTTCACAAAACAAATGATGCAGAAGTTCATTTTTTTTTTGAACCGTGCAATTTTCCCAAATCAATGAGCTGAAAATGTTGTACTGTATTATGATTGACACAGTTTTTTTATATTTATTTATAATAATATTATTTGAGTTCAACCATATAATTCAATCATAGTATGTTTGATTATGGTTTTCTCAACCATATTTTTTCTTTGCGTTTCAGGTGAATGTGCTTTATGCTTCATGCTTCTTTTTCGAGTCAAAATATAATTTAATTAAAGCTCATATTAAGCTCTCTGGCTTATTGCAAAATTTGCTAGGAAAAACTTGACAATTTACTTGATAATATATAATTGGCATATGGGTCTTATGATAAAATCCCTCTATATTTAAGCTAATTAGCAAACTAAAGCTGGGGTCACACGATTGGCACAATGTATCAATGTTCGTCGGCTCACTGAAATAAACTCATAAGTAAACAGGTAAATTGGCCTTATTTCTCAAATATTTGAAATATAATTACATAACTGCACCACACTGCATTAGTAATAAAGCCATACATACTTAATCAAGAATTAGTTAAGTAATAATGTTATTTTGGCCTATTACTTATGACTCTATCGCAGTGAGCCGACGAAAATTGGTACATTGTGCCAATCGTTTGACCCCAGCTTAAGCGCCCCATACACGATTCAATTCAATTTTCAATTGAGTCGGTTGTTGTTCAAAACAAAGCGTGTATGGCTCTGCCAATTGATTAGTTTGGCAGTTGTCGAGTTGGTTGAAGAAAAATCAAAAGATTTTGATTTTTCATGTTGACTAGTAAATCTTTCAATTCGATTGTGCTGTGTGTGCTCGAGTCTCTTGATTAGTTGTCAAAATTTCTGTTTGTAGCTTCTTTTTGTATAGAAAAAGTTGGGTATTTTTAAAATTGTATTTAATTTCATTGAATTTGAAATAAAAAATATATAAATTAATGAATGAATGCAATGGAAGTTTTAAAATTTTTAAATTTGTACTTATGAAAAAAATATAAATTTGACAGTTGAATGAAAATCTTTCAATTCAGTTTGTGAAGTGTATGGCCAAGAATCAATTCAGTTGAAAGACTCAATTGGCAATTGAATTGAATCGTGTATGGGCTGCTTGAAGCCTCAATTACATATTTCCTTAAATTCAAATGTTATGGAATTTGTTTAGAAAAATTTTACGATTTATCTTAAAAACACACTTTGGCAACCGCTGCTCTTTAAAAGATTATCACCATTTATGGCACGGCTGAGCTGTCATTTAAAATCGACAAATCTTTAAAATTATGATTAATATATTATAATTACAACAAATTGATAAAAAAAAAACAATCACTGAAATCCAACAGATTCCCAGAATTTTTGAAAAATAACAATAATAGAATTTCGTTTGTAATATTGGGCGCATTTATAAGACGTAGCTGTTGAGCTCAACAGTTGTGAAACCGTTGGCAACTGTTGGCCGCAACAGTTACGTCTTAGAAAAACGGCTTGATGGATATAATTTAATCTTATATCTTTATTTTGATACTTCATCGCATTTGTAATGTAAGATTTAACAAATATTTGCTCCTGCCACCTAAAAAATCAAATAAAAGATAAAGCTCTATTCTATCAGCTGTTCAGGCTGAGCACAACATGTTGACTATAGGTAGCGAAAGAATTTTATGATGGAAAATTACTCAACTGTTGAGTGGAGCGGAACTACTCAACTGTGCGTTTCTAAGACAAACACTCAACGGTTGCACAACAGCTACGTCTTATGAATGCACCCATTAAATATAGATAAAAGAACCATAAACAGCATAAATTTAATAATTGAGATTGACATTTAACGAACTTGTGAATGAGTGAATGGAGAAAAAAAATTAAATTAAAAACACACACTATAACACCAAATAAATGGGAATGGAATAGGAACATTTATTTATAATTTAATAAGTGAAATAAAATTTTAACATAAATCTATCAAGAGATTTTTATATACATACATACATATGTATGTATGTACAATATATGTATGTATTTATACGAAATAAAACAAAAGGCATACAGAGCAGAGTTATATGCGGCCAATGAAAAGGTCGGTTTTTAAAGTGCCAGGAAATAGGCCTCATAAACAAAATTTTGTTATCGTTGTTGTTGCTGTTATTGCCTTAGAAATCAATATGAAGAAAAATATTTTAATTTTCAAGTCAATTTAAGAGTTGGTACAAAAAAAAAAAATATTTAAAAAATAACGTAGAGTGAAGATGAAAGGCAAACATGCCGTTTTTTTTTAAACCAATTGATGATCATAAATTTGATAAATTTCCTAAATTATTGTTGTATTATAATTTTAAAATATGTATGCAGCGTTACCGTTGAAAAATTTCAAAAAGGGGCACAAAAAGGGGATTTTCAAAAAAAAAGTGGCACAAAAAGCGGATTTTTAAGAAAAAAGGGGCAACTTTAAAATCAAGGAAAGTTAAAGAAACCAACATATTTATTAAGCTATTTTTATTAAAAACAAACAATAAAAACAAATTTCTCATGTGTAGAAAGTACGCAAGCATTCATTTTCTGAGAACTCATATACTAAGTTTATTAGCATATTTTATTTGCAAGTAAAAGTTCTAACTTGTGGCAGAATTAGGTTTTACTTTCTATTATGTTAGGAATCAGCTGACTTGTTTTTGCTTTTAGAAATCGTACACAAGTCGTTAGTGTTTCTGTTTCGTTCTGTTCTGTTACGGTTCAACCTGTGAAAATAAAAATAAAAAATAATAAAAATTTCAAGTAATTCTAAGTGACAGTATAAATAAAATAAAAATTGCTTTTAAAACTTAAAAAAGGTAATTTTTATCACAAAAATATAAAATTATATTGAAACATAAAAATGAACGAACTCATCACCTTAGTGGAAAACTGTGGCTGTTCTGTTTAGAAACAGGGCATAAGTTATAACATAAAATATAACTATTAAAATTTAGAAAAAAAGAACGACACAGAACAGAACATCAACAGAAAGTAAAGACTAATGAAGCCTTTACTAACTCACGTGAACAAATACTGATTACTGGGGATGAGATGTATGTATGCAAAAAAAGAAATTTTTAATTTTACAATTGTTTATTTGACGAATGTGAATATATTTCTATAATACCGGCTAGTTGAGTATTTGCAAATACAGTTCTTATCTAATGGGTGTTTTTTATTGAGGTATAGAAGTTTAAGTTGGCATCACTTTTTTAACTGGCGGCCATTTTGTCAGCTGTCAAGTGATTAATATTTAGTTTGGTTTGCCATTTCATCATGAACAGGTTGACAAAAGATCAACGCTTGCAAATCGTGCAAATTTATTTCGAAAATAATGGTTCAGTTCGCGAAGTTTACCGCAAGCTCCGTCCATTTTATGGTCGACATAATCGTCCATCAGAGCAATTAATTCGGTTAACCATGGATCGTTTTCGCACTACGTTTACTCTATGTGATAATACGCATCCGCAGAGACGTCGAACAGTGCGCACCGAAGAAACAATTGCCGCTGTAGAGCAAAGTGTTGAAGAGGACCCGAATGAATCGATTCGCCACCGTGCACAGCAATTGGAGCCGACTAACCGACTATTTTGTTCCCGAATTGGATGGCATGAATGCGGATGAGTTGTGGTTCCAATAAGACGACGCTACATGCCACACAGCGCACGTCACAATCGATTTATTGAAGGAAACATTCGATGAGCGCATAATTTCGCGGAATGGACCTGTCAATTGGCCAGCAATATCGTGTGATTTGACACCATTGGATTATTTTCTTTGGGGATATGTGAAGTCGCTCGTCTACGCCAACAAACCAGAAACGTTAGGGGACTTGGAAGCCAACATTCGTGGCGTTATTGCCAACATACGGCCCCATATGCTCGAAAAAGTGGTTGAAAATTGGACCTGTAGAATTGGCTTTATTCGAGCGAGCCGCGGCGGCCACATGCTCGAAATCATATTTAAACATTAATGGCATAAAATTATCCTTTCAATAAAGCCAAATTGATGGACATTAAAACGATTTTCTTGTGTTTTATTTCAATTCGAAGTTCTATACCTCTAAAAAAACACCCGTTACAAATAAGACGAGTATAAACGTATAAATAGCTACTAAATATAAAAAGTCATAAAATCTATGATAATAATGAAACACTGGTCAAAATGTGGCATTTGATATTGATCGAAATTCCAATAGAAAATAAATGGAAATTTCTTTCGATATTGAATGCCGTAATTTGCCCCAGTTCTTAAGATTTACAAAAAAGTTAAAAAAATACTTTAATAAATTTTTTGGCATCTATTGGGGCATATCACTTTTTTACTTAAAAACCAATAAACTTCAAAAAATTTACTTAACCATTCAAACTTTTGATAAGAAATTTTAAACTTCGATTCTGAAGAGGATAATATATTTATGGTATTATTTTTATGCATAATGCATACTTATTAAATACCTTAAATATCAATTCTTTTGAAATTGTACATGTGTATTTATTAATAAGTTCTTCACTTGCAATCCATTCTTTCAAATCGTTTTGAAATAAATTTAAGGCAGAAATCATAGACAGATAAGTGTCTACTTTCAGTCTATTTGAAATTTTTTAGCAATGCTAATTTAAGTTTACGCTTTATGTTTTTTTTTGGTAAGTTTTTTTTTTTAAAGATGAAATAAGGTGTAACTCACCGACCTTGCAATTGCTGAATCTGGGAATATTTTTGCGTTTAATTTGGCCAATTTGTCCATTGACTTAAACGAGTAGGTGCAACTTATCATAAGCAATAGTCACTTTCTTCCTAAAATAAATATTTTTTGTGGTAAAAACTCGGATATTTTTCGATCATTTGCTTTTGGGAATTGGCCACGTGTTTGGCTGTTTTAGTTAGTTAGTTTACAGAACAGCCTTTTAAAAATATTTACTTTAATTAAATTTGGCTTTCACAACAGATATCGAAAATACAGTTAGAATTATCAAGTATGAGTGTGCAATTGTACTCGTATATTTATAAACCTTACACAAATGTAAAAATTCATTGCAAGATGTATGTTTTTATATTGAGTTTGACACATACGAAATAAAATCTTGTTTAATGTGGTAGAATCTGTAGAAATCTGCGGACATTTATTGTTAAAATAAAAACGAAAGCTGACTTTGAACAAAAAGGGGCACAAAATAATGCAAATAACACTAAAAGGGAATTTAAAAGTAAGGGGCATAAAAAGTGGCAAGGCAGTTGAAAAAGGGGCAAAATGCGACTTTAGTCGCACAACGGTAACGCTGTGTGTATGTGTGTTTCTGTCTTTCTGGAGAAAACCAGACATCATAAAATAACTCAACAGTTTTTGTTACAGGCCTTGGGTTTTCATATTAAACTGGTAGTAAGGCTCAGACGTGGCAAATATTTTTGTATAATCTTCTCTCACAAATACACAGAAAATATTAAGTCCCTATTTACACTATGCAAGTCTTATTGCTAAGCTGATTAGTTTATTTGGAGAGAGAGACGGGGGGAAAAGAAACGTTGCTGTTCCCCTCGCCTCTCTCTCCCTGAAACTAATCAGCTTAGCAATAAGACTTGCACAGTGTGATTTGGGACTAAATAATAATTTTAATTATCAAATTAATTTAATCAGTACAAACAATTTTGTTTTATTTTGTTCCTATTACCAAAATTCAGATGTCCATTGCCAGAAATTAAAAAAAAAATTCAGAAATTTAAATTTTTATTTATAATTAAGAAAATCATAGTTATAAATATCCAATGTAGTACAAGCGATTTGTTAGATGATTATGTTTAATATACAACTCGTAAAATATTCTTCTGATGAATCTTATGATTATTTGAAGACTACAGAAACAACAATATTGCGAATGGCGTCGTCGACGTAATATTAAGACGACACTAAAAATTGTCAATTGTCTACTCTTTGTCAACAAAAATTGACTACTATTAACTGGCTCCATTAATTTATAAAGCCTTAGAGATTAGTAAGAGATTCTCAATAAGGTCCAATATTTACCGATAAAGAGTATACAAGTGACAAAATTTACTGCCGTCTTGATGTGACGTCGACGACGCCATTCACAATAAGGGCGATTATATTTTTTATATATCTTCTTTTTCGAAAACATTGCCTGTTAATCTTGAAATGTTTAATGGTCGACGATTAAAAATATTTGATAGTGAGACTCAAAAAATGTAAGCGTTTAGTTAAATATAAAAACTAAAATACCAGAATAATGTCATCGCATAAAATGTCTGCAAATATTAGAAGGGAAAGCTTTTTAGGTTTGTGTAAGCACAAAATTAAAATCCTTTTGAACATTATACGATTCATCAAACCATCATCGAATTAGCTTTTTGTTACACTCGGTGTGATTCATAAGAATTAAACGAATTGTAAAATAATCCTTGCATGATTATAATACGATTCTTTAGTCCCCGTCCATACAGTGAAAGATTTGCTGCAAAACTTTTGAGTTTTGATGAACGCGGAAAGAGGAATGGAAAGGGGTGGTACTTTGTTTCATGTACATGCAGTTCTTGTTGAAATCGTCATTGTCGTCTCATTCTCATGAGAAATATATGAGAAATGTATTACGAAAGGCTCGTTAGACAATCTCTAGTAGGCTTGCCAGATTGAGATTAACAAAAAGCTGGACATTTGAGTTAAAAAAGCGGGATTATTAAAAAAAAAGCTGGACATTTTGAAATAAAATTTTCACGAAAGAATAGTACATACTTTATTCGTTTTTTCCTTAAACGTATATGGCAAAACTGGGGGCAAATTACGGCACTCGTTTTCCAACGAAATTGCGAAATATTTCAATAGAGTTTATATGGAAATGTTTCGTAATTTCGTTCGATAACGAGTGCCGTAATTTGCCCCCTGATCTTTTCTAATACATACATCGAGCCATAACCGCCATAAAAGATTATCCGACACATTTTTTGGACCTCGTTTTACGATCTCAAATAATCGATTTTGTAAAAAAAAATTAAGTTCGAAAATGATGTTGCTGAAGATTTCTTGGCGCACAGAAAAAAGTATTCACCAATTAATATTTTCAATTAAGAATTTAATTGATTCAATTAATTCATTCAATTTTTAATTGTATTAATTAGTTTGAGTGGAAAAACTTAATTGATAACATCAAATTGTTTATAGGTGGAAATTTAATTAATTTTTTAATTGATATTACAAATATTTTAATTTATATTACAAAATCATTCCTATTACTTTTTTGTGTGCGGTTATGGCACGATATGTCTGTGTGTTGCTTTCTCAAGGGAAGGGATAATGAAGTGCGAGCTGATCCGTTTCGTCAATTATTTTAGTTCGCCGCAGGAGGGCGCTGTGATAGCAAAGACACTAATACATATCGGAAAGATGAATGATATTAATATGACGTGAGTCTTGTACTGAACTCGGGCTTTCGAAGATCATCATATGGGCTATTCCACAGGATGTCACGTACGTTGACCAATCAATTAAGCTTGTATTTCAGAGATTATTTAAATTTTCTTTATGTACTTTTGAGGAGCGTAAGTAGCCCTACCTTTGATAAAATATAAGGAAAAATCTAACCGCATTGATCTGAAATACAAGCTGATTGGTCAACGTACGTGACATCGAACGTGACATTCTCTGGAATAGCCCATATGCTTTGTAGCCAACGTTACCCTAAATCATATAACATGTTATCCCTTGCATAAATTAACCACCAACCGACCAGTGATAAGTTTTTAATTCAAAACTTTTATTTTTTGCTCACACCAAAAAATTACCCTGTAAGATACCATACAAAACAAAAAATCACCCGCATATTTTAAATAAAAAAAATTAAATCGTTATGGCTTGTTAGTTTTTGATGTATTTTGTTTATATTGAACAAAAAATAAATAAAAAATACAAGTATTTAAATAACTGCGTTCCATTGTCCTGCTGCTTCGTACGCTGTACTGTACTGTACGAAAAAAAAACGCCGTAAATCATCATAATTTTCATATTTTACATATGGCATAAATACATAATACATAAAACTGAGAGATGAGACTTTGGATGAATCTGTATCCCATAGATACGGCAGACATCTGCTTAAATTTTTCTTCTTCATGGTGTAATATATATATATATATATATATATATATATATATATATATATATATATATATATATATATATATTTTTTTTTTCAATTAAATTAAATATTTTTGCTGCTACGAAACGCACAAACTGAAAAGTTATAAGAGACAAATAGTTGATAAGGAAAAAAAAGTCATGCTAAATTAGAAAACAAAAATTCCATCTTTTTTGACAGTTCATTTAATTTATGTTTGTATCTTGCTGTGTTGTATCGAATATTTTGTATCTGCAACAGTCATAAAGTCAATTGTTGTTGGTGCAAGACCAGCGAAAGTGCTGTTGCATACATATACACTGACAAAATTTTCACTTTTCCTTGACATATCGTTGCCATTTGGCTGATTAACATTTTGCTTTGGCTGGTATATGTAAGAAAAAAATTTCAAAGAAATGCAAAGTATAAATATGCACATTTGTGTTTGTATGCATTGTGCCCATCATCTGATTTCCTTGTTTTTTTTTGCACCTAAATTTACAACATGTTGCATAAACTGCCTGTTTTGTGCAAGAAAATCTTCAATAAAAATTAAAGAAAATTGTGTGTAAACTGTCAGCAAAAACCTCAAACTGTGTCTCTTATTTCTGTAAAGGCGGCGGGTTAGTTTTGAGAGACCTTTTCTCTGAAGGTCGTTGTGAGTCTTTATGGGCATTAAACAAAATTTAACTAATTTGTATTGCTACCATAATAAAGGGTGTCCCAACAAGAACGCAAGATTTAAATTTTAAATAAAGCTATGTACAGACGATTGTCAGATCTTACAATATTGTCAGATCTGGCAATGTGCCGACAATGTACTGGCAATCGAAAATTGCCAGCATAATATTTCTTGTCAGTTCACACGGATGTCAGAAAATCTTACAATTTATAGCTAGACGGTTGTATGACAATAAATTCATCTGACAAAATCGTCAGTAGAAAAATTGTCAGTTCACACGGTTGTCATATGCACAAATTGTTCGATCTGTTGTTATGCGTTGCCAGACTTAAACCATTTGTTGGCCATTGTTAAATATTTATCGTTTGTATTTGTGTTAAATGTAAAAAGTGAAAGTATAAATTATTATGGACCATAAAGAAGCAATTGCAATGATTTTGTCTGCATATATTTTATTATAAACTTTTTCTTTAAAATCAAGCGTGTGCAGTGTTGCCCATAGAAAGAATTATCTTACAATGACGCCATTGTCAGATGCATGAACTTCGCACATCTGACAATATTAAAATGTCTGACAAATATCTGGCAATAATTTTACAATGTGTTCACACGATTGTAAGATGTCTGACAATATGTTGTCAGTTAATAGTCTTGCAATGGACTGACAATGCTTTTTCTGGCAACGTCGTCTGACAAAAATTGCCAGTTCACACGGTTGTAAGTAATTTTTAGCACATTTTACTGGCAATATTGTAAGATCTGACAATTGTCTGTACATAGCTTAAGACACAGATATTTAAAAAAAAAATCGTGAAACTTTATTATATCGTAAAGTAGACAAAATGAGGTTATGTGTGGAACAACAAATCGGGCAGATGGCCGCCGCAGGCTTTGCTGGCACACACGCGATCTTTTAATGAAATTTTCAAGGGCCGTTTTGCATAAATGCTGCGGTATTTCAATAATGCAGCGTTCAATTTCCTCTTTTAAGGCTTGAGTCGTCGTCGGCTTATTCGCGTAAACCATCGACTTCAAAAAACCCCAAAGAAAAAAGTCTATTGGCGTTAAATCGCACGATCTAGGCGGCCAATTCCGGTCTCCAAAACGCGAAATAACACGACCGGGAAATGACTGATGCAGCAATTGAATTATTTCTCTGGCTGTATGACATATGGCGCCGTCTTGTTGAAACCACATGCCCTCCGCATTCATTTCTTCAATTCTAGGCACGAAAAAACTGGTTATCATTTCACGATACCGAACACCATTGACTGTTTGCGCTTGACCTGCGTTTCAGCGACATCATCACGTACAGCTGCGACATTTTCGGTCGATCGACTTGGTCGAAGGCGCGTTGTTGTCTTTACATCACTAACAGACCCAGTTTCGGCAAATTTATCCATTAATCTCTTTACAGTTGACTCTTTTGGAGCATTATTGTGACCCCAAATTGATCGCAAATTTGCGAACTGTAGCCGCAAAACTTTCACCATTTTGGTAATACAATTTTACAATGAGAATGCGTTTTAGCGCTCCATTTTTACTAACCTCGTACCTTCTACTAGCAAACAATAACAATTGTTCAAATGTCAAACAATGACACTTCCAATGGCGCCAAATTTAAATCTTGCGTTCTTGTTGGGACACCCTTTATATACGGCGCAGTGCATTTTTCTCTTATGCTGTAAGTGTGTGTGTGTGTGTGTGTGTGTGTGTGTGTGTGTGTGTGTGTGTGTGTGTGTGTGTGTGTGTGTGTGTGTGTGTGTGTGTGTGTGTGTGTGTGTGTGTGTGTGTGTGTGTGTGTGTGTGTGTGTGGATGCGTGTGCTTGTGCGTCTGATGAATAAAAGGCCTTCTTGAGAACGTGACTTTGCGGGTGTTGAAGTTAAGGCTGTTAACTGCAATGGGTGTAATATTGATTTAAAAAGTCATTAAGTCATTGCGACTCATATATTTTCTTTTGTATTTATGTATTAAGAATTGTTAATATTTTCGCTATTCATAAATGCGTTTAATAGTGTTTGAGTAAATGTTTTCTTTCATTCATTCCTACTTGACCAGGATTACTTATTGTCGCAAAAGTAATGCCAGATGAGGGATGGAATAAAGGTGTTTTAGTGACAACATTGTGAAACTATAGATTAAAAACAAAATGCCTCACACAGAAAAAACTAAATTTCATTTTCAGTAACAAAATTCGTTGAATCAGTAAATATTTTATTTGAATGCGGTCCTACAAATAATTTTGTAAATTCTGATAAACATTTTTTAAAAATGTAAATTAATCATAGTTCGGCTGAGAGAAAATGTTATTTCAGTGTGTTGGTGTTTATCTTGCTTGTTGATAGGAACAAAGTGCTGTTGTGCGGTTGTTGTTGTTTATTTTGATTGATCGTGTTGTAAACATGTAAATGCCGAAAAGTAGCCGACAAACGTCGTGGCCTGTTTCTTCTCTACACAGTTTTTTGGTAGAAATTAATTTACTGGAACAGTACAGAATATTTACTGAATTGAAACTAAGTTTGATTTCAAACAAATATTTGTTTAAACATTTTTTGAGAATAATTTTTTCTGTGCAAAACACTTTGTTGTGCAGTTCGAAATTTTACTGACAGTGGATTCTGGTTTCTGTCGTCAACTGAAATGCAATACCATGTAACTAACAAGAAAAATTCAAAAGCTTATTTTTTTTTTATTAATTATTGGATTTAACATCGAAACACTTGTCCCCCTACAAATTTTCAAATCTTTATGATAACAATCAGCGGAATGAAAAATAAAAAAAGCAATGTGAGTCCGATCACAGAGGAGATGTGTAAACATCTAGTAATAAAATTTTTTTTTTAAGTTGGAAGTACTTATGCTTTTAGTATATTTTTTTTAAATTAATTAATTAAAAGTATCAAAACTTTCAATATTGTAAATACATATGAATTTGTCGGTTTTTGTTTGTTATATTAAACTTATTTGGTTAGTAAATGGGCACACTGCAGTATTTGTATATGTACTGCATTCAAAATTGCAGTAAGCAGTAAATTTACTGATTACTGAAAAAAATTCAGTAAATTTTTACTGCTAATGAAATTTTATTTGCATTACCAGTAAAATCATAGGGCCGTATTCATAATAAAATTGTAGCAAGTGGCAAAGTTTTTTTCATTCAAATTTGGAAACTTTTGTATGAAAAACATTTAGCCACTTGGTAGAATTTCATTATGACTACGGGCATTATTGATTACTGAAAATTCAATGCACCTCATCATATAATAAATCATTTAGACACTTTATAAAAATTGTAGAACAAAATTTTAGTAATCAGTAAAAATTTACTGGTTAAAAATTGTTTATTATTTTTACTGAAATTTTATTGGTACTGCTCATCTATGGTAAATGCCTTTACTTTTACTTTTTACTTTTTAATTCCTGTTGTTCAGCGTTTAGTTGTTGCTGCTCTTGTTGTTGTATACGCATTGCAATTAAAATAAATTTAGTAAAGTGCGACTTTGACTCGCGCACGATGGGTTCTGTACATTCGATTTTGAGCATTTTTTTGATTTAGCTTTCTTCCTTTTTTTAAGTTTTTTCAGTTTAAACGATTTTTTCAGTTTTGTCGCTTTTTTCTCGTTTTGGCGTTTTTTCTGTTTTTTGGGTTTTTTTATTTTGGCGATTTTTTCATTTTGGCGATTTTTTTGTTTAAGGGGGTTTTTTTTTATTTTGGCGATTTTTCCGTTTTATCGCGATTTATTTTAGTCCTAGAAATTTTTTTAATTTGGTGCTTTTTTTGTTTTGGCTACTTTTTTTTGTTAGTTTTTGGAGATTTTTTTATATTTGGTGATTTTATAATTTTTTGATTTTTTAGTGTTTCCGTTTTTGAAAATTTCAAGAGTTTTACTCTTACGGTTACCAAGATACAGCAAGTTGTCAAAATTACAAAGTCAAAATTGCATTAACTGATGGAACACCCATTGATTTAAATTTTTTAAATTTAGTGTTAATTGTTGTAGTCTGTATAAAAATACACTAACTTTAAAAATTTCAAGTGTATATATGTACATACAATTGTATGTATATTATATGGGATTTTAACATTTTTCGTTGCTCGTTTTGGAACACCCTTTAGTTTTTAACTCTCATGTATTTGTTGTTGTAGTGGCCAAATGTCTACATATTGTGTCCAAATTTCAGGTCCGTAGCTATTACGGTTCTCGAGAAAATACCCTGTGACAGACGGACGGACAGCGTAGCGAAAACAATAGGGTTCATTTTCACCTTTGGTGTACGATACCCTAATAAAGCAATTATCAAGTTAAATAAAACAAACAAAAACCAGCTTATTCCTATGTATTAACAATATATTAAATAAGTTTGTATTGCTTCTTTCAAACACTAATACACTCATGCATAGCTCACACCGATTTGATAACGCGGTGTGCATCTTACTCAAAATTTGTGATTCTATTGTGAAAAAGATTTTTACCCCCTAGCGTATAGATGTTTACACATCAACAAGTCAAAAATTAAAAAAAATCAAATAATCCGACTGCGTCCAACTTTAAACCTTTTAAAGAACCTAAATGGTCATTCAAAAGGAAAAATCATAAGAGAAAACTAAAGATGATTTCCAAATACCTTTCGAGTGATACCCATTTGGATATAGTTTGTCGACGTGTGATTTTGTTTGTATTTAAAAAATGGCGTCTGTTGGCCGCCATATTGAATTTTCTTAATCATATCGATTGTAAGGCGGGTGCTAGACACATCAATATTCAGCTTCAATATGTGTGGTTGTGCGCGTTTTTTTATAAAAAATATTCACACCAATAGTATATGTGTGACTATTTTTGGTAAACAAACGTACACAACAACATATATTGAAGCTGAATATTGATGTGTCTGGCACTGGCATAATAGTAATAAGTTAACTAATAAAATTATTAATTATAGATGCAGATCAATTCAGGAACAATACTGATCAAACTACGTACCCTGATAAAATATTAAAGCAGTCCCGGGGTGGTGCTAGTGGAGTTATCGTGGGACAACTATTGATAGTGCGTTATCAAAAAAAAAAAAAAAAAAAAAAAAAAAAAAAAAACAAACAAAAAATCGCAGTCGAGTAATAAAGAAAATATACTTTTAAAGAACTAACGATGTACTAGGTGTAGACGTTTAGATAGCGGAGTTTTATTTTCGGGTGGGTTAAAGTTTCCCTTATTGGCCTATTCGTGCAGCCTATCGGTATATGAAACTGTTCTTCACATCTGAGGTGTAGGGTATGTTCAGTAACTTTTAAGAAAATGTTATTAATTAAACTTTTACTGCGTATTTTTTAGAATATGAACTATTTCTCTTAAAGAAGAGAAAGTTTATTTTCACATAAGTAACACTCAGGCAATGAATGTCTGAAGGGTAAATGTCTTAAAATTAGGAAATTTTGCTTTCTTTTCAGTTTAGCAACACATACATATACATATGTGACAGCGCAGGGTAAAAAAAATAAATTTTCACTTTTTTTTTTTTTTTTTTTTTTTTTTTGATGTGGACAACATCTGAGCATCGAATGAGACCGATCCCATGCCCCAAAAGTGTTCCCTCCCAGAGATATGCGCGTTTTACGATGTGATGGTATACCAAAGATACACGTATTTAAATCTTTAAAATGACTCTCCTGAACAAAACCGGTTTTTACCCTTAGGTCCCTTTCTATTTTGCGCGTCACATATGTATTTCATTCCTGCTTGTGGAACTCATCAGTAAATTTCAACCCAAATAACCTAAAAAAAACGACATATGCTTATGGTAAGATATAGCTGCAAAACTATCGATAGTATCGATAGTTTTGTTGTAAATGAAATATCGATAGTTTTTTCCACTATCGATACTATCGGCAAAAAAAAACAAGTAATTAAAAGAGTAAAAATAATCGAAGTCAGTAAGCAGTAGCCGGCAGCTTTGAAGCAAATTATCCGTAGTTGATTTAAGCTTTTTTACAGCGATGGAAAAGTTGGTACAATTGTATAATTTTAGCGCTATTTGAATGTCAAAAGTACCGTAGCACCGCAATGACCCATTTAGCACTACTGGAATCTCTTTATATTATATTACATGCCAAAATTGCATTAAAATATATTAACCGCTATGCAAAAAATAATGCGTGCTTGAAGTATACATTAAAAAAAAATTTCCATAGAAAAACCGGTTTTAACGTTCACTTATTTTTTTGCACAAGGTGGTTAATCTTTAGCTCGAAGGTATTAGAAAATTAAGTAAATCAAACGATGTTTTCCGGTACTTAAAGAATTGCTGGAGGAATGTTATTTATTCCAGATTCATCTGCAAATGTGGAAATTTTATTTTCGTACCAAAGACAGAAGTCGACTATTTGCATCGGCTGTGAACAATCGAATAAAAAAAAGGTTATAAACGTAGTATATCGTAAATGTTACTTTTATATTCAGATCCCAGCGACTAATATTCTTTGAGCACCTTCTGGCGTTTTGTTAATTGATTTTTAGTTAATTAAAAAGTACAAGTATTAAAAAAATATAAATAAAGAATTAGGCACAATCGTACTGAAAAAATAAAATTTTTTTTTGAAAGTTAGTACAATTTGTAAATATGACATCGCATCCCTGCTTCTGTATACACAAGTACTTAAATACATATGTATGTATATGAATTTATTTATAAATCCAAGAGTTATTCGACAAATAGTAGTCACAAGTATCTTAATAAATTCAACATCGTCGACACAAAGATAAATTTTGGTGGTACTGATATCGCGACGGCCGCCAATCGTCTCTTACGATAAAACTTTACAGTTAGTGTCTTAAAAGTTATCAACAATTTTCGCATTTTGATAATTCTAAACCATCGGTAGGCCCATAAAATTTTAAGTTCAATAAAAAAGTATATTTTCGATAATATGCCGCTTACGATAAAATCGAAAAAAGGCTTGATATATTTTTATATACTAATGAAAATGTTGAGGACTCTGGATTTTTTTTCGAGTCAAATGTAGTTTATGTGGCAACTTTTATAAAACTATTCGATACTATCGATAGTATCGATAGTTTTACATAAAACTATCGAAACTATCGAGTGGAGCGACTATCGATAGTTTTGCAGCTCTATGGTAAGACTTAAGATGTTATTGAGAATCACAGTATACAAATATAATACGTTTTAAAGTCTCAAAAAAACTTCTTATAAAACAAATCTATTATATTCCATTGCATTAAAAATTAGCGTTAAATAATAGATTAGTTGAGGTTTCGTTAATCTTTGCTTAATTTAAGATGAGAGCTGACTGGGGTTCTGCATCCGATCCTGGATCTGGAGCTGCCAGTGCATGTCCAGGAAGACAGTTGACAGTGAAGATTTATTATTATCACTACACCATTAGTACCCCAAATAAATAAATAGACATGGTTGCTGGCGAAATATGTGGCGGTACAGGCAAATATCGACATTTGCCACAGCTAAAGTCTAGTCTAATGTTTCTTGTCATTCTTTCACATTAATTAATAAAAATAATTCGTTCTATATATAAGAATTGAGAATATTGAACTTACGGCCGATAAAGAAATTGTTTCGGATTTATTTTAAATTTATTTTAGTCTTTTTAAAAATTAGATTTTTTTTAACGAATTTTTGAACTTATTTCTATCCAAAATTGTTTAAACTATTTAGTAAGATTTTCATTAAAACAATGTTTTGCGTTCAAATTCAATTTTTTACTATTGACAGCCTATTTCTATTAGCAAATGTCTAGAAAATGGCATGAGCCTGTTCCTAGCAGTCATTTGTTGTCGACAAGGGGCTGTCCATATATTACGTAACGCTGTTTTTTCCCCCCGATTTTTGACCTCCCCTCCCCCCTAGTAACAGATCGTAACAAAACTGTGAACCCCCCCCCCCCCCCCCCCTCCCCCCAGGAATAACGTAACAATGAGATACAAAATAAATTAAACAGTTTAAAGTTTTTATTAAAAAAAATTTAATTTAATTCATTGTTTTAAATTCATTTGTTAGACTAGCACAGTGCGTAGACAAAAATTAAATAAGCTTACGTATGAACGTACTCCATATATTGGCGAAATTATTTTTTAAATTTCTTCCCAAGTGTCCAAAAACTCCAAAAAATATGGTTTTATAGAGAGCTTATTCCTAAACTGTATGTATGTATTAGTGATGTGTATTGGAATTCCAAAACATTCGGCTGTTTCTAGATATTCGTATTCGTTAAAAAATATATATAAAGAAATTCATAAATCCAAAACGAAATTTAAATGAATGGCACACAAATATTAGTTTGTAATAATTAAAAAAAAATCACATTGTGCAAGTCATATTGCTAAGCTGATTAGTTTCAGGGAGAGAGAGACGAGGGGAACAGCAACGTTTCTTTTCCCACCGTCTCTCTCTCCTAATAAACTAATCAGCTTAGCAATAAGACTTGCATAGTGTAAATAGGGACTAAAGGCGAAAGAGAGCTTAAGTCTCTTAACGGAGAGATGACTCCGTTTGGCCATCTTCAAATCAATCTAAAATGTGCGTGAAACAAAAAAATTATATCTTGGATCAGTAAAGGTTGGCCATGGTGAATTATATTTCATTTTCTAAAAGAGAACATTTTTAACGCGCTTTAAACATACAGATTGTTGAGATATCAAATGAGTCAAAATGATGTCAATTACGAAAGATATGCAATTTTCCTTTTCTTAATTTTTGTCGCTTCTACAGCATTACATTTTCCATACATATTTGCCTTAAAATAAAAGGGGCACACAATCTAGTTCCTAACCACATTTCACTGTTGTTTTCATAATATTTTTCTTAATTCTGTTGCATAAAAAATTAAAATAACAATTAAAATAAAATTATGGAAATACGTTTATTTATGCAAGTTTCCATTAACACTAGAGCTGCTCGATGTTAATCGATGCATCGTAAACATCGATGTTTTGGTTTTGATACATCGAATAAATGCTGATGTATCGTATCATACGATGTTAATCGATACATCTATGTTTTTATTCGATGTATCGAAAAGACGACTTTTTGTACATATTGATGCTTGCTCATTTAATGTAGTGATAAAAAAACCCTCCTAGAATGACTTAAAACTTTTTTTATTGTGAAAAATTTGTTAAAATTATCTTGGTATTGGTAATAATCAGCAATGTAAGTTATTTTTCCATATCCCAGTAAAATATTTGAAGATTTTTTAATGGCTTACAAAGTAATGAGTGGTACTTATTTATTTAATTATTTTATGTGTATAAAAATGACTGTCTTGTAATGAATAAAATAACAACTTATTTATATCATTACATGAAGGTACTTATTGCAGTACTTCCTAGTTAATCCTGAAATCTATCTAAAAAATATTTATTGATCGTGAAAGTGAGCTTCGAAAGCAATAAAATAACTTTAGTTTACTACAATATTTATTACAAAATCTAAGTATTTTCGCATTTTCTTCAATATACGTATTCATATATTTGTAAAAATATTATTAATAATATTAAATTATGATTTTTAACAATCCCAAAAAAGGTTCAAATTTTATAATTATGTTACAAAATTCTATTTGTTTATAATTTGAGGCTATTTTATTAAATTTTGCATTTTTGTGAGCATAAAATAACCCATTATATTTTGAATACTTTTAGGCAAGCAGTAATCTATTAACTTTTGGATATTTGTAAGCAAAAAGTTTAGGGTACAGCATACTTTTTGAACTTCTCATACAAAAATAATGGCTTATTCAGTCAAATTGTAAGTACTCACGACTGGAGAGTACATACACTTTTTTGCATTCTAGTAGGCAAACTTTTTTGCTGGGTTTATTGTCTATGATAATTGCCAGAAACCTTTTCCTAAACTTCTGCAAATACCAGTATTTGGTGGATTTAATGTTAATAACTATATTCTGCAGTTTAATATAAAAAGAAGTACATACTTATATTAAGAATATTTAAAAATGTAAATGGATAAAGATGAGGAATTCAGAACCATGTATGTTCAGTTTGACTACAATTTATTTAATTTATTATAAAAACTTTGTATAATTTTCAAATGTCATTTAAATTTTTGGATAGTTTTCGTAAACTTTAATGTACGCGGACAGAATTATGAAGTTCTTTTCCATACACATTTTTTTTATTTAATTTTGCAGAATAAAATAGACCTCCAATTAAATGTCCATAAATTTCACATACAATAGATATTCGTATTCGCGAATATCGTTTTAAATATTCGTATTCGCGGATATCGTTTTAAAAATTCGAATTCAAATTCTCGAATATCAAAAGTTGACATTCGGCAGATGTATGTAGTATACATACTCACTCGTACATAATATATGTAGGCAACACGGTATGACCAATTAAATAAAGAAATGAAAAAAACATACGTATTTTTGTACAAAATTATTAATTTTTTCTGTTACGTAACATTTTCAAAGACACCCTCCCCCATAACAAATCGTAACAAAACTCGAACCCCCCCCCCTCCCCCTAGAGCGTTACGTAAACAAGCCCCACATTTTTTGGTATTGTATTGACATGATGTCAATGTTGACAACTGGAATAAGGGTGAGTATAGTACGCCAATTCGGTGACTAGGATTAGTGACAAGCCCTTGTAGAAATCATTAGATTTGATCCAAATTTGCGCTACTACTACTTTCAGTTGGCAATTTCTATGTCTTCCAAAGAAGACTACGAGTACCTTTGTTTCCTGGCTAGATCGAACTGAATTCATTATATCTTGAATCTGAATCTCTAAACTCGTTTCAATTAATTTACCAATTTAACAGTGATTATGTATAAAATTTCATATGTATTTGTACTATTGACTAATTTTAAATTTACAAAAAGAGTGTCTGAGAGAGAGAGGGATGCAGGCTGTCATATGAAAATTATGAAATTTATGAGTAAAAAATTTATGAACTTCTTAAATAAGAATTCGTTTCAAAAGATGAAAAAAAATAATAATAATAAATAAGTAAATGACAACCCATTGTGATGTCAACTGAAACGAATTCCTTTCCATAATCATCTCTTTCTCTACATGATTAACTTAACACAGGCACACATACATACGCAGACGTGAACATACACTGGTACGTCATAAGCAGGGTTCGGATTTCAATAATAATTAATCATTTTTTATGCGATTTATTTTTTAAGAATGCAGAATATAGGAATGACTATTTTTTTTAAATGCAAAGTTTCTGCATATTTTTGTTTTATAATTTTTTTGCTTTTTTTTTTTGTTATTTTAATTATTTATTTGTCTTATTTTAATTTGTATTAAGACCAAAAACGAAATTTATGAAGATTTTGTGTTTTTTTTTTCATATAAATATCACTTTGGTGGTGGTTGGGGCCTTAATATTCATTATTCAGTTTTTTCCAATTTTTCTTTTACTTTAAGTTAATTCCCGCCTAGCTTTGCAATTTTTGTTGCAAGAAAAAGTGCAAGCCTGTACAGGGATTTATTGTTATTAATTTTCAGAATTTTCTGATTGCAGTGAAGAATAAAATAAGCAGTTAACATTCGTTCATCCTTATTCCAGTTGTCAATATCGACGTCACGTCAATATAATACCCAAAAATTGTGGCTTGTCTACTCGCTTTGGAAAATAATTTTATACTGTTCACAGTCAGTTATTTTCTACAACACCTACACAAGCCACAGCTTTTTGCTATTGTATTGACGTGACGTCGATTTTGACAACTGAAATACGGGTGTGATTATTTCAGAGCTGTATTTAAAAAAAGGCATAAGCAACGACGTGTTTCTATTGTACCGCTGCAAACCGTATATCTTGTTCCAAGTAAGCCAGACGGTTCCAAAAATAGTGATTGAGCGCGATGAGGGCTCTATGTCAGGATTCGAATCGTAAATAACTTAATTCGTTCGCGGCATCACAACACAAGTTTGCAGACTGATATCATGCCTATTGCAGAAAACATTGAATGCTTAAAGCAATTGATATGGGCTAGCAGCCATATGTTCGTAGATTAATTAGCTAGCATGTTGACTGCAAAACCTAAGGTCCTAGGTTCAAGCCCGGTCTCCAGCAGTCATTAAATAACAACACCACGCATTTTTCTGATGTGCATTAGTGTCTTCTTGTATCAGTTGTTGTAGGAAAGTTGCAGTGATGAAGGCATAGACACTGGTCACTGAACTACACCCGCTTCAGTGGATACTAAACCCAATGTAACATAAGAGTGCCCTCCTTCTTTCGTATTGTGTAGCAAGATCATCGTAGAAGTAAAATAACCAATAAAATGGTTACAGATTCAAAAATTTAATATGCCGCATTGACACCAGAGGCACTGCAAGCACTGCATTATTAAAAATGAACAAAAAGCAGAGTTGAAAAGAGTGAAGCTTTCCTCTATATCTTCCTTCACCACCTGTCTTCTCTAGCAATTTTCTAGAGAAGGTAATACCTAGTAATATTAGCAGGCATTCATTGCCCGAGTGTTACTTCTATTGAAAAATAATATGTAACATAGATACCAGATGATAAAGATATAACGGAACGAAGAGGCTGATAGGCTGTCAAGATGGAAGGCCCTTTGCGAAAAGTCATACTACAGATCGTTTAACCTTTTAAAAGACTTAAAAAGGAATTTAAACAGTAGGCGATTCACGAAAATGAAAGAATTTGGAAAAATGCTACCATGAGAAGAGTAATTAGAATTCTGTGGGGTAATCCGGACCAAAAAAAAGTCAGAAGCGATGTTAAGACTCAGGAGACCGATTGTCTTAATAAGCGAGCAAACGGAGATGAAGTCTCATCTAGTTCATACAGGTATCAAAGAAACATCGAGATAATTAGTGTTCCAGAACATCAGCGTGTGTCTGGAAAGGAAGAGGCGGATAAGCCTGCAAAGATATGGTCATCACTAAATACTATCACAACAGAAAACACCAAACCTTTTCAAGAGTTTAAAAATGAGCTTAAACAATAGGCTTTAGTTACCAGGGATGGACAGAACTTTACTTCTGGAGGAATAAGCGAAATTCTCTGGGGAAACCCAAAAAGACCTCAAAATTTCTGTTAGCATAATAACAGGACACACAGATTTAAAAAATCACCTGGCTCGCATGGATGTTATTGACGATGAAACATATAGAGCTTGCCAGTAAGGTGATAAAACTCTCGAACACAAATTGTATCACTGTCCAGCATTCGATCAAGTTAGAAGACAGGTCTTTCAGCTGGAAAATATAACTGATGTGGAACATTTTACGGTATCAGACTAAAAGGACCTAAGAAATTATATTGAGGGAACTAGTTTCCTAACCTGACTTGGTTTGATACGTTCTTATGGTTCTTCATTGGGTACCTTCCCTAATATCTCACCATAACATGTTTTAAGAGCATAAGTTTAATAAAAAACGGATTGGATCAATATCGATTGCCGCTCTTTTCAACCTAAGCTTGTGACGACCAAAGTCGCATGCTTGTTTTGGCTCACAAAACGCTGAAGCTATTTAGTTTATTTTTTATTATTTTTATAATTATTTACATTAGTACCTCATGCGGTAATAAGCAGAGAATAGTCTGTTTAGTTAATAAGAAAGTTTAAATTAATTGCCTATTAGACCAACGATGTAATTGACACTTTTAACCCACCGTGGTACTTTCATGTAATTTAAGTTTGAGTGCACATCACTAATGATTATCACTATTTACAGTGGGAAAAAGAGATACCACATACGCTCTCTGTGTGTAACGTTCGTGTATGTGTACACAGGGTGACCGATGACATTTTTCTAAAAGTGGCACCAAATGGGGGATTTATAAAAAAAGGGGCAAAATTAAAAAAAAAAACGAGAAAACTGAGCTAAACTTTATGTTTTTAATGTATTTTCATATAACTCACCCTAAATAAAGGTGGTCAAAAAATGGCATGGCAGTCGAAAAAGGGGAAACGCAGTCGAAAAAGTGGCAAATTGCCACTTTAGTCGGTCAAACGGTCACGCTGTGTGTACACTTGTATGTGTCGTACTGAAAGAGCATAAAAGGCTGTTAGTCACCACACCATATTTTCAACACACACTCTTGTTAGCTTGTGTGATTTTAGTATTGATATGAATGGTATAACAACCGACTCAATACAGAACAATTTTCAGTATGCTTGCAGCGCTCGCTACGGTAAGACAGATATCGGATGAAGGTTACTTATCTAATATTGTCTTCCTATAGCCACATTGGAGCAAGACTAGATATTGGAATTTGGGTACAATTCCAATACCTACAACCTGCAGTAAACTCTCGTTACGGACTAGTATTAGGTGTGAAGAGAGGCTACCTTGGCACACACTTCCAAGGTGAATCTCGGCACTAATAAAATTACGAGTGAGCGGAGGCTGTCGCTGGTGTCCAGGTTACTGGTTTCACGACGAATCTCATCACTACGGAATGTACGAGTGAGTGGAGGCTGTTGCTGGTGTCCAGGTTACTGGTTCCACGACGAATCCATGCACTAATAGTTTAGGGGCCCTCTGCCATTGTTCCAGTCGTTTAATTTTATTTTGAGTTAAAGTAAAATACAACAGAATTTTTTAAACGCTCGTTAGTAATAGAATTTTAGTTTTGTTTTAAGTAAATTTCATTTAGCGATAGAATTTTAGTTTTTTTGTTATAAATAAAGTGAATTTTTATAACGTAGAGAAAATCAGATCAGTCTTTTATTTATTTCACACACGATCCTGGACTCTGCTGAGCCTACCCCAGCTAAGAGCGGAATCGTGTCGTTACAAGCTGTCGTAAACTAAAACAAAAGTTTTGCAAATCTTCTCAACGATGTTTTACATATGTGACCTTCTCCGAGAAAAGAGACCTAGGCCCATTTTCACAACTTACCTTTAGCTAAAGGTAGGATTTTGTCTGCCCTATAAATAGCTTTGCCTTATTACTATTTCAATTTTTGATAGTTATTTTTATCAATAATAATAATATTTAATGGATAAAAAAATAATAAATGAAGATTTAATAATGCAAAGCCATTTATCGGTCCGACAAAATCCTACCTTCAGTTAACGGCAAGTTGTGAAAATGGCCCCTAGTGTGTAATTATTAGATTATCATTATCAATCTTCCCAAGTTCTTTTGATACGTTTTTGGGGAAAATAAATTTTTATTAGCAATCCAACTCATTTCATCTTATTCTAGTTAATAGAATCCACTCCTAAGTCCCAACCCGTTTTTTGACACACTAGGTCTCTTTTCTCGGAGAAGGTCACATATTACAAATGCATTGATTGCAGGTGTTAATGCCGACAGATGATTTTCAGTATATTAACATAATATATCATTTCGGTGTAAGAATATCGAAAAGTTCTAATAAAAATTTGCCCTAATTTCACGTTGGCTGGTGTAGTTAGCACAGTTATTAAAATAACAATTTCATGTATTTTGCATGGAATGTGTTAGTTGTTGTTAGGAAAGTTAAAGTGATGAAGGCATATACACCGCTCGCTCGTCACTGAACTATACAGACTCCAGCAGATACTTATCCTAATGTAACATCAAAGCACCCTCCTTCTTCGGTATTATAAAGCAGAATCATCAACGAAGCTTTGAAAATTTAATACGTCTGATTGACATTAGAGGCGCTGCAATTCTGTATTATTAAAAACGTACAAAAAAGCAGAGTTATAAAAGAATGAAGCTTTCCTCTGTCTCTTCCTTCACCAGCTATCTTCTCTATCACTATCCCTTTCCTAAAGAAGGTAACACTTAGTAATAGTAGTTGGCATTCATTGCCTGATGCTATAAACACAATCAAGTCCACCGACCATCGACTACAAGATGTCAAAAATAGAATACATGCGTGCTTATGAGAATAATTCTTTTAGCCGCTACACGACTACCGACTACACGGCTACTTTTGTAGCCCGTAGCCAACTTAGGCTAATTTCTATTTTTCTTGGCTACAAAAAACAGATTAGTGCTGCCAATACAATAAATGCATGAAATGGTGGTTTTAAAAACGCAATACATTAATTATCGCTATTAAAAACGCGAAAAACTATTATAGTGGCACCATTGAAAAATAATAATCAAGCAATAGTAGCAATAGTACTTATGAAGTTAATTAAATTTTCTTGAGGCATTTGAAATTTTTTTTTCACACAAATTCACTTAAAAAAATCAAGTTTGTTTTGTTTTGGTTAACTTTAATACATATGTCAAAACAGATGTTTATTTTTTGTAGTTAGTGGTCGGTAGTCGTTAAAAGAATTAAGTAGCTGGCGACTTGGCTATTTTTGTTGCCAGCTACTTTTGTAGTCGGTAGTCGATGGTCAGTAGCCTTTGATTGTGTTTATAGCATGAGTGTTACTTCTCTTTAAAAAGAGCACAGTTTAGAAAATTTAATACGGTTCATTGACACCAGAGGCGCTGCAACTCTGCATTATTAAAAAACATGCAAAAAGTAGAGTTGTAAAATAATGAAGCTTTCCGTTAAAAGAGGATTATTACTCCTCTTAAAAAAATAGTAAAATTTTAATGGTTTTGTTGTTTCACGTTTTTCCCATAAAAATCCGAGCCCTGAACATGAAAAATAAAAAACAGACATACATACATACATTTGTATGAATGCATATAAATAAATATGTATATGGATGTGTGTATATGTTAGTTTAAAACAAATTCATATCTTTGTATCGTATCTAATATTTTATACATGAAACAAAAAATTATTTTCGTTTAAAAAAAAAGAACTTAAAAACAAAAAGAGAAAAGAATGAAAGACGAAAATTGTGTCCGTCTGCTGCCTGTAAATCACTCAAATTTTGACAGTTTTGTTTTAAATTGCGTGACATTGTTTTATTACGTGTGTGATGTATAGTCACTAATATATATATATATATATATATATATATATATATATATATATATATATATGTATATATGTATACATAGATGTATATTTATAATCAATGAATGTATAAATGGTGGTGCTTGTTTGTAAGGGTAGAAATCGTATAGATATTTTTGTAAGAGTTTTTCAAATACATACATACAAATACAAGCATAAAATAAAAATTATCAAGACTTTGGTGATTTCAAAAAACTCCTCCTTCTTTTAATTTCAATGTTAAATATAAATACTTACACATACAAATGAAAATACATAAAAAAATTGAATGGTTGAATGAATCAATGGCTGAGGATTTTTATTTTTCTATAAACTATAAATTTGATAAGTTTGACATGTTTCATTTTCCCTTTGGTGGCCGCCAACCATATTCTCTCTCACCCGTACCCAACTGTCAAAATCATGCTCATAACCATTGACTGTCTTCTTTACCTAGGGTTTACACGTGCAAGTGCAAGTTCGAAAAACTCAATACACTCAAACTCTTTTACTAACACATCTACACTTTCGGCACTTGCAGTCTACTTCCAACTCAACTGCCAAGGAATTTTACAAGACAGTGACTTGTTGAACTTGTAGCAAGTAAATGGAAAGTTAGCTAACAGTGTTGCCCTATTAATAGTTTAGCACAAATTAACTGGATTTCAGTGTAATGTTATATGAGTTTTTACTCATTTTAAATACACTTAAAAGCTAATTTAATATTTTTATTCTTAAATATTCATAAATCGAGCAGTTTATTAATTTTTTAGACATAAATAACATTGAAACAATCACCCTTATTCCATTTGTCGGCATCGACGTTACTTTGGGGCTTGTTTACTCGCTCTCGAGAACAATTTACTGATACTGACAATGTATTTCTGTTCCCTAAGGTCTAGAAAATAACATGAACCTACCAACAGGGGTCAGTTGCTTTCGACAACCGGTGCACAAGCCCCAATTTTTTGGTATTGTGTTAAAGTGACGTCGATGCCGACAACTGGAATAAGGGTGAATACGAATAAAGTTCAACACTATCTGGTTCCCTTAAAATTAATATTTTTTATGTTATGGACAACTCTGCACTGAAAGGCAAACATGCAAGTTGCAAGACAGTCGGGCATTTGTGAGAAATTTTCGTTGATAATACGTACACAGAGCTTGCATGCAAGGCACTTGCATGTGTAAACGCAGGGTTAGCTTTAGTTTTATCTGCTGCTTTATTGCTGTCGCTGTCATTGCCAGTGTTGACGACATCTTCCCCATCATATGTACACACATACATACATATGTATATAAAAATACATAAATATCTATGTATATACATACATATGTTGTAGTTAAGAAGCGTCTCTGTCATGAACAATGTCTTCAATTTTGTTTCCTTTCGGCTTGTCTTCTTTATTTTTTATTATTTGTGTTCAACGAAATAGGTGGATTTTATTGTCAAAAACTAAAGTTGATTAGTTCTTTGTTATATTCCTTTTCCACTAAATGTTTATTTTATGAAAGCCATGTTGTCAATTTTACACTTACATGTCTCTTGTTTTCATTTACTTTGGGAAATAGAGACTGACATTTTAGTGGATTTTTTTTTTATCAAAAAGGGTTTCAATTTATTTTGTATTATATTTTTGTTTGTTATAGAATTCTGCTTTGTGTTTAATGACATGATTTATAACCCTTTCTAAATAGGTATATAAATACAAACAATATAATTCAATCAATGCGTTATGTGATATAGTGAATCGCTCTTATCGTGTTTGGCGTATTTCGACTTTGACTACGACGTTTTTATAATCGATTAAAGAACACCGCAACATATTTTTCTTGAATCTAGGACCAAAGTGGCGTAGTCAAAGTCGAAATACGCCAAACACAATAAGTTACATAATCGCAGTACGCAAATGAACAGAACGAAACATTTGCTTTCGGTTTGTTCTTTTTTTTTTAATGTAGTGAGTAAAATAAAATCACTCTGAGTGATTGCGCCATTCAATTTTGTTTTTGCTCATGACCACAAATATTGAGCTATGTAGAGACGGTTGTCAGATCTTACAATATATACGACGTTGCCAGAAAAAGCATTGTCAGTCCATTGCAAGACTAGCAACTGACAACATATTGTCAGACATCTTACAATCGTGTGAACACATTGTAAAATTATTGCCAGATATTTGTCAGACATTTTAATATTGTCAGATGTGCGAAGTTCATGCATCTGACAGTGGCGTCATTGTAAGATAATTATTTCTATGGGCAACACTGCACACGCTTGATTTTAAAGAAAAATACGACGTTGCCAGAAAAAGCATTGTCAGTCCATTGCAAGACTATTAACTGACAACATATTGTCAGACATCTTACAATCGTGTGAACACATTGTAAAATTATTGCCAGATATTTGTCAGACATTTTAATATTGTCAGATGTGCGAAGTTCATGCATCTGACAGTGGCGTCATTGTAAGATAATTCTTTCTATGGGCAACACTGCACACGCTTGATTTTAAAGAAAAAGTTTATAATAAAATATATGCAGACAAAATCATTGCAATTGCTTCTTTATGGTCCATAATAATTTATACTTTCACTTTTTACATTTAACACAAATACAAACGATAAATATTTAACAATGGCCAACAAATGGTTTAAGTCTGGCAACGCATAACAACAGATCGAACATTTTGTGCATATGACAACCGTGTGAACTGACAATTTTTCTACTGACGATTTTGTCAGATGAATTTATTGTCACACAACCGTCCAGCAATAAATTGTAAGATTTTCTGACATCCGTGTGAACTGACAAGAAATATTGTGCTGGCAATTTTCGATTGCCAGTACATTGTCAGCACATTGCCAGATCTGACAATATTGTAAGATCTGACAATCGTCTGTACATAGCTTTAGTTTATTCTCAATTGAAAAAAAAAATGCCAACAGATCACAATCAAAATTTTTTTAATAGAAACGTTTCGCAAACGTTTGCTCATTGATTTCCTCATTATAGTAGATAATGCATTAGCATGATTTATGTATGCATAAGTATTACTTTTGAGGGTTATGGACTAGTAATTATATGCACCTCAAATTTTTTTCTTTAATCTAGGACCAAAATGTCGTAGTCGAAATACGCCCAACACGATAGGGCACATTATCACAGTACGTTAATCAACAGAAGGAAACGTTTGCTTTCGGATTTTTATTTTTCTATGCAGTGAGTGCACTATGTGTCCAAAAGCCGCAAATGCGCAAAAAATTATTTTCAAATAAGCAAGCATCATTTTTTGCATTTTTATGAGTTGACAATAATCACCAAACCCCCTTTTGGTAACTTTTAAAAAAACTTATCGTTCTTTGTCTTTCTATTCAAAATATTTAAGAGGTGGAAATCAAAGATGGATGGCTGTGTAGTTTATATGGAATAATATCGAGCCTTATTTTCGATTTTACTTTTTTTATTGAAATTAAAATCCTATGGGCCTACCCATAGTTTAGAATTATCACAATGCCAAAATTGTTGATAACTTTTAAGAAACGGGCTGTAAAATGTTATTGTGAGCAACATTTTATGTACAAAAACATATTTGAAATTTAAAAAAAAACCTTCTCCTGAAAATTTTAATTTTTGTAGCTTACGATAAAATCCAAAATAAGGCTCGATATTATAATGAACGACACGTTAAGTGGGTGTGGCGCTTCCCAAATAAATGAAATTTTTATTTTAGAACTAATGTGACTCAAGAATTTAATTTTTTTTTTTGCTAAGAACCCTTTTTACAATGCTAAAAAAAATATTAAAGAGTGGACAAGTGGGCGTGACGCCTCCCATGTGTGCAGGAAGTGTTTCTTTTGAAAAATCTTTCAAGCTAATACGGTAAATCATTTGAGTTTTTGTAAAACTTACTCCATTCATTTTATGAATTGTAATGAAGAAAATAGTGGGAATAAAACGAGGGGGCGTGACAGTTCCCAAATAAATTCTTATTTGATTGTGGAATATTTTTAAAATTTTGCGTGAGTAAAGCTTTTTATACTGAGAGCGTTGTCGTAAAAAAAGAAGGCCGGGCTAGACTTGTGGATGGATGTTCGCCCATCCCATAATAAGCAAATATTTATTTTGATATACATATCTTAAAAAATAGATATAGTTAGAACCTTAAAATGTTGTGCCATTTGCGATGACAATAACTGAGTCGCAGGTTTAGTCCTTATACATAAGTGAGGGGCATACCGGCGTGTAGAAAAAAAAATCCGATTTTTACATTTCTGCTCCAGGAGAAAAGTGGCGTTGGCAATTTGACTACAAAACCGAAGTTCCTGGGCTCGAGCCCCGTCTCTGATAGTAACTAAATAACAACAGCAGAAATTTTAGCTGCTTCAGTGTGTACTAATCCTAATGTAACATCAGAGCGCCTTCATTGGCGAAGTAAAATAACCAATAAAATGGCTACTTAACACAGCTTTAAAAAGTTAATATGCCTCATTCACACCAGAGGCGCTGCAACACGGCATTATTAAAAAAAAACGTGGAAAAAGCAGAGTTGTAAAATAATGAATCTTTCCTCGTATTTCTTTCTTCACCACTTCTTCTTCTCTTTCACTATCTCTTCCCTAAAGAAAGTAACACCTAGTAACAATAATAGGCAGTCATTGCCTGAGTGTTATTTAAAAAAAATATTTTATCCTTTGGCATTATAAGGATTTTATTATTATCATACTAATAGAAACTAATTTATTTTAAAATTTAAATATATGTATATAAAACTTTATGTTTCCTTTCATTACAAAACTTATATATAGCGTGGCGAAGCACACTGGAAACCAAAAAGATGAGTCTTCCATTACAAATTAAATTCTCTCGCAAATGATAATAAAAAGAACTTTTAATTTTTGCTCGCGACTTAAAAATATATAAATTTATAAAACACTCAAGTTAAACAAACTCGAGCAGCCATAATTTGTTAACACAAATGCATAACTTTTGTTTTTTTGAGTGATGACAGTTCAAGAAGTTAGCTAACTTTAAAACAATAATAAAAATATATAGAGTAGCAAAGATTTTCGAGGTCCTGAGGGCAATTATGTATACAATTAAGCGAGAAATTTTTCCCGGGGAGCAATAGGGAAAATAAAAAAATTATAATTAGAAAAGGGAGAAATTTCTCTCGAAATTTTATTCACAATTTCCCTGCATGAGTTGCATTCGATTTTCGCTGGCTATCGAACATCGACTAATGAATTTCAAATTTGTTTTATGAGCTGCATGATTCTTGAGCACAAAATACTTGAAATACATACAGCGCGTATATTTTATTTTTTTGTTCTATTTTACTTTCAGTGTCAGCTGATAAAATATTTTGAACATTCAAAACAAATCAAAATTCACAATAGTGACATTCGTCGTCCAACGGCTGTCATAAGTATTTTGAATTGAACATTTATTTTTTTTAATATCCTCAATTAATTCAGGTATAAAAAAAATAGTTGACTTTACAAAACTTTAATTGATACTACAAAATGTTTTATTAATCTTTTTTTTTTGTGATAGACTTTAAATATTTATTATCTAGTATGTATGCACAGATGTGCAATAGCTTTCCGTGAGCTCCTGCCATTACGGCCTTATCTCACGGGTGCCAAAGCACCGAGTGCAGGTAAGACGCCAGACCAGCGCCCCCATGCAACCTTTTAGAATGAACCTAAGGCACACTCCTCAAGGCACATAGGTTGCAATCTTTGATATAGTTATCCCTGAGGTAATTTGAGCTATCTAAACTCTGCTGGTATGTCCGTGCCCATAGGAGCTTCTGTTGAATGGCAACAGCACCTAGAATAGTGTCTGGCTGACCGCGTCAGACCAACCACTAGCATTGATTTAACACTGGGAAGCCAAGACTATTCTCCCAGCGATTTTGGTAACAACTACAGCCATCACGATAATTCTCCGGCTTCCATGCTAAGGTGTTGTGTATACACCCATAGCGAGGTCCCCAAGAGAATTCCTCAACCATTGCCGGCACCGCTCAACCACTCATCCGAGATGAACCCATGCCTGTGTCGCCAAAAATCCAATGCCTACTCCACACATACCAAAATCATCCCTTAAACCCTGTGGGATAGGACGAACTCGGCATTTTAGCCACGGATCCTGACGACCGCTACATGCACTCAAAACTTCAAAGCAGCTCGACTGTCGGGCAACCGGCACCCGTGGCACCAGAAGTAGCCTCTGGTTAGACCTCGAAGTTCCACCACAAGGGCTTGACCTCTATCGTCTTTTGAATTCAGGGGCAGTTCTAAGTGACGCTGCACCTAACTGACATCAACAGAACCTGTCTTCCTTTTATAAATATGTGCACATCCTTTGCTATGCTGCCAGAGATCGGGTAGTAACACCTAAGTTCTATGAGTAATGTACCAAAGGTACGTCAATGGAAAAAGCCACATCACCCCAGCTGAGGCTCTGGGGTTGCCACACCCGTAGTCAAAAATAGACTCCCCTGGGAGGAGTATGTATGTACATTAGACCATTTCGCCTCACAGGCACCGAATATAAAGTATTGTTGCAAGGCAGTTTCGAATTTTTTTTTAGGGGTCGCCAATATACATTTTTCATTATATCTTCGGCGTTTACAGTTGGATCATAAAGTGTGATATATAGATGTTTTCCTTCAATAGGCATTGACCTTAAATATCGCGTTCTAGTATTTACCCACCACATCTGAGTTCCAACCACCCCGATGTACAAAAAAATCATAAAATTTTTGCTAAGGAAGTATTTCATTTATTCTAGGAGAACTATTTTAAAAGATGTTTTTGCCGAATGTAGGGGTTGGCTTTTTAATTTCTTTGTCATATCTTCGGTATTTACAATCGATGTTTTTTATCTCGAGGAGTCCTTTTCTTCTTTAATAGTCATTGACTTCAAGTACCACCTTCTTTTAGTACTTACCACCCATCATATCTCAACTTATAAAACTATAATTGAAAAAAAAATGTAAAATCAAATAATGGAATTTTAATCAATCATATTTTGACATGATCCTAGTTCGCTGTATTTTTGGCGGCTCGCGTTTGAAAAAAATGTGTACTATGCCTATAAATTTGTTTTCAATAAATGTTTTATGACTGATTTTTAAACATTCAAAGGAAATATTTTGTGGAGATCTTATCTCTCAAAGAAAAAGTTACAAGTTCTAGGTGGCCAATTGTGATCGAGAAATCACACTGTTAGGAAACTTTTTATGCAGAACATCGATGTTATCGCTACTAGTGTGGCGAGTAGCTGCGCCTTTTTAAAAATAAACATCATCCACATCAATATCTACCAATTCCAACCATTAATCAGCGTTTGATAACGCACGTTTATGACGGAGAAGCTTTTAAAGGAGAATTCTACTTGCTAAGGTAGCCTCCGCATTAGAAATAGGACGAAACAAAAATGCTTTAGTTTTTCTTTTCACCATTTTTGTAGTGTATTTTAATAATTTCAATACGTTGTTGAAGCGTTTAACGTTCCATTTTTATGTGTATGGCGTAAATCAGACTTGTCATCTGTCAAGCAGTTGCACACAGAAAAATGTAGCAAATGTAAAATAAACATGCAAAAATGTTAATTAGAAATCTTTGTTTACTTGTTTTGTTAATAGCTGCAATATTTGTTTTTGTAGTCAGTTGTGTAACTTTTTCTTGTTTTGTTGTTGTTTGTTTTAAATAATTTTGAATTAACATTTTATTCATGATGGTATATATTTATTTAAGGTTGACTGCAGCGGTAAACAGGTTGACTAACACGCGATTAGTTTGATATAAACATTTCCCTGATGCCTGTGCCAATACACACAATAGCGTAAGTTAAATAATTAATAAAATACAATGACTACATTAAATTACATTCATGTTGTTTCAACTTAAAAAAAGATTGATTCTACATGATTCTTGATCTTGATTTAAGAGTACGAGAATTTTAACTCAATATAAAATAAAACTATTTCAAAAGGAAAAAATTTTCTTTCAAAAGTACTGTAAGTCAGGTTGAATGAACATGAAACACATATAAAGTAAATTCATTTCTGAAAAATGTTAAATTCAACTTGTTTAATTAGTTAGTTATAATATTATTAGAAAATTAAATTAAGTTTTTTAGTATATTTTCCACTTGCAATCATTCCTTATATAAAGACACGACATTGCGTTTAATTTTTACGAACTTAAAAACGAAAATAAAACGTTAATTTTATCAGTTACATATGAGTTTTGATTTGAATGACAAACAAGCCAATCAAAAAGTAACTTTTATCTTGAAAGTATCTTTATTGTATAAATAATATCTAGATTGGCAGATGTAGATGGAATTTCAATCCATGCTGTAACTCAAAGCATATGAATTTATTTGTTTTTGAAACATTGTTGTTCTTGAAATGAACGAATGAAGTTGTTTTGTTTTGAATTTAAATGTTGTATGCTTTTTTCATAAAACTATATTTTTTTTATTGAGGCCATTTAAATAAATTCGTACGGTTTTGAAGTTCCCGGTAATTCCCGGGAAATTATAAACCATAGTCTTGAGAACAAAATCTTAAAATTATTACTTCAAATACATTTAGGGCGTATTTTTTATATATTTGTTTTATTTTACTTTCTGTGTCAGCTGATAATATATTTTGAACATTCACAGTAAGTAAAATTCACAATAGACATATTTGTCCTCCAAAGCCATAATCATGTAATACCAAATGAAAATTCTTTGAATCAGCTTAAAAGTTCCTGAATCTCGTTGAATTCAATTCCGATTAGAAAGAAGCCATGAAGACTTTTAGCACAGAAAAATTTATTCTCTAAATTGTATTTTTAATTGAAAATTAATTTTTTTAATATCCTCATTATTTCAGGTGAAAAAAGTTAGTTGACTTTACTGTGAATCATGTTGAATTAACATGAAACACATATGAAGTATTATCATGAAATTCATGTTGTTTCAACTTGAAATAACTTTAATTCAACATGTAATTTCATGTTACTTTAATATCCAATTAACGTTGTTCCAACTTGAACAATGTTTGATTCAACATGATTTTTCATTTTGATTCGACAGTACTGTAATGTTAAATCAACCTGATATAAAGTTATTTCGAAAGGAAAATTTTCTTTAAAGATTACTGTAAATTATATTGAATTAATATGAAACACATATGGAGCAAAATCATTGCCGAAAAATGTTAAATTAACCTCGTTGACGTAGATTTCAATGTGAAATTTTTCTGAGCGTGCAGCTGAGTCATAATAACTGTTTAAATGGCTGGCTATTTAAAATGAAACGTCCTAAATTGCAATTATATAGTGATAGACAAAGCTGAGCTCTTATAATTTTACCAGAAAATTAAATTAAGTTTAGTAGTTTTTTCTATTTGTAATCATTCATTCGTTTTTACGAACTTAAAAACGAAAAAAAAATTATTTTTATCAGTAACAAATTTTGATTTGAATGACAAACAAGCCAAACAAAAAGTAACTCTTATCTTGAAAGTATCTTTATTGTCTAAACCAACAACTTTAGGATAGTTAATAAACCAAATGTTCCACAGTAGTAACTCTTCGTACAGCTAAACAAAAAAAGATCATCTAAAAAACCTTTTAGTTAAAATAATCTTAAAATATTGATCTAAAAAAGTTCTAGTAGATAAATGCTGAATAACACTAAAGCAAAATAAAAGCATACAAACATGACAGACCATAAACTAGAACTATTTATGTATGACAAAACAAAAATGAACACTGAAAAAAAAACAATCTTAATACTTAATAAAATCTTAATAAAAGAAACAAGTGACATGTTAATTTTTTTCTTTCATTATTTGTTTGGTGTAACAATAACAAAAAAAAAAAAAAAACACGCACAATCAAAAAGCAACAACAGGTTGTTTAGCAGCAACAACTACAAACTACTGGCTACAGATACGAATACAAATACAGATATCAGACTTTAGATACAAATTGAAATGAGAAAAAAAATCTAGAGAAAGAATAACATGCATACATGCATATGTGTGTGTATGTAAGATGAAGAAATGAATATGTAGTGTAAATATGCAGCCACCAGATACACGGCCATAAAATGTAAATGTATAATGGATGCTCATTTAAAGTTACAATAGAAACGTATTATTCAAAAGAGATTTTGATAAATCGCAAGACAAATACGAAACTGTCAAAAGTCATTTTTCAAATTGTAATTACAATATTAAACCTGCAGTAACTGAATGCAACAAGGAAACTGCTTAACGCAACAATTGAGCTATTCTTTCCTTGTTAAACCAAAAAACAACAAAATATACATACATACATACATGTATATGAAGAAGAAGGCTTTTAAGTGTTGTCAGGAAACAAAAAACAAAGAGAGGGAGAGCATGCAATGCAGTGATGATGAGGTTGTTTGGTGATCATGAAGATGATAAAAATGCAAGAACAATTACACAATTAATCAAACCAAAGAAGAAATAAAACATTTACAAAAGTGTCTGTCTGTCTGTCTGTCTGTCTGCTCTGCTCATATGCTGGATGATGGCAATTGAATAGGCATTAGTGTCCTGCACAAGATATCTTATAAGAACTTTCAAGACATGAGGGATTTTTCAAATGCTTTACTACAGCGAAATCTTATAAAACAAACGTTAACAATACTGTTTGCAAGAAATTTATTTCAGTATTGTAGGTATAAGAGTAAAGAAGAAAATACTTCGTGACGGAAGAATTTGTGATACTTGCTTCTTTCTACTCATGAGCGTGTGTACAAACGTCATGCATATAATTATGTGTGTATGATCTTTTATTTTTCTGCGCACATCCAAAGGCACACACATGCATTAACATTAGTTGTATGCGGTTAATCACATAATAGCTTACCATCTACATATTACACGCACACACACTCAAACGTACAATATGAAAAATAACAAGCATACGCTAATCAACAGTACTTCTTTTGAGTGTTTGTTACAAACAAGCTGTCTTGGCGACATCGCTTGTTAATACTGATATACACGTACACCAATACATCCATCGTGCTTCGCTTATAGTACGACAGCATTTATTATTGCTTTAGTATAATACATACGACGTGATTACATTTAAAAATCATGACGTATTTACATTTAAAGACTGTTTACGCAGGTCTCTAATAGGCATATAAGCCAGGGTTACTGCTGCATACATATGTCTGTATGTCATCAAGAGAAATGTTCAGCATATGGATGCTTAAGACTTTAACAAAATATTAAATGAAGGCATTTAACTAGCAAATGATAAGCCAAAACGTTTAGAAATTTAGACAGCAAAATATGTTAAACTAAATAATTGAAATATCACAAAGAGAGATCCCTAAGAAATGATGGCGGACCGACTTGAATGGCTCATGGTTTTGTTAATGCAGGTACCTTAACAAACCATGCTTGATTAGGCAAGGAGTCAGTCGTCTTGAGTGTAGGAGTTTTTTCAACAAACCACTTGAACTCTAATACAAATTTGAAGAGATCTGAGAGACCTACACACATATGAATTGAAAGAAATTTTGCTTAAGATTAATTATTTGTTAAAATAACTAATTAAATTTTAGACTTTTGAAAAAAAAACAGACACGCATGATTACATACATATTACATATGTATGTACATGCTGCTGTAGTTGTCTCTGTTTCAAGAGCCACACAAGTATTCCTATTCTTCAGACAACTGACAAAGGGGAAGCAAGGTTAACGAGCATTATTAATTTCTATAATTTCTCAAAAAAATTTTAGAATTTTTCATATGTATAGCAGTTGGAAATGTATTGAAAACTTTCTCTAAATATCATTTAATTTTATCTCGGATTGCCAGCTACGAGTACATAAAGTGGTTGTTTGGGTCTTTGACAATTTTCAAATGACTAGAATTAATTATAAAGATAACAGGTTGTTTGCACGTACCACAGAAAAAGGAAATAATGTTCAGCAAATGCTTATTAGTTAATTAAGATATTTAAAAAAAAAAAGTTAAAAATAAACAATTATACAGTTGTCAGCTGATAGATGCCGCTGGACTGTCAAAAAGCAGGCTTAAATTTCCACTTGGGTCTCCCTAAGCACACCCAGTAACCGTTTATGACTGCTATGAGGCCATAGACTGTCACTGGGTAGGTAAAATCTGGGAAGGCCCACCGCAAACAGTATTCTTTGGGGATTCCTTTAAAGCTGCCTCTGGGGCGAAGCTTATCCAAGCAAGGCTCTTTAACATTAGGCTCGGACTTACCAGTCGTACTTACTACCTTTACATGAGCTGTAGCTTCGTAGCTACTACTGGTTATTTTACTTGGCCGATGATTCTGCTAAACAACGAAGGAGGGCGCTTTGATGTTATATTAGGATTAGTATATGTGACCTTCTCCGAGAAAAGGCACCTAGTGTGTGAAAACAAAGTCTTGAGAAAAACGCATTTAAAGTTTCATAACCCACAAAAAAAAGTCCAAACTCCAAAAAAAAATTCGAAGACTGACGAAAAAAGCAATTAAAAAAAATTAATTTTTTTTCTCATTTTTATCGTTTTGTACGTTTTTATGGGGTAAATAAATTTTTATCAGGAATCTAAGGCCCAATTCATACGATGATTTAAAAATCTTGTTTTATTTTTGATTCTCTTTTAAAATTTGCTTCCAAAAACATTTTACATTCATACGATGATTTTTTCCATGTTTCTAGTTTTTACTTTTTTTCTTCCAAAAATTGTATCAGTGTTGCCAGTAGCTTTAAAAACCCCCGTTTTTTTCTTTCCCTACATGTTGAAAAATTTCCTCCACAAGAAAATCTACAAATTTTAGTAATTTAATGTAAAGAAAGTTAAATTAAAAACATTTAAGGCCTTAAATGAAAATCTACAAATTTTAGTAATTTAATGTAAAGAAAGATAAATTAAAAACATTTAGCGCCAGAAAGCAGTCGAGAGATCTATTCTATTTTGACAGCTTTTTTCTTATCCTCTCACATATAAATAAATATTCTCTCAGCAATATTACCAAAGACAGCACTGCGACACCAAACTAATTGGATAAAAGTCTATGTAATTTCGAGCAAAAACAAATTTTGAAACGGTTTGTGAGCAAAAATATATTTTTGGTATAGTTACTTTTACATTTATGCACAAAAAATGCAATATGAGAATAAAAAATACCTACATTTTGTTCAAAATAAAATATTTTTCCGATATTTCCTATACTCATATATTAGTGACAAAAATACCTACAGGTAACACTGTTTTGTATTAAAAAAAGCTGTTGTCGCATTCAATGAAAAAATAAAATAAAGCAATATTAACAAATTAAAATATGTATAAAGAAATTTTGAAAAAAAAACTCGTCGAACGGAAAACGTGATTTTTTTCCAGAATCCGCTCTTAAGTCTAAACCCGTTTTTTGACACACTAGGTCCCTTTTCTCGGAGAATGTCACATATGCTAAAGTCGGTATAGTTCAGTGACCAGTGACTATGCCCCTTCATCACTTGAACTTTCCTACAACAACTGATACAAAGGGGCACTAATGCACATCACAAAAATGCGTGGTTTTACTATTTAATGACTGTTGGATACCGGGCCCGAACCAAGGATCTTCGGTTTTGTAGTCAACGTCATAACTACTTCAGCCAACTCCACCCTAATCGACCTACTGCGCAAGGTACCGGCACTCCACTTGGAGGTAAAGTTCTTTTGACCCGTTAATAGTAATATTTAAGCACCATTTGTAGCCAGAAATTACCCTATATTCTGATATTCTCCAGGTTACACATACCGAAATCCCTAATGCTCTCATTGGAAACGTCTGCTCAGCCATCTAAGCCTATAACGCTGCAGCTTCGGTCAGTGGCAGATAAAATGTTCAATGGCTTCTGGTTCCTCTTTATATTCGCACATCCTGCAAAAATGTGCAGGGCCTGCTCTCTACCCAATTAGTGAGTGACCAATCGGTAATTTCACCGATCCGTCACACATTCCCTCATCTATAATGTATTGGCAAGCTTATAACGAAATTTGAAGAGACTAGAAGCGTTCCAGATGTGGTCAGGTCTTTGTATTATCGCGATGTGCGCACTACCCCAAATATAGCTGTTGTTTGTAAAAGTTTCCACTGTTTTGTCAAAAATTGGGCCTGTCTTACGGCACATTATGGCGTATTTTGCGTTTGTATTTGTAAAGTCCAAATCACGCAACAATTAAAGCCGGCTCACAAATCACAGCCCACCAAGCATTAAATGCTGATTTAAAGAAAAAAAAAATTTTTTTTCAGCCATGAAGCAATTCCTCAGTTGGTGGTTACGTCAATAAGCAAAATTTTCAATCATGGAGCTTAAAGAAACCAGAAGTGATTATGGAAAAGCCAGTACATCCGGAAAAAATTGCTGTTTGGTATGCGTTATTTTTTTTTTTTTTTTTTTTTTTTGAAAATTCATGTTGTTTCAACTGGAAACAATTTTGACACTCAGCATTGATCTTGGTTTTATTCCAGTGTTTAATTTACGTTGTTTCAACTGGAAATAACTTTTAATAAATATGTTTTTTTCCTTTGAAATTAACTGTACTAGAATATTAAATCAAAATGAAATAAAGTTATATTAAAAGGAACAATTTTCTTTGAAGGTTATTTTAAATTATGCTGAGTTAACATGAAACACAATCATTGAAAAAACCTTGTTTTCGTAGATTTTATTATGAAATATATATATATATATATATATATATATATATATATATATATATATATGTGGAACGAAACTTATCCCAGCCAGATTATTTAACATTAGAATACGGCTTATCAGACGTACCTATTATCGGTGTCATTTGCTTAATGTTCTCACTATAAGTGACTAGTTTATATATTAAGATATATACTTATTTGGGCTAAAAGCATTTTTATTCTTTTTACGCTTTAGTGTTGCACACATAAACCGTGTTCCTGAAACTTGCACATACAAAGCCTACATCTCATGTCATATTGTCTCTATATACTTTTGTGAAGCAGGATATGCATAATCAACTGAATTATATCGAACTTTTAATGTATTTTAAGATTTGAAAAGTTTTCATAGGACTGACGCAGTTGTAGCATTAGTCTTGGATTTATTTTTGCTCAATTATACTAATACATACTCAGATTTGACTTAGCCCAGGGTTCGTTCTTTCAATTCAAATTTTTAATTCAAAAATACCATAAACAAGACTGTACTGGAATTGCTCTTAACTCTTTTGTCTGTCCTCCTTCATCCAAATATTTCATAGTATAAACGGCAACGTGTGAACACTTTATTTTCGAAAACCGCGATGTTATCACAAACTTCCTCCTTTTGAAAGCGGGCAGGCATTCTCAAGAAATGACTTTGTCATAACTTCTGCAACATAGGCTTCTTATTAACAATTAAGTCACATTGCCTGTATTCAAACGATGCACAATTTGTGCATGTACGCCCGTGACATTTATAAGACAGAAGCAAATGGTTAATGGCCAACATTAAGTTCGTCTTCCTACATTTTAAGTTGCACAGGGTGTCCCTGTGGCTGAGTGGTAGCGATGCTAGCCTCTCGGTCCAGATGTCGTCGGTTTGATTCCCGCCATAGACCCTGGGTGTTTTCTGCAGAAAAATTAATTGCTTCGCGGGTTGTGTTTGTTTAAAAAAACCAATATAATACAAAAAAAAAAAAACCAAACAAAATCCAAAGACTTGTTTCAAAAAAGCTACCTAATTCCTCATATGAAAACATTGCTACAGAGAGCAGCGCCTCTAGCCTTCTTGATCCTTGAACTGACAGTTATTAAAATGTTAAAATTTTTGCGAATTAACAAGAAACGGAGATTGTAGAGAAATTCGGACTTTCTAAAGAAACTGGCAAGCGTTGAGCATCTCTTTTAAAATACATCTCTGAATTTTAACTCTAAACAATCTTTGTTTCAAACTCCCTTATAATATCTCCATGATTTGAGAAATTATAAGACTTGACCTTGGTTTGTTATCTAACGAACAGTGGTTTCTATCAAACATCTAGCTAAATCTAATAAATCTAGCCCCTAAAGAAACTCCGGAGTCCCTAAACATTCATTGTAGTTAAAGGTTAATGTTGTATACTTCGCTCACTATGTACTTATGTTTGATAGAATTCTCATTTGGTTCATGCAATAAATAGCATAAGTATTCCAAGTTAACAGACAGCTCATTAGCGCAATACCACCAAACTCATTTTTATATATGTAGATAGTATTTTGATTTTTCTTCTCAAAGATCATCATCATCAGTCCTAAGAATGGGAAGGCAAAAACGAAGTTATTGCTAAATCCCTTTTGAATGAGTCGTTTAGGAACTAGTTTCGGATCAAATTATTTGCCTATTGCTGATTTCTTTGGGAAGTTTTTTTTCTTGCTGAGCCTGAGTAATGTGTATTATAAAATTTTTGACTTTCACGTAAATGAAATAGAATGTTCGGTCGTTTGTCACCCTAAATATTAACTTTTTGATTGTTATGCATCGTTATTTCTATCACTCATCCAAATGATTAATCAGTAGTAACGATCCGACAATGTATATTTTTTGTCTAAAGAAACTGGCTAGCGTTGAGCATCTCTGAATTTTAACTCTAACCAATCTTTGTTTCAAACTCCCTTATAATATCTCCAGGGTTTAAGAAATTATAAGACATTTTATTTGGGAAAATCATACCTTGGTTTGTTATCTAACGAACAGTGGTTTCTATCGAACATCTAGGTAAGTCTAGCCCCTAAAGAAACTCCGGATTCCCTAAACATTCATTGTAATTAAATGCTAATGTCGTGTACTTCATTCACTATGTACTTACTTATGTTTGATAGAATTCTTATTTGGTTTATGTCACAAATAACATAAGTATTCGAAGTTAACAGACAGCTTATTAGTGATTCACAATTACAAGGCCTTCAGTGTCATTATATAAATAATATTTTAATTTTGCTTACAAAAAATTATAATGGCAAAGCAAACAATAACTTTTGGCTAAATTCCTTTTAAGTGAATTATTTGTGCACTAGTTCAGGATCGAAATATTTGCCTATTGCTGATTTCTTTGGAAAGTTTTTTCTTGCTGAGAGTGAGATGGTATGCATTACAAAATTTTTGACTTTCACGTAAATGAAATAGAATGTTCGGTCGTTGGTCACCCTAAATATTAACTTTTTGATTGTTATGCATCGTTATTTTTATCACTCATCCAAATGATTAATCAGTAGTGGGATTCAGTAATTCTTAACGATCCGACAATGTATATTTTTTGTCTATACATTTTGTTGCTTGCAATAACGATTGATTCAGTAACTTCTTTGAAACGATAGTACACAGCTGATATTTTCTGTTGATTTTTGTCGATAAAATTAACAGCACATAAATTATTGTCGCTTAAATAACGACACAGCTGACACTAACCTACAGTGAATATCGTTAAACATGTTACTGAATAGCAAATTCGATAAATTTTCGTTATAATTATTTTAACGATGCGATCATCTTTAAAAAAAATTTAGTGAATCGTACTACAGTAATGAAATGTTTGTTCGATAACAACTCTTAAGCAATCAATACTTCGCATGTACTTCTTGTTCAAGCTTATCATTTCTCTTGCTTACAATATCCATTGCTGATTTTTCACAACACGTGCAGTACAAACATATTTCCTTTTTTAAATAAGACAGCTTACATAAAATATTTAAAGTTATTCAAAATAGTATTTAACTAAACAATTCTATTATGAGCTGCACATTGTTATCAAGTACATGTAGACATATGAACCTGCCTGCTTACAATCATACATACTTTAATATGTATATACATATATATTTACTATGCAATATAATCATTTTCTAAGATCTCTACCATTTTACAACATCTTAACAAAGAATAAGCAAAACTATCCTTCCCATCAATTGCAGAGAGACTGAAAATACAAATCCAAAAGCACTTGTGCAAAAAGTCGTTAAAAAGCAGAAATTTAAAACGAATCCTTTTATGTCGAACAAAAAAGCATTTTGATTGGTTCTTTCAACTTGAATGCACACACACACACACACACACAAACACACATACACATCAAGTCAGACTGCTGCAAAAACCAGCAATTCATGAAGAAGGAATGAACAAAGACCAAAACTATAAAACACTTCCATCAACTGACATTTTGATGGGAGACATGACTTGACAGCTCAATGAAAATGCAACAAAAAAAAACTGTTTAAAATACACACGTACATAGTTTTAGATGGTTTGTATTTAAATGCATGTGTGAGTGAGTGTGTGTGTGTGTGTAAGAGTGAGCGATAAAGAAGGAATACAAAACGTATACTGAAGTACACAATTTGGTTAAAATGTTGTTTGGTTGGCTGAAACTGATTCTGTTGAATTTGTTAAAAAAAAAGTAATAAGAATCCATCAATTTCTATGTTTCTTTGTGTTGTTGTATTTGTTGTTGTTGTTTATTATTCTCTGTAGGGTTTCTTTGGCTTCTTTCATGCCATAAAATGCAAATCATTCTTTTATACCCTTTACCAAAAATGGTAAAAGGGTATATATAGGTTTGTCATTCCGTTTGTAATTTCTAGAATATTAATAAGCGAGTCATAAAGTATATATATTCTGGATCCTTATGCATAGGGAAGACGAATAAGCGATGTCCATCTGTCCGTCTGTCTGTACGTGAAATCGGTTTTCCGAAGCTCCCAGAAAAGCTAGAGACTTCGTTCTTGGACTGGTGTGTCAGAAATAGTCGAAATAAGATTGGTATTGAAAATCAGCAAAATCGAGCAGACGGTTTCAGAGCTGCGAAGCTTAAACTTCATTTTGCCATACAAAATAACTACCGAAAACTAGTTATTATTATTTTTTTATTAAATAAACTTATTTTATATTTCAGTATGAATAAAATTAATATTTCTTAATAAAAAATAAATAAAAAAAATTAACAAAATTAAATAGACGTTTCCAGGGTTGGAAAACTTTAACTTTTTTATACAAAATTATACCAAATTAACTTAATAAAAGAAATTTTTCCTTTTTTCTATAAATTAAATATATCTTATATTCTAAGAAGAAAGAGATTGGGTTAAAAAATCAGAAAAATCAAAAAGTATAATTCCAGGGTTGGGAAACTTAAAATTTTTGTGATATAAAAAATTAACTACCGTAAACTAATTTTTATATATTTTTTATTAAATTAACTTATTTTATACTTCAGTACAAACAAACTAAATTGGAATTTGAAATTAAAAAAGAAAGTTAAAAAAATTAAAAAGACATTCCCAGGGTTGGAAAACTTTAATTTTTTTTCATATACAAAAGTAACTTACTAAAACAAATTTTTTTCTTTTTCTCTATAAATTAAACATATCTTAGACTCTTAAAAGAAAGAGATTGGTGTAACAAATCAGAGAAATCAAAAAGGATGATTCCAGGGTTGGCAAACTTACACTTTTTGTAATATATAAAAGTAACTTGGTGTTACTATTTTTTTATATATTTATTAAATTAACTTATTTTATACTGCAATACACATTAAATTTATATTAAAAATTAAAAAAGAGTTTAATACATGAAAAAGACATTTACAGGGTTGGAAAACTTTAACTTTCTTCTTATACAAAAGTAACTTACTAAAACAAATTTTTTCTTTTTTCTCTATATATTAAACATAGCTTATATTCTTAAAAGGAACATATTGGTGTACGAAATCTGAAAAATCCAAAAGAATGGTTCTAGGGCTGGAAAACTTACACTTTTTGTGATATATAAAATTAACTACCGAAAACTAATTTTTATTTTTTTTTTATAAAATAAACTTATAAACTTCAGTACGAATGAATTTGGTATTTCAATTAAAAAAAAAAATTAAAAAAATTAAAACGACGTTTCCAGGGTTGGAAAACCTTATTTTTTATACAAAAGTAACTTACTAAAATAAATTTTTCTTTTTTTTTACTATAAATTAAACATATCTTACATTCTTAAAAAAAGATTGTTTTTAAGAATACAGAAAAAACAAAAAGGGGGATTCCAAGGTTGGGAAACTTACACTCTTTGTGATATAAAAAATTAACTACCGAAAATTAATTTTTATTTTTTTTATTAAATAAACTTATTTTATGCTTGAGTACGAATAAAATTGGTATTTAAAATAAAAAAAAACATTAAAGAAATTAAAAAGACGATTCCAGGGTTGGAAAACTTTAACTTTTTTTGTACAAAAGTAACTTACGAAAACAAATTTTTCTTTTTTTCTAAATTAAACATATCTTAAATTCTTGAAAGAAAGAGATTGGTGTAAGAAATCAGAAAAATCAAAAAGAATGATCTCAGGGTTGGGAAACTTACACTTTTTGTGATATATAAAAGTAACTAAGTCTAATTAATTTTTATATTTTCCTTTATAGATTGTACATATTTTACCTTTTGGAAAGAAAAGTTTGGTGTAGAAAATTATAAAAATAATAACCACAGCTCCAGAGCTGGAAACTTTGAACTTTTTTTCTGGATATTAAAGTAACTAAATAAAATATTTTTTTTAATTCCCTTTTTTCTTTTTTTACTTAACACACTTTCTATATTTTTTTAAGAACTACTAGATTGATATAAGGAATCAGAAAAATCTAATATAATGATTCTAGGATTTGTAAATTTATTTTTTTGTACATAAAAGTAACTAGGTCAAATTATTTTTTTTCTTTTTGTTTATACTTTATGTATGTGCTTATGTATGTATCTCTATACTACATAGAAACACTTTGGTAAAGGGTATATAAGATTTGGCACAGCCGAATATAGCACTCTTACTTGTTTTTTTGTACGTACGAGAATATTTTGCGGCAATAGTAGCTGCTGGTTTTTTTTATGTCAATGTGACCATTGTCCTCTTGCTTCAATTACATTCATAAATAGATATACATATATATAATTTTAATACTCTACTTCCCGCCCAAGAAGTGTCATATGTTACATGACTGCTAAGTCGCGTTCAACTGGGGGCTACACAACTGTCGATTCCTTGTCCACAAAGATTCCTGTTAGAAAATTTTACAAGGTTTCTCAAAATGAAATTATTCTTCCTTATTCTGTAACTATCCGTGGAAAACACGTCAATACGATATTCAAAAGTTGTCTGTTCCTATTCTCTGAGGTCTGGAAAATAGTATGAGCCTGTCTAGAGCAGTCAGTTGATTTCCACAGCGAGTAGACAAGCGACAGTTTTTTTTTTGGTATTGTATTGACGTGACGTCGAGGTTAGATACAGAATAAGGAGGTAATTATTTATTGAGGTTAATGCCTGAAAGCAAAAGAAGCAATCAGGGCTATCATGAATAAAATTCCGCGTGAAATTTCTCCCTTTTCCAATTAGAATTTTTTGTTTTCCCTATAGAGAGTTTATTGAGATCGTACGAGAGTATGGATAGTTTCTTGTGATCTTACTGAGAACTACTAAAGTGATATGCCAAGCATATCTCTCATTCGAAAAAGGATCATCGAGTTTAAAGTTACCGGCACAATAATGGAAAACCGGAAATTGAACTTGTGCAATATGTGGAAAGTGTGAATAGATCTGTTCTTGGCGCTTCTAACCTTTCAACTGAGAAGCACGCAAGTGCTTTTAGCATACCTAGATCGTCATTATATAGCACTGTACTCAAAAACCCAACGCAGCATCTCTGCATATAACAATTGCTGCCAGTCAGAGTTTTTGCGTCCCTGAAAAAATTGATCTGCAGAATAGGTGACATAAATTGGAATCCACTTAGTCTTTATATAACTCAATGAGGTAATTTCAAGTCAACAGATAACGGCAATAAACCAACTTCCATGGTAGTTTTAAAATATCAGTCACGAAATGAGAGGGTCCACGGAGTCAGCCTGCAAGGCCCTCTTAAAGAGTTTTACTGTACGATTAAAAGATTGCCGACAAGGTGAGGCCTTACATTTAAAATTTTTTTTATTATATTTTCTAAAAAGAAGTAACACTCAGGCAATGAATTCCCACTACTATTACTAGGTGTTACCCTCTTTCAGGAAAGGGATAGTAATAGAGAAATCAGAAGGTGAAGGAAGAGATAGAGGAAAGTTTTATTCTTTTGCAGTTCAGCTTTTTGCACGTTTCTAATAATGCAGTGTTGCAGCGCCTCTGGTGTCAATGAAGCATATTAAATTTTCAAAGCTGTGTTTAGTAGATATTTTATTGGTTATTTTAATTCGTCGATGATTCTGTTAACACAATACCGACGGAAGAGGGCGCTCTGATGTTACATTATGATTAGTATCCACTGAAGCCGGTGTACTTGAGTGGCATATTTCCATTACTTCCTCACTGGAAGAGGGCCTCAAGGCCCTCTTGAGTAATTTTACTGTTCGATTAAATGAGTATCGTTAAGGCGATTAAATGAGTATCGTTAAGGTGCATTGAAATAAAAGCACGTTCGCACTCATAACCACTAAAGATTACAATTCACCAGCCTACCCAATCATACGACAAAAATACAACCCTGATGAATTCTAATGAATTGTTATTGAACCTTATCAATCATCTCACATGTGAAAATTTCCGAATAAACTTTTTTTTTCACACGGATTTTAATTTTCTACCATCAATTCCATAAAAATTAAATACTTATAGGCCATTTACATTACCTCAAAATCTAGTACTTACGAGATTTCTAGCTAAATCTTGCTGCTTTTTACTAGATTTCCCATACAAAACAAAATCTATTTTGTCAGTAGATTTGTAGGAAATCTAATAAAAATCTAATAGTTTTATTTAGTTTTTACCACCCTGTAAGACATATTTATAAAAAAGATGAGTGAATTAGCTACGGTCTGCTGAAAAAGGTGTGTGACTTAGCTACATTGCAGTTATTTGGTTGTAGCTTTGGAAATGCTTTTAGTTACTAGGGTTTGTTTTGGATAAACAATCTATTTAAATGTCAAAAAAGGAGGTCTAAACGGTATCGATTTTCATAAAGATTTTAATTAAAGTCTTCTAGATTTTGTGCTGGTGTAAATGGCCTATTAGATATTTCCACGTCAAAATGTTTGTTAATAATTTTCTTCATAAATTCTCAAGATATATTTCACAATCAAATTCACAAGCAATTTAAAAATTTAAACATTCGGATATTTTCACAACACATTTTATCCATGATACCAACTGTGCACACTCTCGGAAATTTCCATGTGAAATTATTTACTTATGATAAGCCTGACTGTGACTGTCTTCTCAAAAATTTTCATAAATTTGTTCTTAGCAGGGTGTTATTTCCCTTATTTTTAATTTGAGCGTGGCGTTGGCTTAAGTACTCGTAGTTAGCGCGTTGACTATAAAATCGAAGGTTCTGGGTTCGAGCCCAGTTGTAACAGTCATTAAATAACAACACCATGCATTTTTCTGATGTACGTTAGTGTTCATTTGTATCAGTTGTTTTAGAAAAGTTCACTTGATGAACGCATAGACACCGGCATCAGCGGAAAATAATGCTAATGTAACATCAGAGCACCCTGCTTCGTCAGCAGTATGTAGCGAAAAGGCAGGTTAAAATATCCAAAAAAATGGCTACTAAATACATCTGCAAAAAATTAATACGCCTCATTGACACCAGAGGCGCTGCAACACTGCGTTATTAAAAAACGTACAAAAAGCAGAGTTGTAAAAGAATGAAAACTGTCTCTATCTCTTGCTTCACCAATTGTATTCTCGATGAGGGAAATCCATTTTCTAAGGAAGGTTACACCTGGTAATATCAGTAGGCATTTATTGCTGAGGGTTACTTCTCTTGAGAAAAAACCTAACAAACACGTGTCTGAAATAAATGTTTTTAATTGATATTTGGTAGTTACTCTTCTTCTTAATTTACTATTAACTAAGGTTTTTTCAACTTGATCTCGCCATCGGAGTTTTGGTCTTCGCCGTCTGCGAGGACTGCCACCAGGTTCGTATTTAAATGACTTTTTAGCTGGGGCATCTTGATTTATTTTCACAACATGACCCAGCCAACTTAATCGTCGCCCTCTCGAGAAAAGTTTTGTGCTATTTACAGTATATTTCTGTTCCCTAGGTTAGGAAGGGTGGTGCTACACCGCAAATACACTCGGAAACCCAATTGTGTTGATTCTGTTCCCTAAGGTCTAGAGAAAAGCATGAACCACTGGTTAATAAGCCCCAATCTCTTGGTATTGTATTCGTATTGTCGTTTTTTCGACGTTGACAACTGGAAGAAGGGGGATTCTTTATAATAAAAATGTAAAGTCTTAACAATTTTTGTTTTAGCAAAAAAAAAAAAAAAATATCATACACTTACAAGTTGCAGCTCTCCATAGAAACATCACGCTAATTGGTAAGCAAGTGTACTTCCCTCTTTAATAAAACCTGCTTACCGGTGAGCTCCAATTTTTATCAACTGTAGCACAACGTCTACTCGGCGTCTTCACTTTCGATATATGTAAGCAAGCCATCGATGATGGGAACTTCTTGTTTTACCTTCTCAACAACAATCGCTTACAGATCTCCCCAAAAGTGATTGTTGTTATTTCTTATATTTTCTACTCTCCGGTTGCCGTTTATGCTTTTTTCATTTTTTATTTTTGCTTTTGTAATGTTTTATAAAACTTTTTGTTTTTGTTATTATTCCTCTTAGTCTGTTTTTATTTTGTGCCACAAAATTCCACCCCTTTTTCTATTGTTCTGTCCATCAAAATTGTCTAAAATTGTACGAAAGATCTTGGTTTCTTGGTTGCTGTAGTGTTTTTGATGTTTTCAGTTTAGTTTTTAGTTTCTTTTTTTCTGGTGCATAATCGTTTTAGCTTTGAAATGTTGCTGCATGATGGTTGGGTCTTAAGATTTTGAGTTTTACTTATATGTAATATAATATCTTGTTTAGTTTGTTCGTGTGCTTTGTTTCCTGATAAAGCTCTGCCCTCTTTTATTTGGCTTGGAAAATGTGATTGTACGATATGAGAGTAGAGATACATATCCCCCAGTTGGCCAAATCGTCGTAGACTACATTGTCTTAAAGATTAATGTACGACATGTCGCCTGTCGATTAGATTTCCTAATCGACAATTTAAAGGAAATCGTCGTTCATGACTATCTGAGTGACAATGTCTAACGCTTTGTTTTCAATAAAACTTTGCTGATGACAATCTCAGCGACAATGTCGCTCGTTTTGTCTTCAATAAGGCCGTGTTGACGACAATCTGAGTGACAGTGTCATACGTCTTGCCTTCAATTAGACTTTGTTGAGCACAATCTGAGTGACAGTGTCATACGTTTTGTCTTCAATAAGACTTTGTTGAGGACAATCTGAGCGACACTGTCACTCATCTCGTCTTATGTGACCTCGCCGTCAGTTGTATGAAAATTACGTTGACGATTTGTATGCAGCTGTCTTCAATAGGTCTTCTGACTACAACTTACCATTATCAAAGATGTCTTGAAAGACGTGGCCAACTGGGATACATATAGACACACATACATCCATACATACATGCACTCATACATACATGCATATGTATGTATATCACTGCTGGCCAGAGAAGCGCTAGAGTGCCCAACATCAATCGGCTTTTTGTACAAATGAATGCACATACGCTTATACATTTCTTTCGGTGTTCTCTCACAATGTAAATATAAGCGTATTTGCATCAGTGATGGGAATTGGAAATCTTGATTTCGTGCCAAATATGCTTTTAAATAGTGCCAAAATCACTTGAATAGTGCCAAATAGTTTGATATACACATTAATACTTTTCGAGCCCAATTTTCGATATAATTGTGAGCGACATCTTTAAAACATAGGCTGCAAAATGTATCATGAGCGACAATTTACGTATGTACTCGTCCAGTTGTCGATATCGACGTCACAACATCAAAAAATTGGGATTTATTTATGTATTCCGTTACCTAAGGTCTAGAAAATAACATAAACCTGCCAACAGAAGTCAGCTGTTTTCGACAACGGGCACACAAGCTCCAATTTGTAGTTGTTAAAGTGACGTCGATGTCGCCAAATGGAATAAGGCTAAATGCCCGATATCTATGCATCATATATTAATAGTTTGTACTTATTTACAAGAAATAAAAATATAAAAACATTTTTTACGTTGTAGTAACGATTCTAAAGGACATACTTAAAGACTATAATAAGCCTAAACTAATTTAAATGATAAAATAACTTTTTCTAATTAGATGTACATATATACTAAGTGACAATTATAATTTGTGCTTTTTTATGGTTAATATATTGTCGAGTTGTACAAATTCGTGCAGGTTCAAAATATTAATAATTGTTAGCGATTTATTTTAATCAAACAAAGATCCTGTCGGAATAGTATAATTTATATTGCTTTTTTGGTTCATAATTTTATATGTATTACGATTATAACAAGATTTATTGTTAGACTTCAAAAATCTTTGCCATGTATTAAAGATGCAAAAGCTTATAATTGCAGTCCCTTTAACATTTTACTTTTTATAAAATTTCGAACTAAAAATATACTTTCCACGCTTGATGAAGAGTAGAGAATAAAAAGTATACTTTGAACGATTCGATCTAGGCGCACGGTAGTGCGCCAGGCCAAGTTCTGGCCAATGCACGCAGTGTGTGTATTTACACGAAGCCATTCGAGCTGTTTTTACCCCCCTCGTAACATTGTTCCCCGCAATCGTAAAACTATGATATTTAAATCATAATTAGAATAAATTCATATAACCTCACATGCGAAGTTTTACAATGAAAGGTTCCGGAGATATGGAGGTGCAAAAAGTGCATATTTTAAGACATACTCACTGACTCAATGACACACTCATCAAATTGATGAAGCACTTCCGCTATAGCTAGAGAGCTAAAATTTGGTACACGAGAAGATCTAGGTGAGCAATGATCCATAAAAATCTGAAAACCCTAAAATTTTAACCAAGAGGGCGGCGGGGCTACGCCCATAAAAATTAAAATTTGTGCTATTGAGCTGAAATTCGATACAGAACTAGGTCTAGGTAAGAAATAAAATAAAAAAATCTGAAAACCTGGAAATTTTAGCCAGGAGGGCGGGGCTACGCCCGTAAAGGTCAGAATTAAAAATGCTAATCTAAGACGCTTCATGGAAGCTATTTTATTGAAATTCGGCATATATATACTGCGGTAATGCAAGGCTATACATTTTTTATTAAAAAAGTGGGCGTTGGCATGCCCATACAATTTAAACCTCATTTTAATGCCCTGTGGCTCAGATATCTAGCTATTATTATCCGTTTGTAACGAAACTAGACACGAATAATAAGCACTGACCCAAAAAAATTTTGACTTTGGAAAAGTGGGCGGCGTTACGACCATTAAAATTAAAAGTTGCGCTAAGGAGCTGAAATTTGAGATACAAGTAGGTCTAGGTGAGACACCAACTAGAAAAATCTAAAAACCCGAAAATTTTAGTTAGAGGGGCGGAGCTGCGCCCATAAAACTTAAAAATTAAAAGTTGCGATAAGGAGCTGAAATTTGATATACAAGTAGGTCTAAGTGAGAAACAAACTAGAAAAATTTGAAAAACCCAAAAAATTTTACCAGAATGGGCGGGGCCACGCTAATATTGTTTTTAACTAAATATATACTTAATATACAGCTTTTAATTCAAGCCAATGTAGTGAAATCTTGCATCACCTTAAAAATTTGGCGTGATCACTCCCATAAAGTGTTAGCCTTGTGTTTAATCTACATCGGTCTAGCATATTTTAGAAGAAAATTAGCATGAATTATAAGCGCTGCTCATAACAAAATTTTGAGTTAGAAATAGTGGGAGAGGTAATGCTGATAAAATATAAAGGTATAATTCGCGCTAGTGAGCTGAAATTTTATACACTAGTAAGTGTAGCTGCGTAAGCCAATGGGAAAATCTTAAAACCAAAAAGTTTTACCCGGTATGCGGGGCCACGGCGTTAAAACTCCAATTAGCACTAGCGATCTTAAATTTGATACACAAATAAATCTAGATAAGAGGTCACTAAGAAAAATCTGAACACCCAGAAGTTGCTATCAGAGGGCGGAAACAAGCACTTCAAATTCAAAATTAACATACATTTTATTAAAACTTTTCATACACATTGCACTTATCCAAAAAAAAATTCACTATTTTTAAAAGTAGCCGTGACTTCACCCATAAATCTTAGCTTTTTCGTTCAGTTACTTCGGCTCAGCAGATTTTAATTTAGTACTCAGATATTTCTTATTAACTTTTTAATACCAAACTTTGCATGAACCATAAGCACTAGCAGATATAAAAGCCAGCGGGGCCAGGCTCATGAAAATTTTACGTAATATTATACTATAGAGAGCTGACATTTTATACACAAATAGTAATTGATTTACTCAATCGGAAAATCCAAAAATTAAAAGCACCAGCTACCCTATTGAAACGTTGCATACACATTGGGCATATCCTTTTGATTTATGTACTTCGGCTAAGCAGACTTTATTTAACATCTAAATATATCAAGAAAATAGGCGGGGTCATGCCCAGTAAAATTTACGCTGTATTTAACATGTTTCTTCCAGTCGCCTCTTACCAAATTGTATACACACTGGCGACCCGTTGTAATGACACAATAGTGCATATTTAAGTTCAACAATTCAACAGCTATCACACTCTTACCCATTATTTTATGTAAGTCTGCCATTTTCAACTGGCACAGTGATCATGAATAGAAGTAAAATACACCAGAAATTTTAAGTTTAAAAAGTGTTATTATTGAAATCTTTTCAAAAAGTAATCAGATCCTCACAAAAACATAAATGTGAAAAATGGCCAAGTTCTTATCAAAAATTTCGGCCATTAAAAGTTGTGAGATATAAATTTTGACCAAGTTCTTCTTTGCCACAATACATAATACAGAAATATGTTATATATGATATAAATTTGTAATCGTAAGGGTGTCATAAAATTTTCTAGATAATCTGCTAACTTGGCAATATTTTTACCTTTCCAAAAAAGGAGAAAATAATGTATGTATAAATGTTAATTTCTTTATATTGATAAAAATGTTGTCAAGATGGCAGATTATATAGAAATTTTATGACACCCTTACGATTACAAATTTATATCATACATAATATATTTTTGTTTTAGGTATTGTGGCAAAGAAGAACTTGGTCAAAATTTATATCTCACAACTTTTAATGGCCGAAAGTTTGGATAGGAACTTGGCCGTTTTTCACATTTATGTTTTTGTGAGGATAAATATTACTTAAAAATTGTTCATTGAAACTATTGTTTACGTATCCATGTCTTCCAAAAACTCACTCACATTTAAGTTCTTGAATTTTTTAAATCTTCAAGGTCTAATACGGATCTGTATGCACTTTTCATTTTTTCACGAATTTTATTTCGTTTAGAAGCTTTTTTTTATTAAAAGGAACAGTATTATTTGTGTCTCCACTTAGAACATATTGTGGCACACACTTTGGAAACCAATTCAAATAATAGTCCTTGAAGTTATATTTAGTTTTCAAATGTGATAAAAAAGAAATATAAGAAGACCTTAATTCTGTTTTTGAATTCTACAACTTTATGCTGGGAAAATTAGTTTTTGATTATTATTACTTCAATTTCAGTGCCGAAATAATTTTCTTCCGTCGGAAGATGGTGAGAATTTTGATCTATATTGTCAACATAAAGATCATTAATATATTTTTTGTTAAAAAAATTTTGACATAAATGTCGAAATAAAAAAAGCTTCTTTAAAATTAAATATAATTCCACAATTTACCATTTCTAAAAATTTATAAAATCATCTCTAGGACATGAGGTGTTACAAACAAATTTATATATTCATTTTAATAGATCGTCAATGTCTCTGGAAAACCCGTTACTTTTAACTATCAGAACCGAACAGTTGTCAGCCTCAAATCATACTTAATTTTTATTACTTAAAAACGTAATAAGTACAAGAAGAGTACTTATTATTCCATTAAGAAAAGTTTCCATATTTAATGGACAAAAAGTGCCAGAAAAGGAGCACGAGTGCCACAGTGCCAGGCAACGTCCAATAGTGTTAAAAATGGCACAAATGTGCCACATTTCCCATCACTGATGTGTATTCATTTGTACAAAAAACCGATTGATGTTCGGCACTCTGGTGCTTCTCTGGCCAGCAGTGATGTATATAATTGTGTATGTACATATTTCCAGTGCTACTACATTTTGAAAGTTAAAAAAAAAAAAAAATACATGAATATGGTTAGTGAATTTGTTTTGTGTATTTATGTTATTATCATTAGAGTTAGAGTTTAAACCAGCTAACTCACTTCAACCAAATTTTACAGAAGGAGAGAAAAAAAACTGTTAACATATTTGCCCAATTTACAATCTTGTGCAAATGTTCTTGCATCGTAGCATATGCAAAATTGTATAGTATATTGATACTCACCACTTAACAATTCTTAGTGGTGAGTATCAGCATGCTATACCATTTTGAACCTGCAACGATGAAAGATCATTTGCACAAGATTGTGAATTGGGCTTAAGAAATTAGCCTTGACATGCAGAGTTTCAATTTAAAATAAGGTCCTAATTTTGTCTTACGCAACGCCAATCGTTGACCAATTTTATATGTAATTTAATTTAAATTACAAAAACAAAATATACACATAAAAAATTTGTCAACGCTAAGAGTTGCCTTTTACAAAATTAGTCTCTAAATATTTTAGCCAGTCGATGTGGCGTTTGTCATATGTTGTAAAAAGTGGATTTAGCAGGTTTATACACTAAACCGACATTATATTTGCTCACTCTTTTTTAGTCTTTGAGTTTTTGAATTACATTTAGTTTATTTTTAAATTTCTTGATACTGATCATTTTGAATGATAACTCTGATGCCAAATTTTTTCCAAACATAAATTTATATTGATGAATTTCAAATATATTTACAATAGATTTTCTTTAGATAAATTCCTTATTAAACATTAAGATTTTGATACTATCGACCACAAATAAAGTATTAATAAGGTGATTGCAAAAGTTTTCATAACTCGACTGGCAGTAAACAGAATCTTGGCACGTCTGCGAGCGGCAGCAGTTGCTTCTGGCGGCTCATTCAATATATAATATTTAATACCACGCAAGTAATTTGAAAAGTATTCACGAAAATTGAACTCCAAACACTCTTGCCTCGTTCCGTAAGTTGCCCTGGAAAAAATTTTATTAATTATAATTTTTTTGGGAGACTAGAAGGGATGTGTGAAAATAGATCATAAAGACTGGGCTCTGATACTAAATCATCAGCTGCAGGAGCTACTTCTATCACTGGCTTTACATACGCCAAATATGGCTCGTTCTCTATAGTCACTTAATGCGAACCCGAAAGGAAAATATTGTTATAAATAGGAAAAGAGAAGGCAATCCATAGTTTGTTGAATGAAACACAGGAGCTCAATTCACAAACTTGTGCAAATGGTCTTGCATCGTAGCATATGCAGAATGGTTAGTATATTAATACTCACCACTTAACAAATCTTAGTGGTGGGGACCAATATAATATACCAGTTTGCACATGCTACGATCCAAGACCATTTGCACAAGATTGTGAATTGGGCTAGGGGTTTTTTTTGTTTGTTTGTTTTTCAACATGCATTTTTTGAGGTCCATACATCCGAAAAAACTGAAAAAATTCGAGATCGGCCAATGCCATGATCGGATATCGAAAGTGAGAGAGATTGTGCAAGCCCTCGGCTTCTCACATGGCAAAATGGTTTGAACTACATACATGCATAACTCGTTTACTCACAATCGTGTGACACCTTCGCTGGATTGTTGAACGACGCTCTTTTGCCGCAATATGGACCTGGTTTTGCGCCATTCCGTAAACTTGTACGAAACGCGTATACAATACAAAATACCAAACATTACAGAACCACTGTAGGAATGAATCGGTGGCAAAGAAGATCAGGATCGGTTTGTCCGCCAATATAGTAAAAGCGACCATTTTTTTTAGCATGCACCCGGTATAACGTGCAGCGAGCAGTCAAACCAGGAGAAACAGTGAGTTTCTTTGGGTGAAGCGGCCCCAAAGAAGGCCAAAGTAGGTTTGCCAGCCAATAAAACCATGTACGCGGTACGATAATCTAAATTGATTATCTTCAAAAGGTTAAACAAAAATCAATTGCGAACTTATTTGGGCGATTTAATGAGGATTTGAAAAAATCGAGCACAATTGCCACAGAAAAAAAACTTTTTTCCACCAAAAGGTTTTTGGGTCAAAATCCATGAATCGGGCTACAAATCGATCTTTATCTGCCCTGTTTTCCGGATTTAGCACTGAACAACTAATTTTTTGTACCTCAACCTGAAGAAATACCTCAGTGGAAAGAATAATATGTAACTCCTCATCGCACAGGAAACCTCAACAATTTTTTTATTTTGAAGGGAAAGAAAGAAATTGTACAATTTTTTAATTTGAACTAAATATGTTTGAGCTTTCGTTCCGATTCGACACTATTGTAATAATTATTTTTTTTTTTTGCTTTTCAATAAGTTAATTGTTTCTTTTGAATAGCTTCGTCTTAAAAAGCGAATTTGAAGGTTAGCTGCGAATAACGTTGTAAGTGACAAAATAATAATTTTTCAGGAGAGCCAAAAAACGTATTTTAAAGCAAGATTGTTTTTTCATTTAAGTTTTTTCAGCTCATCGAAAATAATAATAATTAGCATTAACGTTTGTTTCTCTTCGTATCGCTGCTACATTAATCAAATATTTTCGATAATTTCGTTTCATGATTTTTTCAGTTACTTACAAAGTTCTTTCAATGACTGACTGCTTGTAATTGTACTTTGACGGCGATAAGATGCATAATTTTGGATTGTTTGATGTGTGAACAATGCAAGAGAGTAATGTTAACGGTAATCTGTGAAAAATCTGGTTATGTAAAAATTGTCTTTTACAACGTTATTCGCGGCTATGCTTCATTTGGTTGGCTGGTATTAGAAGAGTAACTTTTCTATTAAATTATTATTAGTTGGGATTCTAAGTTTTATTATTTCTTATTTTAATATGCAAGGTTCGGTTGAGGTTCGACCGAATTTTGAGTGAGTTTTTCAAACTTCAGCCTCAGCTTCGACTTCTAAAGTAGAGATGGGCCCGTGTCGTATTTTTTTTTCGTGACACGAACCCGCACGACTCACCGCGAAATGTTCGTGATAGAAAAAAATTTGATTTCGTGCGTATTGGGGTCGTTTCGTGTTGAGAGAAAAATTTACACGAAAAACACGAAACGATTTTAGATGTAAAATATGTATGAAGGAATTTCCAGTAGAGAAAAAATTTAACATTTCGTATCGTCAAATACACAACACCAGCATATTTTTTTATATTGTATGGGCCTCTAAAGCTTAAAGTTCTATACGTAAACCGATGGTATTTATAAGCTGTACTGGCAGATAGTATTAGCTGGCAGTGTCAACTCGGTAGCATATTTTGAAAAGCGACTGTTGAAAATAATGAATTAAATTTTTTGATCTTCAATATCGTGTTGACGAAATTTTTCGGGTCCATATTTTGTACGTGTTGAACGTACTCGGTACTCGTGTTCGTGTCATGTTGGAAAAATTGGAAACGCGCCCATCTCTACGCTTGTAACGTTCCGTCACAAATGCTTCTATATATATATTTTTTTTATTTTAAATTCTTTTTATAATTGAAAATTTACCAACAGAAATAATACGTTCGCTATAATAAAAGAAACAAAATACAACAACCACGCTCATGCAGCCTAGTTGACATCGTGCTAACAGAAGTAAATTAACAAAAACCACGTAAATGATTTTGCAAGCGCATGCATGCTGTATAAAATATAATAAACACATGCAGACTTTTACAGATTTTAAACTAAAACGAATAAACCATACAAATGGGTAAATAATTCTCAGCAGGTTAAAATAATAATTCCTATAAGATGTCAAGTTTAAGCCACAAGCAATCCGGAAGAGCTGGATGTCTCAGTACGGTAAGCAGTGGAACGGATATCAACATAAAGGCTTGTTCTAATTTTTCTTGGACAGAAAGCTGCAGGATCTCCGCATTCATGTTGAGCTTTCTCATAAATTGTAGTTAGTGTTCAAGATCTATCTATTCATCTTGAATTTATTTTAGTTTCTTTTATTTCAAGATCTACAGAATTCATCTTGAAATTATCTTATATTTTTGTTCAAGATCTTACGCATTTACCTTGAATTTCTTTTGCCTACTATATTTAAGATTTCTCGAGTTCATCTTGAATTTATTTTGTTCTAGATCTAGCGCATTCATCTTGAACTTCTTGTTTATATTCAAGATTCAACGAATTCATCTTGAATCTCTTTTGCTATTTTGTTCAGGATCCACCGAATTCGTCTTGAAAACTCGCTTATATTCAAGATCCCCAGAATTCATCTTGAATTACTTTTGTCTATTATCAGAACCACTGAGTTCCTCTCGCCCACATTAAACTGGCCTAAGAGCCCACCGAATATGAATGTGTTTTATTACGCGAGCCACCGAATTCCTCTCATTTACTAAACAGCCTCAAGGCCCATCGAATACATCAGATCATAAGTTGGTATTAATAATTGCTGTCACCGCTTGTAATGCACTGACAATATAGGGTATATTGTGTAGTTCTAAGATATCCTAGTAGCATAAGTTTCGGTAAATAAAGGAAAGCTTTGTTTATTTTCTTAACACCCAAGAAAATTAATCTTCTATTTCAAAGGAAGTGAACCTTTGAGCTCGAACCTGGACAGACTGAGGAATACCCCAGCTGGAAAAGTAAACCACGTTACACTCTAAAGTAACTTTTGAAGCTATGGCAAATGAATTATTTTGCTTTATAATAAATTCATTAAGCTTTTCCAGGTGTTTTCTGCTGTTAGTTTAATAAAACAAAATCGTTTTTAGCCTTAAATTCGGCAAAAAAAAGTGTTTTTAGTCGGACCCTAATAACAATGTGCTCGAATCGCAAAAATTTTTCTTTTGTAGGTGCCCTACACCTAGTGAATAAAGTTGATATGATACTGAGTTCCTATGAAACTATAGCGTCATATAATTAACTTTGGTGGCTTATGTCTATATCCTTGAGATGAGCGTAATGGCTCCTCTTGTCAAACTAGCTTACCCTAACCTATCTTGAGGCGAACGCTCGCTCTACATAGAACATAAATCATTCTATTCACTGAAATAAAATATATATGTATACTCAAATTGATTGTCCGTGTTGCGTAAACGGCAGTAGTAAAGGTACCAACAGACGACATGTTTTTTACATGTGTTTTTTAAGTTTTCGACTCGTATGTTTTTCTTTATGCTTGTCAATATTGGTTAATTTACATAAGGTTTATAATTTTTGGTCACAAACGTACATGTAGTATCACTTCTTCTTTTTCAGTACATAAATATCCACGTAGTTTGTTTTATAAATGGCTTGCAGCCGTCGAAATATTTTTGGTTCCGTCGCTGTAGTACTGGCGACGCAAATTTGCTGTTTTAATATTTTCTTTTTTAAACAAGACGTTGAGGTTGTATCTAAAAATATATACATTTTTGGACTTATTTTAATAAAACGACAACGTTAAATTAAAAAAAGAATATATAATTAATTTGTCTTGCAAAATACTTTCAGACGGCTAATGATAGTCAGCGTGACCGTTTGACCGACTAAAGTGGCAATTTGGCACTTTTTCGACTGCTTTTCCCCTTTTTCGACTGCCTTGCCACTTTTTGACCCGCTTTATTTAGGGTGAGTTATATGAAAATACATTAAAAATAAAAAGTTTAGTGCAGTTTTCTCGTATTTTTTTTAATTGTGCCCCTTTTCTTCGATAAATCCCCTATTTAGTGCCTTTTTTTGAAAAATGTCATCGGTCACCCTGATGATAGTGGACATAATCAACCGCCGACGAATTTGTTCGCACGACATAGACATTTGGAGCTGTATGTTTAACATAAGAAAATAGAGCACGCTCTATTTCAAATAATGTCTTATGTTTTTTGTCATGTTTTTTACACAAGCAATATTTTAAAGGTAACACACGACATGTTTTCGTTTACATATGTAAATTCTGGCACATACAATGTGAAAAACATGTCGTCTGTTGGTATCTTAAGTAAAGAATACAAGACAGAATCCATCAATGTGTAAAAGGGTTAAAATTTCATTCAGGAATTTGTAAGCCTAAAAGCAGCCAAATTCAATTCTAATTGCCATTTTAAAGCAGCATTTAAAATAATTTCAAAATTATACCAATGATATTGACTTACACTTCACTCTGTGGTATATAGTCCTCCAAATCAATCATATTTTTACATATCATATCGTATTCTTTGCAAGCAAAATCCAAAAGTGCTTTGACGGTATACACAATACGACGGGATATTTTCATCATCATCGGATTTTGTCCCCTAAAAAGTGAAATTGCATCTAACACAATTGCCATGGGTATGTTTAAAAACAACATCTGAAATGTTAAGAAAATATAAAAAATTATATACCTCGCTTTGAATAAGGCTGACTTCTAAAATGTATCAATACAAAGATGAAAAGTTGCGAAGCATTATTACCAATTGATGTATTGGAAGTCAGCCTACTATTTGAGTGATAACAAACCTGAAATAGAAAATTATAGTAGCAACTAATTGCTGATGGATAATCAAAATACCAAAGAGCATTTTCCATAGGATTATCTTTTAAGGACTCTCTAATTAATGCCCAGCCTCCATTAACATTTAAATTAAATATATCACCAGCAACACAATTTACAACTTCCACACCATTCTCCACGGATTCATTTCTGCATACATATTACAGCATAAGAAACAAATATGATACTTATAAATTTATTAATTTGCAAACTTCTTGTGCTAACCTTAAATATTGTAGACCACATTTGTAAGCAGCCACAATTGTTAATTTTGTTAAAATATCAATTGCAAATCCATCCAGCTGCATTTCACCTCTAAAAAATGCAACAGGGAGAATACCGTAACATAAACCTACAACAGTTCCTGCTAAACCGTTCAGGTTATCAATCCAGCCAGCTGCAGGTTCCTTATATGAACTCATAACTTCGAATAAGGAAAAAAAGACGCAAAAAATTATTTTAGAATAATATTGTCAAATCTATTGATACACAAACGAGTACATATATTGCGGTAGTGTATTTTATAGTTATTGGCTTCTTCCACAAAAAAAATATATATTTCAATAAAAAATTTTAGTACAAAAAGAAAAAATTAAAACCAATTAAAAATATAATTTATCGTGGCAGATAATTTTTTAATTAATTAAAATTTGATATTAAAACATATTTTGATTAAATAAATTTTTTAATTAATTAAATTTTTAAATTGATTGAAATTTTTCATTAGTGAACTTTTTAATTCATTAAATTTTTTTTAATTGAATTTTTAATTAATCAAATTTTTAATTAAATTAAATTTTTTAATGAATTGAATTATTTAATAATTTAAAATTTTTTAATTAATAAAATTTTTTTAATTAATTAATTTTTTTTAGTTAATTATTTTTTTCACTAATTAATTTTTTTAATAAAATAAATTTTTTATAAAATTATATATATATTTCTTAAATTAAACTTTTTAATAAATTAAAGTTTTTCATTAATTAAACCTTTTAGCTATTTTTCAATATTTAAATTTTGTAATTAACAAAATATATAAATGGAATTTTTAAATATATTCAATTTTTTTTTTATTAAATTATTTTGATTAATTGAATTTTTAATCAGTTAAATATTTCAATTTATTAAATTTTTAATTAATTAATTTTCAAATTATTTAAATACATATTTTAGTTAACTAAATTTTGTTATTAATAGAATTTTTTTAATTAATTAAATTTTGTAAATAGGTATTTAAATTTTTTTAATAATAAAATTTTTTAATTAATTATTTTTTTAATTAATTAAATTACTAATTAATAAATTTTTTTGTAGTAATTAAATGTAATTTATTAAGTTTTTTTTATTAAAATCTTTATTTAATTAAATTTTTTAATAAACTAAATTATATAATTAATTAATTTTTTTTAATAATTATTTTTTTTCACTAATTAATTTTTATAATTAATTAAATTTTTTATTAAATTATATTTTTTAATAATTAATTTTTTTTAATTAATTAAAGTTTTTATAATTAATTAAACCTTTTAGCTATTTTTCAATATTTAAATTTTGTAATTAACAAAATATATAAATGGAATTTTTAAATATATTCAATTTTTTTTTTATTAAATTATTTTGATTAATTGAATTTTTAATCAGTTAAATATTTCAATTTATTAAATTTTTAATTAATTAATTTTCAAATTATTTAAATACATATTTTAGTTAACTAAATTTTGTTATTAATAGAATTTTTTTAATTAATTAAATTTTGTAAATAGGTATTTAAATTTTTTTAATAATAAAATTTTTTAATTAATTATTTTTTTAATTAATTAAATTACTAATTAATAAATTTTTTTGTAGTAATTAAATGTAATTTATTAAGTTTTTTTTATTAAAATCTTTATTTAATTAAATTTTTTAATAAACTAAATTATATAATTAATTAATTTTTTTTAATAATTATTTTTTTTCACTAATTAATTTTTATAATTAATTAAATTTTTTATTAAATTATATTTTTTAATAATTAATTTTTTTTAATTAATTAAAGTTTTTATAATTAATTAAACCTTTTAGCTATTTTTCAATATTTAAATTTTGTAATTAACAAAATATTTAAATGGAATTCTTAAATATATTAAATTTTTTATTTATTAAATTATTTTGATTAATTGAATTTTTAATCAGTTAAATATTTAAATTTATTAAATTTTTAATTAATTAATTTTCAAATTAATTAAGTATTTTGGTTAATTAAATTTTGTTATTAATAAAATTTTTTTAATTAATTAAATTTTGTTAGTACATGTGTATTTAAATTTTTTCAATAAACCAATTTTCAAATTAATTCATTTTTTTTAAATTAATTAAATTACTCATTAATAAAATTTTTTAGCAATTAAATGTAATTTATTGAATTTTTTCTTATTTAAATGTTTATTTAATTAAATTTTTTAATTAACTAAATTTTTTAATTAATTAATTTTTTTTAATAATTAAATGTAATTAATAAAATTTTTTAATTAAAGTTTTGAATGTATTAAACTTTTTATTTTAAAATTAAATTTGTTAATTAATTAATTAGTCACATTTTTTAACTTTTTTAAAATTAATTTTAACTAATTTTAAACAAAAGTCTTATTGAATTAATTAAATTTTTAATTAATATGTATTTTTAATGAAATGTAAAAATGTTAAGAAAAAATTTTGCGATGTGAATTTAAAAAAAATTCTTAAAATTCTAGAGTGTCAAGGGACATAAATTGCTGAATTTAAAGTTCCTAAATAAATTACGAGCTTGAGAATTGCAAATAAAATTTGCAATTATAAACATTCAAATAATACTGCACATTGGAGACTTTTAGGCTTGTAACTGTAAAACTTGTTTGTACGCCGGCCCGATAAAGAGTTCGAACAATAAGCACAACTTGCTGTTACTTTTCGTTTGACAGCACTTCATGTTTCCATAAAAATGTCTTTTCGCAGTAGTTTCACGTGTCCTAAAACGCCAAACTGCGAGAACCAAAATTAATATGATTTTTTTAATACTTAAATATTTTATTTTAAAACGGAAGTCTCATTTGGTTCACACTAAATTATAGGTTAACAAATGACCAGCATGAAAACATTTTGATCAAATTTTTCCTTTACTTGGCTGTTACGTGGTATTATCCGCCCGTCTCGTGCTCTGTTTGTTTTACTTTAGTGACTAAATAATAAGTAAAAGCATTAATTTCAAAAATAGGTAAAACAGTAAATCAACGGAACAGACATAATATACTATTCATATATCTGGGCAAAAAATTTTTTGTTTTCATAATCTAAAACTCACCTATGGAAGGCCGAAGTATAAACATGGGCAAATACTGGGAATACTCTTTGATCATTTGTTCGCTGAGATTTTTGCTAAACGTATACGCATTGGGATAAAAGTCCGTATATCTAAAATTGATTAATACCAAAATATAATATACAATATTTACCCCCATATTCATAAAATTTTACACGAATATCAAATGCATTTTATTTCAAATTTTCTATACAAAATTTTCCTAAAATGAATTTCAAATTAATTTTATTTTTCTATGAATATGGGGGTTAATATATAACAAATAAAACTTACTTATGGAATAAACAGTTTAAAGTTTCTTCATCTTAAGTTTCCGCAATTTTAATAGATTTGCGCCATTCCACTGGCATATCATAAACCTGGAATAGAAAAATGCATTAAATTACTTTCCATTATCAATAAAAAAATTTCACGTTATTTCTCTTCCACACGATCCTCAAGAGCATTGCAGAAGGCAGTGGAGCAGTGCATAAAAACAACCAAATTTGTAAGATTTTCAGCAATTTTCACCAGCTCATACGTTCCGCGCTTATTGACCAAAATCGATTTGCGAAAAGACTCATCGAATCTGCAAATAGACATATATAGCCGTTAGGTATTTTATTCATTAATAAATGTTTTTTATTCTTAAAGTTATATACAAGTTTAAGTTAAAGAAGTCAATATAATTTTGCCAGAAACTCACCTGACATTGGCTGCCATGTGAAAGATAATGCTGACATTTTGCAACAGACTTAGATCACTTGGCGTTATGCCCAAACCCAATTCACCATTATCGCCTTGGACGACATGCAGTTTACCAAGTACCTCAGGACACTGCTGATGTATACGTTCAAAGACTTTATCTTTTTTGAACTGCTCTAAGCGTTGTTGTGGGCTGAGGGATTTCTTGCTTCTTAACAGAATGTAAATAACTTTTATTTTTGGACTATCGCGCAAAAGCTTTTCAACCAAAGCCTTGCCCAACTAACCTAAAACGTATGCTTTATTTAAATATCTTGTCTTATAATAAATTATCGTAATTCTTCTGTACTTTCTTTGTCGAAAGTTAATGTGCTGTGTCAAAATATAAAATTTCTGTTGAAAAAAAACGAAACATTTTTTTAATTGTTAATCATTCCTCCAAATACTGACGTGATGTACTGGCTCATGCTCAACATGCTTGCCCTTTCGTAATTCATTCACAACACTTGTGTATGGATCGCAAAGCTGCTTGATATGATAATACCTTGCAAATAATTTGGTGACAATTGATCCAAACGTATTCGTCCTATGACTTGAGAAAGTGGGAGTGTTACCAAAAGTAAGGAGTAGTGTATGGTGAAAAAATGACATATCCTGTAAATGGTTATATATTCACCATTGTGTTGATGTATAGTCGTGATCTTTTGTCAATTTAATTGGGATTTGGTCTAGTATTATAGTAAAAGGCTCAGTTCGATGTGGTTGCGTCCAGGACCTATTAAATAGTTGTTCCCTTCAATGGTCCCGCCAAGCCACTCTGGAACCAGTCCCGTAACTATTCTTAGATATTAACCTGAGCTTAAGTGGTGTTTTATACTTTTGAAATGTGAGTGCCTCTGTGGTCGAGTGGGTAGTGTGCAAGCCTGTCATGCCGGAGGTTGGCAGTTCGAGTCCCAAAAAATTTCTGTTTAAAAATAAATTATAATTGCATTTGTAACAATAACAAAAAAAAGAAAGTTAAAAATTTTCATTGTTACAGTTAAAGGTCGGAACAGCGTTGCCATACTTGTTTTCTCAAAAACCTTCAAGTCGAACACAAAAATCTTTTTTTTTTTATTTATTCAAAATATATTAATATCCATTGATTTTAATAAATTAGAAATCCAAGAAAAATTCATTTTGTTTCAAATGAACTAACAAACGTAAAGTTAAACAAATAACACAATATATTTGCTGAATAGAACATGTATAAGACAAATACATGAATGCATATAATTCATACTTTTGATGAAGGAAAGAAGAAAATAGGTCAGTACTTTAGTCAAAAGGATTTTAAATAATATACTAAAAGTACCAAATATCATATTCTTAAAAATCTTATTTTTAACAAAGAAATCTTTTAGCATTGTTAATATCCCGAAAAACTTCGAAAATAAGATAAATCTTCACATGTGGTAACGCTGTGTCGGAATGAAATTTTTAAATAATTTTTGTTATTCCACACCTATTATGTCCCCATGAGATAGTTCAGTGACAAGTCACAAGGTGCATACAAAATATTAATTAACGCCATCCTAGGCCATCCCCATGTAAAAGTGACTGGTCCGCATCAAAGGAAATGGTAGAGCTCGGACTGGTCTGTATTACTTGGGGACCGATCACGTGACTAGTCTTGTGTTAGTTCCATTTCCTGCAGGGAAATAACCATCATACACTTAAAGTATTTAAAACACTACACTTTTTTAAATTTTGTTCTATATGCTATAAAACAATGAGAGTTTCGTAAATAAGTGCATATAGAACAAAACGATTTTTTTTAAAACGCGTCTTACTCTTAAAATCTTTTCCAAGGACTAAAATTTTTTTTTACAAAAAAACCCAGAAACTGTAGAAGTTTTTTTTGGTAAAAAGGTTGCGACAACTTTTTCGGTTCAGTTTTTTGTAACTTATAACTAAACTTTAACAGCGATTTCCCAAAAAAACATTTTTGTCATATAGATCACAATAACTTACGAACGACGATATGTCTCCTGCATTAAACCAAAATTTTTTATATTTTTATTTTTTCTACATTTATATAGAACATGTAACTAAAAAATTTTTATATCCTGGTAACTATTCGTATTTGTAAAATGTTATAATTCAACTCTCCAGGAATTATTCCCCCTTATTGTGAATGGCGTCGTCGACGTCACATTAAGACGACACTAAAAATTGTAACTTGTTTACTCTTTGTCGACAAAAATTGACTACTATTAACATGCTCCATAAATTTACAAAGCCTTATAGTATGTTTCCACCGGCATGATTTAGACAAATCATGATGATTTGTGCAAATTATGTTAATTTATACATGATTTACCATACATTTTGCATATGGATAAATCACCTACCTCAAAGTAGTTGATTTATTATAAATAATGTCGAAAATACTATTTTTCGAACTCAATTTATATATGCAACCCGGCGTTGCTTTTAAAATTACAAACTCCATCCCTGGGTCATCCATCAATAGTGATTGACAATTGCGAAAAAAAAGGACATTCAAGAATATTTAATCAATTTTAAATGTCAACTACATGTGAATAAAATTCACATTACAGCTGCTGCTCCCACCTCATAAAGCACGTGCATAAATTGTGTTTCTATGCTCGAATTTTTGCAATAAATTTGACGTTTGAACTGTTTAACAAGTTTTATAAATAAGGCTGTAAAATTTTAAACCTGAATCCTGAAAGTTACATATTAGAAAAAGTTTTATTCAAAACTATTAAAATCTTTTGACTATCTATAAAATGTGGTAGCTGAGCTCTCTCTCTCTCTCTCTCTCTCTCAATAACTACTGTATTCACTTCTACTATTTGTAGAATGTAAAAATTTAGCTCTATAGCTATTATTTCTATCCTTAATCCTTAAAATTTATTATTTGTTGTAGTTCAAGTCAAAATGGATAGTTTATAATTTTTTAATTTTATAAATAAAGCTATAATAGAAAGTTATAGTTGAGCTCTCCAACTCACACCTTTCTTCTATATAAGCTTTTTTTTTTTAATTGAATATTTGTTTAAATTTCAAATTCAATGCTAAAAAAATTTATAACTATTTTTAGAGCTCGCTCCTAAGTATACATATGTATTTGCATTCAATGTAATGACACTTTCACCTCCCACATATCGATGGCTTAATATAAAAAAGGCCTAACTCGAGTTTTCGATATTTTACAGGAGAAGCAAAAAACTGAAGAAAAAATAAAGCATTTACATGCAGAAATAGTTTTTTAAGTTGCCATAACTCCTTCATTTTGAACTGCAACGTACTCAAATCTTCAAGGAGGATGCAATTATACCTTGTCGCCCAGAAAACATTAAAAACGCGATTTCAAAAAAAAAATCGAGTTAGGCCCTTTTTATATTAAGCCATCGATATAACCTTAATTGCAAAAAAAAATAAATTTTTGTTCAAAACTATATATCGTTGCCTTAATATAGAAATGCCCCACCTCATTTTTTTTCCTTTTTAAACGAGATTTTTGCATTTTTCGATATATTAGATCCTTCGAAATATACAATAAACTTTATACCAAAAAAAAAAAATAATGAGTTAGGACCTTTCTCTGTTAAGGTAACAATATTTAAGTTACTTATTTAGTTAAATTTAATAATCAGCAACCATACATAATTTAAAAAAATAACTTATAACTGTGATATTTTTAATTTTTTGTTAATTTTTAAATTTTATTATTATACCCTGTTGTCACACACGTCAGGCAGTCGACTCGTTTAGGAAACTTAGAGCTTTTCATATAAATTGTCTACTCAAGTCGTCGATTGCTTGTTTGTTGTGGAAACAGGGCGTGGCGTTTGTTTCAAATTTCAATGCTGCACACAGAAAAAATACCAATGTAAAATTACCATGCAAAAAGTTTGATTCAAATTCATTCAAATCACATTAAATTTACCAGAAATAATATGTTGTTCAAGTTTGTTGAAGTTTATTTGCTTTGTTCATAGCTGCAGAACATTTTTGTGCTAAGTTGTGTGAGATGGTTGGTACTAGTCTTGCAGTCGGAGGATCGCAAGTTCGAATCCTTGGGTCAAGTCAAAGTATTTTGCATTTTCTTTAACAAAAGCTTTTCAAATAAATTGAGTGTTAAATGATCAATGAATTAATATTGAATTAAAATTTTATTCATGATGGTACATGTTTAGTGTGTATCTAAAGAATATTAGAAGTTATTGTGGCTGCAAAGGTAAGCACGTTGACTACCACGCGATGGCCGTGGAAGCAAATTTATATACAAACGAACATTCTTCTGATGTCTCTGACAATTACACGTAAGTTAAATAATTAATAAAACACATTTACTACCTTAAATTAAATTCATGTTGTTTCAACTTGATTAAACTTTGATTCAACATGATTCTTAATTTTGATTTTAACAGTACGTAAATGTTAAATGAATGTGAAATAAAGTATTCTAAAAGAAAAAAATTTCGTTGGAAATTACTATAAATCATGTTAGTTTAACATGAATCACATATGAAGCGAAATCATTACCGAAAAATATTAGATTAACCTTGTTTACATAGATTTTAAGTTGAAATTTTTTTGTGTGTGCCGGCTTCCAGTTAAATTTTGACTTTATATTGGCATTAAACTAACAAAAGTTGAACTGCCGTATTCAGAAAAAATTATTTTGTTATTAACAAATTTTGCTTAGAAAATATTCAAAACCTCATTTTTTTCTGTTCTTATTGAAATATTTTCAGTGAAAGAAATGTTCATTAATTGACAGTTTCCTTTTGTTGATTTAGTATAGTTTCTACAATGCAAACAAACGCATTGTCTAGAAAAAAAAATATGTATGTATATGAAAAACAGTCAAATTTATGAGTGATTCCTATACAAACTTTAGAGACAAGTCGCTGGCTTGCAGTGCATAAACTATGTACGCATTATAATGCGATGAGTTCCGAGTTCAAATCTTGGCCGGGGAAACCAATTTAATTTATATGCAAAAATTTTTGTGATGTCTCTGACAATTACACGTAAGTTAAATAATTAATAAAACACATTTACTACCTTAAATTAAATTCATGTTGTTTCAACTTGATTAAACTTTGATTCAACATGATTCTTCATTTTGATTTTAACAGTACGTAACTGCTAATTCTCTTTAAATAAAGTTATTTCAAAAGGAAATTTTTTTCTTTGACAATTACTATAAATCATGTTAAATTAACATGAAACACATATGAAGCAAAATCATTGCCGAAAAATATTAGATTAACCTTGTTTTAGTAGATTTTAAATTGAAATTTTTCTGTTTGTAGATGAGATATATGAAAATAATTGTTGTGTGCTTTTCTTGTACTTCCCACATCATCGAAATCAGCAATTTCTTAATTTTATAATGAGAAATGCATTTTTTTTTAAATAACGCCAGATACGTCTAGCAAATTTGTATGGAAAGCACTCAAAAAAATTAGTGCTTTTCATATAAATTTGCCACTCAAACCAGACGGTCGAGTCTGGGTTATAGAAACAGTAGGTAATTAGATAATTTTTCGGATCTTTAGCCCTGTTTCCACAACTCGGTCGGTTCACTGGAGTAGAAAGTCTATATGAAAAGCACCAATTTCTTTTTGAGCGATTTTCATAAAAAGTTTCTAGACGTATAGTCGCCTGCCTGGATTGTACAAATAAAAATTTGTTTAAATAGATAACAAAATTAAACTGCTTAACAATTTGTAAAAAAAAATAATTCATGAGATTTAAAAATACACATTTCAATAGAGTTCAAACTGAAATATCTTGAAATTTGCTTCCACGTTCGACTGCGTTAATTTGCCTCCTGATTTTTTTTTTTAAATTTTAAAATCTGTTGTATCGCTAAGCGTATTCTTGTGCTGCTAATGAAAAGTAAACGAAGAAAAATTCTTATAGCCTTAAAGCCTGTCAGCATTTTATAGAGTATAAAAAGTATAATATGAATTTTAATTCAGATTTTGTACTGACTTAATTTTAGTTGTTTTTCTATTGCAGAAGTGGCTGTGTTCAATCTTCCAATAGGTATAAAAAATTTAGTAAAACGGATATCAGTATATTTAGTTAGCACTTAGTTTTTTTTTATTTATTTATAATCGTTTTAACTTAAAATTAAAATTTTAAGAACAAAACTCACTTGCACAATATTTTATTTAAATATGTTTTTAAACCTTTTTTTATTTTCTTAGAAGTTTGTCACTCTATAATGCTGTTTGTTGGCTAAATTACATTAATTAATTATCTCTTGGAACTTAGTCAAAGTATTGAAATCTTAGTTTTGAAGAATTCCCTTTTATATATTCCGATATTTGATATTTTAGCAATATTATGTTTCTAAATATAAGCTTTATTGTTTTATATGCTTTTGCGCTTAACGATGTTTTCGTCAGTTCTTGTCTATCATTAAAGCACCCCATACACGTTTCAATTCAATTGTGAATTGAGTCTTTCAATTGAGTTGATTCTTGGCCACACACTTCATAAACTGAATTGAAAGATTTTCATTCAACTATCAAATTTATATTTTTTTCACAAATAAAAATTTAAAAATTCAAAACTTCTATTGTATTTATTCATTTATTTTTATATCTTCTATTTAGAATTCAATGAAATTAAATACAATTTTAAAAATACATAACTTTTTCTATACAATAATAATAATCAATAATTTTGTAGTAATTTTGTTTCTTCTCATAACTCCTAAATGAATGCAATTCAATCAAACTAACTTGAAATAATGTCCTAATCTATTAAAAATTCACATATAAATATATCCATCACCTTATTATTTGTTTTATTTGTTTTGCCTACTAAAAAGTACAACAGTGGATATACATAAGTAAACACATGTGTATGTGTGTATATGTGTATTGTAAAACAAACAATGAAAATAAAAGTTTTGCTTTATTTTCCGAGTTTAAAATAAGAAACAATAAACAAATATTTAAAATCAATGAATATTTTCTGCTGCTGCTTGTTTGAGTTTAAAAAATGCACAAACAGTTGTTTCCTTACGGAATGTGCGTTCAGTTTGGCACTTTACTTAAGCAAATGACATTTGACGAAACTTGACGAAAAGTTTGTTATAGGCTTTTTACACTGGCGCACATCTAACATCTACCATCAATTTGCGAAAATGTTAACATCTTCCCATAAGAAATACACAGTACTAAAAACCAACATCTTTCTACATCTTTAAAAGATGTTCCTATCTCATTTTGTTTCATCTAACATCTTTCGTTAATTTTAGTGCCATCACTAGCAAAATTACATTTTTGTGTCAAAAACAACGTTGCCACTTTCTGTGTAATATTGCAAAATCTGTACTATTTATATATTTTTGTAGTATTTTTGCACCATAAATTTTTTGTGTAATTTTGCACTAGTTGACTTTAATGGCATTTATATTTATATGTTATAAAGCGATAACAGCATGAGTTGACTTAATACAAAATCGAGTTATACTTATGGGAATTTATATTAATTTAGCTGCTTAAAATACTAATAATAATAATAATCAGAATTTGCACAATCATTGAAATAAAAATCGATTTCCATTTGTTAAGCTAGATTATCAAAAATTAGACAATGAGTATCGTGAATATGCACTTTTAAGGATAAATTCGATGTTTTGAAATTTATTGGTCTAAAATTTCTCAAAGTAAAAACTGTGCTGGCGATATTTTCTTTCCAAATTTAAAAGTAATAAAATATAAAAGTAAGTATGGTAATATTACATTACCATTCTTAAACGCTTCTGTTGAAAGAGTTTTTTTTAAAGTAAACTGGTCTTAATTAAAACTGATATCCCAAGAATCAGTTATCAGCTAATACATAGCGTCAATTTTAAAATTGTGGTGCAAATTTTTAGCTTAAAATTATGAAAAGAAATTGGAAAAAATAGTTTAGTGTAAATATGTACATATGCTTAAAGAACCAAAGAATGTATAAGTATCGCTCAGTACGTCTAGTTAAATGAGTTTAAATTAAAAAAAGAAAAGGTTTATAACCCTCTTCTCAAATGCCTGGGTCAAATAATATTTTATTAAATTTAGACAAAATGTTAAGAGGAAAGTGGTAAATTATTCTTCGTTGAAGTAAATATTTACGAAATAGTGATTTTTTTTATATTTTCAATTGCACGTTTTTTAAATATTAAAAAATTAGCTCGTATTAAATTTTAATGTACTAAAAAAAACTAATAAGAAAATAAAAATTTTTTCTTAGATTTTTTTTTGCACTATTTTATTCGGTATTTGCATTATGTTAGACTTGCGGCTTTGTAATTTCTTTTTTCACTAGTGGCAACACCGGTCACAAAACTAAGAAAAAACGACATACGTATATACATATTACATATACATATGTACCTTTTAAAAAATCTTCATCTTATTCTTGCAAATCTTTTATAATTTTCATAATTAATTGATTGGGTTTGTTCTTGCAAAGCAACAACTACTCAAATTATTAATTTTACATCAAAATCTATTTTTTATAATTTCCTTAACAAAACCAATGCAGAACGTGTTGTCTTTTTGACAAGTGAGATGATGGTAGATGTTAGATGTTGTCAAAGTAAACGCATGTTTCATATTTTTTCCATCTTCCATGCGTTTCACTGAAATGTGTGTCAATGTAAAAAGCCTATTAAGTACATTATAGTTTGCCACATGCATTTTATATGTAACCGCACAGTTGCTTAAGCTAGCTTAATCATATTATAGTTGGGCCTTTAATTATTTTGGAGACGGCAGCAGCACCATCTGCAGCTGATATTCAAGTACAAATACATTGTTCAGTATTGCCAATTTTATATATTTTGCATTTATAAAAATTAATTACTTACTTAATTACGTACTTATTTCACGTAAAAGTGCGAAAATGAATCAATTTATTCTTTACATCAATTTTTGGATATTGTTTCTGTTCAATAATTGTACAAAATCATTCATTCAACATTTTGTATTATACTGGCAATACTGAATTTTCTCATTGTAGCCAACAAAATAGAAATAAGTTTAATTGGACTACAACGACAAAATCAGCATAGACAAAAACCTGCCGCCATGTTGCCTTGCTGTCTTCAAAAAAATTATTCTCATATAAACATGTGTATTCTATCCTTGACATTTGGTAGTCGGTAGCTTGCTGTGGTGAATGTGTTTAATGCTTAACATACAATTGTTAATGTTCCTCGCTATTCTTGACATTAAATAAGCTGTCCAAAAATTAATATGTACAATAAAAACATAATATACATATAAATTATGAAAAAAAAAATTAATTCATATTCAATATACATTAACAATTTATAATATTTTATTCTTACCTTCAAGGAAAATTTTGCTACTTTTCTTTGATTGCAGTTTTACACAAAAAATTTATTAAGTATGCATATTTTTCTTCTATCCATTCTGTTGGTTTGAAAAACAAATTATTTATTTTATTCTAATTAAGTCATTGTGTGTGTTTAAATTATTTCTGCTGCACATACATACATACATACATATTTTATTTATTTATTTATTTATTTAAACTGAAGGCAGTGTTTTTATGAAAATAATTTTCAATATCTTGCATATACAGTAAAATTAGAAATAGTTGTATTAAAGTATCTTTGAAGAACTTTGAGTAATTAGACTGTGTGGGTTGCGGAACCCTTTTGTGCGCTTATCACATCATTCTCATATACCAGGCATGACAGCCTAATAGACGCTTAAGACTTCTTTTACTGTTTACATAGTTTCCAAACTTTCCATCATTATACATTTGTATGAACGTAAAAATTACAAAATACAATGAAATACATAATAGTCTCCTGCACAAGACATCTTATAAGAACTTTGTAGGAATTTGTGACTTTACATAAGGTAGAGAAGCAAGAAATAATACCAATTAACAGTTGAAAAATTATGTGTAAGATATTTTGCAAATTTATTTATTTCATGGCATAAATTCTTTAAAAATTTTACACTTGGCAGCAGGAGACGTGAGAGAAAGAAATCAATTTAAAACAGTGGTGATAAAAAAGATAAAATATGCTTAAAAGCATTTTGCTGCCCCCTTATTAGACTGCCTTGCCACTTTTTATGCCCCTTAGTTTTAAATCCCCTTTTTGTATCATTTGTATTATTTTGTGCCCATTTTACACCTTTTTCTTCAAAGTCAACTTTCGTTTCTATTTTAACAATAAATATACGCAGATTCGTATAGATTCTAACAAATTCGACAACAAGATTTTATTTCCTGTGTCAAACTTTATGTCATGCAAAAAAAAAAAATAAAATAAAAAAATATGTTTTCTTTTTTTTTTAAATTGACAGTATGTTGTGCAATATTATTTTTTGTGGGAGTCATGGTTTTAAAACACCTTGGTATGGATTAGTGTCCTGCACAAGATATCTTATAAGAAGGATTTTTCAAATGCTTTACTACAGCGAAATCTTCTAAAACAAACGTTAACAATACTGTTTGCACGAAATTTGTTTCAGTATTGTAGGTATAGGAGTAAAGAAGAAAATACTTCGTGACGGAAGAATTTGTGATACTAGCTTCCTTCTACGCATAAGCGCGTGTACAAACGTCATGCAAAGGCACACACATGCATTAACATTAGTTGAAGGCGGTTAATTACATAATAGCTTACCGTCTACATACTACACACACACTCAAACGTACAATATGAAAAATAACAAGCATACACTAATCAACAGTACTTCTTTTGAGTGTTTGTTACAAACAAGCTGTCTTGGCGTTTTCGCTTCCCTCTAGTCAACTTAGAACCATATGTCTCTATGTCAATACTCTTTCTCCAGCGACAATTGCACTAGTTAAAATGTCGACAACCTTCCTTTTATGCGCGAGTAGAGTTACGTTAGAGACGACAGTTCTAGTGTATTTCTGGTGATATTGTCAATGAACGCGTCAATAGTTTGTTTTTCTTTTTTACTATGTTGTGCAATAATATTAAATAAATATATGTAGACGAGGGTCACTAAAATCTGTGAGTGAATCTTCGGTTCAAATATCTCCATATGGTCGTAAAAGAACTACCTTCTCAATAGTGGTAAAGTCTACTGATAGATTTTGAATGACAACCCTATGTTATAAGTTTACTATTGACAACGAGAGGGATATATTGATATTGTAGACCAGAGCCCCTAAAATTTACTAGTGAATCTTTGGTGCCAATGTCTCCATGTGGTCCCGAAAGAGGTACTAAGTCAGTAGTGCTATAGTCTAGTGGTGGATGTTCAATGACAAGCTAATGTTAAATGTCAATAGATGATATCATTGGCTGGGGTACACCTGGTCAGTAGTGCTACTGACAACGTCACTAGTAAATCAGCACAATTTCACTATTCTTACTTTCTGCAGGGTTGTTAACACTGATATACACGTACACCAATACATCCATCGTGCTTCGCTTATTGTACGACAGCATTTATTATTGGTTTAGTATAATACATGCGACGTGAATACATTTAAAAATCCTGACGTTTTTACATTTCAAGACTGTTTACGCAGCTCTCTAATAGATAATGTCGTGTGGTTACTGGTTTGCCGTTGTAATAATGTATTATTAATATACTGTGCGACAATTAATTGACAGAGGTTTTTTATTTATATAAATGAAAAATAATATATGCAATTTATAAAATTAAAAATGCTAAATAATGCTAATTAATACAAAAATGCTGAAAATAGTGCTAAATGCAAAATAAAAAATTTGCTGCTAAATTAAAATAATGCTAAATTTACCAGTGAAAGTGCTAAAAGGGTCACTCACGCTGTTCAGAAGGTTAATATGGCGACGAAAAGAGAAAATGGTTGTACCTCTATATAAAGGGTCCGCCAGATAACTTTTTTTTTGAAAATGCTATAAAAAAAACTACTGGATATTTTCTAAAATTTCTTTTTTTATTTGAAAGTACAATTCTTCCGGTTAATAATGAAAAATAATTTCATTCAAATGGCTGCTTCCGCTGCCCATGCATTAGCCTACACGATCGGCTCAATTTTTAAGCACATTATCGATTGTGTGCAGCTGTATTTCACCAATGGCTTCACGAATATTGTCCTTTAAAGCGTCAATTGTCTCTGGCTTGTCGGCGTAACACTTATCTTTGACGGCACCCCTCAAATAATAGTCCAACGGTGTCAAATCGCAGCTCCGAGGTGGCCAAACGACATCAGCTTCGGCTGTGTGGCACGTAGCGCCGTCCTGTTGAAACCAAATGTTGCCAATGTCCTCCTCTTCAATTTTTGTGAACAAAAATTCGTTCAACATGGCCCGATAACGATCGCCATTGACTGTAATGGCCACTCCTTGCTCAATGGCCCATTATGCCTGTGGACCAAAATCCGCACCAAACAGTCACTCGTTTTGGGTGCGTCGGCTTCTCAATGTATGCGTGCGGGTTTTCTGTGCCCCAAATGCGACAATTTTGCTTGTTTACATACCAGCCAAGATCAAAATGAGCTTCATCTGAAAAGATGATTTTTTTTTTGGCAAAATCGGCATTTTCTGTAATTCGATCGCAGGCCCACTTAGCGAAGCGAAAACGCAATGGATGGTCAGTTGGCTCGATCAGCGGAAGGATAAAACTAATTATCTGTCAAATCAGACATGAGCTAAGTGTTACCATTCACGAAATAAGCACTAGTTGAAAAAAAAACGTTAGATGGCGGACCCTTTATTATTGTATCATGGGTTAAACAATTTTTTAAATATTTTAAGACTTGTATGCTTCAATACAAGTTTTTTTATGTTTTGTTTTGTTTTAATGCATATTTCATGACGTTTTCCTATTTTTCCTTTGAATTATTTACATCTAGAATACGGATGATTGTCTCGCTCGTTTGATACACTACAACTAAACTTATAACTTAAATAAAACTCACTTGCACGATATTTTTTTAATAAATATTTTTTATACTCCTTTTTGATGTGTAAACATCTATACGCTAGGTGGTAAAAATCTTTCTCAAAATACAATAGCCCCATTCACAATCTTGTGCAAATGGTCTTGCATCGTTGCATGTGCAAAATGGTATAGTATATTGATACTCACCACTAAGAATTGTTAAGTGGTGAGTATAATATACTACACAATTTTGCACATGCAACGATGCAAGACCATTTGCACAAGATTGTGAATTGGGCTAATCACAAATTTTGAGTAAAATGCACACCGCGTTATCAAATCGGTGTAAGCTATGTATGAGTGTATTAGTGTTTGAAAGAAGCAATACAAACTTATTTAAAATATTGTAAATACATAGGAATTTTCTGGTTTTTGTTTGTTTTATTTTATTAGGGTTCCGTACACCAAAAGTGAAATGAAAATGAACCCTGTCCGTCCGTATATCATAGGGTATTTTCTCGAGAACCGTAAGAGCTACGGACCTGAAATTTGGAGACAGTGTGTAGAAATTTGGCCGCTACAACAACAAATACATAAGGGTTAAAAATTAAAGGGTGTTGCAAAACGAGCAACGAAAAATTTTAAAATCCCATGTAATATACATACAATTGTATGTACATGTGTACACTTGAAATTTGTAAAGTTAGTGTATTTTTATACAGACTACAACAATTAACACTAAATTCAAAAAATTTAAATTAAAGGGTGTTTCTTCAGTTAATGCAATTTTAACTTTGTAACTTTCACAACTTGCTGTATCTTGGAAACTGTAAGAGCAAAACTCTTGAAATTTTCAACAACTGTAAAACTAAAATATCAAAAAATTAAAAAATTGCCAAATCTAAAAAAAATCGCCAAAAACAAAAAAAAAATCGCCAAAACGAAAAAAAGCACCAAATTAAAAAAATTTCTAGGACTAAAATAAATCGCAAAAAATAAATGGCAAAAAAATCGCCAAAATGAAAAAAATCGCCAAAATGAAAAAATCGTCAAAATAAAAAAACCCAAAAACAGAAAAAATCGCCACAATAAAAAAAATCGCCGAAATGAAAAACACCCCAAAAAAGGAAAAAAATCGCAAAATGAAAAAAAAATCGCCAAAATAAAAAAAAATTGCGAAAATGTAAAAAAAACCCTAAAAAGAGAAAAAACGCCAAAACGCGCAAAAAGCGAAAAAACTCAAAAAAATTGTTTAAACTGAAAAAACTTAAAAAAAAGGAAACAAATTTAAAAAAAAAAATATTCAAAACCGAATGTACGGAACCCTTCGTGCGCGCACTTTACTGAATTTATTTTAATTGCAATGCGTACACAACAACAAGAAGAGCAACAACTAAACGCTGAACAACAGGAATTAAAAATTAAAAAGTAAAAGTAAAGGCATTTACCATAAATGAGCACTGCAGTACCACTAAAGTTTCAGTAAAAATAATAAAAAAATTTTAACAAGTACATTTTTACTGATTACTAAAATTTTTTTCTATAATTTTTATAAATTGCCTAAATGATTTATTATATGATGAGGTGCATTGAATTTTCAGTAATCAGTAATGCTTGTATTCATAATGAAATTCTACCAAGTGGCTAAATGTTTTTCATACAAAAATTTCAAAGTTTGAATGAAAAAAACTTTGCCACTTGCGACAATTTTATTATGAATACGGCCTTACGATTTTACTGGTAATGCAAATTAAATTTCATTAGCAGTAAAAATTTACTTAAAGTTTTTTCAGTAATCAGTAAATTTACTGCAGTAGGTATACATATACTACAGTGTGCCCATTTACTAACCAAATAAAACCAAATAAGTTAAATAAAACAAACAAAAACCTGCAAATTCCTATGTATTTACAATATTGAAAGTTTCGATAATTTTAATTAATTAATTTAAAAAAATATACTAAAAGCACAAGTACTTCCAACTTAAAAAAAAATTTCATTACACATCTCGTCTGTGATCGTACTAAATTGCTTTTTTTTATTTATTAGAACTTTAACACTTTTTTTTAATTCCTTTTGTTGACCAAATTAAATTCATTTATTATCTTTTTCGATCTAACAAGTTAGTGAAAGTCCAGAAATCTTATTTTTTAAGGATTCTTTTTTGTATATTATCGTTTTGCGCTTAACGATATTTTCGACCGTTCTTGTCAATCACTAAGATGCAACTGTTAATGCTCCTCACTATTGATATAAAATAAGCTATTGAAAATATAATATAAAATAATGTAATACATAATATTATTAATTAATAATTAATTATTCATAAAAATGTCATTACTTCCAATTATTATAATTCTTTATATATTCTTGTGTAATTCTTTACGACGTGACGGAAATTAAAATTAATTCATACATTCATTTCAACAAATCATTTTTACAAATTTTCTATTGAGTTCTGAAATCGTCCAATTTGTATTTTCCTTCTTTTAAATTCGAATGCATTTATATTTGTATTTTCCAAATTTCAATTTCAACTGGTCAAGTCTACTAGGTGAGGTTCGGGAAACGGGAATTTCCGGGCGGGAAATCCCGCGAAATGTGCAGCTAATATTCCCGGGAAATTTTTGAGATTTTCGCGGGAAAACGGGAAATTAAAAGTACACATTATTTTACAAATATATAAGCTTTTGTGACACACAAACGGCGAAAGTGGCAGTGAAATTTGTCTTCTTCCATATGGGAAATTTCTATTATAATACTGTTTCACTTTAATATCAAAACTTTCAGTGTTTTTTATATGTATGTTACAAAAGTTCGTTTGAATTTTGATTGTATGACTAAATTTGCACCAGTGTTTAAAAAACTGAAGTGATTTTCATTTCATTTCATTTTGAAAAATACAACAGTTTCAGTCACAGTAAAATTGCAAAACGATTTATTGCCACTTGCGCAGTATTTTCAACAGTCGACTTTTTGAAAAGTTTGATCTTCATTTGCTTTTGCTTTTGGTTAGTATCGCAAGTAAAAGCAGAAGCAGTTTATATGCTTTTGGAAGTCACAAACATTGCAGTCGAAGATAATTGAATTGAAGCAATCGCAGTAAAGTGATTTTTGTTCGTGCTTCTTGTCTGATGTGCAAAAACAACAATAAAAACATGACAAACACCATAAAATAGTTGATTGAAACTGCAGAAAGCTTCTAAAAGCAAAAGCTTTTGCTTTTTCGACTGTGACTGTTTGGTACTTAGAAAAGCACACAGACTGAAAGAACTCCGCAATTGTTCATAATTCGTTTTCTGCTTCGACTGCGACTGTTGGTTATTTTCACAGGCACAAGCAAAAGCATTGGTTCATTTTAAACAGTTGGAAAAAGCTAAAGCAACGAAAAGTAAAAATTTTACGACTTTTGCTACTTCGACTTAAGTTTTTTAAACACTGATTTGCACTATGAAATTCTTTGAAATATTTTTTATGAAATTGTTCATACTAAAAATTTTATTTCAAACAAAAACAGATTCTTAAATTTTAATTTTGTTTAAAATGTAACTGTAAAACAAAATTATTTTATCCTTCGACACCGATAAACACGCAGTAAAATGTTCATAATAAAATAAATGTGAGCTGTTCAAATTGATGCAGAAATTTCATAAAAATACCATAAAATTGAAGTCATACCATTTCTCCTAATTCGTATACTAGTAAAATTACTGCTTGACTCGAAAACTACATGCAAAATGCATTTCGTAAAGGCCGTATCAGACAATAATACAAGTACTCTGCCGGAAATTGAACTGACACAATACTAGTCACGTGACCGGTCCGCAAGTAATAGGGACTAGTCCGAGTTCTAACACTTGCTATGACGCGGACCAGTCACTTTTACATGGCGGGAATGGCCTAGGATGGGGTTAATCGATACTTTTTATGCACCTTGTGACTTGTCACTGAACTATCCCATAGTGACCTAACTATTCGGTGTAGAATAATATTAATACGACCACGTCTAGACCATGGGTGACCAAGATAAATTTAAGGTTGTGTAAGTGAGAGAAAAAGATAAACACACAGGCAGAAACAATTAATAAAAGTAATTCTTATATAAACTTTTTTATGAAAGAATTTTTTTTGTAGAAAACCGTTTCAACAAAAAGTAATAAATAAACATTATTATTCACTTAATTTCTGACTAAAAACCAATTTGTAAAAGAAAATAATTTTTGATTTTCATGTAAGCAAAAGCATTTTTTAACATAAAAAGCATACATAATAAATTTCTCGCAGTGCGTTTGGGAAAAATGAGTAAAAAGATAAGCAAAATTTTATCTCAGATAAGACTAAATGAAAGAGAATAAGAATACGTTTGAATTCGATTTGCAAAAATTTGCTACATGATGTTCACCCATGGTCTAGACATTGCTTGAAACTTCTAGTGGAATTTGTGTGAAATATAAAAAGAGGTGACGCATCCAATGAGTTAGTTAGTTGCAGTAGTGAGTCAGTTACGAACAAGTCAGTCGCGAACAAGTCAGTCATTTGCAAGTAAACAAGTCAGTTAATAATTAAGTTGTGAATTAATAATAGTCTGTCGTGGAATTGAGATTATTGTGGAGTCTATCGTGTCGACTGTAGTAAAGGGAACAGCGCAGCGAATAGACGTGTATAAGGGTGTAAGTAAAGCCAGTGAGTCTTTATTGGTGTATCAACTGTAAGTGTCGGCAGAGTGAGTGCCGTGTGTGACGAGCAGCAGACAAAGAGGTATTGGTGTATCAACTGTGAGTGACGGCAGAGAGAGTCTCGTAAGTGACGGCAGCAGACAGAGAGGTGTCACGTGAATACTTGCGCAGCCAGATAAGAGACGTGTGTAAACTACAGCGAGGAAGGCGTAGTGGTAACCAGTCATGAATAGCTGTGTGTAATTTATTAGTTTAAGTTGTATTAGTGTTTTTAAGCTCTTGAGTAATTTAGTATAAGTGTATTTGTAAATAAAACTTGTATCATTCTTAACCCTAATTACTACACTCGGCTCTTGTATTCATTTGCAAACCTTCAGATATACGGAAAAGCGTTTTTATAGAGAGAAAAACGTAACAATATAAATTACATATATACATGTCATTCCGACATTTAACTGTAACAATATATATACTTATATTTTTTTCATTGTTATAAATTTAAATAAATTATAATTTATTTTTAAGCAGAAAATGTTTTGTGATTCGAACCGACAACCTCACGCATGACAGGCTTGCGCACTACCCACTCAACCACAGGTCCACTCCTCGTTTCAAAAGTATCAATACCAGTTAAGCTTGGGTTAATATATCAGTATAGTTACGGAACTGGTTCCAGAGTCACATTGAAGGGAGCAATTAACATTATGTTTACACTATGTGATAGGTCCATGTATTCAACCACATCGAACATTTTCAGTGCCGTTTACTACAATATTGCACCGAGTACAAATTAAATTGGCTCAAGATCAAGGCGATACATCACGAAAATGGTGAATATGTAACCATTTACACACTATGTCTTTTTTTTTCCATACACTTCTCCGTACTTTTGATAACACTCGCATTTTCTCAAGTCATAGGACATACCTTTGGTACATTACCCATAGAACTTATGTGTTACTACCCGATCTCTGGCAACAGAGCAAAGGATGTGCACATATTTATAAAAGGAAGACAGGTCCTGTTGATGTCAGTTAGGTGCAGCGTCACCTAGAACTGCCCCTGAGTTCAAAAGAGGATAGAGGTGAAGCCATTGTGGTGGAACTTCGAGGTCTGACCAGAGGCTACTTTTAGTGCCACTGGTGCCGGTTGCCCGACGGTCGAGCTGCTTTGAAGATTTGAGTGCATGTATCGGTCGTCAGGATCCTTTGCTAAAATGCCGAGTTCGTCCTACCCCACGTGGTTTAAGGGATAATTTTGGTATGTGTGTAGTAGGCACTGGTTATTTGGCGACACAGGCATGGGTTCATCTCAGATGAGTGGTTGAGCTGTACCGGCAATGGTTGAGGAATTCGTTTGGGGACCTCGCTATGGGTGTATACACAATACCTTAGCGTGGAAGCCGGAGAATTATCGTGGTGGCTGTGGTTGCTACCAAAATCGCTGGGAGAATAGTCTTGGCTTCCCAGTGTGAAATCAATGCTAGTGGTTGGTCTGACGCGGTCAGCCAGACACTATTCTAGGTGCTGTTGGCATTCAACAGAGCTGCTATGGGTACGGACATAGCAGCAGAATTTAGATAGCTCAAAGTACCTCAGCAAGGTACTTGAATATACTACAGGCATAACTATATTCAAAGATTGCAACCTATGTGCCTTATGGAGTGGGCCATAGGTTCATTCTAAAAGGGTGCATGGGGGCGATGGTCTGGCGTCTTACCTGTACCCGGTGCTTTGGCAGGTGCTCACGGAAAGCTATTGCACATCTGACTAGGTGTATCCTAGCCAATGTAATTGCCTATTGACATATGACATAAGGTTGTCATTGAAAGTCTACCAGTAGGATTTAGCACTATTGAGAAGGTAGTTCTTTTATGATATGGAGATATTTGAACCAAAGATTCACTAGTAGGTTATAGTGACGCTCATCTACATATATATATTTAATATTATTGCATAGCATAATAAAAAAAGAAAAACAAACTATTGATAATATCAATAGAAATACACTAGAACAGTTGTCTCTAACGTATCTCTACTCTTGCATAAAAGGAAAGCTGTCGACATTTTAACTAGTGCAATTGTCGCTGGAGGAAAAGTATTGACATAGAGACATATGGTTCTAGGCTGACTAGAGGGACATAACAAGCTTATTATGTATCTACATCTTACACACAGACACACACACTCACACACAAACTCAAACGTACAATATGAAAAATAACAAGCATACACGCATCAGCACTATTTCTTTTGATTATTTGTTACGAACAAGACGTCTTCACGACATCGCTTGTAAACACTCATATACACGAACATCAGTATATCAGTCGTGCTTCGACATCATTTATTATTGGTTTAGTATAATACATGCTACGACAATAGATTTAAAAAAACAAGAAGTATTTACATTTCAAGACTGTTTACGCAGGCCTCTATTGCTAATTAACTATACTATTTACCATAAATTTCATATGTCATTCCGTGTGTAATATCCACAATATGAATATGACCCCATATATTATATATGTTCTGTGTCCTTATGAATAGGGAAGACGAATAAGCGATGTTAGTCTGTCCATCCGTCCGTCTGATGTACGTGAAATCGATTTTTGTTCAACACAGAGTGTAGAATAAAATATACAACTATTGGTAATATCGCCAATAAAATATTTGAATCAAATTCTCTAGTCGAAAAATAACGAGAGGTCACTTACTTAAAATTACACTAAAACAAAAACTTATAAATATTTTCACAAAACAAAAACAATTTACATAAATTTTTTGGACTTCTCAGTGTAAATTTTGTCACATACATCTCCGATCTGAGACCAGTGACAATGTAAGAGCGACCCATCCAAAGCCTGTATACAATTTCTACTTACATTTACACAGCGTTGGCCTGGGCCATAAGATGTGTCCAACACATTGTAAGCGAAGGTTGGATGACTAACTGTTATGGTGATTCGCATGGTACAATTATACTACAACAAAATTACAACACCAAAAAACACATTCATTTCTTTTAAGGACAACAACCATTTTTGAAAAAAATAATTTAGAGAATTCAAACACAAGAACTCAGAAGTATTTGCAAACAAAAACGTCCTAAATCTCCTTACTGAATTAGGGCATTAACAAATTTAGTTTTTATCAGAAAAACATAAAATTATATGGAAACATAAAAATGTACGAACTCATCACTTTAGTGAAAAACTGTGACCGTTCTGCTCAGAAACAGGTGATAAGTTATTACATAAAAAGTAAATGTTAAAATTTAGAATCAGAATGGCAAAGTACAGAACATCAACAGAAAGTAAAGAATAATGAAGCCTATACTAACTCACGTGAAAAATTACTGATTACTGGGGATGAGATCTATGAATACAGAAAAAGAAATTTTTAATGTTACAATTGCGAGTTGAGTATTTGCAAATACAGTTTTTATTTACAAATAAGACGAGTATAAACGTAAAAATAATAATAAAATCTATCATAATAATGAAACACTAGTCAAAATGTGGCATTTGATATTGATCGAAATTCCAATAGAAAATAAATGGAAATTTCGTTCGATATTGAATGCCGTAATTTGCCAAGTTCTTACACAGAGAAAAAACTGCCTCATAGAATCAATAAGATTTTCTCTATGAAACGTTTTTAGGCTAAGGGGTATCCCAGCAGAAAGAAGCGAAGATTTTTTCACAGAGATTCCTTATTGTTTTTATGTGGTAAATCTTATTAATTTTATCAAGAAGAAAACCACATAAAATCAAGAAGAAATCTTATTATTCACAACTTTTTTTTTCTTGATTCTGGTTTTCGTATAAATTGTAAACTATAGGGATTTCTTATTGATTTTATTAGGTTGCCTTATTGATTTTTTCAATAAGGTTTTCTTCTTGAATTTATTAGGTTCCTATAAGATTATGTGTAAAGCATCTTATTGATTTTTTTTATTAAGGAAATCTTCTTGATTTTATTAGGTTCCTTGTTATTTCATTTATGTATGTATGTACGTACATTTATGTATGTATGCATGTATATAAATAAACATAGAGACAATTTTTTAATGATCTTTTTCGTTTTTGTTCCGTAATATCTCTGCTGCAGAGACTTCAATATTCATACCCAGTTAGCCAAATCGTCGCAGACGACATTGGGTAGTATGAATAAAAAAAAACGTATTTGCTTTTTACTTAAAAATTTGTTTAAAAATACAAAAAACATACACATATTTGGGGTTTTTAAATAAATTTTTAAGTAGAAGGCAAATACTTTTTTTTATTCATATTACCCATTGTCTTCTACGATTAATGTACGACATGTCACAATTTAAAGGAAATCGTCGACAATGTCATATGTTTTGTCATCAATTAAACTTTTTTGAGGACAATCTGAACGACAATGTCCCCCGTTTTGTCTTCAATAAAGCCGTGTTGACGACAATCTGAGCGACATTGTCGCTCATCTCACATACCGTCGCTAATGACAGACGTTTTAGTTCAACTTTTCGCTGCATGGCTCTCGGCATTTTACCGCATTCGGGCCGAATTTTATATGATACCAGCACTTTTCATTCGTTTCAGTGCGAGTACGGGAACTTTGGTTACGGCTATTAGACGTAGATCTTTTGCGACTACGTGAGCGTGTGAAATGCGTCTTCAAACTTTCAATCTCCTTTGATAAGTGTTGTATTTGTTGTTGTAACGTGTTACTTTTTTTGTATCATTATGCGATGACAGTTCGTGTATTGACGCGTTGTCGTTAACTTCTGCAATTTTATCGGCCATTGTGGCAATGTTGTCAAGGGTCTCGCCACTTATTGAAATGATACTGCGCATGTGATTTGGTAACCGCTTCATCCACATAGATTTTAAGAAATTATCGTCGACCTGATTACCAGCCAAATTTTTCATCTCCCGGAGTAGTTGAGATGGTCGTAAATCACCAAGTTCAATGTCTTGTAATAATTTTTTTAATCTTTTCTGTTCAGAGACAGAGAATTCTTCCAGCATACGTTTTTTCAAGGCTGTATATTGGTTTTCGTGTGGCATGTTTAATATAACGTCGCTTACCTGTGACAAAATTGCACCGTCGATTGCCGCTACTACGGTATGATATTTGGTTTGTTCTACAGTTATGCCGGCTGTGGCAAATTGCGATTCGATTTGGGCGAACCAAAGCTCTGGACGAGCGTGCCAGAATGGCGGTATTTTCACTGAAATACGTGCCAGCTCCTCATGTGTTGGTGGTGCTCGTGAACCTCCGGCGGCTTGAGTCGGTGCGCTTTGGTCTTGTGTGTTCTTTGTTTCGTTCATTTTTTATGATCACGTCGGGGTTACCATATGTGGGGTACTCTGGTGCCAATTAATAGTTATGAGGTGAATGAAACACAGCAAATTCCTATGTTAATTAAAAACTAAAATTTTACTTTATTAAACGACTTGCGGTTATTACAAAAGCGAGGCGTGTCTCTCTACAACAAAATTCGTAATAATCAAAGCGTCCTTGTTTTATATATGCAAGGTTGCAAAAATTATACTTTCGATTTTTCTAACAGATGTACATGTAGGGCAACGTACGCCACAGTACAAAAAAGTAGAAACAGCGAATTGCAAGCAGACTAACAGCAAGAAAATTTGTGTTTAGTGGATCATTGAAACAATATACAAACATACATGTATTACTTATATATACAATCTTTGAACTCATTTCTAAGAACAATAATATCGTCCTAATGTTAGGTTTCGCGTTATCGGCTGGTAAAATTTCTTATAACGTCTCGTTAGATAGACTATGTAAACGCTGGCACTTCCTGATGAATTTGAGCTACTTCAACTGTCAAGGACTTTTATTCGCCTAAACTTTAGATTTAGAGATAATGTCATATGAAAAAGTCTATAGCGATCTACTAGTGCTAAAGACTAGAGCTGCTCGATGTTAATCGATGCATCGTAAACATCGATGTTTTTTTAAACCGATACATCGAATAACATCGATATGAATTAATAATCAATCGAATGAAAAAAAAAACATCGATGTTTTTTTTACGTGAGCGGCTCTACTAAAGACGTATTGGATGTGGGACATGATGTTACTTCGTCCTGCTAGTACCATGTTCTTTGATCAAAACGAAGGAAAGTTTTTCATTTGGATCGCCTGTCTAATTCACTGCAACTGAAACTTCCCTATTCATCTTGTACAAAATTAGAGTCATTAATTGATCGTGCTGACATGACAACCCAGTAAAAAAAAATGGAAGTCATTCTGAAGGAACCACATTTTCATTGCTTCCAAAAAATCGATATTTTTAATTTGCCGATAGTTAGCAGAAAACCAAGTAAAAGTTTATTTTAATCATACAAAACCTTGTTGTTTTTCCATAGTTTTAGTAAATACTCACCAAAATGTTCAAAAAAAATCGATTTTTTGAAAGAAATTTATGAACTAATTTTGGCCTAAAATTTAGAAGTTATTTGCTTAAATTTACACGAACGAATTGTTAAAATATGTAACTTTTTAAAATTTTTCCTAGATGAAAATATTACCATAGAACACAAAAAAGGAAATTTTTCTTAGAATAGCTTCTAATTCGGTGACTAGGCATCGAAAAAGATAACTTCTTGCAATGACAACCCTATGTAAAAATCATTAGATCGGATCGAAATTTGAACTACTTCCAGACTGCAAACTCTACATTTTCATGACTTCTTTGGAGTGTCTTTTTTTACTGGGAACTCTAAAAGTTCATGTGGCGTGAGTTGACCAGTGTAATCAGCGTTAGTTGAGTTTCATCAACCCTTGCCGACAATGCGTATTTTCGTGTTCACGACTGCACGCATACAACTATGTGATTGATGAGTTTATTTGAACGTCTCCATGGCTATTATTATTTAAGTCAGAGAAACTTAAGAAGATGCACAACAGGCTTTATATTTAAAAGCGCGCAACTACACCGAATTTTTAGTTTTAACGATTCTTAGATATTTTGACCTTTTTTTCAATTTAAATGTTTGTCGCCATAAATTATGATTTTTATGTTTATGTATTTTAAATGTCCTTGAAGCTCTTTGGCTGAATTACTGATACAATATCTGTATACATTTCCGATGCGGTATTTATATCCTCTAGAGATATAAAAGTTGAGCAACATCGTGGCCATGAGCATCAATTTTGAACCGATGAGAGCTGCTGACTTGCTGGTTTGTGGCGTTCGTAATACTTGTCTAAGAAGTTTTGAAAGTGTGTGTGCATTGCCAATGTTTTTTTGTGTACACTTTATTCGAAGACATGATAATTAGCGATTTGGACGTCAGTCACTAATTCCAAGCGGGGGCAACGTTGCACAAAAATACAAAAAATAATCATGTCTTATATTGTTATAAAAGTTATGCTGTTCGTTAGGTAACAATCTAATTCAAACCACATTGAAATAATTTCGAAGTCTTAGTTCTTATTGACCCCACCAGAGGGCGTAAAAGTCAGTGAATTGTGTGCCTTAATTACTAAGAAAATACCCATCAAACAAAATGCTACGAATTCGTAAAGAATTCGTAACGATTAGTCGGCAAAATCTTCCGATTTCGGAACCAAAATACTACCGAAATCGTAACAATTTTTGTATGTACTGGTTGACACGACTTCGCAACGATATGTAGTTTCGAAATCGTAACGATATGTCGGTACGAATTCGCAACTATATGTCGGTACGAATTCGCAAATATATGTCGGTACGATTTCTTGTAAAAAATTCTCAACGAACACCTGTCTAATTACCTTGAACTTTTTTCATAATTGTTTATTTGAATATTATTGTTTATCATTTTATTTATTCATTTTAACTATGGCGTCTAATAATAAAACCGTTTCTGCACAGAACACAATATAACAAAGTTATGCAACAATTTAATAATTAAAAAGTTAATATGTAATATTAACTAAAAGCTTACAAATTAAAGAAGATATACATATGTATATGAGCTATGAATTAATTAAATATAACATACTTATAAAATATACGATTTAAATTGGCAGGTTGGAGTCGTCAGTAATTTTTCTTTTTAGTAACTTTTTCTGCCGGTCCTTTCTTTATATTGTCGTCTTTTTTTTCATAGTTCATCTGAATATATTAAATTGAGAGTTACAAGTTAATAGTTTCAAAATGAATTACAAATATTTTCATCGTACCTGGTTCCTTTTGTTGAATATATTGAGTGGTTGTGTTTGCTGTGGGTAACTCAGTACAAACTAGAGCATCATCCTCTGGTATTAAAGAAAATATAATGATTAATATATATACATTTTGTTATTATTTGGTATTTAAGGCATTACTTTACCGTAATCAATTCGACTGAAATTGTTCATCTTGCAGCAAAAGTATAAATGTGTGCTCGGAAACAGATTCTAAATGGAAATGCAAGTATTATTTATAATTAGTATTTTCAAATGTGAGTTTAGTTTCACTGTTCGAAAGCAGCAAGCGTTTGGTGACGCGACATTATTTCTCCACCGCTTCACCGTTATTTTGCTGCTTTTATCGAAATAATTTTCAGTTACATGTTCAACCTTGTCAGGAATAAAAGTTCACGTGAAATGTGTTCCCTTTCCCTAAAATGGTGATCGCCAATTTTTGCGTTGTTATCGTATCAATGTATTATTTTCAAATTTTGTTCGCCATTTTTTGTTCATGGGAAATATTTCACGTGACCAAAATGTTCGCCTTTTATTCCCGATTAGAGTTATTTATTATTATATACTTACACTTTTTTTATATTAATTACAATTTTTTTTTAATTTTATTTATTTAAAACAAAACCTTTAATATTTTCACATACTTATAAATCAAAGTTTTAATGATTTTAAAAATTTTTATTAAAAAAAAAATTGTTCAGAGAAACTACCGAAATGTCTTAACGAATTCGATACGAAAAGTTTGAGTTCAGACAAACTACCGAAATTTCTTAACGAAATTGGTACGAAAAGTGAGACTTCAGAAAAAGTCGAAACATTTTGTTTGCAGGGTAGTTTCATTTAAACAATCTTATTAATTTCAATTTTTTGAGTAGAAGATTAAATTTGAATTTTCTGATAGCTTAGAGTATAAAAAATAATTTGTTATAACCAATTTCAAAAAAATTTTTTTTAACTGATAGTTTTTTGCATTAAAAAACTCATATTATTCAACTTAAAATTAAAAAAAAAAACGTTCAAGTTTAATGGAGTATTAAAAAGAAATAAAAAATATGGTCTTCTAGTTTTTTTTTTGTATTTTTGTTTATGTGTTAGATTTTCTAAAATATTGCTAAAAAAAAAGTGTTTGAAAATTTTGCCACAACTTTTAACAATATGCCAAATTATCGATTTTGGCTCGAATTTCTCCATTTTTTGAAAGAGATTTAAGAAAAAAAAAAATCTAAAACCATTTGAAAAAAATTTAAATGATTTAACTGTAATAAATTAAAAATTTTAATGAAATGTATTCTTCTCCTTGTTTACGCTACAAGACGGCGCTGAAGTCACAAATTAGGTATTTTATTACGGCCATATGTATAATCAAAAATTGGCATGAAGTTAGCATACGTGACAAAATTGAACTAAGTGCTGACGAGTTCCGCTATACAATTTGACATTAAAAATCCCCGCATAATGTAGCTTTAACACAGCATTACATCCTAGCATGATTTTTAATGTAAAATTATATGGCAAAACACGTTAAGATCATGTTAAATTTTGCCACTTATGCTAACTTCATGCCAATTTTTGATTACACATATGGCAGTTAATGTTTTAGAAAATTAACTGCAAAAAATTTTGTTTTTCAAATAAGAATAATTTTTTTTTTTTTAACAAAAATAAATAAAAATTTCAATTAAAAACGGTCCTTTATATTTTGACGTGACAGTCGTGAAGCAGCTCTGGGTTGAGGAACATCTCTCGCGTCATCGTAATTATTTTTTAAGTGCAGTCAGGCTTGTGTATGTTTTTTTTTTGGCCTTTGAGAGTTTTTCACCTCGCTCGCACTGGTTGACTGATCTGCCACGGATAACCGTATAATCTTGCGGTTTTTTGTGGAATTTCTTTAACAACCACGTTGCTACTTCCTATGTGAAGGCATAGGTCGTGTATAGTCAGTCACAAAAACTTTTTAAAATACTGTTAACAACATCTTGGGCATATGGTCTAGTTACCCCGCCCATATTTGTGCAACAATACTTTACAAATTTTTTTTGCAAAGTATGTATGAAATAAATAAATAAATAATATTTTGACGTGAGAGTGAGGGACAACTCAAATTAATGTGTGTTTGAAACTGAAACATATTTAGCTTAGTTGTGCGGAATCATTCAAGTATAAATATGTTTTCAAAGAAAATTTGTGTGACAGTCACGCTCACTTGAGTGACTACATATATGTTCACTGTGAGTTTGCGTGACAGTAAGTCAAAAACAGACATGCGCACATTTGTGCTATTGAATTTGTACAAATATTTCAACTTTCATGAAATTCTGTTAATTTTTGTAAAAGTTATTGCATATTTTCTTCAAAGGACACTTGACAGGACGAAAGGTTCCTTTTACAGTTACGCTAAAAACTAATCCACGAGTTGCGATTAATATGGCTGCAATGGTTGAAAATATAGCAAATGGTTGACAAATATAGCAAAACAAATATCTTAACTTTAGACCATGGGCGGTAGGCGTGCCCTTGGTCCGATTTTTTTTTCGAAACTTGCATTTTTTCTTAACTAAGGTAAATGTAAATACTATGCCCAATTTGAGAAGCCTAGGTCAGCTCTTTCTATTTTTGTACAATCGTTATATGGGAACAAAGCACTGTGCGTCGCGGTCAGCGCTAGTTTTAAATAAATTTAAAAAGCAAATAAATTAATTAACAAGTAGCAGTAAGAAAAACTTTTTACAATAAACATAAATACCTGAATGCACATTTTGTAATAGTTCTTTGCTTATTACAAAAGCTGTTAGCTGGTTATGGTAATGGCCAAAAAATAACAATGTTTATGGTTATGGTACTCTCATTTTACTCATAATCAATTAGATCGTTAGCTTCGAGTTTGGTTCGAACAGCTGTTTTAAAGGCTGGCTCATGGTTTATGCCACGTTTTTAGTAATCACTCCCCCTTTTTATATATGAAATAAAACTTTCCGTTTGGAAATTCAAAATTGTAATTGCTTGCAATATAAATTCCCAACCGAAAATTTTTATTCTATTTAGAAAAATAGTCTATTAATTAAGTAAATTTTTTTGTCACTATTCACAACTTTTTATACATATCCTTAAGCCATTTTATTTTATTTTTCTTTACATTACATTAAATTAAAATTTCGATACAATTGACCATAGATAAAGTATTAATAATGTGATTGTACAAGTTTTTATACTTTGGTTGGCAATATAAAAAATCTTGGCACGTCTTCGGGCAGTAGAAGTCGCTTGTCGTGGCTGATTGAAAATATAATATTTGATTCCAGTTACGAAATTCTTGAAGTACTCTGTGAAATCCATCTTCATAAAACATTCGTTGCAACCGTAGATATTACTGGAAGAAAACAATAATAAGTCGTTAATATCTTGAAGCACTATCTATCTATCTATATATGTATGTATGTATATAAAACGGAATGTGTGTTTGTTTTTTTGTACGTTATAGGAGACCAGACGTGTAAACGGATTTTGGGCGTTGCAAATTGCCTCATTTTGGTTTTTTGATTATGAAAGAGGTCTACAAAAGTTTTTTTTTAATATTAGGTGGGAGAGGAGGGGCTGAAATGGGCCTACCACAAAAATTGATTATCAAATTACTTTGTCGTTTTTGACCAGTTTTCAAAATTGTAAAGGGTGGTTAAATCTTAAGGGCCGATGTTGAATGTGAACCATACCTAAACGTCAAGTTTTTTTCTTCTACATTTCATATGACATTTTTCAATTTTAGACCAACTGAATTTGAATTATGGAAAGATACACAATCGAGCAACGCATTAAAGTTATTCAGGCTTATTATGAAAATGTACGTTCAAATCAAAATGCATATCATGCACTTCATGATTTTTTTCGGTCAGCACAATCGACCAAATGTGCGTACAATCGAAAAAATCGTGCAAAAATTTTAGTAAACCGGGTCTGTAGGAGATGTGAAAATACCAGTGCATGTTAGTACACCTCGTACTGCAGAAAATATTGCAGCTGTTCACAATAGTGTGGCTGAAGAGCCGTCCACCTCATTTACACACAGAAAAAAGTATTCATCAATTAAATTTTTAATTGATATTATCAAATTGTTTATAGGTGAAAATTTAATTAAATTTTTAATTGATATTACAAATATTTTAATTAATATTACAAAATCATTCATATAACTTTTTTGTGTGCACGCTTACAAGGTGCAATTGACTCAAGAACTAAAGCCAAACGTCGTCAATGATCAGAATGGTGGCAAGAAATGATAAATTTTCGAAAAAAAATCATCTTCAGTGATGAGGCACATTTGCACCTCAGTGGATTCGTCAATAAGCAGAATTGCCGCATTTGGGCGAATGATAATCCAAGAGTGATTGAAGAAAAACAAATCCACCCACAAAAAGTGACTGTTTGGTGCGGTTTATGGGCTGGCGGCATCATCGGGCCGTATTTTTTTTTTCCAAAATCAGGCCGATTAGGCAGTTACTGTGAATGGTGTTCGTTATTGTGAGATTATAACCAACTTTTTATGGCTCGAATTGGAAGATATGGATTTGGACGAAGCCACAGAGTTAACGAAACAACGGCTCTTTTGCGCGACAAATTCAATGGCCGTGTTACCTCACGTGGTGGCGATATCAATTGGCCGCCAAGATCATATGATTTGATACCGTTGGACTTCTTTCTTTGGGGTTATTTGAAAGAAAAGGTGTACGTCGATAAGCCCGCAACAATTCAAGAGCTAAAGAATGAGATAATTCGGCACATTGATGTCATAGAAGCTCAATTATGCCTCAGCGTCATCGAAAATTTCAGACCATCGGATAGAGATGTACCGCCGAGGTTGCGGCGTCCATTTGGCCGATATTTTGTTCCATGCATAATTGAACCATAACATATTATCATAATAAAAAGAAATGACAACAATTTTCTAAATAATTTGTGTTTTATTCAAAATTAATCAATCAATCGGCCCGTAAATTTAACCACCGACCCACCTTTGTTTGCATATAGCAAAGGTCCATTAATTTTTTTTTAAACGGTGGGGGGAAGCAAAGTGCCCACCACAAAAATGTGTACCACTTTCCAACATTGTTTTTTTATGGAAGAGATCCACTAAACTTTTTATAACTTAGAAAGTTTGCGAGTATCGTGTATTTCCCGCCCCAATAATTGATAATCAAATAACTTTGTCATTTGTGGGCCAATTTTCCAAATTCGTTTTGCCTATCGAAAAGGACACAAATTTTTTTTTAATTTTGTGGTGGGGGGTAGAGTGCCCGCCCTAAAATTTTACTATCAAATAACTTTGTCATTTGTGGCCCAATTTTCAAATTAAGGTGGTTACGAAACTCCCACCCCAATTATTAATAACCAAATATTTTTGTTATCAAAAATTCTTTTTTCATATGAAAAAGTTCCACTTATTTATTTTTTGGAAATAGTGATGAGGGGAAGCATAGTGTAAAAGTGAATATCATATAACTTCATGATATATGGACCAATTTCCAAAATTCTTTTTTAATACGGAAACGGTCAATTAACTTTTTTTTGGGAAAATTGGGCAGTGGGAAGGGTGTTGAAAATTGCTCGCAGCGATCATCACATTATGCATTAAACACATTCACCACAGCAGGCTACACGAACACACGACTTCAAATGCCGCTAGCAGCATTTGTTGTCTCGTAGCCAGCTACTTAATTATTTTGGAGATGGCAGGCAATAGCACCATCTGCACCTTATATTTAGATATGAATACATAGCTCAGTATTACCACCTTCAAATATTTCGCATTTATAAAAATTAAATTACTCTTTCGAAATGTACTTATATGATGTAAAAGTATAATAAATTCAGTAAAGTGCGACTATGACTCGCGCACATAGGGTTCCGTACGAACACTAGATATGTAATTTAATACAAACTTCATCCTATATAATATATAGTTTTGGCATTTTTTTCGTTTTTGGGGTCTTTTCGGTTTTTTGTTTTGTCGTTTTTTGCGTTTTTTTTTTTTTGGTTTTGGCGATTTTTTTAAGTTTTGGCTCTTTTTTAGTTTTGAAACTTTATTTTCTCGTTTTTGCGATTTTTTTCGGTTTTTGGCGTTTTTTCATTTTGGCGATTTTTTATTTTTTGGCGATTTTTTTTTCATTTTTGCGATTTTTCTTATATATATTTTTTTAGTTTTGGCGACATTTTCGCGTTTTGGCGATTTCTTTTTTCGATTTTTGGCGTTTTTTTCATTTTGGCGATTTTTTCGAATATGACGATTTATTTTAGTGTTAGAATTTTTTTTTAATTTTGGCGATTTTTTTCGTTTTGGCGATTTTTTTTTATTTTTGGTGATTTTTTTTAATTTTTGCGATTTTTTGTTTATTTAAATTTTTTTTTTTAGTTTTGGCGACATTTTCGCGTTTTGGCGATTTTTTCAATTTTTTGCGTTTTTTTTCATTTTGGCGTTTTTTTTTCATTTTGGCGATTTTTTCGAATTAATCGATTTATTTTAGTGTTAGAATTTTTTTTTTAATTTTGGCTATTTTTTTCGTTTTGGCGATTTTTTTTAATTTTTGGCCATTTTTTTTTTTTTTTTTGGTTTGGCGATTTTATAATTTTCGGTTTTTTTAGTTTTACCGTTTTTGAAAATTTCAAGTGTTTGCCTCCTACGGTTTCCAAGATATAGCAAATTGTCAAAATTACATAGTCAAAATTGCATTAACTGATGGACCACCCTTTAATTTAAATTTTTTAAATTTTAGTGTTAATTGTTTTAGTCTGTATAAAAATATACTAATTTTACAAATTTCAAGTTTACATATGTTCATACAATTGTATGTATATTACATGGGATTTTAACATATTTCATTTGCTCGTTTTGGAATACCCTTTAATTTTTAATTCTCATGTATTTGCTGTTGTAGCGGCCAAGGTTCTACATACTCTGTCCAAATTTCAGGTCCGTAACTCTTACGGTTCCTGAGAAAATACCGTGTAACGGACAGACGGACAGCGTAGCGAAAACAATAGGGTTCCTTTTCACCTTTGGTGTACGGAACCCTAAAAATGAATCAATTTATTCTTTACATCAATTTTTAGATATTGTTGCTGTTAAATAATATGAAATAATTGTACGATATCATTCATTCAACATTTTGTATTATACCGGCAACACTAAATTTTCTTATTGTAGCCAAAGAAATAGAAATTAGTTTAATTGGACTACAACGATAAAATCAGCATAGGCAACAACCTGTCGCCCTGTTGTCGTGCTGTGCTGTCTTCAAAAGAATCATTCTCATATAAACATGTGTATTCTATCATTGACTACTAAATAGTCGGTAGCTTGCTGTGGTGAATACGTTTAATGCATTTCTTTGTCGTTTGTGGCCCAATTTTTAAAATTCGATTTTACTTTGGAAAGGGTAGACGAGTGGAAATTGTGGAGAGTGGGGAAAGTGCCCGCCATAAAAATTTATTATCAAATAAATTTGTTATTTGTGGAACAATTTTAAAAATTTTAAATGCTTTTGGAAAAAGTTTACTTGAGTTGTTTTTTTTTTTTTTTTTTGAAAGTTGACCAGGGTTAAGCTAGTTACAATATAAAGAAGAAAAGTTCGTGGGTTAATTAAAGCATTCGATGTTGAAAGAAGATGAAAAAGTAAATTTAAACCTTAATTAAAATATTTATGATTTGATTAGGCTCAATTTCGTAACGCTTTCTGAGCGTTTTTCAACCCTGCAAACAAAATGTTTCGACTTTTTCTGAAGTCTCACTTTTCGTACCAATTTCGTTAAGAAATTTCGGTAGTTTGTCTGAACTCAGACTTTTTTTTATCGAATTCATTAAGACATTTCGGTAGTTTCTCTGAACAATTTTTTTTTAATAAAAATTTTTAAAATCATTAAAACTTTGATTTATAAGTATGTGAAAATATTAAAGGTTTTGTTTTAAATAAATAAAATTAAAAAAAAATTGTAATTAATATAAAAAAAGTGTAAGTATATAATAATAAATAACTCTAATCGGGAATAAAAGTCGAACATTTTGGTCACGTGAAATATTTCCCATGAACAAAAAATGGCGAACAAAATTTGAAAATAATACATTGATACGATAACAACGCAAAAATTGGCGATCACCATTTTAGGGAAAGGGAACACATTTCACGTGAACTTTTATTCCTGACAAGGTTGAACATGTAACTGAAAATTATTTCGATAAAAGCAGCAAAATAACGGTGAAGCGGTGGAGAAATAATGTCGCGTCACCAAACGCTTACTGCTTTCGAACAGTGAAACTAAACTCAAATTTGAAAATATTAATTACAAATACTTGCATTTCCATTTAGAATCTGTTTCCGAGCACACATTTATACCTTTGCTGCAAGATGAACAATTTCAGTCGAATTGATTACGGTAAAGTAATGCCTTAAATACCAAATAATAACAAAATGTATATATATTAATCATTAGGTTCTCTTTAATACCAGAGGATGATGCTCTAGTTTGTACTGAGTTACCCACAGCAAACACAACCACTCAATATATTCAACAAAAGGAACCAGGTACGATGAAAATTTTTGTAATTCATTTTGAAACTATTAACTTGCAACTCTCAATTTAATATATTCAGATGAACTATGAAAAAAAAGACGACAATATAAAGAAAGGACCGGCTGAAAAGCTCAATATTCAAATACTCGTTTCATTCGAATAAAAAAAAATGTGATAATTTTTCACTTGTTTTTAGTTTTACTTCATGGTTGTGTTTATCTGTTTTCCTATTAAGTCAGAAGCTCATATTTTTTAAATTAGGTTGCTTTACTTCAAGATAATAAAAATTTATTTAATAAAATAAAAAAAATATTTGAATACCCGAATGAAATTGTATTAAATTTTGTACATCATGAGCTGTGAAGTGGTTGTTGAACACGGTGGCGTTACCAGTATTTATTATTAAATCACAAAATATTTAAAGTTGTCTTTTGCATATGATTTTTTAATAAAGCTGTGTTAGCCTTAAAGTGCTTATCAACTACTATGAACTTTAAAGCTAAATTAAAATATTTTTTTGCATAAGGGGGTAACTTTTTAGGGTTCCGTACACCAAACGTGAAAAGGAACCCTATTGTTTTCGCTACACTGTCCGTTTGTCCGTCACACGCTATTTTCTCAGGAACCGTAAGAGCTACAACAGATACATGAGAATTAAAAATTAAAGGGTGTTCCAAAACGAGCAATGAAATATGTTAAAATCCCACGTAATATACATACAATTGTATGAACATATGTATATTGAAACTTGAAATTTGTAAAATTAGTGTATTTTTATACAGACTACAACAATTAACACTAAAATTTAAAAAATTTAAATTAAAGGGTGGTCCATCAGTTAATGCAATTTTGACTATGTAATTTTGACAATTTGCTATATCTTGGAAACCGTAAGAGGCAAACACTTGAAATTTTCAAACACGGTAAAACTAAAAAAACCGAAAATTATAAAATCGCCAAACCAGAAAAAAATCGCCAAAAATTAAAAAAAATCGCCAAAACGAAAAAAATCGCCAAAACGAAAAAAATCGCCAAAACTAAAAAAAAATTCTAACACTAAAATAAATCGCCAAATTCGAAAAAATCGCCAAAATGAAAAAAAACGCCAAAATGAAAAAAAACGCAAAAAATTGAAAAAATCGCCAAAACGCGAAAATGTCGCCAAAACTAAAAAAAATTTAAATAAACAAAAAATCTCAAAAATTAAAAAAAATCGCCAAAATAAAAAAAAAACGCCAAAATGAAAAAAAAAACGCCAAAAAACCGAAAAAATCACCAAAACAAGAAAATAAAGTGTCTAAACTAAAAAAGAGCCAAAACTTAAAAAAATCGCAAAAACCGAAAAAAACGCAAAAAACGACAAAACAAAAAAACCGAAAAGACCCCAAAAACGAAAAAAATGCCAAAACTATATATTATATAGGATGAAGTTTGTATTAAATTACATATCTAGTATTCGTACGGAACCCTATGTGCGCGAGTCATAGTCGCACTTTACTGAATTTATTAATTATTAAATTGTTGCATAACTTTGTTATATTGTGTTCTGTGCAGTAACGGTTTTATTATTAGACGCCATGGTTAAAATGAATAAATAAAATGATAAACAATAATATTCAAATAAACAATTATTAAAAAAGTTCAAGGTAATTAGACAGGTGTTCGTTGAGAATTTTTTACAAGAAATCGTACCGACATATATTTGCGAATTCGTACCGACATATAGTTGCGAATTCGTACCGACATATCGTTACGATTTCGACACTACATATCGTTGCGAAGTCGTGTCAACCAGTACATACAAAAATTGTTACGATTTCGGTAGTATTTCGGTTCCTAAATTTGAAGATTTTGCCGACTAATCGTTACGAATTCTTTACGAATTCAGAGCATTTTGTTTGGTGGGAAAATATGTAACGGAAAAAGAGCATTGTAAAAAATTTTACTATTTTCCAAGAGAGGTATAAATATCAATTACAAACTTCAGTGTTATCGGGTGATAAGAGGTCACAAAATTTTTGGGATTGTATTGACATTGGCTTAAAGACCATTGGAGTATGGAATACATAACCGGAAAGGATCTGTTTGGAGATTACGGGTGTGATAATCCCGCGTATCCTAGTTAGGGTAAAATAGCTTTTGTTGGCTTATACCTTTAGCTATTTACTCACAAAACACATGTGCTGCTACCCAATTTCTGAATAACAGCCTAAAGGATGACCACATATTTATTAACAGGAATTATCCTGGTACGCTGCCTAACATGTGTAGTGTCAACTGGAACTTCCCTGAGTTGAAAAGACCATAAAGTGAAGGCTTTCGGGGTGGACATTAATAGTGGTACTATGGTTGTCGGTGGTCCGACAATGGAGTGCTCTAAGCATTTAATGGGTGGTAGTCTGTGCGTATCATCTATTACCCAAGGCCAAAGGCGGATTTCGTTTAACCCAGGTCAAATAGATGTTGCTCACCATGGTTAGTAGATGATTGATGGTGTTTGGGGCATGTACTGATGCAACCCCTCTATAAGAATAGCGACGCTGTGCGCTGATTGGTGAGGTCTTCTCTTGGAAAACAGGCGGCGAGTATGAGCAACCAGATTCGCTGCGTTTTATCTTGGAGAAGCATACATAGTGGCTGTGGTTGCTATCAAATTCGCTAGGTGAATAGTTTTGGGTCACCAGTGTTAAATTAAGGCTAATGGGTGTTGCCACGCAGATCTTAGTGGTAAGAGTTTAGATAGCTCGAGTACCTCAGCAAGGGACATGTGCATAGCCAGCGATAACTATGTCCGTAGATTGAAATCTATGTGTTCTTATAGTGCTTTTTAAAAATGGATGGGAGCGCTGGTGTTAAGACCACCGTGCGTTTAGACCATAATTGGCAAGTACTCACGTAAATCTATAACATGATTGCTTTTTTTTTATTACTTTGCTTACTCAGCCATAAATGTACATACCTGAGCAGAAATTCTCATTTTATCAATAAGCGTGAGTGTATAAGTTGTCAAGTACTGCCATCTATCGCTATAGCACCATGCGAACACTAGTTTACAAGTTTCTTTATGGAGGTATACATATTTAAATGATAGAATAGTTAGTTAAACATACGTAATTCCGAATTATAGCGGAAATTTATAATATATGTTAAGCATACATATTCTTGCTCTGAATAAGCATAATTTTCCACATGACTGACTTAATAATTTTGAAAATATTAACTGATTATTTGTGGAATTTTGAGTACAAATTTCGCTAAAAAATAATTATTGAATAAAAGGATATATGAAAAGCAGTTATGTTCTTGCTCCAATTGAAGCTAAAGGTTGTAAAGTTACTAAATTTTAGTTAATTCCGATCCTAATTGTAGCAAAAATTAATTATTATTTTTTTTTTTAATTGACGATATGTTTGAGTTAAACATATGCTTGATATGCTTGAAATCTAATTTTTACAGGGTTGAATCAATTAATTTTTGAAAAAAATTGTTGATTTTACGTTAATTCTGAGCATAAATTTCACTAAAGATAATTATTGAAATAAAGGATATATGAGCAGCATGCAAGTACTTGCTCCAATTGAAGGGGAAATTTTTCTCAGACTTAACACAAATTATTATACAAGTTGTGGTCATAATTTTATTGGAAAATATTAATATTGAGATTTGCATATGTGTAAGTTAGTCATATGCTTGCAATATTACAGCTCATCTAAGACTTGCCCTCACTGCTTTTGAATAAGGATTTCATTTGTCTTAAATACTCTGTTTAGGACCTGCAACATATTTCAGATATTCCTACACATATAGAAGAGCATGCGCTGAATATAAAATTAAGTATATAGTAAAAACTTTACTTACAGTTCACTCTGTGGTATAGAATCTTCCAAAGCACGCATATTTTCATTTATAATTTCAAATTCCTTCAAAACAAAAAACAAAACAGCATTTTCTGTATATACAATTCGGCGAGACATTCTAATCATCATCGGCTTGCGTCCTGTAAGGACTGATATTATATCTAACACAAGGCACAGGGGTATGCTAATTAAAAACACCTGTAACATTAAAGTTAGGCAAGAAGTCAAGGCATGTTTGTAATAATAATTTTGTGATTACAAACCTGAAATAGAAAATTGTAATAGGATCCAGTTAAAGAAGGAAGTCCATATTGCCAAATGGTATTTTCCATGGGATTTTCACGCACCGCTTTCTCATACAGTGCCCAGGAGCCATTATTATTTAAATCTAATACATCTCCACCAGATAAATTAAAAACTTCTAAGCCATTTGGTACAGTTTCCTTTCTATTAATTTATTGCAAAAATAAACACTATGTTATTATTAATTTATTTAACTACAAACTAATTTAATTAACCTTATATGTTGCAAGCCACGCTTGTAGGCTGCCACAATTGTTAGTTTCGTTACAACATCAGCCGGCACCATATCTAAATTTATGCTACCTCTGCATACTATAAGAGGAACGAGACCAAGACTTACACTTACTATACTCCCTATGGGACCGTTTAGGTTATCATTCCAGCCAGGTTCAGGTTCTTTGTAGGAATTTGTGACTTTACATAAGGTAGAGAAGCAAGAAATAATACCAATTAGCAGTTGAAAAATTATGTGTAAGATATTTTGAAAATTTATTTATTTCATGGCATAAATTCTTTAAAACTTTTACACTTGTCAACAGGAAACGTGAGAGAAGAAAATCAATTTAAAACAGTGGCAATAAAAAATATAAAATGTGCTTAAAAGCATTTTGCTGCCCCCTTATTCGACTGCCTTGCCACTTTTTATGCCCCTTAGTTTTAAATCCCCTTTTTGTATCTTTTGTATTATTTTGAGCCCCTTTTACACCTTTTTCTTCAAAGTCAACTTTCGTTTCTATTTTGACAATAAATATACGCAGATTCGTTTAGAGTCTAACAAATTCGACAACAAGATTTTATTTCCTGTGTCAAACTTTATGTCATGCAAAAAATAAAAAGTATGTTTTCTTTTTTTTTTTTAATTGACAGTATGTTGTAATATTATTTTATGTGGGAGTCATGGTTTTAAAACACCTTGGTATGAATTAGTGTCCTGCACAAGATATCTTATAAGAAGGTAAAGTTAAAGTTGTCTTTTGAATACAATTTCTTAACAAAGCAATGTTAGCCTTAAAGTGCTTGGTAGCTACTATGAACTTTAAAGCTCAAGTAAAATATTTTTTTGAATAAGGCTGTTTATGTTTATGTATATTAAATTTGTTTAAAAAAAAACTTAATATGTGCTAAAAACTTAAGATGTATTAATGGCAATTTTATTAATTTCGTAATGGTCATACTTTTACTAAAAGCAGACAAAAATGCAAATGAAAACCAAAATGTGACAAAAAATCTCACATGAATAAAGAAGAAGCAAAAATATAAAACAAAAACACCCAAGTGTGTTCGTTCGCTCATTTCGTTCAATAGTACTTTTTAGGGTTCCGTACACCAAAGGTGAAAAGGAACCCTATTGTTTTCGCTACGCTGTCCGTCTGTCCGTTACACGGTATTTTCTCAGGAACCGTAAGAGCTACGGACCTGAAATTTGGACAGAGTATGTAGAACCTTGGCCGCTACAACAGCAAATATATGAGAATTAAAAATTAAAGGGTGTTCCAAAACGAGCAACGAAAAATGTTAAAATCCCATGTAATATACATACAATTGTGTGAACATATCGCTCATTTACTTCAATAGTGGCACAACTCAAAAAAACCAGTTTTGCAGAAAACGCGTTTTAAGTTTTTATTTTGCATACAACTCAATGGAGAAATGAAAAAAAATTCTTCTCTCAGGAGGTGATGGTACAAGCTATTTATATGAAATTTTTACACAAGATAAAATACAAAATGCCGCATCTTTCTGCATTATTAACTCAAAAAACTCATTTTTTGAGTTATGCCACTATTGAAGCAAATGAGCGATATGTATATTGAAACTTGAAATTTGTAAAATTAGTGTATTTTTATACAGACTTCAACAATTAACACTAAAATTTAAAAAATTAAAATTAAAGGGTGGTCCATCAGTTAATGCAATTTTGACAATTTGCTATATCTTGGAAACCGTATGAGGCAAACACTTGAAATTTTCAAAAACGGTAAAACTAAAAAAACCGAAAATTATAAAATCGCCAAACCAAAGAAAAAAATCGCCAAAAATTAAAAAAAAATCGCCAAAACGAAAAAAATCGCCAAAATTAAAAAAAAAATTTCTAACTAAAATAAATAGCCAAATTCGAACAAATCGCCAAAATGAAAAAAATCACACAGTCACAACTAAAAAAAAATTATATAAAAAAATCGCCAAAAATAAAAAAATCGCTAAAATGAAAAAACGCCAAAAACCGAAAAAATTACCAAAACGAGAAAATAAAGTGTCAAAACTAAAAAAGGAGCCAAAACTTAAAAAAATCGCCAAAACCGAAAAAACGCAAAAACTGCCAAAAAAAAAACCGAAAGACCCCAAAAACGAAAAAAAATGCCAAAACTATATATTATATAGGATGAAGTTTGTATTAAATTACATATCTAGTGTTCGTATGGAACCCTTAGTGCGCGAGTCAGAGTCGCACTTTACTGAATTTATTTTCAGTATTGCTGAGCCATAACAGTTCCGTAACAGCGATGCCAACTATTTATAACCCAAATGCGCTACTAACCTTCTCAAAACGCGCTAGAACGCGCTAAGTTACAGCATTGTCAAATATTTATAGCAAAAACGCGCTATTTTCTACGCGCTAAATTAAATTTCAATAAAAGTCGATGTATGTATTAGTACTCGTATCACAATGAATTTTGCAATATTGCTTCCTCGACATTATGTTTTAGTAAACTGAGATCATTTAATACAGAATCAGAATCGCCTTCCAAATAATCGAAATCCTTAGTTCTTACTTTTAATATATTTGTCAAACTTAGTAACAACATATAAATTGTCGAATGGTTTTGCGATTCAAATGTTTTTTGTACTTCAGCTATGGTAGATGCTTTAAAAGTTATGTACATTTTTTGGGTCATTGTACGTAGTACATATTTTTAGTTGTGAAATTTCAAAATATTTGCCATTACAGTATTAAAATGCGTTTTTAATTCTAACCACAGTCAAGCGAATTTTGTTTGCGACAGCTAAATCATTAACTAATTTAAGAAATTTTATCAGAGTGTTGGATATTAGAAAATTTTTAAATTTATACAAAAAAATTCAAAAAAAATATTGAACTGAAACAATATTGTTGACTTTATTCAAAACGCGCTAATTTAGCGCTTTTTTTAAAAAACGCGCTAAATTGGCGTCGCTCCTCAGTAAAGTGACCGGCTCACTTCGTTCATTTTACTGATTCGTTCAATTGTACCCTTTCGTTCATGACCGACACAGCTCTATTATGTTTATTAAAATGAAATTTTGAATGTATAGGTGCATTGGGTCAAGGAATGAATTCATAAAAATCAATGAATGCGTTCATTGGGTCAATGAATAGGTTCCTTAAATTCAAAGAAATATTTCATTAAATTCAAAGTATGTGTACGTTGATTCAAGGAATATATTCATAAAAAGCAATTATTGTGTTCATTGAGTCAAGGAATAGGTTCCTTAAATTCAAGGAACTATTTCATTAAATTCAAAGTATAAATATATAGGTTTAATGAATTTATGTAGTGTTTCAACGTACGGATTCTTAACTTCAACGAACTGGTACATTGAATTCAACAAGCCAATGATTGCTATACGCTGAATTCAATCAACATGTTCCTTAGGTGAAAAATAAGGAATAAATTCGTTGAATCAACGAATTTTTTCGTTGAATTTATGTACCTTTTTGGTTCAGTGTTTTTTGCTGTCCAAGGCAATATAAGGTACGCAAAGAAGAACAGGAGTTTTGAGTGCCTATGGCATGAATAGATGGAGTTCTTACAACTAAATTGTAAAAAAAAACAGAGACAAAAAAAAAACGCCAAGAAAAGTCACGACAAAATTAACTCAAAACAGCAGGACTTGTAGTTAGCTGTAAGTCCTAGTTTACACTATGCAAGTCGTATTGCTAAGCTGATTATTTTGTGTGGAGAGAGAGAGAGAGAGAGAGAGAGAGAGAGAGAGAGAGACGAGGGGAACAGAAACGTTTCTATTCCCTAACAAACTAATCAGCTTAAAAATAAGACTTGCATAGTGTAAACTAGGACTAAGTAATTCCAGTTCTTCATGAAATGTTTCTTTTAAAATACTTTCCACGTCAAAGGCAGCAGAAATCAGAAAGAGGATTTTTTTTTAGTTTGCCTATGTTGTCAAAAACTTGTGTCAACTTGCTTGAAAAACCCACCCTTAAACACAAACATAATAGGTTTGATCCCGTAATTTTTGGGCAAAGTTCGCTAAAATGAGAATAAGCTATAATTTCAAATACAAAAAATTTATAAAAGTACGGGATACGAACTTTAGCCTGTTCAAATTATAAATATAGAAACAAAGGCAGTTCGAAAAAAAATAATTAAATTAACTAAACTTAAATATTTTACTTTCGTAAGTCTGAAACTTACTCACCCACTGACGGCCGAGTTATCAACATAGGCATATGTTTGGAATACTCTTTGATAATTTGTTCACTGAGATTTTTGCTAAACGTATAAGAATTCGGATAAAAGTCCGTATATCTAAAATTGATTAATATAAAAATATATCTTGCAATAATTAATATGATAAGTAAAGTTTACTTATTGAATAAACAATTTAGAATTTCTTCATCATATGTTTCGGCAATTTTAATAGCTTTACGCCATTCCACTGGCATCTCATAAACCTGGAATAGAAATAGAATTTATTAAATTACTTTCCATTATCAAAATAAAAATTTTACGTTATTACTCTCTCTTCCACACGATCCTCAAGAGCGTTGCAGTAGGCCGTGGAGCAGTGCATAAAAACAACCAAATTTTTAAGATTTTCAGCAATTTTCACCAGCTCATAAGTTCCGCGCGTATTGAGCAAAATTGAAGTGCGCAAGGCCTCGTCGAATCTGAAAATCATTATATGAGTTAGTCGTTAAATATTTTATTCATAAACAATTGTTCAATTCACAAGATCGTCCTAAAGTCGTATGCGTTGTCTAATCGTCTCATTAAACAATATTGTATTCTTGTTGTTGGTAATTTACATACAAAAGTGTATGTATGTATGTCAAATGAAATGTTTGTATATTACATGTTTTTCAGATAGTTGTATTGTAGCCAGGCCTGGGAATACACTATCAGTTTTATAATTTGTAATAATTAATACCAGAAAATAAATTCTTCTTAATGATAAATATATGTTTAATTCGTTTCAATTTAATTTCCAAAATATTTGAATCAAAATTGTTTACTGCGGAAAAATATTATTAAATATTTCGCATGAGATTACAATTCCCATAGCTGGTTTAATTACATGGCATCAAATGTGATGAATGTCAACTTTTCAATCTCTTAACATTTAATAAACAACAAAATAACGGTACAACAAAATTGTCCGTTCACAAGTGCATAGACAAACATTGTGATTTATTTGCAACAATAAATCATACGTCTAAGCTTTTGAATTGAACAAATATTTTTGATTTTAAGCAACAGCTTGTCATTCATTTTTTTTTTTTTTTTTTCATAAACTAAAAAATAATTTGTGTTAAGAAGTCAGTATAATTTTGCCAGAAACTCACCTGACATTGGCTGCCATGTGAAAGATAATGCTGACATTTTGCAACAGACTTAGATCACTTGGCGTTATGCCCAAACCCAATTCACCACTATCGCCTTGGACGACATGCAGTTTATCAAGTACCTCAGGACACTGCTGATGTATACGTTCAAAGACTTTATCTTTTTTGAACTGCTCTAAGCGTTGTTGTGGACTGAGGGATTTCTTGCTTCTTAACAGAATGTAAATAACTTTTATTTTTGGACTATCGCGCAAAAGCTTTTCAACCAAAGCCTTGCCCAGGTAACCTAAAATGTGTTTTTTATTCAAATATCTTGTCTTATATTAACTTATAGTAATTCTTCTGTACCTGTAGCGCCTGTTATGAACAATTCACGATTAGCATAAAATTCGTTTATCAGCATTTTTGTATGTTTTCAATACAATAAATTCTTAAAAAAAAAATATAAAAATTATTTTTATTTACAAAAATGTTTAATAATTTCAGTTTGCGTAATTTTTTAAGTCCTGGAAATATAACCCCATACGAATACCACTAAAAAGACCCGTGTTTCCCGGTTTGGCCCCAAGTCATCAACTTTTTTTTTCATGGGCCCCAAAAAATTTGGGGCCTCGGTGTCATTTTTGCATTTTCTCAAGCTCATATCTAGCAAACCGTTCGGAATTTTCGTATACTCCTTTAAGAAAAATTGTAGCTCTTGTCATAAAGAACAAACATTGTGAACATATAAAATCAAAGAAAACTTCATCTTCAAGATCAAAATCGTTAAAAAATTAAAAAAAAACGATTTTTTGTACTTTTTTTTCCTGTTCAGGTCTATAGTTAGCAAGCTGTTCAAAATTCAAGGAATCAATTAGCTACAAAAATGTACATAAGATCGTAATAAACAACATTCTAGAATACATGAACTTCCTAGGAATGTTTCTTAACACCGTTTAGGCAGCCGCAAGGGTGAAAAATTTCCAAACAAATGAAATTAAAAAATTAATGTCTGTATTTTTCCCCGATTTCTATGCCATTTGTGAAGCGATTTTAAAAATTCTTTTTTTATACACAGAAAAAACTAAATTTCGTTTTCAGTAACCAAATTCATTGAAGCAGTAAATTTTTTGTGTGAATGCGGACCTACAAAGAAATTTGTAGATTCTGATAACAATTTTGTAAAAAATTTAACTGAAAAAAAATTTTATTTTTAGTTAACTTATTATTATTGCATTAGAGAAAAAATTTAACTGAAACTCAAAATATTTTCAGTCAAATTTATTAATAGGAACAGAAAAACTTTTTTGCAGATTTTTTTTGAATTATTCAGCAAATTTTTTTTTATAATTTACAAACACATTCACTAAAATTTTTCGTAGTATCAGAAAATAAATTAACTGAATCAATAACAATTTTAACCAATTTAAAAAAAAAATTAGTAAAAGTTTTATTAAAAAAAAAAAAAAATAATTGAATCAAATGAAAGTTTCAACTATTTTTTTTTACTTTTAAAAATTGGCTTGTTTTTATGGTTAAGCATTTCGTTCCCGCTTTAGAACTCGTCAGTAGACTTCAACCCAAAAATTTTTTGAATTTAGCTAACAAACTCCGTATGTTTATAGTAAGACTTTTAATACTATATTGAGAATTACAATATACAAACATAATAAGTTTGAAAACCGCAAACAAAAATCTTTATAAAAAATAAAATGTTTTTATGTCTATAAAATAATTTGTAGAAAAAATTAAAAAAAATCAGACAAATTTTTTTACAGTATATAAAAATAAATTTAACTGAAAAAATTAAAAAAAAAATCAGACAAATTTTTTACAGTATATAAAAATAAATTTAACTGAAAATAACAAATTTAAATATAAAAAAATAAATCTGAAATTTTTTTTTACAAATTTTACTTTATATAGATAATTTTAATTCTATACAGTTTTTTTACATAAAATAAAATTGGAGCAAATAATTTACTGGAACAGTAAAAAATATTTACTGAAACTAAATTATATTTCAAAACACACGTTTGTTTGAAAATTTTTTGGGAATAATTTTTTCTGTGTATGCAATGTTTTAACTTCACAGTTGGTCCCATTTTCACAAATATGCCGTAGAAGTAGGAGAATGGGTATCTCCCATACAAATTTATTATTAATTACGGCATATATGGAATACTATATCATTGACAGGCTTCAAACTTGGTGAGAATTACTTTATAGGAAATTCGCTTAATCCAACGGAAAAGTGGTGGCGTAAGAGTAGAGTAAGGGCTCCCTGCCACACAAAGTAATCACTAATTAACCGATTCTCCGTCATTTGCTAAGCGATTTTAAAAATTATTTATCTATATGAAAAAGTTTACTCCACAGTTGGTCCCATTTTTACAAATATGCGTTAGTAGTAGGGGGATGGATACCCTTCGTACACATATTATATCATTGAAAGGCTTTAAACTTTGTGGTCGTAATCCATCCGAAAATTAGTGTTGTAAGAGTATGGGAAGGGTCCCAAACATATATTTTTTTTCAGGTGTTATATACACTCCTTTAGAACTTTCACACTTTCACACAATTCTGTTTGTTGACCAAATTGAATTAATTTATTATCCTCTAGGATCTAACAACGGAAAGTCCAGAAATCTTAATCTTAATTTTAAGTATTCTTTTTTGTATATATTTATGTTTGAAATTTTAAAAATATGAGGCAATTATAAACCTTTTCCGCTTAACGATGGTTTAGACCGTTCTTGTCAATCACTAATTTACAACTGTTAATTTTCCTCGTTAATGAAATAAAATAAACTATTCAAAATATAATATAATATATAATATGTAATATACCAATTTTACATAATATATAATATAATTTAATACAATAAATTAATAATTAATTATTCAAAAAAAATTCTTTACTTCTAATTATTATAATTCTTTATATGTTTTTGCGTTATTCTTTATGCAGTGAAAATACAAAATTAAATAATTCATTAATTGCAACAAATCGTTTTTTTTTAATATTCTTTCGAGTTCGGAAATCGTGCATTTCCAATTTTTTTTATTTTTCAAATTTTAATTTAAATAGGTCAAGTGTACCAGGTGTTTCAGCATACCAACTCCCAAAAAAAATTGTAATACACATACATGTATATTCAATATCTGCGGTAATTACACTGTGCTCGAATCGGAACTATTTTTTTTTTTGTAACAAGTCGGGGACCCGGTGGGTTAATATAATTCGATACATACATATATCGATTGAAAAAATATGTATTGATGAACAAGCGTCCTATATGACGCGAGTTACACACAAACCACCTCACCAATGATATGGGCTGGCAAAGTGTAGGAAAACATACATGTAAGTTTTAAGTTACATTTTAATTTTTGTTCCCACATTATGCCAGACAGCAACGTCAGCATAAAAGACTGTCGTTGCTCACCTTAAGTTAGAATTAAGAACTTATTGTTTTTTAGTCTTAAGATTCATTCCAAATAATAAAATCAACAAAACTTAAGTTCGGTTGTATTATTATTACATTATTGACGCAGTCACAAACGGGATTAATTTCTAAAGAAATTAATAAAAAAGAACCAAATAATAAAATATATAAAAAATATATTCTAAAGAATATTTCTTTTTTTAATAAACAGTTACAAAAAAAACACTTAAGTTTTCTAAATAAACAAAATTTTTGCGGTAATAATAAATTTAAAGGAAAACAAGATTTTGATTTTAAGCACATCGTCGTTCATACATGTTTAATATATAAAATAAAACATAATATTTAACAAACATTTCAATAAGTGAAAAAAAAAGAAGAAATTTTGCAAGAACAAATTAAAGAAAACTAAAAAAAAAAAAAAATATAAAGTTGCAAAGAAGTGGAGGAATGAGTAATTTGACAAAAACAGAAACCTTCAAGAAGTGACTAACGAAGGAAAGATGGAAGAATTAAATCAGCGAATATGCGAATTAGAAGCAGTTTTGCGACAACAACAGCAAAGAATTACACAACAAAATCTGCAACTTGAGGCAGCAGCAAGCCAGCAACAACAGCAACAAGAACAACAAATTAATCTACAACAACAACTAGAACAGCAACAACAACTACAATTACAACATCAACAAGTAGAACAACAGCAGCAGATACAAATGCAACATCAACAACTGCAATCGCAACATCAGCAGCAGCAGGTTCAGCAGAATCAAGTTCAAGGGTTCTATCTGAAACCAGAACACATAATAGCCGAATTTAGGAGAATAAGGCCGTTCGACAAAGATCATAATCTAAGGCAGTTTATAATGTCAGTCGAATCGACATTGGCTTTGGCAAGCGGAAATGTTGACATCATTGCTTATGGGTTGAGGATAGTGACCAACGAAAAACTGGAAGGAGATGCGGGTAAAATGGTTAGAGAGCTGACAGACGGAGCAACTTGGGAACAAATAAAAAACCAGCTTCTAAAAGGCTTGCAGCCGAGGAAAACCTATGGAGAGATTTTTAATTTTGCTAGAAATGCTAAAGTGAGTAACTTAAGTGAACTTTTCGATACATTTACTAAAGTTAAATATGAAATAAACGAATTGTATGAATTAGATGTAAGAAGACCGTCAATATATAATCCTAATTGTGTAGACAGGGACTTAGTTGACTTGATGATTGAAAAAATAGATAGACCAATAAGGGCCCATATAGGCGAAGATGAAACTTTGAGTAGTATAATGGCAAAATATACGAAACTTAAACTTCTATATGATACTAGAGCAATAGCATTTGGTCATAGAACAGACTCGAAAAATAAAGATTTTGCAAAAATAAATAGGCAAACACCTAAGAAGATTTGGGAGGATTTCATGCCGCATAATAGCGGATTTCAAAAGAAAAACAATTTCAGTTATAATTTTCCAACGACAAATACTAGCAGATTTCAAAATAAAAGCAATAGCAGTTATAATTTCCCCACGTCAAGTAATAATAGATTTCAAAATAAAAATAATTTTAATTATAATACTCAAATATCAAGTAATAGTGGATTCCAAAATATGAACAACATTACTAATAGGTTTCAGATGGGATCTAGTCATACTAGAAATTATCACAATACACAACAGCCAGGTTTTTCAAACCAGAGGAAAAATGATCAGAACGGAAATTGTTATAACAGTGGACAACAATGCCGAGATAATTATTGTGGCGAAGGACCGGAACCAATGGAAATAGGCAGGAAAGTGAAGTAAATTTTCTGATACCGCCTCAAAATCAAACTTGCCTATAATAATAATGTCAATAGGGAAACAGAAAATTAGAAGCCTTATAGATACGGTTTCTACAACTAGTGTAATAAAACGAAACAAATTAATTGAAAATTACCCAGAACAGAAACTTGGTGAACCAATCAGATATCGAACCTTGAATGGCTTTAGTGAAATATGTTCTCAATTGGTTACACCTTTTCCCAAGGAATTTTGTTGTTTGGGAACACTCAGTTGGAAGATTGTTGATTTTCAAAATGATAGATACGATGCAATAATAGGTCAAAATTTTCTGGTACCCCTTAAGGCGATAATAAATAACCAACTTGAATATGTAGAAATCCTAGGTAATAAATTTTTTTTTCGAAAAAACGCACTACCCTTTTAATTCTAATAATATATGTATGTTCCCTCGAACCAATTCCACGAGAATCAATATATGATAGGCTTAATTTTAGCCACTTGAATGATGAGGAGACAGAAACAATTACGAATATTTTGAACGATTTTAAAGACCTATTTTATATCGAAGGTAATAAACTTCCGGCAACAACCGAAATAGAACACCAAATTATTACAGGTAGATGAAATGTTAAAAGAAAATACTATCAGAGAGAGAGCAACTCTGCATATAATAGCCCCTTATGGATTGTTCCCAAGAAAACTGATAATTCGAGGACGAAAAAATGGCGTATAGTTGTAGACTACAGGAAGTTAAATGAGCATACAATTGAGGACAAATATCCGATACCAAATCTAAATAGCTTATTAGATAAGTTGGGTAGAGCTCAATATTTTTCGACTGTAGACTTGGCGAAAGGTTTCCAGCAAATACTTGTCAGGGAGGAGGATAGGAAGAAAAGTGCGTTTTCTACTCCATTTGGGCATTTCGAGTTCGTCAGAATGCCTTTTGGTCTACGAAATGCACCTTCGACCTTTCAGAGATTGATGAACACTGTGCTTAGGAACCATATTAACAAAACCTGTGTCGTTTATATGGATGATATCCTTATATTCAGTACTTCGTTGACAGAACATGTTAACAATATCAGGGACATATTTAAAACTTTAAGAAAGGCAAAACTAAAGATACAAATTGACAAATGCGAATTCCTACGAAAGAAAACTCAGTTTTTGGGTCATGTCTTAACGACTAATGGAATCAAGCCAGACCCGAGTAAAATTTCAATTATACAAAAGCTTAAGCTTCCAACTACAGAAAAACAAATAAAATCATTTTTAGGAATGACCGGTTTTTACCGAAAATTTATCCACAATTACGCTAAAATTGTTTACCCAATGACAAGATATCTAAGAAAAAACGAAAAAATAGAAACAAATGATCCCGGCTATATTACAGCTTTTGAAAAACTCAAAGAACTCATTACAAATTCGCCCATATTAAGATATCCAAATTTCAATAAACATTTCAAAATTGTTACAGATGCAAGTAACAACGCAATTGGAGCTGTCTTAACACAAGATGGTCACCCAGTAGCATATGCATCACGAACGTTAAATAGACACGAAACCAACTATGCAACAATTGAGCAAGAATTGCTAGCTATAGTATGGGGTGTACAATATTTTAGGCCTTATATCTATGGAAAAGAATTTGATTTAGAAAGTGACCACCAGCCCTTAAAGTGGCTCATGAGCAAATATTCTGGGAGAGATATAAGCCCAAGGTTACAAAGATAGTTATCTTATCGATTTGGGAGAATATCAATTTAAAATAGAGTATATTAAAGGAAAGTGCAATTACATTGCCGATTTCTTAAGCAAAATTGATGTCGATACAAATGAAATAAATACATTGAAACCAATTCGTGAAGATTTTATACATAGTGGAGAAACAAATAATGAAACAGAATCTTTGGAAGTGCAAACAAGGCACTCACAGGAAGAAAACTTCGATGATGGTATAGGGATTTTGGATACTGTCGTCAATCGCTTTAAAGTTCAAATCATTGTTGTCGGTGAAAAAGAGACCAATATTAAAAGAGTTTTTGGCAACAAGCGAATTTTTATAGATAGAAATGACATTGAACAGGAAAATGTGCCCAATATTTTGAGGAGAGAAATCCCCAAAGGCAAAATCGGAGTATATTCTGAATTGAGCGGCCATGAGTACTATAAAGTACAATCATGTTTGATAAGAGAATTTCCCGATAGAAATACATACAAAATAGTCAAATGTTCTTACTTTGCTAGAGACATAGAGGACGAGAATGAATTGAATAAAAATATAGCTCTTTTCCATAAATACGAAAGCGGACATTCAGGAATACTGGCTACTTATGAAAATATTAGGCACAAAATTTATAACCCAAATTTAAAATTAGCAGTACATAAGGTAATAAATAATTGTCACATTTGTTCATCAGCAAAGTATGACAGAAATCCAATCAAAAAGAAGTTCCAAAGAACTGAAACACCTGCATCTGTAAACGAAATAGTTCATGTAGATACATATGTAAATAGCAAACAGTCGTTTATGGTTTTTATTGATAAATTTTCAAAACATGCTGTCTGTTTTCACATGCCAGATAGAAATAGTACAACTATAGTACAAAAACTTAGAGAATTTTTGGCAATTAAAGGTAAAACGAAAAAAATTCATATTTGACAACGAATTCAATTCCAACAATAAAAAAAAAATTTTTAGATACAGAAGGAATTGACTTCCATATAAAAAAACCTAATAATCATACCGGGAATTCCGACGTAAAAAGGTTAAATAATACCATAACTGAGAAAATAAGAGCATTAAATCTTGAAGAACAATTACCAATAGAAACACAAATAATAAAAGCTATAAATATTTATAACAATAGCTACCACAGTACGATAAAATGTACCCCTTTTGATGTGGTTAATAACAAAATAAATTTCCAAATAATAAAGGAAAGAATGGAGAAGTATAAGGATAAATTGAATGAAAAAAGAAATGTAAATAGGGAAAATTATGAAGAGAATAGGGACGAAGGCTATATAAAAAATTACAGGGCTTTACGACACAAAGAACAGCCGAAATATAGGAAGCATCTTTTAAGAAATGTTCATGAAACCAACATTAAAAGACCTCTTAAATTTTCAGACCCTGGTAACCGCCATGGTATTCCTTCTACTAGTGGTTCGAACTGAAGGATTTTTACAAATCAGCCAGCTACCAGCGAACAACGGTTATATCGATATAAAGATGGGTGAAGTGGAAATAGTTAATACTACTAACACAGTAGTACACATCGTAAATATTCTAGAAATGGTGGAAATTCTTAATATTTTAGAGGAAAATTTTATAAACAACTGTAGCATTACGATCGATGATAAAATTTTTGAAAACAAACAACATATAATACATGAAAAATTCTTTTTTCCACCAACATCAATTATTAATGTAACAAACCCTCATTTAGAATTTCAAAACATTACTTTACAACATATAAAAAATATAGAAGAAATTAAAGAATTGAAAGTTCATAGTAAGGTCTCATATGGACTGAACGTAACATTAATAATTGCTACAACTATTGCACTTATATTAATATATTTTATAATAAAGAAGAAAAAGACGGGTACAACTAAAACCCAAGTCGTAGCAATATCTCAGAGTACTTCTGACATTGAGGATATCATAAATAAGTATAGACCGAATAATTAATAATTTTTCTTATAAATGAACTTCAAGTTATAACGCTCAATTATATTTAATCTTATAAATTTTCATAATAAAAAAAGAAATATACAAAACAAATATAAAAATATATGCATGTATAAGAAATCCAGGAGGATTTCAAACAAGGGGTGGAGGAGTTACATACAAACCACCATACCAATGATATCGGCTGGCAAAGTGTAGGAAAACAGACATATACATTTTAAGTTACATTTTAATTTTTGTTCCCACATTATGCCAGACAGCAACGCCAGCATAAAAGACTGTCGTTGCTCACCTTAAGTTAGAATTAAGAACTTATTGTTTTTTAGTCTTAAGATTCATTCCAAATAATAAAATCAACAAAACTAAGTTCGGTTGTATTATTATTACATTATTCGCGTGACTCACGCATGATCGTGATCCAATTTATAATTAATCACGTGTGAGTGCGTGAGCGTGACTTAAAAATAAATAAAGCGTGCGTGATCGTGCGTGAGCTATTTTTAATAATCACGCACGGATTCTCACGCTCTCACGATATATTATTCCTAAATAGGTGAGTATCAATATAGTATACCATTTTGCACATGCTACGATCCGAGACTATTTGCACAAGATTGTGTTTTGGGGCTATTGTTATAATTTTTTCAGGCGTAGTAAACTGGCTCATATGAAGTTCAAATATACCAATCAGCGTTGTCAACTTGGTGCGTTTCGCACCATTTTGGGTGCCTTTTTGAATTTTTTTGTGCGAAAAATTCCTTAGTTGGTGCGTGGTGCGCTTTTTTTTAAACTTCGGTGCGTTTTTTAATTTTTGGTGGCACCAACTCACGTATAACACAACAATGGGTTAAAAGCGGAAAATTCTTGTTGTAAAACTTATCAACTTGCCGATAATGTTAATTACCATATTAATACTAATGGCGTATACAAATATCACAATTTGAAATAAAATCTGTTGTATGGCCCGGCCCGATGACAACAATATGTAATAATGAAAATATTGGCTTTATTTATTTAGAATAATTAATTTTTGTTCTCTTTTTAAAAAGTTTTAAACAGAATTTATAAAATTAATGTACAAAAATGTATCATCTTGTACTACAAGTGAATGTAGACATATTTATGTGCCCTTAATTATGAAAGTTGTATAAGTCATATATTTCTTTGGTCGAGATATTTAGTACATTACATTTGAACAAATCTAAAAATATTTTTGGATTTTATGCAATAGTTTAATTTAGAGTTGAACTAGTCTCGATTAATATAAATTTATTTTACTATATCGAATCAAAAATGCATAGAAGCTTAGACCACTTTCATAATTACGGGCACATGTATACCATGTATGTACGAATTCGTTCAGTACATATATTGTAAAAGGCTATTTCTTTTAATTGTGATATTTTTAATATGGATACATTAAACTTCTGATAAAAAAAAAAAAAATTTAAAAACATTTGAATCAAATGATATATACTGAAGTCTTATTAGTTTTGAATGCTTACTATTTATTAATCGTTGATGTCTTTAAAAATTTTTGTACAGAATTTATGAAATTAAAATAAAATATTATCAAACAAATTTGTTTAGTTTTTTTAGGTTTTACCCTTTTAACCTTGAACTGTAAAAACCTGTTTTAGTGTTAAATTTTTAATACAAAAAATATAATATTATACTTTTTATGCAAAATCAATTCAATAAAAATTTTAAACTATCCAGGCAGAAATTGTGACTTTGCCCAAAAAATATGTACCACCACAACACTGTAAACACAAAATTAGAACTCTTCCAAAATTTTTGTACCAACACAGTACTCTTAACACAAAAATATGACTGAACGTTTACAAATACCACGTTCTTAGTAATGCTATACCACTACACTGTATATACAAAAATTCGCGTTAGTTTCCCAATACCCAGGTTACAATAATTCTATACCGCTACAACACCGTAAATACAAAAATTTGACTTTAGTTCCCCAAGTACCCCGTTTACAATAATTCTTTACCGCTGCAACACCGTAAATACTAAAATTTGACTTAAGTTGGGAAATATACATTGTGATGACCTTATAAATATGTATTTAGAGTATTGTGACAACATTGAAAACAAGAGTCGGAGGACAGTCATTCGGCGTTATCATTTTAATGTTACTAGATATACCAAACGGACGACACACTCGTCCGTATTCTAGAATCAAAATGTAAATAATTTAAGATTCAAAGAAAATGTATCTAAACGTCATAAAAAAATTCATTAAAACACAGCCGCACACAAACTTACATACATATGCAAGCATAATTAAATAATACATGAAATTAAAAAAACATAAACAAAATCCCTTCAACCAACCTAATTCAATTTATTCAACTCTCTTCCTTTAAGTATTATAGTTTTCATACAACAACAAATAAGAGAAAAACAATTGTAAGGTCAAGAGAAATACTACATACCCACACACATACACACACTCATGTTTTGTTTCGTTTTTTACTTGTAAGCTAATAAATGCGTGTATAATATGTGTGTATGTAATAGTAGCAACTTTAAACGCTCATAGCTCCCAAAACACTAAACCGATTTCAATAAAATATAGATTCTGCACATATGTATAAAAAATCCTTTAAAACTATATAAATCTTTTTAAAATCGGTGCAGTGGTACCAGCGTAAAAGGGATTACAAAAAACATGTTCGCCTATTAATTATATAGATAGATGACTACATTAAAATCTTGGTAAACGAATGTTGTACTGATGTTAGTTGTACCCGGAGACAATCGTAGCAACGTCATGCTGATTGTCTTTTTCTGCCTGGGTAAAGAAATCTTGGTGCGTTTTTTTGTAAATGGCGCGATTTTTTCTCCATTTTGGTGCGTTTTGAAATTTTAAAGTTGACAACGCTGATACCAATGTAGAAAAATAAAATTATTTTAATATATTTTTTTATGGTATACAACTATATTTTCCCTAAATTTTGGATTTTTTTTAGATAAACTATGCGTACATCTGCATTTATGAAAAGACACTCTTAAATTTTAGTTAAAAATGTATAAAACTATCTACATAAAAAAATCTTATAGTTGAAACTTTCAAAATCTACCGTCACATTTTTTTGTAACCGCCCTGTAGTAAATAAAATAATCAGTTGACAAAAAACACTAGTTTATAAATTAATTATTTTGCAAGTGACTACAAATTGGTTTAAATCTGATGCAGATATCAACCAAATATATTGAATAAAAGCACACGTAAGAAATAAATAAAAGCAAAATAAGTAAATGAAAAACAAAAGAAGCATGTCATGAAATCAAATGTCAAATGTTGAAAAAAAAAAACTAATATTTTTCAATACTTAATATGTATAATATTTTCTATGAGCGGTTCGTATTAGAGCTGTGCCAAATCGTTCTTTTCAGTGACCGCTCATTTTCGTTCAATTAGCAAAAAATTTTCCCGTTCGTTCAATCGTTCACTTTTGAACGACAGCATGAAACAATGCTATTTTGTAAGAATAATAAAATCGGTTGCATATGCGAGTATTTAAATAATTGAAGAATTTATTAAAAAAGTTGAATTATTTATTTAAAAAAAAAATATATTTAAATTTTTTGACTAGAATATTGTACATTTTATTTTGGCTTAATATTCAGTTTAATATTAAGATTAGGAAAGGTACTTTTGTTTGGTTTTCCTTGTTTTTTTCTTGAGATAATTAATAAAAGCATTGTACTCTTTTATAGTTATTTATTTATCAAAAGCGCATCAATGTTACTTCGCAAAGTTCAAGTTAAAAAGTTATTCTCAAAAATATTTTACCGGAAGCAAAAAAAAAATATATTAAGCACTACAAATTCATTTTAGATTGAGGTAATGAAATCTTTTATATGTGTATAAACATATACATATACAATTAAGGACTAACCTCTCCATACAACAATAATTTTTATGGTTTGGCCAAAATTTGGAAGAAATTTGAAAAATTCATTACCCAATATTAATATATGTGTTTATACAAAAAACTTAAAATTAATTCATAACTATGATAACAACAATAGTAACAAAAATATAAAATATTCATTGCATAAGTCTTCATATGTACATATTAAAACATATTCTGATGTCATTTGTTGATGGTTTTATACCGAAAATCGCTGAATTTTCAGACAAGATAACGTCCCCAAAAGCTTTTTGCACATATTTCTTCATGTATTTTATGACTGAAAAACAATTTTTTTAATATTTTTGTTACTATTGTTGTTATTATTGTTATGAATTAATTTGAAATTTTTTGTATAAACATATTTATTAGCACTCCAAATATTGGGTAAAAAATTTTTAAATTCTTTTCCAAATTTTGGTCAAACTGTAAAAATTATGGGTGTATGGAGAAGTTAGCCCTTAATTGTATATATTTGAAATACCGATTAAAGCTTACGTCCAAATATACAGGAAGTCGATTCTGGTTCTGTGATAATGTGAAATGAAAAAAAACTTTTCATTTTCATTTTCATAACCATTTTTCATAATACTTTTCACAATTACATAAAAACCGATTCTCGTTGCTATTATGAAAACATTGTTTTATTCCGTTGTGCCTATGAAACTTTTGTTTTTATGCTATTGAAATATGTCATGTAAATAAATAATATTTATTATTATTTATGCACATATTGCAAGGAACTCGGTATGAGCATAGGTAAAAGTGTTTAAAAGCTTATCGCTACAAAGTTAAACTTAATATTTTTCTCTTCTTTATTATAGATTGGGTAAAATTGGCGCTTCCAATTGCAAGGTCCGCTGTTTGTTCCGAATCATTGTCACAAGCAGAATTTGGAACAAACTTTACTTCAACCCTTAGGAGTTATTATTGGTTTCTTCTGTAGGAATAGGGAAATTTTTCATGAAGTGCACGTCTCCTGTCGAGCTTAAATACCGAAGTGGCTGTGCTGAATAAAAATTTTCTTTGTATCTTGCCTGTAGCCTTTAATAAAGAAAACCTTTGTAAGCCATTGAGTTTTGCAGAAGGCTGGATACGCAAAAATATTTACTCAGCAAAGTCGTTATTGGACATATGTACTTAGGAGAGCAACCTCTTTAGTCCGGCCGACAACTTTGAAGGCTAAAAACTTATGAAGCTACTGTTTGATATGCTCGTAAAATGTTATGTTTTTGTAAAAGGGAAATGATGCCCATCGTGACATCATGGACGTTATTATTTCCTTTTTTAAATGCTGCCGCACACATCTTAAACACCGCAACTTATTTTCCACATTCTATCATCTTAAATTTTAGCATGACCCAAAGGCATGACCTACTATATGTACCTCTCTGCACTTTTCTTCTTTGATCTTGGTACTCACTGTCTGCAGACGCATCTGTTACTGCATTTTTTTTATTAATTGAATTTTAGAATTTTCGCTTGCAATTTCGACATTGATTATGTATTTAAATTTCGGACTTGTTGTTAAAAATTTCGACATCCTCTAAATAATTTGCAATCAAAAAAATTTGATTTTCGCTGTTGTGCATGTTTTTTCTAGCTTCTCTACTGTTTTTCACGTAAGTATTTTTTGTGTAAAATAATTTATGATATGAAAAGTTTTTTAAGTTTTTTTCACAGTTACACTAAACGAGAATCGACAGAGTTATGTAACTGTGAAAAGTTTTTTTCCATTCCCCATTTTTTTTTTTTCATAATGAAAATGTATTTAAATTCTTTTAATTTTTCACTGAACGGGAATCACAAATGCTATGAAATAGTGAAAAAACTTTTCATTTCACAGTTTCACAGAACGAGAATCGACCCCCAGGTATGTAATGGAAATAGGTTTAGAAACACTTTTTATTTTTCATATTTTCGTTGTAATTAAATTCTCTTCAATAAAGAAATATTATTAAAACAACTTTTTAAAACTTCTTTGTTTTCAAAATAGATTTTCATTTCATACCTGATTAACTCCAATCTTGATTAAATTAAAAAAAAAAATACTTTGCATAACCGAATTTCAAAAAAAAACGACTTTAGCTTTTATAATAAAGTTACTTTGTACGTTATTCGATATTAGGATTGTTTTTTAGTTTTGTCAAAAAGTTTGTAATAAACAACCCTACAAGAAATGAATGACTGAAACTAACACAATCAACATTTTTTTACTAACACATTTGCAACAATTTTACATTCAATTCAACAGTTATTATAGTTGCTCTACTCTAACATATATGATAGATTGGAATGTCTAATGTACACATGTCAAAATTTTTAAAATATTGAATTTTACTGAAAATAATTTATAGTTCGTTCGGTTTGTAAAATTAAAATGTATAAAAGTGATAAAAAAAAGTTATGGTGTTTGGGAAAAAGTAAGATAAAAACAATAATTAACAAAATAAATATTATAGTTTAATTAAAAATATACATACATATATATGTATGTATGTATAATGTATGTATTCGTTTCTTTTTAAATTTTTAGATATTTGGAAAGATCAAGATGCGTTCGGGGCTGAAGAAGTCGGTGATGCAATTCATTCTATCTGTGAAAAGTGTTAAAAAAGATAAGTAAAATAGTGCATAAAAGAAATTTACAAAGTTTAATTTAATATGTATATTTATTTTCAAAATTTTAGACATTTGTAAAGAGCAAGGTGCGTTGGTGATGAAAAGGCGTTAAGAGGGATAGATACTGCTGAAGTTATTTGCTGTTTTGTTTATTTGTATTTTTTGTTTTAAATATGTTAGTTACGTGTGTAGTTTAAAGTTATTTTTTATAATAAAAAAGCAAATAAAATAAATTAAAAAGTAGATTTGCTGATTACTCAATTGTGGCGGATATATTTGTCAATTATGATCAGTCAAACTTGAGTAATATTTATGCTATCATTGATTAGTAAAAAGCACTGGAGTGAGCAGTTCAACTAAATATATGTTGTATTAATTGGTTAGAGAGAGATGCAACATCACACGTACACAAAAGTTTCCATCACATTTTTCATTTTGCCTTTAACAATGTGATAGAAACTTTGTTCTACGCATTGATGAATATATCCTGCATGACTTCCGATCAAATGAGCAGTCAATTGACCGCTAGTGTTCTTGTAGGGAAGCTTCAAAAAAATTGGAAAACGATTATATGGTTTTTTTCATTATAAAGAAATAGTAATTGTTTTGGCTACATACATACATATGTACACAGATTGTATGTTGTGAAAAAAAATTTTGATTTAAATAATCTGAAAAGTGAAAAAATAAGAGAATTAATAATTCTACATTTGCTACGTTTTAATATTCCAAGGGTTTACATATTTCGCTGAAGAAAAATAAGGCTTGACACTTTATTTGATTTCAAGCATGTCCGGCGATTGTTAACAATATTTCCCATTGAAGAAACGATATGTTCGCATGGCACATAAGTTGCCACTATGCAGAGGCGGTTAAGAACGAAAGTATAAACTCGTGGGTATAACTTTTTTCTTTCGTTCCACCATACTAATGGATCTTGAACTCTTTCCAAATATTCCTCATTAAGGTATTTGTCGAACTCTCGTATGGCTGCGGCTGAGTTGTTGTCTGGACGAGTAGTTTTGTAATACTCCTGGTCATATTCTGCCCAAAAGCTAAATCCCTCCGCGGTACTTACAGTAGCGTTTTCTTGGAGGCTAGTGCCATCAGTACTAGTATTCGCAAGCTTACCGTGCACAGTTTTGCTCTTAAACTTTTAACGGCAGCCTGATAATATATTTCACTTTTAAACCCTCTTCGCTTGAACCGGGGATCCAAAATTGTGCTTTCCGAATACAAAACATTTCTCTCGTATTCTCCGAAACGAGATCTCATGTCACATTTAATTTTAGATATTAATACGGATATTTTGTTGTCTGTCGAAACGCATTTTGACATGAAAGAATCCAGAATGTTGCAAATCACTATAATTTTTGATAATGTAACATTCTTTTCTACTGTTACTTCATAGAAAGGTTTCAAAATGGGAATTATTTCATTAATATAGTCCCAGTCCTATAAGGAGAGTAGCAAATCTGGTCGTTTTAGAGATAAAGTTGATATTACAGGATCCTTGGTTGCAACAATTCTCTCAAGCATTATATATGCAGAATTCCATCTTGTTTCCACGTCTTGTTTGAGTTTGAGCTCAGGCATTCCCATTTGTCTCTGAAGGGCCTTGTGAACTTCTGCGGAAATATTCTACAATTTTTCTTACTTTTGTTAGCGTTTCTCCAACTTCACCTAATGCTGCCTGTACAATTAGGTTTAGGGAATGAGCAAAACAGCCCACGCTACGCATGGGCTGCACATAAATTTTCAGCAGTATGTCTCTCAGAAAATTGATCGCACGCAATCAAGTACGACTGTAGTTGCGTGTTTTGATCAATGTAGTGAGCTGTTATAGCGACATAGCTGGCATTATTTCTGGAAGTCCATCCATCTGTAGTAAGGCATACTGCTACTGATGACCGAATTTTTAATTTTACATTTTCAAGTATTTCCATGTGAACACTTGGCAGCAAGTTTTTTGACGGAGCCTTTCTAGTTGGCAATTGATACCCTGGACAATGCGAGACTTCAGTTATTAGCTCTCTGATGGCAGGCTCGTCTACAAAACGTAAAGAGTGATTACCCTGCGCGACTGCTTTCAGCACTAGTCTGTCTATCCGTTGCACCTTTCGAATCGGTGGAGGTTTTGGTATAAATTGAGTAATTCCTTGCTGCTGAAATATGGTTTGCGAGCTGGTAGATGGTTGGAAGCTGGTAGACGGTTGTAAGTTTGTATACGGTTGTAAGCTGGTAAGTTGCGAATTTGTTGAGGGCTGCATGCAAGTTTGTAGCAAGTTTGTAGAGGGCTGTATGTTGGGTGAAAGCTGTTGATCTGGTGAAAGTCCCTCTGTGCGCGAAACTGTGGCAATTTGCCGCTGAAGTGACCGAGGGGTTGAGGGATGTTTGAACTTCAGGTGACGATTGAGATTTACAGTAGATCCCCCTGTTACGCTTAAGGAAGTTTTGCAATAACTGCATTTGGCACGATTTGGTCCATCTTCTGTGAAATGCAACCAAACTTCGCTGCTCTTTCTGTATGCCATTTTATTTTTTTATTATGTTATAACACTTTTTAACACTTTTTAATTAAAGAATACTTTGTAAAAACACTTTATAAAAAAAACTAGTAAAAATACTTCTTGTGAAAAGACTGTTAAATCAAATTATTAACAGAATGATGGCAGTGCCCCAGCGATGCTAAAAAGAATTTAGTATATACGTACCTAAACCTTTTAAAACAACTCTTCTCAATACACAAAAACTCAACTCAAACAAAAAGACATAACATTCGAGTAAATAGCAAACACATGAACGAAAGCAAATTTGACATAAAAGACTTGAACCACAAACTGAATGAACGAATACATCAAGCGATACACTACTCATCCAAAAACATTAAGTAAAATCACCGGATCAGTTCGTTCAATTAAGTGATTCGTTCAATTTAACCCGTTCGTTCATGAGCTACACAGCTCTAGTTCGTATGTATGGATGTATGTACGTATTTTTTATTTTTAGTGAATATAATAAAAATAAATATTTATATATACATATGTATGTACATTGTACATATATTTACATAGATATATATGATGTATAATATATCATATAAATATACATATGTATATCTTTTTTTTTTTTGCTATAATATTAATTAACTACAAATTGGTTGGAAAATAAGTAATTAGTAGTCAATTAAAAAGTCATGCAGAGGTGGCCAATTGACTACCGCCTATGACATGCCTATGTTAAAATAGTGATTCGGTTACCAGGAAAAAGTCACTGAATCAACCAGATGTGGTTCTTAAAAAGCCAGTTTGAAGTTACTTACAAACGGGTTTGAGTTCCTATAGGGCGCTTAAACACAAAAAATATTTTTAAAATTTACTACTTTAGGGTATTGCTGAATTGTATCCGAAATACAAAACAATTTGCTCTAAGCACATTCTTAATGCATTGTCTTTAGCGTTATGTAATTAAAAAATTAAAAATGTATTAAACAAAGTTTTTTACAAAACTGAAAATAATGAAAAGACTTAAAAAAGTACATGCCTTTTTCAGGAAAATTTAAAAATTTCGATTTTTTAACTTAAAATGCAACAATGAACTAAAAAGTAATAAGCAAAATACTAAAAAAGGTCAAGACAAAAAATATTTCTTTGGCTTAAGTAAAATATCTTATGATAGATACGGAAACACATCGTGCGAAATTATTTCTTAAGAATTTCTAGTTTATGTCAAAATGCTTTATCCGGTAAAAATCGGATAATTTTTAAAAAAGTTACAAGCCTCAGAAGTTTTATTTAGTCCCTACGGATGTTAGGAGATTCATATAAATCCAATCAGTAGTTTAGAAGTTCCAGATTTATTGCCATTTGCTTTGTAAATGTAAATTTTACATATACAAGTGCATACATATGTACATACATGCATACATACATACATACATACATACATAGGTAGGTGTAAAAACCTATTCTTCAACCCAAAAAATATAGATATGGATAAAATTAAGTATTTAGGCACTTGAATAATCCGTACTTGAATCAAGCCTTCTGTGCTTGATTTAAGTAAATCCGTACTTACCGCTTTGTCTTGATTTAAGTACGGATGGATTGATTTTTATTTTGAGTGTACAAATTGGATTACATAATTTTTCGTGAGAGTGTGTGTTCGTGATAAGTTGTAAACCACTCGTGCGTGATTAAGAATATTTTCTTCGTGAGCGCGCGTGATCGTGAAAATTTTCTATATCATTCGTGAGTGAAAGTGCGTGAGTAAAATATTTTTCTGCGTGAGCGTGCGTGTCGTGAGTCAAAAAAACGCTCACGTGCACATCTCTAATTTTAACCCTGCATGCCCAACGTTATTTTTAATACGTTATGACTACGGAAAGGATTTTCATGTAAATACATGTTTTCTGTCGTTGGTCTTAGATCAACGCAAATTAAAAAATTTGTGACAAAATGGCATCGATTTGTTAGTGCATATTTTTGCATATTTTATAATAAATACATATTTTTGCATATTTCATTGTATATGTATATTTTCAATACATTTTTTAGTTTTTTCATGTTATAAATTTAATTTTGTTTTTTTTATTTTTATTAGTTGTAAAGTATTTAAAAGCTGCAGTGTTTACGAGTGTGTAAGAACAAAAAAAAGAGGAAAACGAGAAAAATTATATAATAATTTTATAATATATATAATAATATAATATTATTGGATATACCTTGGGATAAGTCAAGAATACCAATACCATTGAAAATAAAAAATAAAAAATAGCATGGGATAATAGCCCTTTTAAACCTAAAAACGATTGTATTTTTTTCAGCGCTCTCTACTGGTTCCGCATTAATTTCATGTGGATATAAAGTGCTTTTGAAAGCACCTTTGCGTGTTTCAGCCTTTAATGAAAAATATCAAGTGATGTGATACGGTTACATCCTATAGTATTTAAGCTGTCTTTACATGGTAATACAATGTATTACGACATGTCAAAATATGCTGTAGAACATACAAAATCTTATCATGTAAACGCAAAATGTATCGAGTAGGAGAGAATACGGATAAAAAATTTGACAAGCGGTCGGTAAATGTTTATTTTCTAAACCATTTTAGAAACTTAAGTATTCTCATCACACCGGAGGTGTATTTCTAAGTAAACGTTGCCAGCACTGTTGGTATTTATTGAAGGGTTTAACACTTTTATAAAAACAACCAAAATCAACTCAGGAAATGTTCATGTTGTTTTTGTAATCATTGTATAATTGCAACCATTAGCTATTTATTAAGGCCGTGATACACTATCATACAAAGTCGTGCGATCTACGGAGAAGTACATCGCTGGTATGATGGAGTTTATGAAAATTTTCAAAAGACAATAACAATTCATCACACCAGGGTTGTATATTTTCGTAGATCGCACGACTTTGTTTGATAGTGTATCATGGCCTTTAGTACACATTTTTTTGCAATTATCCAATTTTTATTTTTAGCTCAAAAGTTTAATGTCTTTGCTTGCATTTTACTTATAGTATCAGTGTAAGCATGAAAAATAACTACAACATACTCTCGTTAGCTTTTTTTAAACACGGAGAGAATTTCATAATATTTTGATTCTACAAAGTCGTAATACTTTGTATTACCATGTAAAGCAATGATGTCAGTTTCATGGCACAATTGTGCAAACTAAAATCACACACATTCTTATTCTCTTCCATTTAGTCGTCAATGAAACAGCGACGATAACACATGCGCAGTGGGTGTATTAAATTCTTTATAGATACAGTCAAAGAAAAAGAGTGGTATGCGAAAAATATTCTATGATCAGTAATGCTTTTTGCGACATTCAATGTATTTTATGTTACAAAACTTTTAAGGAAAGAAATGAATATATATTCAAAAGACATTTTGGTTTTTTTTGGAGCAGCTTCACTAAATTGCATTTAATATCAAAACTTAAAAGACCAATAACTCGGAAAATATTGGTCGCAGCCAATTTTTTTGTTTAATTTTTTCTTCTTATTTTTCAAGTTTAGATAAGCTATTTAAGAATTTGTTTTTGGAATTTCTTCACAGTTTCCTATGAAAAGTTTACAGCGCCGTAACTCGGAAAATATGGGTCGCCCGCAACTTTTTTATTTAATTTTTATTCCTTATTTTTTAATTCTCTACCATATAGACTCCTTTTTATATATTTTGAGCTCCTTCACTAAACTGCATTTGTTGCAAATATTTATTTTTTTCGATGTACTTCAGAGACGAATGAGACAGCTTTTCTCACACATACAACTATAGTTTTATTTTTGACACCACTGATGTAAAGACACCTTAAGATGGGGGAGCGTGGCAGAAGGCTGTCGGATAATAAATTTCTATTAATAAAATTAAAGAAATCTTAAGGTCAAAAAACTTTCCCCCATATACAAAAATAACGTGTGCTTGAAGTGTACGTTGAATTAAAATTTCCATACAAAAACTGGTTTTAACGTACACTTAAAGCATACGTTATTTTTTGCACATGGGTGCAAGTTTTTTTTTTTTTTTGCCTAATTGATATTTGGGTACACATAGTATTGCTTTCTTGTTCACACTATAGGCCAATTAGAGGCTTTCGTTAGTTTAACACATCAATTACAAATAGTTATACAAACAAATTATCAACTTAAAATAAACATATCGTTACCTTAAATGCAAACGGAAGTAACTACACTTTTATATTTTTTACAGGAGAAGCAAAAAACGTTTCCAAATCAATAATAATAAAGGGTTCTTGAACATTTTCATATACATACATATTGCTACGAAAATGGCCGTCGACAAGATTAAGCAGCATTACACAAAAATATTCCAACAGGGTTAATGTAAGTGTTACGCGAAAATATTCCTACAGGATCAATGTAACGAATAATCTAGAATAGTAGCAAACAACTAAATAAGCGTGCGTAACACGTAAACAAGCTAAAGCAACAACAACAAAAAGCGTCTGCTTATTAAGAAGATTCACATATTTACACTCATACATACATGCTAATTCAAATGAAAAAGTAAAAGATAAACAACCACCGTGTGTTGCTTAGTTGATGTACACACGTACGCATATACACATGTATGTACATAGTTACCACATGAACATAATTAGGCAGCATATAAGATGATAATGATCGTCTAGACATTGCTTGAAACTTCTGGTGGTATTTGTGTGGAGTATAAAAAGCGGTGACGCAGCCAATGAATTAGCTAGTTGCAGTTGTAAGTCAGTCGCGAACAGTTATAGTTAGTACTAATCAGAAAGTAGTCAAGTTGATATCGTTGAGTCAGTGCTAATCATAAATTAGTCGAGCCAGCTTCGTCGAAAGTGGATAATAACGATAAGAAGTAATTAAGTAAAGACAAGTTGTAATTTGCTTCGTTAAGAATAAAAGGAAAAACAGTATCAAATAAAAATTGTGTGTTATTTATTTTTATTTTTGAGCAATCAAAAGAACTCACACGTTTAATAAAATTTAAACGTAACAATATGTTTTTAACCATTTATTTCCTTTTTATATACATATATTTACCGCCTTCTGCAAAAACGTTTGTTAAAGTTAAAGAATGTATTAAAACCGGTTTTGCCATACAAAATTCGTTTGTTAAACCAACTTTAAGTTTAACAATCGTTTTTGCATAAGGGGGTTTATCTTTTATGTTAGTTACGCTTCTTGCAATAAAAAATAGATGCATTCGTAATTACGTCCGTTTGAATTTCTTTAATAAAGTCATCATTTTTGATCGCAGAGGTGAAGATGTAGTTTGATAAAATGAAACATAGTCAATCAAAAACTCGATTTCAAATTTGTGTGTAGTTACGTCCGTTTGCATTTAAGGATATATAGTTTATAGTTCTAAGAACGAAAATTTAGAAACCGAATATTCCACAAACGAAATAGCAGCATTTAAGTATGCACCAATTACTTACTTCTGCTGACGTGGAACATTCATTTTTATTACATAAAATTTTTCAGAAAAAAATCTTCAAAGATTTATCTTTGGCAATTAAAAAAAAACATTGGGTCTGTTCGTAAATGCATCAGTGCGCCGCAAATTGAAATTTAAATATTTTAAATATTTACTGCCTTATTCATAAAAAATATTTCAGGTTTATTAAGCGCTTATTTGACATATTTCTATGGGAAATTTGTCAAATAAACCTGTAATAAACCTAAAATATTTTTTATGAATTAGACCGTTAATATTTTAAAATTTTAAATTTTTTCACTGAAGTAGATAACGCACGAATAAATGTCAAATATGGTGTACAAACATAATTATTATTAAAACAAATTATCAGCAAACTTGTATTGCATTTTAAATAAAAGTTTGCACGTATAATGCAGAGCAGTAAATAAAAGTTCGACTGAACTTTATTTTGTATTCCATATGATTTGACAAAATATTTATTAACGGTCTAATTCATAAAAATTCCTTATTTCAGCTTTAATCTGTACATTACTTATGAAACAGATTTTGCTTTATTAAGCTCTAATAAAAATTTGTATTCATAACTGATTAATATCAGTGAATTAACTATTAAACGATTTTGCTTCTTTTGTAATTTCATGTTGGCAACATCATGCTACTTTCGCCCTCATTTTATGTTTAGTGATGCATACAACGAAGAATCGATTATCTAGGTAGTCTGTTTGAGTCGAAAAAAAGTAAATCATTACGCATAATGTTATTAAAAAATAACTTAAAAAGTAGGCGTTTCACTTTTTATTAATAAATAATTCAAAAAAAAATTATATTTTTACGTTTTTCTCTCTATAAAAACGCTTTTCCGTAGATCCGAAGATTTGCAAATGAATACAAGAGCCGAGTGTAGTAATTAGGGTTAAGAATGATACAAGTTTTATTTACAAATACACTTATACTAAATTACTCAAGAGCTTAAATACACTAATACAGCTTAAACTACTAAATTACACTCAAATATTCACAACTGGTTACCACTATGCCTTCCTCGCTGTAGTTTACGCACGTTTCTTAGCTGGCTGCGCAAGTATTCACGTGACACCTCTTTGTCTGCTGCTCGTCACTTTCGAGACTCACTCTGCCGTCACTCACAGTTGATACACCAATACCTCTGTCTGCTGCTCGTCACACACGACACTCACTCTGCCGACACTCACAGTTGATACACCAATAAAGACTCACTGGCTTTACTTACATCCTTACACACGTCTATTCGCTACGCTGTTCCCTTTACTGCAGTCGATACGATAGACTCCACAATAATCTCAATTCCACGACAGACTTTGCTGTCACTATAGACTGTCCTATAGTTTCTCCTTTACTCCAACTCACGCGTAAAGCACAGACTGCTCTTAACTATCAACTCACCACTGTATCGCAGACTATTATTAATTCAAAACTTAATTATTAACTGACTTGTTCACTAGCAACTGATTGACTGACTGCAACACAACAATAACTGACTCGCAACTAACTCACAACTGCAACTAACTGACTCATTGGATGCGTCACCTCTTTTTATATTTCACATAAACACCACCAGCAGTTTCAAGCAATGTCTAGACGATCATTATCATCTTATATGTTGCCTAATTAAGTTCATGTGGTAACTATGTACATACATGTGTATATGCATACGTGTGTACATCATAAACTAAGCAATACACGGTGGTTGTTTATCTTTTGCTTTTCGTTTGTGTACATATTATACATAAGTGAATCTTCTTAATAAGCAGACGCTTTTTGTTGTTGCTTTTGCTTGTTTACGTTTAATCAAGCTGCGCATGCTTATTTAGTTGTTTGCTACTATTCTAGATTATTCGTTACATTGACCCTGTAGGAATATTTTCGCGTAACACTTACATTAACTCTGTTGGAATATTTTTGTGTATTGCTGCTTAACATTGTTGACGGCTATTTTCGTAACAATATGTTTCAAAAGATTGTATTTAAACACATTTATATTCGGCTGAGTACAGAGGTAGGCAAATACTATATAATTTTATAGCGGTCGATTATGCATCACTATTTTGTTTTAATTTTAAAATGTTATTGTACATACATACATACATATGTAAGCATGCAGTACCATACAAACATACGTATGCTTGTACTTACATATGCCCTTATGTTTATAATTCTATTTTTATAGCCTTTACCAAAAAATGGTACTAAAACAAATTTTTCCTTTTCTTTATAAATTTAACATATCTTATATTCTTAAAAGAAAGAGAGTAGTATAAGAAATCAGAAAAATCAAAAAGTTTGATTTCAGGGTTGGAAAACCCACACTTTTTGTGATATAAAAAATTAGCTACCGAAAACTAATTTTAATTTTTTTTTATAAAATAAACTTATTTTATACTTCAGTACAAATGAATTTGGTATTTCAAAATAAATAAAATTAAAAAAATTAAAACGACGTTTCCAGGGTTGGAAAACTTTATTTTTATACAAAAGTAACTTACTAAAACAAATTTTTTTCTGTTTTACTATAAATTAAACATATCTTATATTCTTAAAAAAAAGATGGTGTAAGAAATCAAAAAAATCAAAAAGGTGGATTCCAGGGTTGGGAAACTTACACTCTTTGTGATATAACAAATTAACTACCGAAAACTAATTTTTATCTATTTTTATTAAATAAACTTATTTTATGCTTGATAACGAATAAAATTGGTATTTCAAATAAAAAAAAAACAATTAAAAAATTACAAAAACGATTCCAGGGTTGGAAAACTTTAAATTTTTTTGTACAGAAGTAAGTTACTAAAACAAATTTTTCCTTTTTTTATAAATTAAACATTTCTTAAATTCTTAAAAGAAAGAGATTGGTGTAAGAAATCAGAAAATCTAAAAGGATGAGTTCACGGTTGGGACACTTACACTTTATTGATATATAAAAGTAACCAAGTCTAATTAATTTTTATCTTTTCCTTTACAAATTATATATATTTTACGTTTTGGAAAGATAAGTTTGGTATAGAAAATTATAAAAATAAAAACCACAGCTCCAGAGCTGGAAACTTTGATTTTTTTTCTGGAAAAAAAATGTTTTCTTTAGTTACTTTAATACTAAATAAAACATTTTTTTTTTGAATTTCCTTTTTTTCACCTAACACACGTTTTATATTTTTTTAAGAACTACTAGATTGGTATAAGTAATCAGAAAGATCTAAAATTATGATTCTAGGGTTTGAGAATTATTTTTTTCTTCTTTGTACATAAAAGTAACTATGTGCTTATGTATGAATCTCTCTCTATACTACATAAACGCACTTTGGTAAAGGGTATATCAGATTCGGCACAGGCGAATATAGCACTCTTACTTGTTTTGGAATACCCTTTAACTCTCATTTATTTGTAGCTGTAGCAGCTAAAGTTCTACATACTCTGTCCAAATATCAGGTCCGTAGCTTTTACGGTTCTCGAGCAATTAGCCTGTGACGGACTGACGAACAGAGTAGCGAAAACAATAGGATTCCTTTTCACATTTTTTGTGCAGAACCCTAAAATAATTTTTGCTGCCAAAAAAAACCGACTTCAATTCAAAGATCTGAGAGTAGAAGATAAAAAAGTACGTGGAATATAAAATTAAATTTCAATGGGCGTGCCTGCGCTCATTTTTTAAATGCCAGATTGCGTGTTTTTTAGAGCTCAGGGTGCGTGTTAGTTAAATCTTGTAAAAATCGGTAAAGTAGAATCACTTAAAATAAAATATTAAACTTTAATGGGCGTGACTTCACCCATTTTTTTAAACTCATTTGATAAACTCATCTATAACAACTATTATAGTGCGATCCCTAAAGAAACTCGATATGAATCGGGAGTAGTTGTCACCGACACTAAGGGCAATACATTTTGACAAAAGTGTACCATGCCACAATCTATCAAACGCCTTGGAGATATCTAGAGCTACCACCTTACTTTCGCCAAAATGGTGAATTGAATTACACAATTTCTCCGAGAGGAGGGCAAGTAGGTCTCCTGTAGAGCGGTCTCTGCGAAATCCATACTGCCGGTCGTTGAGTAGGGTGTTGGACTCCAAATAACTTAGAAGGTGGAAATTCACCATACTTTCCATCACTTTGGAAAGTGCAGAGCATATTGGGATTGGGCGATAATTTTCAGGGTTATTTGGTTCTCCTTTTTAAGGAATTGGCGTAACATTGCCAACCTTCCAACACACTGGGAACGGAACTCACCAGCATGGTACTATGTGCTGAATAGGTTAGTTAATGGACGTGCTAGCGTCGAGGAGCACTGCTTCAAGACCAGTGCTGTAATGCCATCCGGCCCAGGAGACTTGCTTATGTTGAGTTCCATTAAAACCTTTTTAACTGCCCGAGCTCGAAAGAATATCTTGTGCATAGTAGTGGATATTCTCTCTAACACAGGCAGAGGCTGATTGCTTTCCATTAAGTAGAATTTACTTGCAAATATTTCAGCTAGTAGGTTATCTTATCAGCCGGGTCAGTGAATATTAGGTCATCCTTTAAAATAGTGGAAATTGAAGAACTAGCATTGTTCTTTACCCTTTTAACGAATGACCAAAAGGTCTTACTATCCCGAAGGGCAGCAAGAACTTTAGCACGGAGACATTGCTTGTAAAGAGCTTTTTCACGCCTCTGTACTTTGGCGAGATCTTCGCCCTTTTGCTTAGAAAATCAGTATCGGCGTTTTGATTATTTCGCCAAATACTGAATGCTTCCTCTCTAGATCTGACTGCTGTTTCGCATGTCGGATTAAACCACAGTTTCTCTCTGGACTTAATGTCGGAATTTGTTTTGATGGTATGAAGGCTTTCATTCCCATCATTTTGGCCATTACATTTACATCATTGTCGAGAAAACATAGCTTTCAATTAAAATCGAAATAGCTTTCGAAAAAAATCGTTGAGCTCAGCCCAACGATCCTTTTCGTAGATATATTTTAGTCGTTTCGCTGCTGCAGGTGAAACGTTATGAAGTGCTGAGAACGAAAAGGAGGTCGAAATGTTATAGTGACCTGAATTACCGATAGGTGCATTAACACTCACTTCATACTTATCAGGATGAGGAGTGAGAAAAAGGTCGATTGTATTCTGTTGGTGCCCTTCATTCAACACAATCAATGGATCAATCTTAATATGTATTCGTGACACCACTCGCACACCACTTTTGGCCTTATTTGCATATATATTTTTTTTTATAATTTTTAAGATAAATTACTGTTGCTGTTTAAATAGTTCGCATTCCTCGAATTCTATGTCTAAAAATTCTGCCGTTGCATCAATTTCTTCTGTTGACTCCATTTGTACATATGTGTAAAGATACATATATTTTATTGTATAAAACAGCAATAATAAAAAATAATAAAATATTGCAAAACTTAACTAATAAAAAATCCAGATAAATAAAATTTTTTGTTTACTTCCGAAGACCTGTGCCGGTTAATTTGAACGATGGCCGCCGGCGATAAAAAAACGCGTCGGTAATTGAAATCCGGCTGTGAGCAGTTAATCGATCGCCTTGACGCTTAATTCATATTATGCAAATCGTTTATTGTTTTTACATTTTTAGTTATTATTTGATTCACTTTCAGGTAATTATATTTGATTTTGTTTGCTTGTTTGTGCGTGTTTGTAGGTACATATGCAACAAAAAGTGTATTTACATTAAAAAAAAAACTATCGGCGGCTAGGCTTAGCCGTGCGGCGCATGTGCATACTAATTTGGCATATGCTGAAAAGCTTGCATACACTTTTAAGCAAATAACATATCTGTCAGCATACGCCGGAAATTTATCAAGCAATAATAATATGCTGTTTACACGATATGCTAAAATTACCAACATACGTTTGTTTTCATTGTTAACAAAGTTTTAGCAAATGTTGTTAAACATACGTATGCTGAAAAAATATGCGCTTAAACGATATGCAGGCACTTGTAACAAAATTTTCAGTATAAATATGCTGATTCAACATATCGTCTAAACTAAGCTTAAGAAGTGCTTCCAACAAGTCATATTTCATTTTGTCACGTATTCTTGTTTTGGTAGTGTTCATTATATTCAAGGCCTATTTATTAGGTCTATGAAACTCTACAAAAACACAGCAACACAAAAAAACAACTTTGTGTTTCAGTTTTGAGAAACACACACAAACATGAACTAAAGTGTATGATACAAACAGCTTTTGACAGTTAAAACACGAAAACACAGAATATCATCAGGACGATTCCATTGACCTGATAAATAGGCCTTGATTATATTGGTTAATCTGCCTTGATACTTCTTCTTTATTACCTATAGAATTTATTCACTATGAATAGAAACACACATTTTTAGACTTGCCAGACACACATTTCTTAGCTCAAAGATCATTCTTGTTACCATCAGTTATAACAAAAATCCCAAACAATCCCTTAATTTTGGTTATCATACCCAACAAATTCCCAGATCCCCAACACGAAATTTTCATCACCAATCTCGAAAAGAAAATCCCCAATTAAGTAACAAATCCCCTAAACTGAACACTGAACATAGCGACAATTAAAATAAGTGCAAAGAGAAATAAAAAAAACTCGGAGAACGGAAAATGTGATTTTTTTCTAACCCCTTTTGCTTTTTTATACCGTGCGCCTACAAACTCCAAAAATCGCGTTCTAAAAAAACATTGAAAAATCAACGTGTGAGTTATGTATGTATTAATGTTATAACAAAAAATCCTCACAAAAACATAAATGTGAAAAAAGGCCAAGTTCCTATAAAAAAGTTCGGCCATTAAAAGTAGTGAGATATACATTTTTACCAAGTTCTTGTTTGGTACAATACCTATCACTGAAATATGCTATGCATTATATAAATTTGTAATCGTAAGGTTGTCATATAATTTCTAGATAATCTGCTAACTTGATAAAATTTTTACCGATATAAAGAAATGAACAAATATGCATTATTCTCTCCTTTTCTAGAAAGTTAAAAATATGGCCAAGTTAGCAGATTATCTAGAAATTATATGACAACCTTAAGGTGGAAGTACATAACACGCGTTCAATGCGCTAATGCGATACACGCGTCTGTCAAAAAAGTTGAAGTAGTGTGTTTTCATAAGGCAAGTTACATAGAGAAGTTCGCGACGCGCGTACCTCGCCAAAAGTTGAACATTCTTCAACTTTCACGCGTTGTATACAAAATGACAGCTAGTGTTGCCATATTCATAAACTAACATACACAAACATGATTAGAAATTCATTTTTTTTTATTAAACAATGGATACAAAAATGCATTAAATGTTTAAAGAAAAATACAACGTAAATGCAAGACAAAAAAATAGCCAGCAAAGTCTTTAAATTTTACCACTAAAAAACTTCAAAAGCGTGTTGTGTAACCTTCCATTTGTGTTGCGTTGAACGTTTAACAAGCCAGAAAAGCGTTGCCGCGTAACGCGTGCTATGTACCTCCACCTTTACGATTACAAATTTATATAATGCATAGCATATTTCAGTGATAGGTATTGTGCCAAACAAGAACTTGGTAAAAATTTATATCTCACTACTTTTAATGGCCGAACTTTTTTATAGGAACTTGGCCTTTTTTCACATTTATGTTTTTGTGAGGATCTGACTACTTTTTGAAAAATTTGCTATGATAACATTTTTTACACTTAAAATTTCTAGTGTGTTTTATTTCTATTCATGATCACTTTGCCAGTTAAAAATGGCAAAGTTACATAAAATAATGGGTTAGAGCGTGAGTAAAAATGAATTATTGAGTTATTACAACGGGTAGCCAGTGTGTACGCAATTTATTAAGAGTCGTCTGGAAAGAAACATGTAAAATACAGCGTCAATTTTAGTGGGAGTGATCCCGGCTATTTTCTCAATATATTAACATATTAAAATCTGCTTAGACGAAGCACATAAATCAAAAGGATATGCCCAATGTTCATGCAAAGTTTCAATTGGGTAGGTGGTGCATTAATTTTTGGATTTTCCGATTGAATAAATCAATTATCAATCAATAAAAATCAAATATCAATAAATCAAATCTACAAAATGTCAACTTTCTACAGTATAATATTACGTAAAATTTGTATGGGCCTGGCCTCGCCGACTTTTATTTATACTAGTGCTTATGGTTCATGTAAAGTTTCGTAGGAAAAACCTAATGAGAAATACATGAGTAATAGAGTAAAAACTGATAAGCCGAAGTACGTGAAAATAAAATTAGATTAATTTGTGTACCAAATTGCAGCTCTCTAGTGCGAATTAGAGTTTTAGCGGATAAAACTTCTTGGTTTTAAAATTTTCCCATTGGCTTACTCATCTACACTTGCATGTGTATAAAATTTCAGCTCTCTAGCGTGAACTGTACCTTATAATTTTATGAGCATTACCCCTCCCACTATTTTAAACTCACAATATTTCTGTGAGCAGCGCTTATAATTCATGCTAATTTTCTTCTAAAATATGCTAGACCGAACTAGATTAACCACAAGGCCAACATTTTATGGGAGTGATCACGCCCACTTTTTTAGGTGATAGTTTAAAGTTTTGTATACGTGTAACGTATATGCAAGTTTTCACTAAAATGGCTTAAGTTAGACGCTGTATATTAACAGCCTTGTTTATAAAACTTTTTAAGGCTTTATAAAAGGATTTTGAAACAAATTTTCATAAGAAATTTTTCTTAAAAAACCTTAATAAGATTTATAAATAAGGCTGTAAGTTTTCAGGTTCATACAATAGTAGCGTATCCCCGCCCATTCTAGTAATATATTTTGGTTTTTCAGATATTTCTAGTTGGTTTCTCACCTAGCCCTACTTATGTATCAAATTTAAGCTCATACGCGCAACTTTTAATTTTTAATTTTAATGGGCGCAGCCCCGCCCCTCTGACTAAGATTTCTGGGTTTTCAGGTTTTTCTTGTTGTTTTCTCACCTATACCTACTCGTGCATCCAATTTCAGCTCGTTAGCGCAACTTTAAATTTTTAATATTTTTGGCGTAACCATGCCCACTTTTCCAAACTTAAGATTTTTTTCGGCCAGTATTTATTATTTGTGCCAAGTTTCGTTGCAAACGGATAATAATACATACAGAAATAGTAAATCTAAATATGCTGAGCCGTAGTACACGAAAATGAAGTTAAAATGGTATGGAGGTGTCAACGCCCACTTTTTTGATGAAAAATTTTTAGGCTTGCCCTATCGCAGTATGTATGGCGAATTTCAATACAATAGCTTCCATTAAGCGCCTTAGATTTGCTTTTTTAATTCTAGCCTTTGTGGGCGTAGCCCCGCCCTCATAGCCAAAATTTTCGGATTTTAAATTTTTTTTTAGTTTATTGTGCACTTAGACCTAGTTCTGTAGCAAATTTCAGCTCACTAGCACACATTTTAATTTTTATGGGCGTAGCCCAGCCCTGCTGGCTAAAATTTCCGGGTTTTCAGACTTTTCTAGTTCATTGTTCACCCAGATCTACTCGTGTACCAAATTTCAACTCTCTAGCTATAGCGGAAGTGCTTCATCAATTTGATGAGTGTGTCATTGAGTCAGTGAGTATGTCTTAAATTATGGTTTTTTTGTACCTCCATATCTCCGGAACGTTTCATTGTAAAACTTTCAAACTTTGCGTATGAGGTAACATAAATTTATTCTAATTATGGTTTAAATTTCATAATTTTACGGTGGCGGGGAACAAAGTTGTGAGGAGGGTAAAAACAGCTCGAATGGCACTACGTGCATTGGCCAGAACTTGGCTTGGCGCACTGCCGTGAGCCTAGATAAAAGATACTTGTTACCTTCCAATCACACAAATATTTAAGTTCATGTAATTTTGCAATCAGGGGGTCTACTGTGTAATTCGAATCGATTCGAAATGCTTTCGAATTTGTATGTTTATAGCATGTTAATTCGAAAGCATTTTCTTTCGTTTCGAATTACAGAGTAGACTACCAGGGCAGAAATGCACATTTTATATTCCTTAGTTTTATTATATTATTTCATTTCGTTTGCACATTTCATACTCGTATAAAGAGGAATAATAAATGCACTTGTGTGCCATTGACAATATTTCTCTATGCAATTCTGTTAATTTATTTTTTAATGTAAAGGGTCCGCCAGATAACTTCTTTTTTTTTTTTTTTTTTGAAAACAGGGCGCAAAACATCGAGTGTTGCTTCGGCTGTGTGGCACGTAGCGCCGTCCTGTTGAAACTAAATGTTGCCAATATCCTCCTCTTAAATTTTTGTGAACAAAAATTCGTTCAACATGGCCCGCTAACGATCGCCATTGACTGTAACGGCCACTCCTTGCTTTTCAAAAAAAAAAAAAAAAAAATGGCCCAATTATGCCTGTGGACCAAAATCCGCACCAAACAGTGACTAGTTTTGGGTGCGTCGGCTTTTCAATGTATGCGTGCGTGTTTTCTGTGCCCCAAATGCGACAATTTTGCTTGTTTACCTACCCGCCAAGATCAAAATGAGCTTCATCTGAAAATATGATTTTTTCAGCAAAATCGCCATCTTCTGTAAGTCGACCAAGTTCAAGCGTATACACAACGATATTCGTTCAGCGGAAGGATAAAACTAATTATCTGTCAAATCAGACATGAGCGTAACACTTAGCTCATGTCTGATTTGACAGACATTCACGAAATAAGCGCTAGTTGAAAAAAAAAACGTTAGATGGCGGACCCTTTATTATATAAAGACTAAGTTCGTATTGTAAAGCAAGTGCACACAACTAATGTCAATGCGTGTTTGCGTTTATATGTGGGCAGAAAAATAAAAGATCATACACATAACGTGTGTGCGTGCGTATGTACACGCATGACATTTGGATACGCGCCCATGCGTATTTAGAAAAATAGTCTATTAATTAAGTTTTTTTTTTGTCACTATTCACAACTTTTTATCCATATCCTTGAGCCATTTTATTTTTTATTTTTTTACATTACATTAAATTAAAATTTCGATACAATTGACCATAAATAAAGTATTAATAATGTGATTGTACAAGTTTTTATAATTTGGTTGGCAATATAAAAAATCTTGGCACGTTTTCGGGCAGCAGAAGTCGCTTGTCGTGGCTGATTGAAAATATAATATTTGATTCCAGTTACGAAATTTTTAAAGTACTCTGTGAAATCCATCTTCATAAAACATTCGTTGCAACTGTAGATATTACTGGAAGAAAACAATAATAAGTTGTTAATATCTTGAAGCAAGCACTATCTATGTATCGGGTGTTTTTTTTAGAGGTATAGAACTTCGAATTGAAATAAAACACAAGAAAATCGCTTTAATGTCCATCAATTTGGCTTTATTGAAAGGATAATTTTATGCCATTAATGTTTAATTATGATTTCCGGCATGTGGCCGCCGCGGCTGGCTCGAATAAAGCCAATTCTACAGGTCCAATTTTCAACCACTTTTTCGAGCATATGGGGTCGTATGTTGGCAATAACGCCACGAATGTTGGCTTCCAAGTCCCCTAACGTTTCTGGTTTGTTGGCGTAGACGAGCGACTTCACATATCCCCAAAGAAAATAATCCAATGGTGTCAAATCACACGATCTTGGTGGCCAATTGACAGGTCCATTCCGCGAAATTATGCGCTCATCAAATGTTTCCTTCAATAAATCGATTGTGACGTGCGCTGTGTGGCATGTAGCGCCGTCTTGTTGGAACCACAACTCATCCACATTCATGCCATCCAATTCGGGAACAAAATAGTCGGTTAGTCGGCTCCAATTGCTGTGCACGGTGGCGAATCGATTCATTCGGGTCCTCTTCAACACTTTGCTCTACAGCGGCAATTGTTTCTTCGGTGCGCACTGTTCGACGTCTCTGCAGATGCGTATTATCACATAGAGTAAACGTAGTGCGAAAACGATCCATGGTTAACCGAATTAATTGCTCTGATGGACGATTATGTCGACCATAAAATGGACGGAGCTTGCAGTAAACTTCGCGAACTGAACCATTATTTTCGAAATAAATTTGCACGATTTGCAAGCGTTGTTCTTTTGTCAACCTGTTTATGATGAAATGGCAAACCAAACTAAATATTAATCACTTGACAGCTGACAAAATGGCCGCCAGTTAAAAAAGTGATGCCAACTTAAAGTTCTATACCTCAATAAAAAACACCCTTTATATATATACAGTGTAAGCACGTTAATCCAAATTAATGATTGCATGCCCCGATTCGTATTATTGGATAGGTTGTTATAATAAATAAAAATAAAATAAATTCCTGATATAATTTAAAAACAAGTTTATTTCAATCAAAAAATGAAAAAACAACGATTTTGTAAAAAGAATATCTATTAACTAAATCTGTTGTAACAAGACACACAACACATTCATCAAAATACACATTCCAATGATGTCCCGTTATTTTTCACATACGATACGATAACAAACAACACAAGAATAAGAAGAAGAAAAAAACAAATTCGGTTTAGCGAGCTGCAATCAATGCGGACTATAAGATATGCAATGCTAAATATTTTCAATTCGGATTACACACCGTTCGGATTAACGAGCTTACTGTATATACATATATATATACATATATATATATATATATATATATATATATATATATATATATATATATATATATATATATATATATATAAATAAAACGTAATGTGTGTTTGTTTTTTTGTTTGTTTGTTTGTTTGTATCTTATTGGAGACCAGACCTCTGGACAGATCTTTCTGAAATTCTCATAACATTTAACCAGGACATTGCATTGAATTAATTATAGGCTATTTTATTCAGCCACGCCCGCTTTTTTAAATTATGTTACTCCTTCCACATATTATCTAACAGATTTTATAATATTAACGAGCATAAGTCCGCCGTTTGTGTACCAATTTAAAAAAATAAATTTGCATATGAAAAATGCCCTGAATAAAACATAATTTGTCTAATTTTCAGTATACATTTCGCTAAAAGATATATGAGAAGCATGCATGTCTTTGCTACAATTGAAGTAAAAATTTTTTCAGAGCTAACGGTTGTAATTCTAGAAATAGTTACTGTCTCTTAGTTCATTCTGATCCTAATTGTAGTAAAAATATGTTTGAGTTAAACATAATATTATTCTTAATTTAATTTTTACAGGGGTGAATCAATTAGTTTTTAAGGAAATTTTTTGATTTTAAGTTAATTCTGAGCATAAATTTCACAAAAGATAATTATTGAAGCATAGCCTTGCTCCAAATGACGCGAAATTTTTCTCAGACATAAAAAAATATTTATACAAATTGTGGTCATATGTTAGTCATATCCTTCCAATTTAATATCTAGTCTAAGGGAAAATCCTTATTGCTTTTAATTATGAATTTCAACTGACTTAAATGCTATAGTCAGGAATCGCAAAATATTTTAGATATTCTCATAAATATGGAACATGCGCACAATATAAAATTATGTAGTATAAGCTTTACTTACAGTTCACTCTGTGGTACAGAATCTTCCAAGTCCATCATATTTTTATTTATAATCTGATATTCCTTCGAAGCAAAATGGAAAATCGCCTTCGTTGTATAAACAATACGGCGAGACATTCTTATCATCATTGGCTTGCGTCCTGTAAGGAGTGATATTGTATCTAACACAATGCCCAAGGGTATGCTCATTGAAAACATCTGTAATATTAGAGGTAGTAGACAAGATAATAATAATATTTCGGTGATTACAAACCTGAAATAGAAAATTGTAATAACAACCAGTTAATAAAGGTTGTCCAAATTGCCAAATGGCATTTTCCATGGGATTTTCACGCACTGCTTTCTCAAACATTCCCCAGGAGCCATTATAATTGAAATTGAATATATCTCCAGCAGATAAATTTAAAACTTCCAAGCCGTTTGGTACAGTCTCCTTTCTTTTAATTTTTTGTTAAAAGAAACATAATATTATTATTTATTTATTATACTTAACTACAAATTAATTTAATTAACCTTATATGTTGCACGCCACGCTTGTAGGCTGCCACAATTGTTAGTTTCGTTACAACATCAACCGGCACTACATCCAAATTTATGCCACCTTTGCATGGTGCCACAGGAACGATGCCAATACTTAAACCTACCATACTTGCTATGGGACCGTTTAGGTTATCATTCCAGCCAGCTGCAGGTTCTTTGTATGAATTCGTAACTTAACATAAAGAAGTAAGAGATCATTGCAATCAGCAGTTAAAAAATTATGTCTTAAGATATTTTGAAAATTTAGTGATCATGGAATTAACTATATAAACATTTTACAGTTGTTAACACTTGAGAATAGTTGCCAAAAATTTTTGAGGTTTGACTCTCGTGTCTAACCGATTTTTTGCGTTTTGCGGTTAATACCTCTTTTTAGCAGGTAACGTTTGTATGAAAAAATTGAACTGTTGATGAAATTAATAATAAATTCAGTGAAGTGTGACTTTGACCCGCGCACGAAGGGTTCCGTATAGGGTGATCGACTGGGTTTTTCAACCGGTTTTAAAACCCGGTTTTTTCAACCGACAACCGTATATGTCGGTTTTTTCAAAATGTTGATTTTTCGAATGTCGAATAGTTCGGTTTTTTTACAATTTAAAAACCGCCTGAGTCGAATACTTTTCGAATTGTACATTTTGCGTGTTTTGTTGGTTTTCGTAAGTCTTGTTTTAGACTTGGCAGTTTTTCTTGAAGCAGTTATCTTCAATTCTCTCTTAAAACTGCTCTTTGTTTACACTCAGACGGTTTCTTGTTCAATTTTCGTATTGTTTTAATGCTGCGAATGAAATAACAAAAGAGAATTGAACTTACTTTTCTGTACAAGCAAGTCAGTACCCCTCTTCTTTCTTCTTTCCTCTCTCTCCCATAAACTCAGACAATTGAAAAACTGCCGAGTCTAAAACATGAGTAAGTATTTTTTTTAGTGTAAAAGCTCTAAGCTTTTTTTGAGCTTGGCAACATTTACTGAAACATGAAATTTAAGAGAAATTTTTTTATGAGGTAATAGCAGAGGTGAATTTAAGGCTCAATCTGACGTGACATAATCATAGCCATATAAAACAGCCGTTCGAACCAAACTAATGAGCAACACTGTATTTGATTATAGGTGACTCGCCATAGCGCCATAACTCTACCCATAGAAACCAATTCAATTTTGGTTTGGTTATGGCTATGGCATCACGTCTAGTTTAAGCTTTCATTGGCCTTATGGTGTGCAATGGATGTCAAAATGCAGTTGCAAAAAGTGTTTTTTAGTTTTGTTGACATTTTGCTTCATATTTTAAATAGAGGTAGATATCCACCATTAAGGATTAATGGTATATAAATTAAATATTAAATATTAAGTATTAAATACAACCATAATTTTTAGGGTTTGTGGAAACTAGGGATGTAACGAATGTTCGCATTCGCTTTCGCATTCGCAAATGATTCGCTTAGTTTTGCTATTTGCAAACGCATTTGCATTCGCTAAACTGTATGCGAATATTTCAAGCGAATACTAAAGACAACAAAATTTGTACTTCTTTTACGAAAATAGTTTACGATTCCAAACAAAGCTTTAAAATTTTAGCGGAAAACTTTTCTATAAATGATAATTATCATAATGAATCCACAATCTAGCTGTTTTGTAGTCTGTTCAAACCTTTGGAAAAATGTTGAGTACCATTCATTACTTCGTACAGAAAATTTTAAATGCTAACAATATTAATCAGCCCTTGTTTGTTGTAAATTCCATGCGAAACAAGTGCCACGCATATTATTTCGCATGAAATCTTAAAATGTTGAAGATATATTTCATATATTTTTGTCCCAAGATAAAAATAGTACTATTTTTCCAAGATTTTTCATGAACAATTCATTCCAATTTTCTTAATATATATTTTGACAGCATGAAATGTTGAACAGAGTACCAGGCTTTAGGGCCAAAGTACGAGTGGGTTGATTGATTTGTAAATTTTTTTTAATTAAAGACTCAATTTAAATAAAATGCTATATGTATTGCATCTATTTATACATATAAATACAACTTCATGTTCTTAAAAAAATTAAGTTTCATGTGATTTTTATCGTATTTTAAGTATTTGCATTTGCTTTCGCTTTCGCATTCGCATTCGCTTTCGCAAAAATTCAAATGCATTATTCGTTTTCGCATTCGCATTCGCTATACTGGTATTCGTTACATTCCTAGTGGAAAATTGGGAAGAAATTCTAAAAATTAATTATGCCAATATTTAGGGTGCTAATAAATATGTTTATGCAAAAAATAAAAAATTTAAAAATAATTATAATAACAACAACACAATAGACAATATTTGGATGCCATTTGTTGACGGCTTGGTACCGAAATCACAGAATTTTCAAACAAGTTGACGACATCAAACACTGCACGTATTTTTTCATGTATTTTATCCCTTTATATAGACTTTTTTCCTATGTATTGTCAATATTTTTGCTACTGTAGGTGTTAATATAGTTATTTTTTTATTTTTTTTATAAACATATTGATTAGCACCCTAAATATTGCCATATTTAATTTTTTGAATTTCTTCCCTAAAAATTATGGTTGTATGTAGAGATTATTCCTCAACTTTATATTATATATAAATATTTATGTACTATACATAAGTAGCTATATGAAGTTAATTTTTATGTTTTACATTTAGTTTTTGTATTGTTTTATAGTATTTACATGAACTGTTAACTCTTTTTTTAATAAAGCAATTTAAAATACAAACTTTTGTATAATAATTTTCTTATTTAAAAAAACCGGTTGACTGGTTTTTCCTGAATTGTAAAAACCGAAACCGGTGTTTTCATAATTACAAATATTCGAACTATTCGAAAACCGGTTTCTGGAAAAAGTCGAATAATCGATCACCCTAGTTCCGTACGAACACTGGATCTGTAATTCAATACGAACTTTAGCCTATACAATAAATAGTTTTTGTTTTTTTTGTTTTTCGGTTGTGAGCCTTTCTTAATTTTGGCGTTTTTGCGTTTTATCGGTTTTGGCGCTTTTTTTAGTTTTGGCACTCTTTTCCCCGTTATTTAGATTTATTCGATTTTTGGCGATTGTTTTTTAATTTTGGTGATTTTTTCATTTTGGCGATTTTGTTTTTTTTTTCAAATTGCCGATTTTTTAGTTTTGGTGCTTTTTCGCGTTTCGGTGATTTTTTTTCGGTTCTTGGCGTTTTTTCAATTTAGTGATTTTTTTTTTCATTTTGGCAATTTTTTTTCATTTTGGCGATTTTTTTCATTTAGGCGATTTTTTTAGTTTTGGCGCCTTTTTCGCCTTTTTACCGATTTAATTTTTTTGTTTTTAGTGGTTTTTTTATTTTGGCGCTTATATCATTTTGTCGATTTTTTCGGTTTTGCCGATTCATATTAGCAGTAGAAATTTGTTTTAATTTGGTGCTTTTTTAGTTCTAGCGTTTTTTTGTTTTTGGTAATTTTTTTTTGGTTTGGCGATTTTATAATTTTGGCGATTTTTTCATTTTGACGATTTTGTTTTTTTTTCAAATTGGCGATTTTTTAGTTTTAACACTTTTTTCGCGTTTTGACGATTTTTTCCGTTTTTGGCGTTTTTTCAACTTAGTAATTTTTTTTTTAATTTTGGCGATTTTTTTTAATTTTTGCGATTTTTTTTAGTTTTGGCACCTTTTTAGCGATTTTATTTTTTGGTTTTAGTGTTTTTTTTTCATTTTGGCGATTATTTCATTTTGTCGATTTTTTCGGTTTATATTAGTGTTAGAAAATTTTTTTTAATTTGATGCTTTTTAAGTTTTAGCGTTTTTTTTTTGTTTCTGGCGTTTTTTTTTTTTTTTTGGTTTGGCGATTTTATAATTGCCAGATTTTTTAGTTTTACCGTTTTTGAAAATTTCAAGAGTTTGCTTCTTACGGTTTCCAAGCTATAGCAAGTAGTCAAAATTACATAGTCAAAATTGCATTAACTGAAGGACCACCCTTTAATTTATATATATTTTTAAACTTTAGTGTTAATTGTTGTAGTCTGTATACACTAATTTTACAAATGTCAAGTTTCAGTATATACATGTACATTGTAAATACATACAACTCTATGTATATTACATGTGGTTTTAACATTTTTCGTTGCTCGTTTTGGAACACTCTTTAACTTTTAACTCTCATGTATTTGTCTCTTCAGTGTTGTTGCGGCCAAGGTTCTACATACTCTGTCCCATTTTCAGGTCCGTACCTCTTACGGTTCTTGACAAAATAGCGTGTGACGGACAGACGGACAGCGTAGCGAAAACAATAGGGGTTCCTTTTCACCTTTCGTGTACGGAACCCTTAAAATGAAGAGGTTTTTTATTTTAAAAATACCAAATGAACTAAATTTAAACAATTACGTAATGTTTTGCAAAAATTAAAATTTCTTAACTCATATTAGTACTGTTGTTATTAAAGGGTTAATTTTTGGTCGATAATGGGTTAAATTAAAGGGTTAAATAAAATTTTGAAGAATTTTTCTTCAGAATTTGGTTGGAATACCATGATTTGGTATTTTATTTAAGAAGTACAGCAATATAATAAGTTGACACTTACACCCTGTTTCCACAAGTCAGGCAACCTATTGCTTTAGAAAATTTGTATGAAAATCATTTTAAAAAAAAATTCGTTGTTTTCATATAAATTTTTTACACAAAACCAATGGGGAAGGGGTTTGATGCAAGGCACATTTATTTCCAGGTTATATCAGGATTACAAAAACAATGAAAAAATACAACAATGAAAATAACAACATGGTTTTTATTTAGTTCATCCGAAATATCAAAAATAGAATTTGTTGTAACACAATAATAATGAAAAATATTCAAATAAAGTTGAAAAAATTTCTCTACGGCAGCTACCACTAACAAAATTTGCGATGTTTAGTAGCACTTTTCACAATTTTTTAGTAGTTTTTTCATATTTTTAAATTTGTTACAAAAGAATTTTTGTAATAAAATATTTTTCACATTGAAAATTTTTTAACATTTTTTTTTCGTAAACAACTTTTGAAATTTCGGATGAACTTTAATTTGAAAAAAAAAATAACTCAGCTGCGTTTCCGCTACTACCTGGTGAATGTACCTTGGTTTGATGTATTGAAAATTTTTTATTTGAACCTCTTAAATAAAATATAAAATTTTTTAATATTTATAAAATCTCGAGTCCAGCACAACGAGACCTGCCGGGTTGTATAAACATGTAGCAAAATGTTTACCCACCATTATTAAGACACAAAAATCAGAATTTAAGCTTCTTAAGTTGAATTTCGAGCTTTGATATTAATCAGGATATTGTAGGGAAGATCAAAAGAAAAGTGTATTAACAGATGGTAAAAAATATTACGAGAGTTAATAGCAAGCTAAGCTAAAGTAGATTCGAGACTTCTGTCATGAATACCTACACAATATTTTAAGGCAAATATACCGTGAACGCAGGCTAATATAAATGTTTTTCATAAAACCACTTGTCAATACTAAAAATGATCGAGATCAATGGTGGGCGTTTCATGGCATAATTGGCGTTAGATTAATTCGCACGTATTCTTACCTTCTTGCATTTAATTCGTCATCGATGAGACAGAGCGAATGCCGGTATATTATTTTTAATTTTTTTTTTTTTAAATGCATGTTTATTATTTATTGTATCTTCAAATATGAACTAACAATAAGTATTCAAATCTTAAATCTATAAAAAAAATTATTAGGCCCGACCAATGTCGGACATAAGCTTAGTGATAGTTATTAATAATACATAAGTAGTGATAAGCAACAAAAAGAAAAAGGTGTTTTCAAGCAGCTTCATCATCTAGAGTGTTGAATATTAGAGCCCGTGTATCTCTCTTTTTTAAGCGGATGTGTCCAGTAAAGTTCAAAATATTACGAGCAAGCGGATTAGGATGTGACTCGAGTTTTGTTAGGTATTTGCCTGCGTATTTTGCAATTTCTTCAGTCACTAGTGGCATATTCAAATCGCGATGTATATTTGAATTTTTGATGTACCATGGAGCCGATGTTATCATGCGTAAAATTTTATTTTGCCTTCGTTGAATTTTCTCTACATTTGAAGCTGAAGCAGTGCCCCATAGTTGAATTCCGTAACACCATATTGGCTTTAAAAGCGACTTGTATATTAAAAGTTTGCAGTCTAGGCTAAGTGTTGAATTTCTACCAATCAGCCAATGTACCTGAGTTAATTTAAGTTTCATTTGAGTTAACTTAGAGTCAATGTGGTGTTTCCATGTAAGTCGTCGATCAAGGTGTATGCCAAGATATTTCACATGTGAATGTTGAGGAACAACTTGATTGTTAATCCGAATGGTGGAGCAAGTATCTCTTCTTAGGGTGAACGTTATATGGACACACTTTTGTTCATTGACTTTAATTCTCCATAAGTTTAACCAAAGCTCCATCTGGCTAATGTGTTCCTGGAGTTTGCGGGATGCCTCATCAGGGTTTTCGTGCATACTAAGGCAGGCTGTATCGTCGGCAAATGTGGAAGTATGGATACTACTGCTCACAGGCATATCACAAGTATAAATCAAATATAAAACTGGTCCCAGTATGCTCCCCTGTGGCACACCGGATGAAATAGTTTCAGGCCTACTCGTAAAGTCTCCTTCCACAACAGTGAACTTACGGGAAATAATGTAACTTTCCAAAAGATTTAAAATGTTTATTGGTAAGTAAGTCTTCAATTTTAAAATTAGGCCTTCATGCCACACTTTATCAAATGCCTGGGAAACGTCCATAAAGAGCGCAGAGCAATACTTTTTTTCCTCAAAAGTTCTTCTTATAAATTGAACCAGTCTGTGAGTTTGTTCAATGGTGCTATGCTGACTTCTAAAACCAAATTGATGGTCTGGTATGCACCCACTACTAATTAGAATTTGGGACAATTTTGTTTTGAGCAGTTTTTCGAAAAGCTTTGACATAGTTGATAGTAGACTTATTGGCCTATATGACTCAGCCTTGGTTAGATCTTTGCCCGGCTTTGGAATCATTTTAACCTTGGCAAGCTTCCAGCTGTGTGGATAATACTCCAGTCGTAAAATGGCATTAAATATGAATAATAGGATTCTCATTGCAATACGAGGCAAGTTCATAAGCATCTGGTTACTAATTCCATCAATACCCGGAGCTTTCTTCGGGTTGAGTTCGGCAATTAATTTTTGTAAATCACGCGTCTTAAACTTTATGTGTTGAGGGGGTAGAGCGACTACATTCGGCAAATCAGCAACACCAGTACATATGTTTGGCGTAAAAACGGATTTTAAGTGCTCAGCAAATATTTTACCTTTTTCAGTATCGCTTCTTGCCCAACTTCCGGTAGATGTGCGTAGAGGTGGCTTATACTCAACGGGTGTTTTAAGCTTTCTAGCAGCGCGCCACAAAGAGTAATTAGACGCTGGTGTGACATCAAGACCTTCCAGATAATTTTTAAGAGATGCAGTTTTTTCAGATGCAAGCAACTCTTGGAGTCGTTTAGTGCACTCTTTAAATCTGATTTTATTTTGTGGTGATCTGTGCTGTTGCCATTCCCTTCTAGCTCTTCTTTTTTCACGTACGAGACGTTCAATGTCTGTAGAATAAATTTTATTAAACCCAGTCTGCGGATGGGAGTTAGTGGCATGTTCAGCAGCCTGTTTAATATTCTCGCTGAGATTGGCAATATTAGATTCAATATCATCGGATGTTCTAAGCGTAATGTTTTCCGTACAATGACTACTGAGATATTTTTTGAACCCCAGCCAATTAACACGATTGATCATCTTCACATATGGGTCAGGTAAGTTACTTCTTAATGGACTACAAATTGTAATGATCGTCGGAGAGTGATCGGACGAAAGATCAATAGAAGCTTGAACTTGAATTAAATCCCTAGAGATATTTTTTATGACGCCAAAATCTATAACATCCGGAATTTTTTGTATGTCAGTAGGCCAGTAAGTGGGCTCCCCACTCGAAATGACATCCAAGCCCATTTTTGAAATAGTGTTGAACAATGCTCGACCTCTGGGGGTAATAAGACGCGAACCCCAGAACGTATGCTTAGCATTGTAGTCGCCAGCTGCTACAAAACAAGGTCCAAGAGATTTGTAGAAATCCTCATATTGATTCTCAGTGATTGAAAATCTGGGAGGGGAGTAAATTGATGATATAACAAAATTTGTACAAAAACTTTCAAATTTCAAGAATATTTATCCAGCAATCACGTTTTACTTTACTACGCGATCAATATTTTAATATAAATCATGCATTTGCTAACATACACTGTTTAACGTAAGCAAAAAAGTTAGGTTATCAACATGTAGAAAATTAAATTGCATAAAAACTCATTTTATGAGACCAAAAGAACATCATAATGACTTTTTATATTACTTTATTCCATGATATGAAACTTTGTACTGTATATTTTATATATTTATGAAATGTAAACGAAATTCTTTTTAATACGACCGCATGATGCTCATGTGCATGTTTTCAGTAAACACACACACGCATAAAAACATATGGTACAACCATAAAACTTAAGTAGTGTTTAATTTCGCAAGGTTGGGCATTTAATTATTATTTAAATAAGCACTCAAAAACACAATTTCGTATTTAATTAGAACTTCAAAATAATTACGGTTTGATTACCAACTGAAAAAATGGGCATAAAAGTTTGAAACTAGTATGTGCTTGCTTAAATTTATTTTCTTAAGTCTTAAACTTACTCACCTACTGAAGGCCGAATTATAAGCATGGGCAAATGTTTGGAATACTCTTTGATTATTTGTTCACTAAGATTTTTGCTAAACGTATACGAATTCGGATAAAAGTCCGTATATCTAAAAGAAGTTAATACAAATAAATATTCTAGACAATGTTTAATATTTAAGCTAGTAAAGTTTACTTATTGAATAAACAATTTAGAATTTCTTCATCGTATGTTTCGGCAATTTTAATAGCTTTACGCCATTCCACTGGCATCTCATAAACCTGGAATAGCAATAGAATTTATTAAATTACTTTCCATTATCAAAATAAAAATTTTACGTTATTACTCTCTCTTCCACACGATCCTCAAGAGCATTGCAGTAGGCAGTGGAGCAGTGCATAAAAACAACCAAATTTTTAAGATTTTCAGCAATTTTCACCAGCTCATAAGTTCCGCGCGTATTGAGCAAAATTGAAGTGCGCAAGGGCTCGTCGAATCTGCCAATAGACATATAATTAATAATATATTTTATTCATAAACAATTGTTCAATTCACAAGCTCGTCTTAAAGTCGCATGCGCTGTTTAATCGTCTAATTAAAAATATTGTATTGTTGTTGGAAATTTACATACAAAAGTGTATGTATGTATGTCAAATGAAATGTTTGTATATTACATGTTTTTCAAATAGTTGTATTGTAGCCAGGCCTGGGAATACACTATCAGTTTTATAAGGCCCAACTATAATATGAATAAGCTAGCTTAAGCTAATGTCAGAATTGAACGATAAGTCTGTCAAATGCTTAAACAGTTCAGATTTTACTTTTAGGTGGCCACAATGTACTTACATGCACTTAAGTATTCTTTAGCCACAGGTGCACATCTAGGTATTGTCAATAATTTTGTAGTAATTTTGTTTCTTCTCATAACTCCTAAATGAATGCAATTTAATCAAAATAACTTGAAAGAATGTCCTAATCTATTAGAAATTCACATATAAATATATCCATCACCTTATTACTTGTTTTATTTGTTTTGCCTACTAAAAAGTACAACAGTGAATATACATAAGTAAATACATGTGTGTGTGTGTGTATGTGTGTATTGTAAAACAGACAATGAAAATTAAAGTTTTGCTTTATTTTCCGAGTTTAAAATAAGAAACAATAAAAAAATATTTAAAATCAATGAATATTTTCTGCTGATGCTTGCTTGAGTTTTAAAAATGCACAAACTGTTGTTTCTGTACGGAATGTGCGTTCAGTTTGGCACTTTACTTAAGCAAATGACATTTGACGAAACTTGACGAAAAGTTTCATTAAGTACATTATAGTTGCACACATACGTATTGTATGTAATCGCACAGTTGCTTAAGTTTGCTTATTCATATTATAGTTGGACCTATAATGTGTAATAATTAATACCAGAAAATAAATTCTTCTTAATGATAAATATATTTTTAATCAAAATTGCTTACTGCGGAAAAAGATTATTAAATATTTCGCATGAGATTACAATTCCCATAGCTGGTTTAATTACATGGCATCAAATGTGATGAATGTCAACTTTTCAATCTCTTAACATTTAATAAACAACAAAATAACGGTACAACAAAATTGTCCGTTCACAAGTGCATAGACAAACATTGTAATTTATTTGCAACAATAAATCATACGTCTAAGCTTTTGAATTGAACAAATATTTTTGATTTTAAGCAACAGCTTGTCATTCATTTTTTTTTTTTTTTTTTTCATAAACTAAAAAATAATTTGTGTTAAGAAGTCAGTATAATTTTGCCAGAAACTCACCTGACATTGGCTGCCATGTGAAAGATAATGCTGACATTTTGCAACAGACTTAGATCACTTGGCGTTATGCCCAAACCCAATTCACCACTATCGCCTTGGACGACATGCAGTTTATCAAGTACCTCAGGACACTGCTGATGTATACGTTCAAAGACTTTATCTTTTTTGAACTGCTCTAAGCGTTGTTGTGGACTGAGGGATTTCTTGCTTCTTAACAGAATGTAAATAACTTTTATTTTTGGACTATCGCGCAAAAGCTTTTCAACCAAAGCCTTGCCCAGGTAACCTAAAATGTGTTTTTTATTCAAATATCTTGTCTTATATTAACTTATAGTAATTCTTCTGTACCTGTAGCGCCTGTTATGAACAATTCACGATTAGCATAAAATTCGTTTATCAGCATTTTTGTATGTTTTCAATACAATAAATTCTTAAAAAAAAAATATAAAAATTATTTTTATTTACAAAAATGTTTAATAATTTCAGTTTGTGTAATTTTTTAAGTCCTGGAAATATAACCCCATACGAATACCACTAAAAAGACCCGTGTTTCCCGGTTTGGCCCCAAGTCATCAACCTTTTTTTTATGGGCCCCAAAAAATTTGGGGCCTCGGTGTCATTTTTGCATTTTCTCAGGCTCATATCTAGCAAACCGTTCGGAATTTTCGTATACTCCTTTAAGAAAAATTGTAGCTCTTGTCATAAAGAACAAACATTGTGAACATATAAAATCAAAGAAAACTTCATCTTCAAGATCAAAATCGTTAAAAAATTAAAAAAAACGATTTTTTGTACTTTTTTTCCTGTTCAGGTCTATAGTTAGCAAGCTGTTCAAAATTCAAGGAATCAATTAGCTACAAAAATGTACATACGATCGTAATAAACAACTTTCTAGAATACCTGAACTTCCTAGGAATGATTCTTAACACCGTTTAGGCAGCCGCAAAGGTGAAAAATTTCCAAACAAATGAAATTAAAAAATTAATGTCTGTATTTTTCCCCGATTTCTATGCCATTTTTGAAGCGATTTTAAAAATTCTTTTTTTATACACAGAAAAAACTAAATCTCGTTTTCAGTAACCAAATTCATTGAATCAGTAAATTTTTTGTGTGAATGCGGACCTACAAAGAAATTTGTAGATTCTGATAACAATTTTGTAAAAAATTTAACTGAAAAAAAGATTTTATTTTTAGTTAACTTATTATTATTGCATTAGAGAAAAAAGTTAACTGAAACTCAAAATATTTTCAGTCAAATTTATTAATAGGAACAGAAAAACTTTTTTGCAGATTTTTTTTTTGAATTATTCAGCAAATTTTTTTTTATAATTTACAAACACATTCACTAAAATTTTTCGTAGTATCAGAAAATAAATTAACTGAATCAATAACAATTTTAACCAATTTAAAAAAAAAATTAGTAAAAGTTTTATTAAAAAAAAAAATAATTGAATCAAATGAAAGTTTCAACTATTTTTTTTTTACTTTTAAAAATTGGCTTGTTTTTATGGTTAAGCATTTCGTTCCCGCTTTAGAACTCGTCAGTAGACTTCAACCCAAAAATTTTTTGAATTTAGCTAACAAACTCCGTATGTTTATAGTAAGACTTTTAATACTATATTGAGAATCACAATATACAAACATAATAAGTTTGAAAACCGCAAACAAAAATCTTTATAAAAAATAAAATGTTTTTATATCTATAAAATAATTTGTAGAAAAAATTAAAAAAAATCAGACAAATTTTTTTACAGTATATAAAAATAAATTTAACTGAAAAAATTAAAAAAAAAATCAGACATTTTTTACAGTATATAAAAATAAATTTAACTGAAAATAACAAATTCAAATATAAAAAAAATAAATCTAAACAAATTTTTTTTTTACAAATTTTACTTTATATAGATAATTTTAATTCTATACAGTTTTTTTACATAAAATAAAATTGGAGCAAATAATTTACTGGAACAGTAAAAAATATTTACTGAAACTAAATTATATTTCAAAACACACGTTTGTTTGAAAATTTTTTGGGAATAATTTTTTCTGTGTATGCAATGTTTTAACTTCACAGTTGGTCCCATTTTCACAAATATGCCGTAGAAGTAGGAGAATGGGTATCTCCCATACAAATTTATTATTAATTACGGCATATCTGGAATACTATATCATTGACAGGCTTCAAACTTGGTGAGAATTACTTTATAGGAAATTCGCTTAATCCAACGGAAAAGTGGTGGCGTAAGAGTAGAGTAAGGGCTCCCTGCCACACAAAGTAATCACTAATTAACCGATTCTCTGTCATTTGCTAAGCGATTTTAAAAATTATTTATCTATATGAAAAAGTTTACTCCACAGTTGGTCCCATTTTTACAAATATGCGTTAGTAGTAGGGGTATGGATAATCTTCGTACATATACTATATCATTGAAAGGCTTTAAACTTTGTGCTCGTAATCCATCCGAAAATTAGTGTTGTAAGAGTATGGGAAGGGTCCCAAACATATATTTTTTCAGGTGTTATATACACTCCTTTAGAACTTTCACACTTTCACACAATTCTGTTTGTTGACCAAATTGAATTAATTTATTATCCTCTAGGATCTAACAACGGAAAGTCCAGAAATCTTAATCTTAATTTTAAGTATTCTTTTTTGTATATATTTATGTTTGAAATTTTAAAAATATGAGGCAATTATAAACCTTTTCCGCTTAACGATGGTTTAGACCGTTCTTGTCAATCACTAATTTACAACTGTTAATTTTCCTCGTTAATGAAATAAAATAAACTATTCAAAATATAATATAATATATAATATATAATAAACCAATTTTACATAATATATAATATAATTTAATACAATAAATTAATAATTAATTATTCAAAAAAAATTTTACTTCTAATTATTATAATTCCTTATATGTTTTTGCGTTATTCTTTATGCAGTGAAAATACAAAATTAATTCATTCATTAATTTCAACAAATCGTTTTTTTTAATATTCTTTCGAGTTCGGAAATCGTGCATTTCCAAGTTTTTTTTTAATTTTTTTTATTTTTCAAATTTTAATTTGAATAGGTCAAGTGTACCAGGTGTTTCAGCATACCAACTCCCAAAAAAATTTGTAATACACATACATGTATATTCAATATGTGCGGTAATTACACTGTGCTCGAATCGGAACTATTTTTTTTTTTGTAACAAGTCGGGGACCCGGTGGGATAATATATCGATTGAAAAAATATGTATTGATGAACAAGCGTCCTAAATCACGCGTGACTCACGCATGATCGTGATCCAATTTATAATTAATCACGTGTGAGTGTGTGAGCGTGACTTAAAAATAAATAACGCGTGCGTAATCGTGCGTGAGCTATTTTTAATAATCACGCACGGATTCTCACGCTCTCACTATATATTATTCCTAAATAGGTGAGTATCAATATACTATACCATTTTGCACATGCTACGATCCAAGACTATTTGCACAAGATTGTGTTTTAAGGCTATTGTTATAATTTTTTCAGGCGTAGTAAACTGGCTCATATGAAATTCAAATATACCAATGTAGAAAATTAAAATTATTTTAATATATTTGTGATTTGAACGGGTTAAAGTTCGTATCTCTCTGTAAGTCAAATTACATGTGATAATTATTAATGAACAAATAACACCAAAGTCTGTTGTAAATATTCTGACTAACAACACATAGTGTTCTGACTAACAACACATAGTGTACGAACTTTAGCCTGTTCAAATCACAAATATAGAAACAAATGGAGTTCGAATAATAATTTTAATATATTTTTTTATGGTATACAACTATATTTTCCCTAAATTTTGAATTTTTTCAGAAAAACTGCGTACATCTGCATTTATGAAAAGACACTCTTAAATTTTAGTTAAAAATGTATAAAACTATCTACATAATAAAATCTTATAGTTGAAACTTTCAAAATCTACCGTCACATTTTTTTGTAACCGCCCTGTAGTAAATAAAATAATCAGTTGACAAAAAACACTAGTTTATAAATTAATTATTTTGCAAGTGACTACAAATTGGTTTAAATCTGATGCAGATATCAACCAAATATATTGAATAAAAGCACACGTAAGAAATAAATAAAAGCAAAATAAGTAAATGAAAAACAAAAGCAGCATGTCATGAAATCAAATGTCAAATGTTGAAAAAAAAACTAATATTTTTCAATACTTAATATGTATAATATTTTCTATGAGCGGTTCGTATGTATGGATGTATGTATATACGTATTTTTTATTTTTAGTGAATATAATAAAAATAAATATTTATATATACATATGTATGTACATTGTACATATATTTACATAGATATATATGATATACATATGTATATCTTTTTTTTTGCTATAATATTAATTAACTACAAATTGGTTGGAAAATAAGCAGTTAGTAGCCAATTAAAAAGTCATGCAGAGGTGGCCAATTGACTACGGCCTATGACATGCCTATGTTAAAATAGTGATTCGGTTACCAGGAAAAAAGTCACTGAATCAACCAGATGTGGTTCTTAAAAAGCCAGTTTGAAGTTACTTACAAACGGGTTTGAGTTCCTATAGGGCGCTTATACACAAAAAATATTTTTAAAATTTACTACTTTAGGGTATTGCTGAATTGTATCCGAAATACAAAATAATTGGCTCTAAGCACAATCTTAATGCATTGTCTTTAGCGTTATGTAATTAAAAAACTAAAAATGTATTAAACAAAGTTTTTTACAAAACTGAAAATAATGAAGAGACTTAAAAAAACACATGCCTTTTTCAGGAAAATTTTAAAATTTCGATTTTTTATTTTAGCCTTTTCCCGATTTCACAAATGGATATGTTAATAAATTTTTTTCCTATTCTTATTTAAAATTTTGTCAAAAATTTAATGCTGAATTTTAGCTTAAAATGCAACAATGAACTAAAAAGTAATAAGCAAAATACTAAAAAAGGTCAAGACAAAAAATATTTCTTTGGCTTAAGTAAAATACCTTCTGAGAGATACGGAAACACATCGTGCAAAATTATTTCTTAAGAATTTCTAGTTTATGTCAAAATGCTTTATCCGGTAAAAATCGGATAATTTTTTAAAAAGTTACAAGCCTCAGAAGTTTTATTTAGTCCCAGGTAGTCAACTTTGGCCCACTGTAACTCATGTCCTGCTCAAGCCAAAAGGATTGTGCTATAAAGCCTAAGTCCTCCTCTACGGATGTTAGGAGATTCATATAAATCCAATCAGTAGTTTAGAAGTTCCAGATTTATTGCCATTTGCTTTGTAAATGTAAATTTTACATATACAAGTGCATACATATGTACATACATATATACATACATACATACATAGGTAGGTGTAAAAACCTATTTTTCAACCCAAAAAATATAGATATGGATAAAATTAAGTATTTAGGCACTTGAATAATCCGTACTTGAATCAAGCCTTCTGTGCTTGATTTAAGTAAATCCGTACTTACCGCTTTGTATTGATTTAAGTACGGATGGATTGATTTTTATTTTGAGTGTACAAATTGGATTACATAATTTTTCGTGAGAGTGTGTGTTCGTGATAAGTTGTAAACCACTCGTGCGTGATTAAGAATGTTTTCTTCGTGAGCGTGCGTGATCGTGAAAATTTTCAATATCATTCGTGAGTGAAAGTGCGTGAGTAAAATATTTTTCTGCGTGAGCGTGCGTGTCGTGAGTCAAAAAACGCTCACGTGCACATCTCTAATTTTAACCCTGCATGTCCAACGTTATTTTTAATACGTTATGACTAAGGAAAGGATTTTCATGTGAATACATGTTTTCTGTCGTTGGTCTTAGATCAACGCAAATTAAAAAATTTGTGACAAAATGGCATCGATTTGTTAGTGCATATTTTTGCATATTTTATAATAAATACATATTTTTGCATATTTCATTGTAAATGTATATTTTCAATACATTTTTTAGTTTTTTCATGTTATAAATTTAATTTTGTTTTTTTTATTTTTATTAGTTGTAAAGTATTTAAAAGCTGCAGTGTTTACGAGTGTGTAAGAACAAAAAAAGAGGAAAACGAGAAAAATTATATAATAATATAATTTTATAATGTATATAATAATATAATATTATTGGATATACCTTGGGATAAGTCAAGAATACCAATACCATTGAAAATAAAAAATAAAAAATAGCATGGGATAATAGCCCTTTTAAACCTAAAAACGATTGTATTTTTTTCAGCGCTCTCTACTGGTTCCGCATTAATTTCATGTGGATATAAAGTGCTTTTGAAAGCACCTTTGCGTGTTTCAGCCTTTAATGAAAAATATCAAGTGATGTGATACGGCTACATCCTATAGTATTTAAGCTGTCTTTACATGGTAATACAATGTATTACGACATGTCAAAATATGCTGTAGAACATACAAAATCTTATCATGTAAACGCAAAATGTATCGAGTAGGAGAGAATACGGATAAAAAATTTGACAAGCGGTCGGTAAATGTTTATTTTCTAAACCATTTTAGAAACTTAAGTATTCTCATCACACCAGAGGTGTATTTCAAAGTAAACGTTGCCAGCACTGATGGTATTTATTGAAGGGTTTAACACTTTTATAAAAACAACCAAAATCAACTCAGAAAATGTTCATGTTGTTTTTGTAATCATTGTACAATTGCAACCATTAGCTACTTAACCCGTACTACAAAACCAAACAAACCTATAAAAAAAATTATATTTCATAGTAAAAATACATTGCAATAATAAAATGTGTTCTCCAAGATAGTTATATTATATATTAAGGCCGTGATACACTATCATACAAAGTCGTGCGATCATAAAATTTTTTCAGAAAAAATCTTCAAAGATTAATACTATGTTTAGACGACGAGTTGAATCACATGCTTCGCTCTCTGAATCTTGTTTTTCAATCTTGCCGTTTATACGACGCCTTCGTGCTTCGTGCGCAGCGTGCCAATTTAGTGCTTTTCGCACTAGATTTAGTGCTTTTTAATTCATAACAGTCCGGAATTTTTCAACTAGGTGCTTTTTTTTAAATACCTCAAATTGGTGCTTTTTCACCTTTGACTTTAGTGCTTTTAGTGCGTTTAACAAATCCACTAAATATAAACTTGTGATAGTATGTTGGCTTTACACAAAACAACAAATAAACATTTTCCACTTTTCTGTCTGATTGTCATAAGTAAAGAGCGGAATGTGCTACAGTAAACTTCTTGATACGCTTTTGTAGAAAATTGAACACTCTATAAAAAAAAATTAAAATTAAACTAAATCTGAAATAAAAATATTTTTAATTTCCATTTCATTCACTTATTACAGCTATGGCTAAAATAAATTGAAAAACTTATAAAATTGTTTTATATTTCTCTATTATAACGAAAAACACTTCTTTGACACTTTTTAAAAGGCCCGTTTGTATTTTGTATGGAACTTGGTAAAATTTTCTGGAATAACATAATATTTCTGTTGTTTTATTGAAAATCGTATAAATTTAGGATAAATTTTATTTGGACTGTAACTAACTTTTGATCCAGTTAACTTATCAAAAAATTTTATATAACTTTTTTTATAGCGCTAATTTTCTACAAAAGTGTACCAAGAAGTTTACTGTAGGACATTTCGTATGACAATCAGAATGAATAAAATCAATTTATACCATGTAAATCGTATGGAAAATTGAAAAGTGCTATGCGCACCATCTCACTATTGATATTATGAGCTGATATTTTAACACGCCTATTTTTTTTAGCTAAACTAAAGTTTGAAACCTGGTTCTGAGAAAAACAAAGGAATTTTTTTGAGAACACCCTAATGTACATCCATACGTAGTAAATAGTTTTTGTTAATTCATTTACACATACCTACATATTTATACGCATGTACATATACATAAACAAATACAAATTCTTTCAATTTGTATGCTAACAAATTGATGGACTCGATATCGACCAAAATCCTACATTTCCACATAAATTTTAATCAAGTGTTTTGATATATCGCGTATACGGAATGATTTAATTTAGGCAGTTCTATAAAAGAGTACAAATAAAATTTTAATTGAAATCTTTGTCCTGTAAATAAAATTACTTTGTTTCTGAAGTTTAGTTTTATGGATTATATAAGCTTACGAATTCTACTTTATTTTTCCAAAATTATTATATCAAATATCCCATTACAATTGTTTAATTTGCTTTTGTCTTGAACTTAAATTATTTTCCTATTCATATTCTACTTATAACTGAATAAAATCGAAATGTGGCTTTATTGCATTTAGTTCTTTTTTTTGAAGGCACAGTACTTTTTGCTCTGAAAAAGTTGGCATCACTGTTCGTGTGGCATCTTTTTATTTATATTCACACATTCATACATATCATACGCAGGCATATACATACCCAGTGGGAAAAGGTAATGAATAGTAAATTATAAGGTAATGCACATCATGTATAATTTTTTTCATTTCTGAATTGATTACTGTTAACACAGAACATGTCCTAGGAAAGTAATGAATTATTTTAATTGTGTTTGATCAAATTACCCTGCTTTGGAAAATGATACTATATGTAATTAATGCCTACTTTTCATATATACGTATCATATGCACGTATATACATACATACACATAAGCATACATACTTACATACATACGACTCTTTCAAAATTTTGTTTTTATAGGGATATAGGGATTTTCTTCTTATTTTTCCTTTTTTTTTATTATTCATAACTTAATTAAATTTATTTATATTAAACTCACATCTATGTTTTTTTTTTGGTTTGTTTTTATTTAATCAAACCTTTACATACACATACATATGTATACATATTTTGTTTTGATAGCCGGGTCGGCTAAACTGTCGATAAACTGCGATAAAAGTTAGAGAATATACCAATTTTACGTGCTTCGCAAGTAGATTCATATTGAATCTACTTGATTCGCTCTCATAATTTTGTATGGGGAAGCAAGTTGATTCGGTCATGATCAGCGTTGTCAAGTTGGTGCGTTTCGCACCATTTTGGGTGCTTTTTGAAATTTTTTGTGCGAAAAATTCCTAAGTTGGTGCGTGGTGCGCTTTTTTAAAAATTTCGGTGCGTTTTTTAATTTATGGTGGCACCAACGCAAATTTAACACAACAATGTGTTAAAACCTCAAAATTCTTGTTGTGAAACTTGCCAATTTCCTGATAGTGCTAACTACCATATTAATAGTAGTGATGTTTATAACACATTAAAATTTGAAGTGAAATCTGTCTTAATGTCCCTATGATAACAATAATGATGAAAATATTAGCTTTATTAATTTGATCTCTTTTTAAAAAGTTTTAAACATAATTTATAAAATTAATGTACAAAAATGTATATTTGCAAACATATGTAATGGGTGTTTTTTATTGAGGTATAGAACTTTAAGTTGGCATCACTTTTTTAACTGCCGACCATTTTGTCAGCTGTCAAGTGATTAATATTAAGTTTGGTTTGCCATTTCATCATGAACAGGTTGACAAAAGAACAACGCTTGCAAATCGTGCAAATTAATTTCGAAAATAATGGTTCAGTTCGCGAAGTTTACCGCAAGCTCCGTCCATTTTATGGTCGACATAATCGTCCATCAGAGCAATTAATTCGGTTAACCATGGATCGTTTTCGCACTACGTTTACTCTATGTGATAATACGCATCCGCAGAAACGTCGAACAGTGCGCACCGAAGAAACAATTGCCGCTGTAGAGCAAAGTGTTGAAGAGGACCCGCATGAATCGATTCGCCACCGTGCACAGCAATTGGAGCTTTGTCCATCAACTTTATGGAAGATTTTGCGCAAAGATCTTGGCTTGCGACCTTACAAGATCCAGCTTGTGCAAGAATTAAAGCAGCGAGACCATGCAATGCGTCGTGATTTTGGTGTATGGGCCGAAAATGAGATTGATCTCGATGCTGATTTTCATCGCAAAATTTTGTTCAGTGATGAGGCTCATTTTTGGTTGAATGGCTACGTCAACAAGCAAAATTGCCGCATTTGGAGTGAAGAGAATCCACATGAGACCCTTGAGACGCCATTACATCCACAAAAACTGACTGTTTGGTGTGCTCTATGGGCTGGTGGAGTCATTGGGCCATACTTCTTCCGAAATAATGCTGGAGAGTCAGTTACCGTTAATGGAGACCGGTATAGAGCCATGATAACCGACTATTTTGTTCCCGAATTGGATGGCATGAATGTGGATGAGTTGTGGTTCCAACAAGACGGCGCTACATGCCACACAGCGCACGTCACAATCGATTTATTGAAGGAAACATTCGATGAGCGCATAATTTCGCGGAATGGACCTGTCAATTGGCCACCAAGATCGTGTGATTTGACACCATTGGATTATTTTCTTTGGGGATATGTGAAGTCGCTCGTCTACGCCAACAAACCAGAAACGTTAGGGGACTTGGAAGCCAACATTCGTGGCGTTATTGCCAACATACGGCCCCATATGCTCGAAAAAGTGGTTGAAAATTGGACCTGTAGAATTGGCTTTATTCGAGCCAGCCGCGGCGGCCACATGCCCGAAATCATATTTAAACATTAATGGCATAAAATTATCCTTCCAATAAAGCCAAATTGATGGACATTAAAACGATTTTCTTGTGTTTTATTTCAATTCAAAGTTCTATACCTCTAAAAAACACCCTTTACATATGTGCCCTTAATAATGAAAGTTTATAGGTCATACATTTCTTTGGTCGAGATATGTAGTAACCCAGCTAAAAAAATTATATATGGTCCATATATTTTTAATATATGAATGTATATAACTATATATGAGTATGTATGAATTCAGGTATGGAAATGTATGGGATTATACATGGCAAAACTATTAAATATGAACTAATATATGGACTAATATATGAAATGTATTATAATACATGAGCTCATATATGGAAATTTAATTATGAAGCTCTTCATATGTGGATCCATATATAGAAATAAAATTTAATATATGGAGCCATATCAGAATGTATGCATACATGATATCTCACATAAAATCGTTTTTGCAATCAAAAAAGCTTGGATTTTATCACTGGTGAATTGAAAATCCATTAGAAAATAGATGCGGTGTGTAAAGTTCATATGCTTACCCTCAACGTTTAAAAAAGAAAATCTTTTGTTACAAAAAAAAACCATTCTTGTGTGGCCCCATTTAATATATTAAATAACCAAAAGCATAATCCATTAATTTTATAGAAAATAACAGAATTCTCTAGATAAGAAACAAAGTTCATATTACTACAAAAAATTATATTGAAAACTATTGTTACGACGGATTATTTTTTCTTTTATAATTAATTGCATTACTTTTTAATATGATTTCTTAAATTAAATTTTATGTACGAATATGAGTTTTGTGTTTTTTAAATAATTGATTCACCTTTTGATTTAAATTAATGATGAATGAAATGTTTTTTAGTTCGTTTTTCATTATTTGTCCAAACAAATGTTTCATTAAATACAACCTTCCTGTTCAAAATCTAAAAAAAAGTAATTTTAGTAATTTAATTTATTGCACAGCAGTGCGCTTTTGTGAATCAAGAGAGTATGAATATGAAATTTTTATTCTGTAGAGGGAAAATTTGCACATACATGTATGAAAATATATGAACATATAACGGGTGTTTTTTTAGAGGTATAGAACTTCGAATTGAAATAAAACACAAGAAAATCGTTTTAATGTCCATCAATTTGGCTTTATTGGAAGGATAATTTTATGCCATTAATGTTTAAATATGATTTCGGGCATGTGGCCGCCGCGGCTGGCTCGAATAAAGCCAATTCTACAGGTCCAATTTTCAACCACTTTTTCGAGCATATGGGGCCGTATGTTGGCAATAACGCCACGAATGTTGGCTTCCAAGTCCCCTAACGTTTCTGGTTTGTTGGCGTAGACGAGCGACTTCACATATCCCCAAAGAAAATAATCCAATGGTGTCAAATCACACGATCTTGGTGGCCAATTGACAGGTCCATTCCGCGAAATTATGCGCTCATCGAATGTTTCCTTCAATAAATCGATTGTGACGTGCGCTGTGTGGCATGTAGCGCCGTCTTGTTGGAACCACAACTCATCCACATTCATGCCATCCAATTCGGGAACAAAATAGTCGGTTATCATGGCTCTATACCGGTCTCCATTAACGGTAACTGGCTCTCCAGCATTATTTCGGAAGAAGTATGGCCCAATGACTCCACCAGCCCATAGAGCACACCAAACAGTCAGTTTTTGTGGATGTAATGACGTCTCAAGGGTCTCATGTGGATTCTCTTCACTCCAAATGCGGCAATTTTGCTTGTTGACGTAGCCATTCAACCAAAAATGAGCCTCATCACTGAACAAAATTTTGCGATGAAAATCAGCATCGAGATCAATCTCATTTTCGGCCCATACACCAAAATCACGACGCATTGCATGGTCTCGCGGCTTTAACTCTTGCACAAGCTGGATCTTGTAAGGTCGCAAGCCAAGATCTTTGCGCAAAATCTTCCATAAAGTTGATGGACAAAGCTCCAATTGCTGTGCACGGTGGCGAATCGATTCATTCGGGTCCTCTTCAACACTTTGCTCTACAGCGGCAATTGTTTCTTCGGTGCGCACTCAATAAAAAACACCCATTATATACATATATGGTCATATACCCTCATTTTTCGGACCGAACCATATATGGGATATCATATATGCTCCATACATATTTTTTTTTTAGCTGGGAAGTTAAAAAAACTTAAAATGAAATCAGAATTCACATACGTGCAGATAATTTATAAAAAAAAATAATTAGCATTTTTGTTATAGAAACATTTTATGTATAAATATCAGAATTTAACATTTTGAACACAAACAAATCATAACATCCCAGCTAAAAAAATATGTATAGAGCATATATGATAACCCATATATGGTTCGGATCCGAAAAATGAGGGTATATGGGCATATATGATTATATATATTCATACATTTTCATACATGTATGTGTAAATATTCCCTCTACAGTATGCAAAGTTCATGTTCATACTCTCTTGATTCACAAAAAGCTCACTGCTGTGCAATAAATTAAATTACTAAAATTACTTTTTTTTGATTTTGAACAGGTAGATTGTTTTTAATGAAACATTCGTGTGGGAAAATAATGAAAAATGAACTAAAAGTCATTTAATTCATCATTTTAAGTCAAAAGGTGAATCAATTATTTAGAAAATACAAAAATTATATTCGTACATAAAATTTAATTTAAGAAATCATATTAAAAAGTAATGCAATTAATTATAAAAGAAAAAATAATCCGTCGTAACAATAGTTTTCAATATAATTTTTTGCAGTAATATAAACTTTGTTTCTTATGCAAAGAATTCTGTTATTTTCTATAAAACTAATGTCTGTATTATCCTTTTGATTATTTGATGCAATAAATGGGGCCACAAAGTAGAAAATCTTACAAGAATGATTTTTTTGTAATAAAAGTTTTTCTCTTTTAAACGTTGAGGGTACGCATACCGTATGTATTTTCTAATGGAAGCTTTTTTGATTGCAAAAAAGTTCTTATGTGAGATATCATGTATGCAACAATTGTTTATATGGCTCCATATATTAAATCTTATTTCTATATATGGATCCACATATGAAGAGCTTCATAATTAAATTTCCATATATGAGATCATATATTATAATACATTTCATATATTAGTCCATATATGAATTCATATATAATACTCTTGCCATGTACAATCCCATACATTTCCATACATGAATTCATACATATTCATATATAGTCATATAGATTCATATATTAAAAATATATGGACCATATATAATTTTTTTAGTTGGGATTACAAAAAACCAGCTCTAAAAATGCAATGCTAAAAAAAGTTGCCATATATGTTAAATTTAGAAAAATCGTCATTTCTGGACCTAAAATCGTCACTAGTGTATTTTGAGAGGTGAAAATCGTCGAAATGCAGAGAAATCGTCAACTCTGGCAACGGTGCCTGCATATCCAACGTTATTTTTAATACCCCAGCTAAAAAAAATATGTATAGAGCATATATGATAACCCATATATGGTTCGGATCCGAAAAATGAGGGTATATGGGCATATATGATTATATATATTCATACATTTTCATACATGTATGTGTAAATATTTCCTCTACAGTATGCAAAGTTCATGTTCATACTCTCTTGATTCACAAAAAGCTCACTGCTGTGCAATAAATTAAATTACTAAAATTACTTTTTTTTGATTTTGAACAGGTAGATTGTTTTTAATGAAACATTCGTGTGGGAAAATAATGAAAAATGAACTAAAAGTCATTTAATTCATCATTTTAAGTCAAAAGGTGAATCAATTATTTAAAAAACACAAAACTCATATTCGTACATAAAATTTAATTCATCATTTTAAGTCAAAAGGTGAATCAATTGCATATTTAAAAAAAACACAAAACTCATATTCGTACATAAAATTTAATTTAAGAAATCAGATTAAAAACTAATGCAATTAATTATAAAAGAAAAAATAATCCGTCTAATAATAGTTTTCAATATATATATTGCAGTATCTAGAGAATTCTGTTATTTTCTATAAAATTAATGACTGGATTATCCTTATCCTGATTATTTGATATATTAAATGGGGCCACAATGTATAAAATCATACATATTTTTTTTTATTTTTTTTTTGTAACAAAAGTTTTTCTTTTTTAAAACGATTTTATGTGAGTTAGCATGTATGCATACATTTTTGTATGGCTCCATATATTAAATTTTTTGCTATATATGGATTCACATACGAAGAGCTTCATGATTAAATTTCCATATATGAGCTCATATAATTATTATAATACATTTCATATATTAGTCCATATATCAATTCATATATAATACTTTTCGCATACATATAGTTATATACATTCATATATTAAAAATATATGGACCATATATATTTTTTTTTAGCTGGGACGTTATGACGACGGAAAGGATTTTCATGTAAATACATGTTTTCTGTCGTTGGTCTTAGATCAACGTAAATTAACAAATTTGTGACAAAATGGCATCGATTTGTTAGTGCATATTTATGCATATTTTATAATAAATACATATTTTTGTATATTTCATTGTAAATGTATATTTTTAGTAAATTTTTTAGTTTTTTCATGTTATAAATTTACTGCCTGTTCGAGGATGTCACTCATTTTCGCTCGCAAGCATTTTAAACGACAAACAGCTGTTTTGCGTTCAACTAAAAGCCTTTAGCACGACAAGCCGAAAGAAAATGAAAGCGAGCGATAACGTAAACATTTCAATACAAATATGAGCCCCAATAAAATTTTTTTCAGTCATTTGTACGAACTCGAATGCCAAAAGCAGGCACTTGTATTTTTATTGTCACTCCTATAAAATGTTAGCCTTGTGTTTAATCTATTTCGGTCTAGCATATTTGAGAAAAAATTAGCATAAATAATAAGCGCTGCTCACAACTAAATTGCGAGTTTAAAATAGTGGGAGGGATAATGCTCATAAAATTTAATTCTCGCTAGGCAGCTGAAATTTTATACACAAGTAAGTAGAGTAAGCCAATGGGAAAATCTTGAAACCAAGAATTTTTTTCCGGTATGCGGGGTCACGCTTTTAAAACTCTAATTCGCACTAGAGAGCTGAAATTTGATACACAAATAAATATAGATCAGAGGTCACTAAGAAATATCTTAGAAACCTGAGCACTTTTAATTAGAATAGAATAGAATAGAATAGAATAGAATAGAATAGAATAGAATAGAATAGAATAGAATAGAATAGAATAGAATAGAATAGAATAGAATAGAATAGAATAGAATAGAATAGAATAGAATAGAATAGAATAGAATAGAATAGAATAGAATAGAATAGAATAGAATAGAATAGAATAGAATAGAATAGAATAGAATAGAATAGAATAGAATAGAATAGAATAGAATAGAATAGAATAGAATAGAATAGAATAGAATAGAATAGAATAGAATAGAATAGAATAGAATAGAATAGAATAGAATAGAATAGAATAGAATAGAATAGAATAGAATAGAATAGAATAGAATAGAATAGAATAGAATAGAATAGAATAGAATAGAATAGAATAGAATAGAATAGAATAGAATAGAATAGAATAGAATAGAATAGAATAGAATAGAATAGAATAGAATAGAATAGAATAGAATAGAATAGAATAGAATAGAATAGAATAGAATAGAATAGAATAGAATAGAATAGAATAGAATAGAATAGAATAGAATAGAATAGAATAGAATAGAATAGAATAGAATAGAATAGAATAGAATAGAATAGAATAGAATAGAATAGAATAGAATAGAATAGAATAGAATAGAATAGAATAGAATAGAATAGAATAGAATAGAATAGAATAGAATAGAATAGAATAGAATAGAATAGAATAGAATAGAATAGAATAGAATAGAATAGAATAGAATAGAATAGAATAGAATAGAATAGAATAGAATAGAATAGAATAGAATAGAATAGAATAGAATAGAATAGAATAGAATAGAATAGAATAGAATAGAATAGAATAGAATAGAATAGAATAGAATAGAATAGAATAGAATAGAATAGAATAGAATAGAATAGAATAGAATAGAATAGAATAGAATAGAATAGAATAGAATAGAATAGAATAGAATAGAATAGAATAGAATAGAATAGAATAGAATAGAATAGAATAGAATAGAATAGAATAGAATAGAATAGAATAGAATAGAATAGAATAGAATAGAATAGAATAGAATAGAATAGAATAGAATAGAATAGAATAGAATAGAATAGAATAGAATAGAATAGAATAGAATAGAATAGAATAGAATAGAATAGAATAGAATAGAATAGAATAGAATAGAATAGAATAGAATAGAATAGAATAGAATAGAATAGAATAGAATAGAATAGAATAGAATAGAATAGAATAGAATAGAATAGAATAGAATAGAATAGAATAGAATAGAATAGAATAGAATAGAATAGAATAGAATAGAATAGAATAGAATAGAATAGAATAGAATAGAATAGAATAGAATAGAATAGAATAGAATAGAATAGAATAGAATAGAATAGAATAGAATAGAATAGAATAGAATAGAATAGAATAGAATAGAATAGAATAGAATAGAATAGAATAGAATAGAATAGAATAGAATAGAATAGAATAGAATAGAATAGAATAGAATAGAATAGAATAGAATAGAATAGAATAGAATAGAATAGAATAGAATAGAATAGAATAGAATAGAATAGAATAGAATAGAATAGAATAGAATAGAATAGAATAGAATAGAATAGAATAGAATAGAATAGAATAGAATAGAATAGAATAGAATAGAATAGAATAGAATAGAATAGAATAGAATAGAATAGAATAGAATAGAATAGAATAGAATAGAATAGAATAGAATAGAATAGAATAGAATAGAATAGAATAGAATAGAATAGAATAGAATAGAATAGAATAGAATAGAATAGAATAGAATAGAATAGAATAGAATAGAATAGAATAGAATAGAATAGAATAGAATAGAATAGAATAGAATAGAATAGAATAGAATAGAATAGAATAGAATAGAATAGAATAGAATAGAATAGAATAGAATAGAATAGAATAGAATAGAATAGAATAGAATAGAATAGAATAGAATAGAATAGAATAGAATAGAATAGAATAGAATAGAATAGAATAGAATAGAATAGAATAGAATAGAATAGAATAGAATAGAATAGAATAGAATAGAATAGAATAGAATAGAATAGAATAGAATAGAATAGAATAGAATAGAATAGAATAGAATAGAATAGAATAGAATAGAATAGAATAGAATAGAATAGAATAGAATAGAATAGAATAGAATAGAATAGAATAGAATAGAATAGAATAGAATAGAATAGAATAGAATAGAATAGAATAGAATAGAATAGAATAGAATAGAATAGAATAGAATAGAATAGAATAGAATAGAATAGAATAGAATAGAATAGAATAGAATAGAATAGAATAGAATAGAATAGAATAGAATAGAATAGAATAGAATAGAATAGAATAGAATAGAATAGAATAGAATAGAATAGAATAGAATAGAATAGAATAGAATAGAATAGAATAGAATAGAATAGAATAGAATAGAATAGAATAGAATAGAATAGAATAGAATAGAATAGAATAGAATAGAATAGAATAGAATAGAATAGAATAGAATAGAATAGAATAGAATAGAATAGAATAGAATAGAATAGAATAGAATAGAATAGAATAGAATAGAATAGAATAGAATAGAATAGAATAGAATAGAATAGAATAGAATAGAATAGAATAGAATAGAATAGAATAGAATAGAATAGAATAGAATAGAATAGAATAGAATAGAATAGAATAGAATAGAATAGAATAGAATAGAATAGAATAGAATAGAATAGAATAGAATAGAATAGAATAGAATAGAATAGAATAGAATAGAATAGAATAGAATAGAATAGAATAGAATAGAATAGAATAGAATAGAATAGAATAGAATAGAATAGAATAGAATAGAATAGAATAGAATAGAATAGAATAGAATAGAATAGAATAGAATAGAATAGAATAGAATAGAATAGAATAGAATAGAATAGAATAGAATAGAATAGAATAGAATAGAATAGAATAGAATAGAATAGAATAGAATAGAATAGAATAGAATAGAATAGAATAGAATAGAATAGAATAGAATAGAATAGAATAGAATAGAATAGAATAGAATAGAATAGAATAGAATAGAATAGAATAGAATAGAATAGAATAGAATAGAATAGAATAGAATAGAATAGAATAGAATAGAATAGAATAGAATAGAATAGAATAGAATAGAATAGAATAGAATAGAATAGAATAGAATAGAATAGAATAGAATAGAATAGAATAGAATAGAATAGAATAGAATAGAATAGAATAGAATAGAATAGAATAGAATAGAATAGAATAGAATAGAATAGAATAGAATAGAATAGAATAGAATAGAATAGAATAGAATAGAATAGAATAGAATAGAATAGAATAGAATAGAATAGAATAGAATAGAATAGAATAGAATAGAATAGAATAGAATAGAATAGAATAGAATAGAATAGAATAGAATAGAATAGAATAGAATAGAATAGAATAGAATAGAATAGAATAGAATAGAATAGAATAGAATAGAATAGAATAGAATAGAATAGAATAGAATAGAATAGAATAGAATAGAATAGAATAGAATAGAATAGAATAGAATAGAATAGAATAGAATAGAATAGAATAGAATAGAATAGAATAGAATAGAATAGAATAGAATAGAATAGAATAGAATAGAATAGAATAGAATAGAATAGAATAGAATAGAATAGAATAGAATAGAATAGAATAGAATAGAATAGAATAGAATAGAATAGAATAGAATAGAATAGAATAGAATAGAATAGAATAGAATAGAATAGAATAGAATAGAATAGAATAGAATAGAATAGAATAGAATAGAATAGAATAGAATAGAATAGAATAGAATAGAATAGAATAGAATAGAATAGAATAGAATAGAATAGAATAGAATAGAATAGAATAGAATAGAATAGAATAGAATAGAATAGAATAGAATAGAATAGAATAGAATAGAATAGAATAGAATAGAATAGAATAGAATAGAATAGAATAGAATAGAATAGAATAGAATAGAATAGAATAGAATAGAATAGAATAGAATAGAATAGAATAGAATAGAATAGAATAGAATAGAATAGAATAGAATAGAATAGAATAGAATAGAATAGAATAGAATAGAATAGAATAGAATAGAATAGAATAGAATAGAATAGAATAGAATAGAATAGAATAGAATAGAATAGAATAGAATAGAATAGAATAGAATAGAATAGAATAGAATAGAATAGAATAGAATAGAATAGAATAGAATAGAATAGAATAGAATAGAATAGAATAGAATAGAATAGAATAGAATAGAATAGAATAGAATAGAATAGAATAGAATAGAATAGAATAGAATAGAATAGAATAGAATAGAATAGAATAGAATAGAATAGAATAGAATAGAATAGAATAGAATAGAATAGAATAGAATAGAATAGAATAGAATAGAATAGAATAGAATAGAATAGAATAGAATAGAATAGAATAGAATAGAATAGAATAGGGGGAGATCTGGTCGAAAGACCGGCACTGCGACACCTGATGGATCTTTTGTACCATAGATCTATAATTTAAGTTAATTCAATCTCTGTATGACTTTCCTTATGAAGGTCAGTACAGATATTGGAGAAGCGCGCCTAATATCATCCGAACACAAAAACTCAGAATGAAAAACACGCCTTCTACTGTCACACAATACGATACACTCACACAGAATGTGTGTCGTCGTCTCGTCATCTTCCAAGCACAAGCGACACAAAGGTGAACCAACTTGGTAACTTTTCCACAGAGGGTAGTTCAGTCCAAAGTGACCAGACAGAAAACCACTAACAAGCCGTAAATTATTCCTGTTGAAGTTCAGGATGCCATTATATGTAAATGGGTGCATCAAAGCTTTGGCCTGCCTTAAGCCAGAAGAAGACAGCCAAATCTCCTTAGCGGTCGAAGTGACATCTTCTTTAATCAAAGACATTACAGTCGACCGACTTACGCCACAAAACGGCTCTGGGCCCATAAAAGGAGCAGCAGAGGCCCTCTTGGCCAATTCATCCGCTTTCTCATTCCCTGGATGGCCGCTGTGACCAGGTATCCAATAAATGGAAACCTTGTTCCGTATGGATAGCTTCTGTAATGAGTCAAAGCACTCCAAAACTAGCCTGGAACGGAATTTCAATGAAAGGAGAGAGTTAAGAGCTGCCTGACTATCGGAAAAGATAGCTATATACGCACCTCTAATTCCCCTATCTAAATTAATGTCAACACATTTGGTGATTGCCTGTATTTCCGCCTGAAATACCGTAGGCCATTTGCCCATGGGCAAAGAGGTTTTTACGTTGGGCCCAAAAACCCAGCACCAACTCCATCCTCCGTTTTGGATCCATCCGTATACCAACATAAACTTCTGGAATCCATAACAGGACCGTTTTCGTCCCATACTGCCCTGGGTGGAATTGTGATATTAAATCTCCTGTCGAACCTCAGTTCACAGTTTATCCTATCACTAGGCATTCCTAGCAGTCCTAAGCTGGGCATTGTACTCAAGACCGACGAGTGCCCGTTGCCAACACAACGAGCAGATGTCCCGAAACCCATCCTATGAGCGGCCATTGCCGCAGATGATCTTATAAAAATTTGTATGGGTGGTAGTCCAATCAAGGCCTCAATGGCTAAGGTTGGACATGACCTCATTGTGCCTGTTGCAAGAAGACACGCCAGTCTCTGAACTTTACAGAGTTTAGTTGTCGCCACAACCTGGCGACAACTACCGCGCCGTACGTTATAATTGGTCTAACAGTCATTGTGTAGATCCACATAACCATTTCCGGGCTCATGCCCCAGGTGCGCCCAGCACAACTCTTCATCGCCCAGATCGCCCTAGTGGCTTTCTGTGTAACGCATTCAACATGTCGGTTCCAAGTTAGCTTACTATCAAGGGTAATCCCTAAGTATTTGACATCGGTCGAATAAGGAATATTACATCCATTCAACGACACTGTCCCTAGACCAAGTTTTCTTCTGAGAGAAAAAGGTACCAGAATAGTCTTATCAGAGTTGACCGCCAGGCCATGTCTCCCACACCATGTCGTTACAGTGCACAGAGCATTGTTCATGATGTCTGAGATAATGTTGCCGAATTTTCCAGTTGCCATCACAACTAGGTCATCAGCATACCCTATAACTTCGTGTCATTGTTCACTAAGAATGAAGAGAAGTTCGTCAATCACCACTGACCAAAGGAGTGGTGATAAAACGCCACCTTTGGGACACCTTTTGACTGCCTTAATAGTAACCATATCATTACCCATAAAAGCAGTTATGTCCCTGCTTTCTAGCATACACCTATTCCATTTCACAGACGCGTGGTCAAGACCTTTTTGTCTAAGAGAGCGCTCTATTGAGTCATACTCCGTATTATCAAATGCGCCATTTATGTCTAAAAAAGCACACAACGCAATTTCACCCGACCCATGAGCCCTCTCGATCTTTGTAACAAGATGATGCAGAGCATGCTCGGTCGATTTGCCCTTAGCGTATGCATATTGATTTGCATGCAAGGGAGCGGAATTCAGAACCGTCTATCTAATGTGCAGATCAATAAGCCTCTCCATAGTTTTCAACAAAAACGATGTTAGGCTAATTGGTGTGTATGATTTGGCCAGATTTTCTGGCCTATTGCCCATTTTAGGTATAAATACAACGTCAACCTTCCTCCACAACAGGGGAATGTGTCCGAAGATAAAGCTAGCTCTAAATAGGGCGGCGAGGGCACAAAGCAGTGTATCAATGCACCTTTGCAAAAGCGCTGGAAATATATCATCCCCGCCAGGAGCCTTAAAAGGCTGAAAAGAGGCAATAGCCCATTTTATCCTATCCGGATTAAAGATGACTTTAGACAATTTGAGAGTTGTTCTGTATGAAACAGGGGAGCAAATCGTCAGTCCATCACCACTTTGAACATTGGGTATCGACTCGGGAAATGAACACTAAGTAGATGTTCCAGCGTTTCTCTTTGGTTCTTGGTGTAATTGCCATCAGCTTTCCTTAGAAGGCTGATTTGGCTGACTTTAGATCGGGAGAGAGCCTTATGCAATCTCGCTGCTGTTGGAGTATTCTCGATATCCTCGCAGAATTTTCTCCAGGACTCCCTTTTTGATTTCCTAATTTCTTTGTTGTAATTGGTTAGGTACCCTGTGTACACTTCCCAATTACCTGAACGCCTTGCGTAATTAAATAGTCTTCTAACTTCTTTGCGCATTTCATCCAGAACGTCACTCCACCACGGTACCTTTCGTATCGTTTTTCGGTTTCTCAGACTGCAACTATCTTGATATGAGGAAATAACGACCTGATTAAGCTGATCTGCTGCTACCTCTAGTTCTTCCACAGAAGAAATATTGGGAGTTTACAGATTGGCTCTCGAGTCTACCATTTCTTTAAACGCAGCCCAGTTAATATGTTTGCGACTTTTAATTCAAAATTAAGATAAATTTTATTGAAGCTTTTAATACACATTGCACTTATCCAAATAAAACTTTCCTATTTTTAAAAGTAGCCATGACTTCAGCCATAAATCTTAGCTTTTTCTTTCAGGTACTTCGGCTTAGCAGTTTTAAACTTAATACTGACTTATTTCTCATTAACTTTTTAATACCAAACTTTGCATGAACCATAAGCACTAGCAGGTAGAAAAGTCGGCGGGGGCCAGGCCCATAAAAATGTTACGTAATATTATACTGTAGAGAGCTGACATTTTGTAGACAAATCGTCCTAATTGATTTCCTCAATCGGAAAATACAAAAATCAAGTCAAATAAGCAGACTATCTAGAAATTGTATGACACCCTTACGATTACAAATTTATATAATGCATAGGATATTTCAGTATTAGGTATTGTGCCAAACAAGAACTTGGTTAAAATTTATATCTCAATACTTTTAATGGCCGAATTTTTGGACAGGAACTTGGCCTTTTTTCACATTTATGTTTTTGTGAGGATTGTACAAAAATTGTTTTGTCAAGTTTCTTTATTTTAATTTATTTTTGGGAGCCACTTGTTTCAGGTTAAATTAGAACAGAGTTTCATTTTTTAAAGCACAATTTACACATTTGAACGATTTTTTATTCCCATTTGACGATGAATGTGTGATATTGTGTATGTGGCAATATGGATACTTGACAATGGGTACACGGCTTACGTTATAAATGTAAAGACAATCGAACGATAAGTCGAAAGATAGTGGAACACTTTTATAGAAGAAAATGAGTGACTTACTTTCGTTCTGTTAAGTTTTCTTTCGACATCGTGGGGGAGGCAGTAAAATTTGAAAACATTCAAGGGTGTTCTATCAGTTAATGCAATTTTGACTATGTAATTTTGACAATTTGAAATTTTAAAAAACGGTTAATCTAAAAAATCCCAAAATTATAAAATCGCCAAGCCGAAAAAATCGCCAAAAATTGAAAAAAAAATCGCCAAAACGAAAAAAATTGTCAAAATTAAAAAAAAAAGTCTATCACTAAAATAAATTGCCAATTCGATAAAAATCGCCCAAATGAAAAAAATCGCAAAAATGAAAAAAAAACGCCAAAAGCCGAAAAAATCGCCAAAAAGCGAGAAAGGCGCCAAAACTTAAAAATAATTTAAGTTTAAAATTTTTTAAACTCACTAATAATCCCAAATTAATATTTTACTTATAAAGTAAAATATTTTTTTAAATTAAAAATACATTGAAATTGATTATTGAGGGGTTTAGCTGGATCCCATGCGCATTTCACTGTTGCTAAAGCAGATCATCAGGGAACCTTTAACTATTAAAAAAATATTTTACTCAATAAGTAAAATATTAATTTGGGATTGTTAGTGCGTTTAAAAAATTTTTAACTTAAATTTTAACAATTCCCATAAAAAATCACTAATACATAATTAAAAAAATCGCCAATATTAAAAAACGGCAAAAACCGAACAAAATCGTCAAAACAGGAAAAAAAGTGTCAAAAATAAAAAAACGCCAAAACTAAGAAAACGCTGAAAACCGAAAAACAACCAAAAACTAAAAAAATAAATGCCAAAACTATATACTATATATAAAGGCTAAAGTTCGTATTGAATTACATATCTAGTGTCCATAAGGATTCCTTCGTGCGCGTGTCAAAGCCGCACTTCACTGAATTTATTTAAAGCAAGTGCACACAACTAATGTCAATGCATGTGCGCAGAAAAATAAAAGATCGTACACATAACGTGTGTGCGTATGTACACGCATGATATTTGGATACGCGCCCATGCATATTTAGAAAAATAGTCTATTAATTAAGTAAATTTTTTTGTCACTATTCACAACTTTTTATACATATCCTTAAGCCATTTTATTTTATTTTTTTTTACATTACATTAAATTAAAATTTCGATACAATTGACCATAGATAAAGTATTAATAATGTGATTGTACAAGTTTTTATACTTTGGTTGGCAATATAAAAAATCTTGGCACGTCTTCGGGCAGTAGAAGTCGCTTGTCGTGGCTGATTGAAAATATAGTATTTAATTCCAGTTACGAAATTCTTGAAGTACTCTGTGAAATCCATCTTCATAAAACATTCGTTGCAACCGTAGATATTACTGGAAGAAAACAATAACAAGTCGTTAATATCTTGAAGCACTACCCTGTCGGAAATTACGTTAACTTTAAACTAACTTTAAGCTAACTATTTCGCAACTAGTACTGACTGACACTTGGATTACTTTTAATGTAATCAACTGACTATTTTAACATTGCGATGTCCTAGGCGGTAGTCAATAGTCTCACTCTGCATTACTTTCAGTTAACTTAAAGTTGACTATTTTAAATCACCTGGTAGTCAGTAAATTAAAAAAAATTTTCTGGGGTTCGAACATGCATCATCACACGTTGTGTACTCAACACGCTACCACTCAGCTAAAGTACCATCTAAAGTAACAACAGAAAAATGTTAATATAAAACTGAAATGAGCTTCAAAGTAGCTGAGAATAAATTTGTTGGCTCTCATCAAATTCGATTACGTACTCAACTTGAGAATTAATTTTTGGTTTGTTCTGGATGACGTTGCAGTTAGCTTTAAGTCAGTCTAAGAAAAGTTAACTATAAGTTAACTATTTTTGTAGTCAACCACACATTCTCCGACAGGGTATCTATCTATTCTATATACATACATATATAAAACGGAATGTGTGTTTGTTTTTTTGGTTGTTTGTTTGTACAAACCAGACCAGACCTCTAAATGGATCTTCCCGAAAATATCACAACATTTAACTGGGACCATGAATTGAATTATAGGCTACTTTTTAATTTTTTAAATTATGTTACTCCTTCAACATAGTATTTAACAGGTTTTATAATATTAACGACCATAAGTCCGCCATTTGTGGACCAATTTTCAAACAAAATTTTTGCATATGAAAAATGCCCCTAAAATTTTTTTTGGTGGGGAGAAGGGTATCGCAGTTAACTGCAGGCCCCAGTTGTTGATTAAAAAATAACTTCGTTATCCATCGACCAATTTTCAATATGCTTTTTGCATATGGAAGAGGTCAAATAATTTTTTTTAATGTTGGGATGGGGTGAAAGGGGCTAAATGTGCCCGCCAAAAAAATGGATTATAAAATTGCTTTGTTTTTTCTTGACCAATTTTCGAAATTCTTTATGCATATGAAAAATGTCCACAATTTTTTTTAGTTTTGTGTGGGGTGGGGGGTGGGGGGAAGCAAAGTGTCCCCTTAAAAATTATTATCAAATAATTTTGTACTTGTTTTTACCAATTTTCAAAATTCATTTTGCATATGGAAAACGGTCCACTAATTATTATACCCTTTACCAAAAATGGTAAAAGGGTATATATAGGTTTGTCATTCCGTTTGTAATTTCTAGAATATTAATAAGCGAGTCATAAAGTATATATATTCTGGATCCTTATGCATAGGGAAGACGAATAAGCAATGTCCGTCTGTCCGTCTGTCTGTACGTGAAATCGGTTTTCCGAAGCTCCCAGAAAAGCTAGAGACTTCGTTCTTAGACTGGTATGTCAGAAATAGTCGAGATAAGATTGGTATTGAAAATCAGCAAAATCGAGCAGACGGTTTCAGAGCTGGGAAGCTTAAACTTCATTTTGCCATACAAAATAACTACCGAAAACTAGTTATTATTATGTTTTTATTAAATAAACTTATTTTATACTTCAGTATGAATAAAATTAATATTTCTTAATAAAAAAAATATTAAAAAAAATTAAAAAGATTAAATAGACGTTTCCAGGGTTGGAAAACTTTAACTTTTTTACACAAAATTATACAAAATTAATTTACTAAAAGAAATTTTTCCTTTTTTCTATAAATTAAATATATCTTATATTCTAAGAAGAAAGAGATTGGGTTAAAAAATCAGAAAAATTAAAAAGGATAATTCCAGTGTTGGGAAACTTAAAATTTTTGTGATATAAAAAATTAACTACCGTAAACTAATTTTTATATGTTTTTATTAAATTAACTTATTTTATACTTCAGTACAAATTAAATTGGTATTTTAAATTAAAAAAGAAAGTTAAAAAATTAAAAAGACGTTTCCAGGGTTGGAAAACTTAAATTTTTTTCTTATACAAAAGTAGCTTACTAAAACAAATTTTTTCGTTTTCTCTATAAATTAAACATATCTTGAATTCTTAAAAGAAAGAGATTGGCGTAACAAATCAGAAAAATCAAAAAGGATGATTCCAGGGTTGGGAAACTTACACTTTTTGTAATATATAAAAGTAACTAAGTCTTCCCTTTTTTTAAATTAAATTAACTTATTTTATACTGCAGTACACATTAAATTGATATTGAAAATTAAAAAAAAAGTTTTATACATGAAAAAGACGTTTCCAGGGTTGGAAAACTTTAACTTTTTTCTTATACAAAAGTAACTTACTGAAACAATTTTTTTTTTCTCTATATATTAAACATAGCTTATATTAAAAGGAACATATATAAAATTAACTACCGAAAACTATTTTTTTTTTAAATTAACTTATTTTATACTTCAATACGATTTGGTATTTCAAATTAAAAAAAAAATTAAAACAACGTTGCCAGGGTTGGAAAACCTTATTTTTTATACAAAAGTAACTTACTAAAACAAATTTTTCCTTTTTGTACTATTAATTATAATTATTAATTAAACATATCTTACATTCTTAAAAAAATATTGTTTTTAAGAATACAGAAAAATCAAAAAGGGGGATTCCAGGGTTGGGAAACTTACACTCTTTGTGATATAAAAAATTAACTACCGAAAATTAATTTTTATTTTTTTTTATTAAATAAACTTATTTTATGCTTGAGTACGAATAAAATTGGTATTTAAAATAAAAAAAAACAATTAAAAAGACGATTCCAGGGTTGGAAAACTTTAACTTTTTTGTACAAAAGTAACTTACTAAAACAAATTTTTCTTTTTTTCTATAAATTAAACATATCTTAAATTCCTAAAAGAAAGAGATTGGTGTAAGAAATCAGAAAAATCAAAAAGAATGATCCCAGGGTTGGGAAACTTACACCTTTTGTGATATATAAAAGTAACTAAGTCTAATTAATTTTTATCTTTTCCTTTATAGATTATACATATTTTACCTTTTGGAAAGAAAAGTTTGGTGTAGAAAATTATAAAAATAATAACCACAGCTCCAGAGCTGGAAACTTTGAACTTTTTTTCTGGATATTAAAGTAACTAAATAAAACATTTTTTTTTTCTTTTTTTACTTAACACACTTTCTATATTTTTTTAAGAACTACTAGATTGATATAAGGAATCAGAAAAATCTAATATAATGATTCTAGGATTTGTAAATCTATTTTTTTTTGTAGATAAAAGTAACTAGGTCAAATTATTTTTTTCTTTTTGTTTATACTTTATGTATGTGCTTATGTATGTATCTCTATACTACATAAAAACACTTTGGTAAAGGGTATATAAGATTCGGCACAGCCGAATATAGCACTCTAACTTGTTTTTTAATTGTATGGGGAAGGGAAAGCAAAGTGCCCGCCTTTAAGAAAATCAAATAACTTCGTCATATACGGACCAATTTCTAAAATCCTTTTTTTATGCGGAAGAGATCCACTGAGTTTTTAGTTGGCTGGGGGTAGGGGTTGCAAATAGCCTGGGTTTTGTTTTCGCTAATGAAAAGGGTCTACCAAGTGTTTTCTTTTAATGTTAGGAGGGAGAGGGGGGCTGAAATGTGCCCACCACAAAAATGGATTATCAAATTACTTTGTTGTTTTTGGTCTCCGCCATAAAAATTTGTTATCAAATATCATTTCTGGATCAATTTCCAAAATGTTAATGGCATATGAAAAAGGTTCTCTGAAATTAATTGCAATATATATTTACATATATATATATTTTTTTTAAATAAGGTGGAGTGTTGTGCAAAACGTCATTCCCAAAAATTGATTATCAAATATTTTTGTCATTTGTGGACCAATTTTCAAAGCTCCAAAATTGTGTTTTTTATGGAAGAGATCCTAATTTTTTTTTTAATTGGGAAGGTGGAGTGTATCGCGAATTGTCCGCCCTAATAAATGATAAACAAATAACTTCGTTTTGTGTATACTAATTTTCCAAACTCTTTTTCATATAATTTCCAAAAGTCTTTTTTAATATGGACGCGGTCAACTATTTTTTTTTTAGAAAATTTTGAAGGGGAAGGAAGGGTGTTGAAAATTGCTCGCATCGATAATTGATTATCAAATAACTTCGTCATTTGACGACCAATTTTAAAAATGCTTTTCACATTGCTTTTTCGTTTGTGGCACAATTTTTAAAATTAGTTTTTACTTTGGAAAAGGTCCATTAATTGCGGAGAGTGGGGAAGGTGCCCGCCAAAAAATTTTATTATTAAATCAATTTGTCATGTGTGGACCAATTTTAAAAATTTTGATTGTTTTTGCAAAAACCTTACTCGAGTTGTTTTTTTTTCTTTGGAAATTTGGGGTAGGGGTAGCAATGCACACACACCGAGGTTAAGCTAGTTACAATATGAAGGAGAAAAGTTCGAGGGTTAATTAAATTATTCGATGTTGAAAGAAGATGAAAAAGTAAATTTAAACCTTAAATAAAATATTAATGATTTGATTGGGCTAAAGTTCGTGTCGCTTTGTAAGCGTGTTTCAAAATATGTAACGGAAAAAGAGTATCCAGAAAAAACTTTACTAATTTCCAACAGAAGTATAAATATCAATTACGAATTTCAGTGTTATCGGCTGATAACAGGTCACTAAATTGTTGGAATGTTATTGACAGTTGGCTTAAAGGCCATTGGATATATAACATGAAAGGATCTCCTCGCAGGTTACGGGTGTGACAATCCCTCGGATCCTAATTGGGGTACAACAGGCTTTGTTGACTTATACCTTTAGCTATTTACTCACAAAACTCATGTGTTAATTCCCAATTTGTGAAATAACAGCGTAAAGGATGACCACCATATTTATTAACAGGAATTATCTTGGTACGCTGCAAACAGTTGTAGTGTCACCTTGGAGTGCCCTGAGTTCAAAGGACGACGGAAGCGAAGCCTTTCGAGGTGGACATTAAAAGTGGTACTACGGTTATCGGCTGCCCGACAGCAGATATGCTCTAGGCATTTAATGGGTGGCAATGTGTGTGCATCATCCATTACCTACGGCCAAATGTGGATTTTGTTTATTCCAGGTCAACTAGATGTTGCTCACCATGGTAAGCAGGTGGTGGATGGTGTTTGAGGCATGCATTGATGCAACCCGTCTATAAGAGTAGCGACGCTGTGCGCTGATTGGTGAGGTCTTCTCTTGGAAGACATGTGGCTTGTGTGAACAACCACATTCACTCCGTGTTATCTCGGTAAAGCATACCTAGTGGCTGTGGCTGCTACCACATTCGTTAGGTGAATAGTTTTGGGTCTCCAGTTTTGAATCAATGCCAGTGATTGTTGTCACCCAGCTCGACTTCTAGGTGCTGTTGCCATATAACAGACGCTGCTCTCACTATGGTCTTACTAGCAAGAGTTTAGATAGTTCGAATACCTCAGCAATGTACATGTTCATAGTCATCGATAACTATGTTCGTAGATTGAAACCTATGTCTTCTTTTCAAGTCTTATAGTGCTTTTAAAGAATAGGCGGAAGCGCTGCCGGAAGCTAAATTTTAGCTGGTGTTAAGACCACCGTTAGTTTAGGCCATAATTGGCAAGTGCTCACGTAAATCTGTAACACACCCTGTTGGGTAAAATATGATAGTTTTTTTTTAATTACTTTGCTTGTTCATAATCAGCCATAAATGTACATAAATGAGTAGAAATTCTCATTTAGTCAATAAGCGTGAGTGTATAAGCTGTCAAGTACTGCCATCTATCGCAGAGTAGGTCACGAACGCTAGTACACAAATTTCTTTATGGAGACATAGATATTTAAATGATAGAAAGAATAGTTAGTCAAATATACGTCATTCCGAATTAAAAAGGAAATTTAAAATATACTATGTGAAGCAGACATATTCTTGCTCTGAATAAAGCATACTTTTACACATGATTGAAGTAATAATTTTGGGAATATTCATTGATTGTGTAATTTTGAGTATAAATTTCACAAGAAGATAATTGTTGAAATAAATGATGTATGAAAAGCAGGCATGTCCTTGCTCCAATTGAAGTAAACTTTTTTTCACAGCTAAAGGTTGTAATTCTAGAAATAGTTACTTACTCTTAGTTAATTCTGATCCTAATTGAAGCAAAAAAATTTTTTTTTTTTAAATTGAGGATATGTTTGAGCTAAACAGATATTCTTAATATGCTTGAAATTTAATTTGTACAGGGTTGAATCAATTAGTTTTTAGGAAAATTTATCGATTTTACGTTAATTCTGAGCCTAAATTTCACAAAAGATAATTATTGAAATAAAGGATATATGAGCAGCAAGCATGTCATTACTCCAAATGAAGCGAAATTTTTCTTAGACAAAAAAAAAAAAAAATATTTATACAAATTGTTGTCATAATTCTACTGGAAAATATTAATATTGAGACTTGCATATGTGTAAGTTAGTCATGTCCTTCCAATATGACAGCTTGTCTAAGACTTGCCCTCACTGCTTTTGAATTTGTATTTCATCTATCTTAAATACTCTGTTTAGAAACTGCAAAATATTTCAGATATTCTTATAAATATGCAAAATGCGCTGAATACAAAATTAGGTATATAGCAAAAACTTTACTTACAGTTCACTCTGTGGTATATAATCTTCCAAATTCATCATATTTTTATTTATAATCTGATATTTCTTTGAAGCAAAATAGAAAATTGCCTTTGTTGTATAAACAATACGCCGATACATTCTAATCATCATCGGCTTGCGTCCTTTAAGGAGTGATATTGCATCTAACACAAGGCCCAAGGGTATGCTCATTAAAAACATCTGTAATATTAAAGATAAACAAGAAGTCAAGGCGTGTTTGTAATAATATTTTTGTGATTACAAGCCTGAAATAGAAAAACGTAATAGGAACCAGTTAAAGAAGGAGATCCATATTGCCAAATGGCATTTTCCATGGGATTTTCACGCACTGCTTTCTTATATATTCCCCAGCAGCCATTATAATTTAAATTGAATATATCTCCAGCAGAACAATTTAAAACTTCCAAGCCATTTGGTACAGTTTCTTTTCTATTAATTTATTGCAAAAAGAAACACTAAGTTATTATTAATTTATTTAACTACAAACTAATTTAATTAACCTTATATGTTGCAAGCCACGCTTGTAGGCTGCCACAATTGTTAGTTTCGTTACAACATCAACCGGCACTACATCCAAATTTATGCCACCTTTGCATGTTGCCAGAGGAACGAGGCCAATACTTAAACTTACCAGACTCGCTACGGGACCGTTGAGGTTATCATTCCAGCCAGGTGCAGGTTCTTTGTGTGAATTCGTAACTTTACATAAAGAAGGAAGAGATAATTGCAATCAGCAGTTGAAAAATTATGTGTAAGATATTTAATTATTATTATTTAATTATTTTTATTATTATTGATTGATTTAATGAAATCGGATGCTTGCTACTTGTCTATAGGGGGCGTGAATTAAAAAACTGTTAACAAAATGTCTGAGATATTCATGGTACTCACAATTTATTTGTTTTCAATGAAATAAATCATTAAAAGGAAATAAACAATAATTTAAACTATGCGACCAGCATCAGTGAGTACCACCAGAAAGAATTCAAATATTTTACTTTAAATTTTTTTTTATCTAACGACGTCTTTATGCATATTGTTCCTGTTGAGGCAGTACGCTTTTAATCAAAAGTTTTTGAAATAAGCGCAAAAGCTTTATGTTCTCAAACGCTTGGGTTTGTGTTTGTTGGGTAGCGCTGCCATCTATAGCTTAAATTAGACGTGACATAGCCATAATGCCATAGCCATAACTCTCACCATAGAAACCAAAATTCAATTGATTGCTATGGTGAGAGCTATGGCGTTATGGCGAGTCATGTATAATCAAATACAGTGTTGCCCATTAGTTTGGTTCGAACGGCTGTTTTCTATGGATATGATTATGTCACGTCTGATTGAGCCTTATCTCCCTAATAAAACATCAGTACAACTACAGTGTCCACCAGAGAACTGTATGAGTTGATTCACTTTCGCTGTCCACTCACTTTTACAATGCTTTTGCTTTTGTTTTTTAACATCAATATTTAAATGATATTGCTTTCTGAGTTACCTCTCTAACAACGGACTGTCATTAACTCACTCTCTTTTTTGTTGCTGTTATTAACAATCAATAAAAATGTTGACTAGATAAAGTCTTAAGTTAATAAAACATGGCGTATTAATTAATAGTTTTTCTCGTATTAAAACATTTTATAAAATAAAATGGGGCTAGCTATCTTATTTTATAATAATACATTAAACTATATTTGTCAGAAGGGGTTTTGAGAAGTATTCAAAACAATCATAGTGATTCATTGCTTTAGTGAATCACATGAATAAATAGAGATTGCAAGCAGTGGCATGCATTTATTAAGAACAGTCTCATTAATATGAATCATGCAATAGCATCACTAATTTTTTTAATGTTAAGTGCTAACTCAATATTAATTTTAGAAAATTCAAAATTAAGCCGTTTGATTCGTAATCGCGCAGATCACTGGTGTCCACCTTTGATCAAGGTAAATGAGTAAACTAAACAAGATTACATACACATTGCCCAGTACCGTTATACTTTTAACTAAAACTAGGAGAGTGAAATTCTGATGCAATATTTATACGCGTGACGTCATAATTCGAAAATATTTTTATGCTTGCTTTGTTGGTATAGTTTTTAAGTGCAATTGGCAAAAAAAAAAATAGAAGCTTAATTATAAAGGGTCCGCCATCTAACGTTTTTTTTCAACTAGTGCTTATTTCGTGAATGGTAACACTTAGCTCATGTCTGATTTGACAGATAATGAGTTTTATCCTTCCGCTGAACGAGCCAACTGACTATCCAATGCGTTTTCGCTTCGCTAAGTGGGCCTGTGATCGACTTACAGAACATGCAGATTTTGCCAAAAAAAAAATTATCTTTTCAGATGAAGCTCATTTTGATCTTGGCGGGTATGTAAACAAGCAAAATTTTCGCATTTGGGGCACAGAAAACCCGCACACATAAATTGAAAAGCCGACGCACCCAAAACGAGTCACTGTTTGGTGCAGATTTTGGTCCAGAGGCATAATTGGGCCATTGAGTAAGGAGTGGCCGTTACAGTCAATGGCGATCGTTATCGGGAGGAGGATATTGCCAACATTTGGTTTCAACAGGACGTCGCTACGTGCTACACAGCCGAAGCTTCAGTAGTTTTTTTTATAGCATTTTCAAAAAAAAAGTTATCTGGCGGACCCTTTATAATAAAAGTTTCAAAAATTAGTTTTTCCGTGCTTAACTTTAATTGCTTAAGTCTAAAACTTACTTACCCACTGAAGGCCGAAATATAAACATGGGCAAATGTTTGGAATACTCTTTGATCATTTGTTCACTAAGATTTTTGCTAAAGGTATACGAATTCGGATAAAAGTCCGTATATCTAAAAGTAGTTAATACAAATAAATATTCTATACTAATGTTTAATATATAAGCAATTAAAGTTTACTTATTGAATAAACAATTTAGAGTTTCTTCGTCGTATGTTTCGGCAATTTTAATAGCTTTACGCCATTCCACTGGCATCTCATAAACCTGGAATAGCAATAGAATTTATTAAATTACTTTCCATTATAAAAATACAAATTTCACGTTATTACTCTCTCTTCCACACGATCCTCAAGAGCATTGCAGTAGGCAGTGGAGCAGTGCATAAAAACAACCAAATTTTTAAGATTTTCAGCAATTTTCACCAGTTCATAAGTACCGCGCGTATTGAGTAAAATTGAAGTGCGAAAAGCCTCATCGAATCTGCAAATCATTATATGAGTTAGTCATTAAATATTTTATTCATAAACAATTGTTCAATTCACAAGCTCGTCCTAAAGTCGTATGCGTTGTCTAATCGTCTCATTAAACAATATTGTATTCTTGTTGTTGGTAATTTACATACAAAAGTGTATGTATGTATGTCAAATGAAATGTTTGTATATTACATGTTTTTCAAATAGTTGTATTGTAGCCAGGCCTGGGAATACACTATCAGTTTTATAAGGCCCAACTATAATATGAATAAGCTGGCTTAAGCTAATGTCAGAATTGAACGATAAGTCTGTCAAATGCTTAAACAGTTCAGATTTTACTTTTAGGTGGCCACAATGTACTTACATGCACTTAAGTATTCTTTAGCCACAGGTGCACATCTAGGTATTGTCAATAATTTTGTAGTAATTTTGTTTCTTCTCATAACTCCTAAATGAATGCAATTTAATCAAAATAACTTGAAAGAATGTCCTAATCTATTAGAAATTCACATATAAATATATCCATCACCTTATTACTTGTTTTATTTGTTTTGCCTACTAAAAAGTACAACAGTGAATATACATAAGTAAATACATGTGTGTGTGTGTATGTGTGTATTGTAAAACAGACAATGAAAATTAAAGTTTTGCTTTATTTTCCGAGTTTAAAATAAGAAACAATAAAAAAATATTTAAAATCAATGAATATTTTCTGCTGATGCTTGCTTGAGTTTTAAAAATGCACAAACTGTTGTTTCTGTACGGAATGTGCGTTCAGTTTGGCACTTTACTTAAGCAAATGACATTTGACGAAACTTGACGAAAAGTTTCATTAAGTACATTATAGTTGCACACATACGTATTGTATGTAATCGCACAGTTGCTTAAGTTTGCTTATTCATATTATAGTTGGACCTATAATGTGTAATAATTAATACCAGAAAATAAATTCTTCTTAATGATAAATATATTTTTAATCAAAATTGCTTACTGCGGAAAAAGATTATTAAATATTTCGCATGAGATTACAATTCCCATAGCTGGTTTAATTACATGGCATAAAATGTGATGAATGTCAACTTTTCAATCTCTTAACATTTAATAAACAACAAAATAACGGTACAACAAAATTGTCCGTTCACAAGTGCATAGACAAACATTGTGATTTATTTGCAACAATAAATCATACGTCTAAGCTTTTGAATTGAACAAATATTTTTGATTTTAAGCAACAGCTTGTCATTCATTTTGTTTTTTTTTTCATAAACTAAAAAATAATTTGCGTTAAGAAGTCAGTATAATTTTGCCAGAAACTCACCTGACATTGGCTGCCATGTGAAAGATAATGCTGACATTTTGCAACAGACTTAGATCACTTGGCGTTATGCCCAAACCCAATTCACCACTATCGCCTTGGACGACATGCAGTTTATCAAGTACCTCAGGACACTGCTGATGTATACGTTCAAAGACTTTATCTTTTTTGAACTGCTCTAAGCGTTGTTGTGGGCTGAGGGATTTCTTGCTTCTTAACAGAATGTAAATAACTTTTATTTTTGGACTATCGCGCAAAAGCTTTTCAACCAAAGCCTTGCCCAGGTAACCTAAAATGTGTTTTTTATTCAAATATCTTGTCTTATATTAACTTATAGTATTTCTTCTGTACCTGTAGCGCCTGTTATGAACAATTCACGATTAGCATAAAATTCGTTTATCAGCATTTTTGTATGTTTTCAATACAATAAATTCTTAAAAAAAAAATATAAAAATTATTTTTATTTACAAAAATGTTTAATAATTTCAGTGTGTGTAATTTTTTAAGTCCTGGAAATATAACCCCATACGAATACCACTAAAAGATAAAAAAAATAAAAAGACCCGTGTCTCCCAGTTTGGCCCCTAAGTCATCTACTTTTTTTCATGGGCCCCAAAAAATTTTAGACCTCGGTGTCATTTTTGCATTTTCTCAGGCTCATATTTCGCAAACCGTTCGGAATTTTTGTATACTCCTTTAAGAAAAATTGTAGCTCTTGTCATTAAGAACAAACATTGTAAACATATAAAATCAAAGAAAACTTCATCTTCAAGATCAAAATCGTAAAAAAATTTAAGAAAATTAGATTTTTTTACCTTTTTTCCTGTTCAGGTCTATAGGTAGAAAACCGTTTAAAACTCAAGGAATCAATTAACTACAAAAATGTACATACATGAGATCTTAATAAACAACTTTCAAATGAAATTAAAAAATTATATTCGTCATGTCTGTATTTTCCCCCGATTTCTATGCCATTTGTGAAGCGATTTTAAAAATTCTTTTTTTATATGCAATGTTTTAACTTCACAGTTGGTCCCATTTTCACAAATATGCCGTAGAAGCAGGAGAATGGGTACCTCCCATTCAAATTTATTATTAATTACGGCATATGTGGAATACTATATCATTGACAGGCTTCAAACTTGGTGAGAATTACTTTATAGGAAATTCGCTTAATCCAACGGAAAAGTGGTGGCGTAAGAGTAGAGTAAGGGCTCCCTGCCACACAAAGTAATCACTAATTAACCGATTCTCCGTCATTTGTAAAGCGATTTTAAAAATTATTCATCTATATGAAAAAGGTTACTCCACAGTTGGTCCCATTTTTGCAAATATGCGTTAGTAGTAGGCGGATGTATACTAGGGTATTCAGTCGGTTAACCGTTAATCGGTTTATTGCTACCCGATTAACTGATCGGTTAATTAAAAATTGCCTTTTTTCGATTAACGGTTAAATCGGTTAATTTCAACCGATTAACCGAACTAACAAATTTTTAAATATTTTGTACTATATAACGTACTTTTTGAGTAATTAATTATTTGTTTTGTCCAGAGCGCGCAATAATTGGTCCCTGTCTTGCTTGTCAGAACAAAACACTCGTCCACTGACACTATGCGACACTGTCGCGAAAAAAAACCCTCAAACTTCGTTCTTCTATGGCTTGCTCTTCGCTCAACCAAAGACCGTTTTTGTTCGATCGCTCGGCTTTGTCAGATTAATTTTCAGCCTCCTCGCCAAATGACTTGCCAAATATCGCCAATATAACAAATCATTAAATTATAGCTACAAAAATATTTTTTTATTTTTTAATGTAATTACAAATATTGTTAAATTTTACATTCAGTAGGTAACATCTATCGTAAAACATAAAAATTATATTATTAAAGAAAAATTAGGAAAAGTGTTTACATTAACATATAAATGCTGGCGTACAAAAAATACTTTAAAATATTTTATTCCAAAGATCAATCTAAATAGAATAAATTTAACTTGAGCACCAAGATAAAAAAGCAATGTGAGTCCGATCACAGAAGAGATGTGTAAACATCTAGTAATGAAAATTTTTTTTTTAAGTTGAAAGTACTTATGCTTTTAGTATATTTTTTTAAATTCATGAATTAAAAGTATCAAAACTTTAAATATTGTAAATACATATGAATTTGTTGGTTTTTGTTTGTTTTATTAAACTTATTTGGTTAGTAAATGGGCACACTGCAGTATATGTATATGTATTGCCTTAAAAATTGCAATAAGCAGTAAATTTACTGATTACTAAAAAAAATTCAGTAAATTTTTACTGATAATGAAATTTAATTTGCATTACTAGTAAAATCGTAGGGCCGTATTCATAATAAAATTGTAGCAAGTGGCAAAGTTTTTTTCATTCAAATTTGGAAATTTTGTATGAAAAACATTTAGCCACTTGGTAGAATTTCATTATGAATACGGGCATTAATTACTGATTACTGAAAATTCAATATAGCTCATCATATAATAAATCATTTAGGCACTTTATAAAAATTGTAGAAACAAATTTTAGTAATCAGTAAAAATGTACTTGTTAAAATTTTTTTATTATTTTTACTGAAACTTTAGTGGTACTGGAGTGCTCATCTATGCTAAATGCTTTTACTTTTACTTTTTAATTTTTAATTCCTGTTGTTCATCGTTTAGTTGTTGCTGGTCTTGTTGTTGTGTACGCATTGCAATTAAAATAAATACAGTAAAGTGAGACTTTGACTCGCGCACGAAGGGTTCCGTACATTCGGTTTTCAGCATTTTTCTGATGTGGCTTTTTTCCTTTTTTAAGCCTTTTCAATTTAAACGATTTTTTCAGTTTTGTCGCTTTTTTCTCGTTTTGGCGTTTTTTTCTGTTTTTGGGGTTTTTTTCATATTCGCAATTTTTGTTTTCATTTTGGCGATGTTTTTTCATTTTGACAATTTTTTCTGTTTTTGAGGTTTTTTCATTTTGGCGATTTTTTTAATTTTTGCGATTTGTTTTGTTTTTGGAATTTTTTTATTTAGGCAAATTTTTTGTTTAAGGGGTTTTTTAATTGGCAAATTTTTTTATTTTGGCGTTTTTTTTTTGGCGATTTTTTTCTGTTTTTTTTGGAGTTTTTTTTCATTTTGGCTATTTTTTCCGGTTTTTCCCGATTTATTTAAGTCCTAATTTTTTTTTTTAATTTGGTGCTTTTTTCGTTTAATAATTTCGTTTAATAATTTTAAATTTTTAATTTTTTTAGTTTTACCGTTTTTGAAAATTTCAAGAGTTTTGCTCTTACGGTTTCCAAGATACAGCAAGTTGTCAAAATTACAAAGTCAAAATTGCATTAACTGATGGAACTCCCATTGATTTAAATTTTTTAAATTTACTGTTACTGTTAAGTCTGTATAAAAATACACTAATTTCACAAATTTCAAGTTTCAATATACATATGTACACACAATTATAGGTATATTACATGGGATTTTAACATTTTAGTTGCTGGTTTTGGAACACCCTTTAATTTTTAACTCTCATGTATTTGTTGTTGTAGTGGCCAAATGTCTACACAGTGTGTCCTAATTTCAGGTCCGTAGCTCTTACGGTTCATTTTCACCTTTGGTGTACGGAACCCTAATAAAGCAATTATCAAGTTAAATAAAACAAACAAAAACCAGCTTATTCCTATGTATTTACAATATTTTAAATAAGTTCGTATTGCTTCTTTCAAACACTAATACACTCATACATATGTAGCTCACACCGATTTGACAACGCGGTGTGAATCTCAGCAAAATTTGTGATTGTATTGTGAAAAAGAATTTTACCCCCTGGCGTATAGATGTTTACACATCAAAATTGTTATTTAAATCTTGTGATAAAACTGAATTAACATTTACTTGAATGTGTATTTAAGTACATATATCATATCCTTGAAATGGTAAGTACCTGCAGCATCGTCATATTCATACACTCTAGGCGAGAACTCGTGCAGGCTTTTTGGTGCTTCATTATCAAAATGTTGGTTCTCACTTACAAAAGAAAATTTGCCCCAATGTGTTTCATAAACACCAAATGAGATTCTGTGCTCCACATTTTTTTTTTAAACTTCTTGAATTTCAGAAAATTTTGTTTGAGATAAAGAGTTACAACATATAGAATTTTTTGCACGAAATATTTTATGTTGTAGAAAAAATTGCTTCAAAAAATTCAAATTCTTAATATTATTCTACTTTATTGAAATAGTAAAAATATAGCCAAAAATATCGCCAAGGAGTTCAAATATCGCCAAGTAAATCGCTAATCGCCAGTTCAAAATTTTCAACGCCAAAAACAAATTTTTGTCGCCACGTTTGGCGAGATATCGCCATGTCTGACAACACTGCTCATGACCTTTATTTCGTTAAATCTCTGCAAACGGTATTTTGAGCATGAATGTGTGTTGCGAGTGTGGATACCCTGTCGGAGAATGTGTGGTTGACTACAAAAATAGTTAACTTATAGTTAGCTTTTCTTAGACTGACTAAAAGCTAGCTGCAAAGTCATCCAGAACAAACCCAAAATAAATTCTAAAATTGAGTACGTAATCGAATTTGATGAGAGCCAACAAATTTATTCTCAGCTACTTTAAAACTCATTTCAGTTTTATATTAACATTTTGTTGTTGTTAGTTTAGATGGCAGCTTAGCCGAGTGGTAGCGCGTTGAGTACACAACGTGTGATGTTACATCTTCGAGCCACAGAAATTTTTTTAAAATTAATTTTAGTTTTAATTTTACTACCAAGTGATTTAAAAAAGTCAACTTTAAGTTAGCTTAAAGTAGTGCCTAGTGAGACAATTGCCTAGGACATCGCAATGTTAAAATTGTCAGTTGATTACATTGCAAAGTAATCCAAGTGTAGTCAGTACTAGTTGCGAAATAATTAGCTTAAAGTTAGTTTAAAGTTAGCCAAATTTCCGATAGCGTTGGTAAACATTTACATACATACTATGTACGTCATGGAGAATTGTTGTTTTTATTATTTTATTTTATAAACATTATTGAACAAAATACATGGGGATTAATTTTGTTCTTGTTGTACACATATCTGTCTTTTATTTTACATTTACACTTCGTTGACAAATAGTTTGATTTACAGATATTTTTATTGTTATTTATTATTATCTTCTCCCTTCCTCTTTAATGCTTTGCCTATGACGAACTATCTAACAGCCATCCCTAAACAAGGGCGGCAAGCGTTTTTTAGCTGTCAAAAGCTCTGATGTCCATACATTTTGTAAGGAGCATACCGAAATAACGCGGCGACAACGCGACGGCAACGCTTTGCTATTGGAAAATCCGATTTTGACATAGCGTTTCACAATGAAGTTAGTTGCAAAAGATAACAATTGCATTTTATTTGCCATCATCAGCGTTACCATATGTGAAGATTATCTGATTTTCGATGTTTTTCGGGATGTTAAAAGGACTAAATTGTTAATTGTTAAAAATAAGATTTTTATGAATATGATATTTGGAACTCTTAATATATTATTTAATGTCCTTTTGACTAAAGTACAGCCATATTTCTTCTTTCCGTCATCAAAAGTATGAATTATGTGCATACATATAATTATCTTATATATGTTCTATTTAGTAAATAGTTTATGTTATTTACCTTTATGTTTGTTCCCTACAAGAAATGACCCTGAAGGAAATGTCGATGGTGAAAATGTACTGAGTCGAATTTGACTTTGTCACCAGTACTACTCTACAATACTAATACAAATACATATGCATACATACCCTGCAGAAAGTGCGAATAGTGAAATTGTGGTGATTTACTAGTGACGTTGCCAGTAGCACTACTGACCAGGTGTACCCCAGCCAATGGTAACATATATTGACATTTAACATTAGCATGTCATTGAAAATCCACCGCTAGACTATAGCACTACTAACTTAGTAGTTCTTTCGGGACCACATGGAGACATTGGTACCAAAGATTCACTAATAAATTTTAGGGGCTCTAGTCTACAATATCGATATATCCAATCTCGTTGTCAATAGTAAACTTATAGTGATTTTCTAGTGACATTGTCAATAGTGCTACTGACTAGGTGTACCCCAGCCAATGCAAATGCCTATTGACAAATAACATTGGGTTGTTATTCAAAATCTATCAGTAGACTTTAGCACTGTTGAGAAGGTAGTTCTTTTACGACCATATGGAGATATTTGAACCTAAGATTCATTCATATGTGACAGCGCATAGAGAAAGGGACCTAAGGGTAAAAAAAATAATTTTCACTTTTTTGTTTTTGATGTGGACAACATCTGAGCACCGAATGAGACCGATCCCATGCCCCAAAAGTGTTCCCTCCCAGAGATATGCGCGTTTTATGATGTGATGGTACACCAAAGATACACGTATTTAAATCTTTAAAATGGCTTTCCTGATCAAAACCGGTTTTTACCCTTTCTATTTCGCATGAGAATGAGACCGATCCCATGCCCCAAAAGTGTTCCCTCCCAGAGATATGCGCGTTTTATGATGTGATGGTACACCAAAGATACACGTATTTAAATCTTTAAAATGGCTTTCCTGATCAAAACCGGTTTTTACCCTTTCTATTTCGCGCGTCACATATATTTATTTAATATTATTGCACAACATAATGAAAAAGAAAAACAAACTATTGACGCGTTCATTGACAATATCACCAGACACTAGAACTGTCGTCTCTAACGTATCTCTACTCGCGCATAAAAGGAAAGTTGTCGACATTTTAACTAGTGCAATTGTCGCTGGAGAAAGAGTATTGACATAGAGACATATGGTTCAAGGTTGACTACAGGGTATGTATATGATTTTTTTGGTTGATTTAGTTAACGAATTCTTTTGTGTATTTTTTATTTTACTAATAAACTCAAAGTAATAAATCTGTGCCAATGAGGAAAAAGTTCTGAAGCAGGGCTGCCAGATAAAATTATCGAAAAATCGTCGAAATCCCGATAAACTATAAAATAATCTTAGTTAATTTTAATTATTATTCGAACTCCATTTGTTTCTATATTTGTGATTTGAACGGGCTAAAGTTCGTATCGCTTTTTAAGAAAAATTACGTGTGATAATTATTAATGAACAAATAACAACAAAGTCTGTTGTAAACATTCTGACTAACAACACATAGTTGAACGGAACAGCCAGCCGTTTTCGAAGGCCACTAAACCTTCATCATCAGCGTTCTTTTGTGTTTGGTCCACTGTGTGTGGTGTCAGTAGATGTAGATTTCTGCTTTATATACTTAGCATTATTGCAAATGGAATGTGTGAATTGTTTTGATTCATCTTATTTCAATTTGCTAATAATAAATAATAATAAATAATAATATAATAATAATAATAATAAATAATCGTCATTTTATACTCGAAAAATCGTCAAAAAAATTGGACAAATCAAAATGAATTTTTTAACGTGTATACTAGGCCGGGTCGATTAGTATGGATAAACAATCGTATAGCAAAAACGAAATCTACATATCAATACCTTAATATATATTAATGCCCTAACTCATTATTTTTTTGAAATCGTGATTTTTACATTTCTCGATACATTAGATTTCTTCTATCGAAAAATAAAAAACTCGTTTTCTAAAAAATAATTCTAAGAAAATTTTGCAAAGAAACCATGGATGTAAAATCAAACCCTATACCACGTATCTCGACATGAAAATTTATGAAATAAATAAATTCATAAGTAACAAGTAAATTTGCTTATTGCTCAACTAATTGAAATACAATTACATAACTGCACCACACTGCATTAGTAATAAAGCGATATATACTTATTCAAGAATTAATTAAGTAATAATGTCATTTTGGCTTATTACTTATGACTCTATCGCAGTGAGTCGACGAAATTTGACACATTGTGCCAATCGTGTGACCCCAGCTTTATACATAATATTTGGTTAAAATCAATGGCGCATAGTCATAGTCATAGTCATAAGCAAAGTACACTTTAAGAATTTAAAACCAGTATTGCCATACAAAATACTGGTTTTAAACTCATACACAGAAAAAATTATTCCCAAAAAATTTTCAAACAAACGTGTGTTTTGAAATATAATTTAGTTTCAGTAAATATTTTTTACTGTTCCAGTAAATTATTTGTTCCAATTTAATTTTATGTAAAAAAACTGTATAGAATGAAAATTATCCATATAAAGTAAAATTTGTAAAAAAAATTTAGATTTATTTTTTTTATATTTAAATTTGTTATTTTCAGTTACATTTAATGGGTGTTTTTTATTGAGGTATAGAACTTTAAGTTGGCATCACTTTTTTAACTGGCGGTCATTTTGTCAGCTGTCAAGTGATTAATATTTAGTTTGGTTTGCCATTTCATCATGAACAGGTTGACAAAAGAACAACGCTTGCAAATCGTGCAAATTTATTTCGAAAATAATGGTTCAGTTCGCGAAGTTTACCGCAAGCTCCGTCCATTTTATGGTCGACATAATCGTCCATCAGAGCAATTAATTCGGTTAACCATGGATCGTTTTCGCACTACGTTTACTCTATGTGATAATACGCATCCGCAGAGACGTCGAACAGTGCGCACCGAAGAAACAATTGCCGCTGTAGAGCAAAGTGTTGAAGAGGACCCGAATGAATCGATTCGCCACCGTGCACAGCAATTGGAGCTTTGTCCATCAACTTTATGGAAGATTTTGCGCAAAGATCTTGGCTTGCGACCTTACAAGATCCAGCTTGTGCAAGAATTAAAGCCGCGAGACCATGCAATGCGTCGTGATTTTGGTGTATGGGCCGAAAATGAGATTGATCTCGATGCTGATTTTCATCGCAAAATTTTGTTCAGTGATGAGGCTCATTTTTGGTTGAATGGCTACGTCAACAAGCAAAATTGCCGCATTTTGAGTGAAGAGAATCCACATGAGACCCTTGAGACGCCATTACATCCACAAAAACTGACTGTTTGGTGTGCTCTATGGGCTGGTGGAGTCATTGGGCCATACTTCTTCCGAAATAATGCTGGAGAGTTAGTTACCGTTAATGGAGACCGGTATAGAGCCATGATAACCGACTATTTTGTTCCCGAATTGGATGGCATGAATGTGGATGAGTTGTGGTTCCAACAAGACGGCGCTACATGCCACACAGCGCACGTCACAATCGATTTATTAAAGGAAACATTCGATGAGCGCATAATTTCGCGGAATGGACCTGTCAATTGGCCACCAAGATCGTGTGATTTGACACCATTGGATTATTTTCTTTGGGGATATGTGAAGTCGCTCGTCTACGCCAACAAACCAGAAACGTTAGGGGACTTGGAAGCCAACATTCGTGGCGTTATTGCCAACATACGGCCTCATATGCTCGAAAAAGTGGTTGAAAATTGGACCTGTAGAATTGGCTTTATTCGAGCCAGCCGCGGCGGCCACATGCCCGAAATCATATTTAAACATTAATGGCATAAAATTATCCTTTTAATAAAGCCAAATTGATGGATATTAAAACGATTTTCTTGTGTTTTATTTCAATTCGAAGTTCTATGCCTCTATAAAAAAACACCCTTTATTTTTATACACTGTTTTTTTAAATTTTTTCAGTTACGCTACATTTAGACATGAAAGTACTTTCTTGAAATTTCTGTATACATATAATGAATAAAAAATTTAATGAAATAAATGACTTTCATGAAAATTTCTTGTTAATTTTCATAAGAAAGTGAAAGTTCATTTTAAAAATGTCGTCGAAAAGTAAACTTGAAAAAATTTGCTTTGTTCACTTCTTAATTGGAGTTACCCAGAACATCACCTAAACAAATTTATAAGGCAATAAATTGGGAATATAAATATTATTGTTAATATTGTAATAATATTATTGTTTTTAAAAGACATGAAGTGTCTTCTCCATGTATATTTGAACATGAGATATCGTCCCTACCACGTCAAACTAACCAATATGCAAAATTAGTATTTTAGATTCGTTATCTTGGTAACCTAATTTTTACGATATGCCTCGTTTCAAAATGCTGAAATTCTCACGGACGAAATTTCAATTTCGCTTTGTCCAATGCCAAATAGCAATGATGCATTAACATTACAGTTGCCTAGTACTTCTTCATATAAGCCAGTAATATCATCCCCTTCAGACTCGTCTTCATCACTTAACAAAGTTATCACTACAGATAACAGCGGCTCGAAACTCAAGGTACAAGTCGGAATGGACAGATATATAACCGTGGTAAAGCGTGGGCGAAGCCCGAATTCTTCAAAAATTTCATCTGCTCCAAAAATGTCTAGGGATAACAGCGCAGCCTCAACTAATGGCCAAAACCGCTTTAAAATTTTGCAAAATGACAACGACATATTTAATGCGATTTTACGACTGGAGTATTATCCACACAGCTGGAAGCTTGCCAAGGTTAAAATGATTCCAAAGCCGGGCAAAGATCTAACCAAGGCTGAGTCATATAGGCCAATAAGTCTACTTTCAACTATGTCAAAGCTTTTCGAAAAACTGCTCAAAACAAAATTGTCCCCAATTCTAATTAGTAGTGGGTGCATACCAGACCATCAATTTGGTTTTAGAAGTCAGCATAGCACCCTTGAACAAACTCACAGATTGGTTCAATTTATAAGAAGAACTTTTGAGGAAAAAAAGTATTGTTCTGCGCTCTTTATTGGCGTTTCCCAGGCATTTGATAAAGTGTGGCATGAAGGCCTAATTTTAAAATTGACGACTTACTTACCAATAAACATTTTAAATCTTTTGGAAAGTTACATTATTTCCCGTAAGTTCACTGTTGTGGAAGGAGACTTTACGAGTAGGCCTGAAACTATTTCATCCGGTGTGCCACAGGGGAGCATAGTGGGACCAGTTTTATATTTGATTTATACTTGTGATATGCCTGTGAGCAGTAGTATCCATACTTCCACATTTGCCGACGATACAGCCTGCCTTAGTATGCACGAAAAGCCTGATGAGGCATCCCGCAAACTCCAGGAACACATTAGCCAGATGGAGCTTTGGTTAAACTTATGGAGAATTAAAGTCAATGAACAAAAGTGTGTCCATATAACATTCACTCTAAGAAGAGATACTTGCTCCCCCATTCGGATTAACAATCAAGTTGTTCCTCAACATTCACATGTGAAATATCTTGGTTTACACCTTGATCGACGACTTACATGGAAACATCACATTGACTCCAAGTTAACTCAAATGAAACTTAAATTAACTCAGGTACATTGGCTGATTGGTAGAAATTCAACACTTAGCCTAGACTGCAAACTTTTAATATACAAGTCGCTTTTAAAGCCAATATGGTGTTACGGAATTCAACTATGGGGCACTGCTTCAGCTTCAAATGTAGAGAACATTCAACGAAGGCAAAATAAAATTTTACGCATGATAACATCGGCTCCATGGTACATCCAAAATTCTATTATACATCGCGATTTGAATATGCCACTAGTGACTGAAGAAATTGTAAAATACGCAGGCAAATATCTAACAAAACTCGAGTCACATCCTAATCCGCTTGCTCGTAATATTTTGAACTTTACTGGACACATCCGCTTAAAAAAGAGAGATATACGGGCTCTAATATTCAACACTCTAGATGATGAAGCTGCTTGAAAACACTTTTTTCTTTTTGTTGCTTATCACTACTTATGTATTATTAATAACTATCACTTAGTTTATGTCCGACATTGGTCGGGCCTAATAAAATTTTTTTATAGATTTAAGATTTGAATACTTATTGTTAGTTCATATTTGAAGATACAATAAATAAAAAACATGCATTAACAAAAAAAAAAGCCTTATAGGAAGGAACACGCTGACTTTAAATTTATAATTGATGGGTCTTCGCACTCTTCTTAAAAGTTCAAATTTGCATATTGGATAGTTTGACGTGGTAGGGACGATATTATAATTCTTTAAATATTTATACAAAATAAGGATAATTTATAATAACTATTTACCACAACCCTGTATATTTATACAAATCTTTAAAGGGGGTAACACTGCAAACCTTTTTTATACCCTTTACAAAAAAAATGGTAAAAGGGTATATATAGGTTTGTCATTCCGTTTGTAATTTCTAGAATATTAATAAGCGAGCCATAAAGTATGTATATTCTGGATCCTTATGCATATGGAAGACGAATAAGCGATGTCCGTCTGTCCGTCTGTCTGTACGTGAAATCGGTTTTCCGAAGCTCCCAGAAAAGCTAGAGACTTCGTTCTTGGACTGGTATGTCAGAAATAGTCGAAATAAGATTGGTATTGAAAATCAGCAAAATCGAACAGACGGTTTCAGAGCTGGGAAGCTTAAACTTCATTTTGCCATACAAAATAACTACCGAAAACTAGTTATTATTTTTTTTTATTAAATAAACTTATTTTATACTTCAGAATGAATAAAATTAATATCTCTTAATAAAAAAAAAATAAAAAAAATTAAATAGACGTTTCCAGGGTTGGAAAACTTTAACTTTTTTATACAAACTTATACAAAATTAATTTACTAAAAGAAATTTTTCCTTTTTTCTATAAATTAAATATATCTTATATTCTAAGAAGAAAAAGATTGGGTTAAAAAATCAGAAAAATCAAAAAGGATAATTCCAGGGTTGGGAAACTTTAAATTTTTGTGATATAAAAAATTAACTTCCGTAAACTAATTTTTATATTTTTTTTATTAACTTATTTTATACTTCAGTACAAATTAGATTAGTATTTCAAATTAAAAAAGAAAGTTAAAAATATTAAAAAGACTTTTCCAGAGTTGGAAAACTTTAATTTTTTTTCATATACAAAGTAACTTACTAAAACAAATTTTTTTCTTTTTCTCTATAAATTAAACATATCTTAGACTCTTAAAGGAAAGAGATTGGTGTAACAAATCAGAAGAATCAAAAAGGATGATTCCAGGCTTGGGAAACTTACACTTTTTGTAATATATAAAAGTAACTAAGTCTTACTTTTTTTACTTTTTCTATTAAATTAACTTATTTTATACTGCAGTACATATTAAAGTGATATTAAAAATTAAAAAAAAATTTAATACATGAAAAAGACATTTCCAGGGTTGGAAAACTTTTTTCTTATCCAAAAGTAACTTACTAAAACAAATTTTTTCTTTTTCTCCATATATTAAACCTAGCTTATATTGTTTAAAGGAACATATTGGTATACGAAATCTGAAAAATCAAAAAGAACGGTTCCAGGGCTGGAAAACTTACACTTTTTGTGATATATAAAATTAACTACCGAAAACTAATTTTTAATTTTTTTATAAAAGACTTATTTTATACTTCAGTACATATGAATTTTCAAATTAAAAAAAATTAAAACAAGGTTTCCTGGGTTGGAAACAAAAAAGTAACAGTTACAAAAGTAACTTACTAAAACAAATTTTTCCTTTTTTTACTATAAATTAAACATATCTTACATTCTGAAAAAAGATGGTTTTTAAGAATACAGAAAAATCAAAAAGGGGGATTCCAGGGTTGGGAAACTTAAACTCTTTGTGATATAAAAAATTAACTAATTTAATTAAATTTTTTAATTTTTATTTTTTTTTTTATTAAGTAAACTTATTTTATGCTTGAGTACGAAAAAATTGGTATTTAAAATAAAAAAACAATTAAAAAAATTAAAAAGACGAGGGTTGGAAAACTTTAACTTTTTTTGTACAAAAGTAACTTACTAAAACAAATTTTTCTTTTTCTATAAATTAAACATATGTTAAATTCTTAAAAGAAAGAGATTGGTGTAAGAAATCAGAAAAATTAAAATGAATGATCTCAGGGTTGGGAAAATTACACTTTTTGTGATATAGAAAAGTAACTAAGTCTAATTAATTTTTATCTTTTCCTTTATAGATTATACATATTTTACGTTTTGGAAAGAAAAGTTTGGTGTGGAAAATTATAAAAATTAAAACCACAGCTCCAGAGCTGGAAACTTTAACCTTTTTTTCTGGATATTAAAGTAACTAAATAAAACATTTTTTTTTTAATTTCCTTTTTTCTTTTTTTATTTAACACACTTTCTATATTTTTTGAAGAACTACTAGATTGATATAAGGAATCAGAAAAATCAAATATAATGATTCTAGGGTTTGTAAATATATGTTTTTGTACATAAAAGTAACTAGGTCAAATTATTTTTTATTTTTTTTTTGTTTATACTTTATATATGTGCTTATGTATGTATCTCTATACTACATAAAAACTTTTTGGTAAAGGGTATATAAGATTCGGCACAGCCGAATATAGCACTCTTACTTGTTTCATTTAACTTTCTGAAAACATCAAAAATTTACTCTCTTGAAAAAATCGTTGAAAGCTGACTGGAAATTGAAAACAATGAGAGTCTGGTAGTGAAAAAATTTGATTGTATTGCTACTTTCTTGCAATTAGTTTCATGTGTAAATGGTAGGTTAAATTTATTTTTATATACTGTAAAAAAATTGTCTAATTTTTTTTTAATTTTTTGTACAAATTATTTTATAGATATAAAAAACATTTTATTTTTTTTAAAGATTTTTTTTGCGGTTTTCAAACTTATTATGTGTGTATATTGTTATTCTCAATATAGTATTAATAGTCTTACTATAAACATACGGAGTTTGTTAGCTAAATTAAAATTTACTGACGAGCGGGAACGAAATGCTTAACCATAAAAACAAGCCAATTTTTGAAAGTAAAAAAAAAAATAATTGAACCTTTTATTTGATTCAGTTATTTTTTTCAAATAAAACTTTTACTAATCTTTAAAAAAAAATTTAAGAATTGTTATTGATTCAGTTAGTTTATTTTCTGATAATACGAAAAATTTTAGTGAATGTGTTTGTAAATTATAAAAAAAAATTTGCTGAATAAAACAAAAAAATCTGCAAAAATGTTTTTTTGTTCCTATTAATAAATTTGACTGAAAATATTTTGAGTTTCAGTTAACTTTTTTCTCTAATGCCATAATAAGTTAACTAAAAATAAATATTTTTTTTTCAGTAAAATTTTTACAAAATTTTTATCAGAATCTACAAATTTCTTTGTAGGTCCGCATTCACCCAAAAAATTTACTGATTCAATGAATTTGGTTACTGAAAACGAAATTTAGTTTTTTCTGTGTAAAGTATACTTTGTTTTGACTATGACTATGTGCCAATAGGCAGGCAGTAACAATAAGCTCATGAAGAGGAAATAAATTTTCATGTCCAGATGCGCGGTATAGGGTTTGATTTTACACCCATGGTTTCTTTGCAAAATTTTCTTAGAAGATAAGTGGGCAAAATTACACTAAAATCTTTTAGAAGATAAGTAATGTATGAATTGAAATAGTCGCTTTTTTATAAAAGAAATGCAATATTTGGACTTCTAAAAAATCGTCAATTTTGAGGGAAAAATCGTTAAATCAAATCGTCATTTTGCTATTTTCGGCACCAAAAATCGCCAAAATGACGATAAATCGTCAAATCTGGCACCCGTGTGCTGAAGTCATATTTTACTGTTTTGCAGGAGAGCACTTTTAAGCGTTCAAGTCAATTTTCAGAAATTTATTTCTTTTACCGTTAAATTTGGAAATTTTCTGGTAAGCTTTATTTTTTTTTCATCAAACATCGTTCTATACACTATAAGTAATACCTTTAAGTTGAAATATAACAAAATATAACCTAAATTAAGCTATTATTAACCCCCGACTAAAAAAAGGGGTGTTATAAGTTTGTAGTGTGTGTCTGTGTGTCTGTGTATCTGTGTGTCTGTCCGTGTCCACGTACAGGCCAAACGGCTGGACCGATTTTCATTTAGTTTTTTCTGTTTGAAAGATGACTTGATCGAGAGGGTTCTTAGCTATGTTTGAAAAAAATCGGTCCAGCCGTTTAGAAGATATAACATCTTTTCTGAAAAAAGTCGGGGGTTTTTAAAATTTTTAATATTTGTTATTCTAAATGAGATTAGAAGTCTAACAAAGATAATTCGCAAGTCATAGTGCTATAACTTCCTGAAAAATTACACAAATTAATTGAGATTTTGACCAGGGTTACTTTCGAATATGCTTATTACGGAGGTACCATTAACTAAAAAAAAGCTTAACTCGACTTAAGCAGTTTTTCCTTTTTTTGCCACAGAAATAAGGTGTGCACTTTAACTTGTTCAAACTACTTGATTTATGAAAAGACTTTGTTCATCGTTTAACCGGTTAATATCGAAATTAACCGATTATTAACCAATTATTAACCAATTAAGCCAAAACCTCGATTAATTAATCGCGCGATTAACCGATTAAAGCAAATACCCTTCGTACACAGTAACTATTAATTATGGCATATACATATATAATACTATATCATTAACAGGATTTAACTTTGTGCACGTAATCCAGCCGAAAATTAGTGTTGTAAGAGTAGGGAAGGGTCCCCTACATCTATTTTTGTTTATATCTGTTATATACACTCCATTAGAACTTTCACACATTCACACAATTCTGCTTGTTAACCAAATTAAATTAATTTATTATCCTCTTTATCTTAATTTAAAGTATTTTTTTTGCATATATTTACGTTTAAAATTTTAACAATATGAGGCAATTGTATTTGATCCTTTTCCGCTTAACGTTGGTTTAGACCGTTCTTGTCAATCACTAAGATACAACTGTTAATTTTTCGCGGTAGTGAAATAAAATAAACTATTCAAAATATAATATACACAGAAAAAAATAAATTTCGTTTTCAGTAACCAAATTCATTGAATCAGTAAATTTTGTGTGTGAATGCGGACCTACAAAGAAATTTGTAGATTCTGATAACAATTTTGTAAAAATTTAACTGAAAAAAAAATTTTTATTTTTAGTTAACTTATTATTATTGCATTAGAGAAAAAATTTAACTGAAACTCAAAATATTTTCAGTCAAATTTATTAATAGGAACAGAAAAACATTTTTGCAAATTTTTTTTGTATTATTCAGCAAATTTTTTTTTATAATTTACAAACACATTCACTAAAATTTTTCGTATTATCAGAAAATAAATTAACTGAATCAATAACAATTCTTTAAATTTTTTTTTAAATATTAGTAAAAGTTTTATTTGAAAAAAAATAACAGAATCAAATGAAAGGTTAACTATTTTTTTTTACTTTCAAAAATTGGCTTGTTTTTATGGTTAAGCATTTCGTTCCCGCTCGTCAGTAGACTTCAACCCAAAAACTTTTTTTATTTAGCTAAAAACTCCGTATGTTTATAGTAAGACTCTTAATACTATATTGAGAATAACAATATACAAACATAATAAGTTTGAAAACCGCAAACAAAAATCTTAAAAAAAAAATAAAATGTTTTTTATAACAATAAAATAGTTTGTAGAAAAAATTATAAAAAATCAGACAAATATTTTTACAGTATATAAATAAATTTAACTGAAAATAACAAATTTAAATATAAAAAAAAAATAAATCTAAAAATTTTTTTTTACAAATTTTACTTTATATAGATAATTTTCATTCTATACAGTTTTTTTACATAAAATAAAATTGGAGCAAATAATTTACTGGAACAGTAAAAAATATTTTCTGAAACTAAATTATATTTCAAAACACACGTTTGTTTGAAAATTTTTTGGGAATAATTTTTTCTGTGTATAATAATATAATATATAATAATATTATATACATATAATATGTAATATACCCATTTTACATAATAATATAAAATAATTTAATACAATAAATTAATAATTAATTATTCAAAATTTTTTTAATAATTCTAATTATTATTATTCTTTATATGTTTTTGCATTATTCTTTATGCAGTGAAAATACAAAATTAATTCATTAATTAATTTCAACAAATCGTTTTTACAAATATTCTTGTGAGTTCAGGGGCCCGTTTCTCAAAACTACAAATTACAAATATACAAGTAAAATACACACAAAAAAACAATAAAATTTGTAAAAATTTTGTTGTTTTTGTTTTGTGTATTTTACTTGTAGATTTGTAATATGTTGTTTTGAGAAACGGGCTCGAGAAATCGTGCATTTCCAATTTTTTTTCTTCTTTTAAATTTGGATGCATATATATTTGTATTTTTTCAAATTTTAATTTAAACAGTTCAAGTGTACCAGGTATTTCAACATACCAACTCCAAAAAAAAAATAAATTTATGACATATTCAATATGCGTTAATAATACTGTGCTCGAATCGGTACTTTTTTTTGCAAAATAAGTCGGGTACCCGGTGGGTAAATATAATGCGAGTACGCTGAAGTCAGTTGTGCTAATCGTATCTTTTAGGTTATCAGCTCTTGTTTAAAAAATTACGATTGTAAAATTGTTTAAAAGTACTTAAAAATCGCAATTTACATACATTTATTGATTGAAAATACATATATGTATTGGTACGGTGACCATATTTTTCAACAAGAAATAAAGGACATTTAGAAATGTAATAAAAATTTAATTAATTTGGCAAAACAAAATCTTACGGTTAATAACATCATGGTACATAAAAAACTCAAATTTATATCGTGATTTAAATATGACAGTAGTGACTGAAAAAATTACAAAATTATATACAAATTACATATCTAACAAAATTCGAGTCACATGCTTATCAGTTTGCTCGTAGTATTTTAAACTTTAGGATACAAAGAGGAATAAAAGGGATCTAATACTGAACACTCTAGATGAAACTGTTTGAAAATACTTTTTTTATAATGACTGCAACTATGTGTAGCTACTAGTGATGTCATTCGAACAAAAATTGTTCGAATATTCGAACGACTTTCTATCATTTTTGTTCGAACGAACAAAAATATGCAATTTAGAATAAAAAATTATTGTAATCATTTTTGTCGAATATGCGAATATTCGAACAATTCCCTTAATTACTTTATATAATAACAAAAATTAAAAATTTTAAAACCCCCCGACTTTTTTCAGAAAAGTTTGTTATATCTTCTAAACGGCTGGACCGATTTTTGACTGGACTGTACATAGCTAAGAACCCTCTCGATTAAGTCATCTTTCAAACAGAAAAAACTAAATGAAAATCGGTCCAGCCGTTTGGCCTGTACGTGGACACGGACAGACACACAGATACACCGACACACACTACACTTTACTCTCTTCTTTTTTGCGATTCTGCTACTTCAAATGGTATTAGTGTCGCCCAAATGAAAAAAATCGCAAAAATGAAAAAAAACGCCAAAAGCTGAAAAAATCGCCAAAAAGCGAGAAAGGCGCCAAAACTTAAAAATAATTTAAGTTTAAAATTTTTTAAACTCACTAATAATCCCAAATTAATATTTTACTTATAAAGTAAAATATTTTTTTAAATTAAAAATACATTGAAATTGATTATTGAGGGGTTTAGCTGGATCCCATGCGCATTTCACTGTTGCTAAAGCAGATCATCAGAAAACCTTTAACTATTAAAAAAATATTTTACTCAATAAGTAAAATATTAATTTGGGATTGTTAGTGCGTTTAAAAAATTTTTAACTTAAATTTTAACAATTCCCATAAAAAAATCACTAATACATAATTAAAAAAAATCGCCAATATTAAAAAACGGCAAAAACCGAACAAAATCGTCAAAACAGGGAAAAAAGTGTCAAAAATAAAAAAACGCCAAAACTAAGAAAACGCTGAAAACCGAAAAACAACCAAAAACTAAAAAAAATGCCAAAACTATATACTATATAAAGGCTAAAGTTCGTATTGAATTACATATCTAGTGTCCTTAAGGATTCCTTCGTGCGCTTGTCAAAGTCGCACTTCACTGAATTTATTTAAAGCAAGTGCACACAACTAATGTCAATGCATGTGAGCGTTTGTATGTGCGCAGAAAAATAAAAGATCGTACACATAACGTGTGTGCGTATGTACACGCATGATATTTGGATACGCGCCCATGCATATTTAGAAAAATAGTCTATTAATTAAGTAAATTTTTTTGTCACTATTCACAACTTTTTATACATATCCTTAAGCCATTTTATTTTATTTTTTTTACATTACATTAAATTAAAATTTCGATACAATTGACCATAGATAAAGTATTAATAATGTGATTGTACAAGTTTTTATACTTTGGTTGGCAATATAAAAAATCTTGGCACGTCTTCGGGCAGTAGAAGTCGCTTGTCGTGGCTGATTGAAAATATAGTATTTAATTCCAGTTACGAAATTCTTGAAGTACTCTGTGAAATCCATCTTCATAAAACATTCGTTGCAACCGTAGATATTACTGGAAGAAAACAATAACAAGTCGTTAATATCTTGAAGCACTACCCTGTCGGAAATTACGTTAACTTTAAACTAACTTTAAGCTAACTATTTCGCAACTAGTACTGACTGACACTTGGATTACTTTTAATGTAATCAACTGACTATTTTAACATTGCGATGTCCTAGGCGGTAGTCAATAGTCTCACTCTGCATTACTTTCAGTTAACTTAAAGTTGACTATTTTAAATCACCTGGTAGTCAGTAAATTAAAAAAATTTTCTGGGGTTCGAACATGCATCATCACACGTTGTGTACTCAACACGCTACCACTCAGCTAAAGTACCATCTAAAGTAAGAACAGAAAAATGTTAATATAAAACTGAAATGAGTTTCAAAGTAGCTGAGAATAAATTTGTTGGCTCTCATCAAATTCGATTACGTACTCAACTTTAGAATTAATTTTTGGTTTGTTCTGGATGACTTTGCAGTTAGCTTTAAGTCAGTCTAAGAAAAGTTAACTATAAGTTAACTATTTTTGTAGTCAACCACACATTCTCCGACAGGGTATCTATCTATTCTATATACATAGTATATATAAAACGGAATGTGTGTTTGTTTTTTTGGTTGTTTGTTTGTACAAACCAGACCAGACCTCTAAATGGATCTTCCCGAAAATATCACAACATTTAACTGGGACCATGAATTGAATTATAGGCTACTTTTTAATTTTTTAAATTATGTTACTCCTTCAACATAGTATTTAACAGGTTTTATAATGGTCCGCCATTTGTGGACCAATTTTCAAAAAAAAATTTTGCATATGAAAAATGCCCCTAAAATTTTTTTTGGTGGGGAGAAGGGTATCGCAGTTAACTGCAGGCCCCAGTTGTTGATTAAAAAATAACTTCGTTATCCATCGACCAATTTTCAATATGCTTTTTGCATATGGAAGAGGTCCAATAATTTTTTTTAATGTTGGGATGGGGTGAAAGGGGCTAAATATGCCCGCCAAAAAAATGGACTATAAAATTGCTTTGTTTTTTGTTGACCAATTTTCGAAATTCTTTATGCATATGAAAAATGTCCACAATTTTTTTTTAGTTTTGAGTGGGGTGGGGGGTGGGGGGAAGCAAAGTGTCCCCTTAAAAATTATTATCAAATAATTTTGTACTTGTTTTTACCAATTTTCAAAATTCATTTTGCATATGGAAAACGGTCCACTAATTATTATACCCTTTACCAAAAATGGTAAAAGGGTATATATAGGTTTGTCATTCCGTTTGTAATTTCTAGAATATTAATAAGCGAGTCATAAAGTATATATATTCTGGATCCTTATGCATAGGGAAGACGAATAAGCGATGTCCGTCTGTCTGTACGTGAAATCGGTTTTCCGAAGCTCCCAGAAAAGCTAGAGACTTCGTTCTTAGACTGGTATGTCAGAAATAGTCGAGATAAGATTGGTATTGAAAATCAGCAAAATCGAGCAGACGGTTTCAGAGCTGGGAAGCTTAAACTTCATTTTGCCATACAAAATAACTACCGACAACTAGTTATTATTATTTTTTTATTAAATAAACTTATTTTATACTTCAGTATGAATAAAATTAATATTTTTTAATAAAAAAAATATTAAAAAAAATTAAAAAGATTAAATAGACGTTTCCAGGGTTGGAAAACTTTAACTTTTTTACACAAAATTATACAAAATTAATTTACTAAAAGAAATTTTTCCTTTTTTCTATAAATTAAATATATCTTATATTCTAAGAAGAAAGAGATTGGGTTAAAAAATCAGAAAAATTAAAAAGGATAATTCCAGTTTTGGGAAACTTAAAATTTTTGTGATATAAAAAATTAACTACCGTAAACTAATTTTTATATGTTTTTATTAAATTAACTTATTTTATACTTCAGTACAAATTAAATTGGTATTTTAAATTAAAAAAGAAAGTTAAAAAATTAAAAAGACGTTTCCAGGGTTGGAAAACTTAAATTTTTTTCTTATACAAAAGTAGCTTACTAAAACAAATTTTTTCGTTGTCTCTATAAATTAAACATATCTTAAATTCTTAAAAGAAAGAGATTGACGTAACAAATCAGAAAAATCAAAGAGGCTGATTCCAGGGTTGGGAAACTTACACTTTTTGTAATATATAAAAGTAACTAAGTCTTCCTTTTTTTTATTTTTTAATTAAATTAACTTATTTTATACTGCAGTACACATTAAATTGATATTAAAAATTAAAAAAAAGTTTTATACATGAAAAAGATGTTTCCAGGGTTGGAAAACTTTAACTTTTTTCTTATACAAAAGTAACTTACTGGAACAAATTTTTTTTCTCCATATATTAAACATAGCTTAATATTCTTAAAAGGAACATATATAAAATTAACTGCCGAAAACTAATTTTTTTTTAAATTAACTTAGTTTATACTTCAATACGAATGAATTTGGTATTTCAAATTAAAAAAATTAAAACAACGTTTTCACCTTATTTTTTATACAAAAGTAACTTACTAAACCAAATTTTTCTTTTTTTACTATAAATTAAACATATCTTAAATTCCTAAAAGAAAGAGATTGGTGTAAGAAATCAGAAAAATCAAAAAGAATGATCCCAGGGTTGGGAAACTAACACTTTTTGTGATATATAAAAGTAACTAAGTCTAATTAATTTTCATCTTTTCCTTTATAGATTATACATATTTTACGTTTTGGAAAGAAAATTGTGGTGTAAAAAATTATAAAAATAAAAACCACAGCTCCAGAGCTGGAAACTTTGACCTTTTTTCTGGATATTAAACTAACTAAATAAAACATTTTTTTTTAATTTCCTTTTTTCTTTTTTTACTTAACACACTTTCTATATTTTTTAAGAACTACTAGATTGATATAAGGAATCAGAAAAATCTAATAATTATAATGATTCTAGGATTTGTAAATTTATTTTTTTTTGTAGATAAAAGTAACTAGGTCAAATTACTTTTTTCTTTTTGTTTATATTTTATGTATGTGCTTATGGATGTATCTCTATACTACATAAAAACACATTCGGCACAGCCGAATATAGCGCTCTAACTTGTTTTTTAATTGTATGGGGAAGGGGAAGCAAAGTGCCCGCCTTTAAGAAAATCAAATAACTTCGTCATATACGGACCAATTTCTAAAATCCTTTTTTTATGCGGAAGAGATCCACTGAGTTTTTAGTTGGCTGAGGGTAGGGGTTGCAAATAGCCTGGGTTTTGTTTTCGCTAATGAAAAGCGTCTACCAAGTGTTTTCTTTTAATGTTAGGAGGGAGAGGGGGGCTGAAATGTGCCCACCACAAAAATGGATTATCAAATTACTTTGTTGTTTTTGGTCTCCGCCATAAAAATGTGTTACCAAATATCATTTCTGGATCAATTTCCAAAATGTTAATGGCATATGAAAAAGGTTCTCTAAAATTAATTGCAATATATATTTACACATATATATATATTTTTTTTTTTGAAATAAGGTGGAGTGTTGTGCAAAACGTCATTCCCAAAAATTGATTATCAAATATTTTTGTCATTTGTGGACCAATTTTCAAAGCTCCAAAATTGTGTTTTTTATGGAAGAGATCCTAATTTTTTTTTTTAATGGGGAAGGTGGAGTGTATCGCGAATTGTCCGCCCTAATAAATGATAAACAAATAACTTCGTTTTGTGTATACTAATTTTCCAAACTCTTTCATATAATTTCCAAAACTCTTTTTTAATATGGAAGCGGTCAACTATTTTTTTTTTTAGAAAATTGTGAAGGGGAAAGGAAGGGTGTTGAAATTTGCTCGCATCGATAATTGATTATCAAATAACTTCGTCATTTGACGACCAATTTTAAAAATGCTTTTCACATTGCTTTTTCGTTTGTGGCACAATTTTTAAAATTAGTTTTTACTTTGGTAAAGTTCCACTAATGGAAATTGTGGAGAGTGGGGAAGGTGGGGAAGGTGCCCGCCAAAAAATTTTATTATCAAATCAATTTGTCATGTGTGGACCAGTTTTAAAAATTTTGATTGTTTTTGCAAAAACTTTACTCGAGTTGTTTTTTTTTTCTTTGGAAATTTGGGGTAGGGGTAGCAATGCACACACACCGAGGTTAAGCTAGTTACAATATGAAGGAGAAAAGTTCGAGGCTTAATTAAATTATTCGATGTTGAAAGAAGATGAAAAAGTAAATTTAAACCTTAATTAAAATATTAATGATTTGATTGGGTTTTGTCGCTTTGTAAGCGTGTTTCAAAATATGTAACGGAAAAAGAGTATCCAGAAAAAACTTTACTAATTTCCAACAGAAGTATAAATATCAATTACGAATTTCAGTGTTATCGGCTGATAACAGGTCACTAAATTGTTGGAATGTTATTGACAGTTGGCTTAAAGGCCATTGGATACATAACATGAAAGGATCTCCTCGCAGGTTACGGTTGTGACAATCCCTCGGATCCTAATTGGGGTACAACAGGCTTTGTTGACTTATACCTTTAGCTATTTACTCACAAAACTCATGTGTTACTTCCCAATTTGCGAAATAACAGCGTAAAGGATGACCACCATATTTATTAACAGGAATTATCTTGGTACGCTGCCTAACAGTTGTAGTGTCACCTTGAAGTGCCCTGAGTTCAAAGGACGACGGAAGCGAAGCCTTTCGGGGTGGACATTAAAAGTGGTACTACGGTTATCGGCTGCCCGACAGCAGATATGCTCGAGGCATTTAATGGGTGGCAATGTGTGTGCATCATCCATTACCTACGGCCAAATGTGGATATTGTTTATCCCAGGTCAACTAGATGTTGCTCACCATGGTAAGCAGGTGGTGGATGGTGTTTGGGGCATGCATTGATGCAACCCGTCTATAAGAGTAGCGACGCTGTGCGCTGATTGGTGAGGTCTTCTCTTGGAAGACATGTGGCTTGTGTGAACAACCACATTCACTCCGTGTTATCTCGGTAAAGCATACCTAGTGGCTGTGGCTGCTACCACATTCGTTAGGTGAATAGTTTTGGGTCTCCAGTTTTGAATCAATGCCAGTGATTGTTGTCACCCAGATCGACTTCTAGGTGCTGTTGCCATATAACAGACGCTGCTCTCACTATGGTCTTACTAGCAAGAGCTTAGATAGTTCGAATACCTCAGCAATGTACATGTTCATAGTCATCGATAACTATGTTCGTAGATTGAAACCTATGTGTTCTTTTCAAGTCTTATAGTGCTTTTAAAGAATAGGCGGAAGCGCTGCCGGAAGCTAAATTTTAGCTGGTGTTAAGACCACCGTTAGTTTAGGCCATAATTGGCAAGTGCTCACGTAAATCTGTAACACACCCTGTTGGGTATAATATGATAGTTTTTTTTAATTACTTTGCTTGTTCATAATCAGCCATAAATGTACATAAATGAGTAGAAATTCTCATTTAGTCAATAAGCTTGAGTGTATAAGGTGTCAAGTACTGCCATCTATCGGAGAGTAGGTCACGAACGCTAGTACACAAATTTCTTTATGGAGACATAGATATTTAAATGATAGAAAGAATAGTTAGTCAAATATACGTAATTCCGAATTAAAAAGGAAATTTAAAATATACTATGTGAAGCAGACATATTCTTGCTCTGAATAAAGCATACTTTTACACATGATTAAATTAATAATTTTGGGAATATTCATTGATTGTGTAATTTTGAGTATAAATTTCACAAGAAGATAATTGTTGAAATAAATGATGTATGAAAAGCAGGCATGTCCTTGCTCCAATTGAAGTAAACTTTTTTTTCACAGCTAAAGGTTGTAATTCTAGAAATAGTTACTTACTCTTAGTTAATTCTGATCCTAATTGAAGCAAAAAAAAATTTTTTTTTAAATTGAGGATATGTTTGAGCTAAACAGCTATTCTTAATATGCCTGAAATTTAATTTGTACAGGGTTGAATCAATTAGTTTTTAGGAAAATTTATCGGTTTTACGTTAATTCTGAGCCTTAATTTCACAAAAGATAATTATTGAAATAAAGGATATATGAGCAGCAAGCATGTCATTACTCCAAATGAAGCGAAATTTTTCTTAGACAAAAAAAAATATTTATACAAATTGTTGTCATAATTCTACTGGAAAATATTAATATTGAGATTTGCATATGTGTAAGTTAGTCATGTCCTTCCAATATGACAGCTTGTCTAAGGCTTGCCCTCACTGCTTTTGAATAAGTATTTCATCTATCTTAAATACTCTGTTTAGAAACTGCAAAATATTTCAGATATTCTTATAAATATGCAAAATGCGCTGAATACAAAATTAGGTATACAGCAAAAACTTTACTTACAGTTCACTCTGTGGTATATAGTCTTCCAAATTCATCATATTTTTATTTATAATCTGATATTTCTTTGAAGCAAAATAGAAAATTGCCTTTGTTGTATAAACAATACGCCGATACATTCTAATCATCATCGGCTTGCGTCCTTTAAGGAGTGATATTGCATCTAACACAAGGCCCAAGGGTATGCTCATTAAAAACATCTGTAATATTAAAGATAAACAAGAAGTCAAGGCGTGTTTCTAATAATATTTTTGTGATTACAAACCTGAAATAGAAAAACGTAATAGGAACCAGTTAAAGAAGGAGATCCATATTGCCAAATGGCATTTTCCATGGGATTTTCACGCACTGCTTTCTTATATATTCCCCAGCAGCCATTATAATTTAAATTGAATATATCTCCAGCAGAACAATTTAAAACTTCCAAGCCATTTGGTACAGTTTCTTTTCTATTAATTTATTGCAAAAAGAAACACTAAGTTATTATTAATTTATTTAACTACCAATTAATTTAATTAACCTTATATGTTGCAAGCCACGCTTGTAGGCTGCCACAATTGTTAGTTTCGTTACAACATCAACCGGCACTACATCCAAATTTATGCCACCTTTGCATGTTGCCAGAGGAACGAGGCCAATACTTAAACTTACCAGACTCGCTACGGGACCGTTGAGGTTATCATTCCAGCCAGGTGCAGGTTCTTTGTGTGAATTCGTAACTTTACATAAAGAAGGAAGAGATAATTGCAATCTCACTCACAATTTATTTGTTTTCAATGAAATAAATCATTAAAAGGAAATAAACAATAATTTAAACTATGCGACCAGCATCAGTGAGTACCACCAGAAAGAATTCAAATATTTTACTTTAAATTTTTTTTTTTAGCTAACGACGTTTTTATGCATATTGTTCCTGTTGAGGCAGTACGCTTTTAATCAAAAGTTTTTGAAATAAGCGCAAAAGCTTTATGTTCTCAAACGCTTGGGTTTGTGTTTGTTGGGTAGCGCTGCCATCTATAGCTTCAATTAGACGTGACATAGCCATAATGCCATAGCCATAACTCTCACCATAGAAACCAAAATTCAATTGATTGCTATGGTGAGAGTTATGGTGTTATGGCGAGTCATGTATAATCAAATACAGTGTTGCCCATTAGTTTGGTTCGAACGGCTGTTTTCTATGGATATGATTATTTCACGTCTGATTGAGCCTTATCTCCCTAATAAAACATCAGTACAACTACAGTGTCCACCAGAGAACTGTATGAGTTGATTCACTTTCGCTGTCCACTCACTTTTACAATGCTTTTGCTTTTGTTTTTTAACATCAATATTTAAATGATATTGCTTTCTGAGTTACCTCTCTAACAACGGACTGTCATTAACTCACTCTCTTTTTTGTTGCTGTTATTAACAATCAATAAAAATGTTGACTAGATAAAGTCTTAAGTTAATAAAACATGGCGTATTAATTAATAGTTTTTCTCGTATTAAAACATTTTATAAAATAAAATGGGGCTAGCTATCTTATTTTATAATAATACATTAAACTATATTTGTCAGAAGGGGTTTTGAGAAGTATTCAAAACAATCATAGTGATTCATTGCTTTAGTGAATCACATGAATAAATAGAGATTGCAAGCAGTGGCATGCATTTATTAAGAACAGTCTCATTAATATGAATCATGCAATAGCATCACTCATTTTTTTTTAATGTTAAGTGCTAACTCAATATTAATTTTAGAAAATGCAAAATTAAGCCGTTTGATTCGTAATCGCGCAGATCACTGGTGCCCACCTTTGATCAAGGTAAATGAGTAAACTAAACAAGATTATATACACATTGCCCAGTACCGTTATACTTTTAACTAAAACTAGGAGAGTGAAATTCTGAGCAATATTTATACTCGTGACGTCATAATTCGAAAATATTTTTATGCTTGCTTTGTTGGTATAGTTTTTAAGTGCAATTGGCAAAAAAAAAATAGAAGATTAATTATAAAGGGTCCGCCATCTAACGTTTTTTTTCAACTAGTGCTTATTTCGTGATTGGTAACAGTTAGCTCATGTCTGATTTGACAGATAATGAGTTTTATCCTTCCGCTGAATGAGCCAACTGACTATCCAATGCGTTTTCGCTTCGCTAAGTGGGCCTCCGATCGACTTACAGAACATGCAGATTTTGCCAAAAAAAAAATCATCTTTTCAGATGAAGCTCATTTTGATCTTGGCGGGTATGTAAACAAGCAAAATTGTCGCATTTGGGGCACAGAAAACCCGCACACATAAATTGAAAAGCCGACGCACCCAAAACGAGTCACTGTTTGGTGCGGATTTTGGTCCAGAGGCATAATTGGGCCATTGAGCAAGGAGTGGCCGTTACAGTCAATGGCGATCGTTATCGGGAGGAGGATATTGGCAACATTTGGTTTCAACAGGACGGCGCTACGTGCTACACAGCCGAAGCTTCAGTAGTTTTTTTTATAGCATTTTCAAAAAAAAGTTATCTGGCGGACCCTTTATAATAAAAGTTTCAAAAATTAGTTTTTCCGTGCTTAACTTTAATTGCTTAAGTCTAAAACTTACTTACCCACTGAAGGCCGAAATATAAACATGGGCAAATGTTTGGAATACTCTTTGATCATTTGTTCACTAAGATTTTTGCTAAAGGTATACGAATTCGGATAAAAGTCCGTATATCTAAAAGTAGTTAATACAAATAAATATTCTATACTAATGTTTAATATATAAGCAATTAAAGTTTACTTATTGAATAAACAATTTAGAGTTTCTTCGTCGTATGTTTCGGCAATTTTAATAGCTTTACGCCATTCCACTGGCATCTCATAAACCTGGAATAGCAAAATGTATTAAATTACTTTCCATTATAAAAATACAAATTTCACGTTATTACTCTCTCTTCCACGCGATCCTCAAGAGCGTTGCAGTAGGCCGTGGAGCAGTGCATAAAAACAACCAAATTTTTAAGATTTTCAGCAATTTTCACCAGTTCATAAGTACCGCGCGTATTTAGCAAAATTGAACTGCCAAAAGCCTCATCGAATCTGTAAGTCAACACATGAGTCAGTCATAAAATATTTTATTCATAAACAATTGTTCAATACACAAGCTCGTCTTAAAGTCGATGCGTTGTCTAATCGTCTCATTAAACACTATTGTATTCTTGTTGTTGGTAATTTTCACAAAAAATTATATAATTAGAACAGTAATGGTAGAATTTGTAGAATCGTATCGTGAGTTGACGGATCAGCTAACAAAATGTGTAACATTAATAAACAGCGTTGTCAACTTTGAAATTTCAAAACGCACCAAAATGGAGAAAAAAACGCGCCATTTACAAAAAAAAAACGCACCAATCTTAGAATTTCTTTTTTTAGTTTAAAATCGTATTGAATTAATTTTGCATAAAAGTACATTATTTTTTTGTGTTAAAAATTTAACACTAAAAAAGGATTTTACAGTTCAGGGTTAAAAAAAATAAAACCTAAAAAAACTTTGCAAAAAAAATATTCATTTGTATTACATAGATAATAATTTTTTTTAATTTCATAAATTCTGTACAAAACTTTTTAAAGAGATCAACGATTAATGGAAAGGATTCAAAACTAATAATAATATAATATTTAATAATATTAATAATAATATTTTTAAATTTTTTTTATCCATATTAAAAATATAACAATAAAAATAAAAAGCCTTTTACAATATATGTACATAATTAAAAAAACAACAAAAAATATAAACTAAACAAATTCGTACATACATAGTGTAAATATGAAAGTGGTCTAGGTCACACCATTTTTGATTCGATATAGTACGTTTTGATCAGACTAGTACAACTCTAAATTAATCTGTTGCATAACAAAAAAATTATTTTTGGATTGTTTCCAATGTAATCTACTAAATATCTCGACCAAAGAAATATAACACTTATACAACTTTCATAATTAAGGGGACATACATATCTTTACATTCATTTGTATGTACATGATGATACATTTTTATACCCTTTACCAAAAAATGGTAAAAGAGTATATATAGGTTTGTCATTCCGTTTGTAATTTCTAGAATATTAATAAGCGAGCTATATAGTATATATATTCTGGATCCTTATGTATAGGGAATACGAATAAGCGATGTCCGTCTGTCCGTCTGTCTGTACGTGAAATCGGTTTTCCGAAGCTAGAGACTTTGTTGTTGGACTGGTGGATCAGAAATTGTCGAAAAAAGATTGGTATTGAAAATTAGCAAAATCGAGCAGACGGTTTCAGAGCTGCGAAGCTTAAATTTCATTTTGCCATACAAAATAACTACCGAAAACTAGTTATTATTATCTTTTTATTAAATAAACTTATTTTATATTTCAGTATGAATAAAATTGGTATTTCTAATTGAAAAAAAATTTAAAAAAATTAAAAAAATTAAAAATACGTTTCCAGGGTTGGAAAACCTTAACTTTTTTTGTTATGCAAAAGTAACTTACTAAAACAAATTTTCCTTTTTTTTCTATGAATTAAACATATCTAATGTTTTCAAAAGAAAGAAATTGATGTTAGAAATCAGAAAAATCAAAAAGGATGATTCCAGGGTTGGGAAACTGAAACTTTTTGTGATATAAAAAATTAACTACCGAAAATTAATTTTTATCTTTTTTATTAAATGAACTTATTTTATACTTTAGTACGAATAAAATTGGTATTTCAAATTAAAAATTAACCTTCTAGAATTAAAAAGATGTTTCCAGGGTTGGAAAACTTTAACTTTTTTTATACAAAAGTAACTTACTAAAGCAAAATTTTCCTTTTTCTCTATAAATTAAAGATATCTTATATTCTTAAAAGAAATAGATTAGTATAAGAAATCAGAAAAATTAAAAAGTTTGATTTCAGGGTTGGAAAATCCACACTTTTTGTGATATAAAAAATTAGCTACCGAAAACAAATTTTTTTTTATAAAATAAACTCATTTTATACTTCAGTACTTCAAAATAAAAAAATTAAAAACATTAAAACGACGTTTCCAGGGTTGGAAAATCTTATTTTTTATACAAAAGTAACTTACTAAAACAAATTTTTTCTTTTTTACTATAAATTAAACATATCTTATATTCTTAAAAAAAAATGGTGTAAGAAATCAAAAAAAAAACCAAAAAGGAGGATTCTTTGTGATATAAAAAATTAACTACCGAAAACTAATTTTTATCTATTTTTATTAAATTAAATTATTTTATGCTTGATAACGAATAAAATTGGTATTTCAAATAAAAAAAAAAAACAATCAAAAAAATTAAAAAGACGATTCCAGGGTTGGAAAACTTTAACTTTTTCTACAAAAGTAAGTTACTAAAACAAATTTTTCCTTTTTTTCTATAAATTAAACATTTCTTAAATTTTTAAAAGAAAGAGATTGGTGAAGAAATCAGAAAAATCAAAAAAGATGAGTTCAGGGTTGGGAGACTTACACTTTTTTGATATATATAAAAGTAACTAAGTCTAATTAATGTTTATCTTTTCCTTTATAAATTATATATATTTTACGTTTTGGAAAGAAAAGTTTGGTATAGAAAATTATAAAAATAAAAGCCACAGCTCCAGAGCTGGAAACTATGATTTTTTTCTAGACATTAAAGTAACTAATTCAAACATTTTTTTTTTGAATTTCCTTTTTTTCACTTAACACACTTTCTATATTTTTTTAAGAACTACTAGATTGGTATAAGTAATCAGAAAAATCTAAAGTTATGATTCTAGGGTTTAAAATTATTATTTTTTTCTTTGTACATAAAAGTAAGTATGTGCTTGAGTATGTATCTCTATACTACATAAACGCGCTTTGGTAAAGGGTATATAACATTCGGCACAGCCGAATATAGCACTCTTACTTGTTGTATATTAATTTTATAAATTTGGTTTAAAACTTTTTAAAAACAGATTAAAAACTACCCAGGAAAAAAATTTCAAATTTAATCGAGTTTGGAATTAAGCATTTTTGGTGGAAGCACTTCCCTACTGGATTACCAACTTAATGATTTTAACAAGGCGTGAGACTAAAATAATCGATTCATGAGAAGTACTTATATATTTTTTTATTTGTCAACATTTCACGTAATCGATTTCGTCTAAAAAAATCATTCTCTTCGTTTAGCAACTTGTACGTCGTCATTTTTTGTAATTTTAGCTAATGTGATTTGTAAGCGAGTAATGAAAATTGGCAATCAGAAAAGTAAGGTATTATATGGCAAGTAGTTCTAATGGTAATGTGTAATTTTTTGCTGGGTAATTATTCCAAATAAATAAAGCTAATATTTTCATAATTATTGTTATCATTGGGCCATAAAACAGATTTCATTTCAAATTGTGATATTTTGTAAACATCAGGAAACTGATGTTGGTAAGTTTCACAAGAATTTTCGGGTTTTAACCCATTGTTGTGTTAAATTTAAACACTATCAGGAAGTTAGTAAGTTTCACAACAAAAAATTTCCAGTTTTAGCCCATTGTTGTGTTAAATTTGCGTTGGTGCCACCAAAAATTAAAAAACGCACCGAAATTTAAAAAAAGCGCACCACGCACCAACTAAAGAATTTTTCGCACAAAAAATTTCAAAAAGCACCCAAAATGGTGCGAAACGCACCAAGTTGACAACGCTGTTAATAAAACATGTTGCTGTTTATTTAATATGTATCGTAATTGTATGTGAGGTAGAAATCTACAGAAAATAGATTTCTACGTCAACTTCTCTCTTACATACATTCACACACATGTATAAAGCGAAGAGAAATACAATAACAGAGCAGTGATGCCAACTTAGCCCTTTTAGAGCTAGATTTAGCCCGTTTTCAGTCAGTCAAAACGCGAAAAAAAAATTTTAACCCCAAACTAAAAAAGGCGCAAACCTAGCACTTTTTACAATAATCTTTCAGCCCTTTTAGCCCCTTTTTAGTTTTTGCTCGATATGGCTACATTTAAACTTTTGCGAACTTTTTCTTCCTTTAATCTAGCAAAATAAAATGAGTAAAAAGTCGATATTGCTTTACCAATTTAAAAAAGAAGAATAATATAGAGTAATCTTTTATTTCTTCCAAATTTTTTATACCTTAAAAGTTATTCAGTACAGCCTAAAAAAGATAATGTATGGTTTTGGAAGAGCGAGAAATCGAAATTTTATTTAATAACGGCCAATTTTAAATGTATCTACTTATGTAAACATACATATGTATATATATTTCTAATATATATGTATGTCTATGCTAACTATTTAATCTACGTATATACATACCTTATTGAAATGTAATATGAAATGTAAATGAAATATGTAAAATATTGAAGCTCTCAAGCTATTGTATGTGTTGATCTCATGGTCTGTAATAAATTACTTTACAAAAATTAATTTGATGTTTTTATTTTCAACAGAAACATTTGAATACTAGCCCCTTTTCGCGCTTTTTCGAAAAATTTTACTATTTTTATTTAAGTTTAAAATTTTTAAACGCACTAATAATCCCAAATTAATATTTTACTTAGTAAGTAAAATATTTTTTTTTATTAAAAATACATTGAAATTGATTATTGAGGGGTTTAGCTGGATCCTATGCGCATTTCACTGTTGCTAATGCAGATCATCATTTTTTTTTTATTTTTGAATATTTTTCAAATTAGGCCTTTCTGGCCCTTTTTTCAAAAATTTTTACGCGTTTTGAGTCTCAAAAGTTGGCATCACTGTAACAGAGAACACATTCGCTCGCAACCTCACGTTTTTATTAACTAACATCCAGAATTGAGAATACGACCACTTCAAAAGTAACACGATACGATTCGACTAATTCTTAGAATTAATTAATTATTAGAACAATAATTGACATATAGTTGTACTGAGGCCAGGCCTGGAAAGATTCCATCAGTTAGATAATGTGTAGTAACAAATAACAGAAAATACATTTTTTTCAATGGTAAATGTTTATTTCATTTCATTTCATTTCAGTTCTATTTTCAAACCACGAGTATTATTAAATATTTCGTATTTATGTACATTTCATAATATAAAATTATAAAATAGTTGTATGAAAAACAAAAAATATATTAAAAAGTATAATAGAATTTTTTTTTTATGAAAAATAGAAATTTCATAATGTGAACACTTATGCAATTTCAAAGCAAAATTTTAAGAAATTGCAGCAACAAAAATTGCAAGTCTTGAAGAGGACTTAGCTTCTGAATTGAAGAAATATATTTAATTTTTAAGCAACAGCTTGTCATACACTATTTTTTTCATAAATATTTCATATAATTTTGCCAGGAACTCACCTGACATTGGCTGCCATGTGAAATATTATGCTGACATTTTGCAACAGGTTTAGATCACTTGCCGTTATGCCCAAACCCAATTCACCGCTATCGCCTTGGATGACATGCAGTTTATCAAGTACCTCGGGACACTGCTGATGTATACGTTCAAAGACTTTATCTTTTTTGAACTGCTCTAAGCGTTGTTGTGGTCTGAGGGATTTCTTGCTTCTTAACAGAATATAAATAACTTTTATTTTTGCACTATCGCGCAAAAGCTTTTCAACCAAAGCCTTGCCCAAGTAACCTTAAATGTGTATTATATTCAAATATCTTGTCTTGTAATAAATTATCGTAATTCTTTTGTACCTGTAGCGCCTGTTATGAACAATTCACGATTTGCATAAAACTCGTTTATCAGCATTTTTGTGTAATTTCAATACAACAAGCTCTTTAATGAAATATAGAGATTATTTTTATACAAAATTATTTAATAACTTTTGAACTGCTTGCTACATACATAATTCAGAGTCTGAACACAATGTAACGATTATTTGTTGCGGTGCGGTTTTTCATACGATTTTGAAGTAAAAAACCGCAGTGCGGAACGGAATAAAATTAAAATCAATTTTATTTTCATTGCGGACTTTCTTATTCTCTCAATTTTTGACAATCTTTCTCTTTCTGATGTTGCCGTAGTTTTTGAATAATTGGCGGTGTTCACAACATTATTGTGCACAAAAACATGATTTTGAAGTTCAAAAATTTTTGTCATAAAATATAAAAGTTTAAAAAATATATGCATCTGCGAATGTATAAAATGTTAATAATTTTTTGTTTTTAGTTACTGCCATTACAAAATATTTAACACAAAAAGTAAATTTTCTATAAAAATGTATGCACAAAAAAATTAATAAAAATCTAAACAATGACAAGTATTGCCGGCGCCGTCTTCCGTTGTATTATGTTTATTTTTCTCTTCCGCAACGAGAAATCGCACCGCACCGCAAACATTGTGTTTAGACTCTCAATCAAGTGTTTAGTGGTAAAAATAATTTATATGAGAATTAAAACTATAGTTAGTCTAAAACAATGATGTCAGTTTCATGGCACAATTGTGCAAACTAAAATCACACACATTCTTATTCTCTTCCATTTAGTCGTCAGTGAAACAGCGACGAAAACGCATGCGCAGCGGGTGTATTAAATTCTTTATAAATACAGTCAAAGAAAAAAAGTGGTATGCGAAAAATATTTTATGATCAGTAATGCTTTTTGCGACATTCAATGTATTTTATGTTACAAACATTTTAAGGAAATAAATGAATATATATTAAAAAGACGTTTTGGTTTTTTTTGTAGCAGATTCACTAAACTGCATTTTAAATCAAAACTTAAAAGACCATTAACTCGGGAAATATTGGTCGCAGTAAATTTTAGTAAATTTTTTTGTTAAATTTTTTCTTCTTATTTTTCACGTTTCTATCAGATAAGATATTTAAAAATTTATTTTTAAAAATTCTTCATAGTTTCATATGAAAAGTTCACAGCCCCGTAACTCAGAAAATATGGGCCGCCCCAAAATTTTTTATTTAATTTTTATTCTTTATTTTTTAGTTTTCTATCATATAGACTCCTTTTTATATGTTATGAACTGCTTCACTAAACTGCATTTGTTGCAAATATTTATTTTTTTTCGATGTACTTCAGAGACGAATAAGACAATTTTTCTCACACATACAACCATAGTTTTATTTTTGACACCACTGGTCTAAAAGATTTCTCTTGCAAAATTGCTCAAACTAATACCGAATATACCTTTAATTTCAGTAAAAATCTATTTCAAGTTGTTTTAAACCAATTTTATTTCCACTCATATGAAAAAGCTCAAAATTAGAGGCAACCGAGTTATTCGTTTTTTATGTTACAATAATGGCCTAATTCTGTTCGACGATTGTATCGTCTTGTCTATGAACGCAAAAAAAAGCCTCAGCTGTGATTGTTTAAAACAACTATTGTTTATTGTCTATGCTAGAAGGTTCGTGTATTTGCTTTATGATTTTGTTCCAAACATTATATCCAACACATAACTTTTCATATATTTTTCAAACTATTGTATAATACTTTTATTAAATTTTTATGTTTTAAAAAGATGGCAATAGGTGCATTCATAAGACGTAGCTTTTGTGCAACCGTTGAGTATTTGTCTTAGAAACGCATAGTTGAGTAGTTTCGCTCCACTCAACAGCTGAGTAATTTTCTATCATAAATTTTTTCGCTACCTATAGTCAACATCAACAACAGCTGATCGAATAGAGCTTTATCTTTTATTTGATTTGTTAGATGGCAGGAACAAATATTTATTAAATTTTACATAACAAATGCGATGAAGTAACAAAATAAAGTTATAACAATAAATTATATCCATCAAGCCGTTTCTAAGACGTAACTGTTGGGGCCAACAGTTGCCAACAGATTCACAACTGTTGAGCTCAACAGCTACGTCTTATGAATGCGCCCAATAATATTTCTATTTTTCATTATCAAAGACAACAACCTTTGTTTGAAGAAAATAATTTAGAGTATTCAAACACAAGAAGTCTTAACTATTTTCAAACAAAAACGTCCTAAATCTTCGTACTGAATTAGGAAATAAGTCTTCATGACTTTGTACAGTGTAATCTTCACATAGAACGAGAGGACTTTTCGTGCCATAACCGCCAAAAAAAAGCTTGAGCGACATCAGATTCGAAATTGATTTTTTGATCAAAATCGATCACATGCCATTATGATTTGAAATATACAGAGTTGCATATAATAATAAATTAAGACGAAAAAGGGTGCCAGGACTCGCATACTTCCCATATATCATTGACCTTCTAAATGTTATATTTGCTAATCTTTTCGTTATTAGACAACAAAACCTTTTAACTATGTATTTGTAAAATGTCACAATTTAGTGCTCCAGAAATTATTAGTTTAATTTACTGCAAAGACACGCCTACTTTCTATATGCCCTTTAGGCTAAAAATTTTATTTGCCTTAATTTATATTCGGAATGAATAAAAAATTTAAAATTTGTTTAGTTTTTTATAGTTAAGGTTTTTTTTAACTATTTACAGAACTTAAAGCTTGAGCTTACTTGTAATTAAATTCCAATCCAAGCAATGATACGCCCACTTCCCATACAGTTTTACTTCAAAATGTGAATATTGGCTAAAGTCTTATTCAGAAGTCTATGAAAAGCTCGTAAATATTCATAAAATATAATAGTTGAGATCTCTGGAAATAACTAACTACATTATTCAGTACAAGGACACTCCCTTATATCCTTAACTTCAAGTATGAAATTTTTGCAAAAATTTTAGTCAAGAAACAACAAAACCTTGTAACTACTATTTGTATAATGTCATAATTGAGCTCTTCAGCAATTATTAATTTTTTAATCGCTGCGAATTCAAACCTGTCTCCCATGTATCCCTTTTTTAAAAAATGTATGCCCTAAGACGCAATTTACACTGTGCCTTTTCTGCTTGTCTGTGCAGGCAGGCTTTTTTAGTTTATTGGTGAGAGGGGGTGAGAAGCTTGCGGTGTAGAACAAAAGGCACGAAGTTAAAATTCGAGGGGATTTATGACATTTCTCTTTGCTTCTTTCGTATTCTCAGCATTAAACGTGTATATACCAAAAAGGCATGCATAAAAAAGGCTTAATGTAAATGTGTGTAACTTTTCGTAGGGGTTTCAAAATAAAATTGTCAATACAAGGCAGGCTAAAAAGGCATAGTGTGAATAGCGACTAATTCATTAAGAAGATTTAAGACGATTTTATTTGAAAATACTTTTGAGTTCTTGTTTTTGAATTCTCTAAGTTTTTTTCTTCAAAAATGATTGTTGTCTTTGATAGTAAAAAATAAAAATATTATTACCATGTTTTTAAAATATAAAAATTAATTAAAGTATTATACAATATTTTGAAAAAAATATGAAAAAATATGTGTTGGATATAATGTTTGGAATAAAATCATAAAGCAAATACACGCACCTTCTAGCAGAGACTATGATTAATAATTATTTTAAAGAATCACAACTGCGGCTTTTTTCCGTCCATAGACAAGACGGCACAATCGTCGAACAGAATTAGGGCATTAATCTTATTCAAAGTTTCATTCTGAAGTCTATAAAAACTTTTTTACTATTTCTAAAATATTATAGTTGAGCTCACTAGCAATTATAGTTATATTCACTGCATGGATTTGCCTGCTTCCCACATATCCTTTATTTAAAAAATTTTATATGTTCTAAAATTTAAGTCGCGATACAATCAAAATGTATAACTACTACTTGTAAAATGTCACAAATAAGCTCCTGAGCAGTTAATTTTTTTAATCACTGACAGTTCAAACATGTCTTCCATATATCCATTACTTCAAAAGTTTTATATTTATCAAAGTTTTCTACAGAGGTCTACAAAAAGTTTGTTACTATTTATAAAATATGATAGTTGAGCTCTCTGTTAATTGCTACATTATTCACTGCAAGGACACGCCTGCTTCCCATATATCCTTTATATAAAAAATTTTATATTTGCTATAATTTTAATAGGAACACAATCAAAATATGTAACTGCTGCTTGTAAAATAGCATAAGTAAGCTCCTGAGCAATAAGTTTTTAATCAGTGTTAGTTCAGACCTTTCTCCTAAACATCCTTTGCCTTAAAAATTCAATATTTATTAAAGATTTCTTCAGAAGTGTACAAAAAAATTGTTACTATTTATAAAATATGCTAGTTGAGGACTCTGGTAATTATAGCCTAATTCACTGCAAGGACAGGCCTGCTTCCCATATATCCTTTATTTTAAAAATTTTATGTTTGCTATAATTTTAGTCGCAATACAATCAAAATGTATAGCTACCACTTGTAAAATATCATAGATAATCTCCTGAGCAATTATTTTTTAAACAGTGCTAGTTCAAACCTTTCTCCCATATATCCTTTACCTCAAAAATTTAATATTTATTCAGGTTTTCTTCAGAAGTCTACTAAGACTTTGTTACTATTTATAAAATGTGATAGTTAAGGTCTCTGGCAAGAATTACTTCATTTACTGCAAGGACACGCCTGCTTCCCATATATCCTTTATCTTAAAAAATTTATATTTGCTAAAATTTTTGGCAGAAGACAACATAATCTGGTAATTGTTTATAAAATGTGATAATTGAGCTTTTTTGACATTACTTTTTTTAATCACTCTAAGTTTAATCTCGTTCCCCATATATCCTTAATTTTTAAAATATAATATTTGCTATAGTCTTAGTCAGAAAGGTTAAAAAATTTATAAACTCTTATATGATGTATTAGGTGAACACTCCAAGAATTTTCATAACAATCTATAGAAACACACACGGCTCCCTTTCACATATCCTTGCTATTTAAAGTTGCATGTTTGCTACAATGTTCAACATAATAATAACTTGAATCTATAACTATTTACAGACTTGAATCTTTGAGCCTGCTCTTAATTCTATTTTAATTACATTTGCATTCAATGCAGTGAAACGCTCACTTTGCATAGCTATGTATATCCTTAATTGGAGAAATTGAACATATTTGGATCTGAATACAGGAAAATGTTTAATAAATTATTTACATCTGACATAGGGATGATAATGTAGTCCTTTTGCTATACAAGTTATTAACCTTATAAACGCAAAACTCACTCGCACAATAATTTTTAATACATAAATGTTTAATGCTTCTTTTTGATTAGTACCTTCACACTTTTATAATTCTGTTTGTTAAGTAAATTAAATTAATTTATTATCCTCTGGGATCTTGCAACGGACTCAAAGGATTTGCTTTTATTATTCTGATGTTTGATATTTTAAAAATATTATGTATGTTGCGTTAAACGATAATTTCGACTCTTCCGGTCAATCACTGTGATACAACTGTTAATGTTTGTCACTATTGTTGAAATAAAATAAACTATTCATATTTCATTTAATAAATACTTTATGAATACTTTTTAACTTTTACTTGCATATAAGTTTCTTTGTAATTCTTTGGACACAATAATACAAATTATTTCATATTTAATAGAGTATTTATTTATTAGAATTTTGGTTTTGTTCGAATAAGAAATTAATCGATTTTGGAATTTTAATATTGGCTGGATTAATTGGGCAAGTCGAATAATTCATAATTCGTTTCGTGTTTTCTCAGGTTTTGAGGCAATTAAGTAAATCTTGTGATGAGGAATTACAAATCTTTTCTAAATTGTTCATTAGGAACTTTATTGCACGCTGTACCGTGTAAATTACGGGGTTCTAACCTCGGATTCTGGTGCTGGAGAGCAAAAAAAAAAAAAAAAAAATTCGTGGGTAGGAACTTTTGGACTCTTCGTGTAGTTTAATGGTAAAGGGTCCGCCATCTAAGGTTTTCTTTTTCAACTAGTGCTTACTTCGTGAATGGTAACACTTAGCTCATGTCTGATTTGAGAGATAATTAGTTTTATCCTTCCGCTGAACGAGCCAACTGAGCATCCAATGCGTTTTCGCTTCGCTAAGTGGGCCTGCGATCGGCTTACAGGACATGCCGATTTTGCCAAAAAAAAACATTTTTTCAGGTGAAGCTCATTTTGATCTTGGCGGGTATGTAAACAAGGAAAATTGTCGCATTTGGGGCACAGAAAACCCGCACGCATACATTGAAAAGCCGACGCACCCAAAACGAGTCACTGTTTGGTGCGGATTTTGGTCCAGAGGCATAATTGGGCCATTGAGCAAGGAGTGGCCGTTACAGTCAATGGCGATCGTTATCGGGCCATGTTGAACGAATTTTTGTTCACAAAAATTGAAGAGGAGGAGGCAACATTTGGTTTCAACAGGACGGCGCTACGTGCCACACAGCCGAAGCTTCAGTAATTTTTTTTATAGCATTTTCAAAAAAAAAGCTATCTGGCGGGCCCTTTATATTAAACAATCGGTTTGGCTCACGATGTCGACAGAAAATGTTCGATCAACAACTTGTATTGAAAACAACAATAAAATAAATTTTCTTAGATGTTTTCAATATAAATAATCGATCGAAAATTTTTTTGTTATTGTTGTAGTTATTCGTTAATCGAATTTGGATTTTTTCATTATTTATTACGAGTTTTATTATTATTCGATTAATCGAACAACGATTAATCCAGTAGACACTGCCATATATAATATACGCAAAAAAATAATAATCTTTTATTCTGAGCTTCTAGGAATATTTTGCAATTTTTATACATAAAAAATTATTAGTTGAATACTTTTCCATCCATTCTGTATATATTTTGTTGTAATTAAATCAATTTGTGTTTAAACAAGTAAGGGTGCTATTTATATTCGGCTGTGCCGAATCTTATATACCCTTTATCAAAGTGTTTTTATGTAGTATAGAGATACATACATAAGCACATACATAAAGTATAAAGAAAAAGAAAAAAAAATAATTTGACCTAGTCACTTTTATCTACAAAAAAAAATAAATTTACAAATCCTAGAATCATTATATTTGATTTTTCTGATTCCTTATATCAATCTAGTAGTTCTTAAAAAAATATAGAAAGTGTGTTAAGTAAAAAAAGAAAAAAGGGAATTTAAAAAAAATGTTTTATTTAGTTACTTTAATATCCAGAAAAAAAAGTTCAAAGTTTCCAGCTCTGGAGCTGTGGTTATTATTTCTATAATTTTCTACACCAAACTTTTCTTTCCAAAAGGTAAAATATGTATAATCTATAAAGGAAAAGATGAAAATTAATTAGACTTAGTTACTTTTATATATCACAAAAAGTGTAAGTTTCCCAACCCTGGTATCATTCTTTTTGATTTTTCTGATTTCTTACACCAATCTCTTTTTTTTAAGAATTTAAGATATGTTTAATTTATAGAAAAAAGGAAAAATTTGTTTTAGTAAGTTACTTTTGTACAAAAAAAGTTAAAGTTTTCCAACCCTGGAATCGTCTTTTTAATTTTTTTAATGTTTTTTTTTATTTTAAATACCAATTTTATTCGTACTCAAGCATAAAATAAGTTTATTTAATAAAAAAATAAAAATTAATTTTCGGTAGTTAATTTTTTATATCACAAAGAGTGTAAGTTTCCCAACCCTGAAATCCCCCTTTTTGTTTTTTCTGTATTCTTAAAAACAATCTTTTTTTAAGAATGTAAAATATGTTTAATTGATAGTACAAAAAGGAAAAATTTGTTTTAGTAAGTTACTTTTGTATAAAAAATAAGGTTTTCCAACCCTGGAAACGTTGTTTTAATTTTTTTAATTAGAAATACCAAATTCGTTCGTATTGAAGTATAAAATAATTTAATTAAAAAAAAATAGTTTTTGGTAGTTAATTTTATATATGTTCCTTTTATGGCCATTATTACAACTTAAAGTTTGTTAAAAGTAGGACTTTATCGGACGTATAAAAACTTTATCATTTGCAAAATTTTACTTTAACCTAAAGTGAGCGATAAATTACAGGCAAGTTTATCCTACATGGCAAGTTAAATCCAATTTTCACTAATGGAAAGCTTTTTATACCTCCGATAAAATCCTACTTTTGACTAACTTTAAGTTGTAATAATGGCCCTTAAGAATATAAGCTATGTTTAATATATAGAGAAAAAGAAAAAATTTGTTTTAGTAAGTTACTTTAGTATAAGACAAAAGTTAAAGTTTTCCAACCCTGGAAACGTCTTTTTCACGTGTAAAACTTTTTTTTAATTTTTAATATCAATTTAATGTGTACTGCAGTATAAAATAAGTTAATTTAATTTAAAAAAAAAGTAAGACTTAGTTACTTTTATATATTACAAAAAGTGTAAGTTTCCCAACCCTGGAATAATCCTTTTTGATTTTTCTGATTTGTTACAGCAATCTCTTTCTTTTAAGAGTCTAAGATATGTTTAATTTATAGAGAAAAAGAAAAAAATTTGTTTTAGTCTTACTTTTGTGTAAGAAAAAATATTAAGTTTTCCAACCCTGGAAACGTCTTTTTAATTTTTTTAACTTTTTTTTTTAATTTAAAATACCAATTTAGTTTGTACTGAAGTATAAAATAAGTTAATTTAATAAAAAAAATATAAAAATTAGTTTACGGTAGTTAATTTTTTATATCACAAAAATTTTGAGTTTCCCAACCCTGGAATTATCCTTTTTGATTTTTCTGATTTTTTAATCCAATCTCTTTGTCCTTAGAATATAAGATATATTTAATTTATAGGAAAAAGGAAAAATTTCTTTTATTAAATTAATTTTGTATAATTTTGTATAAAAAAGTTAAAGTTTTCCAACCCTGGAAACGTCTATTTAATCTTTTTAATTTTTTTTATATTTTTTTTTATTAAGAAATAGTAATTTTATTCATACTGAAGTATAAAATAAGTTTATTTAATAAAAACATAATAATAAGTAGTTTTCGGTAGTTATTTTGTATGGCAAAATGAAGTTTAAGCTTCCCAGCTCTGAAACCAATCAATGCCAATCTTATTTCGACTATTTCTGACATACCAGTCCAAGAACGAAGTCTCTAGCTTTTCTGGGAGCTTCGGAAAAACGATTTCACGTAGAGACAGACGGACAGACAGACAGACGGACATCGCTTATTCGTCTTCCCTATGCATAAGGATCCAGAATATATATACTTTATGGCTCGCTTATTAATATTCTAGAAATTACAAACGGAATGACAAACCTACATATAACCTTTTACCATTTTTGGTAAAGGGTATAAAAAATAAATTTTTGCTACACATGCTTTTATTTTATTTATTTAAAACGTCTGCAGCGCTTTGTCACAAAATATTCATATTTTGCATTTTTTTTTTGTAAATACAGTAGACTTTTTGTAAATTGAAAGTGGTGGAATCAAAGAAAAAATTAATATATGTACAAGACATCATTTGTTCTAGTCCCATAAATTTTTTTAATTTATTCAATGTTTTTAAAAAGACCTCGCTAAAAGAAAAAAAAATTATAGAAAAAAATAAAATTAGATAGTGGTATATTATCGAGAGTTGACTGTAATATCAATATTCTTTCAGACTTTATGTTACTAAAGAATGAAAGAAATTCCTCTTTAAAATTCACATTACAAATTTATATTTACTGCACCTATAAAAAAATAAGCAGGCCGTTTATCGAAATATTGTATATTTCTTATATACATAGCGTCTACAACTGAGATTAACTCTGACATAATATCTGTGTGAGAGAGAGAGAGAGAGAGAGGTAACCTTCTACGTCGAGAGCCAGGCAGCGCTAAAAGCTTTGAAGGGACACAATGTCAAATCGAAACTTGTTAGTCACTGTAGGAAGGCCCTCAACTTGGTTATGGAAAAGTATAGTGTCAGACTATGTTGGGTTCCAGGCCACATCAGTGTCGAGAGAAATGAAATTACCGATGAGCTGGCAAGAATAGGGTCGGCGTTGGATGAGGGATTGTCGGACAGATCGGTGAAATTACCAATAGGTCATTACTATAAGGAACTCAGTGAGGGGTTTTTGGCCAAAACTAGACTCAGGAAGATCTAAGCTACTACTGAACATGAATAGGCAGGCGATGGGAATCATGATAGGCGTGCTGACTGGGCACTGCTCGGTCAGAGCAAGAACCAGCATTTGGGAGACTGGCAGTCCAGATTTTTGTAGGATGTGCGGAGATGAAGAGGAACCAGAAACCATTGAACATATTATCTGACATTGCCCGAAGCTGCAATCATAGGCTTAGATGGCTGAGCAGACGTTTCCATGAAAGCATTACTGAAGTCCGGAAGTGTAAACTAGAGGACATCAGGGGCTTTATTATGGGAATTCTGTGGCTTAGTGATGGATAATAAGTTCATTTCTGGCTGCAAATGGGAGGGTGAATATTACTTTTTTATGGAAACAGAAGGGAATCACAATGGACCCAATTGGGTCTCCGAGTGGAGGTGCGGTAAAGCACCACCCTTCCTAACCTAACCTAACCTAATATCTGAGAGAACGTCGGCAGAATAAAAAAAAATAAAATGCCGTTTCTTCTTCATCATCTCATACAAGAGGAACACGAAATTTTACTTTTCTTATAACATTTCATTTCATAGAAATTCTCACTGTTTTAACACGTATTACATTTGTATAATTAATTATTTTCTTTTTACTTTTTCACACAAACTTTAATTCATAAATTAATTAAACATATAAAATCACAGAAATGTTCTCCAAAATATACCCTGAGGGAAACGTGGGGTTAAGTGTCCCCAAGTCACCACTTTTGTCGACTATTGTGGTGACATTGTCAACGGAGCGTCTATTAGTATTTTTCACACACAACTATTCTGCTTCTTTTTTTTATTGGTTTGCTGAAAATAAAAGTGATGTGAAGCAAAATTTAAGTGTTTATAAAAATTAGTTTAAGAAATCAAATGAAAAGGTGAATATAAATGTATGGAACAATAATTATAAAAATACATAAAAAGAATTTGCAAGCGCGGCGCGTCTTAACAATCAAGGTGTTGGGGTTTTAATTGCCTTGGATTTATCGAAAGCCTTCCACACAATAAACCATAACAATTTAGTAAACAAGCTTTATTCGAAGTATAAGTTCAGTAAGTGTTTATGCAGCTTATTTCTGTCTTATCTAACTGATAGACAACAATTTGTATCAGTCCAAAATACTAGCTCATCCAAACTCTCCTGTCATAGTGGAATTCCACAGGGCTCTATCCTAGGACCTCTCCTATTTATGATTTATGTAAACGATTTCGTCAAATCTGCTAATTTGACTACCTCAGACATCTTTTTATATGCTGACGACATTCATCTAATATTCCTAGGTGAAAAGCAATTTCTCGACTCTTTGAACGAGCGCGTTAATTATACTTTAAGTATTAAGTAATTTTTAACAATTCAATGCGAACAAAACCAAAGCTATGTGTTTTGGCATTCCAAATAAATCTCTTCTCAAACTTAATATGAGTGGTACCGTCATTGAATTAGTCGATAATATGAGTTGCTTGGGCATTGTTTTGGATGACAAATTTAATTTTGTGAGACATATTAACGGTATCAAATCTAAAGTATGCTTTGTATTACGAAAACTGTACAGCCTTGGCTGCTATCTTCCAACTGGTGTCAAAATTTTTCTTGCGAAATCTTTACTTCTCTCAATAATCAACTATGGCATTGAATTTTACTCATCTACTAACCGCACAACTCTAAAAGAAGTTAATACAATTTTTAATAGAATTGTTAGATATGTCTTTAACTTAAGAATACGAGATCATGTCTCCCCTCATGTTGAGCGATTTCTTGGCCTATCCTTCGTTAACTATATTAAGTTGAGACTAATTTGGAGCTTTTATAAAGTTATTTTTCTGAGACAACCTGTATACTTATTTAATAGTTTTAATTTTTCGCACTCAACTCGATCTCCGCAAATTTTAATTGATAGAATCTTTTATGCTTCTTATGAGCGCTCCTTTAGTGACAGGATTGCACGCATATGGAATTTCCTTCCCAACAACCTCAAGGTTTTTTTCCTTTTCACTATTTAAAGCTAAGCGCGTTTTTCGTATGTTCCGTTCATCTCAATTTTAATGTCCCTGGTTATAATTTTTTAATTGTATTCTTGCCTCATATTGTATTACTATAGACTGATATGAGAATTTATCATGATTAATTCTAAAATAAATTTTGTATTATTTTGAATTTTATAATGAATTTTCACTAATTTATGAATTTTGCACTAGTTGTTATACTATTAACCATATATGGCTCATAAGGGCTCGGTTTAATTTAATCAAATAAATAAAATAAATAAATAAATAAAAATAAGACCAAGTAGTTCTTTTGGGACCACATGGAGACATTGGCCCCAAAGATTCACTAGTTAATTTTAGGGGCTCTAGTATACAAAATCGATATTTCCTAGCTCGTTGTCAATAGTAAAATTATAGTCATTTTCTAGTGACATAGTCAATAGTGCTACTGATTAGGTGTACAACAGCCAATGTAATCGTCTATTGACATATAACATACGACCATTATTTAAAAAGTATGCTAGAATTACTTAAATGTGCTAGTGACTATCTGTATCCAATGTCTTCATATGGTCCCTAAAGAATTATCCAATCAGTAGTTACAATGTCAGTAGTTGCTTTTAAGTGATACGCATATGTTAACTATATAATAAAGCAAAAAGCAATGTGTGGGGTATAACTAGTCAGTAGTACTGGCGACAAAGTCAATAGCTAATCAGTACTGATTCACTAATGACATTTCCTACAGGGTAATTTCTCCTTTAATTTAAAAAACACTCAAACATGCATACTAATTTATTTTCACGTACGTGTGTTTTTTGACACTTCATATCATAAGGTTGTTGTTATAGGATTTCTTATAATATCGCTCTCATAAGATATATTATAAAATTGAGATAACATTAATTTGAAGTCTACACGTAACGTAATTCTCTCTGCGATTGAATTTGATGCTCACATCTTTCATATTATGTTAGGTTTAGACTCTATGTTAAATATAGAATATTTGAACTTATTTCTTAGAAAAATAACATTGTCCAAACCAAAAGTTTCACGTTATGGCCAGGTATAATCGGATAGTAAAATTTCTTACAATGGCTTGGCAGTTAGACTACGGCTTTACTGCAATTTCCTTCGCATTATCGGCCAAGATTGCGTATGACGAGTCGACAGTTAGACTATATCTAATTACCTAATAAATTTGTGCATGCAAAACTGGCAGCGAGGTCGTCTTATTCGCCTAAACTTTTGACTTGAGATAACGGCATGAGGAAAAAGTCTACTTAGGTAAATTATCTGTATGTAGAAAGCTCATAACTCCTAAATTTCTATTGGATATATTGGACGTTGCTTCTTGCTGCCATGTTGCTTCGTCAAAAATAGGAAAGCATTTAAGTTGCGAAATTACTGCAGCTGCAGCTTCCCTTTCAACTTGAAAAATTTAAAAGCCCGTAATTCATCGTGCGGACGTCTGAGCCCTCGAGGTGGCTTTAGGTGCAAGAAAGGAAGGACTTCTTATGCTTCTGTATCGTAGTAGTAATGCCACAGTAGCGGCAGTTCTACTTATTTATGTGTCCACAAAGATGAGAACGCTCGATTCCATAGTGATTGAATTCTCAAGATCCCCTCTATCGATTGACATACCCCGCATGCTCTTTATGTTCCATGCGTTCACCGAGTAAGCAAAACAAGTTCAAACTTTCTTTTAAGAAACTCTCTAGATGGTTAGGAGTACCTAATGGAACAGAAATACCTTTTAGCTCCCATAAAGATATTTCAAAGTTTGATGCTACTGAAAATTAGATTAATAAGAACAAAAAGAACAAAAAAAAAATATTACGAAAAATCACAGATTTTGTTATACTCGGATTCTGGATAAATTTTTTACAATTACGTTCCGCTTCCGTTCATTACAACCAAGCTCCACTGTATCTTTTGATGTGTAAACATCTATACGCTAGGGGGTAAAAATCTTTTGACTTTGATTTCTTTGCTGAGATTTCTTTGCTGAGATTTCTTTACTTTTTGCTTTTGCTTTGCATTGTCAAATCCTTGTGAGCTATGTATGAGTGTATTAGTGTTTGAAAGAAGCAATACCAAGCAGAGAAATAAGTCGACCGGCTCGAAGCCGAGGGTGCGCCGCCGCCGGTTATTTTTCTGTATATTTCCGTACACCAAAGGTGAAAATGAACCGTAAGAGCTACGGACTTGAAATTTGGACACAATATGTAGACATTTGGCCACTACAACAACAAATACATAAGAGTTAAAAACTAAAGGGTATTCCAAAACGAGCAACGAAAAATGTTAAAATCCCATGTAATATACATACAATTGTATGTACATATATACACTGGAAATTTTAAAAGTTAGTGTATTTTTATACAGACTACAACAATTAACACTAAATTTAAAAAATTTAAATCAATGGCTGTTCCATCAGTTAATGCAATTTTGACAACTTGCTGTATCTTGGAAACCGTAACAGTAAAACTCTTGAAATTTTTAAAAACGGTAAAACTAAAAAATCAAAAAAATATAAAATCGCCAAATATAAAAAAATCGCCAAAACGAAAAAAAGCACCAAATTAAAAAAAATCTCTAGGACTAAAATAAATCGCGAAAAACCACAAAAATCGCCAAAATTAAAAAAAATCCTTAAACAAAAAAATCGCCAATATGAAAAAATCGCCAAAATGAAAAAATATCGCCTAAATAAAAAAACCTGAAAAACTGAAAAAAATCGCCAAAATGAAAAAAACCCCAAAAAAAAAACAGAAAAAAATCGCCTAAATGAAAAAAACGCCAAAATGAAAAAAATTGCGAAAATTAAAAAAACTCAAAAAGAGAAAAAAAAACGACAAAACGAGGAAAAAGCGATAAAACTGAAAAAAAAAATCGTTTAAACTGAAAAAACTTAAAAAATTAAGAAAGCTAAATCAAAAAAAAAAAAAAAAAAATTATCAAAACCGAATGTGCGCGAGTCAAAGTCGCACTTTACTGAATTTATTTTAATTGCAATGCGTACACAATAACAAGAACAGCAACAACTAAACGATGAATAACAGGAATTAAAAATTAAAAAGTAAAAGTATAGGCATTTACCATAGATGAGCACTGCAGTATCAGTAAAAACAAAACAAAATTTTACTGATTACTAACGATTTTACTAGTAATGCAAATTAAATTTCATTAGCAGTAAAAATTTACTGAATTTTTTTAGTAATCAGTAAATTTACTGCTTACTGCAATTTTGAATGCAGTACATATACATATATACTGCAGTGTGCCCATTTACTAACCAAATAAGTTTAATAAAACAAACAAAAACCAACAAATTCATATGTATTTACAATATTGAAAGTTTTGATACTTTTAATTAATTTATTTAAAAAAAGATACTAAAAGCATAAGTACTTCCAACTTAAAAAAAAATTTTCATTACTAGATGTTTACACATCTCCTCTGTGATCGGACTCACATTGCTTTTTTTAGGTTAGGTTAATCTGGGTGATCAAAGACCTCGCATAGACCGGGATTGATTCTTAGCGATACCAGCAGATGAGAAAAGAACCCGATGAAGCATGGCAGCCTACTTCGTGGTGCCTGTATCGAATGACTTCCACACAGAATTAACAAACTCTAGCAATCTGCACAGTTTCAATCTCGATACAAATTCAAGACTATGAAAAGTGTGAGCACCAATACAGTTATATCTAGTTCGGTTTACAGTCGGACAGTGACACAGTAGATGTTCCATTGTTTCAATTACCCCGGGTTCCTTACATTTCCTGTATGTAAAGCGAGCAGCTGTTTTATAACAAAAAACTATGTAAGTGTGTTTAAGTGGCCAGATTGTTGGTAGCGCAGGTATGCTGGAGTATTCACCGGCTAGGGCTCGCCGTCTTGAGTGGAGTTATTGCCATTGAATCTGATGGTGACTGCTGTTTACGACATCAATAAAAAATACTCATACCTGCAATTAGAAATAAAATTTAAAAACAAAAAAAAAATATGAGGCCCGAATGGTTTCCCCTTATTAACCCGCCATTTTAGCTAAAAGGCATGGCTGATGTTATGCAGTTGCTTTTAGTTAATGATAAAAGGAATTTAGTCGATTTGGGATCATAGGAGCTCCACATGATTTTAGAAGTTTTGCAAGTTTTGGTCTTACGCCAACATTTCTCCGCTTCTTCCCTCATCTTAGAGTCTATGATCCCTTTCAAGTGTTGAATTGGTTTTCGGAAATATACCTTTCCTCAGCCGGTAATAGGATTCACCTTTTGGCCAGTGTATCTGCCATTTCATTTCTCTCAATTCCCATGTGTCCTGGGACCCATAATATATATACTCTTCTCTACCAGCACATAACATATTCTGGGCCTTCCTACACATGAGCACAACCGAGGAGTAGTTGCAGTCAGCTGAAATTGCTTTAATAGCTGCTTGACTGTCTATAGAAATATTTAGACTCGCGTTCGTGGTCAGAGGGGTGTAGGCTAACTCTGCTGCCATTTTGGCTGGTCCCCCCAGGGGAGTCTGTTATGGACTACGGGTGTGGCAACCCCGGGGCCCCAGCTGGGGTGATGTGGCTTTTCCCATTGACGTACCTTTGGTACATTACCCATAGAACTTATGTGTTACTACCCAATCTCTGAATATAAACAGAGCAAAGGATGTGCACATGTTTATAACAAAAGGAAGACAGGTCCTGTTGATGTCAATTAGGTGCAGCGTCACCTAGAACTGCCCCTGAGTTCAAAAGACGATAGAGGTGAAGCCCTTGTGGTGGAACTTCGAGGTCTAACCAGAGGCTACTTCTGGAGCCACGGGTGCCGGTGGCCCGACAGCCGAGCTGCTTAGAGTTGAGTGCATGTAGCGGTCGTTAGTTTCCTTTGCTAAAATGCCGAGTTCGTCCTACCTCATGAGGTTAAAAGGATGATTTTGGTATGTGTGGAGTAGGCACTGGTTATTTGGCGACACAGGCATGGGTTCATCTCGGACGAGTGGTTGAGCTGTGCCGGCAATGGTTGAGGAATTCTCATGGGGACCTCGCTATGGGTGTATACACAACACCTTGGCGTGGAAGCCGGAGAATTATCGTGGTGGCTGTGGTTGCTACCAAAATCGCTGGGAGAATAGTCTTGGCTTCCCAGTGTGAAATCAATACTAGTGGTTGGTCTGACGCGGTCAGCCAGACACTATTCTAGGTGCTGTTGCCATTCAACAGAAGCTGCTATGGGCACGGACATAGCAGCAGAGTTTAGATAAGCTCAAATTACCTCAGCAAGGTAATTGAATATAGTACAGGGATAACTATATTCAAAGATTGCAGCCTATGTGCCTTATGGAGTGGGCCATTGGTTCATTCTAATAGGGTGCATGGGGGCGTTGGTCTGGCGTCTAACCACACCCGGTGCTTTGGCACCCGTGAGATAAGGCCGTAATGGCAGGTGCTCACGGAAAGCTATCGCACATCTGCCATTTTGGCTGCATAGATGTCCGCCTGGAAGGTACTACAGTGATCAGGAAGTTTATAAAATTCCTCAATACCGCGCTCCCACCCCTCCAACCATCTTTGAACCATCAGTGAAAATGTTGAAACCAGAATCGCTATGGTTAAGACTTTAAAGATAGTCTTCTTCACTTATAGTGATCTGTGGTTAGTCCGAGCTACACTCCATGTCTTCCATCAATTTACTGTGACCACATGATCTGTACCACATCTGTCCTGTTCTCCTGAGTTGGACAAAAGATTTAAATGCCGCATTCACTGCAGCTAGTTTTATTGGTTTAAGGTGTGCTTTTTAGAGCTCCAGTGATGCAGAGCTATGCTAGTCTCGAGATACTTTCTAACTTTTTCAGGTATGCCTTTGTCTCAGACGCCCTCCACCATACAAGTATTCCGTAGAGAAGAATTGGTCTAGCTACTGCTATGTAGGTCCATTATGTAAGATTAGGCGAAAGGCCCTTGTGTTGCTCAGCATCTTCTAACAGGCATATAGAGCAACGGTGTCCTTTTTAATTCAATCTACCTCCACGTCAACTTACTATCCAAAATAACCCACAGGTAATTTGTGCGTGTTTTGGGAGTGTGCGATATGCCATTCAATTATTATTAGTAAAAAGCACGGGGTCACTGTATCTTGTTAGTTCTGCCTGCAATTCTTATTTTATATGAAATGTGCCCGTACAAAAGAAAACGCACGGAAGTTTATATTGAACAATTCTTCTAGTTTTGACTCCAAAAAGATTTTTGGCATTTGTTGTCTATTTTATGAATGAAACTTGTTGCCTTCCACTCAAACAAATATTAATGTTCAGGCAAGTTTTTTTGTTCAGAGCAGAAATTTACATTTTTATATTTTTTAGTTTTGTTATTATATATCAGTACGTTTGCCTATTACATACATATAAGGAAGATATATAAATGAACTTGTTTGACATTGCAAAAAAAAAAAAATTTTTTTCATCGTAAAAAGAAATGCATATTTAATTAATTTCATAAAATGTTTTTAATTAATTCAAGTGTTTACTTGATATTTGAAATATATTTAAGAAATTTATTATTCGACATATCGTGCCATAACCGCCAAAATAGCTTAAACGACATAATTTTCGAACTTCAATTTTTGATCAAAATTGATTATTTGCGATCGTAATCATCAAAAAAAACACGAAGTCCAAAAAATGTGTCGTTTAAGCTATTTCAGCGGCTATGGCTCGATATTGTCAGAAGTTTATTTTAGTGTTTGATATTTATTTGCTGGTGTGTTAAGCATTGTCTATATGCATTTCATTTGTTGCTGTAACAAATCATCAGTAGACTTCAACCACACATTTTTAACAGTCACAAACCTTTTATCTTATGCAAAGACTTTCAAAAACTATTTGAGAATTCACAAATAATAATATTTTTGAAAGACGATCAAATAAACCCGTCAATCTATGCAAATATATGTTGTTGAATGTAAATATGTCAATCATCATTTGCTAATGTTTAATAAAACGCAATATAAGGTTTGTTCTTCTTTATGATTACTCAGAACCACAAAGAACCTCATGTTTTTTTTTTTTTTTTTTTTTTTTTTTTGTCAATCAGAGTTGGAGACTCAAAAAGTCAGGCGTCAAATAACAAAATCAAAATTGTTTATTTGCATCAACCATTGCCGGCAATGGCGGTATGTTCTTGTTCCCGCAAAAACACGACTGCTTACATGCCAAATTGTTTTACAATTAAATCAGTGAAACTTAAGAGAAATTTTTTTCCTTGAAGAAATCGCCTGTACGTTCTCGAAATTTATTCGACTAAATTATCCAAATAGTGTCTCCTACGTGTATATTATAAAATAGTATCAGCGTTTTCTGCTTTGGTTTTGAATATTTACAGCTAAGAGATCTTCATCGGCTGAATCAAAAAGTGAATTCAGTAAAGTGCGACTTTAACTAGCGCACGAAGCGTGGTTCCATACGGATACAGAGAAAAAAATATTCCTCCAATAAACAACTTTATTTGAAAATAAAACCAAAAATCAATTAAAAATGTATTTAAGTCAATTAAACTTTTGTTTAAAAAAAATACTCAACTTTATAAATTTCAATTTTTTTTTACTACATACATATATTTATTTATTGTATGTTCAAATATGAACTAACAATAAGTATTCAAATATCAAATCTAAAATATAATTATTAAGCCCGACCAGTGTTGGACATAAACTTAGTGATAGTTATAAATAATATATAAATAGTGATAATCAAAAAGGAAAAATAATTATCACTATTTAAATAAATATAAATATAAATTGCTAGTGTCTATATACTTACAAATTGTATGTGTATTAAATGCGATTTTAAAATTTGTCGTTGCTTGTAATTGGGCATGGCTGCTGATGAATTGCGTGGCTGCACAGAAAAATTTCGGCATTTCCCCCAGCTTAAGCGTCTTGGGCGATTCTATTCTGACGGGTGCAACATTTAGACGCTTTAAACGCCTTTTACTAATAGAAAGAAACTTATTATCAATTAAGTTATTTCTAGAAGGGGTAACATTTTTTTATATACTATTGTTATCTATTTACAAGAAGTTATTTGAAATGCTCAAATAGCCACGAGAGCTTTAAAGTGCATGACGAGTGCAACCAAATTGGCCAACTTTCATTAGATCATATCGCAAAAACACAAAACTCTGTTAATTTTTAAACTTTTATTGTATTATTCTTTTTTATTGTGAAAGTTGAGATATCAGACGATGATTATCAAATCAAACATCGTAGAGAAATATAATCCAATAATAAGAAATTTGCTCTTTAAGCCATGACGGGTGCAAATCTATGAATCTTAATGCTTCGAAGTGCACAACAAATTTATATTTTTAATTAAAGCTTATAAGCTTACGTATAAAAAAATTATATTATTATAAAATATAGATATTTTACTTAAAACTGGCATCAAAAAAAGTATCAAAAAATTATTTGAAAATTGATGTTAAAAGTTGTCTAGAATAGAATCGCCCTCTTGTTTAATTTTTCTTCTCTTCATTCAATAAGAATTGAAAATACTGAGCCTAAGCCCGATTAAGAAATTATTCCTGATTAAACTTCACTCTATTTCAATTAAATTTAATTTGTATAATATCTCAATCTTAAAAAATCTTGTTTTTTATATGTACCTTTTTGTCTTACCGTTCTAGGTTTACATCTCATATTTGGGGACGCAAAGAAGTGAACTAAACACGTATACAAATTCAGCCTAGTGAATTTGAATTAATCCTTATTGATACTAACAAAAACCTGTAATTGGTAAGTGATTTAATTTTTATTTCTTCGTTTTTTTCCATAAATGTTTTTCCTTTTTCTTAAGTCTAACTAAAGCTTGCTCACCCACTGATGGCCTAAATATAAACATGGGCAAATGTTACGAAAACTCTTTGACCATTTCTTTACTGAGAATATTTGCTAAGCGTTTACATGTTCGAATAAAAGTTTGTGTATCTAAAAGTGATTAATATAAAAAATAATTAATATATAGCAAATAAAGTTTACTTTGTTCGTATGTTTCCACAATTTTAGTAACTTTACGCCATTCCATTGTCACCTCATAAACCTGGAAAATGTATAAAATTACTTTCCATTCTCAATATAAAAATTTTATGTTGCTACTTCCTCTTCCACGTGCTACACAGAAAAAAATAAGTTTCATTTTTTGATAACAAAAATCCCGGTATTCAATCATTTTAATTTTTGAATTTCCTGTGATAAAGAAATCCGCTATATCAATAACAAAAATTGTAAACGAATAGTATTATTTTTTTTTTCAATAATACAAATATTTGAATTAATAAAATATCTTATTAATAATTTGTAATTTTTCAATAAATAAATTTAATGAATCAAGGAAAAAACTTGTTGAGTGAAATTTTATTTTCAGTGATAATTGTTATTGTGTTGTGTTGTTTGTGTGTGCGTCACATTTTTCATTTCGACCCCTTTTTGTTTGTTTTTGCTTGGCTGCGATTAAAATTTAATGTGTTTCGGATGATGAGTCGAACCGGCAATCTCTTGACTAATAGACTAACGTACTTACCACTCACCTAAAGAGCAAATCGTTATTGGTGACGCAAATAATGTATACACCCAAAACATAATTACTTATGTTTCTTCTACATGTGCGCATTGCGTTGATATAATCTAAAAATAACTTTGTTGAGTAAAAAAACAAGCCACGATGTTTTTCGGTTTCTTGTCGGAATTCACACGTATATAACTCGAGCCAAAAAAAAAAAAAAAACAACATCAGCACATGACCACGTTGAGTCAATCGACAAGCAAGGAAAACACCAAACCAAACAAATGAAATTAAATGATATTTTAAAATGCGCGGAATTGATAAGTACAATATTCAAGTTAATGACAAATATTGAAATTAAAAATTTTATTCAATAACATGGTTTTATTGAAAATACTTCTTGTCTATTTTTTCTGTGTAGTCAAGAGGATTATATCTAGTAGGTGGTGGACAAGTGCATAAAAACAACAAAATTTTTAAGATTTTCAGCAATTTTCATAATTATAAACATTTTTGTATCTTTTCGCTCGTTGTTGTGCATCACTAAGATATTTAAATGTTAATGTTATCCACCATTGCTTAAATAAAATAAGTTGCAAATAATATTTTTTCTAATAAATATTTCATAAATTTTAAAATAGCTTAATATGGCATTTACACCTGCACAAAATCTAGCAGATTTTAATTAAAATCTTTTCGAAAATCTATATCATTTACACCATGTTTTTTGCCATTTACCAAGATTTTTTTTCCAAAACTGTAACCAAACACCTCCAAACACACCTTTTTAAGAAGACTGTAGCTAATTCACTCATCTATTTGATAAATATGTTGTACAGGGTAGTAAAAAATAAATAAAAATATTAGGTTTTGATTAGATTTCCTACAAATCTACTGACAACTAGATTTTGTTTTGTATGGAAAATCAAGTAGAAAGAAGCAAAATTTAGTTCGAAATCTCGTAAGTACTAGATTTCGAGATAATGTAATGATTAAATGATTAAATAAATGTAAATGATTATCTAGAAATTATATGACAACCTTACGATTACAAATGTATATAATGCATAGCATATGTCAGTGATAGGTGTTGTGCCAAATAAGAACTTGGTCAAAATTTATATCTCACTTCTTTTGATGGCCGAATTTTTGATAGGAACTTGGCCTTTTATCACATTGATGTTTTTGTGAGGATAATAAGAATAACAAAAAATAATGCTTTGCTATAATACAGGCAATGTTTAGTTAAAGATGTATCTCTAGTCTTTAAAACGATTTGAAAAAGAAACTATATCCTGGCGATATATGTATATGTTGTTTACAGAAGCATTGCAAATATGAGCATCAACTTTTCAACCGATGCGCTGATTATTTGGGGCGTTCTTCGTATTATAATGCAGCTTAATTTTTCCCCCGTGTGTATAAAGCAAATTTCATTAGTGTATTACTTAATTCAAATATTTGTTTGACATTCCAACTTTTTTTTTATTGTAGTATGTAGATATTATATTTATTAATTATTCACATTAAATTTACAACGAGCAATTGTACAAATACATATCGTTACCTTTATATAGAAAGCCCCAACTCAATATTTTTTTTAAATCGAGATTTTTGCATATTCGATACATTAGGTGTTCTCTTATCGAAATATACAAAGAACTCGATTAAAAAAAATAATGAGTTAGGGCTTTTCCATATTAAGGTAACGATATACACTAGAGAGCTGCGTAAACAGTCTTGAAATGTAAAAACGTCATGATTTTTAAATGTATTCACGTTGCATGTATTATATTATACCAATAATAAATGCTGTCGTACTATAAACGAAGCAAGATGGATGTATTGGTGTACGTGTATATCAGTGTTAACAAGCGATGCCCAAAGACTGCTTGTTTGTAACAAACACTCAAAAGAAGTATTGTTGATTAGTGTATGCTTGTTATTTTTCATATTGTACGTTTGAGTGTGTGTGTAATATGTAGATGGTAAGCTATTATGTAATTAACCGCATACAACTAATGTTAATGCATGTGTGTGCCTTTGCATGTGCGCAGAAAAATAAAAGATCATACACTTATACATGCATGATGTTTGTACACGCGCTTATGCGTAGAAAGAAGCTAGTATCACAAATTCTTCCGTCACGAAGTATTTTCTTCTTTACTCCTATACCTACAATACTGAAACATATTTCGTGCAAACAGTGTTGAAAACGTTTGTTTTATAAGATTTCGCTGTAGTAAAGCATTTGAAAAATCCCTCATGTCTTGAAAGTTCTTATAAGATGTCTTGTGCAGGAGACTACTATACACAAATGTAATTATAAGATCATACATACATACATGCAATGCAATTTTACAGAAGTTTATTATTAGAGTAGCATATTGGCATTTCCACAGGTATGTCAACTTTTTGTAGCGTGCGACACCAAACAATTATGTTTTTTTTTTTTTTTTCAAAGAAAACCAAACCTTTTTTTTACTTCTTCATATATTTGTGTTAGCCGTCAGCAGCTCTAGATTAGGTAAAATTTTAAGAAAAATCTAGTCGCATTATTCTGAAATACAAGATTACTTGCTTGCTGTCGCACGCGGCAAAAAAGTTAACTTTCTCGTGTAAATGCCCATATGCGTATTTAAGTTAAGATAAATACTCGTAATCAGCTTACTAAGCTGGGTGTATACCAGGATTTTATTGCTGAGTTTGCATAAAAGTGGATGTGTGTGAATATTGAAGTCAAATTTTATTTCATCTAACAAGATCGTAACAAATAAAACTTGTACTAACTACGATTATAAAGAAAATGAAGTAAAATAATTTTTGTTTTTAATATTTTCTTACCACCCAAAGTATGTAATGTTGCCGCAGAAAAACACTTCTCAAGAAAAGAAGCAGAAAAACATACGATATATATATATATATATATATATAATGCAAGGACAGACTGACAAACGCACTAAACAAAACCAACATCATGCGAAGAGAAAGAAGCTGCCTGCCCTCGTTTTTTTCTCTGTTTTTTCAAGGAAAATAAATTGGAAAAAAGCATTTCCTGCAGAGTTTTAGTTTATGTTTTCTTTGCTATCGGCAGCTAAAGCAGTTCTTAAGTAGATGAAATATACAAGATAAGCAACAACAAATAAATACTACATACAAGTAAAGGCAATAATAATAGCAGCAATAACAACAAAAACAGCAGCTCTTAACGGGCTCGTCTATTTGGATGGCAATAATTCAAAAAATTAAGACGGCTCGATAGTCATAAATCTGTCAAAAATCCATTTTTACCATTACTTATGGCTCACATGGCGTTTCCTTTTTCCAATATCACAACAAATACATAACTACATACATATGTATATTTATTTTTTTATATTTATGTGAGTGTAACTGTTTGCTTCCAGCTAGAAAAACGAAACCAAACAATTAAGATTGTGAGAGATTTAAGGCATTGAACAGATGATTGAATAAAATACTCAATGAGTTGCACAATACAATATAAAAAAAGGTTGGAGGGTTGCGCAGCAAGTTTACAAATTATTCTTAAAAAACTAAATAAAATATTAGGCTTTTAAAATATTTTCCCTTATATACCAAAAAAAAAATTCCACTACTTTACTCGTTGTCGCAAAAAGCTGACTGCTATTGGCAGGCTCGTGCTGCTGTCTAGATTTAAGGGAATAGGAATAGACAGTCAAAAGCATAAAATTTTTCTCGAGAACGCCTAGACAAGCGCCAATTTTTGGCGAAGACGTATTCAAACCGCAAAAAATAAAATGCGAGAAACCTGCCGCGATATCAAAAGTATTGCGATATGAAGATCTGAATGGAAGAAATTTTTTACGGCCCTAGGCTTCTTAAAAGAACGATGCGAAAATATGTAGCTATGTTGTGCAAGGTTAACCAATATTAAGCTGAAAGTCCACGCAGCGCATTTTTGCTCCAGAGCTTTCTACATCCTCCATACTTGCTACATCTGGTCTGCTGGCACACGTAAAGGCATAATTTAAATTAAGTTAGGTTAGGAAGAGTAATGTTGCAGCACACCACTCGAAGACCCAAATGGACCCATTGTGGCTCCCTTCTATTTGTATCCTTTATTAAATGTAACCCCATTATACCCAGAAAAGCGTCCACTATTTACCATTAATCCCTTAAATTCCCACGATGTAGCCCCTGAAACACGTTTCTATATTCCTAATAATCTTATGAAAAAGTCTAATCAGCCACATAATCGTATCGGTTTGCCACCTCGAATAAAAACAGATAATATTCTCGATGTTTTATGGTTCCTCTTCAACCTCGTAAAGGGTGGTCAAATTTGAGGTTACGAAGTAAATTGGCTGTCAAATCATGAAATGTCAAGAATTGAGCTGTCATCCTTTGACATTTATTTAGTAAAAAGTTGGAAAATTTTAACCATGGAGCGCTACATTATTATAAAAATTTACGATCAAAAAAACTGAACGAAAATAACGAATTTTTCAACAAAATCATCTTCAGTGATGAGACCCATTTTCTATTAGGCGATTATGTGAACAACCAAAATTGTCGCATATGGGGCTCACAAAATCCACAAACAGTCCCTGAAAGACCATTACACCCAAAGAAAGTAACAATATGGTGCAGTTTGTGGTCAGGCTACATCATCGGCGTCATCGTGAATTCTGTGCGCTACCAAACCATTATTACCAATTTTTTTTTGGCCACAATTGGATAATGTTGACATCAGTAAACTTTTTTCTCAGCAAGACGGCGCCATAAGCCACACACGCAGCCAAACAATTCCATCGCGTAATTTGACGATTCTTGTGATTTAACGCCCCTAGATTATTTTCTATTATTTGGAAGACCGGGTTTACGTAAACAGACCAGAAACAACTGACGCTCTGAAAGATGAAATTCGATGCTGCATTGACGAGTTAAGTGAATCTGATTACATTATATGGATTGGTTTTCGCTCTCAAAGAGTAGTGACTACTCAACCCCCATATCAAAACCTCTAGCAACTTCCTAATTCATATGCAGTAGCGGTTTGGATTGTCGTAAGTCAGATTTTGGCTAAAAAGACCTCAATACTACAATCCTCTCTACTCCCCATGAAAACGGTTGGCCATTCTGAGCGCGTTATTTCTTAGTTCCCCATAGTAATGACTTATGAGTAATATAAACAATCTGTCGCACATTCCCTCATTTAATGCCGGCAATTTAATTTCCCTCAACATTGCAGTAGCCTTGTAATTTAAATGAGTTTGATCAATTGAATGAGTTCGATACAAGTCTTTTCACTATTTAGTTTCGATTTTACCTTGTGTCAATTTAAATCCTTTAGCGCCACCTAACTGTCGACGTAAATAGAATATGAAGAGGTAACCTTCTTCAGTTACAATTTTGTGCAAGAAGCTCTGTTACCTTGAGGATCGTCTTAAAATGAGATGAGATCAGGTGATGGTGATATAGTGATGAATTGATGATGACATAATAACGAGATAATGATGGGATGATAATGATATGATGACGAAATGATGACAAGACGATGATAAGACGATGACAAAATGATGATCAGATGATGATATGATGGTGATGAGATGATGACGAGATAACGATGATATGATGATGAGATAATGATGATGATAAGATGATTATACGATGATGAGATCTTGGGATGGTTATGAGTTCATTACGAGATTATGATGAGTTGATAATAATATGATGATGACATGATGCTAAGATGATGATAAGATGATGATGAGATGACGATGAAATGATGATGAGATAATGATGATGGTAAGATGTTGGAATGATGATGAGCTCATTATGAGATTATGATGAGTTGACAATAAGATAATGATGACATGCTGCTGAGATGATGATAAGATGATGATGAGATTATGATGAGGTGATGCTGAAATGATGTTAACATGATGATGAGAAGATGATAATGAGATTTTGATAACATGATGATGATGAAATGGTGTGATTAGATTATGATGAGATTATGACAAGATGATGATGATAAGAAGATGATGAGATTATGATAAGATGATGATGAGATGATGATGAGATGATGATAAGATGATAATGAGATTATGGTGAGATGATGCTGATATAATGATGATATGCTGATAAGATGAAGAGATTATGGTGAAATAATGCTGAAGTGATGATAACATGATGATGAGAAGATGACAATGAGATGATGATGATGACAAGATGATGATGATGTAGTGGGTGTAATTAGGTGCTAATGAGATGAGATGAGAACATAAGAGAAAATAAAAGGATTGAATTAAGACCAATAAGAGAAAAGACAAAAATATAAGAGGAGAATAGATGAAAGAAGAATATAGAAAAAAGAAAAGATATTAAAAAAGAAGAGAACAAGGCGAAAATCGATGACATCATATTAAAAAAATTGGTTGCTTAGCTGGAAGGAAACACTGTAACTCTATAAAAGACATAAACATTAGATTCAAATTTCCGTAACTGTGTTTCTCTCAGAGGTATAGAAACTGAAATTGAAAAGAAACAAAAAACAAGAAATAAATTACATTAATGTCATGCATTAGGCTTAACTGGTATGATTTTTGCTATATCGAGATAGTGCGTTTATAAAATTCAATTTTCTGTAACTTTGGGTAGCAATGTCTGCCGTACGTTACTGATCATTTTACCGAACTGTCTTCCAAAGCATGAAAAATAAGTCAAGCCCTGTTTATAAGCATGATGTCGGAAGTCAGCTGGCTGGTTCAGTAAGCGAAATTGTTGTATTCTATAAATTAAGCTTGTTGAAAGCACAGGTTCTATACACTTGATCATTTACTTGAGATACAAAAATCTTCCTTGGTTAAATGGACACAAATGGGTTCATTAAGGTCTGTCTCGATTTAAAGCACTATATCAGCAATAACTTTTCGATATACACTGTTTGTATGTGTTGTTTTTTGGATAGCAAAAGGTAGGCCAAAACGATACATGGCTGTTCTAAATAATTGCTCCTAAGGACGAATATTCCAACCGTAAAATGGACGATGAACTCTTTCAGTTTGCAAGAGTTTTTTTTTTAGATGTCAGTGTACTCACGGTCAAATGGCAAACCAAATTAAAGTCAAGTGCCTGCTGTCAAAATATTGACCATATCAAGCAGTATTACCAGCTTAAAGCCTTGTGATCCTGTAATCTTCATGTCCATTTTAAGCAAAATAAGAAACCAAAAAATGGTGCAAGGCTACTTTTGTTGTGGAAATAAACAAACCGAAAATATATTTGAAAGTGCCTGATAGTTAAATTTGATTGAAATAGCTGTATGATTTAAAGGCAATTCTCTCTGAATATTAAACGAGAATTATGAGTGAAAAATGTGATGAACAAAAATCGAGTTATGATTTAAATCATAATTTGAATAACAACTCTTATGACCAAACACACATTTCTTTTCAATTCATAGCAACAAAATCGAAATCAAAACATTTTAAAATAATAATTTTAAAAGTGTAAAATACCATTGAAATGAAATATTTCATTAGTAATGAATTTTCAATAGAACAAAAATAAAAATACCCCCTCCCTGCCAAAAGGAACAGAGCATCTTTAAGACAAAAATATGAAAAGAAAATTATTTTCTGGAACTCGTCATATGTGAAGTCATAAATTATGATAGAAAAAAAATATATATTTTAACAACAAAAGATGGAAATCAAGCAAAAGCAACAAATACAAACCAATATTAAGTGTAACGAAATGGTCTCCAAATATATGTATGAAGAGAGCAAGTCTTAAATACAGCACACTGTGCAGTTAATGCGTGGAAAAACAATAAATTGAATGGAAGAGGAAACAAGATGAAAAGAGTAAAACTAAGAAAAATGAATTATGACAGTACTAATTGACTGAAATATGTTGTAGACTCATTAAAGCAATACCCAAAAAAAATAAAAAAGGAATAGATAGCTAAAGTTGAGTTTAAGTGGTTGGTGGCCTGTTGTTGGAATGTGATGCTTGTTGTCTGCTTTTCGTCATACACAAGCAGATAAAATTATGAAATAATTATTAAAAAATACGATAATGAGTTGATGGAAAATGTATATAGAAACGATTAGTAAAAGGGCGATGGATAATTTTTCAAATTTCATTTCAGTGAAATATCAATTTCAGTCTGTTGTAAAAAGTAGCAACTCTGAAAGATTATTTCAAACTATTCTTAGCTGACACTTCCTTTTTGAAGTTTGCTTTCAAAACTGGCATCAAAAAAGCTTTCATACCGTGATACAAATGAGCTGAGCACGAAGGACTGAATTTAGAAGGCTGGTGTGGAAAGAAAAGAGCTCCAATTCTCTCTTCCCTTTTTACCTTTAGCTCCTTTATCGCGATTTGCGTATTTCGACTTCGACATTTTGGTCTGAGATTGAAGAAAAAATTTTGCGTTGGCCTTTAGTCTATTAGAAGATAGTCGAAGTCGAACAAATACACCAAACACGATAAGTGGGATATACTTTTTACCCTCCTGCCGAAATACAAATGAGCTGAGCATGAGGAACTACATTTGGGCTGGAGTGGCAAGCAGTGCTGCCAGAATGATGATTTTATCATATTTTTGATGATTTTTGGACCAAAATATGATTTCAAGTTTTTTTTTCTCGAATGATGATTTTTAATTTGACAAATTATGATTTTTACTTTCAATCCATATGTATGTGTGTACAATTTTCTTTGTTGTTCTACAAAGTTTATCAATAGCTTTATACCTATAATGAAAACAGTTTTGTCCCAGCGAAAAGATTCGTCTACCTGGGAGCAAGTTGGTAAGGGAGGTAGAGCACAACTCTTTTTACTCTAAATAAATAAAAAAGTCATCTTAGAGAAGTGAGATAAAATCGGTCAGGAATATGCTCAAATCTTGAACAAATCTATACCAAATTGCTAAAAGGAGTCATTCGTTGTATGGTAAGAATATTAGCAATGTCGAATACTTTTTTGTTTGAATTCCTTAGCTAATTTTTTATTTAATAAAATATTTATATTAGTTACTTTTATTATCTAATTTTTTTTTGTTGGTACAATTTGAAGTTCCTCAATAAAATCCTTTTTAAATTTTATTTGTAAAATAAGACAGTAAATACTTTTTTATAAATGAAAACAAAATAACGTTGCTGTATTTCGAATAGTTTTTTTGTCCACTGTAAATATGTCAATTGTTGTTACTTTTGATATTTCAAAAAAATTTGACTTGTGATGATTTATTTCTTCAAAATATGATTTTTCTTTCCGACAAATGATGATTTTCTTCGCAAAGCTTCTGGCAGCCCTGGTGGCAAGAAAAGAGCTTCAATTCTCTTTTCACTTTTTTCCCATCTCTCCTACAAACTTAAGGGCTTTATCGCGATTTGTGTATTTCGAAAATATGTTGCGATGGTCTTTAGCCTGTTAGAAGATAGTCGAAGTCGAAGAAATACACCAACCACGATAAGTGGGAAATACAAGTAAAGTTTGTGTGAGTAAAAGGGAGGGATCTTCAGTTTGTAGGAGAGAATAAGAGCTCTTTCTGTTTCAAATAAAGTTGTTTATTTTTTAAAGAAGTTTGTTTGAGGCCTTTTAACTTAGTGTGGTTGTGTACGTAATTCTCAATAACTTTTAGAGTATTTTTCTATAAACATACTGGCCCTTTAGCTTTTCTTAATTTTTTTTTTTTGTGAAGCCTGCGAGTTTCTTAAACTGAAGCAGATAGCGAATAAAAATACTTAATTAGCGATTTCTTTATGGGAATTGTTAAAATCTAAGTTTAAAATTTTTTAAACGCACTAAAAAATTTTAAAATTAGATTTTAACAATTCCCATAAAAAAATCACTAATTATTAAATTGACTGCATCAGGTCAAAAAATACTTGTGTGGCAACACTATATTCTTAAATAGCTGTTGTTGTTATTTACATTTATTTTCTTTTTACATACTTTTACAACTACAATTTGAAGCTGAAAAAAGTCAGCCAATGTAGTAATGGTAAAGAAAATAAATAAATTCAGTAAAGTGCGACTCTGACTCGCGCACGAAGGGTTCCGTACGAACACTAGATATGTAATTTAATACAAACTTCATCCTATATAATATATAGTTTTGGCATTTTTTTCGTTTTTGGGATCTTTTCGGTTTTTTTGTTTTGGCGGTTTTTGCGTTTTTTCGGTTTTGGCGATTTTTTTAAGTTTTGGCTCCTTTTTTTAGTTTTAAGACTTGTTTTCTTGTTTTGGCGATTTTTTCGGTTTTTGGCGTTTTTTTATTTTGGCGATTTTTTTATTTTTGCGATTTTTTTTTATTTAATTTTTTTTTAGTTTTGGCGACGTTTTCGCGTTTTGGCGATTTTTTTCGATTTTTGGCGTTTTTTTTCATTTTGGCGTTTTCTTCATTTTAGCGATTTTTTCGAATTTGGCGATTTATTTTAGTGTTAGAAATTTTTTTTAATTTTGGCGATTTTTTTCGTTATGGAGATTTTTTTAATTTTTGGCAATTTTTTTTTTTTTTTTGGTTTGGCGATTTTATAATTTTCGGTTTTTTTAGTTTTACCGTTTTTGAAAATTTCAAGTTTTTGGCAATTTTTTTTAAGTTTTGGCTCCCTTTTTAGTTTTGACACTTTATTTTCTTGTTTTTGGGGTTTTTTTCATATTGGGAATTTTTTTTATTTTTGGCGATTTTGTTCATTTTTTGCGATTTTTTTTATTTCAAATTTTTTTTAGTTTTGGCGACATTTTCGCGTTTTGGAGATTTTTTTCGATTTTTGCCGTTTAATATTGGCGATTTTTTTCGTTTTGGAGATTTTTTTAATTTTTGGCGATTTTTTTTTTTTTTTGGTTTGGCGATTTTATAATTTTGGGTTTTTTTAGTTTTACCGTTTTTGAAAATTTCAAGTTTTTGTCAATTTTTTTTTAAGTTTTGGCTCCCTTTTTAGTTTTGACACTTTATTTTCTTGTTTTTGGGGTTTTTTTCATATTGGGAATTTTTTTTATTTTTGGCGATTTTGTTCATTTTTTGCGATTTTTTTTATTTCAAATTTTTTTTTAGTTTTGGCGACATTTTTGCGTTTTGGAGATTTTTTCGATTTTTGCCGTTTAATTTTGTCAAATTTACATAGTCAAAATTGCATTAACTGATGGACTACCCTTTAATTTTAATTTTTTTAAATTTTAGTGTTAATTGTTGTAGTCTGTATAAAAATACACTAAGTTTTAAAATTTCAAATGTACATATGTACATACAATTGTATGTATATTACATGGGATTTTAACATTTTTCGTTGCTCGTTTTGGAACACCCTTTACTTTTAAATTCTCATGTATTTTTTGTTGTAGCGGCCAAGGTTCTACATGCTGTGTCCAAATGTCAGGCCCGTAGCTCTTATGGTTCCTTAGAAAATACCGTGTGACGTACAGACGGACAGCGTAGCGAAATCAATAGGGTTCCTTTTCACCTTTGGTGTACGGAACCCTAAAAACATGTTGATTATTGAGTTCTTGTTTCAACTTTGTTATTTGTTGTAAGCTTCTCATTTGTTTAAATGAAAGTTTATAACATAATAACTCTAGTTGTTCTAAGAAACTTTGGGTAAAGGTTCCCTGATGATCTGCATTAGCAACAGTGAAATGCGCATAGGATCCAGCTAAACCCTTCAATAATCAATTTCAATGTATTTTTAATAATAAAATATTTTACTTAATAAGTAAAATATTAATTTGGGATTATTAGTGCGTTTAAAAAATTTAAAAATACTTAATTTTAAATAAATTAAGTAAAAAATAAGCTGAGCATGAAAAACTATATCTAGAGGACATTCACAGCCGCAAAGTTTCCTTTTTTTTTACAAAATATCATAACCCACAAAGTGGTTATATTGTCTGCAAAAAAAAAAAAAAAAAAAAAAACTACCAGGTCTATGGCGGGATCTCTGGACTGACAGGCTAGCATCGCTACCACTCAGCCACCTGAACACTTGAATTTTATAGAGAGAAATGAAAAGAGCTCCCATTCTCTTTTCTCTTATCTCCAATTCAAGTGGCGTTATCTCGATTTCTCGACATTTAGGTCCTAGATTAAAGAAAAAATGTTGCGAAGAAATACACCAACCATGATGAGTGGGAAATGTAGAAGAGAATAAAAGCTCTCTCCCATTCAGTTTCTAATAAAGCTGTTTATTTTTTAAAATGTGTGTGTTTGTAGCTTTTTAATTTATTGCGTTTCTGTACGCAATTCTCAATAACATTGTGAGTGTTTTTCTATAAACAAAATGCCTATACCTGTAGACGTTGCTTAATAATAAACAACAAATAAAAATACTTCATGTTAAGAAAAAAATCTTACATTTTTCCTGAGCTGCCAACATCTGTTTAGATTCCCAGGCGTTTGCTTATAGGGATAAGAAGGTCTATATGAGGTTAAATAATACTCTGCTTTGCTACTCGTATTATAACTAATTTATAACTACTAGCAACATTTTTTTTATACTTTATATTTCTATATTTGGAAACTAATTTCCAATTCAATCAATTTCAATTCACAAGTAGGAAAGAAAAAAAAACCAAAAAGACAAAGACAAATCAGAATTGATATTATTGAGAAGTCATGAAAATCCATACATTAAAAGATGCTTCCTGAAAACTGGCGACATACACGATGGTAATCAAAATTTATTTGGATTATGAAATGGTCCTGAAAATAAGCAGAAATAATAATGTTGGCCTGTTTTTATATTTCTTTTCGTTTCTTTTTTATTTATGAATAAATTTTGTTTATTTTACAAAAAGTTTGTTACTTATTTTCTGTTATTGTTTTTGCTATAATTATTATGCACAAGACAACAACTACAACAATATTTGTTTGTTACAATAAAAACAATAATAATAATAATAATAATAATAATAGCAATAAAAACATAAGATACTCTACACAACAACGCATTGGCATTTTCTTTTTATATTTGACCAGCCAGCCAATGAATCACCCATCGACGACACAACCAAAAATGGTTGAAACACTGACATTTAAAACAAGTTCAGATGCAAAACAATGGATCATTATCCCCCAGATGCAGATGCAGTTAAAAAGATATTCCACCACATTCAATAACAACAACAACAACAACGACAGCAATATCAGCAGCGTCAGCAGCAGCCCAGATAGAAAATTCACTCAAATCACCATATCGAACATGAACGTAAGGAATCACAAACGTACAGGAAAATAAAAGAATATTTAACAACAAAAATTCGTACAAAATAAAGGCAAGGAGCAACATATTCCCATAGGTTACATTTGAGATGGTTTGGACGTTTGGTTGGTTAGTTGGTCGGCTGGATGCCTGTTTGGCCGACTGATTTGGTTATGGCTGTGTTATTTGAACATTCATGTTTCTTTTTAATTTTTTTTTATATATTTTACTTTGTTTGTTGGTATGGCTGATTGGGTTGGTGAAATGAGCGAGGCAAGTAGAATATACTCGTATATGTACATTTTTTTGTTGTTGTTGTTGCTGTTTTTCAATCCCAAGTTTTTGCACTGACTTGTCAATTTATGCACTGAAAGGAAAGCTTTTGGAAAAATATAATAAAAAATATAATGTTTTTATAAGGGTTTAAGGTAAGCTAGATAACAACAACTCCCTACTGCTATCGCAACTCACGGAAATATCAGCCGCACCCTCTACCACAAGCGAGTTAATTAATGCAATCGCAAAACTAAAGACAAACAAATCGGACGAAATAGATAACATTCCACCAGAATTTTTAGGAATAATCCTTTAAGGATGGTGATTTGTAATGTATGAATTAATAAACAAATCCCGAACAGTTTTAATGAAGGCCTCATAATAGCTTTATCAAAGAAAATAGACCTTCGAAAATGTTAAAAATGGCTGATATACGTTAGGACAAGAACAGTCGCGCCTCCATGTCAACATTGCGAATTGCAATTTAACATGCAAATGAGCCCACTGATATGCTTTTCTCTGACTTTGAGACGGCGTTTGATACAATCGTGAGGACGATCACATAGAGAGCTCTGCATCGTACTGATGTATCAAAAGCTATTATAGACGTAATAAAACTTACGTATTCCAACTCCAAAAACCAGGTGCTATGCAAGGGCTCAACGTCTTATACATCGATGTGGGAGTACGCCAGGGTTATGTTCTGTCGCCACTTATTTTCTTGCTTGTCCTAGATGATGACATATCAAAAACAAACATTATAGCATCATACGATATTCAGTGGACGCCCTTCTCAAAACTAAACGATCTTGACTATGCGTGTCTCTTAACACATAGGTTCGAACATATAGAGAACTAACTCTAAGCTATCCATAACGATGCTGTTGTTGGTTGATTTGCGAATAATATTGCGGAAACCCAAATTAATGAGATTAAATACCACCAATACCACCCGTCTGACTCTCAACAATAACACCATAGAAGATGTACAATGTTTCACTTACCTTGGCTGTAAAATTTTTAAAAACAAATTCGGATTTCGCGTCACGGCCAATAAAGATCGTTGCCGCACCATGATAAATAATATTTTGTTAGACAATATAAATAACATTTATTCGGCAGAGATGTGGTTACAACAGGATTGAAATAAAAATTTGGCAATGAGTTGATTCAAATTGACGTCCAAGGTCGTGAAATTTGACACCTCTCTATTAGTTACTATGAGGCCACGTGAAGACATTATGCTGATAAACCAACAACAATTGACGCTTTGGAAAACAAAATTGTTCGTGATATTCATCACATACGACCAGCAATGAGGGAAACAGTGGCCCCAAATTGATTGTCCAGAATGCGCTTCGTCAAGAACAGGCACGGTGGCAATATGCCTGAAATTATTTTGGTTCATTCGGGTTTCCAAACCTGAAAACCCCTCCACGATTAATAAGGAGACCTAACGGAGTCTTTATGGTAATATTTTTAAATCTTGTTTAATATCGAATGCTGTACGTTTACCCTTATTTGGCATCATGCCTATAAATCTTTACGGAATGCAAGTGAGAATATATATTCATGAGAAATCTGAAATATAAGCTGCAAACCATTATTGACGTAAACATTGAAGGAAGACCTAGTAGAGGTAGAATAGAAATTACTGGAACCTATAACATTCAGGTGTGGACCGGCATACATGAAGTTACAAACCTTCCAAGCAAAGCAAGAAATAGATTGATGTTTTCAGAAATAAAAAAAGAATATAGATCATTGAAGATATAAGCTTAAAAACATTAGGAAAATGAATAAGCAAATAAAAAATAAGAAGATTAATTATGTAAAGCACACAGGTTCAAACCTGTAACATCAAGCATAGCAACTCTTCTCAATACCTACCTCATGAGAGCAGGGCAGTGTAAGAACATTGGTATTTTTGTAATCCGCGATACACCTGGTAGCACATGATACATATTTGTAAATAAGTGAAAGGCTTCAGACTGGAAAGACCTAAGAAAGTATATTGAGGAGACTAGTTTTTTAACCAGAATAAATTTGACAGATTTTTACTTGGTAGCTCCACAATATCTCTTATTAAGAGCGCACATTGTGCTATGAAAGCATAAGTGTATTCCGAAATGTGTTTTCAACCTTATCTAACCTAAATGAAATGCTTAGAGTGGACAAAGCCTCTACAGGGGAACCGGTATCCAGCTCATTTGGGCCCAAATGATTACTGCTTCAGTTGTAATGATGAAGAGGAGGAAGATTGCATCTTGCATCTCCTCTGCTTTTGTCCCTCTCTGGAAGATCTTCATCTGCACTTTATCGGCAAATTATCCTTCAGTAGCCCATCCGAGATATCGGAAATAGGACTCAATAATCTGACCCTCTATGGCTAGAGTACTCACACGACCTAATTCTTGACCGACTCTTTTCTCTCATCTCCTCTTGCAGGTAACTATATACATTCTACATCTTTACATCTTTCTCTTCTGTCTCTCTCTCTATCTGCTTTCCAACTTAGGTAGCAAAAAAGGGTCGTTATATTTTACCCAGGTACGCTGGACTATTAATTTCCACCCATATTTACAAGCAACTTGGTAACCTAACCTAACCTCGTTCCAAATAATAGTTTCCTTTGTTTTACCTGAAAGTAGAAAATGGATGGTGCAACTACAGATGGTGAAGTGACAAATAGATAGAGAGAAGAGAAGGTTAATTAATTTTTTTTTTGCTAATTTTTATAGTAACGTTGCAGCGCCTCTGATGTTAAGTAGGATTATAACTTTATTAATTATTTTACTTCGCCGACGGTTAATTAGCGAATGAGGAGGGTGATGCTGCGATACACAATAACTCATGTCAGAAAAATCTATGATGTTGATATGACTGGGTCGGATTAGGGTTTGAACTCGGGCTCCCGAATACTAACTACTACAGCCATCATATCCCCCTATGCTCCACTGGTTCATATTATCGGAATATCTTCTGCAGCGTGCATATTCCTTGAACGACTTGTTAATTATAAAATCATCACTTATAGGCATGGCTACTTCCGCATTTAAACCTTAAGAAACTCCGTATTGAAATTACAACAGTAATTTTTTTCAGTGTGTTGAAAACTAAACATTTACGTGATGTTTTGCTTAAAGTGAGTGGTGGACTGCAATAGCAACAACAGCAATAATAATATTAACAATAACAGGCAGCAGCAGCAAAAATATACAAACAAACAAATATTAACAAACAAAAATACGAATAATCAGCTTTTCTTTTCTTTTCTGCTCTACCAGCTTCTTGTGGTGGAAGATGACGGTCAATTGTAACGAATGTTATGGCTGTTATTGATACGAATACTAAAGTTTTAGTTCGCTGTTTTTGTTTTTTTGTTTGTTGACTTGTATCAGCTGCTGCCACTGATAGTTGCTGTTGTTGCTGTTGATGTTACTGCTTATTGATTACATTCCTATGGGCCATTTTCGGTTTGAACTAAACGAAATAATAGTGCAACATCAGTTGAGACAGTTGCCACCATAAGACATTGTTGCTGGCTGTACGTTGTACGTTGTTCTTGTTGCTGATATGGTCTGAATATATAACCTCAAGGTTTATGTTATTTAGCTGTTGTTGTTGCTGTTTTATTTACGCTTGCATGCCAAGCATGTTCAAGCATTTTGTTGATGTTGCCATGTTGTTGTTGATCGGTATGCCAAGAACATTCACAGATTTCTTTAAAGTGTTTTCTTTTTTAAGTTTTTAGTTGAGAACATTGGATGAATTTGTGGCGTGGCTATCGCTGAAGATGAGATGATGTTAACTTTTTATTCAGGTTTTTTTACGGTTCTTTGTAGCTATTGCTACTTCTGCCATCGCTATTGATGACGCTGATACTGCTGCTGGTGGTACTTGCAGTGATGGCTATAGTCTTTTTTGTAATGATAATAGTTTGTTTGGCTATTTGGTTATTATTATTGCTGAGCATCAGTTTGAGTCGTATGCTGCTAATACTTTTGTTACTTTCGCCCAGGTAGACCTTGGCTATGACTCTGCCTAGTCCATTGGTCAATGCAAAACATCAAATGCTTAAGCAATATGAAATTCAATGCCTTTAGAGGATCCATTATTGCTTATTCACATGTTTAGCCGCATAGGCAAACAACAAAAATGTGTTTTAATAAATTATAGACCATAACAGGGTCGTACCTCATCTACAATTCATAAATGCAGCGATAACGTTAAAACCAGAAGGTGTACACGCAACAAGATTAATTGTAGATAGTACAACGTTTAAAAATATTAAAGTATTATAGATAATAATTTTTTTTTATTTCTTGCCTGCTTATGTGGAATTGTTTAAATATGAACAAATTTAATTGAGTCGGAAACGGAAGAGAAAAGATATTTTGAATTTATTGATATCAGGCAGCAATTCTTAATTAATACTTACTGCGTTGTGGGTTTAGAAATTAATCGAACCGAAAATGAATGCCTTAAATTTATAAAAATAAAACTCCAGTGCATAGTTCGTATACTGCAAATTGCGGCTTTTAGAAAATTTGCCAGTGTTTGTCGTATGTCGAATATGATAGAAAAATCCCTGATGAACTGTCTGCAATGTAGAAACTACACCTTGTGCAGTATCGCTGCCTTTCTAGTTATTGCCACGGGATGTTGTTGTCTGAAGCAGTTAATGTGCCAACTACAAAGCGAATGACGGTGTTCGAGAGGCCGATATGAAACCCTGACCAGACCCAGTCATATAACAATATCATAGATGTTTCTGAAATGCGTTAGTGTTTTTGCTAATGTATATCGCAGCACCCTCCTTCGTCTATATTTGTACAAAGAAATCTTTGGCAAAGTGAAATAACTAATAAAATGGCAACATTAAATAAAGTAATACGCCTACGTAACACCAGAGGCGCTGTAAAAATGCTAAAAAAGTTAACAAAAAGCACTTAATATCAGAGTTATAAAACAAACAAAATTAATTCAACTTCTCTTCTCTCCACCTATCTATTACTTCGCCATCTGTGCTTGCAAATTTTTTTCCTTCACTTAGATAAAATAAAGGACGTGTTGTTTGGACCCAATTTAACTTAAAACTATCTTCTTATTCTCATCATCTAATCTAATCATGCCAATCTAATCTATCTTAACCAAACTTAACAATGTAACCAGCTCAGTTTTTTTTCATTTCGATCTTTCATTTATATAATGGGTGTTTTTTATTGAGGTATAGAACTTTAAGTTGGCATCACTTTTTTAACTGGCGGCCATTTTGTCAGCTGTCAAGTGATTAATATTTAGTTTGGTTTGCCATTTCATCATGAACAGGTTGACAAAAGAACAACGCTTGCAAATCGTGCAAATTTATTTCGAAAATAATGGTTCAGTTCGCGAAGTTTACCGCAAGCTCCGTCCATTTTATGGTCGACATAATCGTCCATCAGAGCAATTAATTCGGTTAACCATGGATCGTTTTCGCACTACGTTTACTCTATGTGATAATACGCATCCGCAGAGACGTCGAACAGTGCGCACCGAAGAAACAATTGCCGCTGTAGAGCAAAGTGTTGAAGAGGACCCGAATGAATCGATTCGCCACCGTGCACAGCAATTGGAGCTTTGTCCATCAACTTTATGGAAGATTTTGCGCAAAGATCTTGGCTTGCGACCTTACAAGATCCAGCTTGTGCAAGAATTAAAGCCGCGAGACCATGCAATGCGTCGTGATTTTGGTGTATGGGCCGAAAATGAGATCGATCTCGATGCTGATTTTCATCGCAAAATTTTGTTCAGTGATGAGGCTCATTTTTGGTTGAATGGCTACGTCAACAAGCAAAATTGCCGCATTTGGAGTGAAGAGAATCCACATGAGACCCTTGAGACGCCATTACATCCACAAAAACTGACTGTTTGGTGTGCTCTATGGGCTGGTGGAGTCATTGGGCCATACTTCTTCCGAAATAATGCTGGAGAGTCAGTTACCGTTAATGGAGACCGGTATAGAGCCATGATAACCGACTATTTTGTTCCCGAATTGGATGGTATGAATGTGGATGAGTTGTGGTTCCAACAAGACGGCGCTACATGCCACACAGCGCACGTCACAATCGATTTATTGAAGGAAACATTCGATGAGCGCATAATTTCGCGGAATGGACCTGTCAATTGGCCACCAAGATCGTGTGATTTGACACCTTTGGATTATTTTCTTTGGGGATATCTGAAGTCGCTCGTCTACGCCAACAAACCAGAAACGTTAAGGGACTTGGAAGCCAACATTCGTGGCGTTATTGCCAACATACGGCCCCATATGCTCGAAAAAGTGGTTGAAAATTGGACCTGTAGAATTTGCTTTATTCGAGCCAGCCGCGGCGGCCACATGCCCGAAATCATATTTAAACATTAATGGCATAAAGTTATCCTTCCAATAAAGCCAAATTGATGGACATTAAAACGATTTTCTTGTGTTTTATTTCAATTCGAAGTTCTATACCTCTAAAAAAACACCCGTTAGATAAGTTACACTCATTCAATGAATGCCTACTATTACTACTAGGTGTTACCTTCTTTAGGAGGGATAGTGTTAGAAAAGACAGACGGTAAATGAACAGATAGCGGAAAGCTTCATTGTTTTACAACTCTGCTTTTTACACGTTTTTGCAGTGTTGCAGTGCCTCTGGTGTCAATGAGGCGTATTAAATTTTTGAAACTGTGCTTAGTAGGCATTTTGTTGGTTATTTTACCTCGCCGATGATTCATCTATACAATACCGCTCTGATGTAATACAAGAATTAGTATCCGCTGAAGCCGGTGTAGTTCTGTGAACACTGTCTTTGCCTTCATTACTTGAAGTTTAATACAACAACTGATAGAAATGGGCACTAATGCACATCTGGAAAAATTCGTGGTGTTGTTATATATTTCCTGTCGGAGACCGGGCTCGAACCCAGGACTTTCAGTTTGGTCAACGTGCTAACTACTTCTGCTAACGCCATCCTCGAACATAATCATGATTTTCAAAATAAATTTGCACAATTTGAAAGCGTTCTTTGGGAGCCAAGTTTATTCATGTTGAAATGCTAAACCAAACTAAACATAAATGACTTGACAGCTGACAAACCGCCGCCAGTTGAAATTTTTTTGCCAAGTTAAAATTGTATACAACCTTTAGTAACATATCATGTCGAGTATTTTGGTATATTAGTTAAAAATCTAATATGTTTTTTAAGCCTAATTTTTCTTTCTTTTTATGCTGGGCACTCAAAAGATCCATACGAGAAAGTCAAAGGCTTAATATAAATGGTTAATATATTGCATAAAAATATTCCTTATATGATTTTTTTGTAAAACTGCGAAACATATCCCTTATGATGAGTGTGAGATTAAAACTCCAAAAGATTTCAAGTTTTGATATACCAGGGTGGATCGTTAAGTCAGTGTCTTTTTGAATTTCCCTCCTCTTGATTGAAATAGCAACAGTGCTCCTGTCAAGAGGCAACTGTCAGATGAGTCCTGTCCAAATTTTAACAAGCTGTATCATTACGTGTTTGGCAGCCGCTGATAACAGACCACCTCGCCTTTTGAGAAGAAAATTTAAAAAAGTGAAATTCGTGTGCTCATTAAACATTATTTCGATTCGATATCGATTTCAATGGTAAAAAAGTAGTTTACTGAGTTTCGTTGTGGTCTTACAAGTACAAGATGGGTGCCGCGTTTGCATTCAATTGACCATAAACGTAAACGTGTGACAACTTCAAAGGATTGTTTGGAGTAGTTTAACCGCAATCCGAATGAGTTTTTGCGACATTTTGTAACTGTGTACTCCGGAGACCAAGCAGCAGTCTAAACCTGCTGGTGAGTTTGTCGGCCAATAAGGTGATGGTAACAGTTTTTTGGGATGCACGCGGGATGCTCATCGATTGCCTTCAAAAGGGAAAACCAATAAACGGGGAATATTATGCCAGCTTATTAGACCGATTTAATGAGGATTTAAAAATATGGCCAAGAAAAAATTTCTTTTTCATGAAGATGATGCACGAGTGCACAAGTGTGCAGTTTCAATTGCAGAACTCTATGAAGTGGTTTACGAATTGGTACCGCGGCGGCATGAAATAAGTCCCCAAAAATAAAATGAAATAAGTCCCCAATTTTTGGGTTCTTATTTCATATGATATAAGTCCCCGATTTTAAAAATGAAATAAGTCCCCAAAGAAATGAAATAACGCCCCAAACAGAAATGAAATAATGCCCTAATTTTTAGGGACTTCTTTCATATGAAATAAAACCCCAATTTTAAAAATGAAATAAGGCCCCAATAAACATTCAACATAGTGAAATAAACTAACTCACTTTTTATTTACAATAATAGTAAAACTTAAATAAACACTGGCATAGGTTCATTAACTGTTTTGCTGCAAAAAGGGAGTTGTATTTCGGCAAACCTTTCGAAATTGTATTTGCTATTAATTTTACGTGAGTGTCCCAGCATATTTTGAGAGGCTTGCATGAAAAAGAACAGTATTTGGAGATTTGTCCTTACAAATCACACACAAGTTTTTGACTAAAACCGCGGGCTCAAACATGTTATGCGCCGATTCCTGTTCAGTAAATTCTACTTTAAAAATGTTTTTACTAGGCACCATATTTACAAAAAATCACATGGGAACAAGAAACCCGGGAAAATTTAAAAAATAAATAATACTTAAGTAAAGTACAATTTTTGTATTGTATTTAATTTCTTACGTCTTCAAACTATTCAATATCTGAAACATTACGATTTTAAAATAAATTTGAAAATTAAATAATTCCCTAAACATTTTTATGGATTTATTTCATTACAGATTTTTGGGGAGTTATTTCATGTGAAATAAGTCCACAAAATAAAAATGAAATAAGTTCCGAAAATAACGAAATAAGTCCCCAAAAAAACGTTGTTGTTGCTTTCTGTACATTTTTTTGGGGACTTATTTCATTTTATTTTTGGGGACTTATTTCGTAGGGAGTTATTTTATGCCGCCTGGTACCGCATCCGCCATATTCTCCGGATTTAGCCCCTAGTGACTAGTTTGTCTTTCCAAACCTAAAGAAATGGCTCGCTGGAAAGAGATTCAGCTAAAACAATGAAATTATTGCCTTTTTTTAAGGACCTCGAAAAATCCTATTTTTTGGAAGGGATACAAAAACTGGAGAAACATTTGAATAAGTGTATTAAATTAAAAGGAGATTATGTTGAAAAATAAATTTTTGTTTTGCAAAACTAAAAAAAAAACTGTATTTTCAAAAAGTCACGCCCTCGTATCTCGCTTTAAAGTTTAATTTCGAGTTCTTGAGAATTTGGAAGACTTTGAATAAATTTTAATTTAGATAGTCATTATAAAGAGAAGTAGATTGCTTATTTTTTGAAAGAACCGAAAAGAGTCAAAACGCAAAAGAGTTAGAAGGTTAAAATGTGTCATAATAATGTTCCTCATAAAATTGTTCATAGAACTGTTGACCATTTGCTAAAGCCAAAATTTGAGGGTTACTTGGTTTCCGACGTCGACCTAGAGATTGAACTCGAATCCCCATTAAATTAGCACTCTGAGTTTTTTTTTTCAAAACGACCAGGTAACATTTTTTTAAGCTGAATCAGTACTTAGGGTCTGGTTATTTTGCAAAAAGTAAGACTTTGCTATTGAGTGTTATTAAATTTACACTTGTGTTCAAACAGTGATTTAAATATATTTTAAGAGAATGCAACTTTACCTTAAATTATCACCACTACGTCCCTGCTGTGTTGTGGTTTGATTAGCTTTGCTTTCTGTAAAACTTTTTGTATTGTTTTGCAAAATTTAAATGCAAAATAACAGAGAACCAAAATTAGCATTTGTAACAATAGCGAATTGCTTAAGAAATATTATAGAACCCAAGCTGACCTCCAATTTCTATTTGTAGATATATTTTTTGCATATATGCGAGCCATGGCAAACGGCAGCGGCAGCAATTGCAATTGCTGCAACAACAACATGAATAAGGTTCATAAGAATTTGTTGTTTTTTATTATAGCAACAACAAAGCGAATAAAATGAATAGCAACAAATAAATATCGATGGGCATTTAATAAAAATTCATAGGAAAACCTTAAAGCAGTTAAATAACTACTGTGTTTATTTAAGTTCAAACTATTTTTTTTCTACAATTCCATGTAGGAAAGCATAGAGCCGTATTCGAGCAGATAGAGTGAGAGCCACGAGAAGGCATGTACATATGCATGTGCAAGCTGCCGCTCTGATGACGATGACAGGAATTATTGTTGGCTTCTTGAAGATTTTTTTTTTTTTTTTTTGGTAGAAAAAATTTCATGGCTATTTTGGTAATAGTGGGCACACAAAATTCTTTTTGTTGGTATTGGCAAACATGTGTTGTCGTCTGTGACATTTACTTTATATGTTGTAGATATATTGAAGCTTCTTCTTTAGCCAAACCAAACAATCCAGCCATCTTTTCGTTAAGTTAGTTTGAGTTTGCTGCTTAAATATTATCAAATTGTACATGTTGTTACGTTGACAATAATCTCCCTTAGTCTACTCTACTTGCCGTAATAGTTGTTTAAACTCCTTATTTTGCTGTTGGTTTGTTGGTATATTTGTGCATGCCTTTTACCATTTTCCGCGCCATATTTGTAACATGTTTTTCACTCTTTGTTCCTTTGCTCGCGTATTGCTTTTCTATTTTAATTTACCTTTTTGAGATTGTTTTTTTTTTTTTTTTTGTTCTATGTTTGTATTTATTTTTTTTTTTTGTATCTGTTAAGTTTTGCTGTTAGTTAGACTTCTGGAGCAAATCGTTGTGCAGCGCCACACAATCATTTCGTACGTTTCAATATAATATTTCTACTGTTTTCTTAACAATGATTCTGTGATATTCCATCAGAGTGCTAAAGTAAAAAGCCATTGTTTGTTGTTTTTTTTTTAGTTTGAGTGTTGCATGTGTATGAGGACAAACTCTCAGTTTATTACAAACTTTGATATTTTATGCGAACGCGTGCTTAGAATGATCGTTTGAATGTCTTTCTATCGTTTTTGTTGTTGTTGTTGTTAATCTTACTATGGCTGCTAGCTACGTTTCATTTGGAAAATGTCGTAAAGTACATTTGGAATACAAAACAAGCAGAAATCTATAGGAATTGGTTGCTTCGATACCAAATACGTAAAGGAAAATGTAATAAAAAGAAATTTGTTTGCTGGAATGGCAAACGTTTGCCTTTCAAATTAAACTATTATAGTTAAAATTGTTAAGGTTTCTTTTAAGTCTGGAATTTTTGCTTTCAGATATTTTTTTAAACCGCCCTTATTCTTTCTCTACCTTTTTACAGATGTTAAACAAAAGTCAAAAGCTTAAATTATAATTTAAGTAAAAAATCCATATATTTTAGTTTTGCTTCATTGGCTGTATATCATGGCTCCATAACCTCCAAAAAAAAGCTTAAGTGACATAATATTCGAACTTAATTTTTTTGACACAAATCGACTATTTGCGATCGTAAATAATCCATTTTTGTTACCAAAAAAACCAAGTAAAAAAATGTGTCACTTAAGCCTTTTTGTCGGATATGGCTCCATATATTGCAGAAACTTCTCCTAGTTGCACTCTAAGAACTTGTTGGTAGACGTATTTCCAACCAAGTTTGTTAAATATGACTGTATTAATCACGTCAATTTGGATTTATATTATCATGGTCTCTGAGCGATCTTGCATTCCAGAATCCAATCATAGTCCATATATGATAACCCAAGCTCGTCAATGAGTAATTCGGTTTATTATTGTCATTATTTGTGCTGTAATGTGCTGTAATTTTCAGTGCTCGCATTCCTTCTTGTTCCTGAGACGTTCGTAGGCCATTCAGGGTTTACCGACACTCCATCCCTCCTTTACGGATTCGGAGCTTGCGACAGAATTTCCTCTATGCAGTTCTGAAGGTAATACCGCCTAACATCGGTTGCCAGAGCCTCGTTTGGGAAAGCAGAAGACACCAAGTGATTTACGGACAGTGGGTGAGGTTGACAATTGAAAAGAATAGTCTGTGTACACAAATCGACAAGTCAAATTATGTTTTGGCATCACTTTTCCATTGGTCTCCCAACACAGCGGCTCAACGTCAAGACGCAACTGGCTGCAGGAGAAAACCTTAATACCGATGCAAAGTCGAATTTAGAGACAGATTATCGTTCCATGCACAAAATTGTGCAGCGGTCTGTCAGAAGGGCTAAACGTATTCACATAGATAAACTTGCAGACGAAGCTGAATACGCTGCTCAGATGGGACGATCACGCACTGTTTATAAAGTCACCAAAAAACTTGAGAACCGTACTATAGCAGTACATCAGCCTGTTATAAATAAACAAGGTAATATACTAAATACCGATGAAGAACAGCTGGCTGGTTGGAGACAACACTTCTCGGATCTACTTACAAATATAATTGATCAAACACAACAACAACAGCAAGTATACGTCTCCGATAAGTCCCAAATCACACTGTGCAAGTCTTATTGCTAAGCTGATTAGTTTCAGGGAGAGAGAGAGGAGGGGAACAGCAACGTTTCTTTTCCCCCCGTCTCTCTCTCCTAATAAACTAATCAGCTTGGCAATAAGACTTGCACAGTGTAAATAGGGATTAACCAAGTAAATACTAGAATACGAATAACACCACCAAGACTTACAAAAACTTGTGTTGCCATTAAGCAGCTCCCAAATGCAAAAGCAGCCAGAATCGATGGAATCCCAGCAGACATATATAAAAGGCAGATCCCGCTCTTAGTGCCGAAAACTTATTCCTTCTGATATCCGAGATCTGGGTACAGGAAGCGTTTCCAAGCGAATGGAAAAACGGTATCATTGTTATAATTAATTGCAAAGAAGGCTGATTTGCAAAACTGCGATAACTGGTGGGGTATTTGCGTACATCCGGCCGTATCTAAATTAATTGCGAAAATTATTATTTGTCTTTCTGAACTACCTGGTCTATGCAGATGACATATACCTGTTGTCGCATAAACTACACTATGGAAGACCGATTTTTGATTTTGGTAGCATGATGTCAGCAGATGTTGGTACTGAGAAAGATATAGAATATAAGATCAGCAAGGCCAGAGCAGACTTTGGAATCCTATCACCGATCTAGCAAAACAACAACATAAGTCTTCGCATTAAGCTACGGATATTCGAATTCAACGTAAAATCAGTTCAACTCTATATTTGTACTACATGGAAGGTTACCGTTAACATTACCAGACGCTTGCAAACCTTGGTAAATTGTTGCCTAAGACGTATCCTGCGAATTTCTTCCTGTCCACTGACGATATGAAATGCCGAATTGCTACGTAAGATCAATCAGTTAGAAGTAGCAACCGAAATACGCAAACGCAAGTGGTAATGGATTGGCCATGTACTTCGCCACGAGGACGACAACATTTCCAAGTAAGATCTGCGCTGGAATACTTTTCAAGCAGGCGGTGCGACGAGTTGGAGACGTTGAAGCTGAAATGACATATAACTGGGAAAGAACTCAGAGTTAAAGCCCAAAACCGAGTACGGTGGAGAACCGCTATTGTTGGCGCTCTATGCTCCAGTGGCAGTTAAAGGAACACATATACATATATATGTATGTGACCATCTCCGAGAAAAAGGACCTAGTGTGTCAAAAAAAGGATTCGGACTTAAGAGTGGATTCTGGTACCTAAAAGGGTGTAGAATAAGATGAAATAAGTTTTTCTCAAAACTTCATTTTCACACGCTATCCATTTTCTCGGAAAAGATCACATCATATGTTTAAACTCATGTCATTTGCCTTTATCAGGAATAAAAGATGAACATTTTGTTCACGTGAAACTTTGGTATTTTCTATGGAAAAAAGCTAAATTTCAAGTGAACAAATCGAAAAGCCTTTTTTCGCCGAAAAACCTGAAACTCGGTTAACGAGGTTTAATAGCGCATAGAATTAAGTATGAATTAATATGTCCTCGATAGCTATAGTTAACATACAAACGGCATCCTGCAATCACTCTTTCTTTTTTAGGTATTGGGGTTTCAGATTGTGGAATCTAGTTGCTACTTTTCTTAGTTAAAATTCGTTATTTACGAGTGCTATTCTCTTCCTCTTTTCTTTTATATTTCTGCTTTTTAGCGTTCTGTACACCAAAAGTGAAAAGGAACCCTATTGTTTTCGCTACGCTGTCCGTCTGTCCGTCACACGGTATTTTCTCAGGAACCGTAAGAGCTACGGACCTGAAATTTGGACACAGTATGTAGAACCTTGGCCGCTACAACAACAAATACATGAGAATTAAAAATTAAAGGGTGTTCCAAAACGAGCAACGAAAAATGTTAAAATCCCATGTAATATACATACAATTGTATGAACATATATATATTGAAACTTGAAATTTGTAAAATTAGTGTATTTTTATACAGAATACAACAATTAACACTAAAATTTAAAAAAATTAAAATTAAAGGGTGGTCCATCAGTTAATGCAATTTTGACTATGTATTTTTGACAATTTGCTATATCTTGGAAACCGTAAGAGGCAAACACTAGAAATTTTCAAAAAAAACCGAAAATTATAAAATCGCCAAACCAAAAAAAAAAAAAAATCGCCAAAAATTAAAAAAATCGGCAAAACGAAAAAAATCGCCAAAATTAAAAAAAAATTTCTAACACTAAAATCGCCAAATTCGAAAAAATCGCCAAAATTAAAAAAAAACGCCAAAATTAAAAAAAAAACGCCAAAAATCGAGAAAAGTCGCCAAAACGCGAAAATGTCGCCAAAACTAAAAAAAATTTGAAATAAAAAAAATTGCAAAAATGAAAAAAATCGCCAAAAATTAAAAAATAAAATCGCCAAAATGAAAAAACGCAAAAAACCGAAAAAAATCACCAAAACAAGAAAATAAAGTGTCAAAACTAAAAAAAGAGCCAAAACTTTAAAAAATCGCCATAACTGAAAAAACGCAAAAACCGCCAAAACAAAAAAACCGAAAAGACCCCAAAAACGAAAAAAAATGCCAAAACTATATATTATATAGGATGAAGTTTGTATTAAATTACATATCTAGTGTTCGTACGGAACCCTTCGTGCGCGAGTCAGAGTCGCACTTTACTGAATTTATTTACCTTTACTGAGTGGTAACGATACTAGCCACTTAGTGCAGATGTCGTGGGTTCGATTCCCTCCATAGGCCCTAGGTTTTTTTTCGCAGACAAGCTAATAGCTTCGCGTTTGTGTTTATACCTAATACCTCATCAAGCTGATGTGAAAATAATTGAATAAAATTATTAAAAGCCGTGCCCTGCGCTGTACATCTCTGCATTTTATGTGCATAAAATTTAAATAAACTTTTATTGTTTTCTTAGGAAGCTAAAATAACAAATGAAAAAATTGCAACAAATGAATTTTAACAAATTCAAGTCTTAAGAAAATATTTAAAAGTATACCAAAATAAGTCTCAATATAAAAATTTACAACTTCGATCTATTTTAACTTAAATAAATGTGAAAATTTTCCAAAATTCAATAGAATAAAAGCAAACATAAAAAACACATACACAAATATGCAATAAACTTTATTAAAAAGTTTGCAAAAAAAAAGAAAGCAAATGCATTAGAATTCGAACTAACAGAAATAGTATGGAAAAACTTTAAGCTCTAAAACTTATTAATTTACTTTTAAGTGTATGGCTTATTAAGTCGAATAATGAATCAGTTGCTTGTAGAGAAAAATTTATGTGAAAAAAACTATTTAAAATTCAGGAGCAGTAATAGACTTCAAAACGGCTTAAGCTGCATAATGGGAAGGCATTAAGCCAATTTTTGGTATTAATGAGGTGCTCTACTTTGTAATTTGAGACGAAAGCAATTATTTTCTAATTATAATGCTAATAAAATACAATAGACCTCCAGTCATATCCAAAGTACCTATCCCGAGAATTTCTGTTGCGGTAGTTCTCAGTTTTACTGAGAAATTGAAAAGTAATAAGAAAGAAATTGCCTTGTTTTGTAGTTGAGGATGGCTGATCTAAAAGATTAAGCATTATAGAGTAGAGAGGGCTGCATATATATACGGTTGCGCGTAAATAGCCAAATATTAGACCAGTTTTTACAACTATAGGTAGAATATCGATGGAGCTTTCAGTTCGCCTCACTTTAAATGGCTTCTGGGTATGATACGTGCAATTATTTGACGTGCGAGGGAGAGTAAGTAAAGCGAGATAAACTGATTTATCCTCATTTCGACTGCAAGCATTCATAAAAGATCTTCAGTGGAAGTGAAAAGTATCTCACTATCGTTGTCTTTTGTAATAGATGAACATTTTTATAACCTGAAAGTAAACTGCGTGATCTTAGGAACAGATCCCACGATAGCCGTGATAATTTTTAACTCTAACTTGACATAAACTCAATGTTCAATCGAAATGTTCTTGAGATAAACTATATTTAATGTTCTTATCGGAACCCACTACACAGAGAAAACAGTGCCTAATAAATACCTCATAAAATAGAACAAAATTAATAAGAAATCTCTATGGTTTTTTTTCAATAAGGAAATCTTATTAATTTCATAGAGAAAACTTTTTTGAAAAAATCAAGAAGAAATCTTGTAGTTTTTATGAGGTTATCTTATTGATTTTTTTAATAAGGTTTTCTTCTTGATTTTATGAGGCGACCTCATAAAATAAAAAAAAAATATGTCTTTCTTTATTCTTTGTGCTTTGCTTATGTATTTTCATTTAAATTCTATACCATATACTTATGTATTTATGTAGTATATGTAGATGTTATTTATTTATAATACTATACATACTTACATTTATACATAAATATTATATTGTATTCTTAATTAATTAACTCACCATACATACATATTATTACTTGAAAGGAGACAAGTATTGAACCAGCAAACTTCTGACTGATAGACGAACACTCTAACCAATATGCTAACAAGCAGTCTGAATAACCATTGAAATAATTTTGCAAACATGCTTATACAAAAACGAAAAAGATCATGAAAAAATTGTCTGTGTCTATTTGAAATAACAAGACATCTCATAAAATCAAGAAGATTTCCTTATTAAAAAAATCAATAAGATGCTTTACACATAATCATATAGGAACCTAATAAAATCAAGAAGAAACCCTTATTGAAAAAATCAATAAGATAGCCTAATAAAATCAAGAAGAAAACCTTTTTAAAAAAATCAATAAGGCAAGCTAGTAAAATCAATAAGAAATCCCTATAGTTTACAATTTATAAGAAAACCTAATAGAATCATGAAGTTTTTCTCTATGGATTGTTTTTTTTTTTTGGTGCCAAAAATAACGGAAATTGAGTAAAAAAAGTTGGGAATAATAAAATTTCTTCTTTATTTTATGTGGTTTTCTTCTTGATAAAATTAGTAAGATTTACTACATAAAAACAATAAGGAATCTCTATGAAAAAATCTTCGCTTCTTTCTGCTGGGATACCCCTTAGCCTAAAATCGTTTCATAGAGAAAATCTTATTGATTCTATGAGGCAGTTTTTTCTCTGTGTAATCTCGCATACCAGGTTCCTCAACCTCCAAGGCATATTTTATCTAAAATTAATATATTTTGTAAAACAGAAGTATTTCAAAATGCAAGTCTTCCAAATCCTTCTACAAAAGTGTAGTTTTTAGAGGCCAGTCGCCTTCAGGAAATCCTCTTTACCACCGCCTCTGGTTTATTTGTAGAAGAACTGGAGACCGAAGTGGAAGTTTGTGCGAGCACGGAGGTTTTAAAATGAATAAGTGTGAATATTAGGAGCAATATGTTTACTGACAGCAAGTCGGCAATCACAACCGAAAGTGTAAACTTTAGGACCGTTTTAGATTGCAAGAATATAAATAACAATTACTCAGTACATGGCAACATTCATATTGTATGGGTGCCGCCCCACTACGACATAATCGGAAATGTATGTAAATGGACTTTCGGAAAAGGCCAGGGATCTAATTGTTGCTTTCGATAACGAGCTGATTCGATTGCATTTTTCAGTTTGATATTATAGCATTCGCTTTCGAACCATGTATTAATATGGTTCGGTATCGAATGCCATACTCTCAAACTGATAAAACGTGATCGAATCAGCTCGTTATCGGAAGCGATGATTCGATCACAAAACGTTACGGACAGTAATTCTAATTAATGCAAGGTCTTTCGAGGTAGAGAAGATTGAGTTACAAAATTCGGCGAACATGGCCCATAGGACACGATGGGATAATGATACTATGGGTAATATAACCGAGGTTCTATGTGGCTACCTGGACGAAGACAAAACAAAGGGGCTGTTGCACCTAAACAAGCCTGAGCTAGGCAAGTTGACCGGCATCTTACCAAGGGACTCTAATTTACGATGTCATTTTTACCGGATTGAAGCCACGGATCACAATGAATACAGGGCATACATGGAGGTCATCGAGACAATGCAGCACTTCCTTTGTGATTGCCCAGCTTTCGCCCAGCCCAAGATCCTGTTAATTTGTGGATGAATACTTACCGGACATTACCCGGGCTAGAAAAGTTTAAGGGACTACGTGAAAGATACTGAGTTCCTATAAAGTTGGTGTTGGTTTTTAATTCAGCTGAGAGTGCACAACAGTCCTCTACTGGCTTATATGACGTGTGTCCCCGGTCATGAGCGTTATGTATCCTGTTTTCAACCCACCATAACCTAACCTAACCTCTATAGCAAACTTCATCAAGAAACCTTAAGATAGTTGGAGGAATAGCTGACATGAAACTCTTGCGGTTCTCTAGGTAACATACTCCTTATCTTTTCACATATTTCATCCATCCTTAATACGGTAAACAGTTTTGGTATTGTTAATATTAATAGAATAAGAAGAAAATTATATGCGGCCTGTTTCAGCCTGATTTTATATTTCATCTCGAAAGCAGTCAAGATCTCGCACAGCATAGTGAAGGGCTGTGGGTTCATCCGGTTGTCTTCGTTCCTTCAGAAAGCAATGGAATAGTTTGTTATTCTTTATCTTACAATCAAAATAAAACCTGTCAACAGTCCTACACAATGTTAAGAAGTAAGGGCTGTATAACATTCTGGCGTTGGTATGATAGAGAAATCAATGAAGCGCAAGGAATATGTATGAGTAGCATTTTCTGTGCTTTCAAAAATTTGAAAACAGAAACAATCTGGAAAAATAGAATATTCATCAGTCATTATTTAGCTTAGTGTATAGATAACTAACCAATATTGCTATTATATCCAGTCTAGAGCAAGCTACGTTTAAAATATTTGCAAATAGAAGAACCTGACACGTAAGAGTTATTGCCAGCTTTCCAATTGAACTATGCTCTAAATTCACCCTCCTATATTCATAAAATTTAAAATGAGTTTTAAATGTATTTTATTACAAATTTTTCATTCAAGATTTTCTTAAAATGGATTTCAAATACATGTAACATTTTTTTATGAATATGGAAATATATATTTGGATATAATTTTATACTCCAAACTGTCATTGCACTGCCATGTTCCCATCTAGTCAGTGCAATCAATCATTATTCGGCAGCCACTTGCCTTTTTATGTCTCTCTGTGTGTATCTATCCCACTCTCTCTCACTCTCTCTCTTTATCTAAATGTCTTTCGCCAAGTTTAGGTGTTTTTCCATATTATTTCATTTTAAGTCTTACCTTAAATTATAAATAGTAAATAAAAATCTGAAATATATTGATTCTGTTCCACTGTCCACTGAGCTCCTCCATGACATTAATGTGATATAAAAACAAACAAAAGCTTCTAATGCTGCATTTAAGCTGGTAGTGATTTAGCTGCTTTCATCCAACATACATAGAAATTGTTGCAATCCATGCAACATGTCAAAAGTTCAAGGATATATGGAAGATGTCCAGGAAAAAGTTACCGAGTAAACTAAATAACATAGAAAAGAATGATGGCTACATAAACATATAATATTATACTAGAGGACATACAATACAAACGTGGTACATTAAGAAAAATTTTAAAAAAATTTTGCTACCGTCATTTGCCAAACAGAAATGGGGAAAAGAATCACATTGATTTTGTTTTATTTCGTTGATAAGCTAATAAATTTACATAATAATTGACAATGCAAATGCCACGATTATTCCGGCATTATTGAATGAACTGGGGAAAATTAAGAATGATATGAGAGAAATTTATATAGAAGCTTAACTTTGTAAGTGATAGCAAAGTTTGAAATAAACTTAAACTATTTGTAGGGCATTTAGCCACCTTGAGATTGTCAGAGGATCAGATCATTACCACGCCACCTTCCTTTGAGAAGCTGTAAATTATCATCGGTGTCATTTTTGCATTTTCTCAGGCTCATATCTTGCAAACCGTTCGGAATTTCGATTTACTCTCTGAGGCAAAGTTTTAACTCTTGTCATAAACAACAAAAATTGTGAAAATTGCAAAAAAAAAAAAAAAATTTAAAACTAGCTTTATTACATTTTTCTCCCCCCTTCAGGGCCATAGGTAGCGAACCGTTCAAAATTCAAGAAACTATCAACTCCAAAAATGTATCTAAGATCTCAGGAAACAACTTTCTAGAAAATATTAACTTACTGGGAATGATTCTTAACACCGTTTAGGTAGCCCCAAAAGTGAAAAATTTCCAAACAAATGAAATTAAAAACTCTTCAAATTATAATTAATCAAATAAAGATGACTACATTAAATTAAATTCATGTGGTTTCAACTTGAAGTAATATTAATGCAACATAGTTATTCAAGTTATTTATTAACGTTGTTTCAACATGATTTCTTTGATTCAACATGATTCTTCATATAACAGTAGTGGAATGTTAAATCCACATGAAATAAAGTTTATTCAAAAGGAAAAAGATTACTATCAATCATGTTGATTTAACATGCAGCAATTATGAAGCAAAATCATTGCCGAAAAAAGTATAAATTAACTTTGTTTTCATAGATTTTAATATAAGATTTTTCTGTGTGGTAATTCCGGATAGGGACTATTGGGTCAAATCCGATAGGCTCTATGAGGGTAGTGCAGTCTTAACAGACGGATCAAAAATGGGGGAAGGCACAGGGGCTGGTGTCTATATTTTGGGAACTAACATTAGTAGTTCTTTCAGACTGTTGAATGATTGTAGTGTTTTCCAGGCTGAGATATCGGCGATCCTTAGAGCATCAGAGCTGGCGGCCAGGAATGTAGCTGAAGGTGAGAAGGTAACCTTCTACGTCGACAGCCAGGCAGCGCTAAAAGCTTTGAAGGGACACAATGTCAAATCGAAACTTGTTAGTGACTGTAGGAAGGTCCTCAACTTGCTTATGAAAAAGTAAAGTGTCAGACTATGTTGCGTTCCAGGCCAAAGCAGTGTTCAGGGAAATGAAATTGCCGATGAGCTGGCAAGAATAGGGTCGGCGTCGGATGAGGGATTGTCGGACAGATCGGTGAAATCACCGATAGGTCATTATTATAAGGAACTCAGTGATGGGGTAGAAAGCAGGACCAACAATTCATGGAGAAGTGGGGAGGATGGTAGAGTCTTGAGCGGTTTTTGGCCAAAACTGGACTTAGGAAGATCTAAACTACTACTGGGCATGAATAGGAAGGCGATGCGAATCATGATAGGCGTGCTGACTAGTCACTGCTCGGTCAGAGCAAGAACTAGCATTTGGGAGACTGGCACTCCAGATTTTTGTAGGATGTGCGGGCATAAAGAGAAACCAGAAACCATTGAACATATTATCTGTCATTGCCCGAAGCTGCAACGTCATAGGCTTAGATGACTGAGCAGACGTTTCCATGAAAGTATTACTGAAGTCGGCAAGTGTAAACTAGAGGACATCAGGGGCTTTATTATGGGAATTCGGTGGCTTAGTGATGGATAATAGGTTCACTTCTGGCTGAAAATGGGAGGTTGAATATTACTTTTTTATGGGCAATAGAAGGGAATCACAATGGACCCAATTGGGTTTCCGAGTGGAGGTGCGGTAAAGCACCACCCTTCCTAACCTAACCTTTCTGTGTGTATGAAAACTTAACGATTAAGATATGCAGAAAAATTAAAGGGTGTTTTTTATAGAGTGAGAAGTTTAAATCACAATAAAACATGGAAGTATATTTTTAATATCAATGAAACGGGCTTTATTGGAAAGAAAATGTTATGAAATTAATGTGTTAATATGATATCGGCTGGCGCGTAGAAGGCGCAATCTGGAACACCAATTTTTTTTGAAGGCATATGAGCCAATGACTCCGCCAGCCCATAAAGAGCAGCAAACAGTAATTTTATGTGAATGTAATGATGTTTCGATAAAAGCTTGTGGATTGGCCTCACTCCAAATGCGACAAGCATTAAACACATTCACCACAGCAAGCTACCGACTACCAAATGTCATGGATAGAATGCATATGTTTATATGAGAATAATTCTTTTGAAGACAGCAAGGCAACATAGCGACAGGTTGTTGTCTATGCTGATTTTGCCGTTGTAGTCCAATTAAACTAATTTCTAATTCTTTGGCTACAATGAGAAAATTCAGTATTGCCACTACAATACAAAATGTTGAATGAATGATTTTGTACAATTATTTCATATTATCTAACACAAATAATATCCAAAAATTGAGGTAAGAAATAAATTGATTAATTTTTGTACTTTTACGTGAAATAAGTATATTTTAAAAGAGTAATTAATTTTTATAAGTGCAAAATGTATAAAAGTGGCAATACTGAACTATGTATTTGTACTAGAATATCAACTACAGATGGTGCTGCTGCCGTCTCCAAAATAATTAAGTAGCCGCCTTCGAGGCGACAAATGCTGCTAGCGGCATTTGAAGTAGTGTGTTCGTGTAGCCTGCTGTGGTGAATGTGTTTAATGCTACAATTCTGCTTATTTATGTACCCATTCAACCAGAAATGGGCTTCATCGATTGTGTACGCCATAAATGGAAGAAGTGCACGATGAGTTTGACGAAAAGAACAATTATTTTGATTAAAACAATTTGCACGCGCTGATCTAGTGTTAATCGATTCGTAATGAAGTTTCAAAGCAAACTAAACAAAAAGCAACTATCAGCTGTTAAATGGGTGCTGAAATAAATAAAGCATTGACGCCAACTCAAAGTTGTGACGCTCTAAAAAAACACCCTTTAGAAGCTGAAAAAAAGTTTCTCTTTCATAGCAAATCATGTGGTCTGCATTCGTAGTTTAATTGCCCAATTTTATGCAAACGTTTTCTTTTACTTGATCATATACATTTCTCTTAAATAGTATCAAAAGAAGGAAAGAAAGAAAAACAAAATCTTATTAATTTTGTGCATTCCTCCAATAAAATGTTATTACGAATACCCATAGCAACTTTCAAATAATATTTGCAGAATATAATAATGAAATATATATTTTATTCAGTTAATTATTCGTGTTAAACAGTTAAATTCGATCAAATCATAAAATGTTTTTTTTCTCAGCTAAAATTAAAACAATAAAAACTCAACTCTCACTACAAACGTATAGAAGCACTTCGAATGCAGTTTTATTGCTTTTAAGTTTGTTAAGTTGCAACTAATTTAATTTGTTGGATACACCATCACAATATTAGAGCAAGTTGCTGCCTGCCAGTGGAGTGCAATACTCCACCTCTATTTTTTTTATTTCGCAAATTGAAGAACAATAATCACACATTTAATATTAAATCTAAAACAAAATCTAAAAACAGCAAGAAAATAAAATAATTTTGTTTTGTAGTTGGAAAAGTTTCTTGCGTTTTTCTCTTTTTGTTGCTGTTGTTGTTGTTGTTGTTGTTGTTGTTGCAAATGAAGTGTATTTGGGAATACAGCGCCGGTGCCTCAATTTGCTGTTCATATCAGTTTCATGGAACTATGGTCACGATTCTGTAATAATGTTTTCTTAAATATTGCCATTCAACTAGTGTACGAGCTTAAAGTATTGAACTGACTGTCTGTCTGTTTGTCTGACTGACTGTTTGCCGCACTAAATAAACCAACATCTCAACATCTTTGTATTATAATTTTTTTCTTTCTTATTTTGTCTCCTGAAAACGTACAGTGTTTTCCAAGGGAGGTAAGATTTATTAATATAAATATCTGTCAGTTTGAAGAAAATCATTTATTAAAGTTATTTTAGAATAGTTTTAGTTTGTTGTCCTAAAAAAGAATCTGAATTTGTGCTATTACCAAAACTATATTGAAACTAAAAATGCTCAATTCTTGGAAATTTCAAATGTTTATTATAAAATATTGCTGCAATATAAAAATAAAGCTGTGACCTTTACCCATATGGACTCAGCGCCACAATAATTGCTAATTTTTTTTAAGTGCGGCGTATTCTAATGCAAACCTTCTGTACCGATCGAAACTTATGGTAGCCGGACGGAACAAAGTCTGGACAAAAACTTCTCAACCACTTTTTTTCCCAATACAATAGTTTTTGAATAATCCTGCTTGATGCAGGCGTACACAAACAAATTTCATATTAAAATCTTCTACAACAAGGTAAATTTAACGTTTTTCAGCAATGATTTTGCTGTATATGTGTTTCATGTTAATTCAACATGATTTCGAGTAATCTTTGAAAAACCCTGTTCCTTTTTAAATAAAATTTTTTCATTTTTATTTAACATTCCACTACTGTGAAGTCAAAAGAAAGAATCGTATTTAATCAAAGTTAATTCATGTTGAACAACGTGTTAATTTCAAGGGGCCTTTATATAGTATTTTTCATTAACAACTATGTTGCACAAAATTTTCTCTTTTTCAAATATATTAGGGATAGTTACAAAGAAGACAGGTGCTGAAGGAAGAGATAAATAGAGCTAATCTTCATTGTTTTACAACTCTGCTTTTTGCACGTTTTTTAATAATGCAGCGTTTGTTGCAGCGCCTCTGGTGTTAATAAGGCGTATTAAATTTTTCTCAGCTGTGCTTAGTAGCCATTTTGTTGGTTGTTTACTTCTCCGATGAATCGAAGAAGGAGGGCGCTCTGATATTACATTAAGACTAGTTTCCTCTGAAGCCGGTTTAGTTCAATTATCAGTGTCTATGCTTCATCACTTCAACTTTCCTTCAACAACTCATACAACTGGACACTAATGGACATCAGATGTGCGATAGCTTTCCGTGAGCACCTGCCATTACGGCCTTATCTCACGGGTGCCAAAGCACCGGGTGTGGGTTAGACGCCAGACCAACGCCCCCATGCACCCTATTAGAATGAACCTATGGCCCACTCCATAAGGCACATAGGTTGCAATCTTTGAATATAGTTATCCCTGTACTATATTCAATTACCTTGCTGAGGTAATTTGAGCTATCTAAACTCTGCTGCTATGTCCGTGCCCATAGCAGCTTCTGTTGAATGGCAACAGCACCTAGAATAGTGTCTGGCTGACCGCGTCAGACCAACCACTAGTATTGATTTCACACTGGGAAGCCAAGACTATTCTCCCAGCGATTTTGGTAGCAACCACAGCCACCACGATAATTCTCCGGCTTCCACGCCAAGGTGTTGTGTATACACCCATAACGAGGTCCCCATGATAATTCCTCAACCATTTCCGGCACAGCTCAACCACTCATCTGAGATGAACCCATGCCTGTGTCGCCAAATAACCAGTGCCTACTACACACATACCAAAATCATCCTTTTAACCACGTGGGGTAGGACGAACTCGGCATTTTAGCAAAGGATCCTGACGACCGATACATGCACTCAAATCTTCAAAGCAGCTCGACCGTCGGGCAACCGGCACCAGTGGCACTAAAAGTAGCCTCTGGTCAGACCTCGAAGTTCCACCACAAGGCCTTCTCCTCTATCGTCTTTTGAACTCAGGGGCAGTTCTAGGTGACGCTGCACCTAATTGACATCAACAGGACCTGTCTTCCTTTTGTTATAAATATGTGCACATCCTTTGCTCTGCTTGTGTTCAGAGATCGGGTAGTAACACATAAGTTCTATGGGTAATGTACCAAAGGTACGTCAATGGAAAAAGCCACATCACCCCAGCTGGGGCCCCGGGGTTGCCACACCCGTAGTCTATATAGACTCCCCTGGGGGGACTAATGGGCATCAGAAAAATTGCGTGATATTGTTATTAAATTAGATCGTGCTCGAAGCCAGGACTCTCGGCTTTAAAGTCAACGTGCTAACTACTTCAGCCAACGCCACCCTTTAATATATATGTATATTATAGCTGAATGTTGCTAGATTCATGCTTTATCTTTGGCAAATAATGCCTAAAATAAAATGTCAAAGAGTTAAAAATGTCTAATAAGTTGTTTCCGTTATTTTTATCCCGTCTTATTCGAACAGACAATTGAAAAGGTAACGAATTGAAGTGCTGCAATAAACTTGTCCTACAAACTAATTCCTTTTGGTCTTATTTATTATTTTATTCCTGCTACATGTCCTTATGGGGGATTTTTAACATATTCCCCCAGCAAACAAAATAAAAGGCTATTTTTATTTTGTCTGGTCCTTTCTTGGCTCAGGAGTTTAATTTATTTTCCAATTCGCAGTCCAACATTCCATCAAACAGTTTGAGAGTTAACATAACGTTAATGTGATACTAAAAGAACACGATGAAGCGTGTTGAATCAAGATTATTTCAAGTTGAAACAACATGAATTTAATTTGATGATTAATAATTAATTGATAATTAATAAGATAAAGGACTTATTAGTTATTTATGATTATTATTAACTTAAGCTTCCACTGCAGCTATAGCAACCTTAAATATTATTTAGATATTCTCTATATAAATTCCAATAACGAGTTAAATTTTGAACATGTGAAGCAAAAAATATAATGTTTTTTTTTTTTTGTTGCATTAAATAAAATTCAAGAAGAATACAGCGAGTGAAAATGATTTTGAAAGTTCTGATTTAAATGATGATAGATATATTTTTTTAAACTGCTGATTCTATTTTTGATAATTCCCCATAGCTGCTTAGAAAAGCATGTGTAGCGGGTTTAGAGGTGGGGTGGGGTGGTAGCTAGCGAATTTACCCTTACGAAGCTAGTCCCTAATACCATTGGGAAATTATTTAATATGATTCCAATACAAATTTTGTAAGGTGCTATTTTTATTCGTGAGCAATTTATATATCTGTGGCAAACAGGCAAAAGTGCTTATTTTGAGTTAATGCTACCTCCGTAATCTGCATATTCGAAAGTACCCCTGGTCAAAATCGCAATTAATTTGTGTGATTTTTAAGGAAGTTATAGCACTATGACTTGTGACTTATATTTTTTAGACTTCTAATCTCATTTGGAATAATAGCTTAATTTAGGTTATACTTTGGTATATTTCAACTTAAACATATTACTTATAGTGTGAATAACGATCTCTGCATAAAAAAATAAAGGTTAAAAGAGAACTCCCCAATTTAATTGTAAAAGAAATGAATTTCTGAAAACCGACTTGAAAGCTTAAAAGTGCTCTCCTGCAAAACAGTAAAATATGACTTAAGCACTTTTTCCTTATTGGCAAAGATATGTCTCCAGCATATTTATAAAATCTATTTTTTTATTTATTTATTTAGTGATTTATTTAGTAGTCAATGGATATAATCCTTACAGACTAATAACAAAATACTTAAATTTAGGTTGCATAACGTGAGTTACATACATAATAAAAGTTATAACTTATTAATTAAGAAAAACAAAAATTTTGTGCTTAATGATATTATAATTTAAAGAAAAATCGACAAGTTCTGACAAATAATTGTATTGACGGCATAATCTTGTAAAAGGATCAGCACTTGCATAATTGGATCTACAAAGCTTGATAACAAGAGGATTATAATGACGAGTGCTACGACAAGGAATATTAAATTTAACAGAATTTAAAAGAAATTCAGATCAAATATTACCATTAATAAGGTTAATCATAAAAGTTACATTTAACATTGTATGACGACTTTTTAGAGTAGGTAGTTTTATTAGAGCCAGTCTGCTGGTATAAGAAGGAAAATTTGTTTTGAAACTTCACTGGAGACCACGTAAACAGAAAAACAAGAATTGTTTTTGGACAGATTCAATACGAATATTATGAATACTGTAATAAGGGTCCCATATGATTGATCCGTATTCTAAAATAGGTCTAACTAGAGACACGTACAGCTGCTTCGTAATGTAGGGGTCCGAAAATTCTTTAGCCCATCTCTTTATAAAGGCAAGAACACTTCTAGCTTTATTCACAGTCATCGTAATATGAGGAACAAAACACAATTTTGGGTCCAGTAATATTCCAAGATCAAGAAATGAATCAACCAACTCTAGCTGATAACCTCCCAGATAGTAGTTAGCAGCAATTATATTACTTCTGGAAAAACGCATACATTTACATTTCTTTAAATTGAGCACCATCATGTTAAGTTTGCACCATTTAAAAAAGTTGTTAAGGTCACTTTAAAGATTAATGTGATCGATAAAATTATTAAAGGAGTAAAAAATTTTTACATCGTCAGCATACATCAGTATATAAGCAAATTTTATGATGTTTGGCAGATCATTTATAAACAAAGAAAACAGAATAGGCCCAAGATGGCTGCCTTGGGGAACACCAGATGAAACATATATGTACTTAGAGGTACTATTATTAAAACGAATGGTTTGCTTTCTGCCAATTAAATATGAGTTTACCAGTTTAAGCTCCGACAAGTTACTCCTAATTGATCCAGTTTAGCAAGTAGAAGATGATGGTTTACTTTATCAAATGCTTTGCTAAATTCCGTATAAATAACATCAGTTTGTTTCTTTAGTGTAAAAGCAGAATTGACTAAAGATGTTAAATTGAGAATATTAGTCGTAGTTGAACAGCCCTTTCTAAAACCATGTGGGTAAGGTGACATTAAAGATGCAGTCTGGTGACAGAGGAAATCAGCAATTAATTTTTCAAACAGTTTCGGAACCGCGCCTCTATAGTTTGTAATATCAGATTTGTTACCAAACTTATATAAAGGTATTATATAAGAATCTCTCCAAAAAACAGGAAAATAGCCATACTGTACCGAGATATTAAATAATAAAGTTAAAGGTGTAACTAATGATTCGGCACATTGAATTAAAACGCAGCTTGGAACTCCATCAGAACCATGACTAATTGACATCTTGAGGTTATTTAAGTTAAACAATAGGTCATTACTATTGAGTGTAGGAAAAGAGATTGCGTGATTTGATGCAACCACGTAAGAGGATCCATTTCTGTCATCATAAATAGCGTCAGAATAAGTACTGGCGAAAAAATCAGCAAACATATCACATATGACATCAACGTTACTGGATTCTTGATTGCAAAATTTCATAACTGATGGATAACCGCTATATCTTCTCTTAGAATTAACAAACCCATAAAAAGATTTTGGGTCACGAACAAAATTGTTTTTCATTTATTTGTATAATTCTTATATAAAGCGTTGTTGAGCAGATTATATTCAGGACGACTAACTTAATATTTTATGTAGTCAGCAAAGGTGCCTGATCTCTTGTATTTCTTGTAATTTTTGTTTTTGATGTTTTTAAGACGTGATAGTCGCTTCGAATTCCATGGTGGGCCAACTGAATTGCTAACAAATTCTTTAGGAATACAAGTTTCAAAAAATGAATTGATTTTATCATAAAATATGGTGATAATCGTATCAATATCCGAATTGTGATTTATGGGAATATTGAACACAATCATTCCAGCAAGTATTTGTTATTAAGTCGTTTAGTAAGCGGTAGTTAGTTCGTTTAAAACAAAAAACTTGACAAGCTTTTGAAGGCTTCAGCTAATTTTCGGATAGAATGGAATAGCTAATTTTAACCGTTGGATGGTATCGATCTTCAGGCAAACTAACAGGCTCCGAACGAATAATAAAACAGTCATCAACGTCATTAAGAAACACTAAATCAAGTATTTTCCCCAAATCGTTCAAGACAGAATTAATTTGATACAGCGCTAATCCAAAAATATCATTTAAGAACTCATCATGGCAGTTTTTATTTTTCACCGGTATTAAATATGGCGTATCAGGTAAATATTTCCTTGAAATTTACTGTAGGTTGAAATCACCAAATACAAAAATTGAGTCATTTCCATCGGCAAGTAAAGAAATAGACTTAATGGCTTGAACATGTTTAGAGTAAAAAGAGCAATCAGAGTCAGGAGGATAAATTCACTAATAAAAAAGAAATGTGAGTCCGATCACAGGGGAGATGTGTAAACATCTAGTAATGAAAATTTTTTTTAAAGTTGAAAGTATTTATGCTTTTAGTATTTTTTTTTTTTTTTTAAATTAATCAATTAAAAGTATTAAAACTTTTAATATTGTAAATACATAGGAATTTGCTGGTTTTTGTTTGTTTTATTTAACTTATTTAATTAGTAAATGGGCACACTACAGTATATGTATATGTACTGCCTTCAAAATTGCAGTAAGCAGTAAATTTACTGATTACTGAAAAAATTCAGTAAATTTTTACTGCTAATGAAATTTAATTTGCATTACCAGTAAAATCGTGGGGCCGTATTCATAATAAAATTGTGGCAAGTGGCAACGTTTTTGTCATTCAAATTTTGAAATTTTTGTATGAAAAAAAATTTAGACAAGACAGTAATCAGTAATGATTACTGAAAATTCAATGCACCTCATCATATAATAAATCATTTAGGCACTTAATAAAAATTGCAGAAAAAATTTTTAGTAATCAGTAAAAATTTACTGGTTAAAAATAATTTTTACTGAAATTTTAGTAGTACTGCAAAGTGCCCATCTATGGTAAATGGCTTAAGTACAAATAATTAATATTGGCTTATGGTAACTAAAATAAGATATATAAATTTTTGACTCTACTTACTGTATTTAAAAATTAATGGAAAACTGCATCTATAGTAGTGGAATTATTAGTTATGGGAGTTTGTGGAGAATTGCTCATATGCAAGTGGAAAATGTCAAATAAAAATTTTGATAAAGCTTGCGCCTGTGGGTTTGCAATATTTGTATTAAAATCTCCACCCATAAGAATTGGCATGAAATGGAGATACCCAATTGTCGTGCACCAGCTTCTGTGTGAGAAGATATGTTATAATATAATATTATAAATTCTTTATAAAGACTGGTATATATCTTTTAAACAAATATTTGACATTTAAAACGCTCTTTTATTTAAAAGTTTATATATATTTTATTTATTTTATATTTTTCAACTTTTTAACAAAATTATCCCCACTGGCAACACTATTAATTACACTTCACAAGCAATTTCTATTAAAATTAACTCCTAAAGGTATGCTTTACAATTCGAAAGAGTTATTTCTATGCAGCTGTTAAGTTTCTTTGTACTTCTTGTTCGTATGATTACACTAATAATATAATCAATCATGCATAGCTTACACCGATTTGATCTTACTCAAAATTTGTGATTGTATTGTGAAAAAGATTTTTACCCCCTAGCGTATAGATGTTTACACATCAATAATTAAATGTATGTCTACTATTTTTTATATTTTTAAATATTTCGATTTTTTTTTTACAAAATAACACACCTACATATTCCTCCTTCCAGCCCACTGTTATTGAGTATCTTATAAACATACACAATTTATGCGCCCTGCTCTTGTACATGCTGCCAAAGAAAATTGCAATTTTTGTGAAGAAATAAAGAAAAAACAAAAGTTATAAAAAATTAAACTCTTTTCATTTTTGTTAAATTTCAAATAAACAAAATAACGAAAGCAGCAACTGCAACTACAACATTAACAATAATAAACACACACACACACACAAAAGACATACAAATAAAAAAAGTAAAGAGCAGAAACATTCATTTCTGGTGTAAGATTTGTTTAATGGATAAAAATAAAATTGTTCATTTAAAGTAGCTGCTGTTCGATTGGTGTTACTGCTTCTGTTAATAATGTTCAATATGAATTTTCTACCAGTTGCTGTTGCTTTTTTTCTACTTATTGCAACAATATTAACAGCAACAACAATAATAACACAAGTTGAAGGAACAAAACCACAAAAACCAAAAAAACATTTCAATTGCCCACCCCCTGACTTAGGCTGAGCTTACATCTGTCATTTCTTGTGTGTCATTTGCCCAAAAAAGCGTAACCAACTAATTAAAAATGGAAAACTGTTTGATTCAGACATGCATTTATTGATTTTAACAGTTTGCAATCATGCTGGATTCTATAAAATTGTCTATTAGTTATGTATGAAACTATTTAACTTAATAAATACATGTCTGAATCTAAAAGTTTTTCATTAGTAATTAGTGGTTACGCTTTTTTACGCTTGTGTGGCACATGGCACACAGATGGAAACCCGGCCTTACTTAACAGCAACATTATGATTATTTATGAGTGCAGTAGCCAGCAGAAGAAAAAAAAAATATATATATAAATAATATATTGTAGTAGTGGGCATTTTTCTTATTAATTTTTTATATCTCTAGCTTAAACGGCTAAAAAATTTGGCTGGCAGCGTTAAATTAAAAAAGAAAAGCGTATTTAATTCAAGTGTGTCAATCACTGGTGTAAATTGAACATTTCCAAGGGAATCAATCGTTCAATAAAAATGATTCGTTAATGAATCTAGAATGTCTAGAATTATGTTTTTTTTACTTGAACTATAGTGAATTTTTAATCAGAAATAATTTTTAGTCAGGCTTGAGTTCAGTAATTTCAATTCTTTTTATTGAATGAAATATTTTATTAATTAATATGAGTTTCTAAAGAAGAGAAGAAAAATTAAATTAGACTTTTAAGCTGGGGCAAATACCGATATTTTTCTGTGCAGCAACGCACTTCATCAGCACCCTAATCTATCTACTTGGGTAGAGATTGTTATTAACATCAGCTATTTAACGTAAATTCTAATGAAACGGAATGTGAGAAATGATTGTTGTGTACAATTATTGATTTACCTTTGGTAACTACATATGTAAGTATCACTATTTATTTCCCCTGTGTTTCCATTTTTTCATTTTTCTATTTAGGTTAGCACGAAGTTATATTACTCTACCTACGTATGTTTAACTATTCTTGCTTATCTTTTACGATCATCACATTAATTATTTTTACTTATTTGATGTACCGTCGGTACATGCATATACATAAGTATTATAGTAGTGGATATTATGTTACTTTTGTAGTTGCATTCTCCCGTTTATTTGGTTTTCGAACATTAGTGATTGCCAAGTGAACAGTCATTGCCAAGTGAACATATTTTTGTCACGTGCCCATGATGAATTGAGACATTTTTAGATTTTTTTTAATTGAACTATATTGAATTTTTAATCAGAAATAATTTTTAGTCAGGCTTGAGTTCAGTAATTTCAATTCTTTTTATTGAATGAAATATTTTATTAATTAATGTGAGTTTCTAAAGAGGAGAAGAAAAATTAAATTAGACTTTTAAGCTGGGGGAAATACTTTTTCTTTTTTTAAGGAATAACAGTTCATTATAATTTTTATAAATTTATTTCAGTCGTAAAAGTTAGTTTCTTTCTATATTTATGATCTGATCAGGCTAAAGTTCGTATTGCTTTATAAAGCCAAATTACAATTACAATTACAATTACATGTGATAATTATTAATGAACAAATAACACCCAAGTTAGTTGTAAATATTCGGACAAACACATAGTTAAACGGAACATTTAGCTGTTTTCGAAGGTAACTAAACCTTCATCATCGGCGTTCTCTCTGTTTGGTCCACTGTGTGTGGTGTGAGTTGATGTAGATTTCTGCTATATGCTTTTTATTGCAAATGGAATATGTGAATTGTTTTGATTCATCGTATTTCAATTTGCTGAAAAAATTTTTTGTAATGAAAGCTCAGTTTTACCATCTCTAAATTTGCAACAGTCTTACCATTGTCGTTTTGTTCTTTTACTATTTATGCACATTAGTGATGAGCGATAGCGTGATTTTTCTAATAATGTTGCTCCTTGTGAACGTGATTTCTAAATCGCTGTTCTTTTAAACTGTGACTGTGATCACAGCTTAGCAGTATTTTGTTTGTAGAAGTTATGTTATTTTGGGAAAATCTAATAAGAAGAGCAGCAGTGAAATTAAACAGTGACTGTGATCACGGTTTAACACATTTCAGCTCTTCTGCTTTAAAAGTATTTATTAGTATTGGTGTTTTGATAAATACTAATAAGAAGAGCAGCAAGAACAAACAATTAGCAATCAACTCCGTTAAAATATTGAGAATAAATATAAAAAAAATATATAAGAGGCAGAGAGACAATAAAATTGCAAATATAAAAATGTGAGTTGTACATAGTTGCCAGAAAAGATGATTTGACGCGATTTGACGATTTTTTTCTTGACAAAAGCTGAAGGTATAAAAAAAATTAATGTGGTAGCTTTATTTATTATAAAGTAAGCATGCAAGAACAATCATAGTTTGTATGAAAGAACTATATTTTCAAAACCTGTTACTTGATAAATTCAGTCACAGTTGTGATTTGTGATTTTTCAATCGCTGTGAAAAAGTAACAGGTTTCTAAATATCGCTCAACTCTAATGCACATGCTAGTTAATTTGTTTATTTTTGCTCTACTTAAGACAAACTTTTTTGGTTTGTTACTATTAAGTATATTTATTTAATTTTTGCCACAGGCTTATGACTATAAATTTTACTTAATTTTAATTATTATTGTTCGAACCTTATTTGTTTCAATATTAATTTGATCAGGCTAAAGTTCGTATCGCTTTGTAAGACAAATTAGTTATTTTTCCTTCATCAACAGACCTTAATAGCTAAAAGAGAAATAGCTTCGCTCAATAGTAATTTTTTCTCATGTATCACCTGAGCTCGGCTTAAAATTTTCAAATTCTTATAGTTTTAAATTAGACTGGAACGCACACAAGTATAAAGACATACTTAGAAACTTCGGTCAGCATCGGAAGCTGCAGTTAATAAAATTTAGTCAGATCTCAGTAAGATATTGATTATATTTGAAATTGAAGAAATATAACAAGAAACTTTTAAATCGATCGAGTGTCCACGATAGTCAAAATATTTGTAATAAATCTCTAATCTCTTTAAAAACTTGCAATCCGAACTGAAATCACTGAAACTTAAGCTATAAACTCTGGTCTTAGGATAGATTACCAGGTTGCAGGTATGGAAGAAAATGGGAACCCAGCTCAAGTACAATATTAAAATCCCTCTGTGCTACCTGTACGTAGGAAGAAGAGAAAGTAGTAGTCTTAAATGTATGGAAAAAAAGACTGAATTAAGCTAGAGTACATTGGCAAAAGATTACAGATGTTAAAGGAGAGTATGGGTCATATATATGTACACGCCACAAGAAAGTCAGTGGCCGTACCGCAGCTGATCCTAATATAAACCCTCAAGATTTTTAGCTTCACCTCCGATAACTTGGATAGGCTGCTGAAGAATAGTCTGACAAGGAAGTGCACTCGGTGGTTCTCCAGAGTGGGACAGAGTCAGAGGAGATGCATAATGCTTCTCCTCTTCATCATTACAACTGAGGCAATATTCATTGCTCGAAAGACCCAAACATAATCAAGTGATTTTTTTGAAGTCCAGGAGGTTCTTAGTTTTATAGAGGTTTAAGTGAGACCAGAAGAGTTCTAGCTATTACACGGGTGGACTCATTATGCCATCTATCGATGAGGGCAACGTCGAACCGTCTCCAGCAGGATGACAGTGGGAACCCACAGAGATGATCAGTATCGATCTCCCTAAGTAAGATTCCCGTCTTTGCCAGATCATCCGAAACTTCGTTGCCTAAAATGTTCCCATGTCCACGCACTCAGTTGAATGTGATACGTAAATGCTGCGCTAGCTTATCAAGGACTTCGCGACACTCTTGTCCAAGAGAAGACGTGTTATACACACCTATGAGGAACCTGATTACACATTGACTATCAGTTATGATATAAATAACTCTTTTTTATGACCGATAAAACCTAAGGCAAAGTATTACTCATTTAATGGCAGATATATCTGATTATAATATGATATATTAGTCTAGAAGTATGAAGTTCATTACAATTCAGAATTCCGCAATATAAAAGCCTCTACCAACTCTCTCTCTTACACATTACTACCAGAACTACTTGCCATATAATGACTTACTTTTCTGATTGCTAAATTTCATTACTCGCTTGCAAATCACATTACCTAACATTTAAAAAAATTATGTACAAGTTGCGAATGATGAATGATTCTTTTAGATTAAATCGATTACGTGAACAACTTGCAAAGTAAAAAAATCGATTATTTTAGTCTCACGCTTTGTGAAAATCATTAAGTTGGTAATCCAGTAGGGAAGTGCTTCCACCAAAAATGCTTAATACCAAACCCGATTACCTTTTGTGAAATTTTTGGCTGGGAGTTGATGAGTTCAGGCATGTTGTTTACTATTTGCGGAATGCTTGTACGTCTATATGATCTACAGTTCCGTGCGTCTATGGCATTTAGTATGACAGCAGTACGTATTGCTAACTTCCTGGCTATTAAGACCACTGGAAGCCAGCAAAACATACCAAAGAAGAACTTTGTCGGCGTGGATCTGAGAGCACCGGTTATTACAAGTGCCCTTTGCTTAGAATCTTCTTCATATGGAAGTGATTGTCCCGTGAGTCTAGTGCTGTCCCCCAAACTGGTATACTGGAAAATAATATCGGCCTTATGACCGTCTCTAGTATCCAACTGGTTTAGGTCGTATGCCACAAATTGAGCCAATTGCATTCCTACAGAAGTAGATTATCATAAAAATTTTCGTTGATCTTGCCTGAAGATTTTCTTACAGGACAGCTTACTATCAAGGAGAATACCCAGATATTTGGCATTATCCAAGAGGGATAGGGTAATGCAGTTTATTGACATTGGTCGGCCAAGGGAGGGGGGGGGGGTGGTCTCCTAGAAAATACTACCAGTTGTGTTTTGGTTGGAATGATACAGGCCGCTCCGTGAGCACCAAACATTAACCTCATTTTGTGATATCGTATCTGAACGAAATCGGGATATTGCTGTCGCTGCATCATTTTCGGATGCAAGAGTTTTAGTATTCATGAATTCTAGTTTTAGGTCGAAATTGTTGGCGCCCACATTCCACAACAGGTGTGACAGTACACCAACTTCAGGTATACCTCCATGGGCCGGTAGGTATTCCTATAGTGAAATGAGCAATGTCTATAAAAGATACCATGGTAACCTTTTTTGTGCTCAATTTACTTCTCTATCTGTGCTACAGACGAATACAAGGCTTTTTCAACTGATTTATCCTTAATGTAGGTATGGTGAACCAGTAGTGGCCTCCTATATGGCAAAAACTACGCTATGTTCGTTGTGTTAAAACAATTGATCGTCAATATTTAATATAACATTTAACTAAATATTTTAGTATACTGTTCATTGTCTTTACTTTTTCAATTTTCCAAATTTATTTTATAACATATGCGAATCTTCTGTATGGAAAATCTACTAATTATAAAATATCTAAGAGATTATTAATAAGTGAGAAACTTAAGAAAATATTTTGAGTAAACATGTTTTTTAACCCAGCCAAGGTTGATAGCTTGTAGTTATCTTTATTGGAAACTCCCCCACCTCATATTTTTTCTTAACATGACACAACATAGTACAAGAGCATAAGTGTAATCTGCAATAGATTGGGTCAGCATTGGATGCTTTACTTTTTAACTCAATCCTCGAAATGCTGTACATACGGATCTTTTTTGTCCCTTTCAAAAAGGATCTTGGACGATCGGTTATTGAATGTGCAACTGATTGAGGAAGCCACATCTCACAAGGCTCAGTGGTTTCAATTTTAAATGATCACTTGCGTATTAAAAAGCTGTTCGCAATATGGGTGCTGCGTTTCCTCATAATCGACTACAACCGCCGCAATCGTGTGACAAACTTCGCTGGAGTGTTTGGCGTTTTCAACCACAATATGGAGAAGTTATTGAGCCGTCTCGTAAAATGGACGAAATCTGGTTCCAAGTGGTGGTGAATTGCAGGGAAAGCAATTTATGGAAACTATAATGTAAAAGTTTTTAGGTAAATTTAATAAGGTTATAATAAAAAAAAACGACCGCACTTGAACAAGAAAAAAGTTCCTTTCAGTTTTCATGATAAAAATATATTTATTGGACTGCGAATTGTTCCCTCATTTGTCCTATTCTTCGTCTTTAGCTCCTTATTTTTGGAAGATAAAACAAATTTGGAGAAACCTTAGACAAAATTTACAGAGCTCAAGGTTGGATAAAAAATGATTTTTACATTTATTTTTTTTTTTAATTTTTTATATATTTTTTTTAATCTTCCTATGCAATGTTATAATAAGGAAATTAAAAACATGTTGATTATTGAGTTCTTGTTTCAACTTTGATATTGGTTAAACTTCTCATTTGTTTAAATGAAAGATTAAGAAATTTTTGGGTAAAGGATACCTGATGATCTGCATTAGCAACAGTGATATGTGCATAGGATCCAGCTAACCCGTCAATAATCAATTTGAGCGTATTTACATATTAAAAAGTATTTTATTGAATAAGTAGAATAATAATTTATTTTTTTTTTTTAAAAACAATCAAAACAATTGTGTAATTTGGTGGCAACATTGTTCAGTGTTCCTATATTTATGGTTTGATCAGACTAAAGTTCGTATCACTGTATAAGCCAAATTACATGTGATAATTGTTAATGAACAATTAACATAAAAGTTAATTGTAAATATTCTGACAAACACATAGTTGAACGGAACAACTAGCTGTTTTCAGTGTTGTTTATTTTTTCACTGTCAGGATAATTGGAAAATATTTTCTTTGAAACTATTTGGGGTATTCAAATGGTACACATAAATATGACTGCTGTGAGCAACCCCTCATAATTTACAATTGTACTTATTTGTATTTTGGTTTGGCGCCTTTGTACATTGCTTACTCTCTCTCAATTCCTTTGGTAAACTCTTCACGCATTTCTACGTGTAGTTATGACCAGCGTTGCCACGACCAAACAAATTTTGTAACCACAATACAAAAAAAAAAAGTAACCAAATGCAGAAAAAAGTAACCAAAATTTTTATGTATTTAAAATAATGTTTTATTTGTATGTACTTCAGTTGAAAAATATACATGCATATATTAATATATGAAATGGTATAATATAAATGGACCATTACATTTAAATTTGTACTTCACGTATGTATGTATGTATGTATATATACTTTATTAACTTAATGTAGTTAATAACACATGTGATATTTTTTTGCTTGAATTATTTAATTTGCTAAATATTGTAAAATAGATTGCAAATAAAAGTGGATCAAAAAAACAAGTTTTAAAAGTATATCTTATTATAATTAACAATCAATAAAATCTATTTTGTAAAAAAAATACTTCAGGTAAATTATTAGAAATTTCAAAAATTGGCTTGTTTTTATGGTTAAGCAATTGTCTATATGCATTTTGTTCCCGCTTGTAGAACTCGTCAGTAGACTTCAACCCAAAAAAATTTATAAATTTAGTTAACAAACTCCGTATGTTTATAGTAAAGCTATGCACAGACGATTGTCAGATCTTACAATATTGTCAGATCTGGCAATGTGCTGACAACGTACTGGCAATCGAAAATTGCCAGCACAATATTCCTTGTCAGTTCACACGGTCGTCAGAAAATCTTACAATTTTTTGTTGTATGACAATAAATTCATCTGACAAAATCGTCAGTAGGAAAATTGTCAGTTCACACGGTTGTCATATGCACACATTGTTAGATCTGTAAAAAGTGAAAGCATAAATTATTATGGACCATAAAGAAGCAATTGTAAGATGTTTGACAATTTGTTGTCAGGTGCTAGTCTTGCAATGTACTGACAATGCTTTTTCTGGCAACGACGTCTGACAAAAATTGTCAGTTCACACGGTTGTAAGAAATTTTGAGCACATTTTACTGGCAATATTGTAAGATCTGACAACCGTCTGTACATAGCTTAAGACTCTTAATACTATATTGAGAATCACAATATACAAACATAATAAGTTTAAAAACCTCAAACAAAAATCTTTACAAAACAAGCATCTTTATTCAACTGTGCATCTATTTTATTTATTAGAAATTCCAAACCAAAATATTTTTAGTAACAACAAAGAATATGTAATTTAATTACATTCGTTATCAAAACACAAGACTGTATAGATGAAGTATTAAGCAGCAGCCGAACTGTGTGGCAGTGACATTAAATTTTACGTTAAATTAATTAAATCATAAAAACATTTTTCGTTCAATCCATTTGTATGTTTTGAAACTGCGTCCCAAAATTCAACTATGTCCATATCATCACTTACTTCTAATTTAGAAATTTTGCCAGCGGCGGGTGTTAGCCGACTCACACGGCTTCGTTGTCTGCTTGTTACGCTCTCAATTAAAAAAAATTCGCTTTTAACTTTTTACATAGTGTTTGACATTTAAAGATTTTGCAATCATGAATGCATCTGATTTTTGAAACCAGGCTTGTTATGCTCAGAGACAGACATATATTTTTTTAAAAGCTATGTTGATTATCCAGTGTTGTCTTTACAACGTAGTAAAACGCTTAAATTGTGATCTTTTATCAAGATAATTAGTTATGTGCAAATTTAACATACCACATATGTACATATATACATAAAAATTGTTATTTTTGTGTTGAAAAAAAGTAACCAAAATGGAAAAAAAAGTACAAAAGTACACATTGGAAAAAAAAGTAACCAATTTTGGTTACAAGTAACCAAAACGGCAACACTGGTTATGAAAAACAATAAACATAACCAGGGATGATACATGAGAAGACCAATTTGGTACCAATTAGCTTTTTAAAATGTACTTTTTCGAACCCAATAGTACTAAAATCGGTATTTTTGGTATTTTTAACTTTTTTATTATATTTTTGGAAGATGTCGCTCATTTACTCAAATAACGCCATAACTCAAAAAAACTATTTTGCCAGATCACAAATTTCAAGTTTTCAATTTACACACGTCTTAATGAAAAATGAAAATTTTGTATTTGTTTAAAAAAAGAACTATATGAGGATTAATCTGCATCATTAACTGAAATTTTATTAGACTTAGAGATAGTGGAACAGGCAGTAAATACATATCGTTGGTCTCAAGTAAAAAGGCCCTAACTCAAATAATTGCTATTTTATAGGAGAAGGTAAAAACACAATAGACTCTGTAATATTCTTTCTGTAATATTTTTGTAAATACAACTGATTGTAAAAGCGTTAGTTTTAAAATTATTTTAAATATATTGGAATCACTGAAAAACTCAATTTCGTAAAAAAATATGAGTTAAAGCCTCTCAATAAGTCCTTTGTTTGTATTAGACTTTCAAGTCTTCGTTTTGATTATGAAAATACTCTTTCCACATTCGCTGATTAGTGAAGAATTTACAAATTCTCCTGATAACTTTTGAAAGCTTATTAGCTCATCCAATTAATTTTTTAAAGCTCGAAACTCGTTATTTATAGTATTATAATTTTCATTTTCTTTTGGAAATATTTTTTAATAAGAGGGATGCTATACTACTAACATATTCGGGAGTGAATTTTGTTAGCCAGGTTAAAATTTCGTCATGAAAATTAACTTTATTTAGTTTTGCAAAAGGTTCTATAACATATCTATTAAAATCCGTAACTATACAACATTAAATTTTATTTCTATGTAGATATATACCCCCTTATGCAAAAAAATATTTTACTTTAGCTTTAAAGTTCATAGTAGTTGATAAGCACTTTAAGGCTAACATAGCTTTATTAAAAAATCATATGCAAAAGACAACTTTAAATATTTTGTGATTTAATAATAAATACTGGTAACACCACCGTGTTCAACAACCACTTCACAGCTTATGATGTAGAAAATTGAATACAATTTCATTCGGGTATTCAAATATTTTTTTTATTTTATTAAATAAATTTTTATAATCTTGAAGTAAAGCAACCTAATTTAAAAAATATGAGCTTCTGACTTAATAGGAAAACAGATAAACACAACCATGAAGTAAAAGTAAAAAAATGTGAAAAATTATCACAATTTGTTTTATTCGAATGAAACGAGTATTTGAATATCCACCTTTTTTCAATTTGTTTTGATTGTATGTACATCACTAAAACATTCTTGTATAATTTTATTTATTTTAATATTTTTTTATGGATTTTGCTATGTAAATATTTCGAAGCAGTTGGATAATTTGGTGATGCTTCCCATTACATGACAGAAATAATAAATTTAAGATAAGAGCAGGCACTTCTAGCTTCATTTTCAGATGTAACATGAATCAGTATGTGCTATATTAGTAAAAATATTTGAGGTACAAAATACACATTTTGGAAATATCAACTTAAAGTAGTCTTAACAAACGTGGGTGCCTACTTTAGAATTTTTATACAATAATTTTTTTAGAATACAACTTTACTTAACATTGCTTGGCACAGCTTTATTAAGTTTTTTTGCATAAGACCCATAAAGTTTTTCATTTCAAAGTAAATTTTAATCGAAATTATAAATAATTTTATTCGTTTACATATGTAATTACTTATGTAGCATACCTAGCTTCCTTTCATTTCATCACTTAAACGATTGATATGAAAATAATATAGCAAGTTTTTTATTTCTTACAAATTTTATATTAATACAATAGATAAAATAAATGAAGACGGGCGCTATCATATTGAAAACGAAACACCGGTGAAGTTAGATGTAGTTCTTTATAATAAACCAATCAAGAGTAATGCACATCTAACAAGGTAGTCGCTCTCAACAACAAATCAAATTCGCCACTTTCAAATTGATTATACTTTAAATGATCGTGATTAGTCTCTGGCAAATTTTTCAAATAGTACCAAATGACTCACGGGCGTACCAACGTACTTTTAGTGTTTGAATAGTATCAAAAAAAGTACAATTGTACCAACTTTATCATCCCTGAACATAACTAAGAAAGTCTTATTACTTTATGAAACCTTTTTGTTTGAGCCACAACAAAAAATTTTTTAAACTATGTTAAAATTTTAAGATATTATTATGACACTTATGACACTGGTGTGAATGCCCCAATTGTGCCATTTATTGCATAATATTTACAACAACACATGCAATAATATTGTATAAATTACTCGTAATGTTTTTAGATTGTATGAATTAATTTAAGTATTTTTGCTACAAATAATTTTTTTAATACGAAAAAAATGTTATCAAATCTGATCGATATATATGATGATGATGCTTGTATTTTTTTTTTATAAAATTAAAGATTTATTAAAATTATTTAAATTTTTGAAACCATAAATCAATAGCTTGAAGATTGTCAGAGATTATCATATTTGTTTATTTTTTTAGATGAAATATTTATAAAGTCAAAGACAAAAAAAAAAAAAAAAAAAAGAAATCAAACAATTGTGATTTTTAAATATTCATGTCATCACGGTCATTTTGGAGTCGTTTACAATGAACTGATACTATTTGTCTCGTTTAAATAACATTGAATGTACAACAGCAAATAGCAACTGATGCAACATGTCTCAAGGAATTATATTCGTACACACACACACACAATGAAGTACGAAAAGGACATTTTTGCATAACAAAAAAAAAAAATAATATAAATTCGAAAACAATAGTTTCATTTTTATTGTTCATTGTCATATATCAACAAACTTTTGTAACCAATACAACTTGCTTTCTTGAGCATTTTAAAAAGTGTGTGTGTGATGACGTTTAACATAAAATACCTTCTTATTATCTGCTGCCCGTTTGCATATGTATATAACTCGAACTGTCTGTCTGTCTGTATGAATGTCTGTCCATTTGTTAGTCCTGAATAACAGCCAACAGCAACAACAATAACCCATTGATCGTTATTGTCAACGCGACCATGGTTTTGTGTGAAAGATATTCCTATCTTTCAACTGACACAAAAGACAAGTAATGCACGATCTTTTTTCTTTAAGCTATCTTCATTTTTTCTTTATTTATTTTTCCTTTCTTAGTTTGGAATTGTTTTTTTTTTTGCATGAGCTGTTGTTTTGGATTGTTGTTTGAAACATTTTGTATCCTTTTTTTTCGGTAGGTTTTTGAGTGATTTATTTAGTTTGTTGCAATTCTTAAAATTATTTGCAAAACTTTGTTTTAAGGTATTTTTTTTTCGTTACTTCGTTTGTTGGAATATTCATGTAGTTTTGGTTTATTTAAAAAAAAACCAAACAACTAAACATAAAAATATAACAGCCAGCAAAGAGAATTTATTTCGATATTGACATTGTTGTTTGCATATCTTAACACATTTTGAAATTCTTTGTAATTTCAAGCAAAAATAAGATTTCAAAGAAAATTCAAAACACTAAATACACATATACATACATACATACATACATACATATACATTTAAGGATGGAGCCTTAGTTGCCCAGTGATTTATATGCGAAGACTTATTTATGATGGCTTTTTAGAATTTAAAGTAATAAAATCAAGACCTTTAACAAAAAAATCGACAAGTGATTTATCAGGATTTGATAAAAGGTTTTAGTTTAAGAGAAGCAAAGCAATCTTATGGTTTACCTAATAACGAGGTAATATTGAAGCTTTCATACGCACACACTCAATATCATTTCCAACACCTGCCTCGGCCAATCTAATAATATTAGTATGGAGACCTGAGTTTTGAGTCTGCCTAAAAAGATTTTATAATCGAACTTTTTGCCTCAACTCTCATATATAGTTTCATTTTTTCAAGCACGATTTTCCACTAAGAAAATCAAATTTTCAATGCATTTCATTCGATCTTGCTTCCGTTTATGCCATAAACATTAAATATGCGAAGCAAAAATCGCGATATCAGGTAATACTTAAGCAAAATTTATGGCATTCCTTGAGCATGTGCAGCGAGCGGCAGCAATAGCAACCGAACAACAAACAACAACGACGCTGCACAGTGGGGTGAATGGTGAGAAAGAAATTTTAAAGTGCTGTTATTTTTTTGTTGATAAATATTAATATATAAATTAAAAAAACAGCATTTAAAAAATTTTTTTTTTGAAAATAAAAATTTTTAACCTTTTATGAGCTTTTTTGTATTTTCGAGAAAATTGTCTTATTTGACTATTTTCGCTGTAACTTTGGAATGAAAAAAGATAAATAGTAAATTAAATTGTAAATTAGAGCATACTTTATATGCCTTTAAAAAACAATATATATTTTTTTTTGTTTAAATAAAAATAAATAAATATTTAAAATGTATTTTTCACATTGATTTTTAGCTAACTCAAAAATCGCACAAATGCGCAAATAGATATTCTGGGATTTATTAGCTAAAATCTTATATTTTAAGAGCATAAAAGCATTTTTTCCTGCACTCATCCGCAAAGTTGTTGAAACTCAATGTATATATCAAAAATACCACATTTTTAGAGCAATTTAAGTTTTTTTTTTTTTAAATATTTCTAAAACATTTATCTAAACAAAAAATAAATTTTTAAATACTCATATGACTGAAGTTGAGGGTTCCATTATAAAACATTTACTTATAAATAGAAGTCTTAACAAAAACTATAATCACTTGAAATATCAAAATTTTCTCTTTTAAAGAATGCGCGCAAAAATCACTAAAATTATTGAACTTTGAACACACACTGCAAATAAAGTAAACTTTAAACCAAAAAATTTTATTTTTGCAGTTAGTGATGTAGAATTTTATCTACTTTCATATGGTACCAAATACGGTTGTGAAAGTTAAAGTTCATCTTTTGTGAAGGCTTTCATCCCACAGTGCGCTGGTACGAATTGCAACAACATTCCGAAGAATAGATATTTGTAGATATGCTCAATTTTCGTGTCTTTGTCATTTAATCGATTATTACTACTAAACATAGTTCTATATGAATATTTTATGGCACATAATGTTGCTTTTGTTTTAATTTTATTAAGTTTTTGTCTAACGTTCATGGCAATGTCTTGTAATATTTTGAATATTATGGCTAAACTTGCCGCATGAGAAGAAAAAAAAACAAACTAAAATATTTGCAATATCAATTGACTGTGGTCTTAAAATAGTATTTTGCATACTCTTTATTATAATAAATATATATATATATATATATATATATATATATATATATAAAGAGCCATTATTTCGTCAGCTGTGTGGCAAGTGGCACCGTCCTGTTGAAACCACATATCTTCCACATCGATATCTTTCAATTCGGGCCATAAAAAGTTCATTATCATCTCACGATAGCGAACACCATTCACAGTAACTGCCTGACCGGCCTCATTTTGGAAAAAGTACGGCCTGATGATGCCGCAACCCCATTAACCGCACCAAATAACTACTCTTTGTGGGTGGATTTGTTTTTCTTCAATCACTCTTGGATTATCATTCGCACAAATGCGGCAATTCTACTTATTGACGAATCTCCTGAGGTGAAAATATGCCTCATCACTGAAGATGATTTTCTTAGAAAATTGGTCATACACTTTTGCCATTTCTTGCCACCATTCTGACCATTGACGACGTTTGGAATGGGCAAGAGGCTTTAGTCAATTGCACCTTGTAAGCGTGTAAATGCAAGTCTTTATGCATAATGTTCATCAATGACGAGCGTGAGAGGTGCAATTGTTGGGCACGACGACGAGTTGAGGTGGACGGCTCTTCAGCCACACTATCGTGAACAGCAGCAAATACGAGCTGTACGAGCTTGTACTGGTGCTTTCACATTTCCTACAGACCCGGTTTTCTTAAATTTTTGCACGATTTTTCCGATTGCACGCACATTTGGTCGATTGTGCTGACCAAAAAAATCACGAAGAGCACGATATGCATTTTGATTTGAACGCCCATTTTCATAATAAGTCTCGAATGTTCAAATTGAGTTAGTCTGAAATTGAGAAATGTCAAATGAAATGCAGAAAAAAACTTGACGTTTAGGTGTGGTTCACATTCAACATCGGCCCTTAACATTTAACCACCCTTTATATTTAATGTAACAATAATTATTCATGACTTTTTGCTGTAAGCGTTCTGTTGAGTTTTTTTAATGAATTTATATATTTTTTGCTTATATCTGCTTGTAAAGAAATGTATAAAAGCGTTGAAAACGTTTTAAATTTATTCAAAATATTTTTTTAATATCTACATATAAACGTAATTTTGAAATAAACTCCACTCAATTATTCAAATTTCACCATGTTAATTTCCGCGACTGTCTATAAATAATAAAACTATGCTTTGCTTGTGTTACATCATTTTGCTTATTTGGGAGAATGACTATGTAAAATAGCAAAAGTGTCTTAATATGGAATGACGCCAATTCATATTAGAAACATCTGGTGGAAAAATATTTGCAAGCAGAGAGAGCGAGAGAGAGAGAGAGAGACAGAGAGTGACAGAAAATTTAGCTTTTATCCTAACTTAGAGTTTTACAAGTTCAATCTTAACAAGACGTTGACAAAATTGTCAAAATATATATATATATATATATATATATATATATATATATATATATATATATATATCTCGCTATTGTTCTTGACTTTTAACATAGTTATAAAATGAATATTCTAGAGGGACTGGAAAAAGCAACCATCTCAATCTATCTTTGTAGGAAATCACTTGGAAGAAGCCAGCTTCTCACGCCTAAAAATCATTCACATGATCTATATGGCAATAGAACATAAAAATCTCATATGTTGAGCATGCGTGTGACGGCTTTGCTCGCAGATGAAGACGTATCTCTATCACTATACCTTTCCTAAAGAAGATAGCACCTAGCAATCTAGTAGTAGGCATTAGCTACCTAAATGTTACTTCTCTTTATTAAAAAACCTGCTACCTAAGATTCAAAGACTTTACACTACTTCTAGTAGTGCTTCTACAACTGCTACCATTGAATTTAGTAGGTAAAGCTATAACAACAATCTCCTCAATTCTCATTCGTTGTACATATATCTCTGTGGAGCGGAAAGGATACTAACCACCGCAATATACTGGAGTGTGAAACTTTGGGGATGGAGGATTAATCAAACCACCCCCAATCTACTTCATGAACGACTTTAAAACACCTGGACAACATCTAGCGAAGCGCGGAGGAAGTGTACAAATGAAGTAGAATTTCTCTAACCATTTTGGTAGTTTGGAAAAATTAATTTGAAAAAAGTGATTTTTGAAGAAGATTTTCTGGAGATTAGTGGTGATTGTGGGAAATAGAAAAATTCTACATATATCTTACTATATAGAAATTGTGCTGCTGGTGGTTCTTTAAAGAGCAAATGAAGTCGCATTTAACATTTTGGAAGTTTGGAAATATTAATTAACTCCCAAATGGTTAGAGAAATGCACCTTCATTTGCTCTTTAAAGAACCACCAGGAGCACCATTTTTATATAGTAGGATATATGTAGAATTCTTCTATTTCCCATAATGACCACTTTTCGTTCCAAAATAGGACCATTTTTAAAATTAAGTTTCTGTGTTATTGATACATTTGTTGTATATTCCATTAGTATAATTTCATTACTCAGATTTCGGACTATTAATTTCCATTAATTTTTGGGTATAGTACCAGTCCCTGTTCCGGGATTTTGCCACCGAAATAATATTCTTTTATTTTACTAGGACTGTTAACTGCAAAATGAGCTGTGTAAAATTGTTTGGTTTTTGTCTCTGCTAGTTAAATTTAAATTTATCTTCACACTTATTATTCAACAACATTAGGTTTTCGTATTTCAAAGCGATTTCCCAATCACTGCAGTATTTTTAACAGGCAGATATCCTGGGAATAAATGCCACTTCAACAATTTTAATTAATCCTACGTCTTCACGACCCATCGAGGTGAACATGAACTTGACGCCTGCCCAGCGACAGTAATAATATGTACATGTTTTTGTATGTGCCCAATAAGTATAGATCTTCATGCGCATGACTAACTATATATTTTTAGTTTGTCAAAGCATTCGTATATTTCGATTACACGTTGTGTTATTCTTGTACTTAAAAAGGTTTTTGGGATTTCTGCTGGTTTTTCTTCAGTATGTATTCTTACAAAACAGAATTTTATTATGAGAACGAAACTGTTAAACACCAAATGACATTTGATAGCCAACAGCATGGCAAACAATGATACTCAGCCATATGTTTGGGCTTCAATGGAAACATGTACAGAGCATTGATAAAACATGAACATGAGTGGTCTACATTAGCCATATGGCATGTTTGACATGATTTTCATACCAAGTTCATGGCTGACTAATGGAGACCCCCAGTAACATGTACCCCAATATTTGAGCCGCTATTTTGGCACTGGAATCTCCGCTTCTAAGAACAACAACATCCCTCCACTGCCTAGCATCTCTAAACGAAATGGCAGAGCTAATTGGTTTTCGGTGGAAACACTAGGGCCGATGAGCTTGCAAAAACTGGGACTGGGTCGAATACAATCTGCCTTATTACGGTTGTCGATTTTTTCGATTTGACTTTGTTTGTGGTAGATTAAAGAAAAATTTAATATGTTTCTTTAATTTAGTATGGTTGTTGATTTTTTAGATTCGTGTTTGAGAGTTAGTATGTTGTATGTTTCCTTGATCGAATGTAAGAAGCCGAATTCGAATTGAAAAATTGAATAAACTTAATAAATCCTAACGACTTTTATCGTATATAATAATACCTTGATAAAGAGAAACACGTAGAACATGGTTTTTTGTTATTGCCTGGTACCAGCAAGGAAGAGAATGGTCACCATGAGCGCTCTTGAGTTTAAGCAACTTTCTCACCATACTAGGGTTGAATTGCAACGTGTTAACAGCGTTATATTGAGCTCTGGTTGGTTCGACAGTTGGAACTCCGCTTAAGCACTCTCCATGCTATCACAGTATATCAAACGGTTCTCAGTGAATCTGGCATTCTGTCTGCCACTCTAACCTAATCTGCCGTAATCTTTAAAGGTTCATTTTCATTAATATAATTTGAGCGGAGCAGACGAGTACAAACCTGGGCAATATTCATTTACAATCATACAGCTGTAGATTATGGTTACAAGCTACGCAATATGGAAGGCGTTATTATTCCTAGCAGATGTAAATGTCTTGGTCTTGTCCATGTCTATTTATGTTTTCATGTTCATGCCAGAGTCTATGTCTATACCCATGGCTTTTTTATGCCAACGTCTATGTCAATATATGTCTGTATGTCTGTATCCATGTCGATGTTTATGCCCATACCCATAGCTATATCTATGTCAATGTCTATGGCTGTGTTAATGTCCATGTCTGCTTATTTCCACCCCACGTCCCATGTTTATGTCTGTGTCAATGTCCTGGTCCATGTTTATGTCTACGTCCATGACATTTTCCTTGTCCTTATCCATATTGTGCATCAAAATGATTTGAGTGCATAAAATGCATTTTTGTGTGTGTTTTCCAAAATCATAGAAATATTATTACCAAAACTTCTATATCCTCAAGGTCAATATAAACCGAATTGTCGCTCTAGCTCACGATATTAGTTAAGATTTCGTTTTCACATAAACAAATTTAAAACGTGTTCATAGATATACATACATATCGATGGCTTAATATAAAAAGGGCCTAACTCAATTTATTTTTCGAAATCGTGTTTTAAATGTTTTCTGGGCTACAACTTATAATTGCATCCTCCTTGAAGATCTTAGTACGTTACAGTTCAAAATCAAGGACTTATGGCAATTTTAAAAACTATTTCTGCATGTAAATGCTTTATGTTTTCTTCAGTTTTTTGCTTCTCCTGTAAAATATCGAAAATTCGAGTCAGGCCTTTTTTATATTAAGCCATCGATATATTTTATAGTACCTCCAAAGCAATAAGTCATTTTGCCACCATTTCCTTTAAAAATAAATTTGTATTCACTAAATGCCAAAACAGCGACACCAAATCGATTCCAGTTTATCGCTTTTATATCATTTATGAGATTCATGTCCTAATTTTATTTATCTTTTCATTTACTGTAAAATTACTCGTGTTTTCAGTAAAAAGCTTATTTTGTGCTTCCCATACCAAGAGGATAATTTAAATTAAAATTAATTTTATTAAATGCTCAAAAAGCTGCTTAGGAAAATTTTGCTTTAAATACCTATTTCTTTCAATATTATGTGTATTATTTATTTTTATTTCAATTGTTTCTATTCCATTATTTAATTAATGCACCCTCTGGCCTGCATTCAATCTTTTCATTATAGTAAATTTCTTTCCTTGGCACTACTCACTGACTTACATACCCTTGCACATATTTGTGCTCATTATCATATACCTACTATGGCCCTGCTTAAACATCCGACACATTATGCACAAATTCAACTTTTGACCATTAAAACAACAAAAAGAAAAGAAGCCAACATTTTTGTATGCGCTCAATGCTTAAATGACAAAACTGTCAATTGAAATTGCTTAAAAGCAGATGCACCATCCAAAAGAGAAAAAAAAACAGAAGACGCGCAACAAGCAGCCAACAACACCCAAACACATTGTGGCAAACATTTTTAAACACATTTTAAATTAAATGAATAACTGATACAGCCAATAATCACCAAGAGGGAAAGAGAAACAACAGCAATAAAGTGAAAAAGAGATAAAAAAAGAACGGAAACAAAAATGAGACAGACAGGTTAAACCCTTTTTAGCACATATTTTTCACATTGACCGAGCGAACATAATGAACAACAACCATGATTGTTCAAGCAAAACCGATCAAATTGATCATGAAAGATGTGTGTTCAAGAAATACAAAAAAAAAATTATAAATGTATAAGACAACAAACAACAACGAAATTTAAAGAAAAATGGTAGAGATGATGTTGATGATCATGCTGTTGGTGGTTGTAGTTGATAACCCAGCAAACATAAGATCATGTACGTACATATGTTTATATAAAATATAACAGTTTTTTGTTATGATTACAGAAGTTTTTTTATATTATTTTCAAAGTACGAAACATAATTATTGCATGAAACTTTACAAAACTATTAAGCGGCCCACTCCTTTGCAATATAATTGTGCAATTTTTCGTATTGTACAATAATATCGCCAATGTGTATGCCATATTCTAAGCTGGCACAATTTATTGGCAATTATTAAAAGACTTCTGATTTTTATTGTTCAATCAAGACAATTGTGTAATGTGGTGGCAAAATTGTTCAATGTTGTTTACTTTTTCACTGTCAGCAAAATTGGTCAATATTTTCTTTGAAAATATTGTGGCATTTATTGCATAGTATAGGTCAAAACGACAATAACATGTACAACAACATATGCAATAATATTGTACAATGGATGGGCCGCTTTAGTAAAATAATAACGTGCAAGGGACAGATTTTGTTGCAAATATTTCCTATTTGTTGAGTGTTATTTAATAGTTAGATATCTAAAGTCAAAAAGTTTCTGTGAAATCAAAAATTGTTAAAAGTTCTAGAATATACTATATATACATATGAGGAATAAAACTGCCCATATCGAACAAAAAAAAAACTGCATTCGAGAAGAAAAAACCGCAAAAAAAAACTTCCAACCGTATTATATCTCCCACAAAACTCTTCTATATCATTTATCTCGTTTGTAATGTCGCTTTATTGCTTGCTCCTCCGGAGATTTGTTGTAAATGTTGCTCTACGCTTAGAAATTTCCTCTTGGCCGTAGGGAGTCTAAATAATGACATTATTTCTTTCACAAACATGTTGAGAATTAAATCAGTATTTGATTTAAATATATTTACATTCACTCTATCATTATGTGATTAATGCTACAAAAAAGGTAGTATGATCATTAAAAGCCTTATCGTAGAAAACTGATCGGCCTTTTTTAATTTTCCGTGTCTTAACTTCGGGGCTACACGTTAAATGTTTGCCTTTTAATTCCATTCAATTTGCAATACACTAACACTCTTTTTTACTAACACACTCAATCTTTTTAAATCCATTTAAATAGCTATTTAATTTTAAATTTGAACAGCTGGTCGCAGCATACATTGATTGAAGCTAAACATTAGAGTTGTTTCTTCGTCGGTGGTATTTAAAACATGAAATTGACTATCAATTTCAAGGAATTTTGACACACAGTATGTGTGACGAAATTGAAAGCGTTTTATTGAACGTGTGGCAGTAGCGTAATTGAAATGGCAACACTGTTTGTCAACGGGCAACTGTCAGTTGATTTCTGTATAAATTTAAACAAGCTGAGTCATTTATCTTGTGTTCATCAGCCGTTGATAGCAGACTACTCCGCGTTTTGAAAAGAAACTGGTGAAAATGTGAAAGTCGTGTAATCATTAACCACTATTCTTTTGCGGAAAAAATCCATCACTCAAACGAACGCTTAGATTGATAAATACTGTGGAGACACTTCACCATCAGTTTCAATGATAAAACAATGGTTAACTGAATTTCGTTGTGGCCGTACAAATAATGTGCTGCACACCCAGTTGAGGTCTCTACATCCGATATAGTTTTTTTTTTTTGCTGATAGTTGATTAAAAGTGAGATAGATTGTGCAAGCCTTAGGCATCTCACAAGGCTCAGTGATTTCAATTTTGTATAATCACTTGGGTTTGAGAAAGCTTTCTGCAGGATGGGTGGATGCCGCGTTTGCTCACAATAGATCACAAACGCATGTGCAGTTTCCATGGCAAAAATCCTTGAGTTGCTCAAGGTTTTATCCGATTTCTGCAGACTTAAAACCGAGTAATTATTTCCTGTTCCCAATCTTAAGAAATGGCTCAGAGATTTAACTTCAACGACGAATAATCTCACAAAAATTTCCTATTTTAATGCCCTCTGCAAATCATATTTTCGGCAGAGATAAAAAAAATTTTACAAACGTTGGACTAACTGCAATGAACTTAATGTAGACTATGTCAAAAAATAAATATAACTTTTTATATTAAAACCCTTGTTTCTTCAAACAGTCACTGAGTTAATGACACACCCTCGTAAATTGCACTTTGATAAGATGTTTTATACGATTAGGACGTAACTGATCTTGTCACTGTTATGAAAGTGTATCAGAAAAACAAAATAATAATTTCTGATGGTTTGAAATATTTATAGGAATTGAAAAATTTACTTAAAAATAAAAAAAATAATGAAAATTTATTATTTGACATATTGTCAGAAGTGTACACATAAAATAATTGAAATTTATTTGCTGGTAGTTTAGCATGTCTATATACGTATTTCATTGGCGCTTGAACCAAATCATCAGTAGACTTTAACCACAAATTTTAAACAGTCAAAAACCTCTTACTTTGAATTTCAGTCAGATAACATGCATGCAGGCAGTATGCATCAGAGGCTATATTCTACTCTTCTTTCATTTTCTTCAAAAGTTTTCAAGCCAACAATTTCGAATGAAACAATGAATGAAAACAATGAATGTTATTATAGCTATTGATATACCAAACACTTTTCTCCCACTAAATGCAATCGATTTTGGGTCAGCATTTGAAACTGAATTTAGCAATGTTGAAATGGCTGATGAACATTTTCAAATACTTGTAGAATATTGTTTTTCGTATTTTAAGTTGCTCGTGAAAGAATTAATAAATAGAATACCTGAAAACATGAATATACTTATCCCCTTATGCAAAAAAATATTTTAATTTAGCTTTAAAGTTCATAGTAGTTGATAAGCACTTTAAGGCTAACACAGCTTTATTAAAAAATCATATGCAAAAGACAACTTTAAATATTTTGTGATTTAATAATAAATACTGGTAACACCACCGTGTTCAACAACCACTTCACAGCTTATGATGTACAAAATTGAATACAATTTCATTCGGGTATTCAAATATTTTTTTTAATTTAGTAAATAAATTTTTATTATCTTGAAGTAAAGCAACCTAATTTAAAAAATATGAGCTTCTGACTTAATAGGAAAACAGATAAACACAACCATGAAGTAAAAGTAAAAAAATGTGAAAAATTATCACAATTTGTTTTATTCGAATGAAAAGAGTATTTGAATATCCAGCTTTTTTCGATTTGTTTTGGTTGTATGTACATCACTAAAACATTTTTGTATAATTGTATTTATTTTAATATTTTTTTATGGATGTTGCTATGTATTTCGAAGCAGTTGGATAATTTGGTGATGTTTCCCATTACATGACAGAAATAATAAATTTAAGATAAGAGCAGGCACTTCTAGCTTCATTTTCAGATGTAACATGAATCAGTATGTGCTATATTAGTAAAAATATTTGAGGTACAAAATACACATTTTGGAAATATCAACTTAAAGTAGTCTTAACAAACGTGGGTGCCTACTTTAGAATTTTTATACAATAATTTTTTTAGAATACAACTTTACTTAACATTGCTTGGCAAAGCTTTATTAAGTTTTTTTGCATAAGACCCTTAAAGTTTACGAACATTTTTCCATTGTAAAATGTTGCAATCCATTATCACAAACAAAATTTGTGGATTGGAAAGATTATTTTAATGGTGATATTCCATCTAACTTAAATCAGTTTTGGCCAAAAGTTTATGATTATAAGGATACGGTAGTCTTGTACCATTTTATAGTACTTTCTTTGGCTGTACTTTACATGCTGGTAATTCCAACAACTAATGCCTGCCTTGAAAGGGTATTTTCAATAATGAACTCAACTAAAACGCGCTTTCGAAATATCATGCAATATTAACTTCTTGACGCGTTATTACTAGTTATAAATTATATGAATGTAAATAGCACATGTTGCACTTCTTTTATACCTTCGCAATGTATGCTGAAAGAGTTCAATTCTCATACGATGTATTCAAAAGAAGAAGACAATATGGAATGTCTTGGCGATGAAGTATATATCGTTTTAGATATGTAATAGAACTGCAACTACATACAAATGTATATACATGTATCTAATATTTGATGAATAACAAGCTACTTTACATTGTACCTTTTTATGTTAATAATCATTTTTACATTGTTATAAATAAAAATAAACATAATATATATAATGGCGATATTTTCCCCATTTTTAGCGAATTTTAGCGATTCGGAACAATTTAATTTTTTATAATTTATAAAATAAATTTTTAATAATTTATAAAATACATATTTCATTGTCCAAAACTAAAAAAAATGAGACTTTGGCGATTTTTGGCATTGGATTTGGCGAAAAAGGTGAAAATAAATCTGACAGCACTGCTTCAGTGTTGTCTTGAATCAGTGTGCACACTTAATTTTTTTTTTAAATTCGGTAGAATCGACAAAAAACCATCGGTAGATTTGAATGAAATTCGGTAGAAAATTTTTTTATTCAGAGAAACAAAAAATAACAATTCAAAGAAACATAAAAAATAAAATATGTGTACTCATAAATATAAAGGGTAAGTGCAAGGAGTATCAAACTAAACAGGTTCCAAAAGCGTATTTAAAACTTCACATGTGATTGGAAATTAAGCTGCCATAAACAATGAAGCATTTCCAATAAAAAAGTGTCGTCCCCAGTTATTTGCCCTTACCCTTTATATAGATATGCTATGCATATATAAAATAATATACATAAATAAAAGGAATTCAGTTTTTTATATAGTTTTTTTTAAGCTACTAAAATAACTTTTATTTGACAAACATTTATAACTACAGAGATTATATGTAAGATCCATTTATGAATTTAAACTTTTGTACAAAAATTATTAAAGCATTGGTAGGAATAAATATTTCATCCCCAAGGCACAATTCTTTGCCAAATATTAGGTTACTTATAGTTTCAGTTTTTGGCCGATTTCTTTGTTCTGTTTTAATGATTTTTATGCCAGAAAATGACCGCTCTGCGGCCGCACTGCTATGTGGCAAAATAGGCAATTTACACATATATCAACTTAAATTACTAAATAACAATATTCGGTAGATTTCAGGCCTTGTTCGGTAGAATTGGTAGATTGTTAAATTCACAAGAAAATATTCGGTAGAATCTACCGAATATTGGTAGAAGTGTGCACACTGTCTTGAATACTTAATCGTTTCTCTCTCGCTCTCTCTTTCGCGTTTCCATAACTGTGTTTCTCTACCCAGTAGTCTGCAAGTCATCACACATTAAAAGCCATTCGATTGTAATCTATTATGTCAATACGAAAAATAAAAAAGAAATAGTTAAGCCCATACAACTAGCATCCGATTCAGATATGTCTTTCTGCTTTCCTTTTGTAGAATTATATGTTAACTAGAAGCAAAGAACAAAACAGACGACAGTAATAAAATTTTGCTATTGCACCAGCATCCGATTTGGATGGGCTAGTAATGTATCATACTGCTTATTAGCTTCAATTGCCCTCTCCGAATCAACTACAGTTGGAGTCATCCAACCTTCGCTTACAATGTATACAGTGTTGGACACATCTTGTGGCCTAGGCCAATGCTGTGGAAATGTAAGTAGAAATTGTATACAGGCTTTGGATGGGTCACACTTATATTGTCACTGATCAGATCGGAGATGTATGTGACAAAATGTCCACTGGCTACTTGCTTTTTTTCCCAACTTCGTGCTAACCTGAGCATAAAATTTAGATGGAAGCAGAGTTGAATACCGATGGTTAGTTAATTTACCAACGGCAGGTTAGTGGTTGGGTAAACAAAACTAAAAAAAAAAAATCTCGTATTCCTTCGCACTAGAAGTTCATGTTAGAATTGATCTCCGTACAATAAGATGGTCAAGTATGTTGTGGCACAGGAAATGCTGTATTCATCCAGCTAGTCTAAACTAACTTTTCTTGTCTTTTTAAAAGAAAATCACATCAATTACTAAAAGAAATGTAATTCCTAACGATTTGAAAATACTCAAATAAAGCGTTGAAATAAAAATTATTGATGTGTAAACATCTACATATACGCTATGGGGTAAAAATCTTTCGACTTTGATTTCTTTGCTGAGATTTCTTTGCTTTTCTTTCTCAGCATTGTCAAATCGGTGTCAGCTATGTAAGAGTGTATTAGTGTTTGAAAGAAGCAATACCAAGCAGAGAAACAAGTCGACCGGCTCGAAGCCGACGGTGCGCCGCCGCCGAATATTTTTCTGTATATATCCGTAGACCAAAGGTGAAAATGAACCGTAAGAGCTACGAACTTGAAATTTGAACACAATGTGTAGACATTTGGCCACTACAACAACAAATACATGAGAGTTAAAAATTAAAGGGTGTTCCAAAACGAGCAACGAAAAATGTTAAAATCCCATGTAATATACATACAATTGTATGTACATATATACACTTGAAATTTTAAAAGTTAGTGTATTTTTATACAGACTACAACAATTAACACTAAATTTAAAAAATTTAAATCAATGGGTGTTCCATCAGTTAATGCAATTTTGACTTTGTAATTTTGACAACTTGCTGTATCTTGGAAACCGTAAGAGCAAAACTCTTGAAATTTTCAAAAACGGTAAAACTAAAAAATCAATAAAATATAAAATCGCCAAATATAAAAAAATCGCCAAAAACAAAAAAAAATCGTCAAAACGAAAAAAGCACCAAATTAAAAAAATCTCTAGGACTAAAATAAATCGCGAAAAACCGGAAAAATCGCCAAAATGAAAAAAAATCCTTAAACAAAAAAATCGCCAATATGAAAAAATCGCCAAAATGAAAAAATCGCCTATATAAAAAACCCCAAAAACAGAAAAAAATCGCCAAAATGAAAAAAAAACAAAAAAACAGAAAAAAATCACCTAAATGAAAAAATCGCCCAAATGAAAAAAATTGCGAAAATTAAAAAAACCCAAAAAGAGAAAAAAAAACGCCAAAACGAGAAAAAAGCGATAAAACTGAAAAAAATCCTTTAAACTGAAAAAACTTAAAAAAGGAAGAAAGCTCAATCAAAAAAAAAAAAAAATTATCAAAACCGAATGTGCGCGAGTCAAAGTCGCACTTTACTGAATTTATTTTAATTGCAATGCGTACACAACAACAAGAACAGCAACAACTTAACGATGAACAACAGGAATTAAAAATTAAAAAGTAAAAGTAAAGGCATTTACCATAGATGAGCACTGCAGTACCACTAAAGTTTCAGTAAAAACAATAAAAAAATGTTTAACAAGTAAATTTTTACTGATAACTAAAATTTTTTTCTACAATTTTTATAAATTGCCTAAATGATTTGTTATATGATGAGGTGCATTGAATTTTCAGTGTGCCCATTTACTAACCAAATAAGTTTAATAAAACAAACAAAAACCAACAAATTCATATGTATTTACAATATTGAAAGTTTTGATACTTTTAATTAATTAATTTAAAAAAAGATACTAAAAGCATAAGTACTTCCAACTTAAATAAAAATTTTCATTACTAGATGTTAACACATCTCTTCTGTGATCGGACTCACATTGCTTTTTTATTTATTTTTTATTTTTAACTTATCAAGTTACCACTGTGTGAAATTACTGGTTTTATCCAAATTTTATTTTTATTTCTACTTTTTAAGCTCGCGGCTGTCGATTTCGACTATTTGTGCGATGATGTATATATATGTTTATGTATGTTTGTATGTGTGTCTGCGTAAACCATCTCATAACTTTAAAAGGAATCTACGGATTGTAAGCAAATTTGGCTCAATCAAAAGAATTGGAGCTCACTCGAATCATTTCGGAAAATAAATTTTTCACAACACAAATTTTGAATTACTAAACCAATCAAGTTCAAAATCTAGTCTTACCTTAAAAAAAAACATCGATTGCATTCAATTTGACTAAAATCTGGTGATCCGTTAGAGAAATAGACGCTATGAAATGAGGCCCAACGGATAATATCCACCAAATAAGAAATAAAATAAGCCCAAATAAAATTAAACCCAAAAATATGAAATTAAGGCGCAAGAGAAAAATTATAATGAAATAAATCCCCACAAAAATTAATTAAAGCCCAATTAAAAATTCCTTAATTTTATTAAGCCTATTTTCTTGGGCCTTATTTTATAGCGCCGGAGAAATGTCGTTGAAGAATAATGTCGAAAAAACTCTTATTTTTTTCTAACAACAACAAAAGTCTGTGTCAATTGGATATTTAGTTATTCATTCATTTTTACAGACTTGAAAAGTGTTTTAGATACCGCAAATTTTACTAAAGCTGTAGCTTGGAGAGAAGTTGCCGAGATGGCTTCAACCTGTTCCCATACATATTTTTTTTAGTTTATAATGGAAATTATTTTCGTTTCTTCTGTTTGATTTGATTTCATGTGATAATCTGTATATAACAAATTACACAAACCATAATTGTTATTATTTTGACAAGCCTCAGCAGAACGGAACACCATGGTATTTTCGAAGGCCTTAACACTTTCGTCATCAGCGTTTACTTGTTTGTCCCCTTGTCAGTTAAGGCAAACTTCAACCTTACATAAATTTTCAATTATCCATAACCGCAAAAATGCTTAACCGACACATATTTTGGACCTCGTTTGTTTTTGACGAAAATTGATTACTTACTTTCGCAACAACGATGCCAACTTGGTGCTTTTGGCACTATTTTTAGTACTTTTTAAAGATTCAAGCCGCAAAATTTTGAGCGTTAGTGCCAAACTAAGTAAAAGCACTAAGTAGTGTCTTTATGAAACTTTTGTATTTTTTAAAATTACTTTAATAAAAACTTGGTGTTTCTACTTTTCAATGTAAATCATAACATTTTCCTCTGATATATTTCATTAAAGATGTTGATAATATTGCCAAAATAGAGAATAGCTTAGGAAATATTATCAAATTTCACTCGTTTTTCACTTTAGTGCTTTTGAAGCTTTTTAGATCTCAAAATTACTCTTTTTAGTGTTTTTTTTTTAATTCTTATGTATTTTTAGAGCCAAAAAAAAAAAATTGGCATTGGACTGGTTCGCAAGTGAAGGATTTTTGCAAAAAAAAAAATTAAGTTCGAAAATTATGTAGATTAAACTTTTTTGGCGGTTATGACACGATATGTGAATTATAATCACTTATCATATTATACCATACACACTAAATTCAATTGCTGCAAGAATTAAAAGCAGCAAAGGCAGAGCCAGACGACAGCTTGACCTCCTTGGAAAAGTTATCTTCGGAAGAGGTGACGCAAATTTACCTCCACACAATATTAATTAAACCCTTATGAACTTTTTCCTAAGGGGTTATCTCAAATTTAAAGCTATTACACCATTTTGGTTGGAGCTTTCAAAAGAAAACTTTCGTCACAACATGACAGCCATCACGGAATCCACCTGCCGAGTTGTTATCAGCAATCACGAGTATGCTGCTCGATTAAATTATAAAAAATCTTGTTTATCAAATATAGTGAACTTATTCGCAATCTTTGCTTGGCAAATACTTAAGAGAATTTCTCTCAAATCGATTAAATGATGAACGAGACATTTAGCAATAAAACAACATACATATGTATGTATGTATTTGCAGTAACGTGGATAAGAGTGCAGCATGTTGTGAACATATAAAATGTTAACAAAAGCATAAATAAGTAAATAAACGTTTTTGCAGCCTGTTGCTGCTGTTTTGCTACCTTTACGCCATTAGTGTAGAGAAAAAGATAAAAATAAAATTATGTATGTAGGTACGAGTATTATTATTATTATGTATTATTATTATTATGGTGGACGACATGTTATGGGCAAAACAAAAGCTTATGGATTTGCCAACAAGTCACGTTTTCTTTTGCTCTAAGCCTATTTTAAGCTAATGCTGGCTAAGAAAACAAAACAAAACAAAAAACTTAAAACCAGCACCATCATTTGCAACGTTCATTCTTCTTCAATAAATGTGTATGAACATTTTGCCATAAGTAGGTACACAAGTATTTTTATAAAAATGTTCAATGTTTCATATGAAATTGATGTTAAAGTCATAATTTTCATCATCAAAGTTGTTGTTGTAGTTGTTGTTAGTCTGTTACATATTTTCATTATACAGGCACCAGTAACACTAGCCATAATACCAGTATTTGCTTTGTTTTTGGTTAATGTCTGTTTAGTAATAATTTTTTTTTTTTTTTTTGCAAAACCCTTTATTTTTAACATGCAACAAACTATTACACAATTGTCGGCAATTTAATTTATATGCAGCAACATAACACAATCAACCCATCGACATTAATACGAAGCGTTAACAATAACCGTGACACACACACACACACACACATGCAAAGTGTTTCATCCCTGCAGAAAGTGCGAATAGTGAAATTGTGGTGATTTACTAGTGACGTTGTCAGTAGCACTACTGACCAGGTGTACCCCAGCCAATGATATCATCTATTGACATTTAACATTAGCTTGTCATTGAACATCCACCACTAGACTATAGCACTACTGACTCAGTACCTCTTTCGGGACCACATGGAGACATTGGCACCAAAGATTTACTAGTAAATTTTAGGGGCTCTAGTCTACGATATTGGTATATCCCTCTCGTTGTCAATAGTAAACTTATAGTGATTTTCTAGTGACATTGTCAATAATGCTACTGACTAGGTGTACCCCAGACAATGCAAATGCCTATTGACAAATAACATAGGGTTGTCATTTAAAATTTACCAATAGACTTTAGCACTATTGAGAAGGTAGTTATTTTACGACCATATGGAGATATTTGAACCGAAGATTCACTCGTAGATTTTAGTGACCCTCGTCTACATATATTTATTTAATATTATTGCACAACATAATAAAAAAGAATAACAAACTATTGACGCGTTCATTGACAATATCACCAGAAATACACTAGAACTGTCGTCTCTAACGTATCTCTACTCGCGCATAAAAGGAAAGTTGTCGACATTTTAACTAGTGCAATTGTCGCTGGAGAAAGAGTATTGACATAGAGACATATGGCTCTAAGTTGACTAGAGGGATCAGCAACAGGCTGAATTGCTAATTGCAAAAAAGAAAACACTAAACGCACATGCATATACAAACACACGCACACTAATATGCATACATACATAATTTAGATTTTAAACTGTGATGAACCTTATTTGTAATCAAGTACTATTTTTAAGAGGGCACGAAAACATATAGAAGGAATTTTAAAATGTTGATATAATTTTAGTCCTATGTAAGAAAGTAAATTAATTTTGGCATTAAAAATATTAAAAAAATTTCTTATCTTTGCCATTTCCATTTTTATATTAATTTTTAAAAATTCATAAATAATTAGTTTTGGCAGGTGCAGTTATGAATTTTTGAAAAAACAATGTGAGTCCGATCACAAGGGAGATGTGTAAACATCTATGTAGTAATGAAATTTTTTTTTAAAGTTGGAAGTACTTATGCTTTTAGTATATTTTTTTTTTAAATTAATCAATTAAAAGCATCAAAACTTTCAATATTGTAAATACATAGGAATTTACTGGTTTTTGTTTGTTTTATTTAACTTATTTAGTTAGTTAATAGGCACATTGCGGTATATGTATGTAACTATATGTACTGCATTAAAAATTGCAGTAAGCAGTAAATTTACTAATTTAATTCAGTAGATTTTTACTGCTAATGAAATTTAACTTGAATTACCAGTAAAATCGTGGGGCCCGTATTCATAATAAAATTGTGGCAAGTGGCAAAGTTTTTGTCATTCAAATTTTGAAATTTTCGTATGAAAAAAATTTAGACAAGCATTACTTATTACTGAAAATTCAATGCACCTCTCATATAATAAATCATTTAGGCACTTTATAAAAATTGCAGAAAAAATTTTTAGTAATCTGTAAAAATTTACCGGTTAAAAAATTATTTTTACTGAAATTTTAGTAGTACTGCAAAGTGCCCATCTATGGTAAATGGCTTAAGTACAAATAATTAATATTGGCTTATGGTAAATAAAATAAGATATATAAATTATTGACTCTACTGTATTTAAAAATTAATCGAAAACTGCATCTATAGTAGTGGAATTATTAGTTATGGGGGTTTGTAGAGAATTGCTCATATGCAAGTGGAAAATGTCAAATAAAAATTTTTTAATAAAGCTTGCGACTGTGGGTTTGCAAAATTTGTATTAAAATCTCCACCCATAATAATTGGCATGAGATGGAGATTGATAGCCAATTGTCGTGCACCAGCTTCGGTGTAAGGCAACAGTACGTAATGAAGATATATTATAATATTTTATTATAAATTCTTTATAAAGACTGGTATATATCTTTTAAACAAATATTTGACATTTAAAACGCTCTTTTATTTAAAATTTTATATATATTTTATTTATTTTATATATTTCAACTTTTTAACAAAGTTATCCTCACTGGCAACACTATTAATTACACTTCACAATAGAGCTGCAAAACTATCGATAGTCGCTCCACTCGATAGTTTCGATAGTTTTATGTAGAACTATCGATACTATCGATAGTATCGAATAGTTTTATAAAAGTTGCCACATAAACTACATGTGACTCGAAAAAAAATCCAGAATCCTCAACAATTTCATTAGTATATAAAAATATATCAAGCCTTTTTTCGATTTTATCGTAAGCTGGGCATATTATCGAAAATATACTTTTTTATTGCACTTAAAATTTTATGGGCCTACCCATGGTTTAGAATTATCAAAATTCGAAAATTGTTGATAACTTTTAAGACACTAACTGTAAAGTTTTATCGTAAGAGACGATTGGCGGCCGTCGCGATATCAGTACTACCAAAATTTATCTTTGTGTCGACGATGTTGAATTTATTAAGATACTTGTGACTACTATTTGTCGAATAACACTTGGATTTATAAATAAATTGATATACATACATATATATTTAAGTACTTGTGTATACAGAAGCAGGGATGCGATGTCATATTTACAAATTGTACTAACTCAAAAAATTTTATTTTTTTCAGTACGATTGTACCTAATTCTTTATTTATATTTTTTTAATACTTGTATTTTTCAATTAACTAAAAATCAATTAACAAAACGCCAGAAGGTGCACAAAGAATATTAGTTGCTGGGATCTGAATATAAAAGTAACATTTACGATATACTACGTTTATAACCTTTTTTTTATTCGATTGTTCACAGTCGATGCAAATAGTCGGCTTCTCTCCTTGGTACGAAAATAAAATTTCCACATATGCAGATGACTTTGGAATAAATAACATTCCTCTAGCAATTCTTTAAGTACCGGAAAACATCGTTTGATTAATTAATTTTCTAATACCTTCGAGCTAAAGATTAACCCCCTTGTGCAAAAAAATAAGTGAACGTTAAAACCGGTTTTTCTATGGAATTTTTTTTAATGTACACTTCAAGCACGCATTATTTTTTGCATAGGGGGTTAATATATTTTAATGCAATTTTGGCATGTAATATAATATAAAGAGATTCCAGTAGTGCTAAATGGGTCATTGCGGTGCTACGGTACTTTTGACATTCAAATAGCGCTAAAATTATACAATTGTACCAACTTTTCCATCGCTGTAAAAAAGCTTAAATCAACTACGGATAATTTGCTTCAAAGCTGCCGGCTACTGTTTACTGACTTCGATTATTTTTACTCTTTTAATTACTTGTTTTTTTTTTGCCGATAGTATCGATAGTGGAAAAAGCTATCGATATTTCATTTACAACAAAACTATCGATACTATCGATAGTACTATCGATAGTTTTGCAGCTCTACTTCACAAGCAATTTTTATTAAAATTAACTCCTGAAGGTATGCTTTAAAATTCGGATGAGTGATTTCTATGCAGCTGTTAAGTTTTTTGTACTTCTTGTTCGCACCCTGAAGGAAATGTCGATGGTGAAAATGTACTGAGTGGCTTTTGACTTTGTCACCAGTACTACTCTACAATTATTCCCCATACAATACTTTATGCTATAGACATTTAGCATGTGCTTGTCATTGAAAATCTACTAGTAACACTAAAACAATTGACTAGATAGTGAATTCATAGTTCTTATGGGAACATGGAGACATACCAACCAGAAATTTACTGGTACATTTCTATACCTTAATTTATGTATATTGACAAGTTGTTTCAAAATCCACCAGAAATACAACACATCTGTTTTCTCTCTTTATTTTATCCTGACGAATTAAAGGAGAAATTGTAGACAATGTAACTACTACCAGAGTTTTAGTGTTGACATAGAGACACTTGGCCCCAGTCTTACTGCAGGGTATGGTTACACTAATACAATCATACATATCTCACACCGATTTGATCTTACTCAAAATTTGTGATTGTATTGTGAAAAGGATTTTTACCCCCTAGAGTATAGATGTTTACCAGGGAAGGAAAATGATTGCTTGGATTTTGTACCAACTATGGAAATAAAATGTACTATTTAGACCATGACGGTACCAATTTTTAATATTTATTAATAAAAACAGAAACGTGAAAATATTAGTATAAAAATTCAGTTTACCATAAAAAACAGAAATTTAACACAAATGTGTATAAAAATTCAGTATACAATAAAAAATGACAAAAAAATATTAAATATTACATTCATAAAGGTACATTCGTAGATTCGACTATTATATTAGAGATTAAAATAAAACACATACAAAAAAATTAAAGAGAACATAGGCAAAATTAATGTTACCATATAGTGAAACATTGACATTTTGAAATTGTACCAAGTTACTCGCGGTAGTACCACGGTACCAACAAGGTCAAAAATACACCATAAAAAGTACAATTGTACCATGATTTCCATCCCTGATGTTTGCTTATCAAAAAAAAAAAAAAAATTAAAATAATAAATATCAAGTTTTAATAGCTTAACCCTCAATAATTACAATAAGGATTTTCATGAGAACTCTTCAAATATACATTTGTGCAATTTGGCAAACTTGCGAGGCTTATTCCTTTTCAAATATTGCGCAAACAGTTAATGCAAATTTGAAACAAACGTCAAAATTTTTATTTAATAAATATAAAATAAAGCACCCCATATACATTTTACAATTTAAAAGTATTTGAAACTATTTTTTATGTATTTGAAATAATCAATAAAGTTTTCGTTGAATAATATAAATTTGACTTATTAACAAAAAATTATTTGAATTTCAAAAACTCAAATGAAATAAAATAAAATTTCATTCAAACTATAGAAATATAATTTAAAAAAATTTCAGTCGCTGAATTCAAATAAAGCATTAATTTGTTATATTTTTATTTGAATTTCTGAAGACGTGATTTTTTTTTTAATTTTCTGACAAAAAAATAAATTTACATTTGAAAATTTTTATTTCAAATCAATAACAATAAATTTTAATTCATTTCATGAAAAATTTCAATAATTTCAATGAAATTTTATTTCTTAAACAGAAATAAAATTTAAGTTTAATTTAATTTTATGAAAAAATTCAATTAAAAAAAATCATATTGAACAGCCATGATATCTATAATATAATTTGTAGAAAAATAAAAAAAATAAAAAAAAATCAGACAAATTTTTTTACAGTATATAAAAATAAAGTTAACTGAAAATAACAAATTTAAATATAAATAACAAAAACTAAAAATTTTAAAAACCCCCGACTTTTTTCAGAAAAGATGTTATATCTTCTAAACGACTGGACCGATTTTTTTCAAACATAGCTAAGATCCCTCGCGATCAAGTCATCTTTGAAACAGAAAAAACTAAATGAAAATCGGTCCAGCCGTTCGGCCTGTACGTGGACACAGACAGACACACAGATACACAGACACACAGACACACAGATACACAGATACACAGACACACAGACACACACTACAAACTTATAACACCCCTTTTTTTAGTCGGGGGTTTAAAAAAATAAATCTAAATTCTTTTTTACAAATTTTACTTTATATAGATAATTTTCATTCTATACATTTTTTTTACATAAAATAAAATTGGAACAAATAATTTACTGGAATTTAATGGAAAAATATTTACTGAAACTAAATTATATTTCAAAACACACGTTTGTTTGAAAATTTTTTGGGAATAATTTTTTCTGTGTAAAACTATACACAACAAATTTACTAGCGAACTTTTTAATTCGAAAAGTAATAAGTCTGTAGAAGATTCACTACATGGAGCCGATCAAGAAGACAATAATTTAGCAATTAGAAGACAAATTTAGGTAAAAAAAAATTGATATTTACTTCTTCTTAAATTTTTTTTAGCTTAACCAACACAAAAATATAAACAGAAGCTTCTAGGTTATTTGGGAGACAGCAAAAAAAAATCTTAAGGGACAAAAAATATAATTATTATGCTAATATTTAGTTAAAATTCGTTGCGTTACTTATATTTGGCATAATAACACTTAAATATTAAAATTCAATGAGTTAACTGAAATAACAGCGAAGACAATTAAAAAAAAACCTTCTCCTGTAAAATTTTGTTTTTGTTACTTAAGCTTTTTGTGCGGTTATGGCTCGATATGTATTTAGAAAAAGTTATGTATATATACATATTTCATATGATTTATATTAGTAAAAGTACCATTTTATTGCGGCAATTAGTACTTCATTCACATCTCTTGCCAAAGGCATACATACACAATCATATCCATTAACACTTTCTGATACAAAAATATAAAATAAATTTACACATGATTCGTAAAATGAGCCAGCCAGCCACCTTACAAAAAAAAAAAAACAAGCAACCACATGGTTGCCAGAACAACATTAATTTGCTCTCCCTTTCTTCGTAAAGGGTTTCCCAACAAGAACGCAAGATTTAAATTTTAAATAAAACACAGATATTTAAAAAAAAAATCGTAAAACTTTATTATATCACAAAGTAGACAAAATGAGGTTATGTGTGGAACAACAAATCGGGTAGATGGCCGCCGCGGCTTTGCTGGCACACACGCGATCTTTTAATGAAATTTTCAATGGCCGTTTTGCATAAATGCTGCGGTATTTCATTAATGCAGCGTCCAATTTCCTCTTTTAAGGCTTGAGTCGTCGTCGGCTTATTCGCGTAAACCATGGACTTAAAAAAACCCCAAAGAATAAAGTCTAATGGTGTTAAATCGCACGATCTAGGCGGCCGGTTCTGGTCTCCAAAACGCGAAATAACACGACCGGGAAATGACTGATGCAGCAATTGAATTGTTTCTCTGGCTGTATGACATGTGGTGCCGTCTTGTTGAAACCACATGCCCTCCACTTCAATTCTAGGCACGAAAAAACTGGTTATCATTTCACGATACCGAACACCATTGACTGTTTGCGCTTGACCTGCGTTTGAGCGACATCATCACGTACAGCTGCGACATTTTCGGTCGATCGACCTGGTCGAAGGCCCGTTGTTGTCTTTACATCACTAACAGACCCAGTTTAGGCAAATTTATCCATTAATCTCTTTACAATTGACTCTTTTGGAGCATTATTGTGACCCCAAATTGATCGCAAATTTGCGAACTGTAGCCGCAAAACTTTCACCATTTTGGTAAAACAATTTCACAATGAGAATGCGTTGTTCATACGTGTAGCGCTTCATTTTTACTAAACTCGTTCCTTCTACTAGCAAACAATAACAATTGTTCAAATGTCAAACAATGACACAAGGCCAATTTACATAAGGTGATCTTAATTTGCCAGCTGACATAAATTTCCTGCTGTCAAATGAACCAAACGTTAAGAAATATTGTGACAGCAGGAAATTTTACACTAACAAATATACAAGGCGAATACGCAGAGTTGCAAATCAAGACCACCTTATATCAATTCGCCTTGCAATGACACTTCGAATGGCGCCAAATTTAAATCTTGCGTTCTTGTTGGGACACCCTTTATAACAGCCGGCAAGTCAGCCAGTCAATCTGACTGTATGACTTGAGGCCTCCCTACACACAGCGCGACAAATCAAAAAATTTTTTTTAAATTGAATTTGTTTAAATAAAACGCCTAAGTATACATTTAAAGAACAGGTATATCAGTATATGTAAATATGTATATAAGTAGATATGTTTTTTTTTCTTTACATACGTTCAAACTATGTAGATGTCTATGCATTTTTTTTATTATTCTTGCTGCAATTTAAACTTATTTTACAGGTTTTTTTTTTAAATATAAACTCATTTTTTTCTGTTACTTCTTTTACACTTTACCGTCGGCAACTTGCATTCTTTTGAGTCCAACCGACACATTTAAAACAAGTTTGTAGCTGTTGCATATTCTTTGGTGTAATTTTTTTTCTCCTCTTAGTTAGCTTTTTCTTTGCAAAACAAAAAAAAAAAATATGATTAAAAAGTTTGCGCTAAAATATTTAGATTATTCAATTAAATTGATTAAAATTGAATTTTTCTTAAAATTAAACTCAACGATAAGACGTCAAAGACTAGTTTGTCGCCGGGGACTCACACAGCGTTTTACTGTTGATGTTGGATGGATGACAGGCTGGCAAGCAGGCAGCAGAGAGAAAAGAAAAAGTTGTGTATAAAATTTGCAAAACATTAAAATTAATTGGTCGGACAAGAGGCAAATTTTTCAAGAATAAGTTTTATAGTAGAAAATTGAAGAAACTATTTTATACGTACATACATATGTATATTTACATTTTCTTTACTTAGCATGAAAATAAAAAAGTTTTTGAAGGTAAACATATGAAGTGTTATCTAGTCAATGGGTTAATGAGGTGATAAAGAAAATTATTGTAAATACAACTGAAGAGTTAAGAATTTTAATTTGGTTTTAGTATTGAATAGTAAACTTATTGCGGAAGTTAAGTAATTGAGAGTCAAAAATTATTACATACCTATTTCCATTAGGAATAACTTCTTAATCGGGCTTTCAACTCAGTATTTTCAATTCGTGTAGAATGAAAATGAATGGTAATGAAAAAAAAATATAGAATATTAATAGTTATACTCACAACTCTATGTAATAATGTTAAATCAATAATTGTATACACAATATAATCATTTCTCATATTCCATTTCATTTAAAATTGATGTTAAATAGCCCCAGATGTCTGCCCCAGAAAATAGACAAGGGTGCTGATCAAGTGCGCGGCTGGACAGAAAAATTTTGGTATTTCCCTCAGCTAAAGTGTAGTTTTATTTTTCTTGACATTTCTAGAAAATCACATTATTTAGGGCCTGATTTTGTAAAACGCAACGCTTGGCGTTGATAAATTTTGTATGTATTTTGTTTTTGTAATTTAAATTTTTTCCATATAAAATTTGACAACGCTTGGCGTTGCGTTTTACACAATTAGGCCCTTAATAAAAATATTTCATTCTATACGCATTAAAAATATTGAATGAGGGTGTTGTTGACTGAAATAGTTAGTGACTAAATTGAATACAAAGCAAATGACGGTCTTCGAGAGTCCAATGTTCGTTGTCTCGCCAGTCCCAGTCAAGGCGAATTGATATATATTATTACGGTCTAATTCATAAAAAATATTAAACGTTTATTTGACAAATTTCCCCTAGAAATACGTCAAATAAGCGCTTAATAAACCTGAAATATTTTTTATGAATAAGGCAGTTAGTGTATATTTGTTAGTGTAAAATTTTCTGCTGTCAGAATATTTCCGAACGTATTGCTTTGATTTGACAGCAGAAAAATTATGAATTCGTCTTGATTCCAGCCATATGAATATCATAGATTTTGTCTGCTTAGTCAATTAGCATCTCAATAAATCATCGGCGGAATAAAATCACTAATAAAATGGCTGCATAGCTTAAAGTAATGCGCATACTTAGCACGAGAGGCACTGCAACGATGCTATAAAAATGAACAAAAATGCAGCTGTAAAAACAATCTGAACTTAACTGCTTGCTACTTCGGCATCTATCCTCTGTTCACTTCAACTTTTCGCACACAAGGTTCACACAGAGCAACTTTTTAGTTAATGCGAGAGTGGAAAATGTGATGGCTTCGTTCCACATATTCTCTTCTCTACCTTAAACTCAAAAGTTGATTAACAAAAATCTATCAGTATAAATGAAGCCAGTCTAATGCATTAAACACATTCACCACATCAGCTTACACGAACACACACGACTTTAAATGCCGCTAACTGCCTTTGTCGCGTTGTCCAGCCACAAATGCACCAGGCAGTAACAGCATCGTATGCGCCTGATATTCAAGAATATATATGTGACGCGCAAAATAGAAAGGGACCTGAGGGTAAAAACCGGTTTTGTTCAGGAGAGCCATTTTAAAGATTTAAATACACATCATAAAACGCGCATATCTCTGGGAGGGAACACTTTTGGGGCATGGGATCGGTCTCATTCGATGCTCATATGTTATCCACATAAAAAAAAAAAAGTGAAAATTGATTTTTTTTACCCTTAGATCCCTTTCTCTATGCGCTGTCACATATACATATTTCAGTGATGCCACCTTTAAACATTTGAAATTTAGAAATTAATTAATTAATTTACAAAGGAATTAATGTACATATTTCTTAAAATTAATTTCCGGATGCTCTTTCTGTTTAATAATATGAAATAATTGTAAGATATCATTCATTCTACATTTCTTATTATTATATTGCCAGCACAATACTTGCTCATTATCGCCAACAAAAATTTAAAAATGAAAACTTTAAGTCGTGTTGCCTTGCTGTCGTCTACAGTGTTAAAAAAAACTGCACCTTTTTATTTTTTTGACTGCATAATCACAACCTTTTGCTCATACTTCTGCCACAAAACGTACAGAAGTGTCACGAGACGGAAGATACGGCTATTTTTCTGTTTGTCTCGTTTTCCCTCAAATTTTGTCATCGTTTTTGTTTTGATACGTCTTTCTAGTGCAATAAATTTTGATTAGCTGTGTTAATTGGTAAGTAGTAATACACTACAGGATCAAATACACTATACTTTTCTCTTTTTTCCATGAATTAAAAAAAAACCTGATTGAGCTTTTTTTACCTGTTACTTTCTTCACTTCTGTGCTTCTGCTACTGAAATTCCAAAGAGTCGTAGTTGAAGTTAACATAATAAACGAATAGATATACACAACGAAGAACTTCAGCTGTCGTCACAGTTTTCGGTTTGACTGACTGCTGGCTTAAATAAATACGAAGTTAACGAAGCAGAAATGTTTGTGTGTATGTGTTTTAATGTGTGTTTTGTGGGTGCATGAGTGTTTTTTCCCTATATGTACAAATATAATAGTAAGACAACAACAACCACATTTCTTCCAGCAAGCAATTAAATACGCAATTGAAACTGCAAAATCAAAAGAAAAGGAAAAACACACAACATCTCTACTACGATAACTTCCGAATTTATTTAAAGCAGCAGTAAGACAAACAGAAAACTTTTCCAACATGTCGAGTGCTGAAGGTCTTATTTTTTTATAGCTATTCGCTTATTATGTTAACTTCTACTACGACTCTTGAATTTTAAGAAGCAGGAGTATGAGCAGAAGCAAAAGAAAATACACAAATGGGAAGTTTTTAAACGCTGGTCGTTAATAAAATCATTCTCATGTAAAGATGTGTATTCTATCCTTTGCATTTTGAAGTCGGTAGCTTACTGTGATGAATGTGTTTAATATTTTAAGAACGTAACACGCACACATAATTATAAATTTTTGCGGGCTTATTAATTTCCTGCGCGTTACTTCCCTTCATAAAAAAAATCACAATCGATATAAATTAGGTTTTTGCTTTTTGCTATTTTTATATCAATTTTTGCATGTGGCGTCATCGGCTGACCCGCAGCAATAATCGACCAGGTTTTGTCCCAATGAATGTAAAATGTCAGTGACAACGAATATGGCGGATCTTGTCTACCAAATTGCCGAAGTAGTTAGTGCATCTATGTACATGTCACTCTTCGAGAGGTTAGGTTCAATCCCTGGCCATACCCAGTCATATTAATATCATAGATTTTTTTGTCGATATTTTTAGCAATAAATCGTTGCCGAAGTAAAATACATAATAAAATGGCTACGCTACATAGCTTTTAAAAAATAATGCACATTCCTCACACCAGAGGCGATGCAATGATATTAAAATATTACAAAAAAAAAACACAAAAACAGAGTTGGTAAAACAAATCAAGCTTGCTTGCTACTTCAGCATTTCTCCTCTTCTATGTCTGGATTTACACGCAGCAATTTTTTTTTTTTTGGAGCAAATTCGCAGTTTTAGCGGGAGAGTAAATTTGCCGGCTTACCTCTTAATTATTTTCTCTTCTATCCCGTAAACTTAAAAGTTGCTAAACAAATCTCTCTCTGTGTGTGAAGCCGGTTTAAGGAATTGCGCAACTAATTGGCGAAGTATAAGTTCTATTAAAAAAAAAAAATAATAATAATGAAGGCAAATTGCAACATAGTCTCATCTCAGAAATTTCGTTTTCGGATTTAATAATGCTTAATTCATACAATAATGTATCATATTTGAGGCCATCAGCCAAAAAGTGTTGCAACCCACATTTTTGTTGGTTGCTGTTCTGGTGTTAAATACATTTCTTTCTTTGTCAACTAACAATACAAAAGAAAAGCAAGCCATCCCTTGGTATTTGAAAGCAGATTTAAGAAATAAAATAAATAACTAAACAATTTGAGGTTGCGCTAATAGCCTCATTTAATCTTATCTAAATATTTTATATAAAAATTTAATAAAATTTTTTATAATTTCTTTGAATTGTATGGAAATTGAATAGTTAAAACTTCTTTTTTACGAAACCAGCGTTTGAGTTGTGCCTCTCTCTGTTGTAATAAATGCAAAAAAATTTAATTGATATTTATTTTATTTTTTTTATTTGCTTTTTTTTATTTGTACATAAATGTGTATATCATTTTTGGCATATATTTATATCGGCTGGCCCTTCTGTAGTTCCAAGTTTCGATGAATTTTTACAGCAACGGAGGTCGTATATCAGTGTGAAGGTGACAAATGTTGTCTTCGAAAGCGTTAGTCGTGACATGTTAGTGACAAAGTAGCGAATATAGTCTTTCATGGAGAGGACAGGATTGAGCGAGTTTTCAATTAAACTTATATCGTTTAAAAAAGTCCGTTTGATATGGTTAAAACGCTTTTAATGTAGCTCGAAATACGCTTCATTGACAATACTGACTAAGATTAGTGTGCGATAACTGCAGATGGTTAACACCTGTCGTAACGTTAATGTTAGTTGAAAAAGTCGATGCATATGACGAATTGTATTTGCCTCGGCCTTAAAGCTCCAGATATGCAAGGAAGGACATGCATTCAGCTATTATTGTTTTACATGTTTTTTAAAGACTCATTTCTCATATAAAATTCCTTATTTCCCATATAAAATTTATCATACACCAAAGATATTAATGCCTTCTTTTTTCTGCATGTCCATGGATAGACGTGAAAAAACTGCAGACATTTAGCAGAACATAGTAGTACGGGTTGTCGGCTGGGATTTTAGAATGTATTGTTGTGAATATATCTTTTGAGATGAAACTCCACATCATGTTTTCTATGTTTTTCAACATACAGCGCATCTGGCAAAAGATAATTAGCAGTGTAGTTGCGTGATAAAAGTTACAATTTACTTGCAGCTTTTGCGAGCGCCATGTGAATAGATCAGCTGATTCTATGATGGAAAAAAAGCGTTGCATGTATCTCAAACGCAGATAAGCCCAGAACGCATGAAATGTATAGAATCGCCTGATGTGCGGACTTTTACTTTTAGTTTTCTCTTTTGCATATGAATTTAATTTCAGTATATCAGCTAAATAATTTTATCAGGGGCGGCATGCTCTCTCTTTCTTTCTCTCCTTCTCTGAAAGAAAAAATATGAAAGCTACAAAAAAAAACATTTCTGAAAAAAAATTGATCTCCTTTTTAAAAGGTAATTGGTAGCCCTGAAAAGGGCTGTATTTCCTTTTCAAAAGATAGTCAGTAGCCCTGAAAAGGGCTCTATCCTTATTCTTAAAGTAATTGGTAGCCCTGAAAAGGGCTGTATATTTTTTCACAGCGGCAGTATGCTTCCTCCCTCTTTCTATGTTTATCTGAAAGAAAAAAACATTGTTGCAAAAATTGTTTATCTCCTTTTCAAAATGTAATTGGTAGCCCTGAAAAGGGCTGTATCTCTTTTTCAAGGTAATTGGTAGCCCTGAAAAGGGCTGTATCTCTTTTTTTAAGTTAATTGGTAGCCCTAAAAAAAGGCTGTATCTCTTTATTAAATGTTATTAATTGGTAGCCCTGAAAAGGGCTGCATTTTTTTTAATCAGCCGTGCTCACTTGCTCCTTCTCCTTCCATCTTTCTCTGTAAGAAAAAAAAATCAAAGAAACAAAGAAGCAATATGTTCGCAAAAATTTTGTATCTCTTTTTTAAAAGGTATTGGTAGCCCTGAAAAGGGCTGTATTTTTTTTTTGTTTTTTTTTTTGTTTTTTTTTTAATTTTCAAATCCATAAAACTGTAGATTTGTAGAACATCCAATTATATAGTGGCAAGATTGTTTACATTCATTAAATCGTATAACTGTTGAATTTAGGCATCCAAATTTTTAGAATTTTATGGGTATAAATGGCACACGAAGACAGTCATTGCTACAATCAGTAGGCTAAAACGGCAAAAAAAAAGCAAAATCATTTTTTAGATTAGTTGATTTAAATTAATTTTTTTTTAAGTTTTTACAAACTTCTTTTTAATTATTACCTTGTGTCCAAGTTGCTTAAAGCTAATGTGTAGTTAAGTCTTGTTGTGTTTGATTAAATATTCGTTATCTGTTGATTAAACTTTTTTGTTATATGTATTTCGTAACGGGAGTCCACTTCTATAAACCATAAAGACGGTTTGCAATATCCAGTCTCTTCTTGTGTTTTCTTAACAATCGGCTTTTCTTTGTACTCCTCTTAATCGTTTGCTTTCTCTCCCTCTCTCTCTCTCTCTCTCTCTCTATCTATCTTTCACTCTCACTGTATCTCTGTCTCTCTTGGACAAACTCGTATGCTGAATTTTAGCACTCGTAACGAGTTTTCTTTTCATAGTCAAGAACTCTGCTTTTGCCTGGCGCTAGTAGTTCAAAATTTTCCACAAAAGTATTCTCATTTCCTCACGCTCTTAGACATGATGATAAACACTCTTTTATATAAAGCAAGCTAGCTTTACTTGGGAGTTGTTTCTGAATTATTTTTAAATGGCTGCGAGAATATGTTGTGTTTGGTTTATGGTTCAAAATTCATTTGAAAAATCAAAAATCAATGAAGACACACGCTTGTCTCTCTTTGCTAACTGGCTGCTGCTAAAGAGCGTTTTTCATAATAATAAAACAGAAATCATAATTTCGCTGCTTTTTCTCCATCGGGACGTGACATGACGAGACGAGACGTATACCAACGAAATTATATATGTATAGCAAAAACAAAAAATATGTTTTCTCACTGTTTCCATAATAGAAATGAAATAAAAAACGAAATAAGGCGAGAGCGTTTTTAAGCAGTTTTCTCTTTCTTAATGCAGAATTGACGTAAAGCGGCTAACGAATTGGAAGTGGTAAGATTTTCGGGAGAATCGATTTTGTTGCTAAGCACCGCGGTGTTCTGAGGCTGGGGACGATTGCTGATGGTAGAGGAATTGGTGGTGCTGCCCAACGAGTCGAACATGGAGGAAAGTGCATTGAGAGAATCACTGGGATATTTCTTTTCGCCGCCATCGTAGGACTTGATGCTGGAAGCTGGCGATTTGGGTGTCAACGAGCGGTGACTGTCCGTGGGACTGCGGGTTGGCTGAACGCCTGGCTGAGGACTAAGCATTTTTGGTGACTGGGCATTGCATTCTTTGGTATTATTATTGTTGGAGTAGTCTGTACCATTGGTGGTGATGTCCCTTTCACCGCTGCGTCCTTGAGGACTATTGCGCTCAGTTTGTTCCTGCTCATCATCTATTTCAGATTTTATTTCCCTCTTGATGTTGGCCATTTGTTCTTCGCGCTGCTGCTGTTGCTGCTGGTGATGCTGAAGCATTAGTGGTGAGTGTGACTTATCCATTTCCGGCTCCTTCTTAATCTCAAAATCACAATCCATTTTCTGGGCCACTTCTTCCATGTCAACCTTTTCGGGTGTAGGATTTTCCATTTTCCTGGACTCGTTGTGAGTCTCAGCGCTGCACTCACTGGCACTGCGCTCACTGCTCGTGTAACGGTAGTGCTGATAGTAGGGATCATTCGTGTCAATCAAAGGCTTGTTGTAGTCTACATTTTCATCGATACCCAAACGCTTGAGTATGCTGGAAGCTACGGGCGAGGTATTTTTAGTGGACGAATTGGAAGGACTGGTGGCTGGCAGAGCAGCATGTCTAGTTGGTGTATCGAAACTAGTGGTGAACATTTGTTCTATGGCACTTAAAACTGAAGAAGTACCCTGAGTTGTTTTGGTGGCACCATTTTTAGGCGACTCCATCAATTCGGGTGACTTATTTTTGCTAAGTTGGGTTATGGCATTCAAATTATTTTTGGCCGCTTCATCTGATTTGATGCCCGAAATATACTGGCGCATGCGCTCGGCAAATAAAGCAGCCTCGGTCTTATCAGAGCCGGGACCCATGCCAGCACGTTGTTGCATTTTCAAATCCATTTCTGTCTCGGCCTGCTCTTGAGCTCCTTTCATTTCGAGTAGCTTACGAACTGGCAAGGATTTCTCACGCTTCTTGGGTGCTGGTCTCTTGCGATTGCCAGCCGTACCCATTGACTGCATTAAGGGTTCTGCATAATGATTGTTTTTGGCCATGTGGTTGCTGAGATCACCCAAAGAGTTGAAGGCCTTATCACACACCTTGCAAGTGAGAACAGCACTTAGAGTGCGGCTTTCTTCGGAACTTAAACTATTTTGGCCTTCTTTATTATCGCCAGTGTTGGAAGATGACTTCATTGAGATCGTTTGTTCTTGGGACAAAATGTTGGTGTAGTGCTGAGTCTCCTGCATGTGTTTGGTCATTTCGTTGAGAGAACGGAAACTTTCACCACAGCGCATGCATTTCAAAATTTGCATGGCCTGCTCGACACCTTTACCCAGCCACACATTTTGTCCTCTAACTAGTTTGCGAGGCAAAGGAGTAGGAGGATCGCTGCGGTATTGGAATGCATTTTTGGATGCTTGAGAAGGACCCGTGTTGTTAGACTTATTTGTCTGCTGCCGGTGATGTGGAGGTCCAGCGGGTGCTTGGTTTTGGGCCACAGGTGGTCTTTCATTGGCTGTGGGCAAATTACCGAAAGGCGGCACGTTGACTCCGCAATGTTTGCTGTCTTTCATGTGCGTAGTTAAAGTTTCAAGAGTGGCAAAACTTTGTTTGCACCACACGCAACGGAATACTGAGCTGGCCACGCCTTTATTCTGCCAATGAGATTGCCAAATGTTATGTCGTGTCTTGGTTATACCCTCATTCGCTGCCGGTATAGGATTATTGGTTGCAGCAGCCGGTGGTTGGGGGTTCAGGGGCTGTTGTGGTGCCTGCGTATTGTGCTGTGCAGCCATGGAGGATCGGACAGGTTTCTCTTTACGTGGCCCTTTAACAATATCGGACATTTTCTCCAATGGATCTACCACCAAATCATTCTTACCATTCCAATCGGGAAACTGACCCGATCTAAAGATATTTGCAGCAGCTACGGCAGCCAAATAAGGATTAACACCTGGCATTAAGGGGTTAGGAGGAACTTGTGTAGTGGTGGTTGGCGGCTGGGCCACCAAAGGAGGAGTATCGGATTTAAAAATCTTCTTAACTTGTATTTGGCCTATAGAGGAATCTGGCTCTAGTTCGTTATCTGCCGAGCGCTTACGTGTACCCACCGATAAATCTAAAGGATTATTGGTATCGTTGGCCTCTTCCTCCTCTTCTTCCTCGTCGGAAGCAGGCGGTTCTGCGGAGCTGGCACGGGTAAACATGTTAGTACGAAAATCTAAAGCTTCCGAGTGATTACTGGAAGCTGTGGGTGAAGCTTGAGGCGGTAGTTTGAAGGAATTAGCAGCTTCTGTGGGTAGCGGTAAGGGTAAACGAGGTCCAGCAGCAGCAGCTGCAGCAGCAGCACCTAAAGGAAAACCATATTGTTGGGCGGCAGCTGCCACCATGTGCAAATAGGCCTCCATGGAAGGCGGCTGACCGGGTAAGTTTGGAATGCTGGAAAATGCTGCACTGGGCGAGTTAGCTAAGGGCAAGATACCGGAAGGTGCTTGATTTATACTATTCTCACGGTTATCTTTACCATTTTCTGACGAGTTGGATTCATGTGATGGACAACGCTCACTGGAGTTGGCCGATTCTGTGGAACGTGGCCGTGCTGTGGGTAAGGCCCTGCAACATAAGAAAAAAAAACAAAAATTAAAATCATGATTTAATAGTTTTTTTCTTCTTCTAAAACTATTGTTATAAATCTTAAGAAAAATTTACGATGTAAACGCTTAATAATTCACTCCTACTCGTTTGCTAATGCAATCACAACAACAACAAAAATTCTATAACAAAAAAGCTACAAGAATTAAAATGTGTAATAAAAAAAATTAAGCCCATTAAGTTTTGAAAAATGTTTTCTATCATCACTAAATGATTTCGACTAATCTTAAAAATAGCTCACAATATGTCAACGATTTATTTGTTATGCAAATCAAGCAGCGAAATAACGAAAAAAGCTACAACAAAAACATTTTTATTAATCTTCTTTTTCTGCTGTGCTTTTTTTTTCTACATACATACATATAACAAAAAATATGAATAAATACAAAAAAAAATAATAATAATAAAAACGTGTGACTGTTAAAGCGAAACAGTGGCACTAAACTAAAAAATGAGATATTATACAAAAAATTAAGATAATTAACATGCAGCTGGGTGCCCACATTTTTAGTTTTGGTTTTGTCCCACTGTTTCAGGGGTAATTAAAAATTATTAAACAATAAAAATAAATTTATAAAAGATCAAGACAACAATCAATGAATATATGGCACAAACAAATTCAGAATTTATTTGTTCGCAATAAGCAAATTATTATTGTTTAACATTCAAAACTGAAATAATAGAAACAAATGGTTCGTTTTCATAAAATGTATTTAATTTTTTTTTCGTTTCAAGTTTGTTGCTACGACGGTATTAGCTGTGGATAGATAGATTTAGTTATGAGTTTCTTGATAAATATCATTAGTATGACTGGCTAATTTTCTGTCATAAAATTCAAATTTCTTGCGTAAGTTTGTTTTTAAATATATAAATATATGTATATACATATGTATGTATGTGTGTAGATTTGTGAAAAAAAAATTTAAGCAATTTGAAAATATATACAGAATTTTGAACAAACAAACACATAAGTTTGTGTAAAGCAAACTCTCCGGAATTCTTTTGGTAATGTAAATGATTTTTTCCACTATATTGGTGTTATCAGATTTGGAGTTAAAGAGAAAAAGTTTCAATACCTTAAAGATGTAAGGAGCAGGGTTGTCAGATTTTTTCCAACCTATTTCGCCAAATTGATTTTAAAAATCGCCAAAAGTCGCCAAAAATCAGTTTTATGTAGTTTTTCTTAGTAAATATTTGATAATAAATTTGTTTTTATATAACACTTTTTTAATATAAATTTTTATAAAATAATCGTATCAAAATTTATCAGAAAATCGTTAAAATTATTTTTTGTAAATTTTTGTCATCCAAATTCCAAAATGTAAGAAAAATCATTAAAATCAAATTGTTTTAACTTCTTGCAGACGAGTTTTGGTAGGATTTACTTTTGAAACTACTCCTTCAACAATCTAATTTTCTTGACTTATACAAATTTTGGTGTTAAACTTTGTTAAAAAATCGCCAACAAGTTCATTTATCGCCAGGAATTTATCGCGACAAATCGCCATATCTGACAGCCCTGGTAAGGAGTGGAAGCTAAAGAGAGTTTTTTGTTATAAACTGCAGATTCGATTCACACTAAAGGCCGTGATATACTATAGTACGGAGTCGTGCGATCTACGAAAAAAATACAACCCTGGTATGATGGAGTTTATGAAAATTTTAAAAAGGCAATAACAACTCACTGAGGTAAAGTTGTAGCTCTTGTTATAAAGAACAAAAATTGTAAACATATAAAATAAAGAAAAAACTTCATCTTTAAGATCAAAATCGCAAAAAATTAAAACAAATTCGATTTTTTTTTGCCTTTTTCTCCCTGTTCAGGTCCATAGGTAGCAAACCGTTCAAAGTTCAAGGAAAAAATTAATTACCAAAACGTACCTAGGATCTCAATAAACAACTTTCTACAATATATAAACTTCCTAGGAATGAATCTTAATAACCTTTAGGTAGCGCTTAGGTAGCCGCAAAAGTGAAAAATATCCAAGCAAATGAAATAAAAAAATTTTCGGGAGACACGGGTCTTTTTTTTGGGCATTTTACCACGTGGCACAGTGTTCGATTTAAGAATTTAGGACGACAAAAATCATAACTTTGTAAATAATTAACATACAAGTGTTAATTTTTTGTATTTTCCTATTAAATTTGTTCTTATTAAATTTATTTATATATTTAGGCTATTCACAAAATATGTACTTTTAACTTATTTTCACACATGTTTTACATATATAGAAGTAAAAGAAATTATATAAATTAACAACCCAGCTAAAAAAATATGTATGGACCACATATGATATCCCATATATGGTTCAGATCCGAAAAATGAGGGTATATGGGCATATATGGTTATATATATTCATACATTTTTATACATGTATGTGTTAATATTCCCTCTACAGTATGCAAAGTTCATATTCATATTCTCTTGATTCACAAAGGCGCACTGCTGTGCAATAAATTAAATTACAAAAATTACTTTTTTTTTTGATTTTGAACAGGGAAGTTGTATTTAATGAAACATTTGTTTGGACAAATAGTGAAAAACGAACTAAAAGTCATTTCATTCATCATTTTTATTCAAAAGGTGAATCAATTATTTGAAAAAACACAAAAACCATATTCGTACATAAAATTTTATTTAAGAAATCAGATTAAAAACTAATGCAATTAATTATAAAAGAAAAAATAATCCGTCTAACAATATAATTTCAATTTAATTTTTTGCAGTAATGTGAACTTTGTTTCGTATCGAAAAGAATTCTGTTATTTTCTATAAAATTAATGACTGAATTATCCTTTTGATTACTTGACATATTAAATTGGGCCACAATGTATAAAATCATACAAAAATGGTTTTTTTGTAACAAAAGTTTTTCTCTTTTAAATGTTGAGGCTGTACGCATATAAACTTTGCATACCGTATGTATTTTCTAATGGATTTTAAATTCACCAGTGATAAAATACCAAGATTTTTTTATTGAAAAAACGATCTTATGTCAGATATCATGTATGCATACATTCTTATATGGCTCCATATATTAAATCTTAATTCTATATATGGATCCACATATGAAGAGCGTCATAATGAAATTTCCATATATGAGCTCATATATTACAATCCATTTCACATATTAGTCCATATATTAGTTCATATATAATAGTTTTGCCATGTATAATCCCATATATTTCCATACATGAATTCATACATATTCATATATAGTTATATATATTCATATATTAAAAATATATGGATCATATATATTTTTTTAGCTGGGAAAAATATAAAAAAATTATTTATATATTTGTGATATTCACAAAGTATGTACTCTAAATTTATGTTCACATATATTTTACAATAAAAAAATTAAAAGAAATTTCATAAGTTAACAATAATATAAAAAAAAATAACAATAACTTATTGTGAGTTGCTGCTCCTATTGTAATTTTGAAAAAAAAAAAAAAATTAATGGGGCAGCTTGGGGCAGGAATTTTATGTAGTAAAGTCTATGACAGTAAGGTTGAAAGATTACAGAAACGTTTATGGATGTGGTGAAACGGATGAATATCAAAAAATTTCGTCTGACATATTTAGTTAGTTTCTTTGGTAATAATTGTTAAAAAAAACTGACTTTGCTTAACACTTAATAAAAAACTTGCCATTTATTAGAAAATAATGTGTTTTTGTGTGTTAGTTAAAAAGAAGTCAAAGCTTACAATTGAATTAAAAAAAATTAATATCGCATCTACAACGCCTTCTATTTACTTTTGAAATTGCACAAAATACCCGTAGTATTTTTTTGTTTTTCTTTTTTTACTTTAACATGTCATTTGGAGTACCGTTATAAGCATACAAACTGAAAGATATACAAGAATCATATAGTTTTAAGCTAGTCTGGGTCTTCGCTTGCAAATAGTGTGGTCAATTTAAATTTTTAATTAACTTTATTTTTTTATTTTTGTCACCCTATTTTCTGAAATCGAACACTGTGCGTAGTGGTGTCCGTATGTGGTTACATTACCATGACCAAAGAATATAAATTGTATAGAATGCGCATCTGAGCTAAAAAATTAAACATTTTTTACTTACGCAATAGATGCGGGGGGAAAATATAATATATATATAAAAATATATATATATATATATATATATAAAATATATTCTTTGCTCTTATCACCAGCGTTGCCGTTGTGCGACTTAAGTCGCAGTTTGTTACTTTTTCAACAGCAAAACGGCCAGTTGCAAAAAAACTATGTAAAAATATCCGAGTTTTACCACAAAAAATACCGATTTTCGGAGCAAAATTGCTGTTGCTGAAATAAAGCTTGTTTTAAGGATGATAAGTTTCCAAATTTTGCAGTTGTAAAGTCAGCGAATTACACCTTATTTCTTCATCTTTATAAAATATAATTTACAAAAAAAAAGAACATAAAGTATAAACATAAATTAGCGTTACTAAACATTTATCAAACAGACTTAAATTAGACACTTGTCAAAGATTAGATTCCAAGTGAAGAACTTATTAAGAAACACAGGATGTTCAGTTAAAAAAAATATGTATTTAAGAACTATGCATAATGCCTTGAAAGAATAGTATAACTATATTATCCTCTTCAGAATCGAATTTTAAAATTTTCTACAAAACTTTAAATGGTTTTGAGTTATGCTGGTTTTTAAGTAAATAAGTGAGATGAACCATTTCCAATATATGTATTTATGTTTTTTTTTATAAATCTTAAGTAATTGGGTAAATTACGGCACTCGACATCAAACCAAATATGCATTTAGTTTCGATTGGAATTTCATTCGATATGAAATGCCGCAACTTGACCACTCTTTTTAGGGTTCCGTACACCCAAGGTGAAAAGGAACCCTATTGTTTTCGCTACACTGTCCGTCTGTCCGTCACACGGTATTTTCTCAGGAACCGTAAGAGCTACGGACCTGAAATTTGGACAGAGTATGTAGAACCTTGGCCGCTACAACAACAAATACATGAGAATTAAAAATTAAAGGGTGTTCCAAAACGAGCAACCAAAAATGTTAAAATCCCATGTATTATACATACGATTGTAAATTGAAACTTGAAATTTGTAAAATTAGTGTATTTTTATACAGACTACAACAATTAACACTAAAACTTAAAAAAATTAAAATTAAAGGGTGGTCCATCAGTTAATGCAATTTTGACTATGTAATTTTGACAATTTGCTATATCTTGGAAACCGTAGGAGGCAAACACTTGAAATTTTCAAAAACGGTAAAACTAAAAAACCCAAAATTATAAAATCGCCAAACCAAAAAAATCGCCAAAAATTAAAAAAATCGCCAAAATTAGAAAAAAATTTTCTAACACTAAAATAACTCGTCAAATTCGAAAAAATCGCCGAAATGAAAAAACAACGCCAAAATGAAAAAAAGGCCAAAAATCGAAAAAAATCGCCAAAACGCGAAAATGTCGCCAAAACTAAAAAAAAATTTTAAATAAAAAAAATCCCAAAAATTAAAAAAATCGCCAAAAATAAAAAATCGCCAAAAACCGAAAAAATCGCCAAAACAAGAAAATAAAGTGTCAAAACTAAAAAAGGAGCCAAAACTTAAAAAAATCGCCAAAATTAGAAAAAAAAAATTTCTAACACTAAAATAAATCGCCAAAACGAAAAAAACGCCAAAATAAAAAAAAGCCAAAAATCGAAAAAATCGCCAAAACGCGAAAATGTCGCCAAAACTAAAAAAAAAATTTAAATAAAAAAAAAATCACAAAAGTGAAAAAAAATCGCCAAAAATAAAAAAATCGCCAAAATGAAAAAACGCCAAAACCGAAAAAAAATCGCCAAAACAAGAAAATAAAGTGTTAAAACTAAAAAAGGAGCCAAAACTTAAAAAAATCGCCAAAAATGAAAAAACGCAAAAACTGCCAAAACAAAAAAAAAACCGAAAAGATCACAAAAACGAAAAAAGAAATGCCAAAACTTTATATTATATAGGATGAAGTTTGTATTAAATTACATTCGTACGGTACCCTTCGTGCGCGAGTCAGAGTCGCACTTAACTGAATTTATTTTAGATTTAATGATTTTTTTATATTTAGTAGCTATCTATAATAGGTTTATACTCGTCTTATTTGCAATTAAAAAGTGTATTTGTAAATTTGTGTTCGTAGTTAATTAATTAATTATTTGAATTATTTTTTTTACTTTTTTCATTTATAAATGAAAAATTATAACAACAAAAATTAAAAATTTTAAAAACCCCCGCATATTTCTAGAAAAGACGTGATATCTTCTAAGCGGCTGGAACGATTTCATTAAAACATAGCTAAGAACCTTCTCGATCAAGTCACCTTTCAAACAGAAAAAACTAAATTAAAATCGGCCCAGCCGTTTGTACTGTACGAGTGCTTGTACAGACACACAGATACACAGACACACACTACAAACTTATAACACCCCTTTTTTTAGTCGGGAGTTAAAAAGAAAATGAATTAGCTTCAGTTTTTCCATCTATATTTTACTTTACTTTTCTTGATGCTGATCATTTATATACATACATGTATACTTTAAGGCCCCAATTTTGGCTTCATTTGAACCTATTTTAACTTATAAACATTTTTGAAAAACTTTCTTACTAACTTATAAAAAGTTTTATTAAGATTAAAGATGAAAGTAAGTTAAAATACATATTTTTTTAATTGTGATACTCCGAGAAATAATTTGCATTTGGAATCAAGGATTTGGGTGTTAGATTTTTTGCAATGTTTTCACCATTTATTGGCTTTTCTATCGACCAAAACAATAAAATGATCGACATCATCGAGCCGAATATCGCCAATTGGACGAACAGCTCTTTTTCTAATACCTGATATGCTAAACTGTGTATATGATTGCCCTACGGCATACATTCTGTTAAAATGATACAAAGGGATAAATTGAAAAAACGGTCATAAAAAGTGTCATTGGCATGAAAAATGGTCAAGAGTGATACTTTAGTGTCACAACGGCAACGCTGCTCTCAACAATGCGAGCGTAGCATACACTGCAGAAAGAAATGAGAGTGCGTACGCTGGACGGGTAGTACTGGTAATACCCGTCATAGAAAATTTTAGCTTGTATGAGATGCGCATTCTATATGATTTATATTCTTTGCCATGACTTAAAAAATAACACGCAGTTCAAATCGCGCTTAAGTATGTACATATATGATAGTGAGTCATTACTACGGTGACCATCCGTTCTGCATTATAAATTATTTATTAGGAAATAACGTTGAAATGCTCTGTATTTTATTTACTGTTCAGTATTTGTTCTATATCTTCATAACTCAAACTGCATTTAAAAAAATTAATGCAGTTTCTGCAACAATGCTGTTTTAATCAACATTGAAAAGGGCTTAATATATCAACTCCGAATGTAGAAGTTCTATAAAAATACAGAAAAAACATGAGTTTTTTTTTCCTTAATTTAATTTTTTTTCCTTGAGAGCGTGAATATGAAATTTGTCTGCGTTAGTGACATCTTATGTTTAAATCTTATTTTTGACGATCCCGCTTCAGGACCCTGGCTTTTCTTTGTTAATTTTCAAGCTACTTTATTTCATGATTATATAACTCAGATTGAGTCCCATAAAAATATGTATGACAGAGGTCTCTCTCATTATAAATGAACTTAGTTTAAAATTCCACAACGTTGAGAGGAAATATTTTTGCCTATTGTATTGCTGTTAAAAAGATTGTAATTGAGCTGAGCCAGAAAAATGTTATTGATATGTATTAGTTTAAAGCCAGGCTGTCCAAACTGCCACCAGAGTGCCGAACATCAATCGGCTTCCTATACAAATGAATACACACACGCGAATACATTACTCTCGGTGTTCTCTTAGTGTTCTTGGTTTAAAGCTAATGCAAGCCGATTTTATGCAGATTGTATTGAATAATTAAATCAATGGGATACTTACTGCCTACCCAGAAGTTGAAACTACTACGTGGAAAGATGTTAAATCCAGTTTTGTTTTCATTTTGAATAAAAGAAATGAGTTAAACATAAACTACACGGAATTATTTGATGAATTACCCCGCATCATGCATTAAGATTAAACTGAGCAACTCCTAAAAATCCTTTTTTTTTTGCTAAGACATAGATATTTCTTCTTCGTGGTCATTTCTCAATCTCTCTGTTATTTTTTTAAATTTAGAACGCCTTCGGATTTTTTCTTCAGTAGAAAATTATAGCAAATCTGTCCGTTGTCCGCTTAAAAAACATAAATAAAACTTATTAAAGAAAATTGAACCGGTTTCAAAAATAATAACTGAAAAGTTTAAAATAATTTAAAATAAGTTTAAAAAAATATTTTTATGTGTTACCCATAGTCACCAAAGATCCAAAAGACCGCAATAACCAAAAAATAAAAAATAAAGTTTTTTGATTGATTATGATGTGATTAATCAAAATACATCTTCCTGAAAACTTTACTCTCATACATATGTTCAAAAATACTGATTTTATTCATTATTCAGCTTGGCACCTACCAAATAAATAGTCTTAAATTAATAAGTAAAAAGCATACTTACTATCTTTTGGATTTTAAGTGGCGCTATGTATGTATATATAATGCTATTGGCATTCGGTGCGAATCGGATTAGCAAACTTTACATTTACTTATTTATGAGTTAAGTTGTTATTGTTGTTGTCAACGGCCTGTAATAGAACTATAGTAATAATGTTTTGTCTAACTAACTGAATCTAAATTATTTTAATTTTTTTTTTAAATAAGTAACACTCAGGCAATGAATTCTTACTACTATTACTAGGTGTTACTCTCTTCAGGAAAAGGATAGTTATAGAAAAGTCAGGCGCTGAAAGAAGAGACAGAGAAAAGCTTCATTCTTTTTACAACTCTGCTTTTTGCACGATTTTAATAATGAAGTGTTGTAGAGACTCTGGCTTTAAATGACGCGTACCAAATTTTTCTTTTTCGAAGCTGTGGTTAGTAGCAATTTTATCGATTATTTTACTTCGCCGATAATTCTGCTACACAACGAAGGAGGGCGCTCTGATATTACATTAGGATTAGTATCTGCTGAAGTGTTTACATATGTTTGAAGTCCATTAAATTTTTTGTTGAATTTTATATTTTATTTTTTAGTGCCAATTTTAGATTTCTGAAGGCGTGGTTAGGGTTAATTTGCAAATGCTAATATCCGCCCACTATTCTTAATTCAGCATTGCATCACCATCAGATTTCAAGGTTTATGCCAAATTTCATAAAAATGGTTTAATAGAATCACTAAATATAATATTAAATTTTAGTAGTAAACATTAATGGGCGTGACCCCTCCTACCTTTTTTTAAATATAAATTTGTGCCATTTTAGGAGCCCAAACTATTTTTTAAATTTCGTAGGCAATGGATATAATATAATACTTTCCATTCTTGGGCGAGGCCCGCCCACTTTTTTCAATTCAAAATTTAGTGTATTTTAGAGGTTAAGGTGTGTGCCAAAAATTCGTAAAAATGCGCAAACTAGAAAAACGTAAAATATAATTTTAAATTTTAATGAGTGTGTCTCCGCCCATTTTTGTAAATGAGCGTCCCCGCCCACTTTTTTAAATGATAGGCTGAGTATTTTTTAGAGCTTAGTAGAAAAACGTGCAATATAATATTTAATTTTAATGGGAGTATACCCGCCCTCTTTTTTAAATGCAAGATTGAGTACTTTTTAAAGCTCACGGTATGTGCAGAGTTTCGTAAAAATCGTTTAAGTAGAATCACATGAAATATGATTTTATATATTAATGGGCGTGCTTTCGCTTATTATAACCACTTGGAAATTGTGTCATTGCAAGAACTCAAGGTGTTTGATAGGTTTCGCAGCAATCGAAACATTAAAAGATAAAAAAATGAAAGATAGCAAAACAAGTGGGCGTACTTTCGTCCACCAAATGGACGATATGCCCTCTCAAAAGAAAAAAAAATTTAAAATAAACTGCGAAGTTTTGAAGTAACCAACATAAAACAAGTAAGAGTGCTATATTCGGCTGTGCCGAATCTTAGATATCCTTTACCAAAGTGTTTTTATGTAGTATAGAGATTCATATGTACATAAGCACATACATAAAGTATAAACAAAAAGAAAAAAATAATTTGACCTAGTTACTTTTATGTACAAAAAAATAAATTTGCAAACCCTAGAATCATTATATTAGATTTTTCTGATTCCTTACATCAATCTAGTAGTTCTTCAAAAAATATAGAAAGTGTGTTAAATAAAAAAAAAGAAAAAGGAAATTAAAAAAAATGTTCTATTTAGTTACTTTAATATCCAGAAAAAAAGGCCAAAGTTTCCAGCTCTGGAGCTGTGGTTTTATTTTTATAATTTTCTACACCAAAGTTTTTCCAAAACGTAAAATATGTATAATCTATAAAGGAAAAGATAAAAATTAATTAGACTTAGTTACTTTTATATATCACAAAAAGTGTAATTTTCCCAACCCTGAGATCATTATTTTTAATTTTTCTGATTTCTTACACCAATCTCTTTCTTTTAAGAATTTAAGATATGTTTAATTTATAGAAAAAAGGAAAAATTTGTTTTAGTAAGTTACTTTTGTACAAAAAAAGTAAAACTTTTCCAACCCTGGAATCGTCTTTTTAATTTTTTTAATTGCTTTTTTTTATTTTAAATACCAATTTTTTTCGTACTCAAGCATAAAATAAGTTTATTTAATAAATAAAAAATAAAAATTAATTAGTTAATTTTTTATATCACAAAGAGTGTAAGTTTCCCAACCCTGGAATCCCCCTTTTTGATTTTTCTGTATTTTTAAAAACCATCTTTTTTAAGAATGTAAGATATGTTTAACTTATAGTAAAAAAAGGAAAAATTTGTTTTAGTAAGTTACTTTTGTATAAAAAAAAGGTTTTCCAAGCCTGGAAACTTCGTTTTAATTTCTTTTTTAATTTGAAATACCAAATTCATACGTACTGAAGTATAAAATAAGTCTATTTTATAAAAAAAATAAAAATTAGTTTTCGGTAGTTAATTTTATATATCACAAAAAGTGTAAGTTTTCCAGCCCTGGAACCGTTCTTTTTGATTTTTCAGATTTCGTACACCAATATGTTCCTTTAAACAATATAAGCTATGTTTAATATATAGAGAAAAAGAAAAAATTTGTTCCAGTAAGTTACTTTTGTATAAGAAAAAAGTTAAAGTTTTCCAACCCTGGAAATGTCTTTTTCATGTATTAAACTTTTTTTTAATCTTTAATATCAATTTAATATGCACTGCAGTATAAAATAAGTTAATTTAATAAAAAAAATAGTAAGACCTAGTTACTTCTATATATTACAAAAAGTGTAAGTTTCCCAAGCCTGGAATCATGCTTTTTGATTCTTCTGATTTCTAATAATAATCTCTTTCCTTTAAGAGTCTAAGATATGTTTAATTTATAGCGAAAAAGAAAAAAAAAATGTTTTAGTAAGTTACTTTGTATATGAAAAAAAATTAAAGTTTTCCAACCCTGGAAACGTCTTTTTAATATTTTTAACTTTCTTTTTTAATGTGAAATACTAATATAATTTGTACTGAAGTTTAAAATAAGTTAATTTAATAAAAAAATATATAAAAATTAGTTTACGGTAGTTAATTTTTTATATCACAAAAATTTAAAGTTTCCCAACCCTGGAATTATCCTTTTTGATTTATCTGATTTTTTAACCCAATCTCTTTCTTCTTAGAATATAAGATATATTTAATTTATAGAAAAAAGGAAAAATTTCTTTTAGTAAATTAATTTTGTATAATTTTGTGTAAAAAAGTTAAAGTTTTCCAACCCTGGAAACGTCTATTTAATCTTTTTAATTTTTTTTAATATTTTTTTTATTAAGAAATATTAATTTTATTCATACTGAAGTATAAAATAAGTTTAAGTTTTAATAAAAAAAAAATAATAACTAGTTTTCGGTAGTGATTTTGTATGGCAAAATGAAGTTTAAGCTGCCCAGCTCTGAAACCGTCTGCTCGATTTTGCTGATTTTCAATACCAATCTTATTTCGACCATTTCTGACACACCAGTCTAAGAACGAAGTCTCTAGCTTTTCTGCGAGCTTCGGAAAATCCTTTTCACGTACAGACAGACGGACAGACGGACATCGCTTATTCGTCTTCCCTATGCATAAGGATCCAGAATATATATACTTTATGACTCGCTTATTAATATTCTAGAAATTACAAACGGAATGACAAACCTATATATACCCTTTTACCATTTTTTGGTAAAGGGTATAAAAAGAAGAATAATATAGAGTAATCTTTTATTCCTTCCAAATTTTTTATGCCTTGAAAGTTATTCAGTACAGCTTAAAACAGATAATGTATGTTTTTGGAAGAGCGAGAAATCGAAATTTTTTTTAATAATGGCCATTTTTAATTGTATCTACTTATGTAAACATACATATGTATATATATTTCTATTATACATATATGTATGTAACGGGTGTTTTTTTTAGAGGTATAGAACTTCGAATTGAAATAAAACACAAGAAAATCGTTTTAATGTCCATCAATTTGACTTTATTGGAAGGATAATTTTATGCCATTAATGTTTAAATATGATTTCGGGCATGTGGCCGCCGCGGCTGGCTCGAATAAAGCCAATTCTGCAGGTCCAATTTTCAACCACTTTTTCGAGCATATGGGGCCGTATGTTGGCAATAACGCCACGAATGTTGGCTTCCAAGTCCCCTAACGTTTCTGGTTTGTTGGCGTAGACGAGCGACTTCACATATCCCCAAAGAAAATAATCCAATGGTGTCAAATCACACGATCTTGGTGGCCAATTGACAGGTCCATTCCGCGAAATTATGCGCTCATCGAATGTTTCCTTCAATAAATCGATTGTGACGTGCGCTGTGTGGCATGTAGCGCCGTCTTGTTGGAACCACAACTCATCCACATTCATGCCATCCAATTCGGGAACAAAATAGTCGGTTATCATGGCTCGATCGATCGATCGATTCATTCGGGTCCTCTTCAACACTTTGCTCTACAGCGGCAATTGTTTCTTCGGTGCGCACTGTTGGACGTCTCTGCGGATGCGTATTATCACATAGAGTAAACGTAATGCGAAAACGATCCATGGTTAACCGAATTAATTGCTCTGATGGACGATTATGTCGACCATAAAATGGACGGAGCTTGCGGTAAACTTCGCGAACTGAACCATTATTTTCGAAATAAATTTGCACGATTTGTAAGCGTTGTTCTTTTGTCAACCTGTTCATGATGAAATGGCAAACCAAACTAAATATTAATCACTTGACAGCTGACAAAATGGCCGCCAGTTAAAAAAGTGATGCCAACTTAAAGTTCTACACCTCAATAAAAAACACCCATTATATGCTAACTATTTAATCTACGTATGTACCATACCTTATTGAAATGTAAATGAAATATGTACAATATTGAAGCTCTCAAGCTATGTATGTGTTGATCTCATGATAGTTATTTATGGTCTAATAAATTACTTTACAAAAATTGATTTGATGTTTTTATTTTCAACAGAAACATTTTAATACTAGCCCCTTGTCACGCTTTTTCGAAAAATTTTACTATTTTTTTTTTATATTTTTGAATATTTTTTCAATTTAGCACTTTCTAGCACTTTTTTCAAAAATTTGTACGCGTTTTGAGTCTCAAAAGTTGGCATCACTGCATGTGATTACTCTCAATACAATTGTGCCATGAACCGCCCTACAATGATTCAGAGCAGGGTTGTCAGATTTTTTCCGACCAATTTCGCCAAATTCATTTTAAAAATCGCCAAAAGTCGCCAAAAATCAATTTTATGTAGTTTTTCTAAGTAAATAGTTGATATTACATTTGTTTTGTTATAACACTTTTTTTAATATAAATTTTTTACAAAATGATCGTATCAAAATTTATCAGAAAATCGCCAAAATTAGAAATAAAATCGCCAGAAATTATTTCTTGTAAATTTCTCTCATCATTCAAAACGCATTAAGGACTAAATTATTATAAGAAATATCGTCAAAATCAAATTGTTTTAATTTATTGCCGAATTATTTAAAATTAAAATTTTCGTGAATTAGAAAGATTTTGAAGTTAAATTTTGTTAAAAAAAAGCTATACAAATCACCAAGAAATTTATTTGTCACCAGAAAAATTGCCAACAAATTTATTTATTGCCAGAAAAATCGCCAAAAATTTGGACGCCAAACAAGTTGAAAAATCGCCACGTTTGGTGAGATATCGCCAAATCTGACAGCCCTGATTCAGAGCAAGCATGGATCGTATTCGCATAATTTTTACTCGTAAGCATAACAAAAATTCTCCAGAACCGGGAAGCTGTTTTTTTTTATTATTTAGGAACACCACAATAAACCCAGCACAAGGAATGCTACAGTCCATACTGGTCGCTTATATTTTTAACATTTTAAATTACGTTGCTTCAAAAAGTCCCCAAATATCCTTCACATAATTAAGTCATGATTCAACTGTTGCAAATTATATAACAAAACAATTCAATTAAGATTTTTTTGTTTCAATTCAATTTAATAATATTTCTTCTTATCTCTGAATTTGTTAATACATTTGTTAACTCAAGATTAATATGGAAAAAAATTGGCATTTTATATGAATTCAATTAACAAAATATTTAATGCGAAATTAGCAGACACAGGAACAAAAAAATAAAAAATAAAGTCAAGCGTTAATGAAAACAAAGTGTGAGTGTGTGTGCCTTAATTTTAAAAATAAAATCAAGTTCAAACATGTGTAATAAATTCTGACGAGTCCAATTTAGATTGCGTAAATTATATGAAATCAATTTTTTTTTTGTCAATACGCATCTGAGAAAACATTTAATAAATTTGCGACAAATATGTAGACATAAAAAATAGAAAATAGTTTGTTTTCATTTCTTTTAATGGCATTTTGCTAAACGAGTTGTGGTAAGACAATAAAAATTAAAATGACAATACAAATTAACAGAAAATACGAGATCATATTAAATTAAATTAAATTAAATTAGAAATTTCTAACTAATTGATATTTAAATCAAGTTTCAGGGTAATAAAGGGGAATTAACACTGTTTTAGTTTTATGTAATAAAATTTTATATTTGAAAATTTACATATATTTGATATTAGTTTTATTTTTTTTTTAATTTTCATAAATTTCCATTTAAACTATTTTGGCGTTCATTTTATTTAGTCTTGTTACTGAGCTTTTTAATAAATCATTTACTTGTTTTTATTTTATTTTTTTTTCTTTTCATTATTATTAAGTTATGAACATGTATCATTATTACTAAATGTTAGAGTCTGTTTATTATTTTTAATTTTTAGTTTGTATGTACTAACAAACTACACCAGATAAATAAAAACGTTATTAAAAAATTTATTGGTTATAAGGTCATAAGAAAAATCAAAATGTAATATTTCATATGAAATAAACATTAAACGTGTATTAGAGCAAATACATACGTACATAATTTAAATCTCACATATTCGTACGTCTGTAGTTGTAACACACTGTATCACATGTAAATACATATAAGTGTAGTGGTTAATAAATTAAACAACTTAACAATAAATTATAATACGTATGTTTATTTTAAGAAATATCAACAAATATAGAAAAGTTTGCATATTAACATTTACAAAGAAACTGGCGAGAAAGATTTTTCATTAGTCCTAGTTTACTCTATACAAGTCTTATTGCTAAGGTGATTTGTTTGAGGGTGAAACGTTTCTTTTCCCTTAGTCAGCTTATTAATAAGACTTGCATAGTGTAAACTAGGACTTACAGTAGTTTCGGTTAAAAAAAAAATCAACGAAATTTTTTTTAAATAAATTTTAGGTAACAAATAAAATTCTAAATTATATTATTATTTAACTAATCCAATTAAGAGATTTGTTAATATAATAAATACCATATTTCAATATTATTTATTCAATAAAATAAATTTAAAATTTTTTTTTTTGGATTTTTCGTCCTGGTATTTCCGTGCTTAAAATCAATAAGATTATAAGTGGACTTCATAGTGTTTTCATACTGAAAGTTAAAACCTGGTTTTAACGTTAAAACCATAAACAGCTGATTTTGCTTTCACACTGCAAGTTTGTTAAATTCAGTTTTTAATTCACAGGCTGTCTAATAACTTTGCTCAAAATTAAATAAATTTCCTGCCGAAATGCGTGTATTTGTTGTTGCATTTTTTCTGCTTTTTAATAACACTTGTTGGACATACTGTTCAACTGTTTTTGTTTGTATGAAAAACTGAGATATTTCACAATGCGCTCTAAAATGGAAATTATTTTATATTTTGTAAATAAAATTATTTTAAATTATGGAACTTCTTAAACAGAATGAAGAAGTGTTTGGAAATATTGTTAATAATTTAAAAATGCACAAATATATTATAAGATAAACCTTTTTTTATAGGCAGATGAATGGCAGTCATATTGTCTATTTTCACTTTCCACAGTTAAATTTAAAATATTTTCGTTGTTTTTTCTTCCAAAAAACTCTTTTTTTCCATAAGTTTTTGTTTATTGTTGCTGCTTCATTCATTTTTAAGTTGAAAATTTTTCAAGCGCCATCTATTGTTATTCACTGGCATAACATTATCAGCTGCTGTCGGTCATTTCAACTTGGCAGCACTGAATTTATCACAGTGACAACAAGGTTGCATTTCATAAAACCAACTTAAAACCAATTCAAAAATGGTTTTAATTTGGTTTTAACAAAAACAATTTGTATGGTAAAACCAGGTTTTAACAGTTGGTTTTAACGTTAAAATCAACTTTTATTAAAACCATGTCAGTGTGAAAACACTATTAAAAACAAAACCGAATTATAGATATATGCTACAAAATTCTACAATCGAAGCTGCATATTTATGTGACATCCCTATGTCTCTAACGAAGTTTATTATAAAGATGTAAACCAAAAAATATTGACCTAAGTCTTAAAAAAAGCGCAATAAAATTTATGATTATAGCAATATTATTCAAAAAATCTACATTTTCATAAAACCTTTGGTGCGTTCGTTAATAACTAGAGTAATCTTTACTTATTACAATTATTATAATTTGCTTATTTTGATAGTTTTCGAAAAAAAAGTTCATACGTTAAGAATGGTTTTTATCGAAGTTATATATTTCTACTTACGCTGTTATTGCTTGAGACTACAAATTTAACCCTAGATTACTAACAAGCCCCCTTATTGTAAATGGCGTTGTCGACGTCACATCAAGACGACAGTAAATATTGTCACTTGTCTACTCTTAATCGGCAACAATTGGCTCTTATTGACAATCTCTTACTAATCTCTAAGGCTTTGTAAAGGAATGTAGCATGTTAATAGTAGTCAATTGTTGTCGACGGGGATTAGACAAATGACAATTTTTACCGCCGTCTTGATGTGACGTCGACAACGCCATTCACAATATTGGGGAATATATCACATACCTTGCTGTTAATGTCTTCGATTCGAACAACAAAATTTTTTATTTAAAATTTAGGAAAATTTAATTCATGTTGTCAATTTTTCTGAGATCACAAAAACAAGGAACTAAAAATTATTAACACTAGAACTGACAGTGTATTTTTAACCGACTTAAAAAAAAAGGAAATGGTTAACAATTCGTCTCAATTTTTTTCGGCGGTGTTACTTCATAACTCGGTACATTTAGACCGATTGTAAAAATTCTTTTTTTTTTTTTGGTCTGAGAGGGTATAGCTTCCTATTGTCCTATTGTAAAAAAGTGGGCGAAGACAGGCCCACAAATTTTTTATTTAATTTTATGATATTCTACTTATTTGATCGCTGCTACACCTATCCAACACCTTTGGTTCTTGTAATTATACAATTTGCAAGTTGAAAAATTGGGCGGGGTTACGCCCATTAAAGTTTGTTATAATATATCACGCGGTTCTACTTAACCGATTTTTACGAAACTTACTACACACCTTTAGCTCCGAAATAGACACAATCCTCCATTTAAAAAAATGGGTGGAGTCACGCCCATTAAAATTTAATATTTTATTTTAAATGGTTCTACTTTACTGATTTTTAGAAGATTTAAGCTCTGAAAAACAAACAATTTTGCATTTAAAAAATGGGCACAGGCACGCCCATTAAAATTTAATTTTATAATTCACGTACTTCTTCTGTCAGATATTTGCATTGAAGTCGGTTTTTTTTTGGCAGAAAGAATTATTTATTATTCAGTAATCGATTATTCGAAGAAGTTCTTGCAATTGGGTTAAAATTTTTATAACCGACGAACGGATTTTCCCGACCATCTTGGAATCTTATGAAACTGAGTTGTCTTTTTGCACGTTACTTAACTAAGATAAATATAAAATTTTGGACTTCCAGCTTCTGTTTTTCCTGAGATATGGCGCGTCAAAAAATGAAAAAAAAAATCATTAAAAACACATATAAGTGGTCCGCCATTATTGCTCAAATCTTCAAAAGGTATTAAGATGCAGAGTCGAAATTGGTCTCGTTTGAGGAACTAAAACTCAAACTCAAATTTTTTGACACAAAATTCTGAAGAGACTGTCAGAATTAATATATATATTTTTTTTAGAATTTTAAAAATTTCATTTTTTGAGATATAGTTCCACAAACTTTAAATTATGTGACAGTATCTTTGACCTTTCAGAAAAAAAGTTAAACTAAATGCAGTTTTAAAGCTATTCTCAATACCTATTAAATGGGACCAATTTCGGCCCTGTATCTTAAAAACTTTTGAAGATATGAGCAATAATGGCAGACCACTTATATGTACTTTTAATGAATTCCCGACTTTTCGAAGCGCCATATTTCGGGAACCACAAAAGCTAGATGCCCAAAATTTTTAAATTTATATTATTTTAGTACTGTGGAACATTCGTGAACATTTTTGTACAATTCTAAGAGGGTTAGATAAAAAATTGCGTCTTTTTCATTGATTTAAAATGGAATTACCCAATTACAATCCTGCGTAAAAATCACAGGTATATCACAAGTATAAATCAAATACAAAACTGGTCCCAGTATAGTCTCCTATGGTACACCGCAAGATATAGATTCAGGCACACTCATGAAGTCTGCGAGAATATATCTTTGCAAAACCTTTAGAATGTTTATTGGTAGATATATTGTCAATTTTAAAATTAGGCCTACGTTTTGAAACACCTGAGAAACGTCGCTAAAGAGAGTAGAACAATACTTCTTTTCTTCAAATGTTCTTCTTATAACTTGAACAACCAATCTATGCATTTGTTCAAAGTTGCTATGCTGACTTTTGAAACCAAATTGATGGTTCAGTATGCAAACATTATCAGTTAGAACTGGGGATAATTATGTCATGAGAAGCTTTTCTAAAAGCTTTGAAATTGTTGACAATAAATTTATTGGCCTGTTCGGCCTTGAAATAATTTTTATGAAATTAAAAAAGTAGTTGAATTTTCATCTAAAAGTGTACACAGCCTTCATATAATTTTCTAATTAAGAACCAATAAGAGGCAGAGGAGCAAATTTCTGCCTCACCGAAAATATTTAAGAGATTTTTATTAATCTTAAAATATATATTTCGTTGTTGGTCTCAAAAGACACATAAGTGCACACAGCTTATATACTAAACTCTTAAAAGCAAAATATTTTTTTTTATTAAGTTGTGTTTAAATTTAAAACTTTAAACTCGTTTTCTGACAAACTACTCGTATTTGTTTTGAGTTATGACGTTGTTTTAGCTGCTTATAGTAAATTTTAGATTTTTCTTCCAAATATATTTTAAAAGCTTTAATTTGCTTATACTTCAAAATCTTAAACAAATTATACTCGTAAGCAATCAAATGCTTAACTAAAGTGTGCACATACAACCCTTGCAAGCTATCAGGGTTCGTACAATGCAATTAGCAAAGGCAGCTTATAAAGGGTGTCCCAAAAAGAACGCAAGATGTAAATTTGGCGCCATTCGAAGTGTCATTGTTTGACATTTGAACAATTGTTATTGTTTGCTAGTAGAAACCCCAGGGGAGTCTATTTTTGACTACGGGTGTGGCAATCCCGGGGCCCCAGCTAGGGTAATGTAACTTTTTCCGCTGACGGACCTTTGGCTCATTACCCGTAAAACTTATGTGTTACTACCCAATCTCTGAACATAAACAGAGTAACGGATGTGCACATATTTATAAAAGGAAAACAAATATTGTACGCCCGTTGTTGTCAGCTGGTGCAGCGTCACCTAGAACTGCCCCTGAGTTCAAAAGACGATAGAGGTGAAGCCCTTGTGGTGGAACTTCGAGGTCTAACCAGAAGCTACTTCTGGTACCACGGGTGCCGGTTGCCCGACAGCTGGGCTGCTTAAGATAAATGCATTGCGGTTGCCGGAAATTTCTGCTCCAAAATGGCTTTCGTTATGTATACGACCCCAGGACTCTTTCACTTTTTATTGTCTTGCCGTAGTAGGCACAGAAACTTAGGTGGCGTGCTTGCATTCTTCTCGCGTAAGTGGTCCTCGCTGCTCTGAAGTTCTGAGTGCATGTAGCGGTCGTCAGTTTCCTTTGCTAAAATGCCGAGTTCGTCCTACCCCAATGGGGTATACCCCACGGGGTTAAAGGGACGATTTTGGTAGGTGTGGAGTAGGCACTGGTTATTTGGCGACACAGGCATGCGTTCTTTATGGATGAGTGGTTAGCTGTGCCGGCAATGGTTGAGGAATTTTCTTGGGGACCTCGCTTAGGTGTATACACAACACCTAAGCGTGGAAGCCGGAGAATTATCGTGGTGGTTGTGGTTGCTACCAAAATCGCTGGGAGAATAGTCTTGGCTTCCCAGTGTTAAATCAATGCTAGTGGTTGGTCTGACGCGGTCAGCCAGACACTGTTCTAGGTGCTGTTGTCATTCAACAGAGCTGCTATGGGCACGGACATAGCAGCAGAGTTTAGATAGTTCAAAGTACCTCAACAAGGTACTTGAATATAGAACAGGGATAACTATATTCAAAGATTGCAACCTATGTGCCTTATGGAGTGGGCCATAGGTTCATTCTAAAAGGGTGCATGGGGGCGTTGGTCTGGCGTCTAACCCACACCCGGTGCTTTGGCACACGTGAGATAAGGCCGTAACGGCAGGTACTCACGTAAAGCAATTGCACATCTGTTTGCTAGTAGAAGGTACGAGGTTAGTAAAAATGGAGTGCTACACGAATGAACAACGCATTCTCATTGTGAAATTGTTTTACCAAAATGGTGAAAGTTTTGCGGCTACAGTTCGCAAATTTGCGATCAATTGGGGGGTCAGAATAATGCTCCAAAAGAGTCAACTGTAAAGAGATTAATGAATAAATTTGCCGAAACTGGGTCTGTTAGTGATGTAAAGACAACAACGCGCCTTCGACCAGGTCGATCGACCGAAAATGTCGCAGCTGTAAGTGATGATGTCGCTCAAACGCAGGTCAAGCGCAAACAGTCAATGGTGTTCGGTATCGTGAAATGATAACCAGTTTTTTCGTGCCTAGAATTGAAGAAATGAATGTGGAGGGCATGTGGTTTCAACAAGACGGCGCCACATGTCATACAGCCAGAGAAACAATTCAATTGCTACATCAGTCATTTCCCGGTCGTGTTATTTCGCGTTTTGGAGACCAGAATTGGCCGCCTAGATCGTGCGATTTGACACCATTAGACTTTTTTCTTTGGGGTTTTTGAAGTCGATGGTTTACGCGAATAAGCCGACGACGACTCAAGCCTTAAAAGAGGAAATTGGGCGCTGCATTAATGAAATACCGCAGCATTTATGCAAAACGGCCATTGAAAATTTCATTAAAAGATCGCGTGTGTGCCAGCAAAGCCGCGGCGGCCATCTGCCCGTTTTGTTGTTCCACACATAACCTCATTTTGTCTACTTTACGATATAATAAAGTTTCACGATTTTTTTTTTTTAATATCTGTGTTTTATTTAAAATTTAAATCTTGCGTTCTTGTTGGGACACCCTTTACAAGTATTGTATTAATATAATTTATGTAGATAATGATTTATTACATTTTACAATTTTTACATAAAGTACTTTTTATATACATACATATGTTTGTGTAAAATTGTACAAAATAAATAAATAAATCCATTTTTCAAATCGCACCCTATAATTATAATATCACATTTTTATTCCGACAATATGGCGTACATTTCCATTTATTTCTTTCTATTGTAGCGTGGAAGTAAAGAAATAAACTAAGTATTTTTATAATGATGACCATGACTTTAATGTTGATGGTGGTGGTGGTGGTGGTTGTACAATAGATCAAATATATTTGACATTTTCTAGGCATACATATGAATGTATGTATCTATGTATGTGTGTATGTTTATATGCATGTGTATGTGTGTAATGATGGCTACAGCAATGGCTGTGCTAAAGATGACACAGATGATATATGCGACCGTAATAAAACTGTCACTTATTCAACAAAAATAATGATGGTTTATAATGAGGAACCATGTTCCCTATCTAAATGATGTATAGTTAAATTGAAAAATATTATAATAAATAACAAATAAATATGTATGTATGTAGATATATTCTTCTGTATAAGCTTAGCAATTAATGCTTATTAAAAAATAAATAAATTTCCTAATATGTGTGATAAGGCACATACATACACACATAAGTTGCTGGATTTTAAATTCTAAAATTTGTACATCAATTATATAAAGATGACGTTTGCATTTCTAAATATTTGATATGCTGTTCGTAACTTTTGATGTTTATTGCTGTTCTTTAATTTCATTCATTTGCTTTATCAATTATCAAACAAATCATACGTAGGGAACATCCTCTTTTAGGAGTTTCAAGTTTTACCTGCAGATGGCACCTCTAAAAAGTCGCTTAAACTTGCCTGTTTGTTTTGTAAAAAAAGAGTATTTTTAAACGAAATTATTGAACGTTTATATTTAATTGCAAAAATATGCCATTAACAATGAAAAATAATATAAACAATAGACGCCACGGCTATGCTCGCAGGACCATATATTTTTCATGAAATTTTCCATAAAAATTTCGCACATTTGAACATACAGCCTGTTCTCAATAGCAACGAATTCCATCTTTAAGGTCTTGAAAATATTATGGGCAATTGTCATAGACTCTATCTTTTACTAACCCCCAAGGAGGCAAAGTGTGCAATGCCTTAACAGACACAAGTTCCACAAAAAAGTGTTTTATATATGCTGTGCCACCCTGTCTACTATAAACGAGGAGTCAGAGAAATATCCCAGCAACGAAGAACGCCTTGCATTTGGTTTATCTACTTAACATGCATGGATTCGCACGTTTAAATGTTTGCTTCGCATCATCTATTCGCAGCGAAAAATTTAAAAAAAGGTAATCGAGTTTGGAATTAAGCATTTTTGGTGGAAGCTGTTCCTTACTGGATTACAAACTTAATGATTTTAACAAGGCGTGAGACTAAAATAACCGTTTCTTGAGAAGTGCTTACCTTTTTTTATTTGGAAAATTGTTCACGTAATCTATTTAATCTAAAAAAATCATTCTCTTCATTTAGCAACTTGTATATAATTTTTTACATTTTAGGTAATGAGATTTGTAAGCGAGTAATGAAATTTGGCAATCAGAAAAGTAAGTCATTATATGACAAGTAGTTCTGATGGTAATGTGTAAATTTTTGCTGGATTGTTTAGAAATAAAAATGTGGCAAGTTAGAGGAGATATTAAATGCGAACCAACGGCCCAGCCTGGCTCCTGTCAGTGATAGAAAAGTCAGATGCTGAGAGAAGAGATTGAGGAAACCTTTATTCTTTTTTTTTATAACTCTGTTTTTTGCACGTTTTTTATAATGCAGTGTTGCAGCGCCTCTGGTGTTAAATGAGGCGTATTAAATTTTGAAGCTGTGTTTAGTTGTTATTTTATTGGTTATTTTTCTTCGCCCGTGTTTCTGCAATGCAATACCGACGAAAGAGGGCGCTCTGATGTTACATTAGGATTAGTATCTGCTGAAGTCGGTATATTTAGTTCAGTGGCCAGTGTCTATGTCTTCATCACTAGAACTTTTCCTACTACAACTGATACCAAGGGATACAAATGCACATCAGAAAAATGAGTGGTGTTGTTTATTTATTTTTAATGACTGCCTGAGTGTAGGCTAGAACCCAAGAACCAGTTTTTGTAGTCAACGCCACCCTCTTAATGTAATGATTACTGCTACAGTTGCAATGACGAGGAAGAAAGTATCCTGCATCTCCTGTGTCCTTGTCCCGCTCTGGAGGATCTCCGGGATCCTCCTCCTTTGCAGAATATCATTCGGAAGCTTATCCGAGTTATCGGAAATCGGGCTCCAAAACCTGAGCCTCTGTATTAGGAATAGTGGCTGGTATAATCGCTGACCCCCCCCCCCCCCCCTTACTAGTCAAATTTCTTGACCCACTCTCACCTCACACCCCTCTCTTTTCTTCTTTTAACTACCCTTCTATCCCTCCTCTCACCTTCTCACCATCCTCTATCTTTTTTCAAATTACAGGTAGCAAAAAGGGCTCTACTCTAATTTTCTACTTTTGCTTGCCAGCAGTCTGCTAACCTAACCTAACCATCCTCTTAATACAAAATACTCGTGCAATATTTCTTCAATTCACAATATCATTTAGTAGAAAAATTTACACTTGTCTTCTTTAAAAAAAAAAAAAAAATTACTTAAAATTATGCTTTTTCATGTATTAAAGATGTGAGTTATGCTACCTTTGTTATGTGTTATATACAAGATAGCAAATATTCTTAACATTTGTTAATTCGATTCAATTTAATTATAATTTTTTTCTACTAGTTTTTTTTTTGTATTTGGTTTTCTTTCGTCTAACTCATTTGGTAATGTGAAGAAGTGCAATTAGTAAGTTGTTCAAGAAATTTGTCTTAGCGTGTGAATGTTTTTTATAAAAAAAGAGTGTAAAAATAATAAAACAACGCATTCAATGATTAAATTCATTATAATGAATTCTCATATTTGTGAATAATATAAAAGTATAACACACATAAATGTACAAACTCTAATGACGGTTATGTGTGTTTAACATGAAATTAAACAAAATGATATTTTGCGGTCTTTGCTCAAAAAGAAAAAAAGAGGAAAATCACTTTTAGACCCTAACAGTTCTTGGAAAGTTATAGATAAATACAATTTGCAATATCAAGCGATAATTATTGGATTTTTTTCGGCAAATAACAAGAGTTTTTCCTGAAAGGAACACAATAGCCCAATTCACAGTCTTGTGCAAATGGTCTTGCATCGTAGCATATGCAAATTGGTATAGTATACTGATACTCGCCACTAAGAATTGTTAAGTGGTGATTATTAATATACTATACCATTTTGCACATGATACCATGCAAGACCTTTTGCAGAAGACTGTGAATTGGGCTAATATATGTATGTTTGCCTATCATGCGCTTATTGAGGGAATTAAGAAAGTGTTGTTGCTCCTTATGCTATGATGAATCCTAAATTCAATGAAAAATCAAATCAAATTTTCCATCTCTATAAAACTTGAGAGAAAAAGGCTGATTTAAGCTTAAATTAGACGTGACATAGCCATAACGCCATAAAAATAACCAAACCAAAATTCAATTGGTTTCTATGGTGAGAGTTATGGCGAGTCACGTATAATCGAATACAGTGTTGCCCATTAGTTTGGTTCGAACGGCTGCTCTCTATGGCTATGGTTATATCACGTCTGATTGAGCCTTTAGTAATTAAAACACAACCTTTTGACTAAGTGCTAAATTTAAAGGAGAGTCATGCACGAACATGATCTTAATATTCACCTTTATTACAGTTGTCAATACAGAATTCACGTCAATACAATACCAATTTTTTTTTAAGTCTGTGCATAAGATAAGGGGTTTGTGAAAGTTTCAAATGTATGGTGAAAGTCTACTGATGATATGACAAAGCACCAATGAAATGCATATAGATATGTATGCTTAACCACCAGCAAATAAATTTCAATTAAAATAAACTCATGACAATATGTCAAATAATAAATTTTTTTAATTGTTACTTTTGTTTTTGCTTTAACATTATGACACAACCAATAGAAGAAGCATGTTTTGGGGCTTAACTAGACGCCTCCAAGACCTCGATTATGCCGACAATATTTATCTCCCAGCCCGCTCATTCAACGATATGGCAGCCAAACTAGGGGAAATACAATCAACGGCAAGTGATATAGGTTTATATATTTACATAGAAAAGACCAAGTTTCTCCGTTTAAATACCACCAACTCCCAAAAGTTACAAATAGGCAACGTAGATCTTGAATATGTGGGATCGTTTATATATCTGGGTAGTGTTATATCAGCATCAGGCGGCTCGAGAGAGGATAATCCAAATTTTATAAAAAAGGCAAACGAAGCATTTCGGGCAATACAAAAGTGCAAACTCCACCTATTTTTTCTACCGCGCGTTCCGTTCTGCTACAAGGCTGTGAATCCTGGAATATTACAGCTAGCGACTTGCAAACCTTGCAGGTATTCATTTATCGCTCGCTAAGAAAAATACTCAAGGTATTTTGGCCAAATGTTATTTCAAACAGAAACCTGTGGGAAAGAGCAAACGAAACACCAATGCGTATCCAGATCATCAAGCGTAAATGGAATCAGGTTGCCCATGTTCTAAAACGCACCAACGATAATGTAGCCAAGATGGCAATCGAAGAGAACCCCCCAGGAAGTAGAAGAAAGGGCAGTTCCGCTTACACTTGGAGAAGACAAATCGAAAATGAGAGGGAACCCTATTGGAAACAGCGTTGCCGTTTTGGTTACTTGTAACTAAAGTGGGTTACTTTTTTTCCAATGTGTACTTGTGTACTTTTTTTCCGTTTTGGTTACTTTTTTGGTTGCAAAATATTTATTTAAATAGTTCATTTATGTTATATGATTTTATAATAATACTAGCTGAGCCGGGCAAACATTGTATTACCCTCAATTATGTTATATTTTTCAAACTACAAATTACTCCACACAGTTGTCACTTGTTGGGTCAAAAACAAAACAAAAACCTGCCGGGTATTAAGCCGAACCTGTGTTGAAAATTTTGGCCCCACTGCTCTTATAGTTCCAGAGATCATGCGTTAGGAACAAACTCACACTGCGATTTTATATATACAGATATATTAATATATGTATGTATATTTTTCAACTGAAGTACAAATAAACAGTATTTTAAATACATAAAAATTTTGGTTAATTTTTTTAGCATTTGGTTACTTTTTTTTTGTATTTTGGTTACAAAATTTTTTTGGTCGTGGCAACGCTGATTGGAAAGTCCTGGGCTGAAGTGAAGCAGTTCTAAAAAACATTATTTTTTTTTTTTGTTCGATGTAAACATTTTTTCTTTAAACGTTTATGACAACACTGTTCATAAGCTAAATGGAGAAAACTTTAATCTGCAAGAGCGAAAGCGACTTGTGGGAAATTATGCGGAAGATATTGAATTAGTTGATGACTTGGAGGATTAATATTATTGGATATTGAAAGCGATACGTGCCACGAAGAAGGTGCTGTTAATTTGGACAATGAAATTGAAATATATGCTTTCTTTGGGATGTTGTTGTTTGCTGATGAGTTTTATAAAAATTAACAGCCGCAAGGCAAGCTAAAATATGCCAATATGTCACATATGTTTTTCAATCTTAAATCGGAACTTATCCTGCAACAAATGGAACTGAAACAAGACTAGTCACGTGATCGGTTCAAAAGTGATAGGGACCAGTCCGTTTTCTAAGGCTTCCTATCAAGTGGACCAGTCACTTTTACATGGGAACAATCTATTATGGGTTTAATTGATACTTTTTGTATGCAAGTTGAGACTTCTCACTGAACTATCTTAAAGGGACAAATTCGGTGTTGAATAATATAAATTATATATATGTACATAAATATCATTTCGACATTAAGAATGTAACAATGAAAAATTAAATTAAATTTTTTTATTACTCTAAATGCAATTATATTTTATTTTTAAGAAGAGGTTTTTTGGACTGACAGCCTTCAGCATGATTGCCTTGCACACTTACCAATCGACCACAGGGGCATTCATATTTCAAAAGTATAAATACCAGTTACGCTAAGGTTAATATATAAATATATAGTTAGTTATCGGATTGGTTCCAGAGTGAACTTGGCGGGAACAATTAACATTATATTTATACTATTTGATAGATCCTGGAGCCAACCACATCGAACTTTGTTCTGTGCCATTTGCTACAATATTATTTAGAACGAGTGCCAATTAAACCTTATACAAAAAATCCCCTTATACAAAAAAAAAATATTTTACTTTGGCTTTAAAGTTCATTTTAGTTGCCAAGCACTTCAAAGCCAGAATTAAGGTTCAGTTAGCCGACTGTAATGTAATGTAATTGCAACAGTAAGAAACAGCTGATCGATATTGTTATGTGAAAAGTAATGAAAATGGTTATAGAGATGTAATGTAACGTAAACTACTTTTCATTTAAAAATATCAATTAGCTGTTTTCTACGTTACAGTTACATTATATTACAGTCGGCTAACTGAGCCTTTAGGTTTTACTTTCTGTTCTGTTACGAATCAGCTGACTCTTTTTTGTTTGTAGAAGTCTAATAAAAGTCGTTAACTTTTCTGTTTGGTTCTGTTCTGCTTCGGTTCAACCTGTGAAAATCAAAAAATTGTTAAGTAATTGTAAGTAACAGCATAAATTAAATAAAAATACATATTTTCAAATTAATTGTGATTGTGCATTTAGAATAAAAAAAAATTAATTTTCAAAAGAAAAACAAAATATTGTAATGAATCTTCACAATGGACGATGCAAAACTCATGGCTTTAGTGGAAAACTGCAACCCTTCTGGTCAGAAACAGCTGAAAAGTTACTACAGAAAAAATAAGTACTCAAATTTAGAAGCAGAACGGTACCGCAGAGAACAGCAACATAAAGTAAAGACTAATGAAGCCTTAAGGCTAACATAGCTTTGTTAAGAAACCATATGCAAAATACAACTTTAATTATTTTTTGATTTAATAATAAATACTGGTAACACCGCCATGTTCAACAACCACTTCACAGCTTATGATGTAGAAAATCGAATACAATTTCATTCGGGTATTCAAATAATTTTTTATTTTATTAAATAAATTTTTATTATCTTGAAGTAAAGCAACCTAATTTAAAAAATATGAGCTTCTGACATGGTAGGAAAACAGATAAACATTTAAAAATATGAAAAATTATCACAATTTGTTTTATTCGAGTGAAATGAGTATTTGAATATCCAGCTTTTTTCGATTCGTTTTAATTGTATGTACATCACTAAAACATTTTTGTACAATTGTAGTTATTTTAATATTTTTTTTAAGGGATTTTGCTATGTGTTTCGAATCAGTTGGATAATTTAGTGATGTTTTCCATTACATGACAGAAATAATAAATTTAAGATAAGAGCAAACACTTCTACCTTCATTTTCAGATGTAACATGAATCAATATGTGCTATATTAACAAAACTATTTTAGGTACAAAATACACATTTTGGAAAAATCAACTTAAGGTAGCCTTAACAAACTCGGGTGCCTACTTTAGAATTTTGATATAAATATTTTTTTAGAATACAACTTTACTTAACATTGCTTGGCAAAGCTTTGTTAAGTTTATTTTTTTTTTGCATACGACCCTAAGACGATACCACACGTAAATGGTGAATATGTAACCATTTACACTACTCCCTAGTTCTGGTCACGCTCTCATTTCCTCAAGTCATAGGATGAGTACGTTTGTATCAATTGTCACCAAATTTTCTGCAGGGTAACTACGTACGGTTTGACAAAAGTAATACTCACAAATATAAGCAAATCTGCTATCTCGGACGATAACTAAATAAGCAGAAGTCAACAAGAAGAACGCTTTATGGCAACAAATTGGTGAACTTCCTCTTCTTAAAGGTTAATGGTAATTTAGCACTAAACAAAGTGATTCGGAGTTGATAAATTTCCTAGTAACTTCTCTTCTCCTTCGTTATTATTTTATTGAGAATGAAAACCAAACATTACCTACATACATTCCCAGCAAAAAATTACACATTACCATTAGAACTACTTGCCATATAATGACTTACTTTTCTGATTGCCAATTTTCATTACTCGCTTACAAATTACATTACATTTACATTGCTAAATGATTTTTTTTTAGACGAAATAGATTACGTGAAATGTTGAAAAATAAAAAAAATTTAAGTACTTATCAAGAATCGATTATTTTAGTCTCACGCCTTGTTAAAATCATTAAGTTGGTAATCCAGTAGGGAAGTGCTTCCACCAAAAATGCTTCATTCCAAACTCGATTACCTTTTTTGAAATTTTTTGCTGGGTATGTACATAAATTGGTGTGCAAACTGTTTGCCCTTGCGACGTTAAGTGACCTAATAAATAGCATTAATTTTTCTTACCTATTTTAATTTTTATATTTGCTCAATTCACAAAGCATGTTGTTCAGTTTAAAGTTTCATATCAAAGCACAATATCAAAGAAAATCTCTCAAAACAAAGATAATTACACAACTGAACCAGTATAATAGAATTTTTTTTATATAAATCAGCGATCAATTATAACGATATTATAACGATAGAATTTTCGCCCTCCGAAGCAATGAATTATTTCCACACGCAAAGTTTACTTTGCAAATTCTTGAGTTTATAGAAGAGAAGGGAAAGTGAATGAAAGCTCAAGAATTTGCTAAGTCTGCGTGTGGAATAGCCGTTTCAGTTCATCGTCATTACCTATGGACAGAACTGATTGGCTCGTACGTCACCAGGCGCTTAAAAAAAAGATTTACTGTTATTTCCATATAAGTTGCAATTGGTTTAAGAATTAAAACCCGCATATCACCGGCAATGTCTAAATTTTGCAGTTCTAGTGGCTTGGAATGGTGACTTGTGGTCCACCCTTTACATTTTGTAACACATTCGGTTTTTTTTATAGACATTTTGATTGTAATTTCCTTTTCAAATACAACTTTGAACAAGACAACAAGGTGTGTGAATTAAGCAATTGTAAAAGAGCATACATACATTTAAACATTTACTATAGATACAAAAATATTTTAAAAACATCATGAGTAATATTTTCTTGCTGAAGGTTTTACTTTGTTGAGGGAAAGAGATACTAAGAAAAGAAAGTTGTAGATATATGCTATATGACATCTATCTATCTAAAAAATCCCCGTAACAAAAATTTCTTCGTGTGAACACATATTCAGTCTGAAATAAACAGTTGCTGGAAGAAAACTTGCTGGGAACTACAGATCTTTAATACATATCTTCAAGGTCTAGGTAATCATAATTTTAAGTGACATAATCGTTAATTCTAGAACTGGAGCATAATATAATTTTTTTCAAACTTCAAATTAGCAACTTTCAGTTACTTGTATTGATTTTTTCGCACACATATTATATGAGGTAACGCAAGGCCGACAATATTTTTACATATTTGAGGCAGATTGTTTTTGATATACTCTATAATCGTATTTAAAAAATTTTTTTAGGGTACGTTTATATAACATTTAGGTTTAATTTTGCCAATATGTGTTTTGGTACAACCCTTAAATATGTTGTCAATCAATTCCTTAAGAAATTGCTAAATAGAATTAGGTAACCACGCAATTTACAGAAAACATTTTTGAACTCATTCCCAGCTGCTAAGGCTCAAATTCACAGTCTTTAGTTAACTGATGACGGTGATAAGAAAAATCGTTAGTTAAACCATATGCGCTAGTTAACTATAGACTGTGAATTTGGACCTAAGAGTTTCAAGTAACATTTACTGCTTGCGTCAAAGCTACTCTTGAAAAGCTTACCACTAGCATCAGCCTCTTCAAAATTTGAGGCCATCAACGCTAAAGTGGTGTAACACCAAACTGTTTAATTATTTAATTACTCTACTTAATTATAACTGTGGCAAAAAGGAAAAAAGTGCTTAAGTCGAGATAAGCTGATTTTGAGTTAATTGTACCTCCGTAATCTGCATATTTGAAAGTACCCGTAGTCAAAATCTCAATTAATTTGTGTGATTTTTCAGAAAGTTATAGCAGTATGACTTGTGTCTTATCTTTTTTAGACTTCTAATCTCATTTGGAATAATAGCTTATTTAAGCTTATATTTTCAACTTATATTTTCAACTTAAATGTATTACCTATAGGGTGTAGAATGATGTTTGCTTAAAAAAATAAAGATTAACACAGAATTTCCCAATTTAACTGTAAAATAAATAAATTACTGAAAATCGACTTGAACACTTTAAAGTGCTCTCCCTCAAAACAGACAAATATGACTTAAGTACTTTTTTCTTATTGATATATTACTTTGTTTTATTATGTTCTGTTGAAAAACGAGTTTTCAGCTCCATCTTCTTTTGTATTGATAATTTTCAATGTAAAGAATTTATGTAACACCAGGAGAGCAAGCAGTAAAAATGGCTGATGGCCTTACCTCATTTATTATCATCAAAACCCTACTTATGCCTTAAGTAAACTTTTTGAATAGGTTCATACAAAATGGTTATGTAAAATTATTCCAAAAGTCATGGTCCAAAGCATTGTATATGTAAGCAGTATGTTATGCATATGCTGCAGTACCGAAAGGGTTACTGTTCACATATACTCTATATCAGGGCAAAGAAAAATCTATTTGCTTCTCACTATTCCAATTCACTTGTTTTAACTTGGGAATTAAAATTTTCTCAACTTACTCATAATAAGTCCCAAATCACACTATGCAAGTCTTATTGCTAAGCTGATTCGTTTTAGGGAGAGATAGACGAGGGGAACAGCAACGTTTCTTTTCCCCCCGTCTCTCTAGCCTAACAAACTAATCAGCTTAGCAATAAGACTTGCATAGTGTAAATTGGGACTAAATGCTAATCTCTCTATTTTCATATTAATCATAAACTGTGCGTACCCTAAATATAACATATTTACATATTATGTGCATACGTATGTATGTATATATTTTCTTCTTGTTTTTTTTCTTACTTACCCAGCATTTAAGGCCTGACGATAGATTTCTAACATTAAAGCTTCGTGCAACATTTTAGAATTTTTTGATGTATTTGCTGTTTAAATTTCAGTGTTTCTATTTCTTCACACACACTAATACACAATTTATATAATAATTTATGTTTGTTTTTTTGTATTTTATGATTTTTTCATAAAAAAAAATAAAAATGTTGTTTATTAATAATTATTTCTTATGAAAAATCTTAAGGAAGGTGCTGATTTTTTGTATTGTTTTATTTATTTATTTATTTTTTTTTTTCGGAAAATAACAAGATTTATTTATAGTTTTCTAAAAAAATTCTTTTTGTTTTGTAGAATTTTAGTTTAGTATAATTCTTAAGTTATTTTAATTATTTAATAAATATTTGTTTGCACTATGTACGCGTATAACTTGTTAATTTGAGAATGATTTAATTTTTGTTTAAATTTTTACGTAATTTTAAGTTGTATACTTGTTGTTTGTTTGCATTTATTTATAATTTAGAAAATACTTTTATTTATTTTTTAATATTTTTTTTCAATTTAGGTTTTTTATTTATATTTTATTAATAATTGCAAATAATCGTATACATTGGGTTATTTATTTAATTTGTTAAGGTAGTGTAGAGAATATTTTTCTTAAATATTTTTGTTTGTTTGTTTAATTATTAAAAATGAGCAATGTTTAGTTTGATTTCTTTAAAGTTTAAAGTAGTTTTTTTAAGTTATTTTGCACTTTTATGTTTTGAATTTTTTTTCTTTTAGTTTAATAAATATATGTTAATTTGTATTTGTTTTAAATTTAAAGTTGTTTTTGTTGTGGTTTTACGTATACTTGGTTGACAATATGTATATTTTATTGTTTTTGTTGCTGCCTTTAAAATTGAGGTTGATTTTTTATGTTTTTTTTCTTGCAGTTTTTAAGTTGTAATCAGTCTTGTTTATTAGGATTTTAAGCCAACTTTTCCATTTTCTGTTTGATTTTTATTGTTGCTTTTTATTTACTGCCAAGTCAATTTAATGTTTGAATATTTGACTAGATATGAATCCATTTTGTGAGTGTGTTTTGTTCTCTTTTTTATAATTTTAAAATATTTATTTTGTTATCACATCAAAACTTTGTTTAAGGTTGTGCTCTCTGTGGGTATTTAAGAAGAAAAAAATAATAAAAATCAATTGAAAACCATAAAAGAAATTTGTTTCTTATAATTCCCGTTATTATTGATGGAATCTAAAACATTTCTTGCTTTTTCTTTTTTTTTTAAATGAAATTTGCCGTTATTTTAAAGTAACCGTCGTTAACCGTTTGAGAGTCAAACAGCGAATGTCGTCACTTAATCACAGAAATTGTACAATGCTGTGCTGCCTGTTATTTATGCTGCTGACGTTGACGTCGTTATTGTTGGCTGTCTCTTCGTTGTCGTATTGAAATGTGTTTGTGAATGATATCAAACTCAACTGTCATTTACTCAAACAGCATCACACACACATACACCCCACAAAAAATCCCAGTAACAACTGATTCGTTTGGTTAGATGGATGGATGGAAGGTTGGATGGATGGATGGATGAGCAAAAACACGACCAAAAGCGGACTTATCTCAAAATACAACAACAATACCGAATATAAAGCTAAGCAAAAGCAGGCAGCCAACAGCATACGAAGTTTTGATGACTAAATGTTGTTCCTCTGCCTTTTGTTACTCGTCAATTTTTAGTCTTGTTGTTTTGTTTCCTTCAATCGCTTGCTTTCTGGTGTTTATCAAGCTTTTGCTTGGGCATGCATTATGATTGTTGCCGTTGTGTTTTTTATTTGGCTGCTAAAAGAAATTATCTCCTGGTTTTTTCTTCCATTTGCTGTTGTTGTTTTGCTATATCTTCTCGTGTGATGATGACGAAGTGATGTCTCCCGTTTTGTTTTGCTTTCGGGTGTGTGTGTGAGTGAGTGTGTTTATTTAGAAAAGAGCAGCAGAGCATTAAGCACGCGTTTTTAAAAGAGCTTTATTTTGTTGTTATTGTTATTTTTTTAAGGTGGGGGAGGTAGAATTTGTGCTTGCGGATGTGTATGTGTGTGAAGTGAATGCATATTAAGCGCTTATATGTGTGTATGAGTGTTAATTCTCTATTTCAACGAACTGTCAATATAATATCAATCATACGTTGGACAAATCTTCTAATTTTATAACTAATCAATCAAAAGTTAAATTTTGACAAATTTATATTTAAAAAAAGAAGAAATATAGCAAAAGTGATATGTATGTATATTTACTGCTTTAATTATAAAAAAGTAATTAAGTTTTATAAAGGGCTTATAAAACAAATTTTGTATAGAATTCTGTTGCATAAAATTTTTATAAAAAAAAAATATTCTTTATGAATGAGGCCTTCATTTTATGCTGTATAAAATTTTTTTCATGCGCTAGCAGGAATTTTAAAAATATTTTAGCCAATAAATTCTATTTTTCGACAATTGCTTTTTTAGGGATTTGTGGTTCTAAAAATTATAAGAATTATTTTGCATATACAAACTTACATACACGTGACAACACAAATATTTAATTATGTATAGGTATACACTATCATATCATATATTTAATCAAATATTTATGTATTTCTTTTATTAAAATTTTAAACTTTCTTTTAAATTTATACTGCCTTATAGAAAAAAAATAATTTTTAAGTTAAAAGAATATTTCCATAAAATTTTTAACTAAAGCACACTTGAAGTTCAAATTAATTTTTAAAAAATTGAAATAATCACATACATACATACATATGTACATATTTGTATAGTTATGTATACCAATTTACTTTTATGCATACATATTTATGTACTACAAGCACTATAATTTTTTTATTTTAAACATTTTTTTTTATTAATTTAACATAATTTAACACAATTTGCTTTTATTTATTTTATAGATAGGTCGTACTTTTTTATTTCTTCATATTTAACTTCATTCAAAAAAAAAAAAAAAAAATATACGCTATTTTTGATTTACTTTCCGTTTTCGCTATTTTATGTGAGAAACAATTTTTTTGTCTAACTATTTGTGCGTTTTTTTTTTTTGTCACTTTACATCCGCTTGGCTAAACGTACGCGTGATGTCTGGTTATTAGTAGTTATTTTCGTATAGCTGTTGGGTTAAATTAATGCACGTTTCTTGATTATTATCACATACATATGAATTACAAACAAGTCAGACAAAATTAAAACAGCTATTTAGTGCGCTTACTCCATACAAAAAAAGAATGTGAACTCTTTTCAGAATATAACATTGACTTCACCAAAATATCCTATAAAATGTCATAATAATTTAACACATCACTCTCCTGTGCGTGCACTCTTCATTTTATATGGAACTGCTCTTATCATAAATAAAAGTTTTAGCAAGCAAAAAGCTTTAAAGGCTTAACAGAAAGTTATTTTTTTCTTCAAAAAGCAAATTAACGTCGGCACTTATTTAATTATATTTAAAAAAAAGTCAAAACACAAATATGCCGCGGCTTTAATACAAAACTCAAACACATGATCGTACGTTTTAAAAGCAACACACTAACTGAAATAATATAGTGCCAACAAAAAAACACGCTCTTATTTTTTTCCTAATAAAAATAAATAAGTAAAATAATATTTCCCCTTAAAAATTCTTTGGGTAATATTCCCATAAAAACTCTCAAGAGGTTTTAATAAGAAATTCAAATGAAAACAAAAATATTCTCTTTATTTCCCCTTTAGTAGACAAAATTTTCTCTGCACTCTCCTGCTCTTTGAGAAAAAAAATTTCTTTACATTGTTTGTTTTCTGTTGCCGTTGCATATATTCTCTTTTCGTTATATTCCAAATGAGTTTCTTTTTCAATTATTTTTTGTGCTTTGATGTGAAGTTGACGGACTGCTGTTGGAGAATTACATACATGCTTTTAAAACGCTGTATATTGATACTCATTTAAATGTATTCCATACAATATCTTAGCAAGACAAGGAAGGCTTATGCATAATGATATACCCTGCTCTTTTAAACATCAATCAATCTTAGGCAAAGCCCCTTTTCCCTAATAAACTCTTTACATAAAAAGAAGAAAAACAGCGAGCTGAATTAATTTATCAAACTGACATTTGCCAAAGCAATGAACAATAATCTACCGATTTTTTTTTAAATTAATCATTAATTGGTAAACAATTTAATTTATTTTATTTTTTCACATTTAATTTTTCAGTTATAGAGAAATGTAGGAAAATCGATAATAAATTAAAATCAAGTTTAATTGTTACTTAATGGCAATTGCAACCGTATTAAATTATCCTATATGTTTGCTTCCATCATGCAATTAAGATTTATGACAGTTTTAACAGCAAAAAATACATCAAAACAATTCAACAAACTCTCCCTATAAAAACAGCACCAACAACAATTACAAAAGTAAAAAAAAAATATTGGCTTGCGCTCTTTAAATTAAATATAGTCATCTTTTATGTGTCCGCTTGCTATCTCTTTTCTATCTTAACCAATTCAGTAGGAAAGATCTCTTTCCATTAATTGAATACTCTCTTGCTATGTTTTGTTTACTTTGTTTTTGCCTTACAAAACAAATCTTATTCTGTGTGCGTGTGTGTGTATGTGTACAGCAACAACAAATCGCACTCAAACAAATCAAGAATACATACCTATTTAACAAACGAAAGATGTTGTTGTTTATTAATTTCTTTTTCCTTTATTATTTTTTTTAACTCGTCATTGTGTTATTTTGAGTTCGTCAAAAAACTTACAAGTGTTGGCTGCTGCTGCTACTGCTATGAGGGCTGCTTGTGTGTTAGTGCATTTTTGTGTATGTTAAAAATATTTCTTGGTATAAATTTAAATCCCGTCGGCCTTTTTCTCTATCGTAGTGGGTAGTTGGCTTCATACATGTCCTGTCGTTTGCTTGCCGAGTGCGTGTGTGTGCAAGAATATATGTTTTGCTGTGTCAGTGTCTAATACGCTTGCTGTTTTTTTCTTATTTGACGTTTTTCCTTCTTGTTGTTGATTTTTTTGTACGTTGAGGTGTGTTTGCAGTTTTATTTTTATTTTTCGTTTCTATTTGTTTTGCACTGCTTCAGACAAGGATACATTTCTCTCTCCGCTTTATAAGGGGTTTGATTAATTCTTGTTTAACATTTTTTGTATGTAGCCTTACAATGGCGTATTGTTATTGTAATTTAAAGGTTATATATATCTATTCGACATTATAGCTATATAGTCTACAATTAAATGAGCATTCGCGGCCTAATTTTAAGGCGTGAAGTCATATTAAAAGTATAACACTAGTTTACAAAATTATACCTATTTCATGTTCATTTGACGAGAGGTAATTTTCTTTTTTTTCGCTAAATTCGAAAATCAAGGTTAAATTTTTTTTATGGAACAGTTTTCGAGATATTGAAATTTTTTAATTTTTTCGACCTTTTTTCACTTGACCAACCATATCTCGAGCTAGAAATGTCCGATTGGGTTGTTCTTGGTATTCAAATGCAAGGTATTAAGATGACGGTTTAAAATATATCGATGAAAATAGGGCACATTTTCAAAAAAAATCTTATTTTACAGTGATTCTATGGCAACAGAAAAGTGCAAATCGTTAAAAAAAAAACGTTTGGTTTCTATTTTTGTACGTAAAGATAATACTTTTACGTAAGACCTCAGACCAACCAAAAGAAAATCGACCGAAAAATGACAAAGTTATAAGCAATTGAGTGAGTAAGGTCCTTCAAATTGATGCTCGTAATAAGTCTGAAAATCTCCGAACACATATGTATATGCGAAAGATTTGATTTTCAATTTGTTATAAATCAAAACTAAAAATTGGTTATAGAAAAACTTTTAAGAGAAGTCTAAAAATTTATTAAAACTAGAATCGCCCGCTAGTCTAAATTAGACCACTTGACCCGTATGTAAACATGTCTGTAAATGTGTGTTCAAAGCAAAAATTAAATCAGAATATTTACAACTAACTTTGGTGTTATTTGTTCATTAATAATTATCACATGTAATTTGGCTTAAAAACCGGTACGAACTTTAGCCTGCTCAAATCATAAATACTCAAACAGAAAGTTGTTTTTTATGCAAATTTAAATAGCTTTGTTTTAGCACTTTTATGCTAAGAATTTTGAAAAATCATTTATACTGTGCATATCTGCACAAAAATACCTCTTAAACCATATATGTTTCACCAATGTTCGTGGACGATATAAGTATAAGAAGATATAAGTATAAACAATAAGTTCAATAAGCGCCTTTAAATGCAGAGAATTCGTAAAGGATTTTTCATTTAGCGCTTCCAAAGTCAAAGTGTTTCTTGGGACATCATCGCAGTTTTTTAAGTGTTTGAAAGGCGTATATATGCCGGTATGTATGAAATGCAACATAGTGCAAATGGCATGAATTAATTTGGCTTTTAAAATCGTTGCTTCTTGCTTATTCCAATGTCCTCAAGAAAACACTACGAAGAAAATCTAACGCTCTTATAACTAAACAAATTCTATCGTTTTGCTTTTTGACATGCCCTATAGCTCAGAAATGGGGTTCATGGCTGAAGATGATTTTACAACGGAAATTAGGGCCAGTTTCCAGTGTTCAGGTTCGTTTACCTTGAAATTGGGCCAGTTGAATTTATTACGGTAATCTTCCAATAAAATTTTTCATTTTAATATGCAAAAAACAAATATTTTCAGTGGCTAGGATTTACTGCCCTATATATTTGTACGACTTTTGAGAAATTATATCCCTTGTATGATGGAGAAAACTTTCAAAACACAACAAGAATTCATTAGATCAGCTTGTTTTTTTTTTCAAAAGTCGTACGTTTGTGTGGGATAGTAAGTCACAGTCCTAAGTGAAATCATAAGATGTTTATTTAATTGTAAGTAGGAGGATATAGCATTAATAATATAAAACAATATCCGCCATGGGCCCGCCACAGCTACTCTTACCTGTTCATATTCCTTTCGCCAATGCGCTCATTTGCGGATGTATGTGCTGGATAACTTCATGAATACGACCTTTGAGGTCTTGTACCGATTGTAGACCATAGGTGTAGACATTTTCACTCACGTAGCCTTAAAAAAAAGGTCTAAAGGTCACAAGATCTCGGTGGCTAATTGTGATCGTTTCTTCGAGAAATCAATGGCTTATGAAGCTTTTAACGCACAATTTAATTTAAAAATAAACCTTGTCTGCATCAATATATTCCGATTATGGTCATATAAAATCATTAATCATCGTACGAAAACACAATTCATTCACAGTTCTTTTAGTCTGATGTTTTAAAAAGTAAGCTTCAATAGCCCCACCAGACCTCTAAACCGCACCTCAAAGTCACACGTTTAGGATGGAGAGGCTTTTAAACAACAATTCTTAAATTCGACAATTTTGCTTGTTAGCTTATTTTCCGAGGTGAAAATGGGTTCATTATACAATATGATATATTTTCCTTGCAGGAAATTGAACAGACACAATACTAATCACGTGACCGGTCCCCAAGTGATAGGTACTAGTCCGAGTTCTAACACTTCCTATAAAGCGGACCAGTCACTTTTACATGGGAATGGCCTACGATGGCGTTAATTGATACTTTTTATGCACTTTGTGACTTGTCACTGAACTATCCCATATGGACCTATTCGGTGTAGAATAATATAAATTATATATAAATGTCATTCCGAGATTTAACTGTAACAATGAAAACTTATAATTTCTTTTTTTATTGTCACAAATAGAATTATAATATATTTTTAAGCAGAAAATTTTTTGTGATTCAAACCGACAGCCTCACGCATGACAGGCTTGCACACTACCCACTCTACCACAGGGCCACTCATGTTTGAAAGGTATAAATACCAGTTAAGCTTAGGTTAATATCTCAGTATAGTTACGGGACTGGTTCCAGAGTCACATTGAAGGGAGCAATTAACATTATATTTACAATATTTGATAGGTCCATGTATTCAACCACATCGAACATGTTCAGTGCCGTTTACTACAGTATTGCACCGAGTTAAAATTAATTTGGCTCAAAATCAAAACGATACATCACGAAAATGGTGTATATGTAACTATGTTTTTTTTTCACTATACACTTCTCCGTACTTTTGATAACACTCGCATTTTCTCAAGTCATAGGACGAGTACGTTTCGATCAATTGTCACCAAATTTTCTGCAGGGTTATTTCTATGCTCCTTTCTAATTTGGAACCAACTTTGTTTATTTGTTTGAATTTATGATTTAAAAAAATAATTCTACACCCTAGAAATAATTTATAGATTTGATGTGTTAATTTTGTCGCTTTATACAGGCTCAGTTCCAATCAGTTATCATTCTTTGGGGGATTTTTTAATATCTTAAATAAGATCATTTTTTTACAACTAATTTACATTATTTAATTAATAATAACCTTTAGGTATAAAGAAAACATATGCAATGACTCATGCACAAGATTGCAAAGATATTTATTAAATTATTATAAATTTTTCCCGTAATTGAAACTTGTTTGCCAATGAGTGGCGCACTTGTAGTAAATCAAAACTAATGACATAAATCAAAGTACCCCAACACGTTTGCATTAGCGTGTATTTATAACCTGAAAGTTAAACGTGTTACTAAGTGCAAGTATGAATAAAATAATAAATGTACATATAAATTTCTTAGAACTTAGTTATAAATAAAGATGATGAGAGAAAAAAATCCGTGGGTACAAAAACTTTGATCAGTTAAAACAAATAACATAGACAGATGGTCATAAATTACTGCTGACAAAAACGTGCTTTCATTACAATAATAATTGTGATACGATGAATCAAAATAATTCTCGTATTCCATTTACTTTGATCACTGAAGATATCACAGCCGAAAACGGTAGGTATATCAACCAAATTTAATGTGGAATAACTGACAACCGTTCCAAATAACAACGGAAGATTGCATTAGCTCACCGCGGTCGAAACAAGTGACCGCTGGTCAGTAACAGTATGTTGTTCTTTTGTGCTGGTGTCTGTCTGGAAAATTACAATTGCGACTTGTGTTTTATAATATGCGTTTTAGCTCTTTCAAAATAATTTAGCCTAGTGAAAAAAAACCAAAAATACTGAAGTTAAAAATCATCTCTGATGTCAGATAAATGGCCATCTAGGGTACGCTTGCAGACTTGCGCTCTTTTTGTACTCACTTTTTCGGGAAAAACTGAAGTCTACAATAGACAATTACAGTTAAAAACAAAAATTGGGCATCATGCTGCATTAGAGCATAAAGGCATAAGATCTGAGTTAAAGACCAGCACCATGATAAATAAATCTTTTGTGACATAAGTTAATCTCTAACCAAATCCCTGTATGGCTCTTTTAATAGAAGTCAACACAGATGATAGTAAAGTCCTCCTAAAGTTTTTGGAACACAAAAATTCAAGTCCAGCGAGGTTTCTTCTACAATTTCGCCAAGCAATACACTTATATAAAATATGTGCAGTCGTCACATCCTCCGCCATATACAAGCCACACAAAGGTTAATGAGCCACAAAGTGTAGTCTAGTTTGTAGTGGAAAGACAGAAACTCAATAACTAACCGTAAGTCCTTTCTGTCGTTAATAGTTAACTCTTGCGATAAAAGTTAACTTCTTGGACTGACTTATTACCGGATAATTAAGCTAGCTTTCAGCTTTCTTGTTCTCAAGATATCATCCTCCTTAGTTGGGGAGTTGATCTCGATCAATTGACTCCACAAAAAGGCTCTGGGGGCATAAGAGGACTAGCATCAATCTTCTTAGGTAACTTGTCTGCTTTTTCATTACTTCAATGATAGTAGAAGAGCATCGAATTTGCGGCGAAGGCGTTTCGTTATCCCTTTGCTAAAAAATATGGGCTGATGTAAAAAAAAAAAAAATGCACCACACAATTTGATTTCGGATACTTAAAAGCGACTTGCGGATTTTGTGAGTTTAATTTTTAATAGAAATTTTTTATTTTCTATTACTTCATACATACCTTAAATATAACTCATTTTTGAATAACTACGATAAAAAACGTCCACCCGACAGAAATATATTGTCATAACTATTGTCAGTAAATATTACGCCCGTATGGACATTCATAAATATGGGGAACGCCCAAATACTGATCTCTTTAGACAACACTTAAGACTGCTGGAAAGACATTGTTTTGGGATCAGTTATTGGGGCAGGTAATTCTTACATTATTGAATGGATGATGAATCGTAAACATTTATTTATTTATTTTTATTTAAAAAAAAAATTATTATAATTACAATTAACTATAAGAACTATTTATAACGAAAAATAGTACTAGGGTCTAAGGCTTTCGACTCCGATATAAAGGATGTCCCAGCAAGAACGCAAGATTTAAATTTAAAATAAAACACAGATATTTCAAAAAAAAATCGTGAAACTTTATTATATCGTAAAGTAGACAAAATGAGGTTATGTGTGGAACAACAAATCGGGCAGATGGCCGCCGCGGCTTTGCTGGCACACACGCGATCTTTTAATGAAATTTTTAATGGCCATTTTGCATACATGCTGCGGTATTTCATTAATGCAGCGTCCAATTTCCTCTTTTAAGGCTTGAGTCGTCGTCGGCTTATTCGCGTAAACCATCGCCTTCAAAAAACCCCAAAGAAAAAAGTCTAATGGTGTTAAATTGCATAATCTAGGCGGCCAATTCTGGGGCAAATTACGGCACTCGTTATCGAACGAAATTACGAAATATTTCAATATAGTTTATATGGAAACATTTCGTAATTTCGTTCGATAACGAGTGCCGTAATTTGCCCTCTGGTCTCCAAAACGCGAAATAACACGACCGGGAAATGACTGATGTAGCAATTAAATTGTTTCTCTGGCTGTATGACCTGTGGCGCCGTCTTGTTGAAACCACATGCCCTCCACATTCATTTCTTCAATTCTAGGCACGAAAAAACTGGTTATCATTTCACGATACCGAACACCATTGACTGTTTGCGCTTGACCTGCGTTTGGAGCGACATCATCACGTACAGCTGCGACATTTTCGTTCGATCGACCTGGTCGAAGGCGCGTTGTTGTCTTTACATCACTAACAGACCCAGTTTCGGCAAATTTATCCATTAATCTCTTAACAGTTGACTCTTTTGGAGCATTATTGTGATCCCAAATTGATCGCAAATTTGCGAACTGTAGCCGTAAAACTTTCACCATTTTGGTAAAACAATTTCACAATGAGAATGTGTTGTTCATTCGTGTAGCGCTCCATTTTTACTAACCTCGTACCTTTTACTAGCAAACAATAACAATTGTTCAAATGTCAAACAATGACACTTCGAATGGCGCCAAATTTAAATCTTGCGTTCTTGTTGGGACACCCTTTACTACAAAATTTATTTTTAAATAATATTTTATAGATTATTTTTGGATACAAATTTGTACATTAATTTAATGTTAGAATCACATGTATTTTTTAAAAGATCGGATAGAATTTTATTGCTGAAAAATTGAGTTCCCGATGAGAGTAGGTGGTGCATTCGTCCAGGGTATGCGTTACATTAAGCTGGGTATTACATGTAGTGCAAACGGCAGGTGTAGTTCTATCATATAGATGTTGATGGGAAAATCTAAAGTGGCCGATTCTTAGGCGTACAAATACGGTTGGTTCTTCTCTTGAACAGTTTTGGGGTTAAAATGGTTTATTTCCGGTAGTGTTAATAGTTTTGTAATTATGCTGCTAGTTTTCCCATTGTCGAGATTTTGCAGACGTCAAGAGAGAAGAGATGGTGTTTAAAATATCCTGAACCTCCCTAGTCATATGCTTTGTTAGAGGACGTTGTTTTGCGTCTTCGGCTGCTGAGTCGGCGTATTCATTGCCAGTAATGCCAAAGTGTGAAGGTACCCACATAATTTTTACTTTATTTACGTTTTGGACACAGAGATTCCTTTGTGAGTGATTGGCCGATTGTGAGTGACTCGTACCTGGAGTTTTGAGTGGCTAGGATGGAGAAAAGGCTATCAGAACAGATTACATATTTAGAGGCATTATTTGTGCCATATTGTATGGCCGAGAGGATTGCCAGGGCTTCAGCGGTTAAATTTGAGCAGTAGTCGTTGATGAAGCCTGTATTTATAATACTCCCATCTTGGTTGACAGAGGCGAAAGTTTTAAAGTCATTTGATTTGCACCCATGTGTGAAGAGAAACTTCCAATTATCCGCTGTGAAGCTAGAGGCGATTTGGCTAAACAAATTTTTATAAACAGTAGAAGATTTTAAAGTTTTAGGAAATTCTGCCAAAGATACAATAAAACTGTTTTTATATTTGTGATTTGAACGGGCTAAAGTTCGTATCGCTTTTTAAGCCAAATTACATGTGACAATTATTAATGAACAAATAACACCAAAGTCTGTTGTAAATATTCTGACTAACAACACATAGTTGAACGGAACAGCCAGCCGTTTTCGAAGGCCACTAAACCTTCATCACCAGCGTTCTTTTGTGTTTGGTCCACTGTGTGTGGTGTCAGTTGATGTAGATTTCTGCTTTATATACTTAGCATTTTATTGCAAATGGAATATGTGAATTGTTTTGATTCATCGTATTTCAATTTGCTGAAAGCTTTTTTGTATTGTAAGCTCAATTTTACCATCACTATATTTACAACAGTCTTACCATTGTCGTTTTGTTCTTTTTACTAATTATACACATGTTACTTAATTTGCTTATTTTTTGTTCTACTGTTTTTATTTATCATCCATGGTGGTTCTGTTTGTTGTTTTATAAGCACAGGATCAATATCGAGGTTAAGTTTTTTTGGAAAATAGTATGCATCTTGCAATGGTGGACTTAATTCTGGGTGTTCTAATGCCATTTTGAATTCTTTTTACTTCTTGAAACAGTGTTTTATTACGGCAGATGAAAAATTTAGGAATAAGCCTGTGTGTCAGATAAATTGTTCCATCCATGATAGAGGGCAAACCAGCCTCAGCTAGGATGTCTTTGATTGAACTGGAGGGGAACGCTCCAATGCTTCGTGATAAGGTGCCTGTATAAGATTAATATGTAAGGAAGCACACTAACCGTATATAGGAAGAGCTTAATCGATTTTTGGGAGCATGATTGCCGAGTTATATTTATCATGGTCGAAATATGTATCCTAAAGTTTTTCGATGTTAAATATTTTGTAATGTTTAGTCTTGAGTTTAAATTTTTCCTTAGTTGAAGACAGTGTTCCTTAAAAGTAAAACCCCTGTCGAAATTACTCCTGGAATGCGTAGATAGTTAACTCGTTTAATTGTGGGAAATCGTAAACATATTTTAGGCTTATCTTCTGGAAATAGCAGAAAATTGCTATAGTAAATGGTTTTTAATGCTGGTTGTTTGAAATACCACATTAGTCACTTGATCTTAATCCGATAGAGCACTATAGTTGTATGTGTGAGAAAATTTGTCGCATTCGTCTCTGAAGCACACAGAAAAAAATAATTATTTGGAACAATTGTATCTAGTTTAGAAAAAGTAGAAAGGGGACTACAGTGGAATATCTCTTGAGCGGACAGCGAAGGTGCCATGGAAATGTGTCCGCACAAGGGGACTGGCCGCTCAAGAGAGAGCAATGCTTTGCTTATGGAGCTGTTGGGACCTGTCAAAAGTGTCCGCCTATAGGAAGTGTCCATTAAGGGAGATTCCACTGTATATGATAGACTAGAAAAAATTAATGAAATGAAAATTTTGTGAGTTATAGGGCTCTGAAATTTTTATAAGGAAACTGTGAAGTTATTGGTACTTAAAGTTTTGATAGAAAATTCATATAAGTGAAGCAGCTTCAAAAAAAATTAAAATATCTTTTTTAGACATTTTCATTTCCTTCGAAAAGTTTTGTAATATAAAACTCATTGAATGTCGCGAAAAGCATTGGTGCTCATAGAGTATTTTTCGCATACCACTTTATTTCTATCAGTGCATGTGTTATCGTCCCTTTCTCATTGACGACTAAATGAAAAAGAATAAGAATGTGTGTGAATTTAGCTAGCACAACTGTGCTATCGGGTGTTTTTTTTAGAGGTATAGAACTTCGAATTGAAATGAAACACAAGAAAATCGTTTTAATGTCCATCAATTTGGCTTTATTGGAAGGATAATTTTATGCCATTAATGTTTAAATATGATTTCGGGCATGTGGCCGCCGCGGCTGGCTCGAATAAAGCCAATTCTACAGGTCCAATTTTCAACCACTTTTTCGAGCATATGGGGCCGTATGTTGGCAATAACGCCACGAATGTTGGCTTCCAAGTCCCCTAACGTTTCTGGTTTGTTGGCGTAGACGAGCGACTTCACATATCCCCAAAGAAAATAATCCAATGGTGTCAAATCACACGATCTTGGTGGCCAATTGACAGGTCCATTCCGCGAAATTATGCGCTCATCGAATGTTTCCTTCAATAAATCGATTGTGACGTGCGCTGTGTGGCATGTAGCGCCGTCTTGTTGGAACCACAACTCATCCACATTCATGCCATCCAATTCGGGAACAAAATAGTCGGTTAGTCGGCTCCAATTGCTGTGCACGGTGGCGAATCGATTCACTCGGGTCCTCTTCAACACTTTGCTCTACAGCGGCAATTGTTTCTTCGGTGCGCACTGTTCGACGTCTCTGCGGATGCGTATTATCACATAGAGTAAACGTAGTGCGAAAACGATCCATGGTTAACCGAATTAATTGCTCTGATGGACGATTATGTCGACCATAAAATGGACGGAGCTTGCGGTAAACTTCGCGAACTGAACCATTATTTTCGAAATAAATTTGCACGATTTGCAAGCGTTGTTCTTTTGTCAACCTGTTCATGATGATATGGCAAACCAAACTAAATATTAATCACTTGACAGCTGACAAAATGGCCGCCAGTTAAAAAAGTGATGCCAACTTAAAGTTCTATACCTCAATAAAAAACACCCTTTATAAAACCATAGTTATTAAGTAATGATTAGTAATCGTACTGATTACAAATTTGATTTTTTTTTTTTTTGAAAATTCAAGTAATGACTAAATAAAGATTATATTCAGTTTCGCACGATTACTAATAATGGAAAAGTAATCTAAATTACTTGAAATTACAACAAAATAGTCAAAAAGAATCAAAAGTAATCAATAAATAATCCGATTATATTTAAAGATTACTTTTAATTCCTTTTAATTATTTATTAATAATCAAAACTACTCTTTGAAAGTAGTCGGACTATTTTTTGATTACTTTTGATTCTTTTTGATTATTTTGTTGTAATTTCTAGTAATTCGGATTATTAGTAATCGTAATCAATTATTTATCAAAAATTCTTTAAAAGAAAATTATGTCATCAGTATAATTCCTTTTAAAATGTAATCTAATTGATTCATAATCGCAATCGAAATTTAACAGTTCTGTATGAAACTGACATTAATGACTTAGAATCAACCGTACCTTCTGCAGTGTTGTATTTCATTTTGTTCAATGTAGAACTATTCTTATGCTTTCACTGTAGTGTGTTCCTTAAGCTTAATATTACTGGTCCTACTGATCAATAACATACGTCTCAGCGCTTCTACACATGCTACACCCTTTAAGGCATTGTCCTCTGAGTTTAAATAATTTTATGTCATAAAATTTGGCGACAAATATTTTTATAATTTATCGCACAAAACTTTCCCTCAAGTTGATAAAAAACTTGAATTATTTTTACTCCTTATTTTATGTCTTAATTTTTTTTTACTTTTTACAAAGTGTGTGTGTCAGTATTTGTTTTTAAGTGTTTATGTACGAGCGTGTGTTTGCTTAAGTTTTATTAAATCAATTAGCAAATAAGTATAATTTAATGTGAAGTGATTTCCTCAAATAAAACAAACTTTTAAGAAATGTAAAAATAACAGCCATTATAAAGTATTAATTATACTTGAATTAAAAACAAAATAAATTTTTACATACATACATATAAACTGGATGTACAACAACAAGAGAAGCAGTAGCAATAACAAAGAAAGAATGAAAAGTTAAACATAAATACAAATATTGGCTCATAAATCTTTCACTTGTTGACTCAATATATTTTTAATTGGATTTCATTTTGAAGCAACACCACCGCATATTGAATTTGTTTTTGTTTTTATAAAAACTTATAAAAAACACATCAAAAACAAGAACAATTGCTTTAAATTCAAATAAAACAATTAAGAAAAGTTAAACATCCAATAGATTTTTTGATGTGTAAACATCTATACGTTAGGGGGTAAAAATCTTTTGACTTTGATTTCTTTGCTGAGATTTCTTTGCTTTTTGCTTTTGCTTTGCATTGTCAAATCGGTGTGAACTATGTATGAGTGTATTAGTGTTTGAAAGAAGCAATACCAAGCAGAGAAACAAGTAGACCGGCTCGAAGGCGACGGTGCGCCGCCGCCGGTTATTTTTCTGTATATTTCCGTACATCAAAGGTGAAAATGAACTGTAAGAGCTACGGACTTGAAATTTGGACACAATATGTAGACATTTGGCCACTACATCAACAAATACATGAGAGTTAAAAACTAAAGGGTTTTCCAAAACGAGCACCGAAAAATTTTAAAATCCCATGTGGTGGCGTTGGCTGAAGTAGTTAGCACATTGACTACAAAACTGAAGATCCTGGGTTCAATCCCTGTATCTGACAATCATTAAAATAACAACACCACGCATTTTTCTGATGTGCATTAGAGTCCCTTTGCATCAGTTGTTGTAGGAAAGTTCAAGTGATGAAGGCATAGTCACTGGTCACTGAACTATACCGACTTCAACAGATGCTAATCCTAATGTAACATCAGAGCGCCCTCCTTCGTCGGAATTGTGTAGCAAAAATCATCGGCGAAGTAAAATAACCAATGAAATGGCTAGTAAACACAGCTTCAAAATTTAATACGCCTCATTTAACACCAGACGGCGCTGCAACACTGCATTATTAAAAAAGCGTGCAAAAGCAGAGTTGTAAAAGAATGAAGCTTTCTTCTATCTCTTCCTTCACCACCTGTCTTCTATCACTATCCCTTTCCTAAAGAAGGTAACACCTAGTAATAGTAGTAGGCATTAGTTGCCTGAGTGTTACTTCTCTTTATAAAAAAAAGAAAAAAAAAAATACCATGTAATATACATACAATTGTATGCACATATATACACTTGAAATTTTAAAAGTTAGTGTATTTTTATACAGACTACAACAATTAACTTTTGATTTAAATTTTGACTTTGTAATTTTGACAACTTACTGTATATTGGAAGCCGTAAGAGCAAAACTCTTGAAATTTTCAAAATCGGTAAAACTAAAAAATCAAAAAATTATAAAATCGCCAAATCTAAAAAAATCTCCAAAAACTAACAAAAAAAAAGTAGTCAAAACGAAAAAAGCACCAAATTAAAAAAAATTTCTAGGACTAAAATAAATCGCGAAAAACCGCAAAACTCGCCAAAATTAAAAAAAAATCCTTAAACAAAAAAATCGCCAATATGAAAAAATCGCCAAAATGAAAAAATCGCCTAAATAAAAAACCCCGAAAACAGAAAAAAATCGCCAAAATGAAAAAAACAGAAAAAAAATCGCCAAAATGAAAAAATCGCCAAAATGAAAAAAAAATTGCGAAAATTAAAAAAACCAAAAAGAGAAAAAACGCCAAAACGAGAAAAAAGCGATAAAACTGAAAAAAAAAATCGTTTAAACTGAAAAAACTTAAAAAATTAAAAAAGCTAAATTAAAAAAAAAAAAAAAAAAAAAAATTATCAAAACCGAATGTGCGCGAGTCAAAGTCGCACTTTACTGAATTTATTTAATTGCAATGCGTACACAACAACAAGAACAGCAACAACTAAACGATGAACAACAGGAATTAAAAATTAAAAAGTAAAAGTAAAGGCATTTACCATAGATGAGCACTGCAGTACTACTAAAGTTTCAGTAAAAACAATAAAAAATGTTTAACAAGTAAATTTTTACTGATTACTAAAATTTTTTTCTACAATTTTATTTTTATAAATTGCCCAAATGATTTGTTATATGATGAGGTGCATTGAATTTTTAGTAATTTCCGTAATTTCAGTAATAATTTCCGTATTCATAATGAAATTCTACCAAGTCGCTAAATGTTTTTCATACAAAAGTTTCAAAATTTGAATGAAAAAACTTTGCCACTTGCTACGGCCCTACGATTTTACTACCCAGTAAAAAAAGACACTGCAAAGAAGTCATGAAAATGTAGAGTTTGCAGTCCGGAAGTAGTTCAAATTTCGATCCGATCTAATGATTTTTACATAGGATTGTCATTGCAAGAAGTTCTGTTTTTCGATGCCTAGTCACCGAATTAGAAGCGATTTTGAGAAAAATTTCCTTTACATATTTTAACAATTCGTTTCTTTTTATACGAATTTAAACGCGAAACAGTGTTTTCATGTAAATTTAAGCAAATAACTTCTAAATTTTAGGCCAAAATTAGTTCATAAATTTCTTTCAAAAAATCGATTTTTTGAACATTTCGTTGATATTTACTAAAACTATGGAAAAACTACAAGGTTTTGTGTGATTAAAATAAACTTCTACTTAGTTTTCTGCTAACTATCGGCAAATTAAAAATATCGATTATTTGGAAGCAATGAAAATGTGGTTCCTTCAGAATGACTTCCATTTTTTTTACTGGGTAGTAATGCAAATTAAATTTCATTAGCAGTAAAAATTTACTGCATTTTTTTAGTAATCAGTAAATTTACTGCTTACTGCAATTTTGAAGGCAGTACATATACATACATATACTGCAGTGTGCCCATTTACTAACCAAATATGTTTAATATAACAAACAAAAACCAACAAATTCCTATGTATTTACAATATTGAAAGTTTTGATACTTGTAATTAATTAATTAAAAAAAAGATACTAAAAGCATAAGTACTTCCAACTTAAAAAAAAATTTCATTATGTTTACACATCTCCTCTGTGATCGGACTCACATTGCTTTTTTTTTTTTTGGAGGAACAAATACATCAATATTTGTTTGTTTTATTTTCGTTTGAGTACTTATTTGGGGATTAGCTTTGCACACACACAAACACTCCAAAAGCACACAATCTTCAAACTCATGCCTAGACAAAATAAAAATTTAAATGGTTGAAAAACACGCGCACACACTAACGTATTCGCTACAAATGGAAACATCGTCTGTCATTCAGCAACACGAAAGCTGCTGCCTATGGGTATCGAGCAATAAAACATAGATAGAAACACAACTAAACTATTTTTTAAATAAATATATTTATCCCAGTACTTACATATATACAAATGAATGATGTACTATAGTTAACAGTGGGCCCGCAGAAGCTCTAAATTTAAACAAAAATATTTTTTTTTCGATTACAAAATTATATCTTAAAAAAATTAGTAGATATAAATATGTATATCGTCTCGGAAAACATAGGGACGTTTTCCGAGACGATATACATATTTTGTGCACCGCCCGACTTCATGAGCTGAGATAAAAAGCGAGAGAGGCTATGATATACAAATTTATAGCAAAACACGTGCTACACTGAGGGAAAAAATGTGTTGCAAAATCAACAATGCCTGTATTCAATATAACACCCTACGTTGTCACTTTTTTAACAACGCTAGTAATCAGCTTTTACACGGACTTTCACGAACTGCTAAAGATACGTTGCCAACGTTCGATTATTGATAACGCTTGTTGTCAAATTGTACACATTCGTTGTCAATACTTTGTTGTCAAACTGATAACGAGGCTAACAATTTTAACACAAACGTTCTGGATACACTTTTGTGTCACTTTTTCTCTGTGTGTAGATGATCTGTCGGAGGTATCACAGATGTGGTACCATAGCGCAAGATCAACCAGTCTCCTCGTAGTTCGACTTATCATGGAATCTAGCATTGGACCCAGATCTTTTTCATGGTTTAGCACTCGCACGAGTAGAGTGTTAACTATCAAAAGGGAATCTCACGATTATAGTACTTGATTGGTTGTAGTTAAGAAGCAGGCAGCCACGTTAACCAGTGCTGCCAGAAAAATTTTGACTCTTTTCCCCAATTTAAAACGTCATGTCCCCAAAAAATCCCCATTTCATCAGAAAAATCCTAACTTTTGTCCCCAAAAATATATCATTCATAAAAAACGATTATTAAGTCCTATGCGCAGGGATGCGAAATAAGATTTTCAAAAAGTTACAAGAACAATTGTACTTTTTTTCAGTACGATTGACCAAATTTTTTATATTTATTTTTTTAAATGTTTTTATTAACTTAAAACGTACATAAAATTCAATTGTACCTGCATATATTTACATATGTATGTGTGTAAAAACTTAATAATTAACAAAGAGGCACTTTCAAGTTTATTTATTACAATATTATTAATTAATACTATCAATTAACATTAATGTTTAATTTTAGAAGGTACATAAAAGAGTATTAGTTTTTGAGATCAGAATATAAAACTAAAATTTAGGCTTTACTTCTCCATCCATTGTTTTGATTCGATTGGATTCGAATAGCAAAAAAAAAAAATAATCACCCCTATCGTGAACAGTTTTTCCCTCGAAATATGTTCCCTGTTCGCCAAATTGCAATCGTGAATAATTTTCCCCCTGAAATTTGTTACCTTTCTTGATTCTTCTTCTCGTGAATAATATTTTTCACATGGATTTTTTCACTTTTCCCTTCGTTTTGCTCACTTTATTTTTGCAGGCGAACTGAATTAATACAATGCGTAATTTCTATAATATACTTGCAATTATATATTAAAACTTATAAATAATCATTTTTAGGGCAAGCTCAATAAATAATGTCCACGATTAATAACAATAATACCTTGGAACACATTTTTTCATTCAACATGAATCTCTTTTGTTTACATGCCGTAAATTTTATGGCTGTGGTATACTAAAAAACTTTTAATTAAAAACACAACTTTACACTATAGTATATAACATTTCATTTGAAACCCAAAATATGTGATTCTCTTATTATTAAACTTTTTGGTTTGATTTTCAATTAAATTTAAAGCTTTACAAGTCTTCCTCCTGTGTTTTTACATGCAATACGCATTGATAGCGGGAACAAACGTTCCCATGAAATTGAAGATTGCAAATTTCGCTTCATGGGGAATGAAAATTTCATGGGAACAAAGATTTCACATTTTATTCACGATAGGGGTGAATACGAATTTATGAAGTTATTACATACATAAAGGGTGTTTTTTTTAGAGGTATAGAACTTCGAATTGAAATAAAACACAAGAAAATCGCTTTAATGTCCATCAATTTGGCTTTATTGAAAGGATAATTTTATGCCATTAATGTTTAAATATGATTTCGGGCATGTGGCCGCCGCGGCTGGCTCGAATAAAGCCAATTCTACAGGTCCAATTTTAAACCACTTTTTCGAGCATATGGGGCCGTATGTTGGCAATAACGCCACGAATGTTGGCTTCCAAGTCCCCTAACGTTTCTGGTTTGTTGGCGTAGACGAGCGACTTCACATATCCCCAAAGAAAATAATCCAATGGTGTCAAATCACACGATCTTGGTGGCCAATTGACAGGTCCATTCCGCGAAATTATGCGCTCATCGAATGTTTCCTTCAATAAATCGATTGTGACGTGCGCTGTGTGGCATGTAGCGCCGTCTTGTTGGAACCACAACTCATCCACATTCATGCCATCCAATTCGGGAACAAAATAGTCGGTTATCATGGCTCTATACCGGTCTCCATTAACGGTAACTGACCCTCCAGCATTATTTCGGAAGAAGTATGGCCCAATGACTCCACCAGCCCATAGAGCACACCAAACAGTCAGTTTTTGTGGATGTAATGGCGTCTCAAGGGTCTCATGTGGATTCTCTTCACTCCAAATGCGGCAATTTTGCTTGTTGACGTAGCCATTCAACCAAAAATGAGCCTCATCACTGAACAAAATTTTGCGATGAAAATCAGTATCGAGATCAATCTCATTTTCGGCCCATACACCAAAATCACGACGCATTGCATGGTCTCGCGGCTTTAATTCTTGCACAAGCTGGATCTTGTAAGGTCGCAAGCCAAGATCTTTGCGCAAAATCTTCCATAAAGTTGATGGACAAAGCTCCAATTGCTGTGCACGGTGGCGAATCGATTCATTCGGGTCCTCTTCAACACTTTGCTCTACAGCGGCAATTGTTTCTTCGGTGCGCACTGTTCGACGTCTCTGCGGATGCGTATTATCACATAGAGTAAACGTAGTGCGAAAACAATCCATGATTAACCGAATTAATTGCTCTGATGGACGATTATGTCGACCATAAAATGGACGGAGCTTGCGGTAAACTTCGCGAACTGAACCATTATTTTCGAAATAAATTTGCACGATTTGCAAGCGTTGTTCTTTTGTCAACCTGTTCATGATGAAATGGCAAACCAAACTAAATATTAATCGCTTGACAGCTGACAAAATGGCCGCCAGTTAAAAAAGTGATGCCAACTTAAAGTTCTATACCTCAATAAAAAACACCCATTACATACATTCTTGCAATCGAAATATTCTAAATAATTTCCCAATCCAAAGCTTCATAGACATCAAGCTCATCTCCGTTCTCTACAACTCGATTGTAAAGGGTGTCCCAACAAGAACGCAAGATTTAAATTTTAAATAAAACACAGATATTAAAAAAAAATCGAGAAACTTTATTATATCGTAAAGTAGACAAAATGAGGTTATGTGTGGAACAACAAATCGGACAGATGGCCGCCGCGGCTTTGCTGGCACACACGCGATCTTTTAATGAAATTTTCAGTGGCCATTTTGCATAAATGCTGCGGTATTTCAATAATGCAGCGTCCAATTTCCTATTTGAAGGCTTGAGTCGTCGTCGGCTTATTCGCGTAAACCATCGACTTCAAAAAACTCCAAAGAAAAAGGTCTAATGGTGTTAAATTGCACAATCTAGGCGGCCAATTCTGGTCTCCAAAACGCGAAATAACACGACCGGGAAATAACTGATGTAGTAATTGAATTGTTTCTCTGGCTGTATGACATGTGGCGCCGTCTTGTTGAAACCACATGCCCTCCACATTCATTTCTTCAATTCTAGGCACGAAAAAACTGGTTATCATTTCACGATACCGAACACCATTGACTGTTTGCGCTTGACCTGCGCTTGAGCGACATCATCACGTACAGCTGCGACATTTTCTGTCGATCGACCTGGTCGAAGGCGCGTTGTTGTCTTTACATCACTAACAGACCCAGTTTCGGCAAATTTATCCATTAATCTCTTTACAGTTAACTCATTTGGATCATTATTGTGACCCTAAATTGATCGCAAATTTGCGAACTGTAGCCGCAAAACTTTCACCATTTTGCTAAAACAATTTCACAATGAGAATGTGTTGTTCATTCGTGTAGTGCTCCAATTTTACTAACCTCGTACCTTCTACTAGCAAACAATAACAATTGTTCAAATGTCAAACAATGACACTTCGAATGGCGCCAAATTTAAATCTTGCGTTCTTGTTGGGACACCCTTTATATATTTTCCGATTTGAACGTTTTTATCATTTCTTCAGGAAGGAAGCTCAAATTTATGGCAGCACATCTTATAAATATTTAAATGTGATTTTATTCTTATTAAAGATTCTAACATTTCATATTGCAGATTATTCCTTTATTTGGTTTTGGTAGTCTTCATGCATGAAAATATTCTCTGCGCAAACGCATTACTTATTGGCACTGTCACCAGGTTGAACACAGCAGCTGCAATTTCACGAAAGAAGTAATTTCCGGCATTATCTTCGTACTGATATATTATTGCCCAAAAGCCAAATATGTCTTTAGGAAAACTTTGTTTTGTTTGTTTCCGCCAGTCGATATAAGCAATTTTATTCCATTGGTTTACATATATACCCTCAATGCCACTTTTGGATCTATAACATTTTAGAAAATTCCATACACCGAATCAAATCTATGTTTTGTAATGTTCTTAAATTACAAATTTTTAAAAAGTTCAAAGTTTTTCATATATTCTGGGAATCACACATACATAGTTTTTTATGCGTGACACAATAACTATGGTAGAACCTTGCGTAGAACAATTGCACAATCAAAACTTTCAAGAGTCATTTTTCTTTTTCAAAAGAAAAAAGATTTTAATTGATAAAGAGCTAGTTCTGCAGCTGCGAGCACGGTTTTGACTATGTACATATTACCATCATGGTAATATCATCTTCATTATAAAGTATGATTGCCACACTACTCTAAGAGATTTTTAAAAACTGAAATGTTACCAGTACTAAAATATTATGTCAACATCCACGATTTTCCTGACACATGCAAATTGTTAGAGCTCAAAATGAAAATTCCCCAAATCCCTCCTCACGAAATTCTGTCCCCAAATTAGAGGCGAAATCCCCATTTTGGGGACAAATCCCCCTAATCTGGTGGCACTGACGTTAACCAAGTAACCATATCAGCAACACTACAATCGGTTTCATAGCTGATTGTTGCTTTTTGTTTAGAAGCTTGGCAATAGATCATGGAGACTTACACCAGAGAAACGCTGGCAAATTGTTGATTTATTCTACCAAAATAATGGTTATGTTCGTCAAACTTTTCGTGCAATTCATGCTCTTAATGGTAGTGATAACTTACCTGGCTGGAAGCACAGCTGAATCCTACTGGTCGGGCCCTCAGCTTACGGATAGTGAAAAGCTCTGTAGATATAAGGTGCGTTTGAGTACTTTTCCAGTAAAATCCAGTAACTGAGTAACTACTGAGTAGTTTAAAGAAATTACTCTCAATAAAAAAATTCGCATCTAAAAGTACGCGAACGGAAAAATTGTAAAATCCAAATTAAAAATTTTTGTTTCCCTTTGCTTTTGTTTGTTTATATTTAAAAACATATGGTTTCGTTTTACTGAATTTTACTGGCAAAAATTTGTCCAGTAAAAACTTGCATTTACTCAGTAAATGAACTATCATTTTTCTCTCTCAATTCGCCCTCTCATTTACTGGATTTTGTGTACTCGAACGCAATCCAGTAAAAAATAGTAAACATTTTTAAAAATTTTTGAGTTCTCGAACGCACTTATACAGAGCATCTGCTAAGGGAGTCGTGGGCAATCAGCAGTTCTGAGTGCAGAGTCTCAGAGGGTTCCTGTTTGGCGCTGGACTCCAAACAAATTTTGAGTAAGAGTTCATAAATATATATATATATATATATTGCAGTGAAAATTGCTCACCAGAGCAGTTAATTTGAATAACTATGGACCGTTTCGCACCATGTATACTCTGAATGATAATGTGCGTCTCTAAAGATGCTAAACAGTGCGCAACGAATAAGCTATAGCCGCTGTACAGTACAGTGTTGAAGAGGATCCTTTTCAATTAATTCGGCAAAGCTCGCAGTAATTTGTGTCTGTCTACCCACTTCATAGAAGATTTTACGAAACGATCTTTGCTTACTGGCTTTTAATATTCAATTTGTGCAATAATTAAAGCCAAAGGACTATCGTATGCTCCACCAATTTGGCCCATGCACTGAAGCACAAATTGTTATCGATTTTGATTCTCCTTAGGAATTTTTTTTTTTCAGCGATGCAGCTAATTTTTGGCTGAATGGGTTAGTAGGTTGGATTAGGTAGAAAAGAGTCATTACGCTCCTGTCCGGGGACATTCACATAAGCAATAACAACGAATCCTAACTCAGTATCGTTCACGTAGTCCCTCCAACTTTTCCAGTAAATACCTTTAAAATTTCATCTCCAAAGTAACGAGATCTCGGCTATGCGAAAGCTAGGCAATGACAAAAGAAGTGCTTCATTGCATCGATGTCCTCCATGCATGCCCTGCATTCATTATCATCCTTGGCTTCAATGCGGTTAAAATGCCCCGTTAATATGCCTGTCATCTTTCCTAGCTCGGGATTGTAGAGTTTCAATACGCTTTCTCTACCATTGGTTAGATTACCCACAGTATCACTATTCCATGTTATGCATCACTTTTCCATCTTCGCCCAATTTCATAATTCAATCTTCGCTGTCCTTAAAGGCATTACATTAATAAGAGTAACTGCCCACAATGTTCTGTCAGTAAATAAATTGACATCTGTGATCCTAATATTCACACCTGGAAGAATGTTTTATGCTAAGGCAAGCGAAAGTAAATTTCGGTCTCCGATTCTTTAATGAAGAAATCTAGGCCCGTTCTTTCCCCTAGCTTCCAGCCATCCGTGTAGCAGCAAACTCTCACTGGTGTTTGTTCTAGGGTTGGATTGACCCAGGACTTTTTTTTTTCGTATTAATGTCTCACATTCAGCTATAACCCTAGTCCCAAGTACCCGGTCGAACATTACCTAAGTCTGGTCGCATGCGTCCAGTGACGTCCACATGATGGTGTCGTATGTTGTCTCGCCCGATCAGTTTCCCCATCACTCGTAGGCGTTTTGTAGCAAGAGCTGCCTTGCATCTAATACGAATGTCTATGCCCTGGTGGATGTTATAGCGTTACTTATACCTAGGTAGCATATTTGTTGAACCCTCTCAAAAATTGGAGTGTTGCACTTTCTACCCACTGACCTTCACCATACTACCGATACGTATGCTAAAATTGGTCTGATCACATCCTATAGAGCCAGTGTGTAGCAATAGCGCTGAGTCGCCATCTGTTGCCAATGGCACTTCTACAGAGAGACCAGGGTATCTCCACAATAGTTTCCGATCTAGGATAACTCTTAAATATTTAATCCTATCGGAAAAGGTTATGGCCTTTCCTTGAAGACTAGGATCAATATACTGTAACACACTTTATATCTGGTAAAAAGACCTGTCTCTGTTTTTTCTGGGTTAATATTCAATCCTGTCGGCCGAGCCCAGCTTAGCGCAGCGTTGAGAGTTTTTTCCATTTCCCTGAAAAGTTGGTTAAGGTCCTTTCACCTTAGAAGTATCATGACATCGTCCGCATAGCAGACAGGTTCATAAACTTTATTAGTCAGGTACCTTAGCAGGCCAAAAGAAGGGGTGAAATTTTTACTCATTGAGGCATCCCATGTCGCACCCTCTTCCTAACGTTTACATTGTGTATACCGCAGGTTATCCACCTATCTCCCAGCATGAAGTTTACCCAATCATGTGTTGATTGGTCAATTTGAAACTGTACTATGGATTGGATAAGAGTGTCAGTACTCATGTTGTTGAAAGCACCTTCAATGTCACTTGTGATTGAAAGCTTTTTCATGGCATGGATTCGTATTTAAGCAAAATTTTCCCATTTGTAATTAAGACAATCTACCATTGCATCCCCAGAAGATTACTGTATGGTGCGCTTTATGGGCGGGGCGGAGTCATAGAAACTTATATATGTCTGTGATGAGCAGAATGTAACTGTCGAAAGTAAACGGTATAGAGAAATGGTCACAAGTTTCTTCGTGCCTTGTTTTCTTAATTTTCTTGTTTGGGAAAGAAAATCAGATTAAATAAGAAAAATATTTGATTTAAAATACTGAACTTGAGCCCGATTAAGAAATTATTCCTAATTAACCCCCGACTAAAAAAGGGGTGTTATAAGTTTGTAATGTGTGTCTGTGTTTCTGTGTGTCTGTCCGTGTCCACGTACAGGCCAAACGGCTGGACCAATTTTCATTTAGTTTTTTCTGTTTGAAAGATAACTTGATCGAGAGGGTTCTTAGCTATGTTTGAAGATATAACATCTTTTCTGAAAAAAGCCGGGGGTTTTTAAAATTTTTAATTTTTGTTATTAAAATCAATTCTAGTCCAATTAAATTTTATTATGTACCACGTTATTTCACACGCTGGCATTAATTTTGCTTACATGTTTTGCCTACAGGACGGAATACGCTACAATTAATTAACTAAAAAAAAATTAGATGAACGAATAATATCACAATCATCCGGTTAATTGGACGATTTAACCCCATTGGACTACGTGGAATCTCCCTTAACGGACACTTCCTATAGGCGGACACTTTGACAGGTCCTGACAGCTCCATAAGCAAAGAAATTGCTTTCTCTTGAGCGGACAGTCCCTTTGTGCGGACACATTCAATGGTTCCTTCGGTGTCCGCTCAAGAGAGATTCCACTGTATTTTGTTTCGGGATATGTAAACACACTCGTTTATGCCCATAAGCCAGAGACAGTTGAACGCAAGAAAATCAACATTCAACGCGTTATTTGTCAAATAAAAATGTGTGTAAATTGGAGTTGTAAATTGCCCCAGTAGCAGTCAGTCGAACAGTGGAATTTGATGTCAAAAAACGTTTCGACCACTCAATTTCAAAAACCATTCGGTTTTCGTAGAGACATGTTCGCCGATTTTTGTGAATCTGGGCATGCGTCTTGTTTTTACTCTACTACAAAGATAATGTATCAAATTTAAAGGCTTCGCATTGGATATAAAAAAATTTATGCGGAAAGATAATTTTTGACTGCATGGGCGGTGGGCGTGGCCTATTTGAATGAAGTTTATTTTTTTTATACATAGTCTCAATATAATCTTTAGTGTCAACTTTCAATGGTCGAGGCATACTCATTATAGTTTTTGCCTATTCCCTAAGGCCAGTTTAGTTTACAGTAGTGTAACTCTAAAGAACATCCCTGATTTTTGGTCACAACAGTATATTTTTTTTCTAATATTTTGTAGTTGCACAGCGTCATTAAACATAATACAATACCAAAAGATTAAAAAGGTATTTGTTTTTAAAATAATACAGTACAGTACACTGAAAGGAAAACCTTCATTCAGACAATGAAATTCTTCATTGTATTAATGAAATTTTTCATTAAAAGTCAGCTAATGAAGCCCTTCATTGGATCAATGAAGAATGATTCATTGTATTTATGAAGTTAATTTTGGCGGCTATATCATAAATAGAATGAAACTATTTCATTAGTTCAATGAAACTTTTTCATGAATATAATGTAGTTGTTTCATTGATTTAATGAAGTTTTTACATACTATAAATGAAGTTTATTAATTAATATAAAGAAAATTTCATATATATAATGAAATATAAGCAGTAAATAATGAAAATTTTGTATTAAAAACATGAGATCATATCCCTTCCAAACCACCTACTTAATAAAAGATATAGATTTTTTTATTTTATTTAATATATAGAAATACATATGTACTTAATATATAAGCATATGTATGTATTTATTAACGTAAAACATTTAAAATTTAAGGAACTCATCAGTAGAGTTCAACCCAAATAATGTTTAAGTAAGCCGAAAAACTTGCATGTTTATAGTAAAACTCTTAATATGTTGTTGAGAGTCACAATACACAAACATAAGTTTAAAAGAATCAAACAAAAATCTTAACAAAACAAGTATCTTTATAAGATGTGTGGCACAACCTTCTTGCGTTTGTATAGTGGTGAGGGACGTGAATGGATAAAAAAAAGAGAAAGAGAGATATATCTGCTATACAATGAAGAATATTACATTGTATAAATGAAATGATTTCATTGCATTTATGATGACCATACTGCTTTGAAATTAAAAGGATTGGAAAAGTAAGAAATTGAAAATATATTTTAAGAAAATAACTTTTTATTTATTTAAGTTTGACAAACTGAATACAGTAAGAAAATACAATTTTTGGAACTTATTTATATTTGCCCCAAATTCGCCAAAAAGACAATTCGTTTAAACAATGCAACGATTTTCATTAATACAATGAACTATGAAGAACACATGAAGAGCAGAGATGGAAAGATTTCATGCACACAATGAAATTGTTCATTGTATTAATGAAAAGTTTCATTAATATAATGCAGAACATTTAATGAAACCGTTTCATTCTCTGAATGAATGATTTTCCTTTCAGTGTAGTCCCTGCTTAAGTGCTCATGTAAAATTGCAAATTTTTTGACATATTTAAGCGGGAAATAAGACAAGACAACCTTGAATAACTTCACAAATGCTGAATTTAAAAAATCTCGAGTCATAGTGCAAATTATTAACTGTTTTCTCCGAAATGCAAATCATTGATATAACGATAATAATATAACAAATCTAGCAACCACAACAAACACTTAATATTTGTAAATAAATTAGTTTTGTTTTCTTTACAAAATTTCTAAGCGTTTTATGGCAAAAACAAAAAATGAAAGAATAAATAAAACTATGTTCACTTGTGATTGGATAAATTGATTTGTTGTAAGTAAATACTTTTGTCTTTGTATATGCCACATGTTGTTTGCTCTCTCATATGTTTGTTTAAGTGCGTACATAATTTTTTTTTTTTTTTGGAAACATCACTCCTTACAGCAACCAGTCAGTCTTCAAAAATAATTTTCTTACTTTATTTATTTATGTACGAGTATTATTGTTGCTTGTTTTGGGCGCCTTGGTGAGAAATTTTAATTTAAAATATAAAACTGACAGATTTATCAGGTATTAGCTGACATATTTGTGCTTATATGTTTGTTAACACTACCACCAATTGATCGCCAAAATATTTTTAAAAATGCTCAATTTGGTTTGAATTGCTTTTTTCTGGTCTCTTTTTTTCCTGTGTGTGGTTTATTTGATTGCTTTGACTTTTACATGCTGTTTGAATTGGATTTATTTCTGCTCGAACAGACTTAAAAGTTCAACACAGAGAAGGAAATTGAAAAATAATTTTTGAAATTTAAATTTAAATATTCTGTCAGATGTAGTGCAATGATTTTAAAACACAAAGGGAGGTAGGTCCACTCATCAGTGGTAATCTTTTTAATGTAGATACTGCAGGTTAGATTTTCATTTCAGCTTTTATAAATTAAGTTAAACGATATTTTGTTAACTAGTTTGTAATATCTTTATCAAAAAGATTAATAAAAACATTAGTGTTGTTGGATCGATTAATCCAATAAACACTGTTTGACCTCAATTTTACCGAAGGAAGAATTTTATTTTAGAAATAATTCGATTTGAATTTTTTCCAAGGCTGGTTCTTCCTGAATTTTATAACACCATAAGCTTCTTTTTGTGTCTATCTCTTTTTCGTAGATCGAAAACGGCTAGACCGATTTAGTTTCTTGTTTCAACCGTTTAAAATTTATCATTTTTTTGTAGCTGTATCCTTTGGGCTGTCGCATTATCGCGGCAGCTCCAAACTGGGTAGATCGATTTGAATCTATCGGCCATGTTCTGTAAACCGAATCTGAGTAAATTTATCGTTTTCCAAATAATAATGACCCCATTGATGTGTTTTAAATCAAACATACTAAATTAATTTCAGATATGATATTTCAAGCTCTAAAAAATAGAAAATTACAAAAAAGTCTGAAAAAAATTTGTTATTAGTGGATTCAATTTGTCTAAATCGAGCGTTTTTCAATTGACTCGATTTACAGAACAGGCAGGGATATAAATATATTTTTTTTTGAAAGGTGACTTGATGTTATATCTTCTAATCTTGGTTAGGAGAGGCTGTAATGGCTCCACAGTTTAAAAATCAGAAGCAGCCCACTTGGCTCCTAGTTATTCCAGTTGTGTTATCTTGAACGTAGAACTGCCCAGTGAATTCGCCCTTTTCCCAGAGAGAATGAGACACATACAAAGGAGGTGTTCTGCAGTATTTTCTTTCTTTAAAAAGAGTGACCTGTAATTACCGCAGGTGTGCGTATTTGCTCGCGAGGCATCTCTTTCATGATAGCAGGTCTACTATAAACCTATTGTTGCCATTTCCTTCTCGTTATCGAGCAGGTAACTTCGTATGCGGTCCCAAATTGATCTAGCTCAGTTGGGATCTTTCAGCATTTTAACGGATCGGTAACCATATGATCCGTAATTATTATCTGTTAACTTACATTTGATGAAAATCGGTCCAGCGGTTTTGAAGTTATCAATTGTTTTTTAGTTGATGAATCCACAATACCGTTCACTTTTCTAGTTCAAGATTGTATGGTGCTACTACTGAATGAGTTGATATTTTCCACTGTTTTACGAGTACTTCAATAATATTTGGGGGATTCAAACGTTGGTCTTAAGTATCATACGTTATATTAAACTAATTTAAGACATTATGACACTGCGACACTAAGAGTATTGTGTGAATGTACCAAAAATGTTTTGCTTTGCATTTGTTTTATTAATTAAACTTTAAAAATGAGAGGTTAGTATATTTATTTTTTTTATGTACATGGGTGTCTTTGTTCACAGAAAAAACTAGATTTCATTTTCAGTAACCAAATTCGTTGAATCAGTAAATATTTTATTTGAATGCGGTCCTACAAATAATTTTGTAAATTCTGATAAAAATTTTATAAAAATTTAAATTAGTCATAGTTTGGCTGAGAGAAAATGTTACTTCAGTGTGTTGGTGTTTATCTTGCTTGTAGATAGGAACAACGTGCTGTTGTGCGGGTGTTGTTGTTTATTTTGATTGATCGTGTTGTATACATGTAAATGCCGAAAAGTAGCCGACAAACGTCGTGGCCTGTTTCTTCTCTACACAGTTTTTTGGTACAAATTAATTTAGTGGAACAGTACAGAATATTTACTGAAACTAAGTTTGATTTCAAACAAATATTTGTTTAAAAATTTTTTGGGAATAATTTTTTCTGTGTTCCATCAGAAGTTCACTGTTTGTTGGCATCACTAACTGAGTGTGGCAATCTGTCTGAATGCAACAATGTGTCAGAATACAACAATGTGTCGGAATACAACAATGTGTCTGAATGCAACAATGTGGTAGACACGAACACTACACTTTTTAAAACGAACGTCAGTTTTTATCAACGACTCGCCGAAGCAACAGCAAGTAAAACGAGCCCTAGGCCATAAACGTGTTTGTCTTTTATTGTATCCAACGTTATATTTAACATCAAATTTTTTATGAAATAAATAATAATATTTTATATCCGTAAATTTGTCGTTTAATTTTTGTCAACGCCTTTCATGTTAACACTGTTTGTGAACTGATTTGAAAAATGTGTGTTTCATTTGAATTTAGTTAAATCCACATCCCGTCCTGTTTTCTAAGTTTTGGGGTTACAAGTCCGTCTCTCTGTTTTAAAGAGGGCTGTTGTTGTAGTTGTGAAGTTTTAGGTTTATTACTCGTCATGGTTTTCATGTTCTTCATAGTCCTAATCCTCCAGACTTATTCTATAATTATTTTTGTGTGAAGAGTACCCTTCTCTTCCTCCTATCTCGCAAGCTTTCTGCTTGACTATGCACATTATTTTGAAAGTAAATCTGCACCAAATATGTGGACTCTTTCTACGAGGGTGGATCACTAACTCAGAGTCTTAGAACTTTCCGCCTCTTGATTGAAATTGCCACAATGCTCCAGTCAATAGGCAACTGTCAGTTGACTCCTGTGTAAATTTGAACAAGCTGTATCATTTCGTTTTGTGTTTGCAGCCGCTGATAACAGACTATCTTGCCTTTTGAGTAGAAAATTGAAAAAGGTGAATTTCGTGTGCTCATTAAACATTATTTTTTGCGAAAAAAAAACTGTCAATCAAACCAAGGAAAAGTTCAATAAATACTATCAGGACTCTTTACCATCGATTTCAGTGGCAAAAAAATGGTTTATTTCTTTCATTGTGATCGCACAAGTACAAATGACGCTGAACATTCTGGATGGCCAATTGTAGTCAGTACACCCGAAAATGTTGGAAAAATCTACAATATGGTATTGGCCAATCGAAGAGTAAAAGTACGTGAGATTGTTGATGCCATAGGTATTTCATATGGCAGTGTGGTTTTGATTTTAAATGATCAGCTGGGTTTAAGAAAGTTGTTGCTCTCAATTGACAGTAAACATAAACGTGTGACAACTTCAAAGAATTGTTTGGAGTTGTTTAACCGCAATCCGGATTAGTTTTTGCGGTATTTTGTAACAATGGATGAAACATGGATCCATTACTGTAATCCGGAGACCAAGCAGCAGTCTAAACCTGCTCCAAAGAAGGCTAAGGTGACTTTGTCGGCCAATCAGGTGATGGCAGCAGTTTTTTGGGATGCAGGCGGGATAATCTACAGCGATTACCTTTAAAAGGGAAAAACAACTTATTAGACCGATTTAGTGAGCATTTAAAAAGAAAACGACCCCATATGGCCAAGAAAAAAAATCTTTTTCATTAAGATAATGCACGAGTACACACGTGTACAGCCTCAATGGCAACGAATTGAGCTACGAATTGGTACCCATCCGCCATATTCTCCGGACTTAGCCCCTAGTGACTACTTCCTATTTCAAAACCTAAAGAAATGGCTCTGTGGAAATAGATTTAGCTCCAACGATGAAATTATTGGCCAAACAAATGCCCATTTTAAGGACCTCGAAAAATCCTATTTTTTGGAAGGGATACAAAATCTGGAGAAAAGTTTTTGTTTTGCAAAACAAACCGTGTTTCGTTAAAAATGTCACGTACTTATTGATCTGGCCTCGTATATCAGCTCTATAGATATAGGATAACTAATTCTTTTTTGTATGAGCGGTATTGTTGTTCTCCTTTTTATCCTTACAGTTTTCGCCGTAACTACCCACATTGTCTTCAAAGTAACCCTTACAAAATTTTGAAGACTCGCATTATAGTAGATGTCTATTTTTAAGATAATTAGTGACTTCTTTTTATGAGGATACCTTTCCCGCCCATCATTTAAAAAATAAATTAATATAAGTTTCTTCACTCAACTTTAATGCGGTTATCCCACTGATCGTTGATAATTATGGTCTGTACCTGGATTATGTAACTTTTTGCGAACCGAAAATCGTAATATTTATCGACATATTTATTCGTTTGTGGTAACGATAATGTGATTCCGTAATTTCTTGTTTACGATAGTTTCCAATATTATCTTAATCGCCATTTAATTCAATATTATGTGGTATCTCTGTATAGAAAATGTAAAAATAAGCGAAAATCATAAACAATGATAAAGAAAAACTAAATGAATTTGAGCTTGTGACTTTATTTTATTTTCCTCCAACTGACAGCGAATATCGTTAAAATATGTTACTGAATAGCAAAGTCAATAAATTTTCGTTATATTTATTATAGCGATACGATTGTCGTAATAAAAGTTAGTGAATACAGGTACTGATCTGTTATAGACAGGATATTCCAATTTAACAAACTTGTTCAAACTTCGTCTTGCATCGAATATTAAAAATCAATTGTTATAAAAACAAACATCTTAAGCCCTTTTAAAATATCCCTCCTACACAATTAACACTGTGTGAATTGGCCTCTTGAAACATTTGTGTATAAGTTCATTCGCTTGTATTTTGCTGTTGTAGCTTTTTAAAGTGGGCATAAATAACGCCAGCATCAATTAATTTAAATGAAATTGTTTCTATTTTTTTGTTGTTGTTAATATTAAGTTTTCTATTCTAATGTTATAAAAAAAATCCCTAAATATCACATATAAAACTTGCACTCACTTACTGTTCTCTTTAAATGCGATTTTAATTTATGATTTCAAAATAAATAAATAATACTTTTAGTTGAGTAAAATTTTACAGATTGGTAGGTGGTAAATGAGTTTGAACCAAAATAACATAAATAACATAAATTATGTTTATCTAAGGAAATTGAAAAAAAAAACAATTGATAGAGACGCAATACATTGCCACTTTTATTTAGGCCCAGCGAGAATAGAAAGCTATAGGCAAACGATGAGATAGTACTCAAAGCACAGATTGGCAAAATACCTCATAAAATTAATCCTTTTATCTCGCAGGGGTCAAAATGGTTCTCCCTAATAAAAACCTTGCGAAATAAATTTTTTGTTGTTAGATATAATTAAATATTTAATACAGATATAAATTGTATTTTGTAGTTGTACTCGTACTAAAGTAAACGAGAGGACGGACCTCTTTACGTTTAACCGACTCGTCTAGAAAATTTGTAAGAAAAGCAATGAAAAGATTAGTGTTTTTCATATAAATTTTCTACTCAAGTCGATTGTCTGGTTTGTGAGAACAGGCAGCAAATGGTTTTTATTAATTATTATTTCGATTTTATTTTTCATTTTGCCTTATAAATACTTTTATTTTTATCCAATGGATTTCTAATTGTATAAAGGTGTAGAAAGAAAAAAATAGATTCGTATCGGATATAAATTATTTTCTGGGTTTTGTATAAGTTTCTCAGCCTACTACGCTTATACCTGATTTACATTAAGCATTTTTTCATGAAATTTTATGAATTTTATTGCACGCAACATTTTCTATTTGCTAATTGCAGTGCTATAGTGCTATTTTATATAAAAAAGGACGTATAATAAATCTCTGATGCATTTTTGTCAACTTTTATGATATAAGAATCTTCTTCAGGGGCCTAATTCTCGCATTCGATTGCGAGCGAGTTATTACTCGAATGTTCGAAATTGAAATTTCTAATGACAGCATTCGATAACGTTCATAGATTCGAATGCAACCGTTCGTGTTTTTACTCGCAAGCAAAAAGGCATTCGAAATCATGTTTAACATAGAACAAGTAAGAGTGCTATATTCGGCTGTGCCGAATCTTATATACCCTTTACCAAAAAGTTTTTATGTAGTATAGAGACACATACATAAGCACATACATAAAGTATAAACAAAAAGAAAAAAATAATTTGACCTAGTTACTTTTATGTACAAAAAAATAAATTTACAAACCCTAGAATCATTATATTAGATTTTTCTGATTCCTTACATCAATCTAGTAGTTCTTAAAAAAATATAGAAAGTGTGTTAAGTAAAAAAAGAAAAAAGGGAATTTAAAAAAAATGTTTTATTTAGTTACTTTAATATCCAGAAAAAAAGGTCAAAGTTTCCAGCTCTGCAGCTGTGGTTTTTATTTTTATAATTTTTGCACCAAACTTTTCTTTCCAAAACGTAAAATATGTATAATCTATAAAGGAAAAGATAAAAATTAATTAGACTTAGTTACTTTTATATATCACAAAAAGTGTAATTTTCCCAACCCTGAAATCATTCTTTTTGATTTTTCTGATTTCTTATACCAATCTCTTTCTTTTAAGAATTTAAGATATGTTTAATTTATAGAAAAAAAGGAAAAATTTGTTTTAGTAAGTTACTTTTGTACAAAAAAAAGTTAAAGTTTTCCAACCCTGGAATCGTCTTTTTAATTTTTTTAATTGTTTTTTTTTTATATTAAATACCAACTTTTTTCGTACTGAAGTATAAAATAAGTTTATTTTATAAAAAAAAATAAAAATAAGTTTTCGGTAGTTAATTTTATATATCACAAAAAGTGTAAGTTTTCCAGCCCTGGAACCATTCTTTTTGATTTTTCAGATTTCGTACACCAATATGTTTCTTTTAAGAATATAAGCTATGTTTAATATATACAGAAAAAGAAAAAATTTGTTTTAGTAAGTTACTTTTGTATAAGAAAAAAGTTAAAGTTTTGCAACCCTGGAAATGTCTTTTTCATATATTAAACATTTTTTTATTTTTAATATCAATTTAATGTGTACTGCAGTATAAAATAAGTTAATTTAATAAAAAAAATAAAAAAATAGTAAGACCTAGTTACTTTTATATATTACAAAAAGTGTAAGTTTCCCAACCCTGGAGTCATCCTTTTTGATTTTTCTGATTTGTTACACCAATTTCTTTTTTTTATTAAGAGTCTAAGATATGTTTAATTTATAGAGAAAAAGAAAAAATTTGTTTTAGTAAGTTACTTTTGTATATGAAAAAAAATTAAAGTTTTCCAACCCTGGAAACGTCTTTTTAATTTTTTTAACTTTCTTTTTTAATTTGAATCACCAATTTAATTTCTACTGAAGTATAAAATAAGTTAATTTAATAAAAAAAATATAAAAATTAGTTTACGGTAGTTAATTTTTTATATCACAAAAATTTTAAGTTTTCCAACCCTGGAATTATCCTTTTTGATTTTTCTGATTTTTTAACCCAATCTCTTTCTTCTTAGAATATAAGATATATTTAATTTATAGAAAAAAGGAAAAATTTTTTTAGTAAATCAATTTTGTATAAAAAAGTTAAAGTTTTCCAACCCTGGAAACGTCGATTTAATTTTTTTAATTTTTTATATTTTTAATTTTTTTATTAAGAAATATTAATTTTATTCATACTGAAGTATAAAATAAGTTTAGTTAATAAAAAAAAAATAATAACTAATTTTCGGTAGTTATTTTGTATGGCAAAATGAAGTTTAAGCTTCCCAGCTCTGAAACCCTCTGCTCGATTTTGCTAATTTTCAATACCAATTTTATTTCGACCATTTCTGACACAACAGTCCAAGAACGAAGTCTCTAGCTTTTGTGGGAGCTTCGGAAAACCGATTTCACGTACAGACAGACGGACAGACGGACAAACGGACATCGCTTATTCGTCTTCCCTATGCATAAGGATCCAGAATATATGTACTTTATGGACCCGCTTATTAATATTGTAGAAATTACAATCGGAGTGACAAACCTATATATACCCTTTTACCATTTTTTGGTAAAGGGTATAAAAAGCGAAGAAAAGGAAAATGTATGTTCAATATTTGACTTATGTATTTATTTATAAATGAATGACTGCACAAATGTACGTATAAAAATACAACTTAAAAAATTTCTAGTTGACTTCAAATATAACAAAACACACTGATTTGGCAAATAATAAAATAAAATATAAAAAAATCAACCAACTCTGGGAGCATCTAAATAACAAATTAAGTGCTTCTGGTCAATCAATAAAAGAATCGAAAATGTAGCTAGTGCTCTATTCTCTAACTTTACACTAATTTATTATTAATAAGTTATTAATTAAATTAAAATGAAACTAACATTTATGTATATTCGTTTCTTTTTTCTGCATATACGTGTGTATGTACGTACATACATATGTTTTTGCACACATACATATGTATGTATATACAAACATATGCTTTTGCTTCCAATTTATTCAGTGTTGTGAAATGAATTTATATATAAATATATTTTCCTTTTTCCAACACTGAAACAAAAACTCGATTCGCTTGGTAACGAGTGACATCATCCGAAAATTTCTTGCTATCGAAATTAATTTCTATTCGATTGCAGTTTCGATCACGAGTGCAGGAATTAGGCCCAGGCCTCCTACTGACAAATAAAAAATGTTCACGCAACTAATTTCATGAAAAAAATGCTTAATGTAAATTAGGTATTGTTTTTTTTTGTGATTTTCAAAAAATATTTTTATTTGTGAATTCTCAAATAGTTCTTGAAAGTCTTTGCATGAGAAAAGAGGTTTGTAACTATTCAAAATGTATGGTTGAAGTCTACTGGATTTGTTACAGCAACAATGGAATGCATAGATAAAGCTGAATCACCAGCAAATAAATTTCAAATTAATAAATATACTTATGACAGTATGTCGAATAATATACTTCTTAATTTATTATTAATTATTAATTAGTAATTTTTTTAAATTAGCTTCCTTCAAATATTTTAATAATTTCTTTCCTTCTATTAAACTCTTTTAAATAAATTGTTTAAAGTTCTAATTCCAACCAGGTAGAAGGAGAAAGGAGGCACAATGGAAAGAGAATACGACGTCAGAGTATGCACTGACGGATCAAGAATGGTCTGCGCTGTCGGCTCTGGAGTCGTCTTCGGACGATATTGGTATAGAGTGATTTTTCCATCTCCCTAACAAAGCCACTTTATTTAAGGTCGAAATTTTGGCTTTAAAGGAAGCGGCTAGAGAGCTGATCTTTGTAGATAGACAAGCACCTCTTACATATATCCATAAGATCATATACTTATTCTTCAATATTTTTTAAAGACTAAGGCAGCGAATGCCTACTGCTGTTACTAGAAGTTTCCGTTTTAATAAAGGGATAGTAGTAGAGAAGAAGGTTCCCTTAAGTTTTGCATTAGAAAACGTGAAATGAGTTTATGACCCCATTTCAATGCATATTTTTTTCTTTTTTTTTAAGAAAAAATGAATGTCTACTACTACTAATAGGTGTTACATTCTTTAAGAAAGGGATAAAGTTAACACAGGTAGTGAAGATGAAAGCTTCATTCTTTTACAAATCTACTTTTTGTAGGTTTTTAATAATACAGTGTTGGAGCGCCTCTGGTGTTAATAAGGCGTGTTAAACTTTGATGATTCTGCTAATAAATACCGATAAAGGAGGGCGCTTTAATGTTACATAAGGATTAGTAGTATCCGCTGAAGCCGGTGTAGTTAATTGACCAGTGTCTTCATCACTTGAACGTTCCTAGAACTGGTACAAAGTATACTCTGTATCATTTGTGGGCACATCAGAATATTCGTGGTGTTGTTATTTAATGACTTTCGAAACCAGGACCTTCAGTTTTATAGTCAACGTGCTAACTACTTCCGCCAAAGTCAGCCCCCCTATTCTAGTTAGGCAGTGTAAGAGTGTGCTATCTAGACTGGGTGGTCATGCTGACCTCACCCTCATCTGGGTTACAGCACATAGACATTTTCAGGTAACGAACGGTAAGATGAGCTAGCTGGAGCTGGCCCTGCTATGAATGCTTTCATCGCCGAATCGGTAGCCATACCGTTTGGTACTATTAGTAACTACATCTTCAATCATTATCTATATGTGCAAGATTTGCTAAGAAAATGTGGCCATGCTACAATGATAAGCGCTCAATGCCATTAAGAAGTTAAAACCATAGGGCTATCTCTTGGCTCGTTACAGTCATAACGGGGCACTAAACGGTCGGCAGTCTTGCTATCAGAATAGACATTTCCTACAATGAGTTCTGCTGAAGCTGTCAAGAAGAAAGCAAGGAAGAGACCATCTTCCACTGGCTTTGTGAATGCCCAGCTTGGCATCTCTCGAGACACAAATTTGTAGGAAGTCATGCACTAGACGACCATTCAGATTTATCGGAGATTAGGTGGATTAACATTAGCAGATATTTCAATGCGGCGGGTTGGATCTAGTAGCAATTACAATCAATTTTAAAGTCGCAGAAAAGATATTTTAAAGTTTATAAACCATTTGTAGTTCCTGCATTGAAGAATGTGTGTCATTAAGCTTGTTCGATAGTAAATTTTCTAAATTCAAACTTTGACCTATCAGGTTCACAAACATTAACACTCTCCGATTTGGTTAAAATTTTCACAATATAAGTTTTAATCCAAGTGGCATAGAAATAATAGTAATTTGTACAGTTCCACACATTTCACTGTGGGTCGTCTGTACACAGAAAAAATTTAAAATCAACTTTAATTAATATTTTAGTTAGAAATTTGTACTATTAATTAAATCCTGTACTGATTTTCGTCCTGCAAACAAATTGATAATATCAATTCATGAATTTGTAAAAATTAGGTTTTCTTATTATTTGAGATCAATTAATAGAGTTTATTGAAAGTACGCGTTTGTTTTAAACAAATGATTAATTGGCCCAATTAAATTAATAATTGAATTCAGAGATTTTATACAGTTAAATTGTTCGTTGGATGAATTAATAAAAGTAATTGAATTGTATAAAATTTTAAAAAGTAAAAGTAAAAAAATTTTAAATAAAAAGTAAATTTTTTTGTTTATTTATTTTAACTTACTTATTTTATTTATTTGTTTAATTCCGTAACTTACGCTGCAGGCTTTTAACATGGTACATCCATTCAAACAGACTAGCTAGCACACATCCACTAGGCTATCGTGGCAAATTATTTTTCATCCAATTACACAGTACAACAGCCAATCTGGGGGGTGAGAAATTCCAAGTCAGGGTGATGGTACTAGGTCAGTATGGTAAAACCCTCAAAGGGTTTGGCGTTCGTATGTGTCAGTTTTTTTTATGACCTTTTAAATTTTTTCCTTATCTTGATGTTTTTTCCCTTAGTTGTAACATTTTGGCAAAAACGTAGTTTAACATAACTCGAGAACCACTTGTCCGATTTTGATGAAACAAACTCAAAAAAATTTAGAATTACAATTTCTCTAATCTGTTTCTGTACCGTTTTCCTATATGTGCAACACTTTCGAAGTTAAAAATGAATGTATGAAGGGAAAGAAGTATTTTTTGCCTAAAAATTTAAATATTTTTTTTTTAAATTCATAAAAAATCCAAAATGGAAAAAAGTGCCAAAACTAATTACTTTCGCGTAAAGTCACATAACTCATGAGCAAAAAAAGGGATAGATCGTGAAAATCGATGCACGCGTTTCTCATTTATTCACAATTAGGTAAATGTATGAATTTCAAAAATTTGCTCCAGATATGCACAACATTATTTGGAGAAAACATTGACACTCACAAGTCGAACTCTCTCGTATTTTTCTACTGTACTAAAAGAGAAATATTGATGTGGCAACACTGGTTCTGTAATGTTCACATAAAACATGCATTGTCATTATACATTTTCTCTTTCTCACACTGGTTCTGTGATTTTTGTCATTCAACATGTGCCGACGAACGCGAACAGTAAAAGTGATTTTTCTCCAGTTTTTTAAAAGTGAACAAAAGAGAACAGAATATGGAACTGTGCAAGCAAGATATAAATAGCTTTTGCTACTGCTGTGGTCAATATGTCTCAACACATAAAAAAAGTGGAAATTTCAGTACTGATTTTGTTCAAACATACGAGATGTACTTCAACCAAAATGTTATAGTGAACGAAAATTGGGTACCAAATATAGTGTGTAAAAGCTGCTACAACCGTCTAATGGATTGGAAAAATAGAAGACGTGAAAGTATGCCATTCGGTATCCCAATGACTTGGACTAATCCTGGCGAAGGTCACAATCCATTGAATTGCTATGCATGTGCGAATAAAGGAGCCGCAAAAAGGATAAGAAAATCGTATAATTACGTTGGTGTTGCAAGTGCCGCAACACCATTGCCTCATTCGGACCACATTCCTGTGCCAAAAGCTTTTATAAAAAAGGCGATAAATGACACTTTTTTGAATAAAAACAAATATCAATATTCTTGTCAAAATGGGATACCTTCACTTAATTGTAAATAAAAGCAGAACGCGTTAATCGATTTCTATGATCTATGTCGCATTTTGTTTATAGGTTATGTGACTTTACACGAAATTAATAACACTTGATCCTTTTTTCCGTTTTGGATTTTTTATGAATTTAAAAAAAAAATTTAATTTTTAGGCAAAAAAATATTTTTTTGCCTCCACAAATTTATTTTTACCGGCAAAACTGTTGATTATAAAGAAAAACGTTATATGAACGGATTAAAGAAATTGTAATTCGAAATTTTTTTGAGTTTGTTTCATCAAAATCGGACAAGTGGTTCTCGAGTTATGTTAAACACCGTTTTTGCCAAAATGTTACAACTAAGGAAAAAATTTAAAAGGTCATAAAAAAAACTGACACATACGAACGCCAAACCCTTTGAGAGTTTTACTATACTGACCTAGTACCATCACCCTGACTTGGAATTTCTCACCCCCCCAGACAATAATCCCAAAAATGTTCCATAGTGTTATTGCACATATGTATGTAGGTGTGTGTTCTTATTTTATTTTTTAACTTACAGTGCTGTCATGCTTCGAACTTGGTACTTCTAGAATAACAGGCTGACACAATTCAATGAAAACATGAACAAACACAAACTAAAATATTTTTTTTTTCATTAAACAAAGTTAATTCAAACAATCAAAAAATTTGTTGAATTTTTAATAATGCGTACAAAAGTTTAATATTCGTCTGTATGTTTGCATATTTGCTAACATCCATACAAACATTAAACTTTTTTGTTTTCAATCAATAAAATTTAATTGGAACAATTATTAAATTGTTTGAAACAGCACTAATTGATTTAATTGGAAGCATTTTGGCTAAAATTTTTTCTGTGTAGTGTTAAAATAAACCCATTTTAATTTGGGTACGAAAAGTTCAAGCAAGTTCTCTATAACATTTAAAAAAAATTAATTTTCACTTTTTTTTTTAACTTCTTGTAGGTATCTTTATTTCATGAATTTGTAAGATTTGTATCTTGAAGCAGGTGGGTTTTAAAGTAAAAGTTTTATCACTCACAACTATAATTGACCCTTCTGTTTTCACTTTTAATTTTTTTACAACTTTCGAATTAAGTTGTCAGAATTCTTGGAACAAACAAACGTCAGAGCGTTAAAACATCAACAAAGAATGTCATTGTACACGCGGGTTTTTTTTTCATGAATACATTTTCTATCAATCAAAATTTATTCAAAGTCACACACACACACACAGACACACTCACTAAAAAATTGTGTAGATATTGAGTTCACTATTTGTTTAAAAATAAATATTACGTAGGTATGAATATCTAAAGATATGAGTAAAACAAATTAATCTAACTAAAAATTAACTGACTGACAAACTAAATTAAGTGATTTGTATACGTGTGTTCATTCAATTTGACTTGTAAAAATAAAAAATTATATATATTTAGAAACAAGCAGAAATTAAAAAAAAAAATCTTATAAAACTGATGGATTGATTGGGTAAGTGAGTGATTGATCGTTCGTGGTAACAGAAAGTACAAACCAAGAAAAAAGCACTGGTTGCGTTTGATGTGTGTTTAATTTTTTATTTTTTATTTTTTCAGATACACACTAACAGCACAAGTGTAGTTATGCATGAATGAATGAATATGTGAATGTTTTAAATTAAGTTTCGTCATTACACTGGCACGCTAAAACACAACAAGAGCAATAATTTTAATATTTGCTGGTTACTTAGTGATTGATGGATGGGTCGTCTACTTTTCTAGCCAACTAACAAAGAACTTATCAGGCCAATAAAGGAATGTGCTAAAGAGGGCTTTTTGAAATAAACCAAAAAAAAAAAAAAACACGATTATATAAAATTGTTTTTTAAAAAAATTTTTGCGAAAATTTCATTATATTTAGGCTTGAAAAAAATAAATAAATTTGTAAGCTTTAGGCTTATTTCTTTGTTTGCCTAAATAATTAACTCTTTTATGCCTCTTTTCATTTATTTAGTTTTTGCTTAATTTATAAGTGCTATAAACATTTATAATCGTTCATTTAGGTGCCTGGGGCTTAAGAAGCTTTACCACTTGTTGTGTCACGAACAGCAAAAAGTAGGCCGTTTAATAAAAAAAAAATTTATTATAAATTTATTTGAATAAGTTTATGAAATGTGATTGATTTCAAGCCAACAACAACATTTAAACATTTATATCGTAAAGCTCAAGAAAAACAAATATCAATTGCAAGTTTCATATATATTTGTCATTGGCAACCTACTGGGGCTTATTTTTGTACTAATAAATTTATTTAAATTAATAATAATTAAAATAAATATTAATTAAATGTGTTTTTAAAAATTTCATATTTGTATAATTGAGATTGATTTGCGCAACGAAAAAATGTTCTACCATCAATCAATTTTGAAAATAAATCATAAGTTTAGCCAGCAAATTTTCGTTAAAAAAAAATAAAAAGTTTTATTCAATTTAATTTTTCTTAGCTTATGTTTTTTTTTTATTTTATTTTTTTTTTTAAATTGTCAAAAATAAGTTTGACTATTAATCACACTTTTAAATTTATATTTTTCTAAGAACAATCTAATGTTAATTGCTCAGCGTTGGCTGAATTAGTTTTACGTTAACTAAAAAAACCGAAGGTCCTGGGTTCGAGCCCGGTATCCAACAGTCATTAAATAACAACATCATGCACTTTTCTAATGCGCATTAGTATCGCTTTGTATCAGTTGTTGTAGGATAGTTCAAGTGATAAAGGTCTAGACACTGGTCACTGAACTTCTCCGACTGCAGCAGATACCAATCGCAATATAACATCAGAGTGCCCTCTTGCGTCAGTATTATGTAGCAGAATCACCGGCGAAGGAAAATATCCAATAAAATGGCTACTAAACACAGCTTCGAGAAGGTAATATGCCTCATTGACATAAGAGGCGTTGCAACTCTGCATTATTAAAAAAAAAATTGAAAAAATGTAAGTTGTAAAAGAATTCTCTCTCTCTTCCTTCACCACCTGTCTTGTCTATCACTATCCCTTTCCTAAAGAATGTAACAGCTATTAGTAGAAGTAGGCATCCATTGCCTGATTTTTATTTTAATAATATATTGAAATTGGGGGCATAAATTCATTTTCACGGTTTCTAATGCAAAATATAACCTTTACTTAAAAATTTCTCTTGTGTCAGGTTCTTCTACAGTGATCAACTTGGCGTTTACACGTGCAAGCGAAAATCAGAAAGCTCAATACGCTCAACCATTTTCACTAGAACTCTTACAATAAAGGCACTTGCACCCAATCGGGCAAAAACAGTGACAAGGATTGTTACTACGATAAAATATCAATGTAACGGCTGGAAAATACTTCCCCATATCGTAGTTGGCGTATTTCGACTTCGACTACGACTGTTTTTGTAATAGATTAAGGAACACCGCTAGATTTTTTAAATCTAGAGTCAAAATGTCGAAGTCGAAATACACCAACCACGATGAGACCCATTATCTTCCATCTTCGTATTGAATAGTAACAATATGTTAGGTGAAGTTAACACACTGCTGAGGAAGAATGAAAAGCGCTCACTTAGGTGCACTTAATTTTGGAAAAAGAGAAAGAAAATCTGTATAGAAGTTTACAGAAAAGAGAGTAGTTTGAATAAGCAGCTTTTGGTAAAGCTCTTTGTTTTTTTTATAAAGGAATGCAAGTCTTTCAGGTCAATGATTAATAATTCCGAAAGGTAACCGAAATCTTGCTCTCCTGAAGCGCTAAGGCGTTGGTTTTCAAGTACAGAGCAGATGCATGAGAGCTTAGTTACTATTTTTTCCTCCACATCTTGACATATTAAATAGTATTCGTTGTATGATAGTCTCATCATTTTAGCATGGATTCCGAAAAGCTAATGTCTTTCAATGACTGCTAATGTGTTCCGTATCATCGTTCGCAGGAAATTGAGAAGTAGTGCCGAATTTTTTTTATTAATACACGACCATAGTGTTCCTGCGGTGGAACATGTTGGCTGATTATGCTACTGGTTTGGGGCCGTTGCCGATAGTTCATCACTTAGAAGCTTCCAGCAGGGGAGTCTATTTTGACTACGGGTGTGGCAACCCCGTGGCCCCAGCTGGGGTGATGTGGCTTTTTCCATTGACGTACCTTTGGTACATTACCCATAGAACTTATGTGTTACTACCCGATCTCTGAAAATAAACAGAGCAAAGGATGTGCACATATTTATAACAAAAGGAAGACAGGTCCTGTTGATGTCAGTTAGGTGCAGCGTCACCTAGAACTGTCCCTGAGTTCAAAAGACGATAGAGGTGAAGCCCTTGTGGTGGAACTTCGAGGTCTAACCAGAGGCTACTTCTGGTACCACGGGTGCCGGTTGTCCGACAGTCGAGCTGCTTGGAGTTGAGTGTATTGTGGTCGTCAGAGTATTGTGCTGAAGTAAGTCGACTTCGTCCCACCCTACGGGGTTAAAGGGATGATGCTGACTGTAGTTGGCACTAATATCTGGCGGCAAGCTTGTATTCTTCTCGGAAGAGTGGCCGTACTGTGCCGGCAATGGTTGAGGAATTCTCTTGGAGACCTCGCTGTAGGTGTATACACAACACCTTAGCATGGAAGCCGGAGAATTATCGGGTGGCTGTGGTTGCTACCAAAAACGCTGCGAGATTAGTCTTGGCTTCCCAGTGTTAAATCAATGATAGTGGTTGGTCTGACGCGGTCAGCCAGACACTATTCTAGGTGCTGTTGCCATTCAACAGAAGCTGCTATGGGCATGGACATAGCAGCAGAGTTTAGATAGCTCAAATTACCTCAGCAAGGTAATTGAATATAGTACAGGGATAACTATATTCAAAGATTGCAACCTATGTGCCTTATGGAGTGGGCCATAGGTTCATTCTAAAAGGGTGCATGGGGGCGTTGGTCTGGCGTCTAACTCACACCCAGTGCTTTGGCACACGTAAGATTAGGCCGTAATGGCAGGTACTCACGTAAAGTAATTGCACATTGCACATATGTCAATATCTGATTTCTGAAGCATAGTTCCTCTCTTGGCATTATTGATCCGCCATGGTTTTCATTTATTCGTGTTATTCACTTACGACGTTCGATGTATACATATACAGTCGTTAGGGATCTAAGACCATCTTTGCAATCAGTTTAAAATCTTATAACACTATCAGATACTTGATGCTTTTTTTGACGCTACAATCATTCGTGAGGTGCAAGGTCATATTTATCCCGAGTTCTCATTATAGAAATGGACACTTCCACCGAACCTTTCCTTCCTTTTGGAACTAATCGTAAAGACAAGTTAGGCTACGATTGACATGAGAGGATTATCTTTCAGAGTGTAACAAAATTTCTTCTCAAAGATAAGTAGTGGACTGTAAAATTCATTTAAATCAGGGATGAAATTAATATTCTCCTGAAGCCTAACATGTATCCAATTCTACGGATTCCATACACATATGATATTTAGTGTGATGACGGAATGTGTTGCTACATTCCTCGCCAGTAAATCTAGTGCAAACCATCTTCCCAGCACTACCATTGCCTTGTTTGGTATTGATTTCATATCATGCTCTAGTGCGAAGAAATCTTTACGAATGTAAACGGATAAGTCGATGAGTGTTAAGCTTTTCACCAAACCATTATTCCAGAAGAAGAGAGCATATGGCATTTTTGCAAACATAAAGAGTCGTTATGGTTTTTCCTTTGCCCTGCTTTAACGGTTCCCTTGCATAATATATTACTCTCTAGAATGGTGCCCAGATATTTAGCTTCATTCGCCAATGCTAGATTGATATCATTTAGTTTGTATAGTGAGAACGATGCTCCTAGTAAGGAACACAAGATCCGTTTTTGTTGTATTGGTTCAGGCCGCTACACTGATATTAGTTAATGACCATTTCCAGTGCTGCTTCTAGTCTCTGTGAGATAATTTCTGGGTGAACTCCTTCTACCGCAATTGCTACATCTCTTGTTATGTCAGTTTTGATGACCATTGGAGGGAGTCCAATCTTTGGAGCAATTGATTTGCGACTACAACCGTAGGAGAGGCAATATCACCACGAACTTGCGTGTATCCCTGCGGGCTCTTTTCGTGACGACTTGTGATTTTTTTTGCCTCAGAAGATGCTCTGTAAAGTGGATACACGTTCTGGTGTAGAAGTCGCAGGACCAAGGACTAACTACCACGAGTCCTTTGGAAAAACCTCCTAGCAGTTTTCAATTGGAAATTTATTCCATTGAGAGATACGCAAAATTTAATTTTGATAGAGGGAGATAAATAGCCATTTGCTCGGATGGTCAGGCTGCCATAAAAGCGTTCAGCTCATATAAGTTTACCTCTAAGTTAGCTTGGGAATGCCGCATTAAGCTAAATCAGCTAAGCTGCATGAGTAAGATCACACGCCGGGTAGTCGTTTCATAGCTCTCATATCGCTGAGAAAAAAACAATCTAAGAATGCTCACAGGCTTCTGTCAACAGACTTGGCATTGCGAGTAACAGCCTGTGCAGATTTTGTGATTACGACGACGAAACTTCAAAGCATATCCTGAAGGACCGTGAAGAGTTATGCCACAGATGATATAGCCAGTTGGGCAAGCACCTATTGGAAGATTGGCAATCCTGAGATTCATGAGGAGAGTAGGTCTAGATGAGGGTTATAAAATAGATCTACTTTGGTCGCAGTGTCCTGTGTTTCCAGTTTGACTTAATTCATTCATTCATTCAAAGTGGATACACTATTGATCGATTCCCAGTATATCAGGGCCGATAATTACGTCCGATGTTGTTGTCCAATCAAGATATAGTGACTTTTATATATATAAAGTTTAATTTTACGTTCTACTGACTATAGTTTTTGTTAAAAAACTGAAGCACTTGTAGGCAAGCAATAGTAAATTTTTGTAATATTAAAACTTAGTTTTTTAATGGTAGATTTCCAAGAGGTGCCCTAAATTTTTTGAACTTCTCAAATATATTGCAAGTACTAATGAATGGAAACCCCATACGCTTTTTGGCATTCTAGTAAGCAAAGTTTTAATTGGATAATTATGGTTTTATCGCTCTTTGCAAAATATTTAACAAGTTTAATAATGAAACTTGTATCCTAAATATTGTAAGATATTGTTATCTCACGAGGCCCTGTAACCCTTATAGGATCAATATACACATATTGTTTAGCAAAATTATTAATTTTATTATTCAGTAAAATATTAATTGTTTTTTTATTGAAATCATCTCAATCCGAACTTTTGTTATATACATTAAATTCGGGTGCTTTTTATATATTATAAAATAAAAAATTAAAATTTAGCTAACAAATTTTTTTATCTACCTGGTTTTCGCCAAATTTATCACTGCAAAAAGTAATAATTATAAATTATATAGTGATAATAATATTCATCCCCAGTACATTATATAATGCCAGTATTTATTTTCATAAATAATTTTCATCTCACCAAACATTGACCGCAACATGTACAGGACATTGTACAATAAACTACAACAATGTTTTCCAATAGCAACAACAAATTTTGTGTATTAAACGGTTGAAAATAGTTTCACTGCAAAAAAAAAATGGCAAAACAACATCAAATTATGAGATCCACTAAAAACACAACATCAACAACAAATTATGTTTATTGTTGCTATTTTCGTCGTCATATTTTAGTGAAAAAAAATCCTTCAGTAGAGAGGCTCAAAACTAAAACGAAAGTCTCGTAAAATATAAACATTGAATAGTTGTTGTTTTATTTCAATCCCTACACAGAAGTGGGCAAAATAATAGTTGATTGAAGAAAAGTTCAAAAGGTGCACGGAACTTTTCGAAGAAAATTTTAAGAAAAATATCACTTTGCCTTTGGTATGGCGGGTGTGATCAAAATTTTCCTCTAAGGCTCATAATCAGCCCAATTATGAATATTCCCGGTGAGTTTTTTCCCTGCCCTATCATTTGTTCCCGGGGAATAATCCTCCTATTCTAAATAGCATCGGAATAAGCAAATACGGGAAAAGAGTAAAATCTGGATCAGCTGTTTAATCTTTACATATTTTTCTGCACTAACGCAAGATTTCAGCAATAGAAATTTCACAAATTTTATGTTTTCATTGTCAATAAGATTGCGTGTTAATATATTTGTTTTTGTTTAAATAAAAATTAAATAAACAGTGTAAACATTCACACACATGCGGAATAACTTTGTGCTGAGAAAGTGGAGTGAAAACTGAGCTATGTGCAGATGCAAATGGATTAAATTCCCAACGACTGTGTGTACAAAGGAAATTGTAAATTTTATAAAGTTTTCCTTATCAGTCTTGATAATATTAGAAAAGTAGAATCCAAGGGACTATTATATCTTATAATATTAGCATGTTTACGCTGATTTAGTATCTTTTAAATATTTTCTGCGATAGACCTTAATTATTCTAAACGTATGGAATATCTTGCCGTTTTCCTTGAAATATAAAGCTATTTATATAAAGGGTGTTTTTTTATTGAGGTATAGAACTTTAAGTTGGCATCACTTTTTTAACTGGCGGCCATTTTGTCAGCTGTCAAGTGATTAATATTTAGTTTGGTTTGCCATTTCATCATGAACAGGTTGACAAAAGAACAACGCTTGCAAATCGTGCAAATTTATTTCGAAAATAATGGTTCAGTTCGCGAAGTTTACCGCAAGCTCCGTCCATTTTATGGTCGACATAATCGTCCATCAGAGCAATTAATTCGGTTAACCATGGATCGTTTTCGCACTACGTTTACTCTATGTGATAATATGCATCCGCAGAGACGTCGAGCAGTGCGCACCGAAGAAACAATTGTCTACGCCAACAAACCAGAAACGTTAGGGGACTTGGAAGCCAACATTCGTGGCGTTATTGCCAACATACGGCCCCATATGCTCGAAAAAGTGGTTGAAAATTGGACCTGTAGAATTGGCTTTATTCGAGCCAGCCGCGGCGGCCACATTCCCAAAGTCATATTTAAACATTAATGGCATAAAATTATCCTTCCAATAAAGCCAAATTGATGGACATTAAAACGATTTTCTTGTGTTTTATTTCAATTCGAAGTTCTATACCTCTAAAAAAAAACACCCCTTATGTTAAAATTTCCTGATTTTCTGACTACCTGCAATAAAAAAAAAATAGTGTGGATAAAATAAACCCTATGCTTGAAGTTGTATTTCAAAGGAAAATTGAATCAAAAAGTCTCTAATGAAAAACAAATTATTTAGAAAAAGCTATTATTTGGAGAGTTTTTTTTAGTTTTTTTTCCTCAATCCAACTGATCCAATCACCCATTTTTGTTTTCGTCTTGTGTAAAGATTTGTTTACTCATTTGCTTTAATGCGAAAAGAAAGTTTAAATTGGTTTTCAATATCCTTTTAATCTTGAATTAAATTTTATTCACTAAAAATGAGATTTGTATACTTTTATATATACATATGTTTTTAACTAATTAAAGCTTCACTTTATATTATATTATTTGCAAAAAAAAAAAGAAAATGAGTTTCTTTGAGGTACGTTTTTATGTCGAAAAAAACTCAACATAAATACCAGGTTACGTTTTGCATAGCTGCGTTGAAAATTACTTATTTTGGTTCAATATCTTTCTTTATAAGTTTCAGAAAAACGCTGAAAACCCTTCAACTACGAAATTGTTCCTATAAAAAACCCCCTGGCGGTTTTTTTTTCAATAGACTTGCCGCTAATAACAACAAAATATGTACATTCATATATAGCGGGAAAACCGCCGTTTTGGCAACACTGATTGAGAAAGATAAGTCAGTTTTGCAAAGGAATCTTGTAGGGACATACCGCATAGGCAAGAAATTAATTTAATTTTTTTTTGTAATATAGAAAGATAAGTAAGTTTTAAATATTAGTATAATATAAAATATCGTACATAGACTTGGTTCAAAAAACGGCAACATTAGTGAAGCAGCTTTTTAGTTTCTTCTCCATTAACTTCGCCAAAGTTGCTCAACTAAAATTGACGTGCTTGAATCCGTTAATACCAAACTACCGCTATTCATTTGCTCTCATTTTGCTTCTGCATTACCCCCAAAATCATGCAACACAAATACAGCAGCACTAGCAACCAGAACAACAAAAAAAAAAAATAAATAACATCAACCAAAATGGTGCTTAAAAAAAGCAAAAGTGTTGGACTGTTGGTGAAATTATGATTATGACAAAACATGAATTTGTTAATGCCATCATCAGCATCATCATCGTCATCATCCTCACACGAATAGTAGAAGGAGTATCATTCAGTTGTTGTTTGATAAATATAATTATATAAACCAGTAGCCTTTCGGCGGTGGGAGTTTTTGAATGAGTCACTAGAAAAGGTTATAATCGAATTACATGCAAATGAAGAGGCAAATTTATGACAGCGCGAATAAAAACCCGAAAACAAAAATATTTTTGAGATAGTGTTGGTTTTATCATTATTATAAAGGCACAAACACACACACTCTCTCGCACATTCATTTAAAACATAGATACACACTAATACCAGTTTATATTAAACTGACCCAACATTATCGCACTGAGGTTCTTTTTATATACAGGAGTGTATGTTGGAGCTCTTAAATGTCAGTTGACGTTAAGGGCACAGTGGTTTGTGTGAGCTTCAAAAATTAAACTAGAGATTAAATTTATTTAATTTTTATTTTTTACGAGTAATTAGTATTAATGTTTCATATAATAATTCTTTCTGCCAAAAAAACCCGACTTCAATGCAAAGATCTGATAGAAGAAGTGCGTGAAATATAAAATTAAATTTTAATTTTTTGAAATGCAAGATTGTGTGTTTTTCAGAGGTCAGGGTGCGTGTTAAGTCTTGTAAAAATCGGTAAAGTTGAACCATTTAAAATAAAATATTAAATTTTAGTGACTCCGCCCAGAAGAACTGTATCTATATAGAGCTCATAGTGGTATGTTTCGTAAAAGTTCGTTTGGTAGAACCGCGTGGATTATTATAATAAATTTTAATGGCATATCCCCTCCGACTTGTTTCAAAATAGGACCAATGGGAAGCCATTACCTCTAAGACAAAAAAAAAAAAAAATTTTACAATCGGTTTAAAATGTACCGAATTATGAAGCAACGCACCTAAAAAAATAGACACGAATTGTTAACTTCCTCCTTCTTTTTTGAAGTCTCTCTCCTAGCTAGTAGGCAGCATACTAGGCTATTAGTCGAAGGGTCGGAGGTCCGATTCATGCCAGAGACTCTGGCCATTCCTGCACACAAGGCAAAGTACCATTGAAGCTTGTGTTTGTATTCTGTTAAAAAAAAAATAAAAATAAAAACTGTAGCATATTTGCACAGTAAAAAGTTGTAGTTTAACTCTAAAGCTCTGCGGTTTTCATTATAGACTATTTTGGAACTAAATATATTTCAAATTGATTCTAAAATAGTAATAAGTAAAACCAAAAAAATTTTCTCATATTCAATGTATTTATATTCATATTATGCTGAGATAATTTTAATTGTTTTGTTTTTTTTTGGGTTTGTTATATCGTCTTTACCACGCCAAACTATCCAATATGCAAATTTGGTTTTTTAAATTCGTTATCTTGGTACCCTAATTTTAACGAATTGTCTCGTTTCAAAATGCTGAAATTCTCACGGACGATAGATAACTCAATAAGAAATATTTTAGGCCTGGCACTTTTAGGAATACGATGTCTTTAAATTCATAAATGACGGGCGTTCGCGCTCTTCTGAAAAGTTAAAATTTGCATATTGGATAGTTTGAAGTGGTAGGGACGATATACCAAAATTAATTAAAATTTTTTTACTGTGTGTATCTGTGAACTAACTATATACAGGGTGGGCCAAAAGAAACCAAGGTGTGTAAAAGTTTAATAACTTTTTTGTTTATTAATTTTTTTTTTATTTTTTCTTTCAGATTATATAGACAACACTTGGAAAATTTATAATGGAGAGGTTCACAACTGAACAGAGAACCAGAACAATAGAATTTTATTATTTAAAGTGTGATGAAGAGTGATGAAGCTCATTTTCATTTGAATGGCTTTGTTAATAAGCAGAACTGTAGGTTCTGGGATTCTCAAAATCCAAGAGCCATTCATCAACGCCAATTGCACCCCATCAGGTGTACAGTATGGTGTGGGATCACATCTGAAAATGTCATTGGGCCCTACTTCTTCGAGAATGAAGATGGAAGTGCTGTAACCGTAAATGGAGAGCGGTATTGGTTTATGATAGAAAATTTTTTACGTCCTGCTCTTGAAAACAGACCTGGTATGTGGTTTCAGCAGGACGGAGCCACTGCCCATACTGCCCGAGACACAATGGTACTTTTAAGTAAAATTTTTGGAGAGCGAATAATTTCTCGAAATTCGGAAATTATTTGGCCAGCGCGATCGCCAGATTTGACAGCCCCCGACTATTTTCTTTGGGGTTTTTTGAAGGAGCGAGTGTATGTGAACAAGCCAGAGACAATCCTTGAACTCAAGGCAAACATTGTTGCAGAAATTCGAACGCTACAGCCACAAGTATTGAAAGATGTTATGGAAAATGCTCTAAAAAGAGCCCATCAGTGCGAAGCTGAAAACGGTGGTCATTTAAGAGACATCATTTTTCATACTTAGTGTAAAAAAATTTCCATTTTGTATATTATATAATCTGATAGAAAAAATAAAAAAAAAGTTAATAAACAAAAAAGTTATTAAACTTTTACACCCCTTGGTTTCTTTTGGCCCACCCTGTACAAATTGATATATGTACGAAGGTAGATCATTAGCTCAGTGTCTTTTTGAAGGCCAGAAATTGCTTCTTGATTGAAATGACAACACTGCTCCTGTCAAGAGGCAACTGTCAGTTGACTCTTGTGTAAATTTAAACAAACAAAAACCGTCAATCAAACCAAGGAAATTTCGGTAAATACAACTACAAATGACGCTGAATTTCTGGACGACCAATTGAGGTCAGTACAGCCGAAAATGTTGAAAAAATCCACAATATGGTGTTGGCCAATTAAAGATTAAAAGTGCGTGAGATTGTTGATGCCAAAGGCATTTCATATGGCAGTGTGGTTTTGATTTTAAATGATCAGCTGGGTTTAAGAAATTTGTCTGCAAGATGGGTGCCGCGTTTGCTCTCAATTGACCATAAACGTAAACGTGTGACAACTTCAAAGGATTGTTTGGAATTGTTTAAAGGCAATCCGAATGAGTTTTTGCGGCGTTTTGTAACTTTGTATAAAACATGGATCTGTTACTGTACTCCGGAGACCAAGCAGCAGGTTGAACCTGCTCCGAAATGGTCTAAGGTGAGTTTGTTGCACCTTATTGGCAATAGTTTTTTGGGATCTACGCGGGATAATCCACATCGATTACCTTCAAAAGGGAAAAACCAAACCGGAGACCAAGCATCAGTCTAAACCTGCTCCAAAGAAGGCCAAGGTGACTTTGTCGGGCAATCAGGTGATGGCAGTAGTTTTTTTTGGATGCAGGCGGGATAATCTACAGCGATTACCTTCAAAAGGGAAAAACAATTAACGGCGAATATTATCCCAACTTATTAGACCGATTTAATGAGGATTTAAAAAGAAAACGACCCCATATGTTCAAGAAAAAAGATCTTTTTGATCAAGATAATGCGCGAGTGCACACGTGTGCAGTCTCAATGACAAAACTCTATGAAATGGGCCACGAATTGGTACCTCATCCGCCATGTTCTCGTGATTTAGCCCCTAGTGACTACTTCCTATTCCCGAACCTAACGAAATGGCTCGGTGGAAAGGGATTTAACTCAAACGATGCAATTTTTGCCTATTTTAAGGACCTCGAAAAATCCTATTTTTTGGAAGGGATACAAAAACTGGAGAAAAGTTGTACTAAGTGTATTGAGTTAAAAGAAGATTATGTTGAAAAATAAATTTTTGTTTTGCAAAAAAAAAACTGTGTTTCATTCAAAAAGTCACGTACTTATTGATCCGCCCTGGTATATATACATAAAAAAATAAATATAGCAATATGAAATAATCGCTTAAGTCGACTTAAGTAAATAATTTTTTACGCTACCACTCTCGGGTGAACCTTTTTTATGGTATATAAGGCAATTGAGGCATATATCTATATATATATAAGAGGATGTGTGTATGTATGTAACATATGGACTCCAAAACGGCTTAGCCGATTTTGATGAAATTTTCATGGAATCTTCAGAATATTCAGGCGGATGACACTGTGAAGTCTGATTTTTGATTTTCGGTCTACAGGCGGAGGGGCGTGGCAAAATCCAATTTTCATATTGCACCACCAATGCGCAACACTTTCAAACCAATATAAATGAAATTGAAAAGACAATGGGGTTAGCGAAGCTCACCGGGTGTAGCTAGTTTATTATATTTATGCTCTTTTACTCCTGAGAAGAACAATGGGCTACAAAAAATTTATTCCATTCAGATCTTTTTGATGCTAAATACTTAATCTGAAACCGATTCCGAACTATGATTGCTACTCCCGCCTCCATTTATCTTCCCCAAGTGTTTTTCAGACATTTCGCTTCTACGGATCCCATTCTTGAGCCCATCTGGCAATGTGGCCACTTCACACAGTAAAATTTCAACTTAAAATCTATATAAGCAGGTTTATGCTAGGAACACAATTGGGACGAACGACGAATTTCGTCCACATCGACGAATTCGTCGATAAGAATTCGCTACGTAAGTTCGTCGTGTGAAGCACAATAACGACGAATTTACTCAGCGAACTCAGCTCTTATAATTGATAAAGTTGGTTATTATCAGTGTGACCATATTAGCTAATTTTGGGCTAAATTTAGCTTATTTCTTCTGGATTTAGCTTTAAAATTTTTATTAAGCTCTTAGCTTCTTTTTTTTAGTTTTTTTAAAAACGGATTTAGCTTTTTTAGCCTTTTTAATCCAAATTGCGTATTCTCTAAAAATATATTAAAGACATACGTGATTTCGCTTAATTTTATTTTAAAATCTGGTCACACTGTTTATTGTGTATGTAAAGAGAGTGAGAGAAAATTGTTTTTTCGTCGTTCGTCGGCGTACAAAATAGAAATAAATCTATCTCAGAGTTCGTCACGCACGACGAATTTCGTTCTACGGCGGTGTTGTGTTCAAATGTGTTTTATTTTTTATGACGAAAGTTCGCACCAAAAAATTCGTCATTCGTCCCAATTGTGTTCATAGCATTAATCTAATCTTTTTCGGCAATGTTTGATGTAAATCTAACATGATTTATAGTAATTTCCAAAGAAAATTAGTTGTTTTGAAATAACTTTATTTAAAGTTAATTTAACATTAATGTACTAATAAAATAGAAATGAAGAATCATGTTGAATCAAAGTTATTTCAAGTTTAAGCAACGTAAATTTAATTTAATGTAGTAAATGTGTTTTATTACTTATTAACCTTACGTGTGGTTGACAAAGACATCAGAAAAATGTTTGTTGCAGCCACAACAACTTCAAATATTCTTTAGATAGACACTAAGGGCGACTTTTTGGGATCGAGATTAAGACTAGTTTATTTCTATAATTAGGTAATCCGAAAATTAACTTTATCTCAAATTAATTAGTTTGATATTTTTGAGTGGTAGTTTAAACTTCTTATTATTTGTAGTATTGCCATACTGAGGAACAAAATAGTGGCAACATTTTCTGTGTAAAAGTCATACATGTTATCAACACACTTTGATTTTTTGTGGGAAGAAGAAGAAACTGCCATGTTTTATTAAATATTGCGCGTGTTAAAGGAAATAGATAAATAATATAATATATATATATATTTATTTATGTGTTTTTAAATTATTTTATAATATAATTTTTACAAAAAGTTATAAGTTTCACAAGTGTATGTTGTCAATATTAATGTATGATTAAACCACCACGATTGCCCGCTTAAACTAGCAAGTAAACCATATAATCGTCTACCCAAAAATCACAAATGAAGATTAAAGTTAATTTAATCTCTAATCTTGAACTCAAAAAGCCGCCCTAAATATGAATCATGAATAAAATTTTAATTCAATATTATTTCGTTTTTTTATGGGAATTGCTAAAATTTAAGTTTAAAATTTTTTAAACGCACTAATTATCCTAAATTAATATTTTACTTATTAAGTAAAATATTTTTTTATTAAAAATACATTGAAATTGATTATTGAGGGGTTTAGCTGGATCCTATGCGCATTTCACTGTTGCTAATGCAGATCATCAGGGAACCTTTACCTTAGAACAACTATTTTTTTTATTTTTACATACTCTTACAAATACAATTTGAAGCTGAAAAAAAGTCAGCCAATGTATTAATGGTAAAGTAATAAAATAAAATAAACATGTTGATTATTGAGTATTTGTTTCAACTTTGTTATTTGTTGTTGAGCTTCTCATTTGTTTAAATGAAAGTTTATAACATAATAACTCAAGTTGTTCTAAGAAACTTTGGGTAAAGGTTCCCTGATGAGCAGCATTAGCAACAGTGAAATGCGTATAATGTATTTTTAATAAAAAAATATTTAACTTAATAAGTAATATATTAATTTGGGATTATTATTGCGTTTAAAAAATTATAAACTTCAATATTATTTCATTGATCATTTAACCTACGATTTATTTGAAAAGTTTAAGTTAAAAAAATGCAAAATGTTTTAGTTAAAAAAAAATACTTTGATTTGACTCCAGGATTCGAACCTGCGATCCTGAGACTAATTGACTGCCTACCAGCCAGCAGCAGTTTGTCGGTTGTTTACAATCATCAAAACAAAAAAAAACAACAACAATACAAAAACAACTCACCCAACTAAGCACGAAAGTGTATTACAGCTACGATCAAAGCAAATAAACGCCAACACTATTAAACAACATATTATTTCTTGTAAATTTAATGTGATTTGAATGAATTTGAATCAAACTTTTGGCATGGTGATTTTACATTTGGATTTTTTCTGTTTATTGTCTTTCTTAAGGTTTTACTTATTCCATTTCCATTGCGCTGTCTTACTGATTTCTAATTAGTTACGTTCCACTGCATGTTTTGTTATATTGGGCCAATCTGTCTTCATAATTCTTCGCAGATACCTGCTTATGAAGACCTTCAGTGTCTTTAGCACTGGTCAACGCCATTTTCCATGTCTTATAGCCGTAAAGGATGACTAAGTAAGCTTCAAAGAAAAATTCAAATGAATTTATATTTCATGTTCATTTTATATTCCAACACTGTTATTTCAAGTTGAAACAACATGAATTTAATTTAATGAAAGCTAAATTTACTTGAGTATAGAGTTAAGCGATGTTTCTCTGCTATGCCTAAACATGAAATATTTTTCCATCAGCAATAAGCGCACACTACCACAGTGCATCATTCTGATTTCCATTCCAACAACATTGGCGTGATGATGATGAGCGTTTTTGGGTTTGTTTATCGGTTTTTTTTCTCTCGACAGTATATGCTTGCATAAGTATTTGACTGGTTTTGTTGTGAGTTTATGTTTGCTACCAACTGCTGCAGCACCCGATGAATGAACATCAACTATACAAATTATAAAACAAAATATTTTATATGGCCCAAAGAGTGATGCAAAAAAAAAACAACAACATACTATTTATACAGCAAACGAGAGCAGTAGCAGCAGCATCATCATCATGTACAACAGCAACATCAAATAAATGTGTGTGCATGGGAGCAACTACAACAAAATATCTATTATATTTTAAACTTAAGCCACCCTCTACTTGTTGTTTGTTACTCGCCCGTTACGCTTCAGTTCCTCAAAACTATAACTTTATTAACCACAAACTGCCAAACGAAATTATAGGCGTCAACCATTTAAGCTCTGCGGATCAACATGGAAAAACAATCCAAATTATGACTACGAAAATTATGATAAAATAAAAACGAACGAAAGAACAAAAAAAAAAATGTTTAAAACTTGGCCGCGTAAATTATGCGCAGGGATTTAAGTTTTTACAAAAATAATCATTGCAATTGAATTTTGTTTATGGTTTATTTTATTTTGGAATTTTTAAAATTGTAGTTTGCTGTTGTTGGCTTTTGTGATTATGTTGCTGCTGTGGTTGATGTTGCTGTTGCTGGTGGTTTGTTGTCCCGTTAGTGCATTTAAATAATTCTTGTAGTTTTTGTTCATTTTTATGTTGTCATAATTTTTTTGTAGTTTTAGTAACTAAAATTTAGTTGTTGTTTAGCTTTTAGAGAAAAAAAATGTGTATGTATGTGTGTGTAAATATTTGTTGCTATTCTCAAGAGCTTATTAATCGCTTTTATACTGAGAGGAAAGCTTATCTTAAGATAATTATTTTACTCTAATGTAATGAATTAAACCAGAACTGGCATTCATTTTTATACAGTATTGTTACATTTTAAGTGACACTTATGATGCGAGAGCAACGACACGCAGACAGGTATTTGGCCCTAAAAGTCGCTCAAAAATATTTTTTTTTTCATTTATAATTTTATATTAGTATTTTATTGAATTTAAAGGGGATTCAAAGGTAGTTTAGGGTATTTCAGTGTAGAAAAGGCAAAAACATAATTATAAATCTAATTTATTCGTCATTTTCCACAGTATCATCTTCATTTTCAATACTAACGTCACAAATGTCGTTTTCGTCAACTAAATTTAAGATTTCAATCAAAAGGGGTTTCTTTTTTTCGATTTTGTTTTCATCATTCCTGTCAGAAGAAGCCTTTTTAGTACATCTTGAAAAATTTCTAGAATAATCCAGCCTGTATTAAGGGCTTCTGTTGTTTCTTTGGAGAGTTAACCGATTGGCATAATCGCCTCCCTTATTACGGCTTGTGCAATGTCGGTGACATTAAATTAAAATTGAATCTGAAGTTTCCTTACAGTAAGCCTCAAACTGTTCTGTATTAATTTTGATACCAAATCATATGGCATGTAATATTATTTTTAACCGGTAGATACAATATTTGTCAATCTCAGTTCCCTGGTATTCGTCAAACTTTGTACCCTGACTTCAGCGTAAGTTTCAGTAATGCGGTGAAATTCAGGATAGCATTCCTTCTTCAGTTTTTATAGAATAGAATAACAAGGGTAAAACCATTGATTTGAATCTCTTACTACTTCGTATTGTGCCTGCGTGAGTTCCGCTTCAGCGTATATGAACAATTCACATAGATGTACCAATTTCGTTGACACTTCTTTGTCTTTATCAGCGGTACTTTTTTTTAATGGCTGCAGCATATGTTTTTGCTCGACGGGGGCTTCTTCTTAGGACGTGTCCTGTCCATTCGGAAGTCCATTTGTGTTGCATATCTTAATTCTTTCAAGTCAGATGACCAAACATCTTTTGTTTTTCATCTCTTACTTCCTTCACTTAGTCTTAAGAATGTCCACAAGGTGAATCATTACTATAGTTAGGGTCAAAAATGCTTTAAGTAAATAAAGAATAGCATTTGGGTTTTACATACCTTTATTTTGGAAGCGATGTGGTTCCATTAAGGCACTCTCTATTGTTTTCTAAGAATCTGGGCTTTGTGTTTCGGGCATTTGACCATTTCTGCTTAAATTCGTATCGTACAATCGACAATTTCTGTTTCGCTACAGCAATGTTTGGGCCATGTTCGGAATAATGACTGCGAGAGAACCTATGACTCTATAAATTTCAAATTTTCGATGAAATTTTTAGCATCGGAGCGTTCAATAATAGCCCGTACCCTCATTCAACAAGAGCTTGTAGTAGAAAAATGGAATTTAATTGAATTTTTTGATTAACCTAGTACATGGGCCTTATGTGCTAATTGGGGGGGGGGCTTTTTTTTTGCTTTTTAAAATTTTTAAGGGTCTTTTCTATAAAATACTATCAAACTTTAAGGCTGGAACAGAATAGAGTAGTTGTAGTAGTAGCTGAAGCTGACGACGTAACAAGTAGCGCAGCAAGAAACAAATGTGAACAGAATATTGAAGCTTTCTGCATGGTTACCAAATAAATATTGTAAGGTTATACAAGAATAATTTGTGAATTTGTTCAATACACAAGCTCGAATTAACTTCGTATCTGTTGTCTAAAAATCAATAAAAAATTTTAAATATCTGATAACTAAGACCCGAAAATACATTCTTCTTAAGGTGCGTTTCCTCAAGCAATAAAATTCCGCAAATTTGCAAAAATCACAATATTGGAAAGAAACATTAAAATGTATTAAAACTCGCTAAAACTGTAAAGCAAGCAAACATTCCGAAAAAGTTGCGAAAACTATGAAAATTTGCAAAAACTAAAATTTTAACGATACACTGAAAAGAAAATCATTCATTCAGAGAATGAAACGGTTTCATTAAATGTTCTGCATTATATTAATGCAACTTTTCATTAATACAATAAACAATTTCATTGTGTGCATGAAATCTTTCCATCTCTGCTCTTCATGTGTTCTTCATAGTTCATTGTATTAATGAAAATCGTTGCATTGTTTAAACGAATTTTCTTTTTGGCGAATTTGAGGCAAATAAGTTCCAAAAATTTTATTTTCTTACTGTATTCAGTTTGTCAAACTTAAATAAATAAAAAGTTATTTTCTTAAAATATATTTTCTATTTCTTACTTTTCCAATCCTTTTAATTTCAAAGCAGTATGGTCATCATAAATGCAATGAAATCATTTCATTTATACAATGTAATATTCTTCATTGTATAGCAGATATCTCTCTCTTTCTCTTTTTTTTTTATCCATCCACGTCCTTCACCACTATACAAACGCAAGGAGGTTGTTCCTAACATCTTATAAAGATGCTTGTTTTGTTAAGATTTTTGTTTGATTCTTTTAAACTTATGTTTGTGTATTGTGATTCTCAACAACATATTAAGAGTTTTACTATAAACATGCAAGTTTTTCGGCTTACTTAAGCATTATTTGGGTTGAACTCTACTGATGAGTTCCTTAAATTTTCAATGTTTTACGTTAATAAATACATACATATGCTTATATATTAAGTACATATGTATTTCTATATCTTAAATAAAATAAAAAAATCTATATATCTTTTATTAAGTAGGTGGTTTGGAAGGGATATGATCTCATGTTTTTAATAGAAAATTTTCATTATTTACTGCTTATATTTCATTATATATATGAAATTTTCTTTATATTAATGAATAAACTTCATTTATAGTATGTAAAAACTTCATTAAATCAATGAAACAACTACATTATATTCATGAAAAAGTTTCATTGAACTAATGAAATAGTTTCATTCTATTTATGATATAGCCGCCAAAATTAACTTCATAAATACAATGAATCATTCTTCATTGATCCATTAGCTGACTTTTAATGAAACATTTCATTAATACAATGAAGAATTTCATTGCCTGAATGAAGGTTTTCCTTTCAGTGTAGCAGAGCACAATATTGATTAAAAGTCCTTAAAATATAATGGCGTTTTCTTTTCTGAGCAATATGCTGCATTTATGTTGCCTTTTACATTTCTTTGTGTCCTTTTCTGAAAAGTATGCATTATTTTAAAAATTGACCGCGTTCTTTTCCCATGATGTTACCCTTAAAAAGAAAAAAAATTCTACATGTTCTACACTCATTTTCATTAAAAGGGCATGAGTGCAGCATTATACTAACAGCTGTTTTTGTTATTGTCTATGAAAAAAATAAATCATTTTCTAGTTCGTGATTGTTTTATGCCGAAAATTGTTGGAAAATTGTTCTTTTGTAAACGTAAAATATGCAACACTTCTTAAAAATCAGCTGAGCATTTAAAAATGTTGCCAAATCACATGTAGCATATATGTATGTTACACTTTTCTTTTAGAAAAGAAAACACCATAAGATAGCAAAAAAAAAAAATTGGGAAAATTACGCCTGTCGCGAAAAAAGCGATAGTTCGCGAAAAGTTGAAAAATTTTAAACAAATCGCTAAAACTGTAAGAAATGCAAAACATTAGGTAAAAATCGTGAAAAAAACTAAAATTTGCAAAAAGTTACTAACAGCGGGACGATAACGAAGTTTAATATCATTTAAAAATCGGCAAAAATGTTCGGACTCTGAAAACATGCAAAAAGTCACTTTTTCGCGAACTTTGCAAAAAATCGCGAAAAATTGCAAAATTTTAAATAAGCCATAATATAGATTACAAATTTCTAAAACTGTAAGGAATGCGAAAAAAATTTCGAAAATGACTAAAAAATGCGAAGAAAAATCGCAAGTTAGCAAAAAATTGCTAAATTTATTAAGGAAATTACCAATAATAATTGACTACATAATATTTTACTCAAAAGCATGGTAATCCTTGTCGGCATATACAAACATTTATTTTTTGTCGCGCAACAAAGTTCGAAATTGCGAATTTATCTCTTCAACCTCCACTGCAACGACTACCACAACTACGCATTCTGTTTACTGCCCTTTAAAACAATAGTTTTTAACTTTTGACAGCTTGCTGCAGCGCTACTCGTTACGTTGTACTCTAGCGACTATTCTGTTCCAGCCTTTAAGCTCAGAATGAACAGAAATAGTTTAAAACCTTTGTGATATGTGAAAATGTATGTTTTTTTTTTGCATTTGTAGAGCTTAACAAATAAGGGCAATCCAAAACTAGTAATTAATTAGAATCAATGTAAAAATTTAAATTTCGATAAAGCACTTACCTGATTGTACATAATCCATATTAGAAACTAACAAAAAATCCACTTTACAACCATAAAATAAATATTTGAAGACAATAAAGTTAGAGCGTATCGAACAATCAATCACACGAACGCGTTTGGCGAACGGTAACTTCCGACTGAGTTCAGGCAGCTGGTGATAGGTTCAAGAGTGCCATGTTGGTTCTATTGTTTCGAGGGGTTACCTGACTTTTGAAAAATAATAATAAAAAAGTTGTAGTGCTAATATAAAAAAAAAAATTAATTTTGAGCGACTTTTAGGGCCAAATACCACCTGTCTGTGCGACAGTACGATGATAAATGATTATTGAGAGCAAAAATAATCTTCACAACTTGTATTTAAATGAAAATGTTGTTGTTTAAATTTTTTTATGTAACGGTGAACATCGTATGTATCATGGACTTAAAAACAGAGACATTTGCCACAGTCTTGATTTCAAACTAAATCAATAATTTACATTTTATAGCAAAGTTAAGAAAATAGCATATGTATTATATTATTATAACATATGTATTATAAGCTTTATGTATTATTATAACATCCCTACAAGAAATGAATAACCGAAACTAACACAAAAAAAACTTTTTTACTAACACAGATGCAACAATTTTATGTTGAATTTTTGCTACTGGAGCTGCCACTGTTTCGTTTCTTCAATAAAATTTGAAGGATTGTTTTTACAATATTTATTGCATATTTTTGTATAATAATTTTTGTACATATATATATATGTTTTATTTTAATTAAAGTATTATTAAACTATATTGATAATGCTTCCATAAATTATAATTATTTGATTATTTATTGTCAAAAAAAATATAATTAGTATACAAATGGGTTTTCGAAATTTTGGGGGTTTTTAGGAAAAAAAAAACGTATTGAACAAAAATTTTTGCTAGTGGCAGTTCAGGCATATATTGCATCAGTTGTTTCACTCTAACATATATTTTATATGCGTACATGCAATAACTCTTGCTAATACTTACTTTTTGCATGTATAAAAAGCACTAGCTATACATAGCATTTGTGAACACATGATTGTGAAAAACCACAAAATAAAATTTTCTAAAAGTCAATTTTTACATGTATTTGGAATAAAATTTAAATAATTGTGCAATATGGCTGTAATTTTTGTGTTTTAAATTCCTTAATCAAAGGCCAGTGGTGTTCCTCAAATTCTGACTTTGAAATAACGCCTAAATAATGGGAAAGTGATGAAATATTTGTGGAATCATGTTCAATAATTTGCATTGACAAAATAAATGAATTTTAAATATTTTTTACTTTTAATGCGCTTTAAATATAATCAATTTTGATTCGTACTATATGTTCTTAATAATTTCCGTCATTAAGGCATGTTACATGCAACAACTTGGCCAAATGTTCCCACTTAATGCCGCTTGTGGTTTCTTTGCCTAGAATGGGACCCGGCCAACGTTTCTATGTCCAAAGTGCCCACAACACTCAACAGATTCAAGCAACTCTAGCTATTCCGCAAATGCATCAAAACGGTAATATGTTTTTTAAATCATTTTGTTTTAGAAATTTTAATTGTTCTCGCCATTTATTTAAGGACCTGAAAATATTTTGTCTCGCTGTTGGTAAATGCAATACCACAAGATCAGCAGCTGGGCGAACGTTCATACCAAATGATAGAACGTATGGATCCATCTAAGACCACGGGCATGTTGGAATAAAAATATCCAAACTCGTGCATGACGGAAGTTCATAAAGCTCTTTGTTGGAAAATGTAATACCATAAGAGCAAATTCTGGGCGGACGTTTACACCCAATGACCGAAAGCATGCATCCATCTTTGGCTATTAAGATGAAGAGCATGTTGCTTAAATTAGTTTTAAGAACATTAATATTTATTGTTTTATGTTAAATAAAAACTTTGATTTAAAATGTAAATTTTAATTGACAAATATTTATGTTAGGTCTTAATAGTTAGAGCTAACCAATATTTTCGTTTGCCTGACTGGTTAGAGCTTACCAGTATTTACGTTTGCCTAACTAGTTAGAGCTAACCAATATCTACGTTCCCTAACTAGTTGGAGCTAACCCATAATTTCGTAGTCATAACCTTATAAAAGGAATCAGAGTGAGCAGCACAGATATATGTTACATAGTCGGGTGGAATTAATAAGATAGAGAGAGATGCAAAATCACATGTACACAAGAGTTTCGGTTAGTTTTTTCATTTTGCTCTTAAGAAACTAATAGAAACTTTAACAGACATATCAGTAAGCCCAACCGGTTAAATGACCGGTAATTTAACTGGTAGTGTTCTTGTAGGGATATGTATTATAAGCTTTTCTAAACTCAAAAACATTTGTCGTATTTTTCCATAGACTTACATTTTTCCAAGTATGTATATATTATGTATGTTTATCTATGTATATCTATCAATAAGTTTATGTTACTTCAATCACACAGATAACATTCTTTTATATTTCATTGTTTATATTTGGATTAAAATTTCAAATTTCTGCTGTCCCTTTGATTGTTTTATTTTTTGGAAATTTATGGGCATGTTAATCACTCTTTGCGTTTCTATTTCTCAAAAACTATTTAGAATGTTTACGTATGTCAAACTAATTAATTTCTATAAAAATTGATTTGTTTTCTTTACTTTTAAACCGATTGATTATTTGTGAAATAAAGCATGAAAGGCAACATCAACAACAACAACAACAACAAAGAAAACAAGAACTGAAAGTTTATTTACAAAGAAAACAATGCCGACACATATTTTTTTGTCGTTTTAAATAATTAATTGTTATTTATTTTTGCATTTGTGTGTATTTCTTTTTGTTTTTTAGTTCAACAAAAGGAAGACGCTTTGAGTTCTGCACAGTCGTTGCCTCGTTTTGAGTTTGTGACACTCAGGGATTAACAACTGTTTAAAATTTTTTATTAATTTTCATGTTCATGTTCTTCAGTCATTTAGTAAATAAAAATAAACTTAAGAAATCATTGACGGAAATTATTGTCTCGATTTCTTGTTAGAAGCGCACAATCCAAATACTTATGTGTTGCATTATACCAATTTTGCATTTTTACTAAACTTAGATATAAAGCTGCAATAAAGAAAAAAATTAATTGAAAACTTACTTCAACGGTAAGCTATTTCGTTTAATTTTCGACTCCTCGTTTCATCAGCTGCCCTTGAGAGTGAAGATTGTTATGTATTAAAGCTTAAATTAGACGTGACATAGCCAAAATGCCATAGCCATAACCAAACCAAAATTCAATTGGTTTCTATGGTGAGAGTTATGGCGTTATGGCCAGTGTGCACACTTCTACCGATATTCGGTAGAATTCTACCGAATATGTTTGTGAATTTAACAATCTACCAATTCTACCGAACAAGGCCTGAACTCTACCGAATATTGTTATTTAGTAATTTAAGTCGATATACATATGTGTAAATTGCCTATTTTGCCACATAGCAGTGCGGCCGCAGAGCGGTCATTTTCTGGAATGAAAATCATTAAAACAGAACAAAGATCGGTTAAAAACTGAAACTATAAGTAACCTAATATTTGCCAAAGAATTGTGCCTTGGGGATGAAATATTTAGTCCTACCAATGATTTAATAATTTTTGCACCAAAGTTTAAATTCATAAATGGATCTTATATATAATATTTGTAGTTACAAATGTTTGTCAAATAAAAGTTATTTTAGTAGCTTTATAATGGGTGTTTTTTATTGAGGTTTAAGTTTAAGTTGGCATCACTTTCTTAACTGGCGGCCATTTTGTCAGCTGTTAAGTGGTTAATATTTAGTTTGGTTTGCCATTTCATCATGAACAGGTTGACAAAAGAACAACGCTTGCAAATCGTGCAAATTTATTTCGAAAATAATGGTTCAGTTCGCGAAGTTTACCGCAAGCTCCGTCCATTTTATGGTCGACATAATCGTCCATCAGAGCAATTAATTCGGTTAACCATGGATCGTTTTCGCACTACGTTTACTCTATGTGATAATACGCATCCGCAGAGACGTCGAACAGTGCGCACCGAAGAAACAATTGCCGCTGTAGAGCAAAGTGTTGAAGAGGACCCGAATGAATCGATTCGCCACCGTGCACAGCAATTGGAGCTTTGTCCATCAACTTTATGGAAGATTTTGTGCAAAGATCTTGGCTTGCGACCTTACAAGATCCAGCTTGTGCAAGAATTAAAGCCGCGAGACCATGCAATGCGTCGTGATTTTGGTGTATGGGCCGAAAATGAGATTGATCTCGATGCTGATTTTCATCGCAAAATTTTGTTCAGTGATGAGGCTCATTTTTGGTTGAATGGCTACGTGAACAAGCAAAATTGCCGCATTTGGAGTGAAGAGAATCCACATGAGACCCTTGAGACGCCATTACATCCACAAAAACTGACTGTTTGGTGTGCTCTATGGGCTGGTGGAGTTATTGGGCCATACTTCTTCCGAAATAATGCTGGAGAGTCAGTTACCGTTAATGGAGACCGGTATAGAGCCATGATAACCGGCTATTTTGTTCCCAAATTGGATGGCATGAATGTGGATGAGTTGTGGTTCCAACAAGACGGCGCTACATGCCACACAACGCACGTCACAATCGATTTATTGAAGGAAATATTCGATGAGCGCATAATTTCGCGGAATGGACCTGTCAATTGGCCACCAAGATCGTGTGATTTGACACCATTGGATTATTTTCTTTGGGGATATGTGAAGTCGCTCGTCTACGCCAACAAACCAGAAACGTTAGGGGACTTGGAAGCCAACATTCGTGGCGTTATTGCCAACATACGGCCCCATATGCTCGAAAAAGTGGTTGAAAATTGGACCTGTAGAATTGGCTTTATTCGAGCCAGCCGCGGCGGCCACATGCCCGAAATCGTATTTAAACATTAATGGCATAAAATTATCCTTCTAATAAAGCCAAATTGATGGACATTAAAACGATTTTCTTGTGTTTTATTTCAATTTGAAGTTCTATACCTCTAAAAAACACCCGTTAAAACCTATGTACAAAAACTGAATTCCTGTTATTTATGTATATTATTTTATATACATATGCATAGCATATCTATATAAAGGGTAAACGCAAATAACTGGGGATGACACTTTTTTTATTGGAAATGCTTCATTGTTTATGGCAGTTTAATTTCCAATCACATGTGAAGTTTCAAATACGCTTTTGGAACCTGTTTAGTTTGATACTCCTTGCACTTACCCTTTATATATATGAGTACACATATTTTATTTTTTATGTTTCTTTGAATTGTTATTTTTTGTTTCTCTGAATAAAAAAATTTTCTACCGAATTTCATTCAAATCTACCGATGTTTTTTTGTCGATTCTACCGAATTTAAAAAAAAATTAAGTGTGCACACTGGTTATGGCGAGTCACCTATAACATGCCGACCACACGAGCAATAATCTTGGCAATTATTGCCACGGCAATTGTCAAATTCGATTGCCGACACAAGATATTAGCGTGTGGACCGTATGAATTGTGTTCAAATATATATTCAGCAACAAATGTTGCTGAGCAACAATCTCTTAACACATGCTGTCAAATACAAATAATATAAAATTTTTTTCAACGTAAAAATAGAAAACAAAAGTTTTAACTGCATAAAAGCAATAAAAGTTCAATTTAAAATTAGAAAATGATAAAATTATTGACAATTTAAGTATTTATGTGAATAAAAAGCAAATATATTTGAATATACGTGTTCGCCACCTCTAAATACATTGTTGAACACAAGCAATTTGACGTCATCATTCTGCCGACGTTATTGCTTGTGTTAAGACACATCAAATTGTTCGTGTGGTCGTAGTGTAATCAAATACAGTGTCAGGGTTACCGTTCATACGACTAAAGTCGCAATTTGACCCTTTTTTAGAGGTCTGTGACTTTTTGTGAGACTTTTTTTTTATGACCGACTTTTGCGACTTTTTTGATTTCTTGGGACTTTTTACCCTTTTTTGTAAAGATTCTCACAAAAAACATTGAAATTGCAGTATATTAAGTTTTTATCAAAAAAATAACGCCGTCATAATTTAAGAGCAATTAACAGAAGATTGTTGATGTGGAAGCACTTTTATTATTTTATATTATATTACTTTCTTGCAACCTTGTCATGTGTACAATGTATTTAAGAAATTATTCCCAAATTTTCAGTAAAGGTTTCAAAGAATAGTATTAGCAAAAAAATAAAATAAAAATTCTGGTTTTGCAGTGCTTATTTTACAAAATTATTTTTAGCTGCCGAGTCCAACATACAGGTGTGTACTAACATGTGAAAATTTTGAAATTAGCTTTGTTTAAAAGTAAATTGAAAGTAAAAACATGCAACGCAATGATATCAGCTTTAAATTTAATAGACAAAGATATAAAAGAGTGGATTCCAAAAAAAAAGTAATATTTATGTATGTTGAAGTATAAATACATTTACCAAAAAATAGGATATATGGCGCCAAGATCAAACGCATAGAATTGAAGTAAAGAGCTCACGCGGTTTTGGTTCGAAATGTTAGAATTTTATAAAAAATATCTTGACCTCGGCAGCATACGACAGCCAAATCTGTTAAACTTAATTAGATTTCTTCAGTATACATACAAGAAAATATCTATTGAAGCACATAAAATAATGCAACTGTATATGTTATGAAATATGCAATAAGCTTTTTGCTTTTATTCAATAATCTTCTAAAAAAAAATTGTTTAAAAAGATGTGCAACTTTTATTTTCTCACGCGACTTTTTTGTGCGACTTTATTTTTATAAAACGACCTTTTGTGCGACTTTTCAAAAATTCCCAGCGGTAACCCTGTTCAGTGTTGCCCATTAGTTTGGTTAGAACGGCTGTTTTCTATGGCTATGGTTATGTCACGTCTAATTCAGCCTTAATGCCTTAATTCCGTAAGAAGATTTAGGACGTTTTGGTTTGAAAACATTTCTGAGTATTTGATTTTGAATTCTTTGAATCAGTTTATACAAAAATTGTTGATATCTTTGATAATGAAAAATTAAAATATAACTGTTCTGTTTTTAAGTCATAAAAATTAAATTAAAGTATTGTAGGATAGTTTGAAAGATATATAAAAAAATATGTGTTGGATCTAATGGTTTGGAATAAAAGTGTTAAGCATATACTCGAACCTTTTATCATAGACAATTTATAATAATTGTCTTAAGGAATCACAGCTGCTACTTTTTTCTCTCCATAAAACCAGACGAACAGAGTTAGGACATAAGTTTCATTTCAAATTTTTTTGAAGCAAAATTTTCAAAACGTATAATCCTTGACAAAAACCTTACGATTTAAAGCAGCTCTGTTGGCGTGCTTTCAGGTCTCTGTTAAGCTACAAAAAATTAATTAATAAAACTGAGGCGAAAAAATATAATGAAAATTTACCTATTGCCATTAAGTTTATTTATTTATTTTATAAATACTTTTGTTGTTGCACAAATATGGGCGGGTAACTAGACCATATGCCCAAGATGTTATTAACAGTATTTTAAAAAAGTTTTTGTGACTGACTGTACACGACCTATGCCTTCACATAGGAAGTTCCAACGTGGTTGTCAACGTTTATACGGTTATACGTGGCAGACCAGTCAACCAGTGCGAGCGAGACGAAAAAGTCTCGAAGGACAAACAACATACACAAGACTGACCGAACTGAAGAAATAATTGCGGTGACGCATATCTGTTTTTTAACCCAGAGCTGCTTAACGAATGCCCTTAAATTTATTTCTGAAAAACTTGAATCTGAACCAGGCATTGTCAGTGTTTCAAGTTGTTGTTTTTTTTATTTTCGAAAGAAGGAACGCGGGCAAGAGTTATCGTATATTATTATTGCTCAAGTATTATTTTAAATACGTTAATAATACAAATTTCTCAAAGTTCTAGTTCGCAGGAGTTTTTCAAAGAAACTTTCAATTTGGACTACTTTATTGCCATTTTCTAAAATGTCTTCCCATTTTTGGGGAACTAGTTGGCGCGAGCGGACAATAGTGCTCATTTATCATGCATAAAATTGTAATCTAAGAACGTGCATACTCAGAATTTATGAAACTTCGGGATCGCATGATTTCTTCAAACACACAATGTTAAATTAATTCACAGCTAGAACACCACGATGTTCAGTTCGCTTTTCTTTACAAAATACTCGAATTAACTGACTCACTCATAGACGGTTGCATCACCTATTTGAAACTTAACATAAATCTTCTAGCAAAATGCTCTAGCAACATTCGGAAAGCATCAGCACATTCAACAGCTTTTTAATAAAAGCTTTCGATCATGCTATAATTTTTGGGTTGGTTTTTGTGTATGTATTTGGACAATAGCATGTGCGTTTTATTAGGTCTGCATAAAAGCGGCAAAAGCACAAGTCAACATTAAACAATATCGAGTTATGTATGCTGCGAAATTCTACAAAGGAACTTCATATTTGTGTAGAGTTGTTATCCGTCCTATTTATCCCGCACACTGTCCTCTTTTTGGGATCTTTGTCCTCGGAAAAAATTTGCGGCCGGCAAAGTCCTACTTTTTAAGAACATTTTTTCGCTTTCTTATTGCTTAAAAATGGTATTTATTAAAAACCAAGCTAAAAATTGAAATAATTGGCATTTGATGGATGTCCAGCGAGGTTGTGGTATGTTATTAAGGTGTATTTAAAATATCGATGGAGATGCGCAGAAAGGGCCAGTATAATATAGTGCATAACTTTAAGCGACAGTTCGAAATCTTTATTTCATCAATAAGAATAAGACATTTTAACCCAAAAATTAAAGTTTATTTAAAGTCGTTACCCCTACAGCTAGACATATTTTGTATGTAATCGGTTGAACTTGGGGTTCTCAGTTAATTAATTATTGTGCTATAAACCTTTTTTGATAAGTATAAACGACAAAACTATAATTTCAAAAATGTTTCCAACATTTTAAATAATTAATTTAATTATTATTTTTCGAACTTCATTTGTTGCTATATTTATGATTTGAACAGGCTAAAGTTCGTACCGCTTTTTAAGCCAAAATTCACATATTCCATTTGCAAAAAAGTTTCGTATATAAAGCACAAATCTACTTCAACTGACACTACACACAGTGGACCAAACAGAGAAGAACGCTGATGATGAAGGTTTAGTGGCCTTCGAAAACGGCTGGCTGCTCCGTTCAACTATGTGTTGTCAGAATAGTTACAACCAGGGTTACCGCTGGGAATTTTTGAAAAGTCGCACAAAAGGTCGTTTTATAGAAATAAAGTCGCACAAAAAAGTCGCTTGAGAAAATAAAAGTTGCTTAGCTTTCTAAACGCTTTTTTTATTAAAAAAGATTATTGAATAAAAACAAAAAGCTTATTGCATATTTAATAACATATACAGTTGCATTATTGTATGTGCTCCAATACATATTTTCTTGTATGTATGTATACTGAAGAAATCTACTTGACTTTAATCAATTTGGGTGTCGTATGCTGCCGAGGCCAAGATATTTTTTACAAAATTTTAACATTTCGAACCAAAACCCCGTGAGTTTTTACTTCATTTCTATCCGTTTGACCTTGGCGCCATATATCCAATTTTTTTTTTTTTTTGGTGAATGTATTTATACTTCAACATACATAAATATTACTTTTTTGGAATCTAGTCTTCTATATCTTTGTCTATCAAATTTAAAGCTGACAGCATTGAGTTGCATGTTTTTACTTTCAATTTGCTTTTAAGCAAAGCTAATTTCAAAATGTTCACATGTTAGTAAACACTTGTGTTTTACGACAAAATTTTTTCTTTAATTGACTCGGAAGCTAAAAATAATTTTTTAAAATAAGCACTACAAAACAAGAATTTTTATTTTAAAAAACTTTTTTTTGAAACTTTTACTGAAAATTTGGGAAAAATTTCTTAAATACATTGTACACATGACAAGGTTGCAAGAAAGTAATATAATATAAAATAATAAAAGTGCTTCCAAATCAACAATAATCTGTGAATTGATTTTAAATTTTGACGTTATTTTTTTTTTTTTTTTTTTTTGATAAAAAAATTTAATTTACTGCAATTTTAATAATTTTTTTGAAAGTCTTTACAAAAAAGGGTAAAAGACCCAATAAAATCAAAAAAGCCGTAAAAGTCGGTCATAAAAAAAGTCTCACAAAAAGTTGCAGACTGCTAAAGAAGGGTCAAATTGCGACTTTAGTCGTATGAACGGTAACCCATTTTGGTGTTATTTGCTCATTAATAATTATTAATGGCTTAAAAAGCGATACGAACTTTAGCCTTTTCAAATCATAAATTTTAAATAATATTTGAAGTGATATTTCTGTGCGTTTAAGTATGAAAATATACTAAAATGTGTACATATATACTTATGTGTATATACTTATGTATTAGTGTACTGCACAAGAGTATTTATAAAGGCCCAACTATAATATGAATAAGCTGGCTTAAGCTACCGTCAGAATTGAACGATAAGTCTGTCAAATGCTTAAGAAATTTAGATGTAACTTTTAGGTGGCCACAATGTTCTTACATGCACTTGAGTATTCTTTAGCCATAGCTGCACATCTAGGTATTGTTCATAGTTTCGTAGTAATTTTGTTTCTTCTCATAACTCCTAAATGAATGCAATTCAATCAAATGAACTTGTTGGAATATCCTAATTAATTAAAAATTTCCTAATAATTAAATCCATCAGTTATTACTTGTTTTATTTCTTTTTCCTACTAAAAAATACAACAATGAAGATACATAAGTAAACACATGTGTATGTGTGTGTACATGTATATTGTAAAACAATGGATGAAAATAAAAGTGATGCTTTATTTTCTGAGTTTAAAATATAAAACAGTGAAAAAAATACTTAAAAGCAATGAATATTTTCTGCTGCTGCTTGCTTGAGTTTAAAAAATGCACAAACAGTTGTTTCCTTACGGAATGTGCGTTCAGTTTGGCACTTTACTTAAGCAAATGACATTTGACGAAACTTGACGAAAAGTTTGTTAAGTACATTATAGTTTGCCACATGCGTTTTATATGTAACCGTACAGTTGCTTAAACTAGCTTATTCATATTATAGTTGGGCCTTAAGACTTTTCAAGACATGAAAGATTTTTTCCAATGCTTTACTACAGCGAAATATTCTAAAAGAATCGCTAAACAACACTGTTGGCAAGACAAACCACCGAAAAAAATTTCTTGCCAACAGTGTTGCTTAGCGATTCTTTTAGAATATTTCGCTGTAGTAAAGCATTTGAAAAAATCTGTCTTGAAAGGTCTTATAAATAGTCTTGTGCAGGACACTATTATGTATGGGGAAAGGATTTTCATGCATTTAAAATCACGTTTTATGTACATAAAATATGCAGTAAAAATATAAAAATATGTATTTAAAACTAATAAAATATGCATTTATCAACGGTTTTTTCAACATTTAATAACATTAAAAACTTAAAAAAATTACCTTCATTGCTTTCTTAACAAACATTTTGTAATTAAAAACTTAAAAAACATAAAAAGCTCAGCTTCAATACCTTATTAATAAATATTTTGCAAATCATATGAAATACAAAATAAAGTTCAGTTGAACTTTTATTTACGTACATGAACTAATAAACGTTTTTTTTTAATTGTCAAAGATAAATCTTTTTTTACACACACTTTTTTTCGCATCTTCAGTTAATTCAACTTGAGGTGTTAAGGTAACGAAAGCCTTTAAAGGCCGGGGCACAATGACTATGACAACTGACAGCTAAGTTGAAATACATGGTTTCTTATGAGGGCTGTTGCATTCAGTACGTGTCCGTCAACGCAAAGTACAAAAACTGGTCAATTTTTAACTTTTTGCGTACGTTGAGTAGTTTGATAGATATTGGTTGGTTTTTTTGGTATGTTCTGAATTACTTTTTTGTGTTTTATGGCAGCAAAAATAAAATTAAACAAAAGAAATAAACGAAATAAATAAAAAAATTTGAATTTAATAAATAAAATGGAGAATCAACCTATTGAAGCTGTTGAAATGCTTCCGTCAATAAAGTACTCATTGTGCCAACGTTCTCCGTCGTTGCGTTAATGTCAGTTGAGAAAGGCGAAGTTTACCATATGACGGATTCATTGTGCCCCAGCCTTTAAGCAAAGGTACTGAACTTTTCAAATAAGTTGAAGGAGTCATGCGGTGTTTTCCAATATCGAATAAAATTTTTTTTCTCGTTTTCCTCTTTTTTGGTCTTACACAGTAGTAAAAACTGCACCTTTTAAATAATTTACAACTAATAAAAAAAAAAAACAAAATTAGATTTATAGCATCAAAAAACTAAAAATTGTGTTAAAAATATACATTTACAATGAAATATGCAGAAATATGTATTTATTATAAAATATGCAAAAATATGCACTAACAAATCGATGCCATTTTGTCACAAATTTGTTGATTCGCAAAGATATTTTATTTACCTTGATCTGCGACCAACGACAAAAAACATATATTTACATAAAAATCCTTCCCTACTTATGTAGGTAGGATGGTGTTGGGTGAAAAGATCCAATATTCTGTGTAAAATGGTGCGAGATTGGCCCTTTTCACGCAAAACCATCGTTGTGTATTTAAGATTTTATTGGTAATAATATAATTGGAAAAACTCAATTTCGTTTGATTGTTAAGTCCTACTTTTTTAAGCACATGTCCGAGTTGTCTTTCTGCTGCCCTCTTTTTATAGATCACGCGATAACAACATTAATGTATATGTGTGAAATCTCCATTACTCTAAAGGCTTGTCTACTCACTACACAGAAAAAAAATTTTCCTGCGATAAACACGTTTAATTGAAAAAAAGCAAAAATCAATTGAAAATGTAATCGATTCAATTAAACTTTTATTTTAAAATTTCATTTAATTAAAAGATAAATTGACTCATTAAAATTTTGAATTGATTTTTGGCAAGGTTGGCAAACGGTATCGTAAAAATACCGATACCGATTCAAATACCGTTAAAATTAGGTACCGGTATCAATACCGATACCGAAACACATTTCGGTTAGAAAATACCGGTATCGACAATGCGGTTTATGTCTATACCGGTACGTACACCGGTACCGATTTCCGTAAAAACAAGTTACAAAACTTAATTTCAATTAATTTTTTTGGAATTAATTACAGAAACAAAATTTCCCCCTTTAGACAATCTTATTCAGCTCTATTCTTACTACTTTTTATCGACAACAAAGTATAAGCACACCATAATCAAATACATATGTATGTATAAACTAGAGTTTTTCTTTGCCGGACTTTTTCATTTCACGGGAAAGCGGGAACGACTTTTCGGCTTCCCGGGAAATTCCCGCCCAGTGCAAAACAATACAAAATATTTTTAATTTAATTATTTCAACACAAAAAAAATTATAATTCCTGAGATCGATTAAATAAAACGTTTTATAAGCACATTAGTAAAAAAATAATACCATTTGAGTTCTTTAAATAATAGTGGTGCATATATACCAATATTATATGTAAATGCAAAAAAAAAGAAATATTTATTTATTTATTGATACATATTATACAAAGTAAATTTGCATAATATGGTGTTGAACAAACATGGGTGGAGTAACTAGACTATATGCCCGGGATGTTATTAACAGTATTTTAAAAAAGTTTTGTGACTGACTGTACACGACGTATGCCTTCACATAGGAAGTAGCAACGTGGTTGTTAAAGAAATTCCGCAAAAAAACGCAAGATTATACGGACGAAAAACTCTCGAAAGCCAAACAATACACACAAGCCTGACCGCACTTAAAAAAAATATATTATTAAATAAATATTACAAAATAGTTCTTTGAAAATAGGACTTTAGTAGAGAACAGTGATGTAACAAATGTCAATTGTTGATATTCGCGAATACGAATATTTGAAACGATTTTCGCGAATACGAATACGAGTATTTAATGTGAAATTTATAGACATTAAATTAGGGTTCCATTTACGCCTGCAATATGAAATATTAAAAAATTGTTATGAAAAAGAACTTCATACTCCTCTTGGCACACTTTAAAGTTAATGAAAACTACCCAAAAATTTTAATGATCGTCAGTAAATAATAGTTCAAAATGAGCGAAAGGATTTAGTTTAGGATTTATGCATTTATTTATTTAATTTTTTTGGAAAAATATTCGTATTCGCCTGAGTTTGATGAATACGAATGCGAATATAAATATTTAAAAATTGCCGAATATTCGGCCATCACTAGTACAGAATAAGGATTAATAGAATCGTTCTTTTTACCTAAGAGAATCTGAAATTATTTTGTAATTTTTCTTTTATTTCCTTGCACATTTCTGTTTTTACTTTTATGAATTGTAGAATTAAATTTTGAACGTCGCGTTCTGCTTATGGCAAATAAAGGCCTCTTAGTCTCAGAGCACATGCGTGCCAGATGTAAAGTCGGCCTTAATTGTTGTAAAGTTTTAGCTATTCTGCTAGTGACATGACCTTATTATTGCGCCATCGCATTCATAAAATTAATAACGACACTCATCAAATTGCCATAATATCAAAAAAATCCCTGGAATTCTCGTACATTTTCCGGGAAATACCGTTTGAAAAACACTAGTATATATAAACGTTTATAACCAGGCTGTCAAGAGATGCGTCAGAGTGCCGAAAACCAATCGGCTTTTTATAGAAATGAATACACATGTACCTATACCTTTCTCTCGGTTTTCTCTCTGTGGGCAGCTCTGATCTAAACATACTTATGCATGTATGTATGTTTATACAAACATACAAGTTTACACTTCACTAAACATAGTTTTTTTATGTTACTGTTTACTAAAGACTTTATGTAAAATTACTTACTTTTAACTTAATAAAAAGAGGGTTTTTGTTATATACACTGTATGAATCAATAAACTTCACAGTAATAGCGGTATACCGGTATTTTAAACTCGATAACGGTATGTACCGGTAATACCGATACCGAAATAAAAAAAATACCGTTACCGTTACCGATACCGACATTTTTAAAAATAATTGTACCGGTATCAATACCGATACCGTTATTTGTTTCGGTTTCCAACCTTGATTTTTGGTTTTTTTTTCAATTAAACTTGTCTATGGCAGAAAAATTTTTTCTGTGTATCCTAGGCGAACTCACGACTTACGAAAAAATCAACCCTGATCTAACAAATTGTTATGGTCTTTTAAAAATTTTGAAAATTTTCATAAACTACATCATACCAGGGTTGTTTTATCACGAAAGTTGCACGATTGTGTAGGCTATTGAGTACCAGCCTTAACGAAGTTTATTATAAATATATAAAGAAGACAATGCTTATTGACCTAAGTCTTAATAAAAGTCCAATAAAATTTGTAATAAACTGAAAATATACTAAGGGCTACATTTTCAAAAAATATTGGGTGCATTCGTTAATTCAAATTTTTTTTTAATTTGTAAATTTTTTTTTTTTCAAAATAAAACGTTTAATGTTAAGAGTGATTTTTCTCAAAATGATGTTTTCCGACTTACGCTATTATCACTTGTGACCACAGAGTTGTCTTGCTTTGAATATTGTCTTCAACATTGTCTTGTATGTTTGTGAGCTTGCATTATAATTGCACACGTTATTTAAGTAATAATGGATTGTTCTCTTTGTTTACAAATATTTTCATGGCAAGCAGTTGTATTAGGTCTGTTCACGTATATTTTCGTAACAATATTTATATATTAAGCTGGAAGCTTCTTAAAGCTGAAGCTCAATATCCTATATAAACGTTGGATTTTTGATCAAATTCAAGTCTGATATTGAGTTTTTATTGTCTTTGTGGAAATTTGCATAAAATCCATTTAATCAGGGTTGTATTTGATTAAAAGACTTTACTTGTAAAAATAATTTTTCATTTGTTAAATTAACAAATTGCTTAATTAGATTCAATAAATGTTTTTTTTTACCCGACTGCGCAACGTAAAGGCAATTGTGTTTATCAGTCCATGCATGTATGTATGCATGTGTGTTCCCTTGAACCACTATATAAACCAAGCGCATGGACCGATTTTGATGATTCTTACGTCAATCTATTTGTATTAATCCCTTAAGATATGTCAGATTTCAAAATTCAATATGGCGGCAAACCGATGCCATTTTGTTAATATGAAATTAAAATAAAAAGTCGCCGAACTGTATCAAAATGAGTATCATTTGACAGGCATTTTAAAACCATATTTAGGTTTCTATTATGATTATTCATTTCGAAGGACCATTTAGTATATTTCATGGTTCAAAGTTTTTAGCAATCGGGTTTTTTGATTTTTTTTATATCCTTTACCAAAAAATGGTAAAAGGGTATAATTAGATTTGTCATTCCGTTTGTAATTTCCAGAATATTAATAAGCGAGCCATAAAGTATATATATATTCTGTATCCTTATGCATAAGGAAGACGAATAAGCGATGTCCGCCTGTCCGTCTCGGTATTCCGAAGCTCCTAGAAAAGCTAGAGACTTCGTTCTTGGACTGGTGTGTCCAAAATGGTCGAAATAAGATTGGTATTGAAAATCAGCAAAATCGAGCAGACGGTTTCAGAGCTGGGAAACTTAAACTTCATTTTGCCATAAAAAATAACTACTTTTTTATTAAATTTATTATTATTTAAATATTCAGTATGAATAAAATTGGTATTTCTAATTAAAATAAAAAATTACAAAAATTAAAAAGACGTTTCCAGGGTTGGAAAACTTTAACTTTTTTTCTTATACAAAAGTAACATACTAAAGCAAATTTTTCCTTTTTTTCTATAAATTAAACATATCTTATGTTCTTAAACGAAAGAGATTGATGTTAGAAATCAGAAAAACCAAAAGGATGTTTCCAGGGTTGGAAAACCTAAAATTTTTGTGATGTATAAAATTAACTACCGTAAACTAATTTTTATTTATTTTTATTAAATAAACTTACTTTATACTTCACTACGAATAAAATTGGTATTTCAAATAAAAAAAAATTTAAATTTAAAAAGACGTTTCCAGGGTTTTAAAACTTCAACTTTTTTTCTTATACAAAAGTAACTTACTAAAACAAATTTTTCGTTTTCTTTATAAATTAAACATATCTTATATTCTTAGAAGAAAAAGATTGGTGTAAGAAATCGGAAAAATCAAAAAGGATGATTCCAGGGTTGGAAAACTGAAACTCTTTGTGATATTAAAAATTAACTACAAAAAATTAATATTAATTTTTTTTATTAAATAAACTTATTTTATACTTCAGTACGAATAAAATTGATATTTCAAATTAAAATTAAACTTCAAAAAATTAAAAATATGTTTCCAGGGTTGAAAAACTTTTTTAATATTTACAAGAGTAACTTACTAAATTAAATTTTTCCTTTTTTTCTATAAATTAAACATATATTATATTCTTAAAAGATAGAGATTGGTGTAAGAAATCAGAAAAATCAAAAAGGATGATTCCAGGGTTGGAAAACTTAGATGTAAAAAATTAAATACCGAAAACTAATTTAAATTTTTTTTTAAATAAATAAACTTATTTAATGCTATAGTACGAATACAATGGGTATTTTGGTATTTCAAATTAAAAAAATTAAAACGATGTTTTCAGGATTGGAAACCCTTATTTTTATACAAAATTAATTTACTAAAACAAATTTTTCCTTTTTTTCTATAAATTAAACATCTTTCACTCTTAAAAAAAGATTGGTATAAGAAATCAGAAAAATCAAAAAGGAGGATTCCAGGGTTTGGAAACTTACACTCTTTGTGATATAAAAAACTAACTACCGAAAACTAATTTTTTTTTTTATTAAATAAACTTATTTTATGCTTGAGTACGAATAAAATTTATATTTCAAATAAAAATTGGAAAACTTTAACTTTTTTGTAGAAAAGTAACTTACTAAAACAAAATTTTCCTTTTTTTTCTATAAATTAAACATATCTTAAATTCTTAAAAGAAAGAGATTGGTGTAAGAAATCTGAAAAATCAAAAAGGACGATTTCAGGGTTGGGAAGCTTACACTTTTTGTGATATATTAAAGTAACTAAGTCTAATTCGTTTTTATCTTTTCCTTTATAAATTATATATATTTTACGTTTTGTAAAGAAAACAGCTCCAGAGCTGGAAACTTTGAACTTTTTTTCTGGATATTAAAGTAACTAAATAAAACAGTTTTTTTAATTTCCTTTTTTCTTTTTTCACTTAGTGTGTTATATATTTTTTTAAGAACTACTAGATTGGTATAAGGAATCAGAAATATCTAAAATGATGATTTTAGGGTTTGAAAATTAATTTTTTTTGTTCATAAAAGTAACTAGGTCAAACTATTTTTTTCTTTTTGTTTATACTTTATGTACATATGTGCTTATTTATGTATCTCTATACTACATAAAAGCGCTTTGGTAAAGGGTATATAAGATTCGGCACAGCCGAATATAGCACTCTTACTTTTTTATGTAAATACTTGTTTTTAATTTGAATTTTGTTTATTACCTGCAATGAAATGATATTTTTTTTTTGCTGTGTACCAGCATAATAAAACTATTTATTTGTAAATTATCTAAAACAAATTTCTCTGGCAAATAGTCACTAAAACTAAACGTGAGCAGTAAAAAAAAATACCACTAACAGTCATAAAAACTTTAGTAAACAGTTGCAATAACAGAAAAAAAATATGATACCATCCATCATTTGGTGGTTTAGGCCAAATGGAATATTAATCCGTCAACGGCAACTGTCGATCATGGCAAATGAATGAGTGAACACAAGAATGTAATACGAGTATGTATGGGCCAGATTAGTAAGACAAATAGAAACTGACAGTGCTTTTACTTGTACACTTTATAGCAAAATAATAATTGATAATTTATTTTCATACGAATACGAGTTTGATTGCTAAATGCAGCAGCATGGTTAACAAAAAAAAGTGAGTAAAAGAATATCAATCAAATGTGTCTTAATGTGGCCAAAGTAGAAAAAAAACATGATCGAATGCGTTTACTGAAATCTATAAAAATATGGCTTTAATATAAAATTCCTTAAAGTTGTGTATTATGAGTAATTAAAACAGCTTGATTGATAGCACCGCCATAATAATACAGGGTGGGCCAAAAGAAACCAAGGGGTGTAAAAGTTTAATAACTTTTTTGTTTATTAATTTTTTTTTATTTTTTCTTTCAGATTATATAGACAACACTTGGAGAATTTATAATGGAGAGGTTCACAACTGAACAGAGAACCAGAACAATAGAATTTTATTATTTAAACCAGAGATCAATTATTTTAACTCAAAGAGCATATCGTCGACATTTTAACGTCAGAATTTCGCCCTCCGAAGCGATGATTCGTTGCTTAGTTAATCGTCATCACCAACATGGCAGCGTAAGAGATTTGCCTCGAACCGGTAGACCACGTTTAAGTCGCACTGCGGAAAATATTGAACGAGTACAGCAAAGTGTTAACGAAGCACCAGAAACATCTGGCAGAAGGCGTTCTGCTCAGCTAGAAATGTCTCGTACGTCACTACGGCGCATTTTAAAAAAAGATTTACAGTTATACCCATATAAGGTGCAATTGGTCCAAGAATTAAAACCCGCAGATCATCGGCAACGTCTAAATTTTGCAGTTAAATTTCAAGAGTTGGCCAGAAATGAAATCAACTTTATTGAAAATTTGATTATGAGTGATGAAGCTCATTTTCATTTGAATGGCTTTGTTAATAAGCAGAACTGTAGGTTCTGGGGTTCTCGAAATCCAAGAGCCATTCATCAACGCCAATTGCACCCCATCAGGTGTACAGTATGGTGTGGGATCACATCTGAAAATGTCATTGGGCCCTACTTCTTCGAGAATGAAGATGGAAGTGCTGTAACCGTAAATGGAGAGCGGTATCGGTTTATGATAGAAACTTTTTTACGTCCTGCTCTTGAAAACAGACCTGGTATGTGGTTTCAGCAGGACGGAGCTACTGCCCATACTGCCCGAGACGCAATGGCACTTTTAAGTCAAATTTTTGGAGAGCGAATAATTTCTCAAAATTCGGAAATTATTTGGCCAGCGCGATCGCCAGATTTGACAGCACCCGACTATTTTCTTTGGGGTTTTTTGAAGGAGCGAGTGTATGTGAACAAGCCAGAGACAATCCTTGAACTCAAGGCAAACATTTTTGAAAGATGTTATGGAAAATGCTCTAAAAAGAGCCCATCAGTGCGAAGCTGAAAACGGTGGTCATTTAAGAGACATCATTTTTCATACTTAGTGTAAAAAAATTTCCATTTTGTATATTATATAATCTGAAAGAAAAAATAAAAAAAAGTTAATAAACAAAAAAGTTATTAAACTTTTACACCCCTTGGTTTCTTTTGGCCCACCCGGTATTTATTTTTCATTTAGTGTTTATTTTCATTGTTTTTGTAAAAAATCGCCCTAATCACAAGTCACTCACTAACAGTTTGCTAGACAACTGGGAGCTGTATATGGGCGGCATTTCTTTCTAAACGCTTTGAAGTTTACGTATTAAAGGCCCTCAGGCGGTGTAGATCAAAAGAGGACGCGTACTTTTTTAATTTAAGTAAATAATTCTTTTATTATTACATATTTTTAAACAATATTTTATGGAATCCCTTCAAAATATATAGGTCTATGTATTTTCAGTTAAGATTATAACTTTTTTTTTATTACATTAAATATTATTGTGTTAAATATTTTATTGCATTTAAAAAATTAAATTGCTGTTTTTTTTTTTTTTTTGTTATTTGTTGCCGTGTCTTTGTTAACTTATTTTATTGCTCGTAAATAATGTGTTAATAAATTTGATTTTTTTTTTGGCTTTTCAAACCGAAACCAACAAACAAGTGATAAAATTTAAAACCCATACCCAATTCAGTTTTATTGCATTTAGAGCCATGCAGTCAGGCCGACTGAATAGTTAACAAGCCATTCATTCATCCAGCTATTTAGTAATTTAGTATTTCAACCATCTCTAGAGTATTAATTGGAATGTGATTTTATTTGTTGAACGTTTTTGTTTTCTCTCTCTCTCTCTCTCTCTGTATTTTTTTTCAGCCAGGCAACCGTGTTATCAATTGTCTCTGTTTATTTTTTGTCGTTTTGGTTTTTATGGTTCATCATGTTTCTGTGGCTTGGTAAGTAAATGTGTATATTTTCAATGCCATCAATATATTTTATTACTTTTATAGATTTTTATTATAAAGTAATAATAATTATAAATATTTTTATAATGTGAGAAAAAAACAACTATAAAATAGTTTAAACTAATTGCCTCATCCAAGTAAAAGTAAAAAATTCAAGTTAAAAAGTATAAGAAAAAAATTATTCGAACAAACGAATATTATGCGACTTAGTTAAGAAAATCTAAATCTAACACTACTATTCGTTTGAATAATGAGTAAAAATTAAAAAAGTGTTCCAAACATTTTTATTCGTGTAATCGAATAATTTTTATTCGATTTCTGGCACGAGTAACTAGCAAATAATTTTATTCAGCTCTGTAACATAGTGTCCACACCTGATGAATTTATATCATGATGAATATCAAATTGATATCATGATGAAAATTCATCACGTATAGGCTCAATTTATTAATACAGGGTGGGCCAAAAGAAACCAAGGGGTGTAAAAGTTTAATAACTTTTTTGTTTATTAACTTTTTTTATTTTTTCTTTCAGATTATATAGACAACACTTGGAGAATTTATAATGGAGAGGTTCACAACTGAACAGAGAACCAGAACAATAGAATTTTATTATTTAAACCAGAGATGAAAATTTGATTATGAGTGATGAAGCTCATTTTCATTTGAATGGCTTTGTTAATAAGCAGAACTGTAGGTTCTGGGGTTCTCAAAATCCAAGAGCCATTCATCAACGCCAATTGCACCCCATCAGGTGTACAGTATGGTGTGGGATCACATCTGAAAATGTCATTGGGCCCTACTTCTTCGAGAATGAAGATGGAAGTGCTGTAACCGTAAATGGAGAGCGGTATCGGTTTATGATAGAAAATTTTTTACGTCCTGCTCTTGAAAACAGACCTAGTATGTGGTTTCAGCAGGACGGAGCCACTGCCCATACTGCCCGAGACACAATGGCACTTTTAAGTCAAATTTTTGGAGAGCGAATAATTTCTCGAAATTCGGAAATTATTTGGCCAGCGCGATCGCCAGATTTGACAGCACCCGACTATTTTCTTTGGGGTTTTTTGAAGGAGCGAGTGTATGTGAACAAGCCAGAGACAATCCTTGAACTCAAGCCAAACATTGTTGCAGAAATTCGAACGCTACAGCCACAAGTTTTGAAAGATGTTATGGAAAATGCTCTAAAAAGAGCCCACCAGTGCGAAGCTGAAAACGGTGGTCATTTAAGAGACATCATTTTTCATACTTAGTGTAAAAAAATTTCCATTTTGTATATTATATAATCTGAAAGAAAAAATAAAAAAAAGTTAATAAACAAAAAATTTATTAAACTTTTACACCCCTTGGTTTCTTTTGGCCCACCCTGTATTATGGTAGCGTTATGATATAATCATCAGAGCTCATGGCCTGATGAATTCATCTTGATATCAAATGTCATTTTATGTGTTATTGTGCATTTAACGTTTATTTATTAAACAATTTTAAGTGAGACATTTTTAGATTTTAATTAACCTATAGTGAATTTTTAGTCAGAAATAATTTTTTAGTCAGGCTCAAGTTCAGTACTTTCAATTCTTTATTGAATGAAATATTTTTATTAATTAATGTGAGTTTCTAAAGAAGAGAACAAAAATTTAAGTTAGACTTTATAGCTGGGGGAAATACCGATATTTTTCTGTACAGCCACGCACTTCATCAGCACCCACGTCTATCTAGTGGGGTAGAGTTTTGTTATTAACATCAGCTATTTAACACAAATTTAGTATGAATTGGAATATGAGAAATGCTTATTGTATTTATATACAATTATTGATTTACCATTGGTAAATACATTTATAAGTATCACTATTCATTTTCTTTTTTTCCATTTCTTTACTTTCTAAATATTTGGTTAGCACGAAGTTATATCACTCTACCTGAGTATGTTGAATTATTCTTGCTTATCTTTTACGATAATAGCTGATGGTAGTAACAAAACTCTACCCCAGTAGATAGACGTGGGTGCTGATGAAGTGCATGGCTGCACAGAAAAATATCGGTATTTCCCCCAGCTATAAAATCTAAGTTAAATTTTTCTTCTCTTCTTTCCTTTGGAAAATCGCATTAATTAATAAAAATATTTCATTCAATAAAGAATTGAAAGTACTGAACTTGAGCCTGACTAAAAAATTATTTCTGATTAAACAATTTTCGTTTAAAAAATGCGACACAACAATCATTTGTAATCATAAAATTAAACAACACGCAAATTAGTTATTTTTGGCAAGTATTTTTCAAATATTTGTATTGATATTAATGAAAAAATGACAGTTGCTCTGCCGGCGTCATATTACGAGGTGTGATATAAAATCATCAGGTATAGACACTATGTAATGAAATAAAATTAAAAGAAAGTTATTCGAATAAATGAAAAAAATTTAAGCATATAACGAATAAAAATATTTTATACGATTAATAACTTAAAACAGTAGCAGAAAGTATTGCGACTAGAAATGGGCGCGTGTCGTTGTTTTTTTTTGTGACACGAACACACATAAATCAACATGAAGTGTTCGTGACTAAAAATCTGATTTCATGTGTGTTCGGTTCGTTTCGTGTTGAGCAAAATTGACATGAAAAACACGAAACGATTTTAGATGTAAAATATTTACGAATGAGAGAAAAAATTTCATTTGCCCAAAAAAGCGTAACCAACTAATTACTAATGAAAAACTATTTGATCCAGACATGTATTTATTGATTTATACTGTTTCCAATAAAATTGGATTCTATAAAATTGCCTATTAGTTATGTATGAAACTGTTTAACTTAATAAATAAAATAAAATTCAAATTTTGAAATTTTTGTATGAAAAACATTTAGCCACTTGGTAGAATTTCATTGTGAATAGGGCATTACTGATTACTGAAAATTCAATGCACCTCATAATATAACAAATCATTTGGGCAATTTATAAAAATTGTAGAAAAATATTTTAGTAATCAGTAAAAATTTACTTGTTAAAAAATTTTTATTATTTTTACTGAAACTTTAGTGGTAGTGCAGTGCTCATCTATGGTAAATTCCTTTACTTTTACTCTTTAATTTTTAATTCCTGTTGTTCATCGTTCAGTTGTTGCTGTTCTTGTTGTTGTGTACGCATTGCAATTAAAATAAATTCAGTAAAGTGCGACTTTGACTCACGCACATTCGGTTTTGAGCATTTTTTTGATTTAGCTTTCTTCCTTTTTTAAGTTTTTTCAATTGAAACGATTTTTTCAGTCTTATCGCTTTTTTCTCGTTTTGGCGTTTTATTTTCTCTTTTTAGGTTTTTTCTTTAATTTTCGCAATTTTTTTCATTTTGGCGATTTTTTTCATTTTGGCGATTTTTTCTGTGCTTGGGGGTTTTTTATTTGGGCGAGTTTTTTCATTTTGGCGATTTTTTTATTTTGGCGTTTTTGTTTGTTTAAGGGTTTTTTCATTTTGGCGATTTTTCCGGTTTATCGTGATTTATTTTAGTCCTAGAAATCTTTTTAAATTTGGTGCTATTTTTTCGTTTGGCAATTTTTTTGTTTTTGGCGATTTTTTTAGATTTGGCGATTTTATATTTTTTTGATTTTTTGTTTTACCCTTTTTGAAAATCTCAAGAGTTTTGCTCTTACGGTTTCCAAGATACAGCAAGTTGTCAAAATTGCAAAGTCAAAATTGCATTAACTGATGGAACACCCATTGATTTAAATTTTTTAAATTTAGTGTTAATTGTTGTAGTCTGTATAAAAATACACTAACTTTTAAAATTTCAAATGTACATATGTACATACAATTGTATGTATATTACATGGGATTTTAACATTTTTCGTTGCTCGTTTTGGAACACCCTTTAATTTTTAACTCTCATGTATTTTTACATACTGTGTCCAATTACCATTTCCGGTCCGTAGCTCTTACGGTTCATTTTCACCTTTGGTGTACGGAACCCTAATAAAGCAATTATCAAGTTAAATAAAACAAACAAAAACCAGCAAATTCCTATGTAGTTACAATATTTTAAATAAGTTTGCATTGCTTCTTTCAAACACTAATACACTCAAACATATGTAGCTCACACCGATTTGACAACGCATTGTGAATCTCAGCAAAATTTGTGATTGTATTGTGAAAAAGAATTTTACGCCCTAGCGTATAGATGTTTACACATCAAAAAAATTAATTAAAAGAAAAATTATTCGGGTGGCGTTGGCTGAAGTAGTTTTCACGTGGACTAGAAAACCGAAGGTCCGGAGTTCGTTCCCAGTCATTAAATAACAACCCCACGCATTTTTCTGATGTGCATTAGTGCCCACCCCCAGGGGAGTCTATTTTTGACTACGGGTGTGGCAATCCCGGGGCCCCAGCTAGGGTAATGTAGCTTTTTCCGCTGACGGACCTTTGGCTCATTACCCGTAAAACTTACGTGTTACTACCCAATCTCTAAACATAAACAGAGTAACGGATGTGTACATATTTATAAAAGGAAAACAAATATTGTTCGCCCGTTGTTGTCAGCTAGGTGCAGCGTCACCTAGAACTGCCCCTGAGTTCAAAACACGATAGAGGTGAAGCCCTTGTGGTGGAACTTCGAGGTCTAACCAGAGGCTACTTCTGGTACCACGGGTGCCGGTTGCCCGACAGCTGGGCTGCTTAGGGATAAATGCATTGCGGTTGCCGGAAATTTCTGGTCCAAAATGGCTTTTGTCCTGGATACGACCCCAGGACTCTTTCACTCTTTAGTGTATTGCCGTAGTAGGCACAGAAACTTAGGTGGCGTGCTTGCATTCTTCTCGCGTAAGTGGTCCTCGCTGCTCTGAAGTTCTGAGTGCATGTAGCGGTCGGCAGTTTCCTTTGCTAAAATGCCGAGTTCGTCCTACCCCAATGGGGTATACCCCCATGGGGTTAAAGGGACGATTTTGGTAGGTGTGGAGTAGGCACTGGTTATTTGGCGACACAGGCATGCGTTCTTTATGGATGAGTGGTTAGGTGTGCCGGCAATGGTTGAGGAATTTTCTTGGGGACCTCGCTTAGGACACCTAAGCGTGGAAGCCGGAGAATTATCGTGGTGGTTGTGGTTGCTACCAAAATCGCTGGGAGAATAGTCTTGGCTTCCCAGTGTTAAATCAATGCTAGTGGTTGGTCTGACGCGGTCAGCCAGACACTGTTCTAGGTGCTGTTGCCATTCAACAGAGCTGCTATGGGCACGGACATAGCAGCAGAGTTTAGATAGCTCAAAGTACCTCAGCAAGATACTTGAATATAGAACAGGGATAACTATATTCAAAGATTGCAACCTATGTGCCTTATGGAGTGGGCCATAGGCTCATTCTAAAAGGGTGCATGAGGGCGTTGGTCTGGCGTCTAACCCACACCCGGTGCTTTGGCACACGTGAGATAAGGCCGTAACGGCAGGTACTCACGTAAAGCAATTGCACATCTGTGCATTAGTGCCTCTTGTATCAGTTGTTGTAGGAAAGTTTAAGTGGTGAAGGCATAGTCACTGGTCACTGAACTATATACACTTCAGCAGATACTACTCCTAATGTAGCTACTAGAGTTCCAAAAAAAATTTAACACGCCTCATTTAACACCAGAGGCGCTGTAACACTGCACTATTACAAACGTGCTAAAAAAAACAGAGTTGTAAAATAATGAAGCTTTCCTCTATCTCTTCCTTCACCATTTGTATTCTCTATCACTATCCCTTCCTTAAAGAATGTAACACCTAGTAATAGTAGTAGGGATTCATTGCCTGAATGTTACTTCTCTTTATAAAAAAAATTTAAAAAGTTTAAAGCATTATTCGGTCGGACAGTTGATTTATATAATCCGAAACTGTATAATTTCTCAGGATTATTTCCACCCAAAGCGAATAAAAAACTTAATGCGAATAAACTTACGGAGATTTTTTTGCTTGCTCTTTGAATATTCCAAAATTAAGCTAGCATATAATTTTACTCGAGTAAAAAAAAACACGAATAAAATTGTAATAAATTGTATTCTATTAACAGTACATTATTACATGGAATAAAAATATTTAAAAATGTCCTTACAGGGATTATTATTAAAAAGCTAACTTAAAATTAAATAGAATTGTATTCGATTAATCGATTAGTTTCTACATGTTATTCGATTATAAGAGTGTATGACCAAGCAAACATTTTAACCGAATAAAAATTCGACTGAAATGAAATTTAGTAATTCTAAAATTTAGCGAGCATATAATTTTTTTTTTTTTTTGAACGCACACAATTTTATTAAACTGTTTTCTGTATTGGATGAAATAAAAATATTAAAAAATTTCTTTACAGCGATTATTATTAAAAAGCTAACTTAATATAAAATAAAATTTTATTCGATTAATAGATTAGTTTTTACATGTTATTCTTTTATAGGAGTGCATGATTAAGCAAACATATTAACCGAATAAAAATTCGACTGTAATGAAATTAAGTACTGTGTGGAATAAGCAATAAAATCAAAATTATTCGCTAAAAAAAAATTAAGTAACTAGCAATTTATTAATTGATGACACGAGTAATGTTAACTATTTTGATATAAAATAAAAAAAAAATAAAAAAAAATTTTTTCTGTTAATCGAATAATTTTTTACTACTATGCGATTATTCGCATGACAAATCAAATTAAATTAATTGAATAAAAATATAACTGAAAACTGAAAAGGAAATTTTTAGAATTCTAATAAAAAAATCTTAGTGTTGTAGAGCTAGTCAAATTAGTCAACGAATAAAGAATTCTATTCGAATAAAATAAATCTTATTAAGTTAATGATAAAATTCTGGCAGAAGAATCGTTAATAAAGTATTTTAGTATTCAATAAAAGAAAGTTAAGATAATTTGATTTTAAATTAATAGAATAATTTGTTAATGTTATTCGATTAGTCGAGTATATGATGAATTAAAAATATTAATCGAATAATGCTTCGACTGAAAATTTGTAAATAAAATTTAGAGAAATCCGAAAAATTGTGAGGGTTATATAATTAATCGAACTCACAAATGAATAAAGAATTCTATTCGAATAAAATAAATTTTTTAAGATATAGAAATATTGCTGGCACAAAAACGTTAATAAAATGTTTTAAAATTAAATAAAAGAAATTTAAGATATTTTTTTAATTAATCGAGTGATGTGCTATTGTTATTAGATTACACCCCCAGGGGAGTGTATGGATTAATTCTGTAGACTACGGGTGTGGCAATCCCGGGGCCCCAGCTAGGGTAATGTAGCTTTTTCCGCTGGCGGACCTTTGGCTCATTACCCGTAAAACTTATGTGTTACTACCCAATCTCTGAATATAAACAGAGTAACGGATGTGCACATATTTATAAAAGGAAAACAAATATTGTACGCCCGTTGTTGCCAGCTAGGTGCAGCGTCACCTAGAATTGCCCCTGAGTTCAAAAGACGATAGAGGTGAAGCCCTTGTGGTGGAACTTCGAGGTCTAACCAGAGGCTACTTCTGGTACCACGGGTGCCGGTTGTCCGACAGCTGGGCTGCTTAGAGATAAATGCATTGCGGTTGTCAAGATTCTGTGCTAAAATAGTTGTGCGTCACACCCTCTGGGTTAAGGGGCGTTTATCAAGCATGATCGATTGTAGTAGGCACAGGATCTTGGTGGCGAGCTTGCATTCTTCTCGCGTAAGTGGTCCTCGCTGCTCTGAAGTTTTGAGTGCATGTAGCGGTCGTCAGTTTCCTTTGCTAAAATGCCGAGTTCGTCCTACCCCAAAGGGGTAGACCCCTAAGGGGTTAAAGGGATGATTTTGGTAAGTGGGGAGTAGGCACTGGTTATTTGGCGACCCAGGCATGCGTTCTTTATGGATGAGTGGTTAGCTGTGCCGGCAATGGTTGAGGAATTTTCTTGGGGACCTCGCTTAGGTGTATACACACCACCTAAGCGTGGAAGCCGGAGAATTATCGTGGTGGTTGTGGTTTGCTACCAAACATCGCTGGGAGAATAGTCTTGGCTTCCCAGTGTTAAATCAATGCTAGTGGTTGGTGTGACGCGGTCAGCCAGACACTGTTCTAGGTGCTGTTGCCATTCAACAGAAGCTGCTATGGGCACGGACATAGCAGCAGAGTTTAGATAGCTCAAATTACCTCAGCAAGGTAATTGAATATAATACAGGGATAACTATATTCAAAGATTGCAACCTATGTGCCCTATGGAATGGGCCATAGGTTCATTCTAAAAAGGTGCATGGGGGCGTTGGTCTGGCGTCTAACCCACACCCGGTGCTTTGGCACACGTGAGATTAGGCCGTAATGGCAGGTACTCACGTAAAGCGATTGCACATCTGTTATTAGATTACTCGAGTACATGACGAATCAAAAATATTAATCGAATTATGTTTTGACTGAGGATTGTAAAAAAAAATATTTAGAGAAATCCGAAAGATTTTGAGTGTTATATAATTAATCCAACTTACAACGAATATAGAATTCTATTCGAATAATAAGTTGAAAAAATTTTATTTAGGTATAGAAAAGGGGACATTCACATGTTGCGTAACGCTATTTTCGGAGTTTTTCAACATCCCCCCACTTAGTAATGCTTTTTACAAATTAGCCCCAAAATTACTAATACGAGAAACCTAAAATATATTTTGATATAAAACAAAACGAAGTTAATATAAATTTTTTCTTCGATTAATCGAACCATTTTTTTATGTTATTCTATTATTAGGGTGCATGACTAGTTAAAGATATTAATCGAATAAAAAATTTGTTGGAAGTTGCAGAAAAAAATTTGGAAAAATAAATAGAATACACAACGAATAAAAAAGTCTATTCGAATAACAAATCGATTAAATTTTAAAAATATTATTTTATTGAAATTATCTCTTCTGTTTATAATAATTTTATTATTATTTTTCCGATTAAAACAGAAAATTTTATTCGCATAAAAATTAAAAGTTTGGTAGAAATTGAAGAGAAAATTTCGAAAAATCGTAAATACGCTTTGAATAAGGAATTTTATTTGAATAACAAATCGAATAAATCTTATGGAGTTACAGAAAAATATTATTTTATTCAAATTATCTCTTTTGTACATAACAAATTTTATTTTTATTTTTCCGATTAAAACAGAAAACTTTATTCGGGTAAAAATTTAATAAAACGTAGTTGAAAAATTTGGTAGAAATTAAAGAAAAAATTTTTAAAAATCATAGAATCAAGAATTTTATTCGAATAACAATTTCAATAAATTTTATTGAGTTATAGAAAAATGTTTTTATTTTTGAAATTGTCTGTTGATAAAAATTTAATAATATGTAGTTGAAAAACTGTAATGCCAATAAATTAAATACATTTTTACTTGTCTGTTGTAAAGCAAAGAACTAATATAAAATTTTATTCGAATAAAAACTAAAATGAGAGTTGACCTTTCAATGAATAACGATTGATTATTTCTAAGCTTTTGTGAAGTTTGTGAGAATTATACTCTTGCATGTTTCACAAATCAAATTTAACACTATTTAATAAAAAATATTAACACCACATGATACATATATGCTACACCCCAATGTGTCGCTTTAAAAAGCAACATCGTTAAAATAATTTAAAAGTCATGTCACTTTGAAGCATTCATTGTTTGTTTAAGTTTCTAGCAAAAATAAACAGAAAAAAGGCGAATGATACCCCGACACGATCAATAATCAAAACATATTATTTGCTCGCTCTCCTCTTACAAAATTTACATTTGTTACTTAATTGTGCCTAAAGACAATTGTTAACAACTGTTAAATAAACTATGTACATTAAACAAATGTTTGTATTATGAATACTGCAATGTTGCAAATAAAGTGATAACCCAGCGAAATATTTTGTTTTAATTTAAACCAGCTACGTCCAAACACACATACACTGATATTTGCATTTGAGGTAAACAGCTTTGAAAGCTCTTAAATTTGTTCTTTTTTCTTTGCAAAGTAAGAGCAAGCATTGCTGTCTGATGCAGCGATGTCAATTTAGCGCGTTTCGCGCTAGATTTAGCGCGATTTAACTATGCCCAGCGCGCTTTTTTCCGTCTTAGCGCTTTTAATAAAAAAAGCGCTAAATTAGCGCGTTTTGAATAAAGTCAATAATACCATTTCATTCCATATTTGTTAACTTTGTTTGTATAAATTTAACAATTTTCTAATAAAGGGTGTTTTTTATTGAGGTATAGAACTTTAAGTTGGCATCACTTTTTTAACTGGCGGCCATTTTGTCAGCTGTCAAGTGATTAATATTTAGTTTGGTTTGCCATTTTATCATGAACAAGTTGACAAAAGAACAACGCTTGCAAATCGTGCAAATTTATTTCGAAAATAATGGTTCAGTTCGCGAAGTTTACCGCAAGCTCCGTCCATTTTATGGTCGACATAATCGTCCATCAGAGCAATTAATTCGGTTAACCATGGATCGTTTTCGCACTACGTTTACTCTATGTGATAATACGCATCCGCAGAGACGTCGAACAGTGCGCACTGTAGAGCAAAGTGTTGAAGAGGACCCGAATGAATCGATTCGCCACCGTGCACAGCAATTGGAGCCGACTAACCGACTATTTTGTTCCCGAATTGGATGGCATGAATGTGGATGAGTTGTGGTTCCAACAAGACGGCGCTACATGCCACACAGCGCACGTCACAATCGATTTATTGAAGGAAACATTCGATGAGCGCATAATTTCGCGGAATGGACCTGTCAATTGGCCACCAAGATCGTGTGATTTGACACCATTGGATTATTTTCTTTGGGGATATGTGAAGTCGCTCGTCTACGCCAACAAACCAGAAACGTTAGGGGACTTGGAAGCCAACATTCGTGGCGTTATTGCCAACATACGGCCCCATATGCTCGAAAAAGTGGTTGAAAAATGGACCTGTAGAATTGGCTTTATTCGAGCCAGCCGCGGCGGCCACATGCCCGAAATCATATTTAAACATTAATGGCATAAAATTATCCTTCCAATAAAGCCAAATTGATGGACATTAAGACGATTTTCTTGTGTTTTATTTCAATTCGAAGTTCTATACCCCTGAAAAGAACACCCTATATCAAAAACTCGGATAAAATTTTTTAATTTAGTTAATAATTCAGCTGTCGCAAACAAAATTCGCTTGACCTTGGTTAGAATAAAAAACGCATTTTAATACTGTAATGGCAAATATTTTGAAATTTTACAACTAAAAATATGTACTACATACAATGACCCAAGAAATTAACATAAATTACAAAGCATCTACTATAGGTGAAGTACAAAAAGCATTTGTATCGCAAAACTATTCCACAATTTATATGTTGTTACAAAGTTTTACAAATAAATTAAAAGTAAAAACGAAGGATTTCGATTATTTGGAAAGCGATTCTGAGTCTGTATTAAATGATTTTAGTTTATTAAAACATAATGTCGAGGAAGCAATATTGCAAAATCTGAAAAATTAATTGTGATACGAGTACTAATACATACTAAAGGGTTGCATTTGTATACTCGTTTGTATAGCCAAAACAAATATACCATGGTATGTACCATATAATTGTAGTGTGAGCGACAGAACTATCTAGTATAAGAGTTATTGTGTGTGCGTGCTTTTCCAAATTAAAATACAATTGAAAACAAATAACAATTGCTTATTGTATTGCTGCTGAGCAACTGTTTGATCTGTTTTTGCTCAAAAAATACATATTGTAATACAAATATATGAAAAAACCACTATTGAAACAAATACATGATGTGCAGATGTATGTGCGGACGTTCGTTATGTTATTTTGTGGCGCAGCCAAAGTATAGAAAGAGAAAGAGACAATTTTGCTCTGAGAGTAATTACAAATGCATGTGTTTCATGTACATGTATCATTTACTTACATATGTATGTGCAATTTAGCTTTCATTCATTCATTCATCAGCCAATTACATTTTTGCTCAACACATCATAAGGCACTTATGGTAAAAGCAGTTTTATGTATCTTATTTGCCTTAGAAAAACAAAAAAAAAATAAATGTGTTGTTTTCATTTGCTCATTGCCCAACCATACAATAATTGCTTAAAAAATCAACATTTACAACTAGTAACAGAAAACGATAAATAACATATTTGTTCATACCAGAACCAAAAACCAGGCAAAACTAGTGCAAACAGATGTATCTGTGCAATGCTATAATACCTACATCGACTTTTATTGAAATTTAATTTAGCGTGTAGAAAATAGCGCGTTTTTGCTATAAATATTTGACAATGCTGTCAATGCGCGTTTTAAGAAGGGTAGTAGCGCGTTTGGATTATAAATAGTTGGCATCGCTGGTCTGATGTCTTGTTGTTGTGCATGTTGTACTCTCGTCGGTGTGAAAGCACAAAAAGCTCTTTATAAAAGTTTGCACATTGTGCTATGGCTTGGTCGTAGCTGATTTAAACCAATTTTCTTTGAGGTAAAGGATGGGCTATTCTTTGCCTTCAAAAATACAAAGCGGAATCTTGAAAAATTTTTCAGTCAAATTGAATTTTTAAGCCAGATATTTAGAAGGTCCTCTGATCTTCGAGGGCTTATAACGTTTTTTAAGACAATTCCACTTGTTATAAAATATCAATTATAATTTGTTTTCTGTATAACTACGGACAGATTAGGATCGAACTTTCCAACGTACCCAGCAATAATGCCATTGAGCAAAATTTTATTGCTTTCGGGGTTACTAAAGACTTTTCCTAACGATCGAGATGTGCAATTTTTAAACCGAGGTTAAGCTTATTTAAAGGCTAAAACCGGGTTCACAACTTTATTAAACTTACTTTTCTGATCACCAATAATAGGCCAGTTCAAAAGGAGGTTAAATCTGTGAGTTAATCAAAGAGTGATATCGCACATTCAGTTCAATAGTGACATAACTCAAAAAATTCTGCGTTGCCGAGTTTGATGAAATTTACTTATTAATTATAATGAATTGAGTTATTATAATGCTGGGTGCCAAGTTTTTATGATCTCAGTTAGGTCCTTACAGTCGTTGCATAAAATAATAATATATCGTTAGCTGAAATGCAAAATCATGCAACTAAAATTTTAACGCGATAGCGCGACGCAAATAAGGGTATTGTGTTTGTCAGCGTGTGTATGTATGGATGTGTGTTCCTTTGCGGCACTATATAAACCGAAAAAATGTACCGATTTTGAAGATTCTTATATCAATCGATTTGCCTTAACCCTAGAAGTGTAATGGTCAAAATTCAATATGGCGGCCACCAGACTCGGTTCAAAGTTGGTCGAAGTCGGGTTTTTTGATTTTTTTAATTAATAACGGTTTAAACTTTATAGAAAAAAAAACTAAAAATAAATATTCAAGAGGCTGAAGTAAAGTTACTTTATTTTTATTTATAATTCGGCGGATTGTTATGATAAAGATTTGCAAATTGGTATGAACATCTAATGTGATACTGAATTGTTGGTTAGTTACTTGGTTTTGCATTTGAGCTGACGATATGAAAGCCATTCCACTGTGTAGAGTTCCGAGAGGAATTTCTTACTATGCGCGCTTTAAATTTTCATTAATAAGAAAATTTGTTGGGTAAATGTATCCACCCATGAATGTGAATCTAACATCTAAAAGTACTCGTATCTGTATACATTTGCGTGTATGTCTGCTAACTTTAAATGTATAGATCATGCATATTCATAGTGTTTATTCTTATGATTGTATCTTTGCTAACGATAGAATTTGTGTATAACATGAAGTGTCTTATGATGAAGTTTACGTTTTTGGTTTCAGTTCATCAAACGAAATTTCTAAATTCCTAAATAAAATGTCTTAACTGTCACATAAATATATAATGCTTGTAATAAAATAAATGTAAGATTGTATGTTTATGAGAGTGTTAAAGTACGTCTAAATAGCTGCAGGATTTAATAAATTTTATAACACTTTGTTTTTAAACGAAACATTTTCAATGTTTCTAGTTTTTCTATTCCAAGTACGAGTATTCAAAGCAGTTATGGGCAAGTTTGGTGTGTACAAGTTTGAAAGCTTGTGTATAGTATTAGGATGATTTGTGACTGGTTAAAATGAAATATTAGTTTGAGTTTATGTTATATATTTTTTTAATATAAAAATAACCCACTTAAAAAATTAGCACTAAAAAAATCAGTTAAATAATACGCTCTTTTTATACGTTACTTCTAGTGCTATTCGAAGTCGGTGGCAATTAGGTTAGCAAATTCTACACTAGCATATTTATGCGTGATGATGATGATGATTTTTATCACCGACTTCTAATATTTAACTGAATCTAAGGGAGCATTTGCACCTAGCAGCGTTCAATTAAAATACTCAAAATCTATATCGTTTACACCAAGTTTTTTTTTACATATGTTTGTCAAGATTTGGTATCCAAAACACAAACCATTGGCTGAAATTGTTTCGATTAATTTTTGATTGTCACTCTTGTTAGTTTTATATGATAAATGTTCAAATTACATTCGAAATCGATATCAATAACGAAAGTCTTGGTCAACTTGGATTGGCAGTTTGAAATTAAATCACAATAAACGCTAAAGTCTAGGTAAAGAATTTTAAATTAAAGGCGCACCAAAATTATGAATTTTTACAAATAAATATTCTTTTCTAATACATACATACATATGTGAGTTTACCCTGTAATCATTTCATGAAAAAATTTATCATATTCGAGTCATTTACGATTCCTCTGTGCGATTAAAATAGGCATATTAGAGCTCATTTTCTGATCATAAATGATTGTTTTCTGGGGAGAAATTATGGTACCCTACCCGCGACTCTTCTTGAGGAGTCTTTTATTTTTATATATATATATATATATGAATGAGAAGGTAATTAATACAAAACAAATTCTGTTACAAAATTATTTGTTTGTACGACACTCCTACACGCTTAAACTCTTGAAGGGCGTGGCCCCACCTACATTTTCAAAAACAAGATCGTGTCATTTCAAGGCATAAACTCTTGCCCAAGTTGCGTCAGAAGCGAATGATTACAAGTACATATAATTTAATCCAAAATAGTAAAGAGCGTGGCCTAGTCCACTTTTTGTGAATAAAAATTGTGTAATTTCAAGAGCCCAAACTATTTGCTGATGTTTCGTCACGATGAATTGAATAGAAGTACATCTATTTTAATGCTTAGGGGTGTGGCCTTGCCAAATTTTTTGAATGCAAGATCACGTAATTTTTAGAGCTGTGCCGAGTTTAGTAAGAATCGTTTAAGTTGAAACACGTAAAATATAATTCTAAACTTTAGGCGTGGTACCGAACCTTTTTTCAAAATGCAATTTCGTGTAATTCCCGTTGCTCAACATGTGTGTCGAGTTTTATAAGATTTGGTTAAGTTGAAACACGTGAAATATTATATAATGGTACATTTTAAGGGCACGTCTCCGCCCATTTTTCAAGTTTGAGAATGTGCTATTACACAGGACCAATTCAGCTATCCAATAGGTAAAATTACATGAAATCAATGAAAGAAAATTAGTGGGCACATTCCCGCCCACTTTTTTTTAGGTATGAGGCCAAATGAAAGGTATACCCTTTTAGGCAAAAAAATAATTTTTTTAAATCGGTCTAAAAACAATGAAATTATGAAGTGACCCAGTAAAAAAAAATGGAAGTCATTCTGAAGGAACCACATTTTCAATGCTTCCAAAAAATCGATATTTTTAATTTGCCGATAGTTAGCAGGAAACCAAGTAAAAGTTTATTTTAATCACACAAAGCCTTGTAGTTTTTCCATAGTTTTAGTAAATACTCACCAAAATGTTCAAAAAATCGATTTTTTTAAAGAAATTTATGAACTAATTTTGGTCTAAAATTTAGAAGTTATTTGCTTAAATTTACATTAAAACACTGTTTCGCATTTAAATTCGTATAAAAAGAAACGAATTGTTAAAATATGTAACTTTTTAAAATGTTTCCTAGATGAAAATATTACCATAGAACACAAAAAAGGAAATTTTTCTTAAAATCACTTCTAATTCGGTGACTAGGCATCGAAAAAGAGAACTTCTTGCAATGACAACCCTATGTAAAAATCATTAGATCGGATCGAAATTTGAACTACTTCCAGACTGCAAACTCTACATTTTCATGACTTCTTTGGAGTGTCTTTTTTTACTGGGGACATACCTGGAAAAAAAAAATAAAATACAGATGGATTTGATCATCTCTTCTTGCTTTGAAGTCGTTTAAAAATATTATCAGACACAGCTAACTGCTGAAAATACGCCTTGGTTAATATTTCTAGAATTTCGGAAATAATTAACGAATTTTTCTGTTGAGGTGTAGGCTTTCGATTTTTTCATTTACCGACTTCATTTATCGAGCTGTTCGCAGAAAAGCATTCAGGGGCAACTTACGGCATACGATATCGATTGAAACTTCAAAAACACAATTCAAGTATTAATAAAATTTATTCGATATCGAATGCTCTAATTTGCCCCAGAGCTAGCTTTTTTACCTTTGTATTGCCTTATTGTAGGCTCTGATAGCTACGTTGTATATTCATCCCAGTATACTTACTGTAAGCAGTTTTCAGTGGGAGCTATTAAAAATCGTGGTTTGTTTTCTCTTTCTCTGCCGCTGCTCAGTCTTTTGACTTCTGAATTTTTGTAAATATTTACTTTGCTATCAGTCAATTGCGCAATACTTTTTTATATATACATATGTACATACATGTACATACATAAATAAATATGTTAATGATTTTCTGAAAGACATTTCACATTAATTAATTTATCAGTAAAATCTTTAAAGTATCTTATAGTTTAACGGATTTTTATTCATAAAGTACTTTCTCCTCAACACAAAAATAAGGTTTTGAAATTTAAATATTATTATACTAGGGTGTTTTTTTTTTGATGCTTAATAATTTATTTTATATGTCGATATATAAAAATATAAAATCCCGTTGCGTCAGTTTTTTTCTCGTCAACGAGAATTTTCGATATAAATTAAAATCTTAATGTATTATATGAAATTTCTCAATGTCACTCTACAACTTGGCATTAAATTAATATTATTGAGTTTGTGTTTTATTATTTTATTAACATTTAGTATGGATTTTTGTTATTATTATATTTTTCGTTAATGAATTCGATCAATATTTCATAGGCACTCAATTTATTGACAAGCTTTATTAATCATTTGTGGAGGTACAGTGGTTTGAGATCGGTTAGATGGGGAAAAAGACAGACAATAAATATTTTATTTCATTATTTTTAACGTAAGAGGGCACGAAGAAAATAAACATGTGTACATACATACATTCCTTTTACGAAATTTTCCATATTCCGGTTATCTTTTGAAACGCCATAATTTTTTTTATGTCTGCCTTAAAATCAGCTTTAATTTTTTTTTAACATATAACATATTTTAACTTTTTTATTTTTGTACAAACACTTTTTGTTGTTAAATAAATTTCGGTTCAAACTCTGCAATTTTTGGTTGCAGCAGTTCTTAAATTTGTGGAAGAGTGTTGAAGTAGAAATATATACATTTTGTATTCCTCTCGCGCTCTCTTTAACTAAAATATAAAAAAGTTACTGGACCCGGACTAAGAGAGCACAAATAAAATCATTATTGCTATTTTAGGATTTTCACTGCTAGATTTAGCATATTCTTTCGTTAAAAATCGTTGAAATTCTTTTTAAAAATCTGCTGAAAAATCTATCTATTTAAAATGAAAATCAAGCTTTTTATTTTTTCTTCTGGAGAACATTTGTAACGGGGTTTTGTCGTCGGCTGATGTAGCTTGGCTTTGTCCAGCTTAGCTTACGGATCCACGAAACTTAAGTTATAAAAAATACCTTTATTTATCCCTCTAGAGGGTTTAACACTAAAGTCGTACTGTTTTGAATAAAAATATATATGTAGGTATAATGAAAAATAGCTTAAAATAACTTTGTTGCTTCTGATGTCAGCTTTCGGTTTAGCTTGGTGATTCGGATCGTTGGTTCTTGGTTTGGCTCGATGATTCGTATCGTTGTTTCTTGGTTTGGCTCGATGATTTCGTTGATTATCGTTTACGCAGGTTTGTTGGTGGTTGATTCGGCTCAATGACTTCGTTTGGTGCGTGTGGTTGATGCAAGGTCATTACTGATAGGATCGGCTCGGCTCGGTGACTTTGTTCGTTCCTGGCAGGCTCGGCTTGCTGATTTCGTTGGTTGCGTGTCGTTGATTTAGGTTCGTTGCTAGTAGGCTCGACTCAATGACTTCTACTAGAGCCCTGCATAAGACCATTTAAAAAAACTTTCAAGACTTTCATAATATGTGTGCATGCTCTTTTATTTTACAAGAGCCAAGCAAGCTATCACTACCACGAACCTTTTAGCACAGGCACAAACCATACAGGAAATTCCCAAAAACTAAGCAAAAATTCCGCTGCACTTCCTCGGAAAATTGCGGCAACACTGAAAATCTAAAATCTAAAATCTAAATCTATTCGCAGTGGCAGCACCATCATTGACCCTGTTCTGTAAATCCATCGATTTGAAACCGCACGATTTTAGAAAACTAACTCTGACAATGGAAATATTTTTTTCAGATTTTTTTCTAATTAAGTATATGAATTCCCAAATAGCATACGAGTATCTGAAAGAAAATAATCGTGTATGATTTCAAACACGTCTGCAGGACCATTATTATTTTTAAAAACGAGAAATTTACTCGGATTCGGTTTACAGAACAGGACAGCATATTTTGTAATTGTTACCAGTATTTGTAAGTAGGTGAAGACACTACTTCTTATTGTGGTATTTGGTATTATGTTTGATTATTATATTAAGATGCAATGCAATGCATTTAAAAAGCAAGACGTATTTACATCTCAAGAATGTTTACGCAGGGCTCTAACTTATATCGTTGATTGCCGTTGATTGTAGATAGATGTTGCAGATGTAGATTCGGCTAATACTGGCTTTTACATTGATGCAGGATCGGGTGACTGGTCCGGTGAGGCCAGTGTCAGCTTATTAAGGTAACTACTTTCTACTACAAGCTTAGGCTACCGGAACAGTCAACCCAGTCAGCTGAAGCCGCTGTCAGAACAGTCAATATAAGTCCCTGTGAGAACAGTCAACCGAAACCGCTATTAGCACAGTCAGTCGAAACTGCTGTGAGAACAGTCAATCAACACCGCTGTGAGAAAAGTCAACCGAAGTCGCTGTGAGAACAGTAGCCTGTGTGTATAGATTTGTGTACTGTTCATAAGTAATGTACGTGCATGAGCGGTTGTTAGGAATTGCGATGCATGTATGTTTATTGCTTTATTTCAGGGGTACCCACGAGTTCCTTATGGAAGAGTAAACACCAATACATTTAAAGAAAAACTAATCTTTATTCAATATTTCTTGTTTTAAAAACCAATACATCAAAGAAAAAAAAAAGTGTTCGTGCTTTAGCACTTGCGTGTATACAGTGAAGAACGACAAAAAACTATTAAGGTAATGTTGTTTGTGTATTTGGTTTTGCCAGTGCTGAGTGTGTGCTGTGAGTATTGAAACACACAGCCTATAGCTAAGCGCTTTTACAAAAACAAATGAGCACCAAGCGCATAGGGCTTGGGCACCCTTGCCTTATTTTATCTCTTCTTTTGAACCGATTTAGTATTCTCCAATCATAAATTTCAGAAAATACTGAACAAAGCATAAAAAATACTTCTCTTTATCACGTTCTTCTGTTTACACATTTAATCCCACGTTAACGACTGTGCTTGGCAGCTCGAAATGATTGCTAAAAACCACTTTATGTGTATTAACCAAACAAAAGAGTGATTAAATTAATTATTAATACTATTCGTATCGGACTATAAAATTAATTAGTTATTTATGGCTTTTGCTCATATATTTGCCATAATTTCATTAAAATATTGAATTAATCAAATTTAAAACGTTATTTGTTTTTTCATGAGTATTTTTAATATGGACGAGTAAGAAAAAAAAATCATGTTTTCTCAAAAGATCTCATTTGCTTAAAATGCCAAAGATACAAATTTACAAAAATTTATTTATTTATATTAAAAATTATTATTTTTTTAACCAGATGAGCGAGCGACAATAATCCAAACGACTAATCCCTCTTAAATCATTTTTGAAAGCACGAGATAAAAAGGAAAACTTTCTTGTTTCGTTTCGAGAAGCAAGAAAGCAAAATAAATTATATATTTTGAGGGATTAAAAATGGTTTTAAATCATAATTTTTCTTGATACTTTCGTGTATTTTCATATGCACAATCAGTTTGCACCCTTGAAATGTTTCAATGGCAATTTACGATTCTTTGTTGAAAAAATGAAGTGTATTTATGGGATGAAAATGTCAAACTGTTTAAATAAGATAAATACATCTGTACTCGTATGTACATACATAAAAATGATTTAAAAGCTAAAAGGCCTCATAATATGAAATATGATTTTTTTTTGAGGTAATACAAAGAAAATTTAATTTTTCGTTGAAGAAAACTAACTGAAGCTTCAGGCAGACGTGCCATAACCAAACCATAGAAAACAGCTGTTCGAACCAAACTTATGGACAACACTGTATTCGATTATAGTTGACTCGCCATAACGCCATAGCCATTACCATGGAAATTACCAATGGAATTTTGGTTTAGCTATGGCTATGACATTATGGCTATGGCACGTCTAATTTAAGCCTAAAGCTTCAGGCAGGCATCTAAAGACAAGATCATTTATTCACGGTCTCTTCTATTGTTATAACATATTTTGTAAAGCAAAATATTAATTCCAATAAGCTTCATGATCTAAACTGCGACACCTTGTTTACTTTCACAGAATATGTGAATTCGTTAATCACTTTGGATTTACTACCTAAGGCCCAACGACTTTCGTGCCCTCCTTGTACAAAGATATTCTAGATGTCTTACGAGTATATATTTTTAATATCTAACTTTAATTATGTCTTATTTCCCCTTCTAACTTCTAATGCCTATGTGCTCTTTTGACATTTATTCAAATATTTATTGCATGTTTGCATAACATGAAACATTTATTTTAGATTGACACTAAAAATTAACGACTGCCGTTTTGTTTAACAATAGCCATACCTAAAATGGCAAAGAAAAGAATAAAATAATAAACTTATGTATAAGAAAACCAATAAAATAAAACGAACCTGATGAAATACTTTGCATTTATTCATTCACTTTTTATATACTTTTATTTCTAATGGAATGCTTACACACATGTTGCTAGTATAAAATAAAATTTTATTCATTTCTCATTTTCTTAGAGAAATGAAGGAAAGCATAACTCTAAATTTATATTACACGCCCGCGTCAATTACCGCTACGCTTATTGTTGCCAACTCGGCAACGCATAAAAAACAATGACTTATATGAGGGGCTTTCTTTGTTGAGAGTATGAAATGAAGTACACTTTCCGGCAAAAAAAATGGCCATACTAAGTACACATCAATGTGCAATTTTGAAGAGCAATAATGGAAATTTTTTATTATTTTTACTTATTTTTTCATCTTATAACGCTGCACGGTGGTAATGGAGCATAAAAATTGAAAGAGTATGTTTTTAAAAATTAGTTTAATCACAATTATTTCAGAACTGTCTTAGTTCCTGTAGTTCAGAGTAGGAGCAAAATGGCGACTGCTCGAATACATAAATGATCTTCGCAGTGTACCTTTTTTGAAGAATATATGTATAGAGCATAATCATCTCAGAGGGTATATCCGGAAACTGTAAACTACGAAGGAAGCTGCTTGTAAGAAACTTTATTTATTGTTAGATATTGCATAAGTATGGATAAAATAAAAGTAATTCATTGGAAGAAATTTCATCCAAAATTTTTTGCTGGTGTTTTAGAAAAACGGGTGTTTATTCTTTTTTTTTTTTTGTTTGTTTGAATTGTATTGACGTGAAGTCGATTTTGACAACTGGAATAAGGGTGGATATTCAACATCAGCGTTATCGTGTTACAATGTGTGCTCAACAGCCTCCTGAGATCACAAGCAAGCATTTTGGCCTCTAAAAAAATTGCCATGGGTCATATTGGATATATTGAAAAATCTAAAAATAATTTTTTTATTTTACTGAAAACTCCTCTTTGTCACCAACTGGGGAGACAGCTTAAGAAAATCATACCCTATACACTGAAAGGAAAATCATTCATTCAGAAAATGAAACGGTTTCATTAAATGTTCTGCATTATATTAATGAAACTTTTCATTAATACAATGAACAATTTCATTGTATGCATGAAATATTTCCATCTCTGATCTTCATGTGTTCTTCACAGTTCATTGTATTAATGAAAATCGTTATATTGTTTAAGCGAATTTTCTTTTTGGCGAATTTGGGGCAAATATAAATAAGTTCCAAAAATTTTAATTTCAAAGCAGTATGGTCATCATAAATGCAATGAAATCATTTCATTTATACAATGTAATATTCTTCATTGTATAGCAGATATCTCTCTCTTTCTCTTTTTTTATCCATTCACGTCCCTCACCACTATACAAACGCAAGAAGGTTATGCCAAACATCTTATAAAGATGCTTGTTTTGTTAAGATTTTTGTTTGATTCTTTTAAACTTATGTTTGTGTATTGTGATTCTCAACAACATATTAAGAGTTTTACTATAAACATGCAAGTTTTTCGGCCTACTTAAACATTATTTGGGTTGAACTCTACTGATGAGTTCCTTAAATTTTAACCCTCATATTCATATAATTTGAAATGTATTTTATTTCAAATTTTCCATACAAAATTTTCCTAAAATGAATTTCAAATTAATTTTATTTTTTTTATAAATATGGGGGTAAATATTTTACGTTAATAAATACATACATATGCTTATATATTAAGTACATATGTATTTGTATATATTAAATAAAATAAAAAAATCTATATATCTTTTATTAAGTAGGTGGTTTAATTATGATTTGGATATGATTTCATTTTTTTAATAGAATATTTTCATTATTTACTGCTTATATTTCATTATATGTATGAAATTTTCTTTATATTAATTAATAAACTTCATTTATAGTATGGAAAAACTTCATTAAATATGAAACAACTACATTATATTCATGAAAAAGTTTCATTGAACTAATGAAATAGTTTCATTCTATTTATGATATAGCCGCCAAAATTGACTTCATAAATCAATCATAATCATTCTTCATTGATCCAATGAAGGGTTTCATTAGCTGACTTTTAATGAAACATTTCATTAATACAATGAAGAATTTCATTGTCTGAATGAAGGTTTTCCTTTCAGTGTAGAAGGACTTAGAATGTATCTCTGATATGATTTCCTACTCCAGGCCTGCTATTGACAAATTACAAAATTTTGATGGAACTTATTTCATTAAAAAATGCTTAATGTAAATTAGGTTTTAGTGAAAAATTTTTATTTCGAGTTCTCTGAGGGAAATGGCATGAGTGTGAAGTTAAATTTTAAAATTTGTAACCCTTGACACCAATCTTGTGTTTTAACAGAACTCTCTTAGCGTGCAATGTCGTTTATTTTTCCAGCCGAGGTATGACTCAGTCTGCCAGGGTTCTTGCCAAAGGTCGACTTCCTTTGAAAAAAATATGTGTATCTTTTAGGTGTTGAAGATATATGGAACAGTTATTTATGTAGCGAAATCTTGGTGCTACTTTAAATAAACTTCTACTACTTATAATAAACTTAAATTTACGAAGTCCTCCGAGATTTGGCTGGCGATATTACTGCGGCAGCGGTAAGGCGATGATAACCAGTTCAGCACTCGATGTTTTCCTATACTTCGGGTTCTGTGGTAAAGAAAAGCAGAGATGTTAGAATTCGTGTAAATAGTTAATTGAATACGAACTCGAGATGTATTCGGGGAATCTTGAGATCGGCTACTTTTAATTATTAATAGTACAATTATAAGATGTATTCGGGAGATCTTATAATCGGTAAACTACGACACAATGAAGTCAAGATGTATTCGGAAGATCTTGAAATCGGCAACTTTTAACTACTGTTAGTACAACTATAAGATGTATTCGGTAGATCTTACAATCGGCAAACTACGGCACAACGAAGTCAAGATGTATTCGGGAGATCTTGAGATCGGCTACTTTTAACTACTGTTAGTATGATTATAAAATGTATTCGGGAGATCTTACAATCGGCAAACTACGGTTTTATTACTACGAACTACTTGTAAAGGGTGTTTTTTATTGAGGTATAGAACTTTAAGTTGGCATCACTTTTTTAACTGGCAGCCATTTTGTCATCTGTCAAGTGATTAATATTTAGTTTGGTTTGCCATTTTATCATGAACAGGTTGACAAAAGAACAACGCTTGCAAATCGTGCAAATTTATTTCGAAAATAATGGTTCAGTTCGCGAAGTTTACCGCAAGCTCCGTCCATTTTATGGTCGACATAATCGTCCATCAGAGCAATTAATTCGGTTAACCATGGATCGTTTTCGCACTACGTTTACTCTATATGATAATACGCATCCGCAGAGACGTCGAACAGTGCGCACCGAAGAAACAATTGCCGCTGTAGAGCAAAGTGTTGAAGAGGACCCGAATGAATCGATTCGCCACCGTGCACAGCAATTGGAGCCGACTAACCGACTATTTTGTTCCCGAATTAGATGGCATGAATGTGGATGAGTTGTGGTTCCAACAAGACGGCGCTACATGCCACACAGCGCACGTCACAATCGATTTATTGAAGGAAACATTCGATGAGCGCATAATTTCACGGAATGGACCTGTCAATTGGCCACCAAGATCGTGTGATTTGGCACCATTGGATTATTTTCTTTGGGGATATGTGAAGTCGCTCGCCTACGCCAACAAACCAGAAACGTTAGGGGACTTGGAAGCCAACATTCGTGGCGTTATTGCCAACATACGGCCCCATATGCTCGAAAAAGTGGTTGAAAATTGGACCCGTAGAATTGGCTTTATTCGAGCCAGCCGCGGCGGCCACATGCCCAAAATCATATTTAAACATTAATGGCATAAAATTATCCTTCCAATAAAGCCAAATTGATGGACATTAAAACGATTTTCTTGTGTTTTATTTCAATTCAAAGTTCTATACCTCTTAAAAAAGCACCCTATATATGTATAACGAAGCACGAATCGATATCGGTTAATGCCTCTTTGATCCGTACCAAACTTGTTCTTTTATGGTTGTTCAATTATCAATTAAGTGAGAATTGTAACTTGACTTAATGTTAATAAACAATCTCAGAGTTTAACACTTATGAAAAACATGCTGTTGTTGTTTTTAGTTATTATAAGATAATGTGTACGCCACGCTAAGTGAGGTGGTATAGACCTATATGCTACTATTTTGAAACTACATAGTACTTATTAGGAGACTTGTAACAACACGTTACAAGCGTGTTAGCAGAGCTATGTTAAGCTATAAATATTCGATTAATGCCTTTCCAAGGGACTTTTTATTAAATGAGGCAACCGAGGCGGAAAAAATAATGCAAATTTAAAGAAAAGGTATTCCTTTATTATTGCCCTTGAATGTATTTCTGAAAACCAAGAATTTCAACCAAATATTGTCAAGCTTAAGAATTGTATTTGCCCACTCTGCATGCTTGGATAAAATACTTAAACTTTCCTTATTCGTTAAAGCTTAACTGACCTGTAAATCATAAATATGTTATGCCTTAAAAGATTTCTGTTGTTTAGACAAATACTCGTATGAAAACAAATAATTAAATTGATTAGTTATTAAAAAAAAATCTCGAATATAAAATTGACAATAACTGAACTTTAGTGTTTTTAAATGATATAGAAATTTTTAAATAACTTTTTCCATTGAAAAATCAGCAGAACGTTAAAAGCTAATGCGAATTCGTTAATGAAAAATTAATAATCAGGGCTATCATGAGTAAAATTCCGCGTAAAGTTTTTCCCGGGGAACAATTCCAACAAATAGCAAGTAATAGGGAAAACAAAAAGTGCTAATTGGAAATGGGAGAAATTTCACACGGAATTTTATGCCTGATAGCCCTGAATATCGAAGTTCACAATAGCTAAACTCTGTGATATTTTCTTTAAAAAATTGAGCTAGAATTTTTTATTTACTTTCTTCGAATTCAGCAGCCCCAAAGCCATATAGACTGACCATCAAATAATTTTTGTCCAGCTAGATTTGGGATTCGTCCCACAGTGGGAGGGTTGCCCACATTGGTGTGGGCGATTATCACTTAAAGTACCAACAGACGACATGTTTTTCACATTGTATGTGCCAGAATTTACATATGTAAACGAAAACATGTCGTGTGTTACCTTTAAAACATTGCTTGTGTAAAAAAACATGACAAAAAACATAAGATATTATTTGAAATAGAGCGTGCTCTATTTTCTTATGTTAAACATACAGCTCCAAATGTCTATGTCATGCGAACAAATTCGTTGGCGGTTGATTATGTGCACTATCATTAGCCGTCTGAATGAAGTATTTTGCAAGACAAATTAATTATATATTTTTTTTTTAATTTAACGTTGTCGTTTTATTAAAATAAGTCCAAAAATGTATAGATTTTTAGATACAACCTCAACGTCTTGTTTAAAAAAGAAAAAATTAAAAAAGCAAATTTGCGTCACCAGTACTACAGCGACGGAAGCAAAAATATTTCGACGGCTGCAAGCCATTTATAAAACAAACTACGTGGATATTTATGTACTGAAAAAGAAGAAGTGATACCACATGTACGTTTGTGACCAAAATTATAAACCTTATGTAAATTAACCAATATTGACAAGCATAAAGAAAAACATACGAGTCGAAAACTTAAAAAACACATGTAAAAAACATGTCGTCTGTTGGTACCTTTAGTCAGCCACTATTGGCTTTTATATACATACATATGTATATGGATCATATTTTCGAAAATATTTTTTCTACTTAAAATATGCAACTGCTCCACTGTACACAGCAATCAGAGTCCCTCCTGTTTTACATGCTTAGCATCAGTAGCTCTATAGATTAACAGCAAAATGTCAGTTTTCAGGCACTAATGAAATGAAGAAATGTGCTTAGAATTTTGATTCTTTTATTTCCTTCATCACTTTTGTTCGTGTTCTTCTCTACTTTACGGTTATAAGTGCTCTTGCTTTTAACTGAATGACTGACTGACGATTTTTCTTAACGAGTATATGCATACATAGATATATGTATACATAGTATATCTTGTGAAATGGCAGACATCCAATAAAGAAAAATCCCCATAAGTAGCAATAGCACACAAGTACGGACACACAAACAAACACATGAACATCATCATATTTAATATGAGAGAAATATACTTTTGAAACGTCAGTCATGTCTAAAGTTAGCAAATCAATTTAATGTCAGTCACAAACGTAGCATTTGCTTGCTTAACTGAAATGAAGCACAAGTAAAACGAATAATTTCCACAAATTTCATCATCATCAAGTAAAACAGAAAAAATTACAAAAAAAAAAATACAGAATCTGTTTTTCCATAGTGCTTGATATAGAGTCTACAGAAATGAATGCGCCTCCTCTTCTACCTATCAAATACTCGCAACAGCAAGCGTGCCATTATAAGATGGAATCAGCCAACATATGCCTTTGGGGATGATTGTTGCCTGAATGACTTGACTTGACTTGGCTGCTGGGGTGGGCATAATACTGTTTTTATTTATATGTATACCTTTTTTTTCCCCATTGAAAAGTGCTTGTGTGTGCGTGAACCTGTGTTATTGCTTGTGTATCGGTAATGATGTACTTTGTTGCCAAAAAAAAAACAAAGGAATGGAATTGGCTGCATTAAAAACACGTCCTATAAACATGAATCCAAAGTAGATTTGAGTAGAGTTTATTTTACATTTGAATACAGAAAAAAAAGTAAAAGTATTACCAAGAACAATTTGTAGCGCGTTGCATGCTGCTCCTCAAGGTGTGTGTGTGTGTGTGTGTGTGTGTGTGTGTGTGAGTGTTTCGGTGTAGCATGTGTGAGTACCAGTGATGGGAAATGAGATTTGCATTTCGGTATCAATAAAAAAATTTTGAGTACATTTTTGGTCCCGAGAGTACCAAAAACTATTATTTTTTTTAATTTAAATTTGATTAGCAAAAAATTATATAAAATCTATTTACAAATAAAATAGGGAACACATAGCATATACGTATGTATGTTCATCAGAAATGGGAATTGGAAATCTTGATTTATTGCCGAGTCTGTTTCTAAATATTACCAAAATCACTTGAATAGTGCCAAACCACTTTTTATTCAATTTAAAATGTTTCAATAATAATTAATGTAAGAATTTCCAAAATTATTTGTTTACAAAAAGACGTATAAATATGTATGTATATGCATAATTTATTAATTCTTTGTACTTATTTACAATAAATACAAATACCTGTGATCTGTTTACTTATTATTGGAATAAGAAAAGTTTCGGTATTAACACGAGCCATAACCGCCAAGAGCTTAAGCAACATAATTTTCGAGCTTAATTTGTTCATGAAAATCGTTTAGTTACGATCGCAGATAATCGATTTTCGTTAAAAAACGAAGTTAAAAAGATATGACGCTTAAAGTTTTTTTTGGCGGTTTTGGTTCGAATGGACAAAAAAGTGCCTGTGCCATCTAACATCCAATAGTGCCAAAAATGGCACAATTGCGCAACATTTCTCATCACTGATTTTCACAGGTGCAAATGTTAAAGTTATAACAAGAAGAGTTTTTAGACTTATATAAATTTTTGGCCTGGATAAGACTTTATACTGTCGGAACATAAAGCCTGTTCCTTTGTTATGTTTTCATGAGATTTTGGTAAGAAAAAATCCTTTCGACATTTGCAGAGAAGTGAGGTATAGACAAAATTCCGCAAGCTACTTTCGATATATATATCAGGAATCATGTATTCATCTAATGCGTTTTTAATTTTAGACACTCTAGACCAGAAACTGTATATATTATTTTGTTAATGGTTTCAGTTCTTCCATATTAGCCAATGATCTATATCGGTTGTTAATATTTTCAAAATTTAGCCTTTCGCTGGGAGACATTTTAATTAAAAGTAGTATAATGCTGTTGGTTTTACCAGATAAAACATTTTCAGAGGAAATCTTATTAATCCAAACTAACATTTCATTGTCAAAGTCTACTTTAGAACTTAAACTGATTTAAAACAGTTGTTTCAACATGATTTCTGTTTATATACAGATCAACTTCTGTGCCGCAGAAAATATCATTTGTTAAAATATCTTTATTAATAAGGTTTCATGCCATTTGTCGAAAAAGAAATTTAATTCTTGACAAAAATATATGCAAACGCGCTTCTTCTAACTGCATTTCTAAGTAGACCGTGAGAGTATCAAATGCGCTGTGGGAGTACTACGGTACTTTTTCATGTCAAATAGTATCAAAAAAAGTACGATCGTACCAACTTTCCCATCACTGGTGAGTACTGACTGACTGACTGAGTGGCTTGGAGCAGGATGTTTTCGTTGCTGTATACATTTTGCATAATTTTTCTTTTGATATTTTGTATTGTATTACAATGTTTCATATGTATATATGTAAGTAACTATGCACAATTTTTTATTTTACTTATTTAATTTTCCTATAACATTTCTTTCATTTCATTGTGCTTTGCAATATTTTTAAAATGCTTGAACGCAGAAAAAACGCATTACAGTTAAATTTTATGTTATTAGGGTTGTCGATACACATACTACATCTGACTGTAATATATGTATGTATGTATGTATGTATATGAAAACTTGTTTATATGCATATCCCCTGCAGATAATGCGACTAGTCCATACATACATGTAAGGACTAGTCCAAAGAGGAGTAGGAGTACTCTAAAACTACTCCAAATATATGAAGAAAAGGTGGTCGATTTAACATTGCGATGTCCTAGCGTTGGACCACATGGTCCAACTTTGCATTACATCAGACTAACCCTAAAACTACCCTATATGGAATAGTTATAGACTACTCGCATACCATTTGTGAGTGCCTAAGAAGAACGATCATAATCGTTTAAACACGAACACTTATCGTGCAGCATTGCATGCCTGTATGAAAACGACATTATCCATGACTGCATTACATGGGACTATGATGTAACTAGTCTGCTTCATCTAGATTGGACCACGTACTCCAATATTATTTGCAGGGTCACTTACGTTTGTTTGAATTAGTAGAGGACGTGAGAAGAAAAACGTCTCACTGAATAAAATCAGCAGTAAACGACAGCAAAGTCGAACTTACGAATGCTACAAATTCTGGTGTTAAGGTAAAAATATTATTACGTTCGTCATAGCCAGTGCAAAATATTTTGCAAAATTCTCTTGCGAACACAAAAGCTTTTCTGATTTTCTTCAAACGTTTTGTGAAAAAGCAAAACCAAAGCAAATGTTTCCCCACGACAAAGAATCTTGTTGTTTCAAATACGAACCTGCAAAGTATACATACATATGTATATATCCCGAGTACTTATGAATATGAGTATGATGATGGGGGATGATTATCACAAGCGTTTCAAGGAATGCTAGAAAATTTTCTGCTAACAGGTTGATATTGTGAACGAAGTCTCGAAGATAAAAAGTTTCTTTCTAAAACCTACATCCAAACCGAAACACTGGTTAACGATATGGGTAAAAGGGCGGATACAATAGAGGAGATCTTATTGTTTCTGATGAATACACATTTCCCAAAACAGCAGGGAGGGACCCTCAGTGGAACCGCCAAAAGTGGGAAATGTGGTTCGCCAGGAGCCAAATGCAATAAGTAGCTTCTTCAGATGGCATTTTTCCTGTGCTTCAGAAAGAGGTGGACACCTTATCTTATCATCTGTTTAGTATTTTTAATGCCTGCCTAAAATTCGCAGATACTCCTAAAAGCTGGCCGAAATCAAAGGTAGTTTCCATAACTAAGCCTGCCTGGCAAGTTATGCTTACTCCAAAGACTTACAGACCAATAACTCTTACACCCAGAGAAAACACAGCTTAAAATCAATAAAAATCATGTTGAATTAATAAGACACATTAACAGAAAGTCTAGTCATGATGAAATTTTTTATTTCAATATGGAAAAATATTAATTTATTAATTTTATTTCATTTTAAGTATCTCAATACACAGAAAAAATTATTGCCAAAAAATTTTTAAAGTGTGTTTTGAAATATAATTTAGTTTCAGTAAATATTTTTTACTGTTCCAGTGAATTATTTATTCCAATTTTATTTTATGTAAAAAAACTGTATAGAATGAAAATTATCTATATAAAATAAAATTTGTAGACATTTTTTAGATTTTTTTTTTTTTTTTTTGATATTTAAATTTGTTATTTTCAGTTAAATTTATTTTTATATACTTACAGTATGTAAAATTTTGTCTGATTAAAAACATTTTATTTTTTTTTTAAAGATTTTTGTTTGCTGTTTTCAAACTTATTATGTTTGTATATTGTGATTCCCAATATAGTATTAAGAGTCTTATTATAAACATACGGAGTTTGTTAGCTAAATTCAAAAACTTTTTGGATTGAAGTCTACTGACGAGTTCCAAAAGCGGGAACGAAATGCTTAACCATAAAAACAAGCCAATTTTTTAAAGTAAAAAAATAGTTGAACCTTTTATTTGATTCAGTTATTTTTTTCAAATAAAACTTTTACTATTTTTTTTTAATTGGTAAGAATTGTTATTGATTCAGTTAATTTATTTGCTGGTAATACGAAAAATTTTAGTGAATGTGTTTGTAAATTATAAAAAAATTGCTGAATAATACAAAAAAAAAATCTGCAAAAGTGTTTTTCTGTTCCTATTACATTTGACTAGAAATATTTTGAGTTTTAGTTAACTTTTTTCTCTAATGCCATAATAAGTTAACTAAAAATATAAAATTTTTTCCAGTTAAATTTTTACAAAATTGTTATCAGAATCTAAAAATTTCTTTGTAGGCCCGCGTTCATACAAAATATTTACTAATTCAATGAATTTGGTTACTGAAAACGAAATGTATACATTTTATATTATATTTAAATTTATTGAATTAATGTGACGCGTTCTTATTTTTAAATTGCAGTTTTTCCCTTAGTGTACTTCATTTCTACTCAAGACCAAGGACCGGATAGTGGATGACATGATTAAGAGCAGGACACTAGGCGATAGTTTGAGGTTAAGACAACATGCATATGTCAAAGGAAGGTCACTGAAAACGACTCTTCTCGGGTTGATTAACTAAATCGAAAAAGCTTTCAGTGTATACGTTTGCCGTTTATATTGATATTGAAGGTGATTTCAACAATGTGAGTGAGTACCGACACTCTTATCTAATCCTTAGTGCAGTTTGAAGTTGAACAGTCAATAATTGGGTATAGGTGGATAGGCTGCGGTATGCACAATGTAAACGTTAGGATGCCTAAAGGGGGAACAATTTCGCATCTTCTTTGTCTGACCGCTATACACAGCCTGCTAAGTGACCTGACTCATGATAGTTAAAAGATTGCTAAACCTTAAGTTGGTTTAACAAACGAATTTGGTATGGCAAAACTGGTTTTAACGAATGATTTAATGCTTTGTTCTTGCATAAGGGCACAAGTCTTTTAATACATCAAAATGAGAAACTCCAAATATATAATTAAAAATTTAAAATAGCACACAACAGGCCTATATTGGCTTCTCTCTTTAATATAACCCAACCTTAAACAGAGTTTGAGTTACAAATGCGATCTTGATTTACAATTTCAGTACTTTTACAATAACATATTATTTTCGTACATCTCGTTGGTACTAAACTGCGATATATTAAATCAGATTATCAATAAACACATATCAGGTTTCTGTAGTTCTGCTTATTAATAAATATAGTCCAACTGAAATTATTTAAAGTAAGCAAAGAGCACTCTGTATCTATAGTTTAACACATCCCAAATTTTTGGCATTCGTAACATTATTAAAAAAACAACATCTTCGGAACTTTAAAAGTTCAATTTATTCACAAACACTTCATTTTGTTACAAAGTATTTATTTATATCATCGATTTTATTTTAATATAAGTTGTTTTTTTTTACTTTTGTGCAAAATATTTTATGTTTCTTTGTGTTGACGAGCGATTGCTGCTTTAAATGTGTCAACATAAAATAACAACTTTATTGTGGTGGAAGTTTATTCTTAAATATTTTTGGAGGACCCGCCAATAAAATGTTCAATTTTATACAATAATGTCACATAAATAACTCAAATCAGCACAACTGTATAAGAAATCCATATATAAATCCATGTATACACGTTCATACAACAATAAGATCAAGCACTTTGTTACTCTCCATGACGAAAAAAAAAGTAAATAAAAACAAACAATACAGTGAAGGAAGGATTTTTGATGGAGGCTTGCGACACTCAAATTGCCGATATTGGTTGGTGATGATGCTGAAGCTTATTGGCGACAAAGTCACAACATTTTAGTAATTTTTCTTATAAAGGGTGTCCCAACAAGAACGCAAGATTTAAATTTGGCGCCATTCGAAGTGTCATTGTTTGACATTTGAACAATTGTTATTGTTTGCTAGTAGAAGGTACGAGGTTAGTAAAAATGAAGCGCTACACGAATGAACAACGCATTCTCATTGTGAAATTGTTTTACCAAAATGGTGAAAGTTTTGCGGCTACAGTTCGCAAATTTGCGATCAATTTGCTCCAAAAGAGTCAACTGTAAAGACATTAATGGATAAATTTGCCGAAACTGGGTCTGTTAGTGATGTAAAGACAACAACGCGCCTTCGACCAGGTCGATCCACCGAAAATGTCGCAGCTGTACGTGATGATGTCGCTCAAACGCAGGTCAAGCGCAAACAGTCAATGGTGTTCGGTATCGTGAAATGATAACCAGTTTTTTCGTGCCTAGAATTGAAGAAATGTATTTGGAGGGCATGTGGTTTCAACAAGACGGCGCCACATGTCATACAGCCAGAGAAACAATTCAATTGCTATATCAGTCATTTCCCGGTCATGTTTTTTCGCGTTTTGGAGGCCAGAATTGGCCGCCTAGATCGTGCAATTTAACGCCATTAGACTTTTTTCTTTGGGGATTTTTGAAGTCGATGGCTTACGCGAATAAGCCGACGACGACTCAAGCCTTAAAAGAGGAAATTGGACGCTGCACTAATGAAATACCGCAGCATTTATGCAAAACGGCCATTGAAAATTTCATTAAAAGATCGCGTGTGTTGCAGCAAAGCCGCGGCGGCCATCTGCCCGATTTGTTGTTCCACACATAACCTCATTTTGTCTACTTTACGATATAATAAAGTTTCACGATTTTGTTTTTTCAATATCTGTGTTTTATTTAAAATTTAAATCTTGCGTTCTTGTTGGGACACCCTTTGCATACTCGTTTCATTATGCATTTTTTGGTACTTTTGATCTTAACTTTCTTGTCACCAGTTAAGCGATTGAATTCTAAAAAAATCATAATATTAAACTGAAATCTCTAATAGTCTTCAAATGAATATTTTTACGACAAAAAAATTTATTATAGAACTAATTTTTCCAATTGAGACGCTTAGTGCAATAACTCTGTAAGTCACAAAAACAAAATATTGAATAAATCGACTTTTAAGTTTAAAATAAATTTAAAAAAACAGGGTTTTAATATTTTCTACTTTTACCACCCTTAATAAGCATTTTGGGAGGATCACTATGATGTGTCCATCTATCAATGCTTAAAACTCATTGGAAGTACCATTTTTAATAAAAAATTGTGGCTTACATTGTTATTGCCTAAATTTATTTGAAAAAATTTTTAGTCTCAAAAACAACATTTGTAATATTTTTCTGTGGCTTATAAAGTTATTGCAAAAAAAAATTCCTCATTATTTAATTTTCCAATATTTATCAAATTTATTAATTCAAAGATTTTAAAAATTATACAAAAAAGCAAATGCTAATAATTATGTATAACAATATCTAAATAATTTGTACAACATCTGCTTCACCTTCAATATGTGCAGCCTTCAAATTATTGTAGAAATTGTGATTAGCTGGTGGAATGTATTACAGAAATGATTTTATATTAATCATCTTATTAGCCACTATTTTAATATATTCAGTATACTTTTTTGTAAGTCCACTGAATGTGTTACTTGCTTTATTTGCTGCTCTTAATTTTTTTGTAGTATATATTTCCTTGTACTCTTCATCAAGGGAGTGTTTAATAAAAATATATGCACTGTTTTCAGATTTAAAATGAAATGTCATTGCACATTTCAAAAAATATAATTACTTAACCTTCATAGGGTCTTTGGGTCAATTTTGACCCATTTCAGGAAAAAACTTTGATTTTTTCTGAAAATCAGTGGTTGATCTATGTCATATTTTCTGACTTTTATTTAATTTTATATCTTAACAGATATAGTAGGTTTATATATCCGCAAACTTGCCAAAGAAAATTGTATGCAAGATTTTATACTAGAGATCTTCGGGTCAAATTTGACCCGTTTTAAAGTTTGGAAGCGTTGTGTCTGGTATTTTTTGTAAAATAATGAAAGATAATGAAATAGAAAATGGCCTGCATACATTGTCAGACGATTTTGAAAATTCCCCTTATTGCGAATGGCGTCGTCGACGTCACATCAAGACGACACTAAAAATTGTCACTTGTCTACTCTTTGTCGACAAAAATTGACTACTATTAACCTGCTCCATTAATTTACAAAGCCTTCGAGATTAGTGAGAGATTGTCAATAAGATCCAATTTTTCCCGGTAAAGAGTATACAAGTGACAAAATTTGCTGTCGTCTTGATGTGACGTCGACGACGCCATTCACAATAAGGGGGAATATACCACGACTGCAGATAATTTTTTTACATCTTATCGGTTGAACAATAAATACTGAGATCACGAATCACTTTAGTTCAAACTACACATAAAAATATAAATGAGTTACTACCAGAGATAGTACGTGTGTTATTATCATGCGTGTTTATCATTATTTTTGTTTTACCAAAGATAGTACTCGTACCCTTCTTATATATATTCCGATAAAAAAGTCTGTGAATGTTCTTAGTATAATATGGTCACTTCTGGCTGCAAATGGGAGGGTAAATATTACTTTTTTGGGCAACAGAAGGGAATCACAATGGACGCAATTGGGTCTCCAAGTGGAGGTGCGGTAAAGCACCACCCTTCCTAAACTAACCTAACCTTCTTAGTACTTTGCATCATATCTCTAAAGTTAGTAATCACCAAGACAAGAAACTGCAAATATGATTAGATTACAATAAATAAAATGGAAGGGTTTATTTGCTGGACAAAGTTAGATCATGTTTTACTTGCAAAAGAAAGACTAATCAATGTTGTCAAATGGTGGTTAGTAACATGGTAGATATATAAGCTTACAATGCTTTTGTGATATCTACATCAGCTAATAGCGGCTGGAAATAAACTGTTTTGCAAAACGTCGACACTTCTTACAAAATTTAGGATTGCAGCTTACTATGCCTTATATAAAGAACCAAAAGAGGTTATCAATATCAGTATTTTCACAGAAAGTTGCACTAAAACTACGTGAGGTAAATGAGTAGCCGTAAACTTCAACTAAATCCAAAGAAAAAATGCTTGAAGAGGGTAAAAACAGATCCAAAAGAAGTCGTTGCCAGTTAGGCCTCAAGGCAGAAAATAAAACACCATTAGATACTATTATAACTTGCAAAAACTTGATATGAAAACTGCACTCTGAAATCATTACTTTATGTACAATTAATAATAATATCGATTTAATATTACGGTTTTATCTATCATATATTAATCGAATTAAATATATGAAATAATGTTCTCTTTCATTGGCAATAAATGAATCACAAATAAATGAAACCAATACATAATTTTCAATTTGGGTCAAATTTGACCCGAAGATCGTTAACGTCAACGATTTTAAAGACCCTATGAAGGATAAGAAATATTTTCTAACTTAAAAAAATTCTTCTAAAAAAAACTTTTTATAAAAAGCAACAACTCTGTAAGCCACATCAACAAAAATAATAATATTTTTTGTGCAATAAATTTCGTGTCTCTTGGGAAGAGTCCTTTAATACCCATTGATTTAACAGAAATACCAGAAATACCAAAATTCATCGATGAAAAAAAGAACAAGTAAAGTTAGTTTGGCTTACAGAGTTATTGAGGAAAACAAAATGAATGTACATATATAATTTTGGAAGAAGTATATTTTGTAATAACACCGCCAAAATAATCGAATTTACTTAAAATCTTTTTAGCATATAAGGCTATGGTACCTAGAAATAGATTGAGCACATAGAGTTATTGCACTAAGCGTTTTAATTAGAAATATATTTCACCCTGGAAATGATCATATGTTTTATTTGTATTGAAAATAATTTCTTGAATGGTTTTTTGGTTTAAATAAGTAGCTTTCAACGAAATAAGTCAGGCAAAATAGGAGTGGAAGATGCTTATGAACAATAACACATTTTCCTCAAATGTTTAAAAACTTTAAGATCTACATCAGCACTCGTCTTTTGGCCTTATTTAACTATGATAACGGTAAAACTCATTAAAGCCCCTATAAAGCCTGTTAGTCACACAAGAGTATAAACTGTTGAATTTTATATGACTGAATTTGAATTGTACGGGAAATAGAGGACACTGCGTGACCTCCAGGTGCTAAAGCGACTCATCTAGACCAGCTCTGTAACGAAGCCGGTTGTAATTATTGGATTACTTTTGATTAAGGCCATCAGAGGTTTAAAAGGATCTTGGTTATACGTTTTGCATGCCTCAGTATAGGGAGATTGAAACAGTGGTGGTCTCTGCTTTGATTTATGTGCATCATTATACTTTCTCGGATTATATTCGATTCAAGTCCATAAAACGGTTCTGATTCAAAGAAGGATTTTTCTAGTTCATCTTCTGGTGAATTTTACTGCATTTTCATTTCCTTCCACTCATTCGTGTCCGGGAACCCAGCTGATTGTTACATTATGTTTTCACTTTATGCAGCATTCCCAATGTAGCTTAGATTAAACTCATATGTTTTTTTTAAAGGAAAATTAACATTCAGGAAATAAATACCTACTACTATTCTTAAGTTTTGCCTTTTCGAAACGGATAGTAATAGAGAAGATAAGTGGCGAAGGAAGACTTAGAAAGAACCTTCATTGTTTCACAACTTAATCTTTTTGCATGTTTTTTATAATGCAATGTTGCAGCGCCTCTGGTGTCAATGAGACGTATTAAATTTTCGAAGCTGGGCTTAGTAGCCATTTTATAAAATGAAGTCGTACGCATCTATCAATGTCCATGAATTTTAAACATGGCTTGAGTTTTCCCAAAGACTCATAAAAGTTTATCCTCGATCCAACAAGCACCCACAACAAAACCATCGGTGTACTACCTGATGGTGTATCATGATGATCCTTCCCATCAGTTTTCCAGAACAGTGTCAAAACTTCTTATTAAAGTCATATGCTTTGGGGACTTTTGCAAAATAAATGGTAATAAATCTGGAACTTCTAAACTACTGATTGGAACATGCGTAGAGGAGGGCTTATGCTTTATAGCACATGTCTGTGGGCAGCCTTCTGGCTTAAGCTAGCCAAGAGTTACAGTGGGCCTAAGTTGACCGCATGGGACTCAAAAAAACTTCGGAGGCTTGTAACTTTTAGAAAAGTTATCCGATTTTTATGGGATGAAGCGTTTCGGGCTATGGTTAAAAAATAATTTGTTTTCTTATCTCTTATAACTTAGAAAACATTTGACTTTTGACAAAAAATTTAACATATACAGTATCTACAGATACAGTATCTGTAGATACCAGAACCAACACACAGTTATAATACAATAACTATAATACACTTTTCGCAACAAAAAATGTTTCTGGTAGTGGTTAGGTTAGGTTAGGAAGGGTGGTGCTTTACCGCACCTCCACTCGAAGACCCAATTGGGTCTATTGCGATTTCCTTCTGTTGCCCATAAAAAAGTAATATTCACCCTCCCATTTGCAGCTAGAAGTGAACTTATTATCCATCACTAAGCCACCGAATTCCCATAATAAAGCCCCTGATGTCCTCTAGTTTACACTTCCCGACTTCAGTAATGCTTTCATGGAAACGTCTGCTCAGCCATCTAAGCCTATGACGCTGCAGCTTCGGGCAATGTCAGATAATATGTTCAATGGTTTCTGGTTCCTCTTCATCCCCGCACATCCTAAAAAAATCTGGAGTGCCAGTCTCCCAAGTGCTAGTTCTTGCTCTGACCGAGCAGTGACCAGTCAGCACGCCTATCATGATTCGCATCGCCTTCCTATTCATGTCCAGTAGTAGATTAGATCTTCCTAAGTCCAGTTTTGGCCAAAAACCCCTCGAGACTCTACAACCCTCCCTACTTCGCCATGAATTGTTTGGTCCTGCTTTCTACCCAATCACTGAGTTCCTTATAATAATGACCTATCGGGAATTTCACCGATCTGTCCGACAATCCCTCATCCAACGCCGACCCTATTCTTGCCAGCTCATCGGCAATTTCATTCACTGCTGTGGCCTGGAACACAACATAGTCTGACACTATACTTTTCCATAAGCAAGTTGAGGGCCTTCCTACAGTCACTAACAAGTTTCGATTTGACATTGTGTCCTTTTAAAGCTTTTAGTGCTGCCTGGCTGTCGACGTAGATGGTTACCTTCTCACCTTCAGCTACATTCCTGGCCGCCAGCTCCGTGGCTCTAAGGATCGCCGATATCTCAGCCTGGAAAAGACTACATTCATTCGGCAGTCTGAAAGAACTATGAAGGTTAGTTGCCAAGATATAGACACCAGCTTCTGTGCCTTCCCCCATTTTTGATCCGTCTGTAAAGACTGCACCACCCTCATATAGCCTATCGGATTCGACCCAATAGTCCCTTTCCGGAATTACCATTAAGGGTGTTCTACTAAAATCGATCTCAGCGACCTTATAGTCCGTAAACCCAGAAGTTACGGATTCCTGGTCACCAAAACTGATCTTATTTAAGATTGATGTGTGACCTGATATTCCTGTCCTTACCAAACCTGTTTCTACGAGTCTAAGGAGACTTCTAGCCGCCGTTCCCATCACAAAGACCTCTATAGGAAGTATATGAATAATGACGTCCAAGGCAGCCTGAGGTGTGCTCCTCTGAGCGCCTGTGATGCCCATCGAAGCACATCTCTGAACCGTAGCTAGTAATCTCCTGTGACTTTCCTTACCAGAAAGGTAATTATACGATATGTTTTCCCATGTAAGTGTAGTTAATGCTAATAACAGGTAAGCATTTAAAGAATAACAAAACACATTTTTAATGGATTTAAAAAAGGTCTTCGCGCATTACTTTACAGCAGCATCGGTAGGTGCTACCTGTTTATGCTACTATTTAAAATAAATAACACTTCACAGTACCAGTTAATTAGACAAAATTAGCAAAGGTGCTTATAAATTATGCTGTTTTGGTGTGCATTATGGTTTGTCATTGGGCTGCATTTTTTTTTTTTTTTTTGCAGAATGACACTGTAGGAACTGTTATCGTCAATTCGAAGAGCTATGGCCATATGATAACGGACTTTTTGACCTGCAATTTGAATAGTGTGAACTGGACGATATATGATTTCGACAAGACAGTGCCAAGAACCACACAACAGATCGCGTAATTTTACGATATGACGCAATTACAAAATTTTGTGGTGCTACGCCAAAGATCCTGCTTACGCGAATAATCCCACAATATTGGTGCTTTTAAAAACTAAAATGCATCAAGTTAACGCCGAGCTACAGACCGATATGTGCGAACATTTGGTCGAGTCACTGATAACTGAACTATACCGACTTGAACTATGACTACTAATGTAACATCAGAATCAGAATCATCGGCGAAGTAAAATAACAAAAAAAAAAATGGCTACTAAATACAGCTTTCAAAATTCAATGCGTTTGATTGACACCAGAGGCGCTGCAATACTGCCTTAGAAATAAAAAACCTAAAAAAGAAGAGTTGTAAAAGAATGAAGCTTTCCTCTCTCTTCCTTCTAAAGAAGGCAACACATACTAGTAGTAGTAGTCATTCATAGCGTGTGTGATACTTCTCTAAAAAAATTGTTCAAATAGTTCCATCCGATTTGTTGTTAATGACTCGTAAAGTTTTCAGTACATTTGCTGACAGACCTTGGGTTAAAATTTGGCTTCTTATTAAGAGTTTCGGACCGAATGTTTGCTGGGATTGTAATGCAACATCTCAGATGGCAAAGAAGCTACCGTTAAATTTTTTATGTATGTGTGTGTGTGTTTTTCATATTTTTGTATGAATGTGTTGCCAAACTGGGATGTAATAATGAAAAACACGTGATTTGAAAACGCTAGATTTTCGCATTTGAAAATATCCACCCTATTGATTGGAAGATTTCGTTTATAGGAAAAACAGTTTTCACGAAAACTGAAAAAATTTAAGAACGCAGCAGCTTTTCAAAAAAGTGTATTACTAGAAATCTAGCGTTTTAAAATCGCACGTTTTTGTCATTAGTTCATAAGAGTTTGTTAAGATGACAAATAAAGTTTAATTATACATATGTGGCGCTTGGATTGCTTATGAGCTCGCAACATTTTAATCAGGCATTTTATTAAAGGAAAAAAATGCAAAAAAAAAATAAATCGAAATGAAAGCATCTTTGTAAGATATTTATATGAAGAACACTTCACAGGCATTTTATTGCCTTTTTGCCTTCTTAAAAGCGCGAAATGAGGTTAGTTTAATTTTGGTTGCATAAATTTTATTTTATTACGTTTTGTTCGACAAGCTAATGGAGAGTTGTAAATGTTTGTTCGAAATTAAGATGACATTTTCTGTTCAAGTCATCAAAAATTGCTGAACAGAAACACACATATTTTGTCTTTTATGAGAAGCTGGAATTAAAAATTATTGGAAAAAAAGGAAATTATCGTCATCATCATCAGCAACACGAATTGTCATAAAAGTTTAATAAACTACTTAAATGAATATACATACTTTTTTTCGCTGTATTAATATAAATACTAATCGAAATAACAAGGAACAGTAAATGAAGCAACCAATGAATGTCATAAGTTGAAATTTTACGACTTCAAAAAAGGAAAAAAAAATATTAAAAAAAAACATTAATAAAAAGAAGATTTAAACCAGTTGACGCTGTCACCTCTTATTTTTTTTTTTAAATGCCAGCCAGAATAATTAAGTATACCGCCGACACCCTCTTTGAAAATAACTACGCCATCGAAAACTTTCATAAGCAATAAGCATCTTGATTTTGTCTCATTTCATTTGGCTGAAACTTGTACTAATAAATTCATTTTGATAAATGTTAATTTCTTTTTTTTTTTTTTTTGCCATAAATCAATCAAATAAATTATAATTAAAACTTCAAAAATATCCTCATTGTCACCAGCCAAGCAGTACAAGCATTATTTGTTTCATCATCATCATCTCCATGATGATCTTTATTTTTTTTTTTTAATTTCTAAATTATGCATAATAATTTTTAATACCAATAAAATATAATAAAACAAAAAATACAATTTAGCAATCAACGCCAGTAAGAACAAGCCTTACATACAAAAAAGCTCTAAGTTATACAAAAATATTTGAAAAAAAAGCAATAAATTATCATAAAATTTCCATGAAAAGCAAGATCATCTAATTGATCATAATACATAAGCGTTTCATTTACATAAACACTGAATAGTTTGTCTAGTAGAGCGTCTCAATATTTTTGAATAAAAAAAAAATTACGAAAACAAATGTCAATCTATTGACATTTCTCTAGATTGTCAGCTATGTCAAAGAATTAATTCATATTTTTTTTCTAAGTCGGGTATTTAACCCGAAATTATAATTACTAAAATTGATAAAATTAAGAAGTTACTCAAAAAATTCTGCGGAAATAGCGTGAAGTTTTCATTTTATTCCTTTATACTTGTACAACGCACGGTGGTTCATTGGCCAAAACGAAGGAAGCACCACACACGGTGGACCAAGCACGGAAGAACGCTTATGATGAAGATTTAGTGGCCTTCGAAAACAGCTAGTTGTTCCGTTTAACTATGTGTTGTCAGAATATTTACAACTAATCTTTGCTGTTATTTGTTCATTAATAATTATCACATGTGATTTCGCTTACAAAGCTATACGAACTTTGGCCTGTTCAAATCATAAATATATATGTGACAGCGCATATAGAAAGGGACCTAAGGGTAAAAAAAAAATCAATTTTCACGTTGCTATTTTTTTTTTTTTTTTTTTTGATGTAGACAACATCTGAGCATCGAATGAGACCGATCCCATGCCCCAAAAGTGTTCCCTTCCAGAGATATGCCCGTTTTATTCAGTGATGGTACACCAAAGATACACGTATTTAAATCTTTAAAATGGCTCTCCTGAACAAAATAGGTTTTTACCCTTAGGTCCCTTTCTATTTTGCGCTTCACATATGTAAATATATTTTTATTGTCTTCGAATTATAATTGTGGTTAAAATTTCGTTTTAAATACATAAGTGAGGTGGGTTTATCCTTAATTCGATTGACATAAGATTTTATATCCATTTTAAGCGTACATTTTAAAGTGATCAAAATAAAAATTGATTGCATTCCGAGTAAGTGTAGGTGTTTGAAGTTTAATTTTTGAAATAAATGATATATGAGAGGTAGTCATGTCCTTGCACCGACCACAACCAAACTTTTGATCATAGAGTTGGGTTGTTTACCTTTGCAAATATTTAGGAAGTTTTAATGTAATTTTTAATAAAATTTTAGCTAAAATCGAATGTTTTACGAAAAGGATTTATGGTAGGTTCAATTATCCTTATACCGATTGACATAAAATTCCATAAAGAGTTCAAGTTACAATGTTTCATGTGAAGATTGAAGGTTAAAATAAATGTTTTTAATAAAGCCTATATAAGTGAAACTTATTTGCTGGTGGTTAATCATTGTCTATACCCAGCTAAAAAAAAATATGTGTGGAGCATATATAATATCCCATATATGGTTCGGATCCGAAAAATGAGGGTATATGGGCATATATGATTATATATATTCATACATTTTCATACATGTATGTGTAAATATTCCCTCTACATTATGTAAAGTTCATATTCATAGTCTCTTGATTCACAAAATCGCACTGTTGTGCAATAAATTAAATTACTAAAATTACTTTTTTTTAGATTTTGAACAGGGAGGTTGTATTTAATAAAACATTTGTTTGGACAAATAATTCAAATCGAGCTAAAAGTCATTTCATTCCTCATTTTAAGTCAAAAGGTGAATCAATTATTTCAAAAAAACAAAACTCATATTCGTACATAAAATTTAATTTAAGAAATCAGATTAAAAACTAATGCAATTAATTATAAAAGAAAAAATAATCCGTCTAACAACAGCTTTCAATATAATTTTTTGCAGTAATATGAACTTTGTTTCTTATCTAGAGAATTATTTTATTTTCGATGAAATGAATGACTGGATTATCCTGTTGATTATTTGATCCACTATGTATAAAATCATACAAGAATGGTTTTTTTTGTAACAAAAGTTTTTCTTTTTTAAACGTTGAGGGTACGCATTTAAACTTTGCATACCATATGTATTTTCTAAAGGATTTCCAATTTACAAGTGATAAAGTACCAAGCTTTTTTGATTGCAAAAACGATATTATGTGAGATATCATGTATGCATACATTCTTATATGGCTCCATACATTACATCACTTCTATACATATGTGGATCCATATATGAAGAGCTTCATAATGAAATTTCCATATATAAGCTCGTATATTATAAAACATTTCATATATTAGTTCATATATCATTTCATATATAATACTTTTCGCATGTATAATCCCATACATTTCCATACATGAATTCATACATATTCATATATAGTTATATACATTCATATATTAAAAATATATGGACCATATATAATTTTTTTAGCTGGGTATATGCATTTCATTGTGGCTTTAACAAATTGTCAGTAGACTTCAATTACACATTTTAAACAGTCACAAACTTCGTATCTTTCTTGAATAAAGCCTACATACAATTTGTCATAGAATTCAATAGTATTCAAGTGTACACGCAAACAAAAAATATGGTTGAGTCAACCATAATCAAACAGCAACCTATGATTGAATTATATGGTTGCAGTCAAATCATATTATTGTTAATAGAAAAGCAAACTGTAATTATATTATTATCTGAGTTAATAATAATATTATCTACAAGAACAATTGACTTTGTTGTGCCTAATCTTATTATTGTTAATATGACAACACTATTGTAAGATGTGACTAAAATATAATTGAGAAACACCATACCATGATCTAATATTATATTAATATTGTTAAATACGACCACAGTATTATTGAATGTAATAATACTATTTTGTTGTTTAATAATATTTTTATTGTAGAAACAGCTGTGCGTTAAATTCGAAATAAAAATAAATTAATATTATTCACATAAAATGTATATATAGAAATGTATACTTACACGACATATAGACATGTCTGTATAAAGAGATACACAAATGTTTATATAATTTTTATTGGCCAACGATTTTGTTTATACTTTATTTATCTATTAATTTATTTAACACCACCCGTGCAATACTGATAGCTTACAAACGAAATACCGAACTGACAGATGTTTCTGAAAAAGATTTTTTTAAACTTAAAATAGTATGGTTTTGGATAACATTATATTGTTATTTACATCATATTATTTTTAAATAATAATACAAATTATGTTGCAGTCATAAATTTTTAACAAAACTGTATTGTTAAATTCTAACCATATCACACTTTTTTATGGATGTGATAATGTAATTATTAAATTCAAACATTACTCTGTTTATCGTAACGAAATAAATGTTTAAAATAACAATAACTAGTTTAAAACGAGCACACATTTGTTTCAGAGAACATAATATTGTTTTCTCAACCATTCTACAACCATATCTTTTCTTTGCGTGCATGTTTTTGCAGCCCTATTGAAATTTCAATAACATCTATTTTTTCTAAAGTTTCTACCTTTATTTTTCTATTGCGTGTTGAATTAACATAACTTCGATGATAACAGCCCTTAAAAGTTCTGTCCAAATATTGATGTATAATCTAGACACAATTTAATGTTTTTACGCTCTAATTTCATTGTTTTAAATTTATAATGTTTTTTTTTTGGGAAATTTGTTTACATGTTTTAATTTTTGAATAAATTTTACAGATGTCAATTATGCTGATGATAGTGATAGACCTTTTAAGCTACTAACAGTTTATAGATTTATGGATTTAAGGTTTTTTCTAAATGCTTTTAGTATTATTTTTTACGTCGGCACCTTTAACGTTTACTGGTTTTTAAACCTGAAATATTTTTCGTCTATTTATTATATGAGAATCAGAAGTTTTTATTTCTTTTTTTTTAAAATGTATTCGTTTAAAAATAAAATGGCAATTTATGTTTGTAGAGACTTAAACACAAATAGTTTTTGTGTGGTGACGAAGTAATTTAACGGCTGTCAAGATGTTAGGAAATTCCACAAACTACTACTGCTGGACTTATAATGGAATATTTAAATTTTGAGGACTTATTTATTACTATTTATTAACATAATTTAGTTAACGTAGATCATCTGTATGTATGTATACAACTTCACGTTGTAGATCTTTGATCTATAGACATATTTTTTTGGCTGGAGGACTTATTTCAACTGTCACAATATGAAAAATAGATAAAAAAAAATAATTTAAAGGGCATTATAAAATTTCCAGGCTGTTTTTGCGTCGCGAAATCAGAATCCCAGGATCCCAAACACTTTGAGAAGATTTTCTAATTATATTAAGAGAAAACATGGTTATTATTATATATTTTTTTTATTATTTAAGAATCATAGGTGAATAAATTTAGTAAAGTGCGACTTTAAGTCGCACACGAAGGCTTCCGTACGGACACTACACTACATACATATGTGGTGGCCTTAATTATGAAAGTGGCCTAAGTCACATATTTCTTTGGTCGACATAACATTTGAACAAATCAAGAATAATTTTTATATTATGAAAAATATTAATTTACCCCCTGTTTGTGTAAGACGTTTTAGTTAGAAATCTTGGCGTTTCTGTAATAGATTAAAGAAAAGTTGTACAAGTTCATTAAATATTTGTTGAAGCTTTTTTAAGATCTATTTACAATTTTGAAGCAAAAATGCACATGACTTAGACTAGACCACTTTCATAATTGAGGGCACATATGTACTACTAAAGGAATTTTAGCTTTTACCGTAGAATATTTATCCTAATGTAGATATTTTATTAAAAAAATTGATTTTTGTGTTTTTATTTGTTTTTTAGCGTTTTTTTTTTTGGTTTAGCGTTTTTTTAGTTTAAGCGCTTTTTGCGATTGTTTCAGGTTTTGGCAATTTTTTCGGTTGTTTTAGTTTAAGCGATTTTTTAGTTTTTGGACTTTTTCGTTTTGGCGATTTCTTTTCTTTTTACCTTTGGTGATTTTTTTGCACTTGAGAAACTTACTTTATTTTTGGTGATATTTTTAATTTAATCGCTATACAATCAAATATTTTTCCTGATGTCGAAATTTTGTTAAAAAAATTTGTTTCTGCGTTTATTTGTTTTTAGCGTCGTTTTTTTTTGGTTCGTTAATTTTTTTCGGTTGTTTTTTAGTTTTGCGTTATTTTTGCCTTGCCGACTTGTTTTCGGTTTTAAGCAATTTTTATACCCTTTACCAAAAAATGGTAAAAGGGTATAATTAGATTTGTCATTCCGTTTGTAATTTCCAGAATATTAATAAGCGAGCCATAAAGTATATACATATATTCTGGATCCTTATGCATAGGGAAGACGAATATGCGATGTCCGTCTGTCTGTACGTGAAATCGGTTTTTCGAAGCTCCCTGAAAAGCTAAAGACTTCGTTCTTGGACTGGTGGGTCAGAAATGGTCGAAATAACATTGGTATTGAAAATCAGCAAAATCGAGCAGACGGTTTCAGAGCTGGGAGACTTAAACTTCATTTTGCCATACAAAATAACTACCGAAAAGTAGTTTTTAATAATTTTTTATTAAATAAACTTATTTTATACTTCAGTATGAATAAAATTGGTATTTCTAACTAAAAAAATTAAAAAAAAAAAAAAATTAAAAAAATTAAAAAGACGTTTCCAGGGTTGGAAAACCTTAACTTTTTTTCTTATACAAAAGTAATTTACTAAAACAAATTTTTCCTTTTTTTTACAAACTAAACATATCTAATGTTCTTAAAAGAAGAAAATTGATGTAAGAAATCAGAAAAACAAAAAGGATGATTCCAGGGTTGGAAAACCTACGATTTTTGTGATATATAAAATTAACTACCGTTAACTAATTTTTTAATTATTTTTATTAAATAAACTTATTTTATACTTCACAACGAATAAAATTGGTATTTCAGATAAAAAAAAATTAAAAAATTTAAAAAGACGTTTCCAGGGTTGGAAAACTAACTTTTTTTCTTATAGAAAATTTACTTACTAAAACAAATTTTTCCTTTTTTTCTATAAATTAAACATATCTAATGTTCTTAAAAGAGAGAGATTTATGTAAGAAATCAGAAAACCAAAAAGGATGATTCCAGGGTTGGAAAACCTACGATTTTTGTGATATATAAAATTAACTACCGTAAACTAATTTTTTAATTATTTTTATTAAATAAACTTATTTTATACTTCACCACGAATAAAATTGGTATTTCAGATAAAAAAAAAATTAAAAAATTTAAAAAGACGTTTCCAGGGTTGGGAAACTTTAACTTTTTTTCTTATAGAAAATTTACTTACTAAAACAAATTTTTCCTTTGTCTCTATAAATTAAAGCTATCTTATATTCTTAAAAGAAATATATTGGTGTGAGAAATCAGATAAATTAAAAAGGATGATTCCAGGGTTGGGAAACTTATTCTTTTTGTGATATAAAAAATTAACTACCGAAAACTAATATTAATTTTTTTTTAAATAAATAAAATTATTTTATACTTCAGTACGAATGAATTTGGTATTTCAAAATATAAAATTAAAACAATTAAAATGACGTTTCCAGGGTTGGAAAACCTTATTTTTTACACAAAAGTAACTTACTAAAACAAATTATTTCTTTATTTCTTTCTTAAAAAAAAGATGGTGTAAGAAATCAAAAAAAAAACCAAAAAGGAGGATTCCAGGGTTGCGAAACTTACAATCTTTGTGATATAAAAAATTAACCACCGAAAACTAATTTTTATCTATTTTTATTAAATAAACTTATTTTATGCTTGATAACGAACAAAATTGGAATTTAAAATAAAAAAAAATTAAAAAAATTAAAAAGACGATGCCAGGGTTGGAAAACTTTAATTTTTTTTTTGTACAAAAGTAAGTTACTAAAACAAATTTTTCCTTTTTTTTTATAAATTAAACATTTACTAAATTCGTAAAAGAAAAAGATTGGTGTAAGAAATCAGAAAATCAAAAAGGATGAGTTCACGGTTGGGACACTTACACTTTTTTGATATATAAAAGTAACTAAGTCTAATTAATTTTTATCTTTTCCTTTATAAATTATATATATTTTACGTTTTGGAAAGAAAAGTTTGGTATAGAAAATTATAAAAATAAAAGCCACACCTCCAGAGCTGGAAACTATGATTTTTTTTCTAGACATTAAAGTAACTAATTAAAACATTTTTTTTAATTTCCTTTTTTTCACTTAACACACTTTCTATATTTTTTTAAGAACTACTAGATTGGTATTAGTAATCAGAAAAATCTAAAATTATGATTCTAGGGTTTGAAAATTATTATTTTTTTCTTTGTACATAAAAGTAAGTATGTGCTTATGTATGTATCTCTATACTACATAAACTCACTTTGGTAAAGGGTATATAAGATTCGGCACAGGCGAATATAGCACTCTTACTTGTTATTTATTTTTTTTTCTTTTGCCTTTTAGTGATTTTTTTTAATTTGAGAGATTTATTTTATTTTTGTTGAGATTTTGTATTTAAGCGCTATGTAATCGAATATTTTTGCTGATGTAGAAATTTTATAAAAAATTTTGTTTTACCGTTTAACGTCAAAATTGTATTAACTGATATAATACACTTTAGTTTAAATTTTTTAAATTTCAGTGTTAATAATTGATTAATGTTAAGTATAACAAAAATTAAAAATTTAAAAAACCCCGAATATAATATTTCTAGAAAAGGTTATATCTTCTAAGCGGCTGGGCCGATTTTTTTTATATTAAAACATAGCTAAGAACCTTTTAAACAGAAAAAACTAAATCAAAATTGGTGCAGCCGTTTGGTCTGTACGTGTACTTGTACAGACACACACTTCAAACTTATAACACCCCTTTTTTAGTCGGGGGTTAAAAATAAAACAACAATAAAATAAAGTTTAAAATTATAAATTTAAAGTTATAAAATATAATTGTCTGTATATTACATTAGGATTTTAATATCTTTCTTTGCTCGCTTTAAAGCGCCCTTCAATTTTTAACTGTGATATATGTACATATATCTTATTATAGCGGCCATATTTTTACATATTCTGTTAACATTTCAGGTCCTTATCTCTGACGGTTCTCGAGAAAACAGCCCGTGACAGTTGGACAGACTGACGGTCGGATATCGCAGCGAAAATAATAGAGTTCCTTTTCAACTTTAGTGTAGGGAACTCTAAAAACTATGTTGTTTTGCGACAGTGTTTGGTTATAGTAACCATGTTGTAGTTGTTTTTATTCATATTAAACACACTTGTTTTTAGGTTCTATATGAAACTATTATGTCTTTTAGACATGAAAAGTTTACTTTAACATTTATTTAAATTTTAATTTAAACTTTGTTTAGAGCTTAGGCACATACTCATTCATAAAAAATATTTGTGTTTAATAAGTGGTTTATGAACTAATAATAAACCTTTTATAAAACCCAACTATTTTTTATGAATTAGGCCCATTAAGTTTATTTGGAATGGTTTTTACTTTACCACGAACTAAGTATATAAAGCGCAGGAAACGAACGAAAAATATCAGAGTCTGTACTACCCCATCATTCCTTTTTCTCCTCTCTTCTATAGACTCAATATCTTGCAAGGTAAACATTGAGTAACTTCGAATTGTTTTTATTGTACTGCGAGAAATTTCGGTTATCGCAAATATGTTGTTTTCAACAATATTTAACACAACTCTAGATTCTATATATTGTCTTACGAGATGTTTTTGCTATAGCAACTATGTTATAGTTGCTTTCAATTATATGAAGCACACCCTTAGTTTGCGACAAACAATAAAGTGAAATAAAGGGTGTCCCAACAAGAACACAAGATTTAAATTTTAAATAAAACACAGATATTTAAAAAAAAATCGTGAAACTTTATTATATCGCAAAGTAGACAAAATGAGGTTATGTGTGGAACAACAAATCGGGCAGATGGCCGCCGCGGCTTTGCTGGCACACACGCGATCTTTTAATGAAATTTTCAATGGCCGTTTTGCATAAATGCTGCGGTATTTCGTTAATGCAGCCTCCAATTTCCTCTTTTAAGGCTTGAGTCGTCGTCGGCTTATTCGCGTAAACCATCGACTTCAAAAAACCACAAAGAAAAAAGTCTAATGGTGTTAAATCGCACGATCTAGGCGGCCAATTCTGATCTCCAAAACGCGAAATAACACGACCGGGAAATGACTGATGTAGCAATTGAATTGTTTCTCTGGCTGTATGATATGTGGCGCCGTCTTGTTGAAACCACATGCCCTCCACATTCATTTCTTCAATTCTAGGCACGAAAAAACTGGTTATCATTTCACGATACCGAACACCATTGACTGTTTGCGCTTGACCTGCGTTTGAGCGACATCATCACGTACAGCTACGACATTTTCGGTCGATCGACCTGGTCGAAGGCGCGTTGTTGTCTTTACATCACTAACAGACCCAGTTTCGGCAAATTTATCCATTAATGTCCTTACAGTTGACTCTTTTGGAGCATTATTGTGACCCCAAATTGATCACAAATTTGCGAACTGTAGCCGCAAAACTTTCACCATTTTGGTAAAACAATTTCACAATGAGAATGCGTTGTTCATTCGTGTAGCGCTCCATTTTTACTAACCTCGTACCTTCTACTATCAAACAATAACAATTATTCAAATGTCAAACAATGACACTTCGCATGGCGCCAAATTTAAATCTTGCGTTCTTGTTGGGACACCCTTTATATCTAAAAACCATTAATTACGTTTGAGCTACAACCATTTTTTTACATCGTACAACAACGTCAATCTTTAACTGAAATAAAAATGTTCTTAACACTAATTCTGGCAAGGAAGAACAAAAAAATACATGCTTATCTTCATTTTATCAGTTAATGTCTGAACCTGTGAGAAAAGGTGCTTGAATTTGATAAAAATTTAGTTTAAATTTTACGATCTAACATATTTTACATTACAGATGATCGAAGCATCTCAATATGCTGAAAAATCTTAATTTTCCGGCCAATAGTTTAGAAAGATAATTCTTCGAATATTCCTGCCATATACTTTAAAGTCTTTTTGTTTTTCTTTTCTTTGGAAACACTATTATATAATGGTTCATAACACCTACGGGAATAATGCCTACACTAAAAGCCTTTAAAGTAATTGTTATTCAAACAAATGTTCATAACCATATTCTTTGAAAACATGTGTTTGTTATAAGATTTCAATTGACCATACAATAATTGGATGGATTTTTTTCTTCTAAATGGTTCGTTTAATGTCGAAAAAAGTCGAATGAAAAATATTGAAAATGTATCCAATAAATGTATTGTATTCTTGTTTGATCATTTAAATAAATGTAAAAGCTCATATGTACATTTTAACTTGCATAACTAAAGATATGACTACGATGATGATGACGATTTTCTTTTTTTTTAATGTCGTATTTGTTATTTTTATTATTCGTTTTTTTTCCTTCTGTTTTTCGCAAATGGACGCCAATTCAGCCGCAACTAATGGTTGTTGTTTTGGCACCCTTTCATTTAGGATATAAAATTAGATTTTAACAAACCATACACACCTTTTAGCAGTTATTTGCATACATACATACGTTTACACAAACGCACACTCACAATCCCATATTCACTTGTAAATTCAATGGTCAAATGTTCCAACAGATGACGGAAGCTAAATCTGGGACATACGAGCCGAAAAACTATTCAACAACATCAATTTCTTTAACAGCAGCAGTAGCAACAAGAACAATAACAACAACAGCAGCAGCAGCAGCAGCAACAAAAACAAGAATAACATTGCATGTGAAAAGGGTGCGAAAATTTTATTTTATTATTTGTTTTTTTATGTCTATTCAACCAACAATATGATACAATTCGAGCAAATATTTAAATATATGCATTGATGTAATATTTAGAAATTTTTATAGAAGCAAGCAAAATATTTTGTTGGTCCTACCAAAAATCAATGCTGATTTTCTTTAAAAGACATTATTGTTCGTAACCAAACCGTAGTTAGCCGAAAAATACCCGAAGCATCATATTGTTCACCGAGCATACTACCTAACCTGACGATAACCCAACCGTAATAAAGCGACTAAATAAACATACCCCGTCTGGGAAAGAAAACTGTGTTACAAATACAAGTTCCAAATTTTTATCACCTATGGATTCCCATCCAGTTGCAGTTTAAATATCCTGTGTCAAGTTTTGCCCTCGTAGCTTTCGATTCTACTGCGTGAAGGGTTGTTTAGTGAGGCAGCGCCTGACTGTCAACGACGAATATTACCTATCATCTATCATCTTCATAGCGATGAAGAGTGTCAGTATATGAGCTTGAAAAATGCTATATTCTTTTGGTAGTGTAAAAGAACTAGGAATCGTTATCCCTAAGGTATAGGCACAAGCACCTGTACCTTCCTCCACTTTTAACCCCTGTGTAGAGAAGGTACCACTATCACAAAGCTTAACAGATTCAACCCAAGAGCTCCTATCTGGAATTACTACTGAGTATCTTCGACTAAAATCAATTTCAACGATCGTATAGCCCGTTAACCCAGAGGTTATGGCCATCCGCCTACCAAATTTAATTTTATTTAAGACTGATGTATGACACATTTGTCGTGTGCTCACCAAAGCTGACTTAACACGAATCTAAGAAGACTTCTTGACGCCGCTGTCATCACAAAGTTCTATATAGGAGTCAAATTACGTGCAAGGCAGTTTGAGGTTTGCTCCTCGGGGCATCTGTGGCTAATAGTCTCTCATAACTCTCTCTACTCAATGCCTCCCAGCATACCACTCAACCATAGGATATTATCGATGTGTTATGGCACTTGAGCATTTTCGGTTGCATAACCCGTTTCTATCTTCCTTACCTCCTTCCCTCCTTTCTTCTTTCCTTCCTTTCACTCTTCCTTCCCTCGTTATTTCCCTCCTTCCTTCCCTAGTTATTCCCTTTCTTCCTTCCTTCCTTCCTTTTTTCCTTACTGTTTTCCTTTCTTTCTTCCTTCCCTCCTTCTAGCCTGACATCGTTATTTCTCTCCTTCAACCCTTCCTTTCACCTTTCCTTCCTTCCTTATTTCTCTCCTTCCTTCCTTCATTCTTTCCTTCCTTTCTTCATTCCTTCTTTCCTTCCTCATTTTCACACTTCCTTCCTTCGTTATTTCCAGCCTTCCTTCATTCTTTCCCTCCTTTCTTCCTTCCTTCTTTCCTTACTTCTTTCCTGCATGCGTAGTAGAGATTGAGCCTTGTCTTTAACCTTTCCTGAGCGTTCGTCTTCCTAAAAAGCTTGCCGTGTAAGAAAATAAAGTATTTATCTTCCTCTCCTAGCTATACCTCTATCCTTCACATCCTAGGAGGTATACAATTATTTATTTCTGTTATTAGGTTATTTAACACACACATATATATATACATACACATATATATATATATATATATATATATATATATATATATATATATATATATATATATATATATATATATATATATATATATATATATTAGAGTGGTTCGATTTTCGACTTTTTTTCGAATTCAATGCTCTACCACACCATAACCTCTGGATGACATATAATAGAGCCCAAAAAACCATAGAAACAGTAATATTAGCGAAATTTCACTTTTCGCCAGAGCCTCAAAGTTTTTCAAAAATGTCCAAAAATAGGCAAAATTTCGATGATTTTAATGTCACGTTTTCTGAATGGGAAAGCGATATACAATATTAAAACAAGTATAAAACTACATAAAATTCATATTTTAAACAAAATAAATCTTTATTTTAGTCGAAACCTGCCTACAAGCCATAAAAATTCTTTACAAAAAAGTGGTAAAAAAAGATGATTTTCAGTGAAAAATTTAATGATGTTTGTACGAGATTTTAATGCAAATTTTTGCTACAACTGGAACTAAAAATTGACTCAGAATTAATTGTATTGCATGCAGCAAAAACATATTTTCAATATATGTATTAGTATCAACTGTAAGTTGTTGATATTATGATTGTAATGGAGACATCTCATCTCTTACATCGGTTGAGCATTGTACATCTCTAATAGATTCTCTATTAAAGAAAGTACCGTTTGTTCTTATAAGAAACCATCTCTCATTATCATGTTGCTGCAGGTTTGTGATTCAGTCGCATTGTTAAGTGATAATACAAACATCGAATTTATTATTGGTCTAATTTCTCAACAATGGCTCGTAAAACACGATCAGCAAATACAGATAACATTTTGGGAATTTGTTCTGAATTAAATTCAAATCAATTGTCTACAAACGCAGATGTTTTGAAGAATTATTTATATTTCCGAAGAGATGATAACAAGTTTCAAAACAATAAAAATTACATGCAAGACACAGCAGACACAGTTCAAAATATATGGATGAAAACAAAAACTCCCAATATTGATCGATATTTAATCATCAGAAAAGTTGAAAAACTTTACAAAAGTTATGTAAAAGTGACCAAAATGCAAAACAAACAGAATCTTTATTCCATGGCAAGTGAATTTCGAAACAAACTATAGTCAGAACTTTTCGATATATCAATTTGCAAATGCAACAGTGATTGTAAATGTTTGTATAAACTGAAGGTACCACTGAAAGAACGCGAATTTTTGTTTGATCAAAGAAACTCTCGGCAAATGATTTTGCTTCCTTCAAACCAACACGAAAATATATCCGTGAGTCAATATTCATCGCAAATTCCATCACCTGTTTTGTCACCAAATCCAAAACGAAAAAAAAATGAAACAGCATTACGAAAACCGATTAAAAGACTCAAACCATCAACCTTGCAAACTGAATCAATCCTTACAAAACATGTGAATCTATCAAACGTAGTTAGAGAAAGACAACGATATAACATCTCTACTCGTGCGGCGGCAACCATTCTTAACGCGTTTGTAAAAGATTTGGATATTCCAAACAAACACAATATTATTGATAGAAACAAAATAATACGTCAAACGTCAAAATATAATACTTTGTGTGAGAAAACCCACATGAACAATATTATTGATTCATTAAATCAAAAACCATATTTTGGGTTATTCTTTGATGGCAAAAAAGACAAGACAAGTGTATTTTTAAGGAACGAAAATAAATCACAAAATCACTTACGCTTTAAAATAGAAGAGCATTATTCTTTAGTGCTACAACCGGATAATTTATTTTATGCTCATGTGTCACCACCGGACGGAACAGCAAAGAGCATTGCACAAACAATTCATGAAAAAGTAGAAAGCAATAAGATTAGTTTGAATAAAATGATGTTCATAGGATGTGACGGCACAAACGTTAACGTTGGACATAATAACGGTGCAATATACCAGATCGAACGGAAAATTGGTCACGCAGTTCCCTGGTCTGTATGCTTGTTGCATTTTAATGAACTACCGTTAAGAGAGCTGTTTATTCATCTCGATGGTGTTACTATTGGACCCAAACAATTTAGCGGCAGCATCGGTAAGTTTCATGTTAGTTGTGAGGAAATGCCGGTCAAAACATTTAAAAAGGGGTTTTCGGATGATTTGCCAGTTTGGCCGCAAAATGCAGTGAATGATTTAAGTGTGGATCAACGCTACTTGTATCAGATGTGTCATTCAATTCAAACATGTATCGTCGATTCATCTTTGGCTATGAAGAACCCTGGAACTATGGTTCATTCATTCATTAGACTACGGCTAATCGAATTCTTCGATACTATGTATCTGTCAGTATTGCTTCGATGAAGCTCACTACGTTAGTAAATTTCATAATTAAAGTTTATGCTTGCCCATTCAGAAAACTTGACATTAAAATCATTGAAATTTTGCCTATTTTTGGACATTTTTGAAAAACTTTGAGGCTCTGGCGAAAAGTAAAATTTCGCTAATATTACTGTTTCTATGGTTTTTTGGGCTCTATTATATGTCCTCCAGAGGTTATGGTGTGGTAGAGCATTGAATTCGAAAAAAGTCGAAAATCGATTTATTGCAAGTTTGTCGTCAAACACTGAATTCGTATTCATTTTGATATGCGTTAAATAAAGACAAAATATTTAAATAAAAGAATATAAATCCAAAGAGAGACCGACGAATTGATAACATCCTACCTTCTTGAAGTTGTTTAAACCATATTACATGCTTAAATCACTAAAATAAAATTTACAATAAAGCATATTTTTAGGTTTCTGTCTTAGACTAATGGCATGAATCAATGGCCCACTAAACATCAACACTAACTATTGAAATTGTTATATGTGCATGCACGCATACATATGTGCTATATGTATATACATGTGTTTGTGTGTAACAATTTTACATTTTATTCTTTTTCTAACTACAATTCTAACACTACATACTTTTGAACATTCATACATAAGATATTTTTTCCATATAATATTTTATTAAGCGAAAAATTATTTTTTTTCTCCTTTAAATGTTAAAACACCAACTACAGCAACGTCTGTCCGTTGAGGAAAAAGTGAAAAAGAAAGGGTGGCAGGTTTGGGTAGTTTTCTCTCAGATAAAAAAATATGATTTTGCTGAAATTGAATCAATTTTTCTAAAACCATATTTGTTGCTGCCATTTTTATTTTCATTTCCTTAGAAAATTATTGTGTGCAAATTCATTACAGCCCGATTTAGAGATTCAAATATGTTGGTTTATTTTTTTTTTTTGAATAGAAAATCGAAAACACTAAAACTCAAACATGTGAACCATATTGTAGTTTACGTGCATTTATTTGAAAAAAAAAAATGAAAATAAAGGAGGTTATTTTCCATTAAAATGTTTAAATCGAATCAAATATTGCCTTGCCCATAAACATAAAAATTAATGCTTTTTTATTATATTATATTACATTTTATTGGACGATTTTGTGCTGCAAATCGACCCTGGAGAATAATGATGCTTCAATGCACTTCTCATATGGATTGTAAATATTTTGTTTATCCTTTTTTTTTTTGCATAGGAATATTTTCACAGGATAATAATTTGATTTTCAATGCTTCTGTACGATTGATACGAAGTTAGAAGCTACATGTGTATTAAGTTGGCAGAGTTTTGTCTCAAAAAAATCATTTTTATATTGTAAATTTTGTTGATATTAATACACATAAATTGAAAATGTTTTAGCATATTATCTTTTCTTTTTCAATAGGGGCCAGAAAGTGGTGATTAAAAGGTTCATTTAATTTGATTATACTGCTTGTTATGGATACTTGAGTTGAGCCTTTTTAAATATTTTACTAATAAGTTGTGAGCCTTGGCAATATCTGCTGTGAACTAGAGGTGGGCGCGTGAACACGCACGTCTCAACACGAAATATTAGTGACAAAAAATATGATTTTGTGCGTGTTCGGTTAGTTTCGTGTTTATCAAAATTGACACGAAAAACATGAAACGATTTTAGATGTAAAATATGTATGAATGAATTTCCAGTAGAGAAAAAATTTAATATTTTGTATCGTCAAACACACAACACCAGCATATTTGTTGATTTTGTATGTAAACCTATAGTATCAGCTGTGGTGGCAGATAGTATCAGGTGGCAGTGCCAACTCGGAGCCATATGTTGAAAAGCGGCGCTTGAAAAAAATCATTTAAATTTTCTGATCTTCAATACCATGTTAATAATATTTCGTGGTATTCGTATTCGTGTCGTGTTGGGAGAATTCGACTCGCGCCCATCTCTACTTTGAACTATGAAATGCTAGGTGAAAGTTTTAAATTTTTTATTATTCCTGTTAATTTTTAATGGAAAATGACTTATTATTTTGAGTTGAAGATGATATTTATTTTCGTCATGGTATTATTCAATGAATGAAATTAAGATTTTGGGTTTCCCGATAGCCCAGTGAGTAGTGTGATAGGCTATCACTGCGATAGTCGTGTGTTCAATTTCCACCAAAGACTCTGGTCTGTTTCCCTAAAACGAGTGAAGGTCTTTGTTACTATGGCTGTCAAAATAAGTTACTATGTAATTTCTCATTGTATTTGTAACATAAAAAACCAGAATTTTGTACCAAAATCACTTTTCATCTTTTGGGGCGAACAAGTCATGATAATTTTTACTTTTTTCGTAACTGAAGCGTGTTCTAGATAAGGCATTGTAAACCAAACAAAACACACATTAGTCAAGGAGCTCGCTAGTAAAACCAGACTAGTCGCGTTAACTGTTTTTTACAGAACAGGTAAATTAATAAACTACCTAGATATAGACTAGCATAGAAATGTTTTCGTTATTTTTTAAGGTAGAATCGTACTGGTTTTGAATGAAAATAATTCGTGACTTCATAGATTTGTACTTGCAGAGTTCGAAAAAAATAAAAAATAAAAAATAAAAAAAATGCATGTAGTGACATGTCTAGTTTTGTTCGCCAACTCCTCAGTTATGAATCTCAAGAATAAGTCGTCTCGACTATGACATTTTGATACTAGATGAAATGAAAAATGTCGCAGTGTTCCTTTATCTATTACAAAAACATCGCAGTCAAAGTCCAAATACATCGACCACGCTAAGTAAGAATACCTTCAACCATTTAATACGTGGAGTTTTAACATTAATGTCAAGAAAGTAGTCAATTAAAATTAAAAAAAAAAAATCGTTACTCAGCCCAAAGATCCCAATACCCTTTACCTTTAAATACTCTGCCAGCTGAACAATCGATAACTGTTAGATTTTAATTGCCACAAGAAAGTCATTATAACTTAAGACAATAAAAACTATCCAAGCCCTTTTTCTTTATCTATGTCCGCATTAAAGACCTCAAATTATGATCCAATTAACCTAAATTCTCGATTGCATTTTACATACGAATGAATTAAAGCTTAGCTACTACAATCATAAATAAAACGAAATAATGCGCCCTTGTTCCGTATTGTCACATTGACCCCAAACTGAAAAGTGCAGTAACTGTAAAGAATAAGAAAACAAAAATGATTTGTGGAGACATTTCTTACACTAAATGATTTGGAAGAAGTAAAAAAAAGGAAATAGAACAAAAAAACGAAACATTTGCAAACATTTACTTAATATGGTTATTTCCTTTTTTAATAAAAAATACTTTCTACATTGTTTTTGGTGCCCTTTTCGGAACAACTACATACAACGAAAAGCAGTGCTAAATGTGTCCAACCAAAAAGTTGAGCATAAACTATTGTAGTCTTAAAAGAAGACTGCGAAACATTTGTCTTTTTCTTATGACAGCCAAGCGAAATATTGGGAAGTCGGCTAGGGAAAGGAGGAGGAGGAGGAGGAGGAGGTGGTGGAGCCATAAGAAGTGCAGAAGTCTAAGCAAAACAGATGAATTATTTTTCCATAAGAGATTTTCAAATCGCCTTTTACAGTGAGAGGGCTGTAAATCAAACTTAAAAATTAATTCCTATTCAAATGTTTGTTACTTGGCCAGCTGGAAGAACAAAAAAAAAACAACAACAAAGGATTTCTAAATATCTCTTCTGAAAAGTATTTAATTGAATATTTTAAAATTTAACGTTTTATATTTAATATTAAACTAACTTTAGCACGTATTTTATTTAATGAACTTGTAAGGCATCAATTTTGTGAAAAATTAATACTTGCTTTGAAATTCTTTTGAAACACTTAAACATTTTACTGCCCTCCCACCTGTTTAAAGTTAATGAATGCAACAGACTTTATCGAGTGTGATGGTTCTGCAGCAACATACCAAATTTTAATACTATTCACTGGGAATTTTTTTTTTAAATACATTCAAGCAGTAAAAGGGAAATTCAAATGCAAGCAGAACAAGATGAGGATATCAAAACATACCAATGAACTTACACACTCAAAGGGAAGTAGGCCACATTCACTCTTATCAACTTTTCATATTCCCCTGATGGATTGTAATTTTTTATATAAACCATAACACAACATTAATTTTTGTGTGATGGCAGCTGCACAGTAAACTGTAGTGAATACTAAGTTTTCTGCTTCGCATACTTCCCTTTGTCACTTTCAGCTACAGCTGATGATGGCTGATGTGCTGCTGCTGCTGCTGCTGCTGCAGTATTGTTTCTATATAAGTTTGGTGCTGTTGGTTCTACTGCTTTTGTTGCATTTACGTTAAAGGAAAAATAAAAGCGTAAAAATCAGTGCGTAGAGTGAATGTCCAAAGTGGAAAATTGCTTTTAATTAAAATGAATTGAGTTGAGTCGAGTTTTTTTTGTGTGTGCAGCAACACACATTTACATGGACTTTCTTTAGCACATTTTTCGTTTATTTTGCACATCAACTTTTTTTTTTGCTTCACATTTCAACAACAAAATTCTCCTACAGTTTTATTTGCTTTCTTTGAAATCAAGTTAAATGGAGAAAGAGTCCTTTTAACGAGTTGAAATTTTCATTTCTCCAAAAAAAAAAGAAACAAAAAATTGTAGTATAAACTTTTTGTTATTGTAGTTGTTGTTCTGAATGCATTACGTAGATTCCCAAACTCGCAACTGACTTGATTGAAATTTTAAACAGCAGTCATGATGTCTGTCTTGGAAAGTTTTTATTTTTTGTTTATTTTTGTAATGCTTTGGTATTCATTTCGCAGTCACTGAAGGAATAAATAAAAATGCAGTGAATCAAAGAGAAAAAAATGTAAATAAATGGTATGCTTTACAAAGAGTGCAAGTGATGAATAAACTGTGTTTGTGTTTAAGGAAATTTTAAATAAGGCTTAAATATTTTACAGGCCTTTTTTATAGTCTAGATTTTATTAAAAAGTATTTTTCCACTATAAAGTTTATTTTATAAAGAAAAATTCTTTAAAAACGACTTAGGGTCAGTATTATGACTTCACGATAAACTTCCGAATAGTTAATCATAAATTTAGCAAAAGTCAACTATGGGCCTGTGCCAAACGGTAGCAAAGTACTAGTGTAAGTAAATTTTTGACACTTCTGAGGTGAATAAAATTTTACTAGCCCTAGGGGCTGGTAGTAGTAATTTTGACACAACAGATACATTTTTGACAAGCTGCAATAAAAAGCATGGTATCATAAAATTTAAATCCACCGCCGTCGCTTCGAGCCGTCGCCTAATACAAAGATTTTTACGTCTTTTAAGTTTAATTGGACTGTGCAAAAATCATTGTTTATTTTAGTTTGCGAAAAATGTTGCATCATATATATAATGCTACATAATTTATTGCTACAAGAATATTGTTTTATATAAAAATGTACTCTTAAAAATTTGTTGGTAGCCGGCGGCTTGTAGTCATGCGAAGCAAAACCGCCGCCGCAGCAATTGTTTCATCAGCTTCTTTCTATGCTCAAGCGAATTTGTCAAAATTTTACATTGGCAAAAAAGATATCATTTGGCACAGCAGAAAAATGAAATGTTTTCCCCACAGGCAAATATTTTTTTACCATAGTACTTTTCTACTGTTTGGCACACGCCCTATAAAGTTACCTTTACATTTTACCATTATTACAACTGTCCGATAAAAATAAATAATACAATTATCATTTCTGTGTATCTTGTGGATATTGATTGTTTTGTTAAAAACACATAATGGCAAATTGCTTTTGTTTATTACCTTAAGTAATTTCTATCCTTTATACAACGTAATTTTTATAAAAATTTCTTCTATAAGAAGTAGTTTTTATAGAAGTACTTGTATAAAAATAAAAAGTATCTTTTATTAAAAATACCTTTTATAAAAATTGTCTCTTATTAAAAAGACCATTTATTAATAGTATTTTTTTGTAAAAAGTATCTCTCATGAAAAGTGCCTTTTGTAAACAGTAAAACTCATTAAAGTCCCTTTTATAAAAAGTAGCTTCAAAAGGTACCTTTTACAAAAAATACTTTTGATAAACAGCACTTTTTGTAAACAGTGCCTTTTATAAAAAATTCACATTAGAAAAGTTTCCCCTTATAGAAAGAATTTTTTGTAAAAGGTACTTTTTGTAAAAAGTATCTTCAATCAAAAGTACTTTTCATAAAAAGTTCCTTTTATAAAAATTACGTTTTGTAAAAAGTTCCTTTAACAAAAAGTACGTATTGTAAAAAGTACCTCTTAAAAAACACTACCTATTATAAAAAGTACCTTACGTAAAAAGTACATTTTGCAAAAGGCAGGTTTGTAAAAGTACCTTTTATAAAAAGTACCTTTTACAAAAAGTACCTTTTATAAAAAGTACCCTTTATAAAAAGTACCTTTTATAAAAAGTACCTTTTATAAAAAGTACCTTTTATAAAAAGTACCTTTTATAAAAAGTACCTTTTATAAAAAGTACCTTTTATAAAAAGTATCTTTTATAAAAAGTACCTTTTATAAAAAGTACCTTTTATAAAAAGTACCTTTTATAAAAAATACCTTTTATAAAAAGTACCTTCTATAAATGGTACCTTTTATAAAAAGTACCTCTTAAGAAAAGTACCTTTTTTAAAAAGTACCATTTATTAAAATACCTGATAAAAAAGTACCTTTTATGAAAAGAACCTTTCATAAAAAGTACCTTTTATGAAAAGAACCTTTCATAAAAAGTACCTTTTATGAAAAGAACCTTTCATAAAAAGTACCTTTTATGAAAAGAACCTTTCATAAAAAGTACCTTTTATGAAAAGAACCTTTCATAAAAAGTACCTTTTATGAAAAGAACCTTTCATAAAAAGTACCTTTTAAAGAAAGTACCTTTATAAAAAGAACCTTTTATTAAAACTGAAAAGTACCTTTTACAAAAGGTACCTTTTTTAAAAACTACCTTTTATAAATACTAATTTCATAAGAACTACATTTGCTAACAAGTTCAATTTATAACGAGTACCTTTTATTATATCATTAGAACTTTTACTCTTAAGTACTTTTTATTAAAAGTAGTTTTTTATATAAAAATATTTATTTATACTAAGAGCCCTTTTTATGTTATAGCCTTTCCAGGCTAAGGCTACTTTAAAACCATGAGCCATAGCACATAATTACATGTCGAGTACAAGGTACTGCACCAATCACAAGTTCATCTCCCCAAAAACCCTGCAGCCTGGTACCAAAAACTCAACAAACCAAGTAAGTTAATGTGGTCAACCAGTTGATAAATGTTTGGTTAGCCTGCGGACATGTTGAGGACATTTGGAAATAAGGCAAACAAAAAAAAAAAAAAAAAGCAAACGAATCCAATACAAATGTGCAATGTGCATAATTGATTTGGAAAAGACAAAAGGGAAAATTTAATCTTGACGCAGGATGTGCTTAAAAGTCAAGTATGAGAAATATGTTTTGTTTTAGTATTTATGAGAAACACAAGAGGAAACGCCTTCTTGTCTTGATACATATGTAAGTAAAATTCAGGTTATATGTCACTCCCTTTTGGGAAAACATTCATCATTGAATTAAAATGTCTAACAACCCCAAGATGGGGCCAAAATTTAAAAAAAAAAGAGAAGTAAGTCTTAACAGAAAAAGGCATGTAACATGCAGCGTTCAACATACAACATGTGCTGCAAATGTCATTTTCTAAGATGTTTTATGATTTTCTATTACTTTTTTTTCTCTTAAAAATTTCTTAACATCTTTTAGTGTAAAGAATGCCAGACCATGTTTTAGTTAAACTTCTAGCAATTGTCATAAATGCGCTGCATTCATTTTTTTTGTCTTGAATGCTTTCTTAATTTTTTTTAAGTTTATTTTTTTGGTTGTTGTCTTGCGTTGCTTCTTTAAGCTTTTGTGTTGTCTTTCTTTCTCTATGGGGAGGGAGGAGATGTATTAGTTTGAGTAGCCCATTCCAAAAGAAATATGTTGTAGCCCGCATCATCGTCATATAATCAGCATCATTTGTTTTAAATTTCAACTCTGCCCTATTCCACCATGCATTTGTAACGCAACAACAACAACAACAACAACAGTCATACAACATCAAATAACCAGAAGGCATTTACCGAAATACTCGTTCGTATATACGAAAATATAAAGACGAGATGTTTTTTCCTGCTTTTAGATTTGTGCAAATGTTGTAGATGCTGTAGTGCAGCTACTGCTACTTGTAGTCTGGGTGTTGCAGCTCTAAGTTCTATCATTTTCTATAGTTTAGCTACCAATGACTGTTAACTGCAGCGGCAGCCGAACAATTTTCTTCTTCTTTTTTTTTTTGCTTTTGTTTTTATTCTCTTCTACCAGTCTTAAGGAAAACATTTCAGTTTTGTCGCGATGATTTATTTCCGACAGCTAACAGTGTTGAGAAAGCAGTTGCAGGCAGGCAGGCAGGCAGGCAGGCATACATGCAGGCAGTTGCAGTCATACCCAGCAACAGCATTTCAACATTTAGCCAAATAGCAGCAACAGCAACAACATTATAGTTTTTAGTTATTTGCTTTGTTCTTGTTTTTTTTGGCCATATCTATATGTATGATTTTTATATTTTATATTTCATACTAACATAAATATATTTATGTTTTTACTTTTTTTTTAAATTTTTTTTCATATAATTTCTTTTGCCTGGAATTGCTGTTGTCTTTCTTTTTACATTTCTGGGTGAAATTATGAGTATTTTGTTCAAATTGCTGCTGCTGTAGCTGCTGCACTAACATTAACGGTAAGTTATGTTTTGCAACTGACATTTCTATAAAATATCTCAAAACATTTTTATGAAATGATGATGGCAACAGAGAAAGTAGAAGAAGAACTCTTGTACATGCAACAAACTCTTGCAAAGTTCTAGCATCCCTTTCGAAGAACGTCCAATGAGTTGATTGTTAGTAAATGTGTTTAATTCCATCTACAAATGAAGAAATTGTTGTGTCAAAAGTTTAGCTTTCTGCAAGTTTTTTATTCTTTGTATTGAACTTGCTTGCACAGAAAAAAAAAGAATGTCTTAATTGAATTGTGTGGCAGTTTGAAGAAAAAATTTTTCATTGTGTTAAGAGAAAATGGTAGACAGAATAGCATTTATCAAAAATCTTAAACTTCCAAAATGTTGGAACTCATTCCACTCTTTATTAAAAAAATCATTAATGCCAAAATTTAAGAAACTGGCGGAAATATTTTTGTTCAATAGAAATTTTAGCAGAGAGTCAAGTTTCAGCACCGGGCAGCCGAGTCGCTATTTAATAAAATGTTAAAAAAAAACTGATGTTTAAAGGAATTTTATTAAAAATAAAACACTATCAAAAATCATTTATTTTAAGCATTTCAAGAACTTTAGAGCAAAAAATCATTAGAAACATTTTCTTTTAAGGATTTCTAGAACTTCAAAATGAAATCTACTGTAATCTGCTAAAGGACACGTATGTTTGTCATATATCCTTGAATTAGAAATGTTATTTAAAATCACATTGTAACTTCTAATGTTACAATGCTGAGTATTCTGGCTTATTTTGTTTTATTCAGTGTCAGGATATGCTTGCCCCCTATATGTATATCCTGAATTCTAAGAACTAAATTCTAGCTACGGCTATCATCAAAAACCATCGAAATTGCGTATTTCTTGCACAAATTATACTTTACATTAGTTACAATTTAATTTAGTTACAGCAATATATCCTTAATATGTCCAATATATCCTTAATTTTAAAATTAAAGTTTTTTCTGTATACGCAATAATAACTATTTTTAGTATAAATAATTTTAAGCTTCAACATAAAATTAATTGTTATCGGTTCTATAATAGGACTTCCTCCCACATATCCATTATTTTAAAAATTAATTATTTATTTATTTACGTATTTTTATGAATTCATATGCGACTTTAATTCTTTATTATAAACAGAAATCATCTCAATATTATTACAATTGCATAATTATGTTTTCTGCTGCAAGGACAGGCCTAATTTCAATAAATCCTTAATTTAAAGATAATTAAACTTTTAGATGCATATGCACTCATAACTATTTGTAGAATAAGCCATTTTAAGTTTGCACATAAAATTCATTTCAATCGGTGCTAGAATAAGACTTCCTCCCACATATCCTTTATTTTAAAAATTAATTATTTATTTATTTACGTATTTTTGGGAATTTCGATGCACACGACTCTAAGTCTTTTATTTTAAGCAAACAGCAGCTTAAATTAGTATATACATATACCTTCAATTGTAGAATTATGTTTTCTACTGCAAGGACAGGCCTAATTCTAATAAATCCTTAATTTGAAAATTTAAGTTTTAGCTGCATATGCAATCATAACTATTTGTAGAATAAATCATTTTAAGTTTTCACACAAATTTCATTTCAATGGGTGTTAGAATAGGACTTCCTCACATATATCCTTTATTTTAAAAACTAATTATTTTTTTATTTACGTATTTTTAGGAGTTTCTACGCGATTTAAAGTATTTATTATAGGCAGAAATCAGCTAAAATTAGTATATGTATATTACTACAATATTCAATGTACAATGCCTGATACTAATAAATCCTTAATTGTAAAATTTAAGTTTTAGCTGCATATGCAATCACCACTATTTGTAGAATAAGTCATTTTAAGTTTGCACATAAAATTCATTTTAATCGGTGCTAGAATAGGACTTGCTCCCATATATCCTTTATTTCAGAAATTAGTGATTTTTTATTCACATGTTTTTGTGAATTTCTAATTATGCGACTCTTAGCCTTTTATTATAAGCAAAAAAACAGCTTAAATTAGTATATACATACATATATCTTAAATGTTATAATGATGTTTTCTACTGCAAGGACAGGCCTAGTTCTAATATATCCTTAATTTAAAAATTTAAGTTTTATCAATTTTTAGCAATCATTACTATTTTTAGAATAAAGCATTTTAAGTTTCCACATAAAATTCATTTCAATCGGTGCTAGAATAGGACTTGCTCCCATATGTCCTTTATTTTAAAAATTAATTATTCATTCAATTTATTTATTTTACTAGACTATAATAATGTTTTCTACTGCAAGGACGTGCCTAATTCTCGTACATATGTATATCCCTTTGTTTTAAGAAATTTATTTGTAACATCGATTGGGATCATAAACCTAAAAAAATGCAGACAATTTCTAAAAATTTATATCTAAGCTCTTTGGTAAATTTAATCCAAATAGGCTTAAGGCCATGGTCCCTTGACGCGTATCCATAGTACTAAAAATTAAAGTCACGTTAAACTTTTCATCAGAAATCATCTTTAATTAAATGAAGGCTTAGAAATGTCATAGCAAACTTCACGTCTTAGTTTTACTTGAATTGAGCCACGGCCGGTCGGCCTTTCATATAAATTAAATTTTAGATATTCAATTGTGGGCAATCTCTGGAATAAAAAAAATATTCAAAACTTGTAGAATTAAACAACTGAGCTGTCTTGAGAACTTTTCTTTTAATCGCTTGAGCGTTATTGCTATCTCCCATACATCCTTTATTTTAAAAGTAATAAATTTCATTAAAATTGACACAAAGATAAAATTAATTCTCATGTATACTTTGTTGTAAAAATTTATTTTATACAGTAAGCAGATATAATAATTTGGTTATTTCTAGACTTATACAGCAAAATTCTTCAGTGCAAGGACGTGCATATTTCTTGCATATCCTTATTATTAAAACTAGGTATTAGCTAAATTTGGTATAAAATCGTAAACAAACATTATTACAACTTGTAGAACTAAGAGATTAAGCTCTGTGGTAAATTTGGTTTGAATCCATACAAGGAAATGATCACCTCCCACATATCCTTTATTTTGAAAATTTAATTTTGATTAAATTTGCAGTAAAAAAATAAGCAAAACCCGTTAGTATTTCCATAGTTAACTACATCATCTTTCAAGTAAATTTCATTCAATTCGGCACAAAGATAAAATTATTTCTTGTTGTATGTCCTTTATTGTAAAATTTTATTATTGGCGGCAAAGTTATGCAGTAAGCAGAGAAAATTATTTGTAATTCCAAGGCTTATAGAGCAAAATTATTTACTGCAAGGATGTAACTATTTCATGCATGTCCTTAGTTTTAAAAAATACGTGTAAGCTGCATTTGTGCTTAAAATCCCAAAAAAATCTTGTTACAATCTGTAGAAGTAAGTAGTTAAGCTCTCTGTCAAATTTGGTTTGAATCTACACAAGGATACGATTATCTCCCATATATCCTTTACTATAATATAATTATTATAAATAAAATTTTAGCTGCAATTATGAATTGACAGCATCAAAAACTTGTAAGTGTTTGTAGAACTAAATAGTAATGCTTGCAATCGTTGCAAGGATATGTCCAACTGCCATATATCCTTTAATTTGAAAATTATTCGTAAACTACAGTTTGTCGTCAGAAAACTGCTCAAAATTGGTACATAATTATTTCTAGAAATCTACGATTTGGTTTTATGGCAAAATTTAATTTAATAGTTTCAAGGACATAAGAGTCATATGTATCTTTGATGATGAACATTAAAGTTTAACTACTACTTTAGTAAGAAGGCATTCAAAAGTGCTGGAATGAAATATTTGATTTTTCAGAGAAATGTTTATTTAATCAGTGCAAGGACTTGTCTATCATCCGCATGCTCTTTATTTCGAATACTTAATTTTAGTTTAATTTTGTTATTTGGCTAATAAATGTTAAATTAATCTGTCAAATACCTGGTATATCATTCGAATCAATTCCAGGATGTGTATAATTATTTAGTCAATACAAGTACTTGCCTACCTCCCGCATATCCTTTATTTCGAAAACTTTATTTTAGCTGCTAGTAGGTTAAAAGTATCTGTAAAACTCAACAGTTAATATTAATTTAATCATTTTAAGGATATGCCTATCTTCCATGTATCCTTCATTCACAAAATCTAGTTTTGCCTGCAATTGTGGACAGAAAGCATTCAAAATTTGTAACTACATATTTGTAGAATTGAACAATTAAGCTCTCCATCAAATTGATTTATAATCCGTGCAAGGACATGACTATTTGTCATATATCCTTTATTTTGAAAATTTAATTTAAGCTTCAAATGTGAAAAAAAAATATTTCACAGTAGTAAGTGTTTCTAGAAACAAACAGCATCTCGAAAAAAATTTATTTAATCATTTCAAGGACATGCTACCTTATACATATGTATGTATGTACATATGTATATCTCGATCCCTTATATTTATTAAAAATTTGGTTTTAACAATAAGAAGGCATTCAAAACTGGTAAATACTTGTGCAATGATATAGTCAAACTTTTAAGAAAATTTAATTACAATCAGCTTAATGACTCGTCCACCTCCCATATATCCTTTATTTTAAAAAATAATATTTTGGCTAAAATTGTGGTCATAAAATATTTTATCTTGTTTTTGATTGCTATAATCATAATTCATAAATTTCTATTGATTTTTGTTTTGGTTCCAGGACCTTCCTGTTTTTTTTTGTTTTCTTTTTAATTTTTAAAAATTTTAATTTCCTTCTTAAATCCTATAATGATAAAATTTTAAAGATGCCTTGAGGCAAAAATTAAACTGAAAAAAGAATTTATAACAATAATAAAATGCTTAAGCATCATTCAGATAAATGGCCTCCTGTAAGAGAATCATATTTAATGTATCTATGATTTATAGGGTCAAAAGTGTCATCAACGAATGAACAACGAACGTTTCGTTTTGACCAAATGAATGGACCAAAATTCCAGCAACAGCCACCAAGCAAGAACAAAAACAGCAACAGCAACCAGCTCAATTGAAAGGAAAAGAAGAACAGTAAAGACTGAGAGATGATGCCTTCCATGTATCCTAACGAAAATGAGATGAAATTTCCAATAATTTACGATGCATTTATAAACGAGTGTGAATTATGACAATAATGAACGACACAAAATGCATAAAGTGTAAAAATGAAGTGAAAAATTTGCAGAAAAAAAAAACAACGAATAAGGACATGGCAGTAAAAACTGAAAGGACAATCACAATGTTAAAATTATGCACATAAATGCATGTGTTTGCTGCTGTTGTATGCAGCACACTACTAAAAATGTACATGCATCAAAATGTAAAGAAGAAAAAAACGCATAAATGCATCATGTAGTTGTATTTTGAGCACCGAAAATAATTTCGTGTGTGTGTGTGTGTGTGTGTGTGTGTAAAAAAAATTAACATTTTAAATGCAAAAAAAATAAATGCAATTGAAAATATGCTTAAAATGCGACAGCCATTACGAGGGCTTTATTTCATTATCGAAATTTTGCACAATTTGCAATATTTGCAATGATTGTTGTTTCATTTCATGTTTTTTTTTATTGTTGTTGTTTTGCTTTTACCATTTTTCGAAAAACGATAAATTTTGTTGTTTTTATTGTGGCATTTGGTGAGCCATTTTATCCAGTCGTAACCAGAGATTCAGATTCATTTCAGTGATGATGCACTTCATTTTTACGCACAATTCTTAATAGTGGCAGTCAGTATTCATTCGCACATTTGCCAGCAAATAAGAGGGACATTGAAGGGTATTAACAGTCATTATTCAATGATATCGCATTCGAACAGATAGCGGCTATACACACATACTATTATCAAATAATGCAATATACACTGAGAAAAATTTATATAAACTCGTTATTGTAAAGTATTTTGAATAGGTCAGGAATGATGGTGCTATAACATACATCCATTCGCAGACCCAGTTGGGTCCATTGTAATATATATTTTGAATAACTATTTAATAAAAATAAAAAAAAGATATGTGTTTCCATTTGCTCTTTGAAGTGCTTCTGAGTATGCAAAAATATAAGAAAGCGAACTCTGAATTCGTTTTCAAACATTGCGAAATTTATCGGCTCTTTGCCTTTTATTTACTCGGTTCTCAAAATAAACGTACGAGAACAAAAACTTCATTTAGCAGATTATTTCGTCTTTCATTTATTCAACTTCTTTGTATTCGCCCGTCACTGAATTTGAAAACATACTAAAATCAACACATTACTTGTGATTGTATATTTAAGCGTATCATTGACGCTTTAAAAAAAGAAAAGCTTTAGATCAGAAAAAGTGCTTCCAGCTGCAAAATACTGAACGAAAATCAGTGTTTCGAAGCAGAAGACCACTCAACTCCCGCTTACAGATTTCGGGCTGGATATATTTTAAATCAAGAATCTGATTTCAACTAAAGTTTTCGTTTCCCTTTTCTCTCTCTGTGTATAAACGAGTAAAAAGCACAAAAATGTTCAAAATTTAACATCATCATTATTTGAAAATAAAATTGATTGTTGCCTCCATAGATATTAGCGCAGATGGCAAACAATCACTACGTGGACAACGAAATATATACACACACTTGTATGCATGTACATACCCAGCAAAAAATTACACATTACTATCAGAAGTACTTGCCATAAAATGACTTACTTTTCTGATTACCAAATTTCATTACTCGCTTAAGGCCGTGATACACTATCATACAAAATCGTGCGATCTACGAACATATACAACCCTGGTGTGATGAATTGTTATTGTCTTTTGAAAATTTTCATAAACTCCATTATACCAGCGTTGTATTTTTTCGTAGATCGCACGACTTTGTATGATAGTGTATCACGGCCTTTACAAATCACACTACCTAAAATTTAAAAAAAAAATGATGTACAAGTTGCTAAATGAGAAGAATGATTCTTTTAGATTAAATCGATTATATGAACAAGTTGCCAAACAAAAGAAGTAAGTACTTCTCAGGAATCGATTATTTTATTCTCATGCCTTGTTAAAATCATTAAGTTTGTAAGCCAGTAAGGAACAGCTTCCACCAAAAATGCTTAATTCCAAACCCGATTATCTTTTTTGAAATTTTTTGCTGGGTATTTATATATGTACGTACATATGTATATAGCAAAATATATTGATGAAAATTCTATAATATTAAGTGGAAATCGGTGGGTGTGTCCGTAATTGATGCAACTCAATTGTCCATATACACGTATTTACTACAATGGCAACTCGTAATGCTACAACAGCTGAAGCTACAAATATTGCGACAACTTGCATTGACAGATTTGAGAAGGAATTGATTTATTTTTTATTAAAAATTTATAAGGTTTTTGTCGTTCGTGGGAAAAAATATTGTTACGTTTTTGTCTTTTATTTACAGCTGTAATACCACGATGTTAAGTTTAGTGTACCTTACACAATACTATACGTTTAGTGAATCCATCGATATTTTTAAACTTAACATAAGCTTTCAGAAGAATTTTTTTTTTAGATTTTTTCAGAAGAATTTTAGCAACATCCAGAAAGTCTCAGCACATTCGAAGTTCTCTCAATATTAGCTTTCAATGAGGTGATTAGTTCATGGTTGAAGTCGTTCTCTTTGTTTGTATGTATATCTGTTGACAATTGAAGATCGGTGTAGAAAAATTATAGTTGCTGTTTGTGTCTTTCGTCTAAATAAATTCAATAAAGTGTGACTTTGACTCACCTGAGAAGGGTTCCGTACGGACACTAGATATGTAGTAATATACGAAGTGTAGCCTATATTATATTGTTACGTTTAAATTTTATTAAACGTGTGAGTTCTTTTGATTGTTCAAAAATAAAAATAAATAACACACAATTTTTAGTTGCTACTCTTCTTCCTTTTATTCTTAACTAAGCAAATTACAACTTGTCTTTACATAATTACTTCTTATCGTTATTATCCACCGCACGAGGTCTTTACTTTCAACGATGTTGACTCGACTACTTTCTGATTAGCACTGACTCATTCTCACACAGGCTGCCTCTTTTTATAGTACAGGAAACGGTTCTCGAATGTTTGCCCATCTGCTCATAGGTGGCGTACTGACATGTCTGTACTTAAGCCCATATGACACTTTATTTTTCTTAAATTTATCAAGTTTTAGAGAAAAGTGCAAACATATTGTAATAGGAAAATTCAACTAAAAAATTGACTAAAGTTATCGATAACAAATGAAGATCTGTCAAAGAAAATTTAAATTTTTCAACTTAAAATTGACATTTCAAGCTTGAAACATAAAAGTATTGGTTAATTGGCGATTTATGGTTAAACGTAGCGATTTTTAGTTTGTTTTATCTTAATACTAGCGGTTTCTAGTTACGAAAATGTGACAACATTTAAACATTTTGTTTCAGTTTTATATACATATATTATTCTTTCTAACATTTATTGTTTCTTTCTATCAATTCAATATCAAATCAATGAAGAAAAAATTATGTGTCATAAGGGCTTTAGTAATGCCAATGGCATCTATGCACGTTGCCATCTGTATTGTCATTTAATATTGGTAGCGAGATGATCAAACAGTCTACTAGCACAATCGGGAAAATTTATGTTGCTGTTTCCAGGCGTTTGTAGATAATTCGATTGGCCGGTATTTTTGAATTTCAAAGTAAGGACCCTTAAGGCTCAGTTAGCCGACTGTAATGTAATGTAACTGCAACAGTAAGAAACAGCTGACCGATTTTGTTATGCGAAAAGTAATGAAAATGGTTATAAAGATGTAATGTAACGTAACTTACTTTTCATATAAAAATATCAACCAGCTGTTTTCTACGTTACAGTTACATTGCATTACAGTCGGCTAACTGAGCCTTTATGTTGGCGATGCGGTGTGGTACTGGTAGTACAGGGTGGTAACCATAAGTGCTCGCACTTTTACTTGTATGTGTGTACGCCTGTAGCTGTCCTGCAAAAAATTTGGTGACAATTGATCCAAACGTACTCGTTCTATGACTTGAGAAAATGTGAGTGTTATCAAAAGTACGGAGAAGTGTATAATGAAAAAAAGACATATCGTGTAAACGGTTATATGTTCTTGACTTTGAGCCAATTTAATTTGGACTCGGTTCAATATTGTAGTAAACAGCACTGAACATGTTCGATGTGGTTGAATACATGGACCTATCAAATATTGTAAATATAATGTTAATTGCTCCCTTCAATGTGACTCTGGAACCAGTCCCGTAACTATACTGAGATATTAACCTAAGCTTAACTGGTATTTATACTTTTGAAACATGAGTGGCCCTCTTACTGAGTGGATAGTGTGTAAGCCTGTCATGCGCGAGGTTGTCGGTTAGAATCTCAAAAAATTTTATGCTTGAAAATAAATTATAATTGCATTTGTAACAATAAAAAAAATTATAAGTTTTCATTGTTACAGTAAGATGTCGGAATGATATTTATATATAATTTATATTAATCTACACCGAATAGGACCCTATGGGATAGTTCAGTGACAAGTCACAAGGTGCATAAAAAGTATCAATTAACCCCATCCTAGGCCATTCCCATGTAAAAGTGACTGGTCCGCTTCATAGGAAGTCTTGGAACTCGGAATAGTCCCTATCACTTGGGGACCGGTCACGTGACTAGTATTGTTTCAGTTCAATTTCCTGCAGGGTATGTCACAATTATTGTTGTTGCTATAGTTCTGCACGTGAGTATGTGTGTAAGTTTGGTTCTTTAGTTAAATACTTCTAGATAGGTCTTTGCATTAACCCTGTAGGAATATTTTTACGTAACAATATATAGCCTTGGCATTTTTTTCATTTCTGGAATTTTTTCGGTTTTGGCTATTTTAGTCGCGGTGTTGTTATTTGCGTTTTTTCGGGTTTAAGGATTTATTTTAAGTTTTGGCGCTTTTATTATTTTTGGCGGTTTTTTCTTGTTTTGGCGTTTTTTTTTTCATTTTCGCAATTTCTTCGGTTTTTGGCGATTTACTTTAGTGTTAGAAAATTTTTTTAATATGCCGATTTTTTTCGTTTTGTCAGTTTTTTCGTTTTGGGATTTTATAATTTTGGAATTTTTTAGTTTTACCGTTTTTGAAAATTTCAAGAGTTTGTTGTAGTCTGTATAAAACGGTTCTCGAGAAAATAGCCTATGACGGACAGATAGACAGACATACAGACAGACAGAGAGACGGACAGCTTAGCGAAATCAATAGGGTTCCTTTTCACCTTTGATGTACGGAACGCTAAAAACAGAGATAAATGCGGAATGCTAGGAAAAGTGGTTGAAGTGTAAAAGAGGAATGTTTGCGTACGTAAGAGGCAAAGTCGGCAGAAGTTTATTATTTATAATTTGATATATATAATTTCGTAAAAAGAGCAACAGAAACAATATAAGTATCATTGTGGGAAAAAATGTCACGTGCGACTGTGATTAAAATTGAATTAAATAAATATATATGTAAATCATTTTTGTGTAAAATCAAAATGATTTTTAAGAGACATCCGGGCGCGACATTCTTAATAGGGCACATTGAAATATTGCATCAGTTTTCACTGAAATCAGCGTTTTAAATGTTGGCCGCAAAAAACTTCAGTTCTTGTCACATACGAATGTCTTGGTTTCTTGCAATTATCTTGAAAAATTATAGGTATAATTTCGAGCTATAAGTGTCGCCAATTCTTAATATAACGTGACTGTGTACCACGGTCACGTGCAACATCATGAAAATGCCGATATGCATTTCCTTGCTCCTATTCTTTTATATAAAAACATAGAGAGCTTTTTCTGATATCTGTTTCTTAGGCTATAGTTGGTTTGCTACTTAAAAAATGCTGAGTAATGTATTACTTTTACCTACAATATTCTCTCAATATCACAGAACATATGCGAGTACATCAAAAACTATTTTACTGAAATTAATGTGTGTTCTTCCTCTCTAGGCTTTCAATACTTGTATGTTTTTAGTGAAGGCAATAACCAAATACATAATGCGATTTTCTTACAGTAGAAGCAGTTATGAATACATTCTTTTAAGCCCTGGCTTTTGTAGCTACAATAAGTATATGTGGCATAATGTCACATATAATGAAATAACGAGGTTGCTGTTGTTTTATCATTTTTATTATTTTTTTATATTTATTTTTGTGTTGTCATACGTTTATATCCTTAATTATGATTATTGTTATTTTTCGCTTGAAATGTCGCATTTACTGTCGTTGCTGTTGATGTGTATGTTACGGCTGTATGATGTTGGTGGTGCTGCTATTGCTGTTGCTGTTGCTGTTGCATCAACCCACTTACTAAAGCAGCAGCAACAATATACATCTCATTCGCTCTATACATTATATTGACTGCAGCTCGTTATGTTCCCATAAATTTTACGGTTTGACGTCGCATTAAAATGTTGTTGGAATTGATGTTACTGCTGCTGCTGTTGTTGTTGTTGTTCCCTTCTTCTTCTCTTTTTTTAATGTGCTGTACTTTCATACTTTTCGTTGGCGACCGTTCGCCAAGCACTCACACATACCTACATACATACGTTTACACGTATTGTTTTCGTGTTCATTTATTTTGTTGCTGTTACGTGCAAAGTATTACCGCCGTATTGCATTGTTGTGCATTATTTTATTATTGTTTCGTTGCTGTTGTCATTTATATTTTTCTCCCTGTTTATGACACTTAAATGTCGCTATCATTTGATGTTCACCATTTCACTTTCTGCCCTGCATACTTCTGGGCGTTCATTCATTACCAACATCCTTGTCATTGTCGTCCTCGTCATCATCGCCATGTACAGAATGCATGTGTAATTGTTTATCATTCGTTCAATGTTGTTCAATGTTTTTTCATTGGTTTGTTATAATAAATTTTTTTTTCGTGAAAACTTTGATATTTACAACTCACTTCACACTCGTGCGTTGCTCAATTATCTGCAGCTTCATAAATCGTTTTGAAATCCATTCACTTGTAATATGATTTTTATTTTTTTATTTTTTTAGTGCTGTCCACGTTACGTTAAATACGGAGTACCTTTAAAGACTTTTTGGTGTATTGTTTTAATACTTTTTGTGTTTTAATGTTAATGATGAACTAACTGTTTGTGCCTTGAGCTGAATTCTTAAGTGACAGTTTTTTAAATGGATTATGGGTTTTTGTTGGGAAAATTGCATTTAATTTTTCTTTTTTAATCTGGAAGGGAGAGAGAGAATTTGTGTTTGGTTACTGCTAGATCATCAGACCAAGACCTCGATAGCTAACTTTTCATAAAATGGAGCAGGGAAAAAATAAAGTGTCATTAAAGTTAAAGCAAATTCAGTGGAACCTTCTAAGCTGCGAATTCGTTAATGATATGGATTCTTTCCACCTTAAATGCAAGTTTTTCCAATATCAAAGAAAGGCTTTTAATGAATTGTAATTCTAACTTCTACCAGTGTATGAAAACTAGGAAAACAATTCTTTCAATACTGGAAGATAAAGATAGAGAGAATTTGTGCTTAATTACTGAGCTTTTAGATCCTCCAACCAAGACCACGGGAGCTAACTTTTGGTAAAATGAAGCAGGAAAAATATAAAGTGTAATGAGTGTTACAGCAAATTTAATGGAACTAGGGTTTGAAAATAATCGCAGTTTTCCATACTCACGATTACGATTAAAAAATATGCGATTAATCGCAATTATCGGTTAATCTCGATTAATCAAGAAAATATACTATTATAATATTTTTTAGAACCAAAATAAATTGGGTCATGAGTTTTAGTCGAACTGTATGGGCTTAGCCAAAAAAAATTATTTATTTTGTCTTGAGTTCCCGTTTTAATTTAATTTTTTAATTAAATTATTTTGAGAAAATTGTAAAGAATGCAAAATGAAGTTCGTAAATCAGAACTTATGAGTATCAGAAACAATACGAATTATGGGATATCAGTATTTTTCTAGGACGAAGTATACTTCTGCTTTCTTAATTTATTCTTCATTTAATTTTGTATTCGCATCTGATGAATTTATATATGAATGAATGAACAAGTTAATATAGAAACAGTATTTTTTATACCTTTTACGAAGTTGTTCATTCATCATGACATAAATTCATCACGTGCGTACACTCACTTATAACTTTCTGTTTTTTGTAATAATACGAGTTCCCAAGATAAACAAACTGCACCTGTCTGCCGACTAAATGAAAAATATTTGTACCAATCGTAATGAAATTTTTGAGATATTACAAAGTATAAATATATAAATAAAATTGGGAGAATATAATAAAATAAAATCATAAATTTAATAAGTGGATAATTTGGATTTTAATTATAATTTTGTCTTATAATACTTTTATTGTGTTAAGGTGTAGGAAAATAAAATAGATGCACATCAATTATATATCGTTTCTTGTGTTTTATATAAGTTTCTGGGCCTACTTGCTTATTCTGTTGGAATTTCCCAAAAGCTTATGTAAATTCTCAAACAATTTTTGAAAGTATGGTTGAAGTCTACTGATGATTTGTTAAAGCGCCAATGAAATGCAACAATAGACATGTTTATTCAAAATGTACTTACAAACATATATATTTTGTACTAAAATTTTTAATTCAGTCTTAAGTTCAGTGATTTCAATTCTTTTATTGAATGAAATATTTTTATTAATTAATGTGAGTTTCTAAAGAAGAGAAGAAAAATTAAATTAGACTTTTAAGCTGGGGGAAATACCGATATTTTTCTGTGCAGCAACGCACTTCATCAGCACCCTGGTCTATCTACTTGGGTAGAGATTGTTATTAACATCAGCTATTTACCCCAGCTTAAAAGTCTAATTTAATTTTTCTTTTCTTCTTTAAAAACTCACATTAATTAATAAAAATATTTCATTCAATAAAATAATTGAAATCACTGAACTTAAGCCTGACTAAGGGCCATTATTACAACTTAAAGATAGTTGAAAGTAGGATTTTATCGGAGGTATAAAAACTTTATCATTTGCAAAATTTTACTTTAACCTAAAGTTAGCGATAAATTACAGGCAAGTTTATTCCACCTGGTAAGTTAAATCCAATTTGCAATAGTGGAAAGCTTTTTATACGTCCGATAAAATCCTACTTTTAACTATCTTTAAGTTGTAATAATGGCCCTAAAAATTATTTCTGATTAAAACTTCACTATAGTTCAATTAAAATCTAAAAATGTCTCAATTCATCAAGGGCACGTGACAAAAATATGTTCACTTGGCAATCACTGTTCACTTGGCAATCACAAATGTTGGAATACCAAATAAACGGCAGAAAAGCAAAAACAAAGTAACATAATATCCACTACTATAATACTTATATGTATGTACCGACGGTATATCGAATAAGTAAAAATAATTAATGTGATGATCGTAAAAGATAAGCAAGAATAGTTAAACATACGTAGGTATAGTAATATAACTTCGTGCTAACCTAAATAGAAAAATGAAAAAATGGAAAAACAGGGGAAATTAATAGTGATACTTACATATGTATTTACCAAAGGTAAATCAATAATTGTACACAACAATCATTTCTCACATTCCGTTTCATTAGAATTTACGTTAAATAGCTGATGTTAATAACAATCTCTACCCAAGTAGATAGACTAGGGTGCTGATGAAGTGCGTTGCTGCACAGAAAAATATCGGTATTTCCCCCAGCTTAAAAGTCTAATTTAATTTTTCTTCTCTTCTTTAGAAACTCACATTAATTAATAAAAATATTTCATTCAATAAAAGAATTGAAATTACTGAACTCAAGCCTGACTAAAAATTATTTCTGATTGAAAATTCACTATAGTTCAATTAAAATCTAAAAATGTCCCAAAAATTTTAATTTTTTTATGAGTTGAATTTGCCCTCTATGCAAATTTTGCGTATATTCTTTGGCTAAAAAAAGGGAAAAATTTTTAATCGTAATCGAGCGATTAATGGGATTGATTACGATTACGATTAAAAGGTGCGATTAATCGCGATAACGGTTACGATTATAATCGCTGTGCAAACTCTAAATGGAACCTTCTGAGCTGCAAATTCCTTAATTAAAATCTAAAATCCAAATTTTTGCAGTATCAAAGAAAGGCTTTTAATGCATTGTAATTCTAGCTCACACCAGTGTATGAATAAACACTGCGTAATCCTTTTCACTAACGACAAAAGCTTTGCAGATTTTTTGAATGTTTTATTTATTAAAAAAAAAAAAAAACTAATTATTTTTGAATTGTAAAAAGCGCAAACAAATCAATTCGATTTTCATAATGCTTTTAATTGGGGCTATTAGTGCCAAAGCGGTGTAACACACATTTTTTAGGTTGTTTTTTGAGTGACAAATAAATTTTTTTACATTAACAACTATCAAAAAAAAAAAAAAAAAAAAAATAAGCCACCTTTTGACATTCTAAAGAAGACAGAGCTGAAAAATCGTTTTTGCACGGAACATAATGTAGCAAAGTAATACATCAGCTGAATAATGCGGAGTTACACCACTTCTGTACTGATTACCTCAATTTTGCAATTGCAAACAAAACAAAAACTTGAATGATTCCTTTACCTCCCATTACTCTTGTGGTCTAAATAATCGTATAATAATAAACAAGATATTGAAAAAAAGCTGACTTGTGTTTTCTCTCATAAAAAAACTTGTACTTATATCGTGCAAATTAGATTTTTATTCCAATCGGCAAATCAATCAGCAAACGTTTTATCTTAAAACATCGAATTCTCTGTTTTCACTGATTTCTTTTCTAAAATAAAGAAAGTACAATTTATGCTCATGAGTAAAAACAAAACCAAACTAAATGACTTATTATTGAATTATTTTCGAATGAGTGGTAAGAAAAAGAACTTTTAGATTTCCTAAGAACTTAGCATATTTCGTAAAAAACAAATTTCTAAACGCTATTGTTTAAAAACGAAACAAAGCAGTGAAAAGGGTAGTGTGTTCAAAACTAAGGCTGTTAATCTTTCTCATTGTGTTTGCTTCACTCACTGAAAAAAAAAATCAAAATGAAATCAAACGCAACCGTTTCCTTTTCTTTGTTGTCGTACTCTGGTTTTTATAATTTATACATAAAAATTTTTCAAATCATTATTAATAGTTTAACTTCGGCTCCAGGATCTGCTTTTAGGCAAGTCCGGTTTTTAAATAGGGGTGCTCCACAGGCAGGAGCTCTTTAGCCACTGTTTTGGAATCTAGGTCTAAGTCCCGTGCTGTTAACTCTAGAATCGCGGAGGTGTAAAATTGTTGCTTATGCTGATTATGTGACAATAGCTGTCAGAGGAAAACTCCTCTCTTCTCTAAGGAACATTGTCTTTCACATTTAACAAGATGCATGGAGAAATGAGAGCTTGCTAATAATCCATATGAAACGGATGTAGACCTCTTTACCAGGAAGTGTAAAATACCTGATTTCTAATTTATTACTCTTAATAGCAGAAAGACAAAAGTGTTGCAACACTGCAAAAGAAAAGTCCCGATATTTCTTTGCATCAAGCTGAGCTTAAAATATTAACATTCTAAAGAGGGCGAAGAAAACAACAATTTCACTCTATCTATTTAGGAAATGCCTTGGAAAAAACTGGGGTCTCACTCCAAAAATCGTTCAGTGGATCTTTATTGCCATAGTACCAATTCTCGTGTACAGGTCAATAATAAGGTTATCGTCCCACAAGGTTGAAGGACTTGCATCCTTATATATAACCAGTACTTTTTTCACTACTCCTACGAATGTATTGGGGATGCAACTGAACAGAATACCATTGGACTTAGTGGTAAAGGAGATGGCAATAAAATAAAACTTCGTTTGTATATTTATGATTTGAAATTTCCTATCGCTTTTTAAGCCAAATTACATGTGATAATTATTAATGAACAAATAACACCCAAGTTAGTTGTAAATATTCTGACAACACATAGTTGAACGGAACAGCTAGCCGTTTTCGAAGGCCACTAAACCTTCATCATCAGCGTTCTTCAGTGTTTGGTCTACTATGTGTGGTGTCAGTTGATGTAGATTTCTGCTTTATATACGAAACTTTTTTGCAAATGGAATATGTGAATTGTTTTGATTCATCGTATTTCAATTTGCTGAAAGATGTTTTGTAATGAAAAGCTCACCTTACCATCTCTAAATTTACAACAGTCTTAGCATTGTCGTTTGTTCTATACTTATATATACTTCGTTTTACTTCTCTGTGGAACGGAAATGGTACCGGACACTGTAGAATAATTGACCATTAAGCTTGGGTATGGAGGATTGACCAAACCTCAGTGTCTACTAAGCAGACATCCTTGCTATAAAAGAACTTACGGATTGGTTGAAAGTGAATAGTCATTTCAACGGTATATACCTTGATAGACGAGCAATTATTATGGCCGTTGAATCCCCGCTTCGAACAACAACAACAGCCTTGGACTGCAGATCATTTCTAAACGGTATGGAAGAGCAGTTTGACGTTAGCATCACCTGAATCCCGGGGCATAGAGGCTTTCAGGGGAACTCCAGGGCTTTTGAGCTTGCTAGAACTGGTAAAAACTTGCAGCTTCCATCGAAATAGGAATGTGTGGGCTTACCCCTACTCTCTTGCAAATTCTAACTTAGGGGCAACACTGAAACAAATAGAAGGTCAGCCACCAGAAATGTTTGTAAAAATACAGCTCCCTTGATTTTAAGAAACAGGAAGCAAATGATTTTAGTACCTCTGCTGGCATGGTGCAGCTGCCAAGATATCAATGAAGAGGAAAATTTATAACTGTCCTGGACTAGCAAGAAAGAGAATGTCCATAATTTAGTTACGGGAACTCTCGAACGTTGCCAGTGTCAAACTGCAACGTATTTATAGCTTTATATTGAACTCTGAGTGGTTCGGCGGTGGGGACTCCGCGTAAGCAGAGTCTCTGTGGTGTCACAATAGACCAAAACGCTCTAAGTGAGTCCGGGATTCTGACTGCCACCCTTACCTTACCTAATAGTTTAAATATTAGGTAAGGCATGTATGTATATATGTATTTCAAGTGTGCTTTAATCAAAATTTTTATGGAACTTTTATTTTAACACAGACGCACACTTCAAGCTTGATTAATTTTTTTAGAGTATGGAATAGGTTTTAGGAAATTTTCCAAGCCGATCTGAAATTCTATAAGTCATTTTATGTATAAATAATTCTTTCTGTTTAGTATATAATTATTTAAAAAATAAAGCAAGTTCTCTTTAAAGCAACTGAATAAAACATAAGCATTCTGTGTAATTTCAGTGATAAAAAAGGCATTATAATATTTGCTTCCAGCTTTATCGTGCAGGAATTTCAATCGTCCCTAGCAAATATTTGCGAAATTACTGACATTATAAACGCGCGATTGCCTATAATTTCTTTTGAAGCAGCTTGGACATAAATGCTTAAGGTGAGTCTTTGCTTATTTAAATTCTCATTTCTATTTAAATTTAAATAATATTAAATTTAATTCAATGCCATACATACAACATAAGTCGTGTAAATAAAAGTTCCATTTCCAATTTTATTTCTTCACAATATTTCTTCTTCAATAATACGGCAAAGAATATCAACGGAGATGATAGCCAAATGCCAAATTGTTGTAAAACTTTCGAAAATAAAATTTGTAATCTGCAATTCTAAGTTAAACATTATATGCATGTTTAACATTTCATGTTATTTTCTAAACCAAATTTTCTACTTGAAATCAAATTCATAAATACATACAATGCTTTTTTTTCTAACGAGCAAGCATCACATGCACAGGAGGACATGCACTAAAAAGATACTCTATTATACACAGATTTTGAATTGAATTTATTTTATGATTAACAATAAATCGTCTCTTTCCTTAACATAAATGCTTGTTTCTTTTTTTTTTTTTTGCTTTTCAATTCCTATTATTATATTTTCTATATCTCAGGTTATCAAAAGGATGCTCTGCTCTGCTCTGCTGCTAAACAGGACAGGCAAGCAACAAACAATTTTAGAAAAATAATTTCTACATTTAGTTATAGATTTTCTGGTAGATAAAAAGTAATAAAAATATTAAAAAAAAACTATATACTCGTATAATAACATAACAAGCTTTTCATATCATGACCAAAAAGTATGAGTTTGAGTAGCAGAAAAGAAAAAACAAAATCGAAATCAATATAACAATAATACCTAGAAAGCGTTGTCGTTTTTGACCATCTTTGATAACTCACGACAATACATTCGAATAAATTTAGGTAAACTACGACAAATACATAAATATGAATTGCTGTATGCAACAACGTCAACAGCAGAAACATTATTTTGAAAGAGAACTACTCGTAAGTAACAAGATACAGAGCTACAAAATGTAACAATATCCAAAAATGGAAATGAATACAATAATAAATACAATCACATATTGAACATGACTACTTAAAAATATACTTAATTGTTGCACATACAAAAAATAATAATTTAAAATATCAAATAATCTCTGATACATTTAATAAATTCATAGCCAAAGCAACTTGTCCAATTAAAAGGAATATGTAACTGGGAGGCTTATACTTACTACTAACCCCATATGTTACTAGCTTTCTAATATAAAGAGTAAATTAATTTTCAATTGACATTTTAGGAATTAGTCTATTCATACCTCGCAGTTTATATCATACGTACACAGAAAAAAATTTGAACATTTTATTGATTTAAGTGTAAATATAATTAAAATTAATACAATTACAAATTCAATTACCTTTTAAATTGATATTACAAAATTTGTTAAAAAATTTTCATTCAATTATTTTTTGCTAAAAAAAAATATACACTGAAAAAAGTTTGAATAACAAATTAAATTTTGTTATACAATAATAAAAAAATTAATTTCATTAGCATTAATAATTAATTAAATTAAAAAATTACATTACATTCATTATTACACTTGTAGCTAAATAGTATCAATTAAACCTTTAATTGATTTAGTAAATTTTTAATTCATTTAACAAAACTTTATACTGATTGAATTAAATTTATAGTAGATTAAAGTCATAATTTCTTCGACTAAATTATTGACTGATTACATTTTCAATTGATTTAATTTTATTTTTAATTGGTTCATTTAATTTTTGAATTGATTCAAAATTAACTAATTTTATTTTATATTATTTTTCAATTAAATTATTAATTGATTGAATTAAATTTTTAACTCGTAGCCGAAGCAATTTGATAGAATAAATTAATTATTTAATTCATTTAGTACATTTTTTAATTGATTCAATAAAATTTTTAATAGATTTAATAATCTTTTTACTCATTAAATTTTTAATTACCATTCATACCATTTAATTTTTAATTGGTTCGATTAAATTTTCAATTGATGCAATATAATGATTAAAATAAAGAAAATAATATTTTTAATAAAATAATAAAAAAAAATAAATAAATAAAATTTTTAATTGATTACTTGCAATCTCAATTTGGTGCAATTAAATTTTTAATTGATTTAATTAAATTTTGGATTGATTTAATTAAATTTTGGATTGACTAAATTGCTTGCATGGCTCCATTCAATTATAATTGCTAAAAATAATAATTAATAATTATTAATTGGTAAAACTATCTAACTAATTCAATTTTATTTTTAATTAATTCAATTGCATTTTTAATTTCATATCTTTGTTAATTTGGCCAGTATTTAGATTTAACTTCTTAATTAATCGATTCTAATTAAATTGATTAATTTTGTAGTTGTTCAAAATTGTTAATTGATTCTGTTAAATTCTTAATTGGTTTAATTCAATTTTCAATTGGCAGAATAAAATTTTTAATTAGTTGAACTAAATTTTTAATTGGTATATTTGGGTCTCAGACAGCAATTTAATGGAATTATGAAAAATTAGAAATGGAAAATGCCATTTAAATTAATCTTCCGAATGGTTTCAAAGAAGCTTTAATACCTTAAATCCTTCATCTTTGGCAAACATATGCTCTCTGTATATTATAATAAATTCAATAAAGTGCGACTTTGACTCGCGTACGAAGGGTTCCGTACGTATACTAGATATATAAAACTATACGAACTTAAGCCTATATAATATATCGTTTTGGCATTTTTTCACCTTTGAGATTTTTTCGGTTTTGAGCGTTTTTTTGCATTGTTGACGTTTTTTTGTCGTTTTGGCGTTTTTTCGGCTCTGGGAGTTTTTTTTTCATTTTGGTATTTGTTTATTTTGGCGATTTATTTAGTTTTAGCGTTTTTTTTTGCATTGTTAACGCTTTTGGCGTTATTTTAAATTTGCCCTTTTTCTCGTTTGGCGATTTTTTCGGTTTTGGACGTTTTTTTCATTTTGGTTTATTTTTTCATTTTGGCGATTTATTTTCATTTTTGGCGATTTTTTCATTTTGGAGATTTTTTCGGTCTATGGCGATTTATTTTAGTTTTAGACTTTTTTTAACTTGGTGCTTTTTTAGCTTTGGCGATTTCTTTCGGTTTTTGGATTTTTTTTTTTTTTTTTTGGTTTGGCGATTTTATAATTTTGTGATTTTTTAGTTCTAGCGTTTTTGAAAATTTCAAGATTTTGCCTCTTAAGGTTTCCAGGATATAGCAAGTTGTCAGAATTACATGGTCAAAAATACATTAACTGATAGAACACTTTTTAGTTTAATGCTGTAGCGGCCAAAGTTCTACATACTCTGTCCAAATTTCAGGTCCGTAGCTCTTACGATTTTCGAGAAAATAGCCTGTAACAGAAAGACGGACTGACGGGCAGCGTAACGAAAACAATAGGGTTCCTTTTCAACTTTGGTGTACGGAACCCTAAAAAGTTATCAAGCCTGTGAATTCTTTTAGATGCAGTTGTATTTATCCTTTGAATTTTATTAAAACACGTTGAAAGTTTCTAGGAGCCAGAAATAATCCCCACCCCCTTTTAGGTCCTAGTCACAAAAAGGATTGATACCCTTTAATTTGAAAATATGCGAGTAGAAAGAAAGCATTATCTTAGAACTGCAGATATTGGGCTTTAGTGTGGATTTTCAGGTTTGGATGACCTTCTATCATTAAATTTTTGCCTCTTGGCAAAATATAAAATATATGTATGTATAGATACGTATGCAAGTATGTATGTATGTTTCTATATAAAAAACATATTTACTTAACAATAATAAAAAATATGAGAAAAAAAAAATTCAAAAACAGGAAAACATAAAGTAATCGATTTAATAAACTGTCACCGACATGCATTTCCTCATACACACATTGCAACATATACGCCTGCAACATGTAGAAAATCAAACAATCCTTTCATTATTGTGACTCAAAGAACCAAATCAAAAAAATAAAATATAAAATAAGTGTATGAGATTTAATTCGTTTGTGAAGTATTTCAGTTTATCGTACAATTTTTATACGTTTTTCGTTTTCATATTTTAGTTCCTTTCATTTATTTTCTTTAATCAATTCTATGTTCAAATCTGAAATGAAATTTATACGTAATATTATTATTGTTGTTGTTGCATTTGCTATTGTCCATCTACTCTATAAAATCTTTAATACGTAGCCATGCATACCCATCTGGCCCACAGATTGAAGTGTAATGAAATATTTTGTTTCTTGTTCAGTGTTCGTTTAAGTTTATATTCAGTCTTTAAAATTATTTTTCGAAAAAAATCTGAAAGGTTTTTTTTATTTTAATTTTTACTTAATTTTGCTATAGCTTTTTAAGCATTCGTTCCATCAGAAGGCAATGAACAGCTGATTAGTAGGAGTTGCTTCTACTATCCAACTTCAATGATTGTTCAGTTATGAGTTATGAGTCAAAATAGCTCTTTCTCATATCCTGGTTTATAACATTTTTCAATATTTTTTGTTTTAGTAAAACTTGTTATGATAATGGTTAACTGGGTTAGCCTTGGCATCTGTGTATCGGCGTGTGGGTGTGTGTGTGTGTTTGTGCGAGTTTGTATATCTGTTTATTTATTTATTATTCCAATAAGTTCAAGTCACGATAATTGCAACCTCAAGAGTAAATTTCAGTTTACTGTATGTCTCGTTTTAATATCGTTTTCATGCAAACAGGGTAAGGGGCAGTTTATGCAAAATGTCCTTTTAACATCATACATATATAGGTTGCCTCATCGCCAAGCAAAGAAAAATGTTTTCAACTTGTGCATTAAATGAAAAAAAAAAGAAAATATGAAAACATTCAAAAGTGGGGGATTATTTCAATTATTGTTACTACTTCTTCTACTTGGTCGGTGGGGAGGGGGGCTACTGTTGCTCTGTATAACTTCACATGTACATACAAATATTCGAACAATATGGACAGCATTTGAATGAATGTGTGCATATGAAATGATATTGATATCAAATTAAGGAAAAATAAAATTTTACACTTGAAGGTGTGTTGGTTGGTTTTTCTGTGAATTAGTCTATTTAGATTTTTTTTAGTTTGGCTCATATTCATGTCATCAATTAAATGCATGAAGTCTATACTTAAATTTTATTTGTCACAAATACTGATTTTTCAGTCTCACTTGACTTCAAGAGATCATATTTATGTAGTAGTTATAGGTTATGTGAGTCTAAAGTCCTCTTGGATGGGATAGCAGTATCGACCAAAATATTGTTTATTGTCATACTTGAATATATTTGCAGAGCCAAAGATTTACTTTAGATATAAGCACAAAAAGATGTTTATATCCGTGAACTCTAAGGATACCATTCGAAGAATTCCTTTAGGAATAAATGAATATTTTGTGAGATCTATTCGAATTACAACTCCCTTCCAGTCAATTTCTTATTGAATTTTTGGATTAAAGAAGTATATAAAATTACTTTCATCAAGTGTTTATAATCAGAAACAATTATTTAATAATTAATAATTATTATAAGTAGAAATTGGCATAATCTTAAGATCTATATAACCCTAAGATAAATTTAATTCTACTCTGTAATATCAATATTACAAAACTTGTTATAAGAAATACCCAAGTATAAGGATGAGGATTAGGATTTTTGTTTGTTTTTTCTTTTTTCTTTTTTCTTTTTTATTACCTAATGTGGCAACTAGATCTAAAATGGTGGTGGAAAATATGAAAGTTGTAAAAGCGAATAAAGAGCTTGTTTCGAAAAATTTTTGTTTGATACCTTTAAACTTATTATATTTGTATATTGTGATTCCCAATAACATATTAAAAGTCTTTCTTTTCTTTAAACTTAAATTTAAATTTTGAGTAAAGAACACATATCGGTCGCAATGAGAAAAAAGTGCTCAAGTCGTGTTTTACTGTTTTGCAGTATTATTATTTTCAAAAAAAAAAAAAAAAAAATTTAAATGCTTTCTAAGCACAATTATACTCTAAATGCAATTTATTAAACTAAGTATATAAGAAAGTTAGTATGTCCTTGCACTAATCAAAGTGAGATTTAGTCCCCTAACAGTCATGTTCAATTATTATAAATTAAACATTAGTAAACTGCCTTGTTTATATTTTAGAAATAATAAGTCATTTTCTGTGCTGCTTTTGGTAATAATGCTGCTAATATATTTTTGTTTATTAGGGCTATATGAGTGGCAGGCAGATCCTTTCAAGGATTCTTGTGAAATTTACCTAAATACTTAAAAGGATCAAGTTCAATTGCACTACTTCCTAAGCATAATTGATATAAATTTTAAAATTTTTGGACAAAGGATATGTGGGAGCTAGTCATGTCCTTGCACCTATTAAAGTAAAATTCCCCAGAAGGTTTAAATGTATGATTTTACAATACAACAACAATATATGTTGCTTCCTGAACAAATATGTAGCTGACATTACATTTTTAAAATTAAGGATATATGAGAGGTAGACATATCCTTGCACAGATTGTAACGAAAAATGGGCGATAAGTTTCCTTTTTAAATATTTTTATCTTATTTCTGAAGATACGTGACCTTACTCAGATTTTAATAAATTTAATTAAACTATTTTTTTGAGCTTTAGGTCTGCTTTTATTTGTATTTTACTATGTCAATATTTCGTTAACCTTCGGTTAACTTCTTCAGGATATATATATTTTTTTTAGTTTGTTTGATATTTAGTATTTTCTTTTTTCTTTACTCCTTTCAATTACAAATTTTTTTTACAATTAAAAAAAAATTAAAAAAAAATAATTTGTAATTGAAAGGAGAAAAGAAAAAAGAAAGTATGTACTAAATATCAAAAACAATTAAAATAAATATATATACTGAAGAAGTTAACCAAAGGTTAACGAAATATTGACTTAATAAAATGCAAATAAAAGCAGACCTAAAGCTCAAAAAAATAGTTTATTTAAATATATAAAAAAGGTCGAAAAATTAGATAAAAGATTTTAATAAATTATAGTTCAAAAGTTTCGCCAATAATTACAAAAATAATGGGCAATTTTTGATGCTTACTGTTTACTGCCGAAGTTCAAATATAATTTTTCATGCCAAGGATAAAAATGGCAATTAGTGTCTATGTCCTTTTACATATTAAAATTAAATTTGGCATTTTTTCATTATTTATTAATGACTGGCCCACGGTAGTAAAATTTTCATTTGTACTGATGTATGCCGATGACGTAAATATTTTTTTAAGTTATAATAAATTTATGGAACATAAACTTCTTCAAATGGATCTGGATTCACTTTATGGGTGGTGCAACGTAAATTTAATGGAGCTTAATTTGAATAAATGCAAATTAATGAGATTTGTAAGATCTAATCAAATTACTGCAAACTATATTATTGGTGATCATCAATTGCATTTGGTAGATAATTTTCTAGACTTAGGTATTTTACTAGATCGTAAGCTGAAATTCATCTCTCATCAAATTCATACTGATGCTATTGAATCGGTGCAAAAGCAATTCATGTTATTTTGTCTTCGAGGATTACGATTTAACCCAGTAAACTTGCCTTCTTACTCGTCTCGACTTGCCTTTATTAAGCTGCCTACTCTAAAAAGCTATTCACACTATGCCTTTTTAGCCTGCCTTGTATTGACAATTTTCTTTTGAAACCCCTACGAAAAGTCACACACATTTAGATTAAGCCTTTTTTATTCATGCCTTTTTGCCATTTATACGTATACACGTTTAATGCTGAGAATACGAAAGAGGCAAATAGAAATGTCATAAATCCCCTCGAATTTTCATTTCGTGCCTTTTTCTCTACACCGCAAGCTTCTCACCCCCTCTGACCAATAAACTAAAAAAGCCTGCCTGCACAGGCAAGCAGAAAAGGCATAGTGTAAATTGCGTCTAAGGGTGATATCTGTTCCGGATTTTTTATCAACAAAATTTCGTTTAATGTTCTTCAACGTACATCCCGCAATTTTATTCCTCTATCGGTAAAAGTTTATAGAAGTATGTGTTACGAATTTAAACAATTGTATAGATTTATAGACTTTTCATTAAATGCTAATGTTGTAAAGAATGCGATTGTAAATTTTCTAAACTCATAATTTTGAATTTTTTTTATTTTTTTATATTTTTGTTTTATATTTTTTTGTAATTTTTTTAATTTTGTGAAATGATAATTTAATATCAATTAATAATATCATTGTCTACTATGGACCAAATGGGGAACTTCGAAAACCATCTTGCAGATCGATTTATGACGGAATTGACTTTGGACGTATTGATGTTTTTATGATAGGGAATTCAATTAAGTTCCTGGAAGGTGCACAGTCTTCTGATAATCCATTAGTTCGCCAATGCTTCTCATTATCTGCCAATGTGGAGACCGTTCGGTCCAAACATTATTTTTCTCCCGTAGACTTATTGACCCTTAGGGATGGTGGTCTACTTTTTCAGAGTGTAGATCTTTTATTTTACCATAGAAGAATACGAACTCTAGATATTAATAACACTGTATATAACACTTCCCAATAGTTTAATTGTATACAATTCTTTCTTTTTGATAAGAATGAATTGGATTTTATTTCATTGCATTTTTTAGTCATAGTCTTTAGTTAGTTAGTTTTTAAGTTATTCTGTAAGTTTATTTCTAATTGCCTCCCTTTTTTGTTTCCTCTTTTTTTGGGGCTTTATTCATAATTTCTTATATATATATATATATATATATATATATATATATATATATATATATATATAAATAATAAAATTGTTGTATACCAAAGCTATACTTAATTTTTAGTTATAATGGAGCAATCCTTGAAATGTTTTAGAACGTAAGGAATTTCTATTAATGTTTGAAGTGTAAGCTATCTCTGTATTATAATGTTTTGGGGAAAAAAATGTAGAAAATTGTCTGTAAAAAAATAATTCCATAGACAAATAATAAATAAATAAATAAATAAATAAATAAAATCCGCATAGTATTTTTTTTTACAAATGCTCACTTATTTGCTTTGTTTCCTAAGCGCTATGCAAGCTTATTTTCGTTTTAAAAAATAAAGGACATGAGGGAGGCAGGCTTAATCCTGCTCAGTTTGAAACTAAATTTTGTGTAAAGATTAGTTGGACAATTTCCGAAGTTTTTACATACATATAATTTAATTTTGATGATAATTTAAGATATAAATTAATTTCCGAATTTGAAGGTATAGGCACATGCCTATACTGGAAACGATTTTTCTTGAACTGGAATTTTGTGCTATACATATACTCGTATGTTACATGCTATATGCACTTTTCTGATATGCATTTAAGTTTTTCTATGATAACTTCTTTAACATATTTAAATATTTACATATGTATATCTTATTTAATTTATGAAAACTAAATGCATAATAGTGCACCAAATAATTCGTCTCAAACCTTTAAAGCATTAATTTTTATCTGCCATTTCTTCCACTACTGAACACACAATTGAAGAAGCAATTTTATCTGCAGCAATCATACCATGATGCGAAAATTTTATTAAGCAAAATGAAACGATGTATGAAGAAAGCAAAATAAAAAAAATTACCAATCATGAACAGAATTTTCTTATAAAACGTAACAACTCTTCGTACTCATTTATTGAAAATCTATAGCATACTTTTTTCATCAGAAAATCCTTTATGTTGATTATGTTACATGGAGTTTATTTTATTAAAAAATTTTGAAAAAAAAAATCCTCTCTGTATGTGCTATTGCAACAGCAGCAGCATATGGCTTTTTGTAGCAATATTGTTAACAAAAAAAAAAAAAACAAGTATTTCTTTAAAATTGGAATGAAAATTGAAATACTTTTCGAACATCATACCTAAAAATGATGTCAGTTGCATGAGCAGATATTGAATTAAAATAAACATATTTTTATTAAATAAAATAAATTTTTGCAAACTTGCTGCTATGCAATTATTTAATATTTAAATATGTTTATGGAAGGAATATCTTTTAAATGAAGTAGAAGTATTTACAAGCACTGCACTGTGCTCCTGACTATGCTTAGAAAACTATAATATTTAATTATACTCCCTTAGAAAATAAATTATATTTATTGTTGATTTTGTAACTCCAAACAATTGCCACATCAAATCGAAATAAAAGCCCTCATAATTTTCAAATAAAATGACAAGCCATTAAATTAAATTAAAAACCCAAAAAAAAGAAACAAATAAATAAACGACACTCGTCGTACTAACAACACGTTATTAAAAGACAAACAGACTACACACAAAAATACATCAATTGACAGTAAATCACTCAAGATGACAGCGCAATTGATTGTTAGAGAACAATAAGAAGAAAAAAATGGTTGACTACATTTCGCACTTTAAATGATGAAACTCTCAAATGCTCTAAATACTCCAAGTAAGGCAAAATTGGAGTGACAGCAGCAGGAAAGGGAGCAAACAAAATAAAGTTCTTTAGTTAAGAATTAACAATAATGATGATGACAAAGAAGAAATACGAATATATTTGAATTTACAAAAGGAATTGGCAGAAAACGAGACAATAAACAAATGTACTGCAATGCTTGTGTTAGCGCCAATGCACAGTGGGTTAAAATACTGGAAGTTTAAACTGAATAACTTAGGCATGTATTTCAAACTTAATATCATAGGAAGGAAAATGAATTCCACTAAGCTATTGATATGAGATATTTTTAAGGTTATCACTTCCTTTCTACTCGTATTTTTTAAGACTGTTGCTTTATAACTCTGTAACTTTTAAGCACCCCAAAAACGTTTCAATTTAATTGTCAATTAAGCCTTTCAATTGAAAGTATCCTTGGCCATACACTTCATAAACTTAATTGGAAGATTTTCATTGAACTGTTAAACTTATATTTTTTTCACAATTAGTCCTCGTCCAGACTTGCAATTTTTGTTGCTGCAATTTCTTAAAATTCTGCTCTCAAATTGCATAAGTGTCCACATTCTGAAATTCTAATATTGCAATTATGCATTAAAAAAACTTATAACACCACAAATTTCTTTGAAAAATTAGCAATTATATTTACTTTTTGTTACATTTTTTGTTTTTCATACAACTGAAGAAATAAAATTATAAAAAACGTCAAATACAACTAACAACTTGAAATTAACAATTACGAATTTCAATTCAAAAGAGAATTGCCGAGCACATGAAACTGTGTACCCCTACCCAATCTTCTCACCTCACTCACCAATAAACTCAAGAATTGCTGCAACAAAAATTGCAAGTATGGACAGGGACTAACAAATTTAAAAGTTAGAAACTTATATTGCATTCATTCATAAATTTTTTTTATATTTTTGTAATAATGCCAGGTCGCAAGATAACACAACCTGCACCTATCTGCCAACCGAATGAAAAATATTTGTATCAATCTTAATTAAATTTTTGAGACATTGCGAAGTTTTTGAAATAAAATTTGTCAGAATATAATAATAAATAAAATAATAAATTTAATAAGTCCCTAATTTGGATTTTGATTATCGTTTTGCCTTATAATACTTTTAATGTATCAAGATGTAGGAAAATAAAATAGGTGCACATCGAATATAAATAATTTATTGTTTTGTATAAGTTTCTGAATCTACTTGCTTAGTCTATTGGAATTTACAAAAAGCTTTATGTAAATTCTCAAATGATTTTTGAAAGTATGCTCTTAAGATAAGAGGTTTTTAGACATGTTTATTCCAAATATATAGAGTCATATCCGCCAAAAAAAATAAAGTGACTTATTTTTTTAACTTCGTTTTTTGATGATTATCGATAATTTATGATCTTAAATAATCGATTTTGGAAAAAAAAATTAAGTTCGAAAATTATGTCGCTTAAGCTTTTTGGCGGTCATGGCCAATTTCAATTTTTATGAGTTGAATTTGAACTGTATGCAAATTTGGCATAAATGCTTTACTTAAAAACGGAAAAGTTTTTAATCGCAACCGAGTTCGATTACGATTACGATTAAAAGGTGCGATTAATCGCGATTACGGTTACGATTATAATCACTGTGCAAACCCTACACTTGACTTTTTCTTTACAAAATTAAACTGCAAACATAAATTTTGGCAGCTGATCAAGAGACTCGAACACACATAGCACGATCGAATTGAAAGATTTACTATTCAACTTGAAAAATCAGAATCTTTTGATTTTTCTTCCACCAACTCGACAACTGCCAAACTAATCGATTGACAGAACCATCCATACACGCCTTGATTTGGACAGCAACCGATTCAGTTGCCAATTAAATCAATTAAATTGTTAATCGAAAATATTAATTGGTGAATACTTTTTTCTGTGTTCAATAGACAATAGCACAGAGCGCAATATTATTGGAAACAGTTTAACTTAAAAAGTGAATATCCGAATCAAAAGGATTTCCATTAATACTAAGTGGTTACCCTTTTTTGTTTTTTGTTTGCACAAGTTGTAACGACGAAAGTCGGGCCCCTCGTTTTCATCGTCCAACAATTATTTATTTATGAAAGAAATCTATTATTTTTACGTTCTGAATTGTATCTGATTATAGTCTTTTTGTTTTATCATATTTTATTGTTTCTATTATAAATTGAATTATACATGAATTTATAAATTCTATTAATATTATTCATATTGCCTTGTAGTTTAAAAATTGATTTAAAATTAACGTTTTGTTATAGATGGAGTCGCCATCTATATGTGAATTTAAGTATTAAAATAGTTAAATTGACACTTTTATACAACCATATTTAGTAAGTTACGTTTTATGACAACTGATTATTGGCAGAAATTTGCGTATATAAGGAGGAATCTCCGCATGAATTGGGGAGTCTGCTGCTAGCTGTCAGCGAGGTAAGAACACAAAGTCGAATGTGGTGTTACACATCCATCAGCATTGTACTTGCCTTTAAACACATCTACTAGACAGACTTATATTAAGCACAATTAGTGTATACTATTGTGTGACCGATCTCCTTGGATTTCGGTCTAGCAACAGTCACACTGCTCCTTCTGAGCATTTATTTCTCGCGTTCTCACACGCGCATTCTGTAGGTTGTTTGGTGTTACACATCCCGCCTACATTTGCGTGCATAGTGACTGCGCTCTACACCAGCAATCGCTATACCGCTCCTTCTGAGCATTTGTTTCTCGCGTTCTCACTTGCGCAACCTGTAGGTTGTGTGGTGTTACACATCCCGCCTGCATCTGCGTGTATAGTGACTGCGCTCGCTCTACATACGCATACCGCCCCTTCTGAGCATTAAAGTTGTCACTTAGACGGCCAGTTAATTATATGAGAATTATAATAAAGAACTATTGTTATTTAATTGACTTCGCGTTTTTTTTTATTCTCTCTCTCACGGTCCCAAAAATCAACAAATTTTTGTGGACGAATCCTGGACATCGCTGAGTTTTACCCCAGCCCAAGAAACATCGTTACAAAGTATGAACGTACCTTTAGTCACTTTGTAGCATCATTGGGGGTAACACGATATTTAGTTCTTTTTCGGAGAAATTTCATGGAAATGGTTCATAAATATAGTTTGTTGACTGCAAAGCAAATGGTGGTCTTCGAGACCCTTTGTTCCAACCCTGGGCAGATCCAGTCATAATAACATAATAGACTTTTCTGACATACATTATTGTCTATGCTAATGTATGTATATATCAGCGAACTTTTTTGTCGATGTGCATAGCAATGAATAGTGTGACAAGTAAAATAATTTAGCAAGTGGCAACATAACTTAAAGTAATACGCTTATTTAAATCCAGAGAGGCTGCAACGCTGCAGCATTTCTTCCTCCTTATCCATCTGTCACTTCACCTTTTTTACTCTCAGGTAAAATAAAGAGACCTATGAGCCTAATACTTTTATTTCTCTTCTAAGCAAACTGTTCAATCTTATCTAACTTGAGGCAGTTTTGTGGTCTTTAAACTGAAAGCTCACTTATGATATAGAGTACTAAAAAGGTATTTAGAAACACTCAGGTCAGATAGTTTTCTTCACCCGTCGTATACGCTGGATTTGATCTTTCTGATTGCGGGCTACTTCGGCAGAAGCCAGAACTTTTAATAGGCAGTACTTCATTTGATATACTCGTACATATGTACATATATATTGATACTGTTTATTTCTGTAAGGAACATAGAGCCGCAACAAGATTATTCCAGTACACTGGATCGTGTAATACAGGGTGGGCCAAAAGAAACCAAGGGGTGTATAAGTTTAATAACTTTTGTTTATTAAATTTTTTTTATTTTTTCTTTCAGATTATATAATATACAAAATGGAAATTTTTTTACACTAAGTATGAAAAATGACGTCTCTTAAATGACCACCGTTTTCAGCTTCGCACTGATGGGCTCTTTTTAGAGCATTTTCCATAACATCTTTCAAAACTTGTGGCTGTAGCGTTCGAATTTCTGCAAAAATGTTTGCCTTGAGTTCAAGGATTCTCTCTTGCTTGTTCACATACACTCGCTCCTTCAAAAAACCCCAAAGAAAATAGTCGGGTGCTGTCAAATCTGGCGATCGCGCTGGCCAAATAATTTCCGAATTTCGAGAAATTATTCGCTCTCCAAAAATTTGACTTAAAAGTGCCATTGTGTCTCGGGCAGTATGAGCAGTGGCTCCGTCCTGCTGAAACCACATACCAGGTCTGTTTTCAAGAGCAGGACGTAAAAAATTTTCTATCATAAACCGATACCGCTCTCCATTTACGGTTACAGCACTTCCATCTTCATTCTCGAAGAAGTAGGGCCCAATGACATTTTCAGATGTGATCCCACACCATACTATACACCTGATGGGGTGCAATTGGCGTTGATGAATGGCTCTTGGATTTTGAGAACCCCAGAACCTACAGTTCTGCTTATTAACAAAGCCATTCAAATGAAAATGAGCTTCATCACTCATAATCAAATTTTCATCTCTGGTTTAAATAATAAAATTCTATTGTTCTGGTTCTCTGTTCAGTTGTGAACCTCTCCATTATAAGTTCTCCAAGTGTTGTCTATATAATCTGAAAGAAAAAATAAAAAAAAATTAATAAACAAAAAAGTTATTAAACTTTTACACCCCTTGGTTTCTTTTGGCCCACCCTGTAGGTTCTTCACTTCAATCCATTGTAAATTTAAGCAGTTTCGGGTTGTCGTTTCCAAGTTTGTGCTGGGCGTACTGGTCTTTGACTGCCTTGTGGATTCCAATATATAGCTTGTTTCGCGATATCGTCCGCTGGTTTAAACAGAGTTTGGCCGATCCAACTCCACTTGCGCTTTCGGATTTCAGCCTCATTTAACACCAGAAGGCGCTGCAACACTGCATTATTAAAAAGCGTGCAAAAGCAGAGTTGTAAAAAAAAAAAGAGTGAAGCTTTCTTCTATCTCTTCCTTCACCACCTGTCTTCTATCACTATCCCTTTCCTAAAAGAAGGTAACACCTAGTAATAGTAGTAGGTATTAATTGCCTGAGTGTTACTTCTCTTTTATAAAAAAAAAAAAAAAAAAAAAAAATTCTGCTAAATGCTTTCTGGCAGAATTTTTTGACAATAAAAAATTTTAATTTGGTAAAAATATTCTTCTGTATATAGAATATTTCTCATAAATATATATGTATGCATTGCAGGTTAAAGGTTCCCTGATGATCTGCACTAGCAACAATTAAATCCGCATAGAATCGCTAGAACAGCTCAATAATAAATTTCAATGTATTTTTAATAAAAAAATATTTTAATGGATAAGTTTTAAAATAATATTTTGAGATTATTAGTGCATTAAAAAATTTTAAACGTAATTGTAACATACCCAAAAATGACCAATTATTAACTATTTTATATATGTATGTGCTATAAAAATACCTGTAAATACTAATAAGTTTGTATTAACATAAAATTCAAAGCTATTTCAATAATTTTCTTCATTTAAATCTGGCATTACACTTTTGTTCCGTAGAACATTTTAGCAGAATTTTTTGACCGATTTAGCATTCTCTCATCATCGTTTTCTGGCAACACTGATAAAAACCGAATTGATAAAGAAACGAGTGACAGTGAGAAGACGCCAACATATTGTGACAATCAGCACAATATCAATTGAATGTTTAAGAAAAAAGCAAATAATATTCCAACCCCTCTCCAAGTTTTCACTTGAAGTGTTCTTTTCTTTCATTAGGGAACTTTAAAATACAACCTCACGAGAAGATTTATAAACGAAAAAACTGGATTGCGCCATAAAATTGAATGAATGTCTTTGTTTTGTTCTTGCTCTGCTCTTTTGTTAAACGAATGAATTAGTGAGTGAATGAGTGATTTATTGCCAAAGTATTGAAACTGATTGTAAAAGACAACTCTAAACATTCTTTGAGAATTTATATGTACATACATTCTTGCAACCTTTTGTGCCACAATATCATGTTCAGCAGGGTGAAACGTAAGATTGATTTTTTCAAACTCAAGCAGTGGTAGTAGATTTAGTGTGTGGCATGAATTTGATGTTGATATGTATTTATTTTTATATTCGTATTGTACATACTTGCCTGTTTTTGGATAGGCACAAAGAATACACCACAAACAAAGTGGAGGGAAAAAAAGCTGATGTGTCAGTAATGACACACTCAACAACTTTTCAGAACGAACAGAGTACAAACAGCAAGGCAAACCTTACCACAATTTGTTTTCGATGAACTCACATGAAGTCTAAAAGCTGAAAAAGATTAAATAAAAAAAAGCATGAAACAGAAAAATAACAAAATTATTTGTTTGTTGTTTGGTTGGTTGTTTCCTAATGAATGTTGTTTCTCATTTCACATTTCAGGGAAGGGTTTGCTGCCCCTGTCAACAATGACGAACGTCTTCCGATAACATATTTCACTTTTATAGTGAATACATTCATTCGTATATAATAACAGCTTTTTTATATATAAATATGCATATACAATAAATTTCAATGTTAGTTTGTGTGTGTTTGTGTTTGTGTGTGTGTAGAATATGGGTTTTAATCACACACATCTATACACAAAATGTAATGTTGCAAACTTTAGAATGAGTATTCGTTTTTTTTTTATAAAATAAATGTTACGATGAGTACATACATATTTTGTATCTTAGAAGTTGATAATATTACACCAGGCGACAGAAAATTTAAGACTTAAAAGATTCCATGTACATGCAAACATTCCCTGAAGGAAATGTCGATGGTGAAAATGTACTGAGTCGTTTTTGACTTTGTCACCAGTACTACTCTATATACAATTCTTCCCCATACAATAATTTATCCCAATGACATTTAGTATGTGCTTGTCATTGAAAATCTACTAGTAACACTAAAACATTTGACTAGGTACTGAATACGTAGTTCCTATGGCAACATGAAGACACACCAACCAGACCTTTACTGGTACATTTATATACCTTGCGTACATAGAAATTTATTTAATTAATTTGTTGCAAAATCCACCAGAAATACGCCACATCTGTTTTCTATCTTTCTTTTATACTGACGAATAGAAGAGAAATTGTAGACAATGTAACTACTAGTGGAATTTATATGTTGACATAAACACATTTGGCCCCAGTCTGACTGCAGGGTTGTATATGAAAAATAGATTTAAAAAATAGATTTACTTTGAGTGAATTTTGAGATATTGGTGCCTAGAACTAGACAAAATGCATGGTTCGTAGTCAAAGTCAAAACACGACACTTATAATTCGGCCCATTAGGTTAGGTTGGAAAGAGGAGCCATTATTCATAAACCAGTTTATGTCTGTTGTGCGCTCACATGTGAATGAAAAACAAAACCCGCCTTTTTATCAACTCAGTATCGTCCAAACTTTTCCCTCAAACTTTTCCAGTTAAAACTTATAAGATAGGTAACGTACGGTAAGATGTCATCCCCAAATTAACGGAATCTCGTCTGGGCGAAAGATGGACAATGACAAACGAAGTGCTCCATTGTTTCGATGTCTTCCATTCATTCCCTGCATGCATTGTCATCCGTGGCTCCAATCCGGTAAAAATGCCTTTATAAATTAAGATGCCGCTAAAATTTCCTAGCTTGGGCTTGTTTTGCTCCAACAGGCCCCTTGTTTTGTCTTCGTCCGGATCGCCCTATAGAACCTTAGATTACCCAAAATAACACTATTCCTTAGTGTCCTGTGGGTCATCTTCGCTGAGTTTTGTAACTCAATCTTCTCTGCCTTGAAAGTCTTTGCATTAGTTAGAGTTACTGTCTGTAACGTTCTAAACTTTTGCTCAAGTCCATTTGCACGTTCATTTCCGATTACTTCGTAGTGGGCCGGCACCCATACAAGACGAATGTTGACATGCACTGTGCAATTTTTAATCATATTTTTGCTATCTAAAACGTTCCTAGAGTGTAGTCTTGCGGTTGTGATTGTATAATTGCTGTCAGTTAATGTATTGACATCTGTTGCTCCAATAATCTGATCCATTTTAAAACCTCTGTGATTGAACACGAACTTGCGCCTGGAAGACTGTAAGCGGAAGTAAATTTCTGGGTCCGCTTTCTCCATGAAGAAACCTAGGCCAGTTCTTTCCACTATCTTCGAGCCCTCTGTGTAGCAGCAAACTCCCACGTGTGTTTGTTCTAGAGCTTGATTGGCCCAGGAGTGTCTTTCTGGTATTAATGTCTTGCATTCAGCTATAACCTTAATGTCACGTACTTGGTTGGACATTTTCAAAGTTAAATAAAATATATGTTCCCACAAACAAATATCTTATATTACCAAATGTATGTACATTAACGTAAGTAAGTAGGGGCATTAAAGGCGCACATATATCTATCTTTTCCTAATCAGGCACCTCTAAGCTCACTCCTTTACTAGGAATTCCGTTCCAAGCTTTTTTTAGAATGCCTTGGTTCATTAGAGAAGATATTCATTCACTGGTTATCTGGGCATAGTGGTAATCAGGGTAACGAGGAAGCGGATGAACGGGCCAGGAGGGCCTCTGCTTCCTCTTTTACGGTTCCAAAACGATTTTATGGCGTAAGTTGTTCGACTGTAGTCTCTCTGATCGATGGAAATTAAACTTCGACCGCAAAGAAAATGTCGCTGACTTCTTCTGGTTCAAGGCAGGCCAAAGCAATGATGCCGCAATTTTCATATAGTTTTCTACCTGAACTTCAGCAAGAATGGTTTACGGATTTTTACGGGGTTGCCCTCTGGTCCTTGGACTGATCTACCCTCTATGGAGAAGTAACCAAGTTTCTTCACCCTTGTTTAGTTTATACTTCGAAGATGACAAGACCACGGCACACGTTCTTTGCCATTGTCATGCATTCTGAGTTTTCGTGCTCAGATGGTATTAGCCGGGCATCTCCAATCTCTGTGCTGACGTTCATAAAAATAGTCATAATATCTATCCTTGCACCAAATCGTTCCCCTATTTATTCTATGTGTAAGAATATCGAACGTGTTCATAAGTACAAAGACTTCACAGTGGACTCTGCTAGAGGATAGAAAAAAATTAATGTGTGGTCCCTTTGACATGTTCGTGCATTATATGAAACTACGTGTTCTTAACACTTGAGGTGCAGGGCGTGTTCAGCAACTTTATAGTAAATATTAAGGTAAATATTTCTGTGGAACATACTGATAAAATGGAGATAAAATGTTTCTTAAAAATGTTGTTGTGCTCAAACATATTTACTAAAATTTTGTGGCCGACATTTTTGTAGAAGATTTCATCTCCGTCCTCCTCCTTTTTGCAAAAAATTTAATATAAAAAAAGATTCAACTATACAGCCCTGACTTCCAATGAAAGAATGTGATGCCGGGAACCACTTTTTAGATTTTGCTGATTTTCAATACCAATCCATATGTTTTTATACTTTTTAAGTACATTTCTAAGGTGTGTCCATTATTATATTTTTTAATTTATCAAACAAAAATAAGTAGTCCAAAAGTCAGTTGCAATCCGGTACGCCTTCAGAGCTGATATAGTTTTTCATGCTAGTAAGCAAAGTTCCTACTTTTATGTTCATTCTAAAAATGTTTTATGTAATATTAACTAAGATTTGTTTATTTGCAAATTTGCTTTTAAACATAAAAAAATTATAATTTAGAAAAAGGTTCGAAAAAATAGTTAATCATTAGCTAAAATATTTCAGCAAATCGGTCTCTTCAGGGCCTAAAGGTTAGAAAAACTATGATTTCAACTGCACATTGAATTTTTCCAAAATGTTATACCGTGTTAACTAGCTGGTGTAGTACGCACTTAAATTTTATAAAGAATACCACCATAGAACTTTGTCAGCGTCATTTATCACACGCAACTTTTAATCAAATGTATCAATATACATTTATACAAAGATATAAACAATGTACAATACATTTATATACATACATACATGCAGACATACATACATACATATGTATAAATTCATTCGAATAATAAAATACACTTAAAGAAACCCAAACAAAAGGTGATTTTTTTTAGCAATTTTTTTATTTTGGCACTACTGTTTTTTGGCAGCTTAGCTGTTTTCGTGTATATGTTACTGTCAAACATGTTTAGTTTGGTTTATAATTTAAACATGAATCTACTTTCAATCGAACAACCTTTGCAGATTATTGAATTTTATTATAAAAATACACGCTCGGTTAATAAAGGCGGCTATTCGGAATCTTGTGTCTAAAATTTGGCCGATAGTTGGAGATATTATGCTAAAAATTAGACCCAACGTATGAACCATTTATTGTCTAAGCGCTGTCAACCTTTACATAAATCTATCTTTAATTATTTAAATATATGGATCGTTCTATTGTAACGCAGTTTTTTTTCCAGCTGGGGTATGACTCAGTCTGCCCAGGGTTTGATCAAAGGTCTGCTTCCTTTGGATAGTATGTAGATGTTGTTGTACTAACACAATCAGTTTATATACGAACTCACGACTTCTAACGTCAACACTACTAAAAAGTGAAGAGTATGAAGTATATCCGAGAGGCGAAGTTAGGTTTAATTACTTTACGAAATATGATTAATACGAATATAAAGTAAATTCGGCGTTCGGCTAATTTACGAAACAATATTAATACGAAATATAAAGTAAATTCGGGAGACTTTATATTCGGCTACCGTACAGCTAACTACAACGAGCACGAAGTAAATTCGGAGGACTTCGTGTTCGGCTAATCTACGAAATAATATTACTACGAAATATAAAGTAAATTCGGAAGACTTTATATTCGGCTACGGTGCAGCTAACTACAACGAGCACGAAGTAAATTCGGAGGACTTCGTGTTCGGCTAGTCTACGAATTAATATTACTACGAAATATAAAGTAAATTCGGGAGACTTTACATTCGGCTACAGTGCAGCTAACTACAACGAGCACGAAGTAAATTTGGAGGACTTCGTGTTCGGCTAGTCTACGAAATAATATTACTACGAAATATAAAGTAAATTCGGGAGACTTTATATTCGGCTAAAATACGGTTTATCTATTTGCTAACTACTTAGGACAAGAGTCGGTAAAGCTTTCGGACGACACTTTCAAGTGGCCTACTTATAATTGTCGTTCGTACGATCTCGGCATTTGTTGATCATTGTGTACAAACGTTGATTACTTATGCCAACTAAAATATGACCTGAGTGAGAATCATACCTTGTGTTGGCATATTGTGGTTCGGTTTCAATCGGTGGTGGTGGTGTCTGGCTGTATGTGTATGTCGTGCTTTGTACAGGTATACGGTAAAAGGTAGGTGTAATTTCACTACGGTATACGGTAAAAGGTGCGTGCATTTGCACTTTTTATTGAATAAGAATAAAAAAAGTATATGCAGTTGTAACGTCACGTTACACTATCGACTCAAATATAGATTTTATATAGTTCTCTAAATTATATGTTTTTTTTTAATCAAATGTGAAAGCTCTTAAAAAATCAACCTATACATGTCTAGAAAAATCATTTAATCTGCTTAATAAATTCGTCAACGTGCGAGTTTGACTCGAGCACATGTAGTTTCGTACTAGTATTTAACTTTTAAATTCTCATAGATCAATTGTTCTTCGATATCGCTTCAAAGAGTCTTACCACATAAAAATCATCATTTGTGGCAAAAATCGTCTTATTGAAAAAATCCTCAAAGTGACAAATCTAAAAAAAAAAAATTCTTTGTATTCAGTTTCATCACAATCAGTTTAATAGTTTCGGAGAGGAAGAAATTCGTCTCTATCGTCATCTTAATACTGATTTTGAAAAATTATATAGCCTTTCTGTCCTTTTGGGCTCTTATATGTATATCATAAAATTCGTTTGAATAGTTTCAGATAGACAAAAATTGCCCCTCTGCACCCTTTTCAATCATAGTTTAAAAAATAGTGCATGTGTCCTCTTATATGCAATTGTATTTATGTTTTGAATTTCATAAAAAGCGTTTGCATGATTTCGGAGATTACGGAATAGTCCAGCTGCCCCCACTTGGTCCTAGTATTAATTTTAAAATTATAAAGATCGTTACATTGAGATACATGTATAAATTTTTTTAATTTCATAAAAATCGGTTTAACAATTTCGAAATATCAAATTTTTATCGTATTATTTACCATTCGCTATGATATTTTGCATTCACAATATCGCACTTGCACGTATTATTTGAATTTTTGACATGTATTAATACAAAATATAATAGTCTGAGTGGCCCTTAAGTGGAGATTGCTTTATTTGTGCTGTTTTTTTTTTTTTTTTTTTGATTTGAGATCATATATGGAATTTAAGGCTCATGTATAATCGAATGAAATCAAATGAATGATGTACAGTGCCAAGCCACCCGAAAACGTCTGCCTAAACCTGAATAATGTGTCTAAAATCAGTTGAGGGCTTATCTGTGCAAAATGCATGACATTAAGTCTTTACCTCTAAATTATGATGAGTGTAGTACAGAGAACACTTAGTCCATTATTCGTCTTAGGAGCAGTTGGCCTCAACATTTTTTCTATTAATAAAAGAAAAATATTAAACAACTAACAGTCTGCCCAGGCGACTAGATTGAATTGAATAAAGCTATAAGTGTGCAAGTTCTATTTAATCAAAACACTTTTTTACTAACACCGATCTCAGAAGTTTTTTTGTGGCCGGTGGCGGCTGTTAGTCGAATTACAGCAGATTGTCTGTGCATAATTAGTAAAGAACAAACGACAATGGTAAAACTGTTATAAATTTAGAAATGGTAGAGTGAGTTTCATTACAAAAAATATTTCAGCAAATTGAACTACGACGAATCAAAACAATTCACATATTCCATTTGCAAAAAAGTTGCGTATATAAAGCAGAAATCTACATCAACTGACACCAAACACAGTGGACCAAACACAGAAGAACGCTGATGAGGAAGGTTTAGTGGCCTTCGAAAACGGTTAGCTGTTCCGTTCAACTATGTGTTGTCAGAATATTTACAACTAACTTTGATGTTATTTGTTCATTAATAATTATCACACGTAATTTGGCTTACAAAGCGATACGCACTTTAGCCTGTTCAAATCATAAAATATAGAAACAATTTGTTTCGTTTATTTTCGTACTCTGCTTTTAAGTACAAAAAAAATCAAAACAAGAATAAAATTATAACTGTAATAGTGTCGTTTCTTTTTGTTACGAAAATCACGTCCTAACTCCTGTAAGGCGCCATAAATAGCATAGCTATAAAAAATATTACAAAACCTGATTAAGAAAAATCTGATTTCATGAATTAAAAATAATATTCTTTTACCAATTTTCTTACAGTGTTTTTTATTTACTAGGTATAACAAATGAAGATAAGACAAACAAAAATAATATATAAAATTTTCTACATTGCTGATGAAATGTATTGCTAACTGTCATTTTGACAATTTAGTGGCAACGAAGAGCAGCACAATAACATAAAATGATACTCACATATAAAAAAGAACACACACAAATGCAAAAACATTAACGCGTTTATCTTTCTAAAAAAGAAGAAAAAGTGAAAAGGCTGTCGACAAACAACTGATGAAAAACCCAAACGAAACAGAAAAGGGGACAATGATTCTTTAAGATTAATATATTCCTACACTCCAACTGTTCTCCACTTGAAAAATATGTATGTATATCTATCCATGCAAACAGCTTTCTATATGTGTATGTGTACATGTTCTTGAATATTTTGTAGGTTTATTGTTACTATTTGTTAAAGCTCAGCAGATTTTTGTTATTTAGTAGAGAATTATATATTACCACTACAAAAAAAAAAATACGTATGTATACATACATGTATACATATATATACAACTACATAGACAAATACGTCAGTTGAAATAATATATATTAGTGATGTAAGTGGCAAGAACGCGTGGCACATGAATAATATTTATGAGAATGAAAAGCTCCCAATAGTGACATAAATATGTCCACACCATGAGGGTGTATACAATTGTATCTTCTACATGCATGAATTCTTTTACATACAGAATTGCTCGTTATTAGAAATTTTCTGGTATAAAAATACATTTTCTAGAATATATTAGAGATTTGTGAAATAAAGACCTCATTAGTCATGAAGAAGTGCTTAACATAAAGTTAACGAAAACAAAGTCATTAATTAAAATAAGAAAAAGGCAAATACAGTCGGGCTAGAGGAAGAAAAATTCGCTACTGTTTTGTTTAGACTCAAAATTTTATGTAAAAATTTGTTCGTTATTAGCTTATGTTATAGATTTAGGCAAGGAATTTTTCAATTCATTTTTAATGCAAACATGAACTAAATATTCTGGATAATAACATTAAGCTGACAGTTAATTTTAAAGTAATATGGCAACCTTTATGCACAGCTGTTATCATAGAAATAAAACTGTCAATTAAAAAACTTACTAAAGTAACAATTAAACAAAACAGAAATAAATTCAGTAAAGTGCGACTCTGACTCGCGCACGAAGGGTTCCGTACGAACACTAGATATGTAATTTAATACAAACTTCATCCTATATAATATATTTTAGCATTTTTTTTCGTTTTTGGGGTTTTTTCGGTTTTCTGTTTTGGCGGTTTGGCGTTTTTTCGGTTTAGGCAATTTTTTTAAGTTTTGGCTCTTTTTTTAGTTTTGACACTTTATTTTCTGGTTTTGGCGATTTTCTTTTATTTTTGGCGATTTTTTTCATTTTTGCGACTTTTTTTATATAAATTTTTTTTTAGTTTTGGCGACATTTTCGCGTTTTGGCAATTCTTTTTAGATTTTTGGCGTTTTTTTCATTTTGGCGATTTTTTCGAATTTGGCTATTTATTTTAGTGTTAGAAATTTTTTTAATTTTGGCGATTTTTTTCGTTTTGGCGATTTTTTTTTAATTTTTGGCGATTCCTTTTTGGTTTGGCGATTTAATAATTTTCGGTTTTTTTAGTTCTACCGTTTTTCAAAATTTCAAGTGTTTGTCTCTTACGGTTTCCAAGATATAGCAAATTGTCAAAATTACATAGCCAAATTGCATTAACTGATGGACCACCCTTTAATTTAAATTTTTTTAAATTTTAGTGTTAATTGTTGTAGTATGTAAAAAATACACAAATTTTACAAATTTCAAGTTTCAATATACATATGTTCATACAATTGTACGTATATTACATGGAATTTTAAAATTTTTCGTGGCTCGTTTTGGAACACCCTTTAATTTTTAATTCTCATGTATTTGTTGTTGTAGCGGCCAAGGTTCTACATACTCTGTCCAAATTACAGGTTCGTAGCTCTTACGGTTCCTGAGAAAATACCGTGTGACGGACAGACGGACAGCGTAGCGAAAACAATAGGGTTCCTTTTCACCTTTGGTGTACGGAACTCTAAAAAAGGATCAACAATGCATAGAGTTCGAAAAAAAATTTAAAGTAATTTGATTTATTTGATTATTCGGACCAATAAAAAAAATATTATACACCACTACGACGTGATTAAATATAAAAAAGACCCGTGTTTCTCAGTTTTGCCTCAAGTAGTGCACTTTTTTTATGGCCCCAAAGCTTTGGGCCTCGCACAGTGTTTGATTTCAGAAAATAGGACGACAAAAATAAAAAAATAAAGTTAATGAAAAATTTAAATTGGCCACACTATTTGCAAGCGAAGACCCAGACTAGCTTAAAACTATATGATTCTTGTATATCTTTTAGTTTGTATGCTTATAACGGTACTCCAAATGACATGTTAAAGTAAAAAAAGAAAAACAAAAAAATACTATGGGTATTTTTGCAATTTCAAAAGTAAATATTTAGAAGGCGTTGCAAATGCGATATTAATTTTTTTTTTTTAATTCAATTGTAACCCTTGACTTCTTTTTAACTAACACACAAAAACACATTATTTTCTAATAAATGGCAAGTTTTTTATTAAGTGTTAACCAAAGTGAGTTTTTTTTACAATTATTACCAAAGAAACTAACTTTGTCAGACGAAATCTTTTGATATTCATCCGTTTCACGACATCATAAACGTTTCTGTAATCTTTCAACCTTACTGTCATAGACTTTACATAAAATTCCTGCCCCAAGCTGCCCCATTAAATTTTTTTTTCAAAATTACACTAGGAGCAGCAACTCAGAATAAGTTGTTGTTATTTTTTTATATTATTGTTAATTTATGAAATTTCTTTTACTTTTTTTATTGTAAAATATGTGTGAACATAAATTTAGAGTACATACTTTGTGAATATCACAAATATATAAATAATTTTGTTATATTATTGTTAATTTATGAAATTTCTTTTATTTCTATTATCTAAAACATGTGTGAAAATAAGATCAAATTACATATTTTGTGAATACCCCAAATATTTATATATTTATTTATTTATTTATCTGTCTAATCTTAAGGAATAAATTCTAAGATTAGATTTAATTTGAGAGCACTAGCAAGATTGGCTATCGGCCAAAAAAATTTAAAATGTTAATTATTTACAAATTTATGATTTTTGTCGTCCTAAATTCTTAAATCGAACACTGTGCCTCGGTATCATTTTTGCATTTTCGCAGGCTCTTGCAAACCGTTCGGAATTTTGATTTACTTTCTGTAACAAAGTTGTAGGTAGCTTTTGTCATAAAGAACAAAAATTGTGAACATATAAAATCAAAAAAAAAAAAAATCATCTTCAAGATCAAAATCGCAAAATATTATAATTTTTGATGCGTAAACATCTATGTATACGCTAGGGGGTAAAAATCTTTTTCACAATACAATCACAAATTTTGAGTAAGATCACACCGCGTTGTCAAATCGGTGTGAGCTATGTATGATTGTATTAGTGTAGTGTAATCATACGAACAAGAAGTACAAAGAAACTTGACATACCTTCAGGAGTTAATATTAATAGAAATTGCTTATGAAGTGTAATAGTGTTGCCAGTGGGGATAATTTTGTTAAAAATTTGAAAAATATAAAATAAGTAAAATATATATAAACTTTTAAATAAAAGAGCGTTTTAAATATTAAATATTTGTTTAAAATATATATAGAAGTCTTTATAAAGAATTTATAATATTATATTGTAACATATCTTCATTACGTACTGTTGCCTTACACTGAAGCTGCTGCACAACAATTGGGTATCAATCTCCATCTCATGCGAATTATTATGGTTGAAGATTTTAATACAAATTTTGCAAAGCCACTGATGCAAGCTTTATCAAAATTTTTATTTGACGTTTTCCACTTGCATACGAGCAATTCTCCACAAACCCCCATAACTAATAATTCCGCTACTATAGATGCAGTTTTCCATTAATTTTTAAATACAGTAGAGTCAATAATTTATAATTATATCTTATTTTAGTTGCCATAAGCCAATATTAATTATTTGTACTTAAGGCATTTACCATAGATGTGCACTTTGCAGTACTACTAACATTTCAGTAAAAATAATGTTTTAACCAGTAAATTTTTACTGATTACTAAAATTTTTGTCTGCAATTTTTATAAAGTGCCTAAATGATTTATTATATGAAAAGGTGCATTGAATTTTCAGTAATCAGTAATGCTTGTATTCATAATGAAATTCTACCAAGTGGCTAAAAGTTTTTTCATACAAAAATTTCAAAATTTGAATGAAAAAAACTTTGCCACTTGCTACAATTTTATTATGAATATGGCCCTACGATTTTACTGGTAATGCAATTTAAATTTCATTATCAGTAAAAATTTACTGAATTTTTTCAGTAATCAGTAAATTTACTGCTTACTGCAATTTTTAATGCAGTACATATACATATACTGCAGTGCGCCTGTTTACTAACCAAATAAGTTAAATAAAAAAAAAAAACAGAAAATTCCTATGTATTTACAATATTGAAAGTTTTGATACTTTTAATTGATTAATTTAAAAAAATATACTAAAAGCATAAGTCCTTCCAACTTTAAAAAAATTTTTCATTGTTAGATGTTTACACATCTCCCTTGTGATCGGACTCACATTGCTGTTTTACCTTTTTCCCCTGTTCGGGTCCATAATTTCTTTTTTTCGTAGCTACAACGCACAGTTCATTGCTCGGTGCTACTTGTTCTTGTTTTGCTGTTCGTTGTGTAAATATCCGATAGACAGAAAACTTTCTGCTGCTGACTTGTAGGCAGTGTGCTAGTCTTGAAGACATCGCAGATTGAATTATTGTTGGAGACTTTGGATGTCGTTGCAGATAAGCCAAATTGGTTTCGATTTTTGTGTTTCATTTTTTAAATAAATCATCAATTAAATCATGTTGAATAAAAATTTAATTCAATATAGTATTAATTTAATGTGTATCTAAGGAATGCTTTAAGTCGCGATGAATTTGAGTTCAAATCTACATTCAACGCATGCACACATTTCTCTGATGCCTGTGCCAATACACACTCATATAAGTTAAATAATTATTAAAATTAACTGCATTATAAATGATATTCATGTTGTTTCAACTTGAAATAACTTTGATTCAACATGATTCTTCATTTTGATTGAACAATACTGGAGTATTAAAGCAATACAAAATAAAGTTATTTCAAAAATTAATATTTTATTTTGAAGGTTAGTGTAAATCATGTTAAATTAACATGAAACACATATGAAGCAAAACAAAATTTATGTTGGAAAAAGGCAAACACTCTTTTAGGCAGAATCAGGGCATTGGGTTGATTTGTTTTAACCCGTTTACTTGGACAAGTAACTGGAACATTGCAGAATTAAAATATATTAGGTCATTTAGGTGGACATGAACTTATTATAACAATAATTTGCAGACCAAACTATCTCATTAAATTCTGCTGACGTCTGAACACTAAGATTGCACAGTTTATCTCCTCGAAATTTCCTGAAATATTGGGAGTATGTGAATGTAACGTAACGCGCCATCTATAAGATGATGCAGCGCCTGTCACCAAAAATGAAAACTTAATAGAAATATCACATCGAGCTTTAAAATATGTTTTTGAAATTGAGTCGAATAGGGATGGTCAGTATTGAGGAAATGGTACCCAAGATCTTTTTTCCATGAAAAAAATTAAAAACACATAGAAATGAAGCTTTATTGAACTTCCAAGGAATGTTTGGTTTGAAAATGTGAACTACTTCTTTATAATATATTTATAATGTCTATTAAATTACTGCGAAGGCGAACTGGTTTCGATTCGATAGGCTCAAATTTGTGGCGCTTGGCACCACATCTTGGTATAATGTCCATTTGATGATGAACGCCAAGACTATGCAACCTAGAATTATACTATAGGGTGTTTTTTTAAGAGGTATAGAACTTTAAATTGAAATAAAACACAAGAAAATCGTTTTAATGTCCATCAATTTGGCTTTATTGGAAGGATAATTTTATGCCATTATTGTTTAAATATGATTTTGGGCATGTGGCCGCCGCGGCTGGCTCGAATAAAGCCAATTCTACAGGTCCAATTTTCAACCACTTTTTCGAGCATATGGGGCCGTATGTTGGCAATAACGCCACGAATGTTGGATTCCAAGTCCGCTAACGTTTCTGGTTTGTTGGCGTAGACGAGCGACTTCACATATCCCCAAAGAAAATAATCCAATGGTGTCAAATCACACGATCTTGGTGGCCAATTGACAGGTCCATTCCGCGAAATTATGCGCTCATCGAATGTTTCCTTCAATAAATCGATTGTGACGTGCGCTGTGTGGCATGTAGCGCCGTCTTGTTGGAACCACAACTCATCCACATTCATGCCATCCAATTCGGGAACAAAATAGTCGGTTAGTCGGCTCCAATTGCTGTGCACGGCGGCGAATCGATTCATTCGGGTCCTCTTCAACACTTTGCTCTACAGCGGCAATTGTTTCTTCGGTGCGCACTGTTCGACGTCTCTGCGGATGCGTATCATCGCATAGAGTAAACGTAGTGCGAAAACGATCCATGGTTAACCGAATTAATTGCTCTGATGGACGATTATGTCGACCATAAAATGGACGGAGCTTGCGGTAAACTTCGCGAGCTGAACCATTATTTTCGAAATAAATTTGCACGATGTGCAAGCGTTGTTCTTTTGTCAACCTGTTCATGATGAAATGGCAAACCAAACTAAATATTAATCACTTGACAGCTGACAAAATGGCCGCCAGTTAAAAAAGTGATGCCAACTTAAAGTTCTATACCTCAATAAAAAACACCCTTTAGAAACTCCTCTTAAATGATCAGTATATAATGTTTCTCTAAATTCACAATTATGGAAGCTTTGGTGATGCATATGAAGCCAGTTTTCTGCTTAAAATGAATATTGGTCCATTTAAATATGCTGCACTCGTACATATACATATTTAAATACATATCTTCAATATTATTACTATTATTATTACCGAGCATTAGCAACCCTATGGATCACCTTTAATCCATTAATCAAGTCCAATCTCTGCATGAAAACTGCTGCAACTTCTATTTGCCATTAGTGAAAATGTTTTCTCCAAATCTTGAAATAAACATAAATTCTTCCATATCCTCCTACCAAAAAGTAAAGAAAAATATACTGATAACATTTTATTGGCGAGTATATCCTTGCTGGCACAAACACACTTACTTATGGTTAAAAACTTGCATATAGAAAGAAAGAAAGTCGTCAAATGTACATCAATGCCAATAAATTGTGTAACTGCCATACGTTATCTAATGTCCTGGCAATTCTCTCTACTCAGCCCTCATGCTCATTTTATTTGATTTAAACTAATTTATGTCCTTTTAGCTATAACTAACCTAAAGGACGACGCTTGTATACAGACAGCAAGCATTTCAGCTATAAAACTATCATGTTTTAGTTTGTGCGAATATACGAGTGTTTGTAGTCCTTGTAGGAGTATAAATAAATGTTTCTTGATGATATTCGTCGTACATACTTGTCTTATACTTTCTATTTGTTATTTTATTATTATTATTTTCTGCAAGCTTTTTTCCGTTCCTTGTAATGTTCGCTTGCGTCTTTTTCTTTGGCCGGCTGTTATTTGGAAAGAACATAAGTTTTCTTTTGGTAGTCCTTAAGCTTTATGTGCTCTGGTCGTTGTTGACTCGTCTTCGTAGTGCTTTGCTGGTATGTTAGTTGTAGTGTAGAGTTTGACTAGCAATAATGTCCTTTGATGGCTGCTGATTGTATTTGTGTAATATTTCACACAGAGTTTCATGTTTTTGCTAAGTGTGTATTGCTGATATACGAGGGTTGTACAGATACACATGGTTACTCACTATGCTCATACTAAACTTATGATAAGAAGCAGGTTTGACCACAAATTTCGTATTGAATAGGAATACGATTTTCCTTTCTACACTGATTTATAGTGGTTTAGTTAGCCGATCAAGAGCCGAAGTATTTATTTTGTCTATTTATATTATATTTGCGTAGTTGGACAATCGCGGAAGAGCGGAAGAATTTATTTATTTACAAATCTTTTAGTTAAACAAACAAGAGCCGAAGTTCTTATCTTGTGGGGTAGTTAGACGATTGAGAGCCGAATAATTTATCTCGCTAGCTGAAGAATCTATTTCGTCGTATGGCGTGACCTATTTAGAAATGCTTTAAGAAGACGTGCCAGAGCTGAAGTACTTATCTTGTCCGGTTATATTATCTTGCCGCAGTTAGAAGATCGAGAGCCGAATAATTTATTTCCAGAACTGAAGAATTTATCTCATCGTATTGCATGACTTATTTCTTAATATTTTAGTTAGACGAACAAGAGCCGAAATAATCTTGTCGGTTGAGAGCCGAATAATTTATATCGTCTTTTTATAAGAGTCGAAGTTTTTAACTTATTCGATTATATTATTTTGCCGCAGTTATTCGTTAAAAAGGCAAATAATTTATCTCATCGTTTGTAGTAGTCTTACTTACCAATATTCGAAGCGGTAATTACATCATAGGCTGTTTACTTTCAACCGACCAGAAGAAAAATGTTCATTTTGTCGGATTACAGCATCTTTTACTTAGGATATACGAACCTAAATACTTAAACTGGACTTCGGTATGGCGGCAACCATCACAAAGGAAGCAGACCTAGACCTATGAAAAACCCGGATGAAATCAACTTACCTCAGCTGAGAAAGAAAACTACGTTACGTCACGCATTTTTATAAAACTGTTCATATATCCGAGGCTCACCTGCGCCTAGTGTAAATGCTTTCAGAAATACCTACAACATCTGCATCCAAGCCGTATGCACAATGTGCGAGCTTTGTGCTTTCACACTGACGAGAGCACAACAGCCAATTAAGATATCGACGACAATAATGCTTGTTCACTTTGAAACAAGAACAAATTAATTAATTATATATTAGGATCTATAGTCCTAATGGTGTAGTGATGCACCCCTTCACCCTCTCCTGCACAACTGTCAACCTCTCCCAGCAAAAAATGTCAAAAAAGGTAATCGAGTTTGGAATTAAGCATTTTTGGTGGAAGCACTTCCCTACTGGATTACCAACTTAATGATTTTAACAAGGCGTGAGACTAAAATAATCGATTCTTGAGAAGTACTTACAATATTTTTATTTGTCAACATTCCACGTAATCTATTTCGTCCAAAAAAATCATTCTATTCATTTAGCAACTTGCACGTCATTTTTTTTAAATTTTAAGTAATGTGATTTGTAAGCGAGTAATGAAAATTGGCAATCAGAAAAGTAAGTCATTATATGGCAAGTAGTTCTAATCGTAATGTGTAATTTTTTGCTGGGCTCCTACACGTGGCGTACCCTAGTGTTAGCTGACGAGGCTCTGACGACCGACCAAGGGTGGTATAACCCTCACAAACGGTGATGGATAAATCTCCACTGTTGACTGTCTTACCCCCAGGGGATCTATAGTAGATCATGGGTGTGGTAATCCCGGGCCCCAGCTGGGGTAATTTGGCTTTTTCCATTGACGTACTTGTGGCGCTTTACACATACAGCTTACGTGTTACCACCCAATCTCTGAAATAATAGAGCAACGGATGTGGACATATTTACAAAAAGAATTAGGTCTGTGTTATCAACCAGGTGAAGCGTCACCTGGAGCTGCCATGAGTTCAAAAGACAATAGTGTTGAAGAGGATAGGGCGGAACTTCGAAGTTTGACCAGGGTGCAGGTAGCCCAACAACCGAGTTTCTCTAGGAGTGAGATGTGTGTAGCGATCCTTCATGATTCTTTACCAAAAGGTCGATTTCGTCCCACCCCATGGAATTAAAAGGATGATGTTGAGCTGTGTGGAGTAGGTACTGGATCCTGTCGGCACAGACATACGTCTGGCTCTGATGAGTGGTTGAGGGGCGGTTAATGGTGAGGAATTCTCTTTGAAACATCGCTATAGGTGTAAGCAATTACATTCGCGGCGTGTGATATTGGATAATCGTACGTGGTGGTTCTGGTTGCTATACACTATTCTAGGTGCAGTTAGCATACAACGGAAGCTGTTTTGACAAAGTCTTAACAGCAAGAGTTTAGATAGCTATAATTAGCTCAGTAAGGTAATTGATCGTATTACAGGTACCACTATGTTCAAAGATTACAACCTAGGTGCTCTTGGAGTGTCACATGTTGCTTGCTAAGGGTTCATGGGGGTGATGGTTAAACGCCTACCTCCAGCCGGTGTTTGTACCACTGTGAGATTAGGTCGTAAAGGCAGGTGCTCACGTATATATAAAACACATCTATCAACTGTCTTCCTGGAGACGTACTGGGCAGTCCCAGATACAAGATGGGATTCAGAAACCCAACCAGCTACTCATCTTAGATTAAGCAAAGATAAAAGAATGTTACCTCGAAAGCAAACGTCGGAGTAGGTGTGTTGGAACGCAGCTAATATAAAACTACCTTCCAACAGAGTAGATAAAATGCTAGCACTAATACATGCCTACAGAAATCTTTATCTAGAAGTGTAGAGTGCACTTTTTAAAGGTCTGGAACTTTAGGTTTGTAAAAGTACTTTAATTGGCTCGAACCAAAATTGATTTTGGCCCTAATCGGCAATAAAAGGCGAATTTTTCATATTTTTATGAAATTAGATTAATTTTACGGGAACAAATTGTTCGCCTTGTTCCCGTACAAAGGAGATCCATCACGGATTTCATTAGCAAATGTTGAGACTCAAACTCCGAACTACCTTATTTGTAGCAAAAGAACTTCTCATGCGTTGTACCTGACGTCATATATTCCTGTCTAGAAATTGTGGACTGCAGCCAAAAGCAGCTATTTCTATGATTTCTTAGCACGGAGCAGAATGAAAGGCTATTTTATAGATAGTGGAATCTTCAGAAGAAGTCTCTAAATTTCAACCTTCCTCACATTAAAGCTTATAAAACAGTGGAAAGAACTAATTAACTATACAAAAATGTGTTCACCAATTAATATTTTAAACTAAGATTTTAATTGAATCAATTAAATGTTTAATTGAATTGAATGGTATTATCTTCTCTTAGGAAAGGGATAATGATAGAGAAGACAAGTGGGGGATGGATGAGATAGAGGAAAATTAAATTTTTTTTACAACCCTGCTTTTTGCACGTTTATAATAATGTAGAGTTGCACCGCCTCTAGTGTCAGTGAGGCGCATTGAATCTTCACGGTACCCATTTTATTGGTTATTTTACTTCGCCGATGATTTTTGCCATAAATGTCGGTATAGTTCAGTGACCAGTGTCCATGCCTTCATCACTTGAACTTTCCTACAACAACCAATACAAAAGGGCAGTAATGCACATCAGAAAAAATGGGTGCTGCAGTAATTTCATGATTTTGTCGGTGGCCGGGCTCATATCCAGGACCTTTAATTTTGTAGTCAACGTGCTAACTACTTTAGTCTACGCTACCCTCAATTTATTTAATTACTTCAATTAATTCGAGTGGTAGAACTTAATTTATGTAGTTAAGTTGTTTGCTGTTGTAAATGTAAATAATTTTTTTAATTGATATACATAATATTTTAATTGATGTTATACAATTTTTCATATTTTGTGGAATAAAAGTTCATGAAACCCATGGTCTCATTTTGTAATTTATAGCTGAAGCAAATGAAGTTAACCTCTTCTGCACCTTACGAAATTAATTAACTTCTTGGACTCACTAGTCTAACACAATCGTACGACTTACGAAAGAATACGAGCCTGATCTAATCAATTCTTGTTGTCTTGTTTGTCTTTCATAAACTCCATCATACCAGGGTTGTATTTTCTCAAAAATCGTACTATGATTGTGTGGGATAGTGAATCTTAGCCTTAAAAATAATATCATTTCTGTCACCCTCGCATGTGTCAGTGAATGAGTGAATAAGTATGTCTACGTGTTCTTGTGTGTTTGCATTTGTGAATTTGCGTCAGTGTTTGTGTGCGTGTGTGTGTGTGTGTGTGTGTTCGGCTGCATTTGGTGTGTGGTATCAGTAATATTTTATTGCATTAAATTACATTGACTTATAAGAATGGCAGACGGCAACCACTATTTTCATAAATTTATTACCATTTTTGTTGGTTTCATTTCGTTTCTTTTTTGGACAACTTGGAACAAGAAATGAAAAAAAAAGATATTTAAACAAGCCATTAAGAGAAAATAATTATGGTTCATTGTGTTTAGTGAATGTTATAATTGTACGAAACGAGTACGAACGAGCGAGTGAGATTGGAGTGATGAGGATGGTGAATGAAATATGTCTTTTCTGAAAGAAATGGGAATTTTTAAATTCGGCATTGTGTCTTTATTAAATGAATTAAATGAATTTTAAAGATTTTTTTTTTAATTTTCCAATCTGTTGGTATTATTGACTCAAGCCAAAGTATTGAATTTTTCAAATAAGTTGAAGGAGTTCTCCGGTGTTTTTGAATATCGAATAATCTCACAAAATTTTCGATCATAAATTTCTAATCCCTGTTGAAATTGTTTTCGTCTTTGTTTTTAATAGTCGAAAAACTCGAGCTTTGAAATACTTTACAACTATTCAAGAAACACAAAAATTTATTAAAAATATGTATTTATAATTAAATATGCAAAAATATGTATTAATTATAAAATATGCAAAAATATACACTAGCAAATCGATGCCTTTTCGTCGCAAATTTACTGATATTTTAAAGGATATTTTATTAACGTTGAGCTACAACAAACGACAGAAACATCTACTTATTTACGTTAACATCCAGTCCCTAGTAATAACACTTTGTGGAATAGATAAAAATTTAATAAATAAGAAAATCTAAAACAAATTATGATATTCAATGTATTTTCATCATTCTGCTGACGTTTGTAAGATAAAATATTGAACTCAAAATTACAATTGTTTTTCGAGCGGAAAAACACTTGTATATTTGTTTAAAGAAAAATTAATTCTTAAATCTTTTAGAAATGTGTTCATATTTATTTGTGATTATTGTCTTATTACTTTTAGAATTATTTTTGTATGTTTAAATAAAGAAACTAACAATAACATAAAATATTATAAACCCACTCATCTATCATGTGAATAAAAAATTAAAGAAAAAATCTTGTATTTAACACAAACAAATGACAACGACAAGTGACAACAAATGCGACATTGACAGGCTAAGGCATAAGATAACAAACGGCAGCGGCCAAATGACAAGTCAAGAGAATAGACAAGGCCACTGGCGAGCAGAAATCAAAGAATTATAGATTATGTATGTTGTGTCAATAAATACAACATAAACGGAATCATACGCGGTATAATTTTAACTATAGGAAATTTTGCCCCTTATTTGGACAAAACTAAAAAAAATCAATTTTGAAAATCCGCAATTATTTTTGCTCGAATATATCTAAAACATAACAAATTTAAAGTCTCCGTTTACATATTTCCGCCAACTTAACAAGTACACAGAAACATTTTGTAATATCAATTCAAATTTTGTAATATTATATACAAAATTAATTACATTTTTCACTCGAATTCATTAAAGTAATTAAAAATTTAATTAAAGCAATAAACTTTTTAATTGAAAATGTTAATAAGTAAACAATTTTTCTGTGTAGAGACTGTAAGTACTGTAGCCAGGGTAAATTTCAGTGGAAGGTCTCAGCAGCAATAGCTTATAAATTCTAAGATTTAGTAAATGGGAGATTGTATCAAAAGTAGATATGTGCACGTGAGCGTTTTCTGACTCACGACACGCACGCTCACGCAGAAAAATACTTTACTCACGCACTTTTACGCTCGAATGATATTGAAAATTTTCACGATCAGGCACGCTCACGAACAAAATATTCTCAAACACGCACGAATGGTTTACAACTTATCACGATCACGCACGCTCACGAAAAAGTATGTAATCCAATTTGCATCTTTTTTTTGAGTTGAAAAATAGGTTTTTACACATACATACGTTTGTATGCACGTGTATATGTAAAATTTACATTGCACCGTGGGAAGTTTTACAAGGTAAATGGCAATAAATCTGGAACTTCTCAACTGCTGCTTGGATTTATATTAAACTCATAACATCCGTAGAGGAAGACTTAGGCTTTACAACACATGTCATGACAGCCTTCTGGCTTGAGCTGGACATGAGTTACAGTAGGCCAAAGTGGACTACCTGGGACTCAAAAAAAAAAAACTTCTGAGGCTTGTAACTTTTTTAAAAATTATCCGATTTTTACCGGATAAAGCGTTTTGACATAAACGTGAAATTCTTAAGAAATAATTTCCCAAGATGTGTTTCTCATAAGATATTTTACTTAAGCCAAAAAAAAATTTTTTTCATTGACCTTTTTTAGTATTTTGCCTATTACTTTTTAGTTCATTATTGGATTTTAAGTTAAAAGACAGCGTTAAATTTTTTTCAAAATTTTAAATAAAAATAAAAAAAATTTATTAACATATTTATTTGTGGAATCGGGAAAAGACTAAAAAATCAAAATTTTAAAATTTCCCTGAAAAAGGCATGTGTTTTTTAAGTATCTTCATTATTTTCAGTTTTGTAAAAAACTTTGTTAATACATTTTTAGTTTTTTAATTACACAGCGCTAAAGACAATGCACTAAGAATGTGCTTAGAGCCAATTATTTTGTATTTCGGACATGTACCCTACATTCAACAATATCCTAAAATAGTAAATTTTAAAAAAAAATTTTGTGTTTAATTTAAGCAGCTATAAAAAGTTGTGACGGTAGATTTTGCAAGTTTCAACTATAAGATTTTATTATGTAGATAGTTTTATACATTTTGAACTAAAATTTAAGAGTGTCTTTTCATAAATGCGGATGTATGCGTAGTTTTTCTGAAAAAAAAATCAAAATTTAATAAGCTGATTAAAAAGGTTTAAACAAGTATTTATACAAAAAAATCAAAAATCCCAACTTTGAACCGTTAAATATCCTAAATGGTCATTCGAAATGAAAAATCATAAGAGAAACCTAAATATGATTTTGAATTACTTGTCGAATAAAACCCATTTTGATATATGTAGTTCGCTGACTTTTTAGTTTGTTCGTATTTACAAAATGGCGTCTGTTGATCGCCATGTTGAATTTTGACAATTGACATATCTTTAGTGACACTCCCGGGATTGAGACAAATCGAATGACATAAGAATCATCAATCGGTCCATTTTGGTTTATATAGTGCCGCAAATGAACACACATATACATACATACATACATACATACATACATACATAGACTGATAGGCACAATACCCTTCTTTGCGTTGCGCATGCTCACGTGTGAAAAAGTATCATATGTTTTTTGCTTTAGTATAATAATAATTACAAAATAAACTGATCTTTTTATAATATTTCTACAATTCGCTCATTTACTTCAATAGTGACATAACTCAAAAACAGTTTTTTGATTAATAATGCAGAAAGATGCGGCATTTCGTATTTTATCTTGTGTACAAATTTCATATAAATAGCTTGTACCATCAGCTCCTGAGAGAAAAAATTTTTTTCATTCCTCCATTGAGTTGTATGCAAATTGAAAACTTAAAACGCGTTTTCTGCTTGACTGGTTTTTTTTGAGTTGTGCCACTATTAAAGTAAATGAGCGAATTGTGATTTACTATCTGTCACTTTATGAAGTGCGTGATTTCAAATAACGATTGAGTGTACCAAAAAAAAAAATATTTTTGATTATTAAATAAAATAATAACAATGCAATTAAATAGAAAATAATTTTTATCGTGAGAGAACAGTTGCCACGCTTGAGAAGACGTGAGCGTGAGTGATAAATTTTTTTAGTGAAAGTGATAAAAATTTCAAGGACGTTTAGAGGGAGGTTTCCGAAGTTTGATTCCAAAAAATCATTTCAATCGTTCCTGCCGTTTGGCTGTAATTAATTATGGCCGCAAAGAATGGGTAAAATTACTTATAATGGAATGATTCACTTGTATTTCAGGCATGAAAATTATGTCGAAGGTGGATACATTAACGATATCAGCCAAATGTTGTCATGCGTGAAAAGACGTGAGCGTGTTTGAGATTAAGTGATAAATAGTTTTTATTCTAAAAAATTATTTAAATCCGTCGCGCGATTTTGCTTTATTTAATTATATATATCCACAAATATTTAAATAAAAAAAGTAAAAACAAATTCAGCAAAGTGCGACTTTGACTTGCACACGAAGGGTTCCGTACATACACTCACACCTTTTTTGGTATACGGAACCTAAAATTTCCTATAGCGCATTAGGGCAAAAATATATATTGTATATTTTCAGTTTATTCTACTATCGCGATGTTAAACTTTTTAAGTAACAAGCATATTATCAAAATAGAAATACATATATGTATAGTCCGAAGTTACAATGTCACAAAAGAAGAAGAAACATTAAACTACTATCAGCAATTTGTTTTGTAACGACTTATGATAAATTCTATTCAATAAAAAACATACTTACTCCATAAAACATACATATATGTACATACTTATGCATATTTCTAATAAAACTCCTTTGAAAAAATTTTATAAACAAATAACAAAATGCGAAAAAAAAGTCACTTGGCAACCATCAAGTGACACATTTGTTCCACATTTGCTGCGCCAAAAATATAACAACTTCCCAACAGAGCTTGAAGCTCTAAGATGATTGCAGCGACGGGCAGAATGAATGAGAAACCGATTCAAAACTGAATTAAGTAAATATACAATAATATGGACAGATTTAAAGTAAAATAAACTCAAACTACGACTGTGTACGCAAAGTTTACGACACAAATCAACAGTAAAATATTTAGATATGAAATAAAAATTGCGCGCGGCCTTAGCAAAAACTCACACACACACACACTCTCACACACACACACACACACACACACACTTTGGCAATATGAAGAGTAACAAAGCAGCAAGCAATCTGCCTTGGAAGTATGTAGTAGCAGCAGCAGCCAACAGTGTTTGCTGACAAAAAATTTGAAACGATTGAATGATTTATTTTTGACAGGTTTTTAACTTAAAATTAAAACTGTAAATCAAATTTTGACAGAAGAGGCTGCAGTAGTTTAAAACAAACACACACAAACACACTCTTACACTCGCATCTACACATACAAAAGCACTTGCAGCAGCAACAACAACACGCAGGCAAATTATTTTACTTAAGTGGTGTCAGAAATTTATTTTTTACCCCACATCTACTCGTCTCTGTTACTCAAATGGATACTTCTTTCTTTCTCAACAGATGCTATAAGAAAATTACAAACAAGCTTTCAAATGAGTCGTCTAACGCGCCAAGGTTACAGATGAAAAAAAAATAACTTTTAACGAATTAAAACTAAAAATGACAATTTACGCATCATGGTACATAGAAATTGAAAATAGTCTAGATGCCAACAGGATTGAAAGCGAATTGTAATTTAAACCATGAGCACTAGGAAAATAAAATATTATTTATTTATTTACAATTTGGCGTCTGGTTGACTTAACAGCTCGTAAATGTAAGTTAAGGAATGAGAAAATGAATGAATGAATGCATATTCAAAGCACTGCAGCAACAACGTTGGTGGTGTTGTTGACAGCAAATGAATGTGAATTTTCTTACTACAACAACGAGGGTAGCAAGTAAAGGAGTGAAAAGAATTATGAATTAAACCAATTTGCAGATTAGTAGATACAATTGCGAAGAACACCAACAACAACATTACAGTGGTATCCTTTCTACACGCAAAGAAAAAATATGGTTGAGGTAACCATAATCAAACAGCAACATACTATGATTGAATTATATGGTTGCAGTCAAATCATATTATTGTTAATAGAAAAAAAAAACTTTAACAATATTATTATCTGATTTAATTATAATATTATCTGAGTTAATTATATTATAATCTTGGTATTGTAAATATGACAACACTATTGTTAGATGCGACTAAAATCTAATTGAGACTCACCACACCATGTTCTGATATTATATTAATATTGTTAAATACGACCACAGTATTATTTAATATAATAATACTATTTTATTTTTTAATCATATATTTATTGTAGAAACAGCTATGCGTCAAAATCTGAATAAAAATAATTTAATATTGTTGAAATAAAATGTATATATAGAAATGTATACTTACACGACATACTGACATGTCTGTATAAAGAGATACATAAATGTTTATATATTTTTATTGGTCTACCCTTTTGTTTATACTTTATTTATCTATTAATTTATTTAACACCACCCATGCAATACCGATAGCTTACAAACGAAATACCGAACTGACAGATGTTTCTGAAAAAGATTTTTTTAAACTTAAAATAGTATGGTTTTGGATAACATTATATTGTTATTTACATCATATTGTTTTTAAATAATAATACAAATTATGTTGCAGTCATAAATTTTTAACAAAACTGTATTGTTAAATTCTAACCATATCACACTTTTTTATGGATGTGATAATGTAATTATTAAATTCAAACATTACTCTGTTTATCGTAACGAAATAAACGTTTAAAATAACAATAACAAGTTTTCGACGGCCACACATTTGTTTCAGAGAACATAATATTGTTTTCTCAACCATTCTACAAACATATCTTTTCTTTGCGTGTAGTTATATATCACTACGGTGACCATCCGTTCTGTATTATACAGAACAGTATTGTATTTTAGCGTCCTGTTCTATATAAATTATTCATTAGGAAATAACATTGAAATGTTCTGTATTTTATTTACTGTTCAGTATTTGTTCTGTATTGTCATAGCTCAAACTGCATTTAAAAATTTTATGCAGTTTCTGCAACAATACTGTTTTAATCAAGATTGGAAAACGGCTTAATATATCAACTATGAAAATGCCGCAGTTGTATAAAAATACGGAAAAACCATGAGTTTTGTTTCCTTAATTTTTATCCCTGATAGCGTGAATATGAAATTTGTCTCTGTTAGTGATATCTTATGTTTCAAATCTTATTTTTGAAGATCCCGCTTTAGGGCCATGGCTTTTCTTTGTTCATTGTCAGGCTACTTTATTTCATGATTATATAACGCAGATTGAGTCCCAAAAAATATGTATGACTCAGGTCTCTCTCATTATTAATGAACTTAAGTTTAAAATCCCACAACTTAGGGAGTAAATATTGTTGCCTATTGTTGTTAAAAAAATCGTAATTGACCAGCCAGAAAAATGTTATTTATTTGGATTAGTTTAAAGCTAATGCAAGCCGATTTTATGCAGATTATATGGAATACTTAAATCAATGGGATACTGCCTACCAAGAAGTTGGAACTCCTACGTGGAAAGATGTTAAATCCAGTTTTGTTTTCATTATGGATAAAAGAAATGAGTTAAACATAAATGACACCGAATAATTTGATGAATTAAGTCTTGTTAAAAGATATATGTACCTCTTTAGAAAAATTAAAGGAATACATATATATGTATGTTCTGCATTCCACGTGAAATTAAAACGAGTGGAATTGCCATAAAATTGTTGTTGAAAATGTGTAATGATAACAGCAATGCTATGGCAATTCCACTCGTTAATGAGAATCAAAAATCTGCAGAAGAGTGGTGGGTAAAAATGTTTAAACATTTTAAATAAAGAGGCATAAGTTTCTAAAATACGTCGAAAGTTGTCGAATTCAATTTATGTTTATCTGGTTCCAATGCCCCAACTGAAAGAGTATTTTCTGTTTTAAATAATATATGGACTAATAAAAAACTTAAATGAAGATAGATACCATCAAAGCGTTTTTAATCACCATACCAAACTATGATTTAAATTGTATTGAGTTTAAAGAACATTTAAAAGGAAATCAATACTTGGTAAAACAAATTTATTTCACAGAAAAGTACCAAAATTAAAACTACGAGTATTTATGTAGCTATTAATTTTTTGTACTGGGGTTCTACTGTGTAATTCAAAACGAAAAAAATAATTTCGAGTTTGTATGCCTATAACGTGCAAATTTGAAAGCATTTCCTTTCATTTCGAATTACAGAGTTGACCTCCTGATATACATCCATAGATATAAATACATACATTTGCAGATTAGCTTATGCGATTACATTGTTATGTTACTTTTTTTTTTTTTTTTGTTAATTTTGCCTTTGTCAAAAAAAAAAAAATAAAAAAAAATTATAAATCCATGAAATTCTGTATGTTTAATATGTCTGTAATAGTGTTTTCACACTGAAAGTTAAAACCTGGTTTTAACGTTAAAATCATGAACAGCTGATTTTGCTTTCACACTGCAAGTTTGTTAAATTCAGTTTTTAACTCACAGGCTGTCTAATAACTTTGCTCAAAATAAAATAAATCTCCTGCCGAAATGCGTGTATTTGTTGTTGTATTTTTTCTGCTTTTTAATAACACTGTTGGACATACTGTTCAACTGTTTTTGTTTGTATGAAAAACTGAGATATTTAACAATGCGCTCTATAATGGAAATTATTTTATATTTTGTAAATAAAATTTTTTTTAAATTATGGAACTTTTTATACGGAATGAAGAAGTGCTTGGAAATATTGTTAATAATATAAAAATGCACAAAAACATTATAAGACAAACCTTTTTATAGGCAGATGAATGTCAGTCATGTTGTTTCCACATTTCAATTGAAAATATTTTCGTTGTTTTCCTTCCAAAAAACTCTTTTTTCCATAATTTTTTGATTATTGTTGCTGCTGCATTAATTTTTAAGTTGAATATTTTTGCAGGCGCCATCTATTGTTAATCACTGCTATCGGTCATTTCAACTTGGCAGGACTGAATTTATCACAGCAAAAACAAGGTTGCATTTCATAAAACCAACTTAAAACCAATTCAAAAAGGGTTTTAATTTGGTTTTAACAAAAACAATTTGTATGGTAAAACCAGGGAGCAAATTACGGTACTCGTTATCGAACGAAATGACGAAATATTTCAATAGAGTTTATATGGAAATAGTATGAAATTTTGAACGGCATCGGATGCCGTAATTTGCCCCCAGGTTTTAACAGTTACTATTAACGTTAAAATCAACTTTTATTAAAACCATGTCAGTGTGAAAACACTATAAGGTTGTTTGTCCTTTAAGGCTCAATCAGACGTGACATAACCATAGCCATAGAGAGCAGCCGTTCGAACCAAACTAATAAGCAACACTGTATTCGATTATACTTGACATATACTACGTTTATACGCAGGGCTTATAAAATAAAATAAAACTGTAAATTGTTGCGATATTATTGTTTTTATTGCGACTTACTAATTCAGAAATCTATTCACGATTAACGCACTATTTGCAAATAAAATGCGTGAGGTTGCCACACTTACAAATGTTTGCTAATAAAAAGCAATAAATTGATAGAATATTGCACAAAAAACATTGATAGAAGAAAATAATGGCAATAAAAACAAATTATTGTTTGTTTTTTTATACATTTACACAGCTTTTTTGCAAACATAAGTAAGTTTTCTATAGAAGTGCTACCAAGTTTGTGCACTTTTGCTATGCCGTATAAACAGTGAGTTAATTTATTTGCGAATATTTTTATTTGCAAATAGTGCGTGTATAAACGTAGTAATAGCCATTACGCCATAACTCTCACCATAGAAACCAATTGAATTTTGGTTTGGTTATGGCTATGGCATAATGGCTATGTCACGTCTAATTTAAGCTTTATGGCCTATTTCCCACCTGCGAAAGAAAACGTTCGACTTAAAATTTATATTGAAAACAACAATAAAATACGAAAATTTGTTTTTGTTTTCAATATAAGTTGTAAGTCGAACGTTTTCTTTCGCAGGTGGGAAATAGGGCATTAGTTGCTGTTTTTTAAATATTTCCTTGTTCTGTATTTTGATTTAAAAATTATGATCATCCTATATATCACTAACTTTGTATTCTAACAGGTATCAAGTGAGCGCTGATACACATTTAAACAAACCGTTTTTTAATTTTAACATTTCTATAAAATCTTCATCCCGAAAGTATCTTGACGTTTTACGAATACATAAGAATTTTAAAAACTTTAGGCAGTTCAAATGGATGTTTATATTCCAACAAATAAAATAGCGACAATTCTGTTGACGAAAACTATTTTTGACATAAAACAAATAAAAAATAATTCTTTCTGCCAAAAAAAAAAACGACTTCAATGCAAAGATCTGATAGAAGAAGATAGGAAGTAAGTGAAATATTAAAATTAAATTTTAAAGGGCGTTCTTCCGCCTGTTTTTTAAATGCAAGATTTGCGTTTTTCAGGCTTTGTGTTAAGTCTTGTAAAAATCGGTAAAGTATAAAATAAAATATTAAATTTTAATGGGCGTAACTAAGCCAATTTTTTTAAATGGAAGATTGTGTCTATCTTAGAGTTCAAGGTATGTGGTAAGTTTCGTAAAAATCGGTTAAGTAGAACCATGTGAAATATTATAATAAATTTTAATGGGCCTATTTATTTTATTTAACTTTCAAAATGTGTAATTACAAGAACCAAAGCTGTTTTAAAGATTTCGTAGCAAGCAAGAAGTATAAGTTTAAAAAATTAAATTTAAAAAAATTTGTCGGAATGGGAAGCTATACCCTCTCAGACAAAAAAGATTTTTTACAATCGGTCTAAAATATACCGAGCTATGAAGTAACGCCTCCAAAAAAATATAGATACGAATTTTTAACCTGCTACTTTTTTTTTTTTGAAAAAAAAAATGTATTTGAAAAACGTATTTTTGAAAAAGTACTTTTGATAGTATCTGATTTTTTAAGTACTTACTTTGAAGAAAGTAACTTTTTGCAAAAAGTACCTCATTGAAAAATACCGTTTTGCAAAAGGCACCTGCATAGAAAAGTGCCTTTTAGAAAAAATAATCTCTAAAAAATTATTCTTTTGTAAAAGTACCTTTGTTAGAAAACTTTTCGGAAATAGTTCCTTCTGAGTAAAATATATTTTGTGTAAATTACGCTTTGTAAAAATACTGCTTTCAAAACCTTGGTATTTTAAAAAGGAAATTGTTTTAAATAGGCCTTTTAACAACATTACATTAAAAAAAAAAACTTCATTTTCAAAAAGCTTCAATTCCAAGGATGGAAATTATTTCAAAATAATCCATGTAGAAAACGAAAACATTATCTTTCAAAAGTTACCTTTTGTAGAAAATATAAAAAAAGGAAATACGGTCCAAATTTGCTTTTGTAAAAAGTTTCTTGTGCAGTATTTCTGCACAAAAAAAAAACTACCTTTAAAAATAGTACTTTTCAAAAAAAAAATACCATTTCAAAAAAGTATATTTTTAAAAAAATACTTTTAAAAAATTATCTTTTTAAAAAAATACTTTTAAAAAATTACCTTATGAAAAAAGTACTTTTAAAAAAAGGACCTTATAAAAAAATACTTTTAAAAAAAGGACCTTATGAAAAAAGTACCTTTTCAAAAAAGCACCGTCAAAAACTTACCCTCTAAAAATATATTTTATTTTATTTTTATTATTAAAAGGTATTGGAAAAGTACTGCATTGTGAAGTACATTTAAAATAGTACCTTTTAAAATAGTATCTTTTGAACATTTTACCTTTAATTAAGCCACATTTTAAAAGTAGTATGTTTTAAAAAGTACGTTTTAAAATAAATTTTTTGTTATAAAAGTGCCTTTTCAAAAAGTTTTGAAAACGGGACTTGCTTCTGGAATAGGCCGTACGACCAGTTTTTACAAGACTGTTAAAGCCTAAATAGAATTAAAAGATATTTGTTAAAAAAATAAAGATGTTTGTAAAAGCAAAGATAATGTATCTCTACAATTTTAATAATAAGTATTTGTTGAACTTAGAAAAGTCAACTATTACGAATACTTTATGTACAGCCCTCGTGTTTCACTGTCTACTATTATATTTGTGTGTATTTATTTATACAACAATTAACTTAAACACTTTTATTAATTTATCAGTGCAAGTACTCAATACATGTAAAAGACTTAAATCATCATTATAATTATTCTGGGTATGGAGATTAAAGCAATGAATAGAGTGACCAGATTGTGTAAATTTAATACAAATTCTCTAAGGTCCGTTCGGTGAAATTAAAGTAATTGTATGTAAATGCAAATAATATTTTTAAAGGTGGGACCAAGCTAAGATAACGTTTCTTAATTTTTGCTTAAGAAATTTAAATCTTATGAAGTACAGTTTTGCAAATGGACTGGGCCACCTTCTTTCTATGCTTCAAATTTGCTTAAAACAACTGATCTGCATATGGATGGACAAACATGTAAATATATTGAACTATTATTAAGAAATTTATTCGATTGCATATCGTCATTTGAGAACTTAAGTGTCCAATACGCCACTATAAACTATTGGATATTGGACACTTCAGTTCTCACATGACGATATATGTAAATAAATATACATATATTTTTAATAACTTTAACTACATACACAATAATACCGTCTCCTCTCCGTATCTTTCAGCTTTTTTTCTCTGCTTCAGTAATATTCACTCAAAACACATTTATAAAATCGCTTGCCTGCTAGTCTTTCGTACTTAATACTTTCTGTCAAATGAACTGCAATAAATTAATATAAATTTCTTGTCATTTGGGGTTAAAACGAATACATAAATAAAATATGGTCGTATCGCAAATGAAACCTCAAGTTTTGAATATTTTATAATTTTTTGAGTTAATATTTTATAAATTTGAATGAGCAATCTTGCAAACATACATACATATATGTATGTTTGTATGTATATTTACATACATACAACAATTTCCAATACCATGCGACGAGATTCACTGAGACAGCTGAAGAAACAAGTCAAGTCTTCTACTTGCAGTAAAACTGGCAAAACAAACAAAAGTTGATTTGTAGTCAGTCCTCTGCATTATTTAAATCAAATTGAGATGATATTTAATAACGTGGGCTGTTTTTACAATTTAAGCAGAGCACTTGTATCGATTAGCGCAGTCAACAAACTAAATTTAAATAATTATTAACCGTTTCACATCTGTGAGAGTGTGTGTTTAGAAAAATGTTTTAATGTTAATTGAACAGATAACTTGTCGCGACTTAGTGGATTTATTTGAAGAGCACAAGTCGAGTAATTTAAGTATATTATACCTATTAGAAATAATTAATTAAAAAAAAGCTGCAATATATTTTCATAAAAAAAATGGTTTGAAATTAGTTTTAAAACATCGGGAATTAATCTGAATGAACAATTTGAAAAATGTAATGATCTCACATCGACAAAAGGTTATATTTATTTCTAGAAATTGTCAGCTAAAGCTGTTGACATTTTTAATTTCTCTGATGCAAGGACACGACCAGTTACTATATATCCTTACTTAAAATAAATAAAATATTTTTATCCCAAACTATGATCCTTCTGCAGCAAAAGCCTGCATATGTTTATAACATAAATTAAAACTAATCGCTGCAAGGATAACACAATCTTTCATATATCCTTAATACAAAAAAAAAAATTTTTTCCACAATAATGATCGCACTTCAATGAACGATTCTTACTATTTGTGGAACTATATAGCTTAGCTGTCTGTCAAATTTCATTACAATTCCTTATATCCTTTATTTTAAAACTTGAATATCACACACAATTATGACCATACAGCGACGAAAGCTTGTGTTTATATTTACAATTGTATATTTAAGTTCTCTTAACAATTTCATTACAATCGGTGCGAGAAAAAGCCTACCTCCCATATATCCTTAATTTTAAAAAATTAAGTTTTGCCCCACAATTATAACTTTTAACAACACAAAATTTCACAACTTTATCTAAAACTATACATTACAGCTTCCCGATGAATTTAAATTTTGTTGGTGCAGGCCGAAAACTTAAAAACTTAAACTAAAGTCAAGGTTATAATTGAATCTCAGTGTAAGCTTGTAACAATTTGTGAAATGTATTATTTATTTTCCCAGCAAATTTTTATAGTAATGGCTGCATGGATGCGTTCATTTCCCATATATCCTTTATTTTAAAATATGAACTTTGGACACAGTTATAATCGGATTGCAGCGTAAGCGCGTAACTATACACAAAATAATAGCATTCTTCTCAAAAAAAGCATTCATATGTGCGAGAATGGTAAACACCTTCCATATATCCTTTATTTTCTATTGTTATTATTGCCTTAAAAATAAATTGCAAGCAGTTTTATAAACAAACATATGAAAACGGTGGCAAATTTCATAATCACCTGCATAAGAACGTTCGCCGCTCCCATATATCCTTAAATCTATAAATTGAATTTTGCCGAGCAAAACGAAAAAAAACTCGCTTCTATACTCAGAACTGAAGAGTTCTGATTTCTGATTATTTTTAAGCAATCAGTACAGCATTAATAAAATCATTTGGTCCTTGATAGTATACTCCACACACAAAATAACTTCATAAATTTAAAATTTTTCGGCAATGATTTTGCTTCATATGTGTTTCATGTTAATTCAACATGATTTACAGTAGTCTTTGCAGAAAAAGTTTTCACTTGAAATTACTATCTATATATCATGTTGATTTAAAATTCTAGTACTGTGAAATGAAAATGAAAAATCATGTTAAATCAAAGTTATTTAATTTAATGCAGTAATTTTATATTATTAATTATTTAGCTTACGTGATTGTGTGTATTGATACTGGCACCAAGAAAATGTGTGTATGTGCGTTGGCTTCCCCTGCCAAAATTTGAACTCGAACTCATTGCGTGGTAGTCATCACATTTACCGCTGCAGCCACAACACTCTTAAATATTCTGGAGATAAAGTCACACAACTGAGCACAATAGCGTAAAGTAGCTATGAAGAAAGCAAATAAACACGAACACACTTAAACACAATATTATTTTGAATAAAATTAATACGAGTATGATTTCCAATCAAAATTTTTGCATAGTGATTTAACATTGGTATTTTTTGTGGGTGCACAACTTAAGTGAGGGCAGGTAGAATACAAATTATTCTTAAATTATCACGGCTACTACCTCTTAAGAGATTTATGAATAGAAACATGAATAGACATGGCATACGGCCATGTCTCACCAAAAATAGAAGTTGTTAAAATAGTATTGATTAATTGCAAAATTATGTCAAAAATGAAGATATAAAGAAGCTTCAGAAATTGAAAATTCATTCATTTCCTAACACAAATAAAAAATGAATAAACCCTCATCAGAAACTTGAACGGGCCCTGAACCACTGGCAGAGAATTCTTTTATAACATTTACGTCTCCTTTAATGCTAAAAAGTGTTACTAAAATTGTAACACCCAGACCTTCTCAAAACCCTCCACATACCGGACGAATCAGACCCGCAAAACCACTTGTGTGTAGCTTCCACAATGTAAAAACGCGACCTGCCTAGGAAATTTGCATAAGAATCATTAAAAAAATATTGGGTTTTTCATATATATTTTTTCGACAATTCGCCTGCTTGCATTGTTTTAACTTCACGTTATTCTTTCCCTCCTAATGACAGTTTTTTTAACTTTATTCCTAAAATTATAAAAACAACCTCCTATTTGTACTGCGTTGGATCAGACTCAATGGCTTAAAGGAAAAAAATGCTATTATTATATACGCCATTTTATAAGCGTATCAACTCGTCAAAATGATTAATTACCTTGAGATTTTTCGTTGAAAAATCTACCCTTAACACATCGTAATAACGCCATTTTAAAATAATGCTCAGTATTTTGTTGCAGGCAATGATTGATTGCTGTCAAATAAGTATCTCGTTATACGTACGTTTTCAGGCAAAACAACCCTTAAATTATAATTCGACTACCAGTAAAACAAATACATTTCTATGAGGGAGGAAATGAGTGCAAATTAGTCTCCTGCACAAGACATCTTATAAGAACTTTCAAGACATGAGGGATTTTTCAAGTGCTTTACTACAGCGAAATCTTATAAAACAAACGTTAATAACACTGGTTGCAAGAAATTTGTTTGAGTATTGTAGGTATAAGAATAAAGAAGAAAACACTTAGTGACGGAAGAATTTGTGATACTTGCTTCCTACTACGCATGAGCGCGTGTACAAACGTCATGCATGTATGTGTGTATGATTTTTTGCATTTCTGCGCACATACAAAAGGCACACATATGCACTAACATTAGTTGTATGCGGTTAATCACATAATAGCTTACCATCTACATATTACACACACACTGAAACGTACAATATGAAAAATAACAAGCATACACTAATCAACAGTACCACTTTTGAGTGCTTGTTACAAACAAGCAGTGTTTGGACATCGCTTTTTAACACTGATATACACGTACACCAATACATCCATCGTGCTGCGCTTATAGTACGACAGCATTTATTATTGGTATAGTATAATACATGCGACGTGAATACATTTAAAAATCATGACGTTTTTACATTTCAAGACACTTTATGCAGCTCTCTAGTGCAAAGCAGCATGTTTTGGAAAAGAAAAGAAGGAAAACCAAACTCTCAAAGAATTAATTCGTTTGTATGTAGTGGTGCCTAAGACTGTATGTACTAGTTTTTTTCAATTTCTGGATACATACTCGACACTCAGCATCTACAAAAATGTTTAAGCCAAATAAAAACTTATTATTTAACTCTGTATTCCATATGTTCTGTATATTTTTTATAGCAATAAAAAGTGCTGTTATAAAAAGATTTAAATTAGATTATTTACATAAATAATATAGAAAAAAGAAATTAAATCATTTTGGTGGTATTTGAATATTCTCGGTGTATTTTTTTCATAAAAAATGCGACAGAAATCTGCTCTTTTTGTGTGTTTTATGCTCTTGCTTTAGATTTTTGTAGTTGTGCTGTGTACGTATGCAAAGCAGAATGCTAGCAGAGCCCTCAGGGCAATGGGATGGTGGACTATGTTATACACACATATGTACATATCGTTATCTTAATAAAGAAAGGCCTTTTTTTACTTGGAGTTTCTTGTATATTTCGATAAAGGAACACTTTCAAAAAAAAAAAGCAAACATCTCGATTTAAAAAAAAAATGAGTTAGTGTCTTTCTATATTAAGGTATCGATATATGTATTATAAGATGCAAAGAAGGAGAGAGAAATAGCATAATCGATCAGCGAAGTATCCGTTAAATAATCACATCAAATCGTTTTCAATAACCTTAAGGGCGCCGTTCATGCAATATCTGACATACATACTTATATAACTTTATACATCAAAGATACTCTCTAGTCAGCCTAGAACCATATGTCTCTATGTCAATACTCTTTCTCCAGCGACAATTGCACTAGTTAAAATGTCGACAAATTTCCCTTTTTGCCGTAGTAGAGATACGTTAGAGACGACTGGTGATATTGTCAATGAACGCGTCAATAGTTTGTTTTTCTTTTTTATTATGCTATGCAAGAATAATAAATAAACATATGTAGACGAGGGTCACTAAAATCTACTAGTGAATCTTTTGTTTAAATATCTCCATATGGTCGTAAAAGAACTACCTTCTCAATAGCGCTAAAGTCTACTGGTAGATTTTCAATGACAACTAGGGTGATCGACTCGGTTTTTCAACCGGTTTTAAAACCCGGTTTTTTACAATACGGTTGTCGGTTTTTTCAAAATGTTGATTTTTCGAATGTCGAATAGTCCGGTTTTTTTACAATTTAAAAACCGGCTGAGTCGAATACTTTTCGATTTGTATATTTTGCGTGATTTGTTGATTTTCGTAAGTTTTTTTTAGTGTAAAAGCTCTAAGCTTTTTTTGAGCATGGCGACATTTACTGAAACATGAAATTTAAGAGAAATTATTTTATGAGTTAATAGCAGAGGCGAATTTAATTGGCCTTATGGTGTGCAAAGGATATCAAAATGCAGTTGCAAAGTGTTTTTTAGTTTTATTGACATTTTCCTTCATATTTTATATACATATATATCCCCCTTGTTCATACATTCATATGTACATATACATATACCATTAAGGAATAACATCTACATACACCCATCATTTTTGGGTTTTGAGGAAACTTGGGAAGAAATTCAAAAAATTAATTATGTCAATATTTGGGGTGCTAATAAATATTTTTATACAAAAAATAAAAAATTCAAAAATAATTATAATAACAATAACATATTAGACCATATTTGGATGCCATTTGTTGATGGCTTGGTACCAGAAATCACAGAATTTTCAAACAAGTTGACAACATCAAACATATTGCACGTATTTTTTCATGTATTTTATGGCTGTATGTATGTATACTATTTTTCTATGTATTATGTTATTATAATTATTTTTTTATTTTTTATATAAACATATTTATTAGCACCATAAATATTGGCATAATTAATTTTTTGAATTTCTTCCCAAATTTCCACAAACCCTAAAAATTATGGTTTTATGTAGAGTTTATTCCCCAACTGTATATTATATATACATATTTATGTACTATACATACATAAGTATATGAAGCCAATTTTTATGCTTTACCTTTAATTTTTGTATTGTTTTGTAGTATTTACATGAACTGTTAACTCTTTTTTTTTTTAATAAAGCAATTTAAAATTTTTGTGTTATAATTTTCTTACTTAAAAAAACCGGTTGACCGGTTTTTCCTGAATTGTAAAAATCGAAACCGGGTCTTACATAATTTCAAATATTCGAACTATTCGAAAACCGGTTTCTGGAAAAAGTCGAATAATCGGTCACCCTAATGACAACCCTGTGTTATATGTCAATAATCTATTACATTGGCTGGGGTACACCTAGTCAGTAGCACTATTGACAATGTCACTAGAAAATCACTATAATTTTACTATTGACAACGAGCGTGGAAATATCGATATTGTAGACCAGAGCCCCTAAAATTTACTAGTGAATCTTTGGTGTCAATGTCCCCATGTTGTCCCAAAAGAACTACTTAGTCAGTAGTGCTACAGTCTAGTTGTGTATTTTCAATGACAAGCTAATTTTAAATGGCAATAGATGATTACATTGGCTGGGGTACACCTGGTCAGTAATACTACTGACAATGTCACAAGTAAATCACTACAATTTCACTATTCGCACTTTCTGCAGGGTATTTTTTAATATAATTTCATTGATATCAATTAAGTTTCTTTAATTGGTCTTAATATGCCTTGTTTTTTATATTAATCTCCAAACAAAGCAATTTTACCTCAACCAGTTTAAATTTTTACACACCTCAAGCAACAGTTCAACTGTTGCAGAAGTTGTTGAATGAAATCTTTTTTTTATCTTTAATCATTTTCGATTTTGTTTTTTATTTTCTGTATTCATTTTCAATTATTTATTTTTATTTGTTTGTTCAGTTTAATTGTTACTCATTAATTAATCACGATTAATTGATCGAAAAAAAATTATATAATATAAAAATAAGCCAACTAAATAAATACCCAACCTTTTAACTTATTATTTTATTTTTATGACTTCAGAGCCCACCATAAGGCAACATTTATTTACAACATCAGCTATAATATGGTACCTTATCAATAGCCATTCATCTTTGCTGAAGGTCAACTGATTTCATCACATTTTTCATAGTCAATCACCACCATGTTTGCCTGTGTCGTGTCACAGTGACAATTTGTAAATAAATGCAGCAATTTTTATTTTTTATATTTTCTTATAAGTTATAACTCTTTTCCCTTTTATGCACTTTGTATTAGTTATTATACCAAAGACACTGAAGCTTGAGAGCAAGAGAGTAGAAAAAAGAATACGAACTAAAGTGACTAATTTCTTAATTGAAATGTCAATCAAATCATTTTTTCTTCTCATTGTTTTATACAAATGCGCGAGGGTTGTTTTGATAATCAGTAACATTGGAAGATAATAAGTAATGCATTTTATTGCCAATTTTCAAGTCGTGTTCCAAAGCATTTTTTTAATCTACTTTTTCAGAGAATATTCGGTTGAAAATCTGCAATGAATCGTAGTGGGATAATATACATACTCAGAATATAAGTATGAAGTCGCATTAAAAAACGAACACTGCTTCTATATAAAAACACCGACTTCAGCCGATACTAATTCGAATGAAAACATCAGAGCGCCCTCCTTCGTCGCTTTTGGGTAGCAAAATCATCAGTGAAGTCAAATACCCAATAAAATGGCTACTTAATTTAGCTTTGAAGAGTTAATACGCCTCATTGACACCAGAGGCGCTGCAACTCTGCCTTATTAAAAAAGAACGTGCAAAAAAGCAGAGTTGTAAGGGAATGAAGCTTCCCTCTATCTCTCTTCCTACACCACCTGTCTTATCCATCACTATCTTTTTCCTAAAAGAAAGTAACACCTAGTAGTAGTAGTTGGCACTCATTACTTCCCTTATAAAAAAACTTCTAATAAAAAAAGATTTCCCAAAAAATTAACTTTTCCAATGAGGTACTTTTTCTAAAAAAATATGCTCTCTAAAAAAAATGTTTCTGCAAAAGTATATTTTCTAAAACTTTATATTTTTTAAAGTTAAATTTTCTAAAAAATTTACTTTTTCTTTCTGAAACCATACCTTTTCGAAGAAAGTACACTTTCCAAAAAGGCACTTTAAGTAAGACGGTACTTTTTGCAATTAATTAATTTTTCTACAAACGTTTTGCTTCTTCAAAGATGGATACTCTTTTCTTAAAAAAACTAACGTTTTAATAAAATTACATTTCTAAGATATAGTTGTCACGCAGTTTATTTTCCAGCTGGGTATGACTCAGTCTGCCCAGGGTCTAGTCAAAGGTCTGCTTCCTAGTCAAAGGTCTGCTTTCAGTTTTACACTATTAAAAAGTGAAGTGTATAAAGTTCTCGTAAAAGCAAGAAGTGATACTACGTCTGATTTATTCACAAAATACAATCAATACGAATATAAAGTAAATTCGGGAGACTTTATATTCGGCAAATTTACGAAATAATATTACTACGAATGTAAAGTAAATTCGGGAGACTTTATACTCGGCTACCGTTCGGCTAACTATAACGAGCACGAAGTAAATTCGAGAGACTTCTTATTCGGCTACTCTACGAAATAATATTAATAATATGGGAAATAATGTAAGGTAAATTCGATAGACCTTACGATCGCTCAAATACGGTTACATAAACCGGTTAAATACTTACAGCCGTATTCATAAAAATTTTAAACAGCATTTCAGATGTTGTTTAAGCAAAATTCGCTAAAATTGTATTCATCACAGAATTTTAGCTTAAAAAACGTTTCTTAAACCTTGTGTAAATCAGCAAATTTTAAAATTGACTGCACCCATGTTTAAACCAATTTTAAGATAACGTTGTTGTAATTTTCCTTCGTGTTTGTTGACACTTTCCTCTATGTATGTATGTATGTATGTATATTAGGGTGATTCTATAAAAAATCTATTTTTTTTTCTTAGAACCAGGTTGCAAAATTTTGTTTAGGTAAAAATAGGCCGGTTCGATCATCATCATCATAATATTAATGATGAGATGGTGCGCATCGCACTTTTCGATTTCACATACGATTTACATGGTATGAATTGATTTTATTCATTCTGATTGTCGCAAGTAAAGAACGGAATGTCCTACAGTAAACTTCTTAGTACGCTTTACAAAAAAAGTTATATAAAATTGAGACATTTTTAGATTTTTAATTGAACTATAGTGAATTTTTAATCAGAAATAATTTTTAGTCAAGCTTGAGTTCAGTAATTTCAATTCTTTTTATTGAATGAAATATTTTATTAATGAATGTGAGTTTCTAAAGAAGAGAAGAAAAATTAAATTAGACTTTTAAGCTGGGGGAAATACCGATTTTTTTCTGTGCAGCAACGCACTTCATCAGCACCCTAGTCTATCTACTTGGGTAGAGATTGTTATTAACATTAGCAATTTAACGTAAATTCTAATGAAACGGAATGTGAGAAATGATTGTTGTGTACAATTATTGATTTACCTTTGGTAAATACATATGTAAGTAGCACTATTTATATCCCCTGTTTTTCTATTTTTTCATTTTTCTATTTAGGTTAGCACGAAGATATATTACTCTACCTACGTATGTTTAACTATTCTTTTGTTAGTGTTATTTAGAGGAAAACAATGTAATTTGTTATAGAAACTGTTTCCGAAATATCAAATATACTCCAAAAGGAATATTTAAAAGAAAAGGAGCGATCCAGTTTCCATTCCCAGTCACTGTTTTCTCACTTTATTTGTTAATAAAATAATATAATTGTAGAAAATTAACTAGTGATGTAACTATAAACACTCAAAATAAAGAAAATAAAGCTCGTTAATCTAGTGCTTCTTAATCTGCAAAAAAAATAATACGCATCCGCAGAGACGTCGAACAGTGCGCACCGAAGAAACAATTGCCGCTGTAGAGCAAAGTGTTGAAGAGGACCCGAATGAATCGATTCGCCACCGTGCACAGCAATTGGAGCTTTGTCCATCAACTTTATGGAAGATTTTGCGCAAAGATCTTGGCTTGCGACCTTACAAGATCCAGCTTGTGCAAGAATTAAAGCCGCGAGACCATGCAATGCGTCGTGATTTTGGTGTATGGGCCGAAAATGAGATTGATCTCGATGCTGATTTTTATCGCAAAATTTTGTTCAGTGATGAGGCTCATTTTTGGTTGAATGGCTACGTCAACAAGCAAAATTGCCGCATTTGGAGTGCAGAGAATCCACATGATACCCTTGAGACGCCATTACATCCACAAAAACTGACTGTTTGGTGTGCTCCATGGGCTGGTGGAGTCATTGGGCCATACTTCTTCCGAAATAATGCTGGAGAGTCAGTTACCGTTAATGGAGACCGGTATAGAGCCATGATAACCGACTATTTTGTTCCCGAATTGGATGGCATGAATGTGGATGAGTTGTGGTTCCAACAAGACGGCGCTACATGCCACACAGCGCACGTCACAATCGATTTATTGAAGGAAACATTCGATGAGCGCATAATTTCGCGGAATGGACCTGTCAATTGGCCACCAAGATCGTGTGATTTGACACCATTGGATTATTTTCTTTGGGGATATGTGAAGTTGCTCGTCTACGCCAACAAACCAGAAACGTTAGGGGACTTGGAAGCCAACATTCGTGGCGTTATTGCCAACATACGGCCCCATATGCTCGAAAAAGTGGTTGAAAATTGGACCTGTAGAATTGGCTTTATTCGAGCCAGCCGCGGCGGCCACATGCCCGAAATCATATTTAAACATTAATGGCATAAAATTATCCTTCCAATAAAGCCAAATTGATGGACATTAAAACGATTTTCTTGTGTTTTATTTCAATTCGAAGTTCTATACCTCTAAAAAAAACACCCGTTACAATTGTATGTATATTACATGGGATTTTAACATTTTTCGTTGCTCGTTTTGGAACACCCTTTAATTTTTAATTCTTATGTACTTGTTGTTGTAGCGGCTAAGGTTCTACATACTGTGTCAAAATTTCAGGTCCGTAGCTCTTACGGTTCCTGAGAAAATACCGTGTGACGGACAGACGGACTGCGTAGCGAAAACAATAGGGTTCCTTTTCACCTTTGGTGTACGGAACCCTAAAAAGTACCATTTCTAAGCAAGTACTTTCTCTAAAAAAGTCTTTCTATAAAAGGGTACTTTTTTTTTAACAAATTAAAATTAAATATAGAAACAAATGAAGTTCGAATAATAATAATTAAATTAACTAAAATAAATAGTCATGGGTCTGTGTCAAAAATTAAATAAAATATACTTAATAGTAACAAACCAAAAAAGTTTGTTTTAAGTAGAACAAAAAATAAGCAAATTAAATAACATGTGTATAATTAGTAAAGAACAAACGACAATGGTAAGACTGTTGTGAAGTTAGGGCCAATTTCACCAACTCTATTTAAATATCAATTCGTATTTAAATGTCGATTTTGATTAATTTTTGTATGGAAAAATTATTTTTAAATATGAATTGATATATAAATAATTTGGTGAAATTGGCCCTATTGGTGAAATTGGCCCTTAGAGATGGTAAAATTGAGTTTTCATTACAAAAAATCTTTCAGCAAATTGAAATAAGATGAATGAAAACAATTCACATATTCCATTTGCAATAATGACTAAGTATATAAAGCAGAAATCTACATCAACTGACACCACACATAGTGATACAAACCCAAAAGAACGCTGATGATAAAGGTTAAGTGGCCGTCGAAAACAGCTAGTTGTACCGTTCAACTATGTGTTTGTCAGAATATTTACAACTAACTTTAGTGTTATTTGTTCATTAATATTTATCACATGTAATTTGGCTTACAAAGCGATACGAACTTTAGCCTGTTCAAATCATAAACAAAAAATGTCTTGTAAATGGCAAAAATTCATTCATCCATTCTTAATCTAATATTCTGCATTATAAAAAAAAACTGCCCTCGTACATAAACTTTCAGACACCACAATAATCATTATTTTAAAAGTGCCACAAATGTGGCGCATAAATAAATTCTATAAATGGAAACATGAAGATCTAAATGCTGAAGAGAGGTTGCAAACGGAGTTAAAACCTACAATCTGTTGTTATTTATTATAAGCGACTGAAGATTGATTGTTAAGCCAATGTTTAGTTAAAGACAGAAACTTAAAAGTTTAACAAAGATTCAAGCTTTTGCTTTTAGTCGACGTAGAAGTTAGAAGATGTGAAACTTTTAGGCTAACCGTTTATAATTATATACATATAATTATAATTAACCGTCAATAATTTATATACATTGTTCGTTTGTTACAGATTTCATATAATATTTTAGGGTAACGCTTTCCTTAACTTTAGAGTCTATTTTTATATATTTTTTAAACAAACAAAATTTGTCAAACTAATTTGGCTTGTCTCTTGAAATACCTTGAGACTCCGATAGGAGTCGAACCTGCGACCTTCCACTTACTAGACTAGTACACTGCCTACTGGTCAAGAGGGAATATTTGCCTAATATTGAAATATTATTGCACAATAGCCATTTCATGCACTATATAATAGTATATGCTGTTTCCTAACGAATAAAACGATAAACAAGGATATTAATTAAATTTCTGGTTTTAAGGAGATGTGAAATTGGTTCTGGCTCACCTGTTCCTAGGTCTTGTTATTAGGTTATTTTTTTGTAATTGCATCCGTCCAAGAATAACTTTTTCGAATATCAGTGCATATTTTGCTTTTAATCCATAAATTGTGAAGTACTACATATCTAAGCTGGAATTTTTAAATGTCGTAAAAGAACGACTGTGCGATATTTAAATTATTTCTTCTCAAGCTCTTTTGAATAAAAACTGTGTTTATGATTTCACTCCTTTTAAGTTCTGACAACACGAAGCACTTGACACATGCAATTCTTTTGAAGAGGAGTTAAAATGTATTCTTTGTATTATTTTTACAAAAGCAACTTATATTGACAGCTTTGCGTGTTGACAATAATTTGAAGCTTTTAAGCATTTTATATATTTTTGCAGCTGCTCGAAATAACAAAAATTGGTCATAACAATTTAAACGATCTGGTGGTTTATATTTTAATAATATGGGTCAAAAAATGTATTTATTATTCTTAATTGTTAATTATTCACTTTCGTGAAATAAGAAAGATATGGCATGACAATTGGAGGATTCAAAAGGTAGTCATAATGTTAAAAAAAATTCATATACATATTTCTTTTTGCTTTTGTGTATTTTATTTCAAACAAAAGTTTTAAAACGTTATGACATTATGGCTTTTACGACTACGGCTTGAATCACCGAAATATGTAATTTTTATACAATACTAAGAGTTTTTTTTAAAGTAATGAATCAAGCATATAAGGAGAAAATGTTTGCTAGAAGCAGGGCTGCAAAAATTATAGAAACGAATTATAGGTAGGGGAGGGATTTTTTTTCACAAAACGATCAAAACCATTTCACATTATAAAACAATAGATTTTAGGCCTCACCTGCAATTAGACGAGAGTCTTCGAAATTTCTTTCAGATTACTGGTCCATACAGAAGAATTTTATTCTATATTCGCTTGGATAAGCTTTTAATGAATAAAAAAATTACTAAAGTATAGGGCTCACTATTTATTTCAAACAATCGCATGGCTTTTGACAAAATGGATTCCTGATCTAATGAATGCTTGTTGTCTTTTGCAAATTTCCACAATCTTCATCATACCAGGGTTCTATTTTCTGAAAACTCGTACAATGTTGTAGGATAGTGAATTCTAGTCTTAATTGATATTAAACTATTATATTGCAATAAACTGTCATTTTTAATTATATTCAATAGATTTAATTACGAAACCTTTTAATTTTTTTATTCTTCAAAGTAGTTCCACTACTCCAATTTTCTTTAAAAAGAATTGTCAATTCCGTCATATCTAACGTCCTGCCTGCTCATATGTATCAGGTATTTATAAGTCATTTAATATATCTAGATGCAGAAAAATAGTAAAACTTTTATTCGAATAATCGAGTATCCGCTTATTCCCACTAATAACGAATCAAAACTGTATTCAAATTATGGATCAAGCAACAAGTAAGAAACTTAGTTTAAGATTTTATAAAAGAAAATATATTTTGATAATCTAGTAATCTGCTCGTTGTATTCGATTACCCGAATATTTTCGAATACTATATAATATGTAGATAAAGAACGAATTCAAGCTTAATTTTTGTTAAAAAAACTAATCGAATAAAATGTGTACTATGTGTTTCATTATATAACACAACATTTTTCTGCCAATAATGAAGTAATGTATTGATAATGAACGATAAATATTTTCATTGTCAGTTTGTCATTAAAATATTATTCGAATAAAATTCCAGCTCTATTATCAAATTAGATTGAACGTCGCAATATTTTTTGTCGTACAATTGAATCAAATGTAAATTAAACCAATATTAGCTGATTTTGTTATTAAAAAATTAATTCGAATAAACTTTCAGTTATAACGAATAAAAAGTTCGTTGGATTAATCAATTTATATAAACGATTGCATATCGAAAATAGATAAACAAGAGGATTTATTCATGCTCTAGTGCATGAAAAATTATCCGAATAAAATTTTATCCCTACTCGATTATTAGATTGCATGTCGCAAAAAATTTTTTATGAATAATCGAATAAACTTTAAATTAAGACCAATATTAAATTAATTTAGTAAATTAAAAAAAAAATTATTCGAATAAAAATTGTATGCGATTAATTTATTTATATATACTTATGCAGCCCACTTCTAAATATTCCCCGGGAAATAAGTTCCACAAAATTAATTTTTTTTTCTAAAACTAAACAGCCCCTCTATTCTGTAACTAGCTAAAGCTAAAGCTTAATTCCATCGCTAAAATGCAGAACAAATAGGAAATTAAACAGTTTTGGCGATGACATAAAATACTAAAATTTCGATGGATTAAATTTTTGACCCAATGCCTGATTTAGCGCTAAGCGTTTGAAAATTGAATTCGTAGCCGAATCGACTTTTAGCGATAGAGATTTAGCTTTAGCGAGTTACAGAATACGGGGGCAGATTGAGCTAAAAACTTAAATTTTGGGGAAAACTTCGAATATTTGAAGTCAGCTGTTTTGTGTCCAGTTGTATTATTTTAACTGAAAGTTTGAAAATTAATTTTTTAAAAGGGGAACAAGAAATAAGGAATAAACTACAGCAGAAATGTTATTCTGTATAAGCCTGATAGAAAAAATAAATAATAATAATGATATGATTCCGACAATTGCCGTTTAGCTAGGATAAGAGATGGAATGTATTCACTTTGGCAGAACTTTGGTTTCTAATCTTGGAATCACGACTCACAATAAAAGTCAATCTATAGCCATGGTCTAAGAAAACTCTTTTTTTCGAATTTATTTTTTAAAAATTTTGAACTCTACTGATTCGCAGTTCTAGTTGTCAGAAAATATCTAGTTTTATTCAATTATTCGTAAAGTAAAACGAAAAATTTTTACTATTTCTTTTTTTGATTATTTCAAAAAATGTTGTTGAAGTCTACTGAAGAGTTCTTTAAGCAGGCACGAAATGCATAATGACGGTGTAATTAAATATACACGGTAATTGAATAACACACATTTAAAAAATGAAACGATATATATTTAAACGAAAAACGAATAGTATCGTCATATGCTTTGAAAAAATTATTCGAATATAATTTCAGTTTTATTCGAGTACTCCTTTGAAAAAAGCAAAACGTTTTCTGTTAATGTAATGAAATAATATATAAAAAATAACAAATATGATCTTAATTTATATACCTTGATAAAATTATTCGCATGCAATTTCAGTTTTATTCGATTACTCCTTTTGAGCATGCAAAAAGTTTTTTACATTTAATTTGGCTTACAGAGCGATACGAATTTTATCATAATCAAACTAAATGAAAACGTTTTTTGTTAAAGAAATAATAAAATAAAATAATGAGTATAATCTCAATTCATATGACGTGAAAAACTTATTCGAATACAATTTTAGTTTTATTCGATTATTCATTAAAAAAACAAAACTTTTTGTGTTAAAGCAATGAAAAAATACCATAACAAAAATTAGTGAATATAATCTTAGTTTTTTTTAAATAATAATCGATTAAAATATTAATGTTGCTCGTTTATTCGTTTCAATACAACAAGAATTTTTTCCTAAATTTAACATTTGTAAACGCACGTCAATCTTACAATTTTTTCCTTAACCTAAATTAAATATAAATAAATAATGAATATTGATTTTTTTTATTACAATAAAATTTCAGTATTAATCCAATATTCAAATAAACGATAAATAAAATTTTGATTCGATTAAACTATATGTACATACCTTAATATTCATACTCTGCATCTGGCATCGCTAAACTTAAATCAGAGTCTGAATATATACCAACAAACACATTGACCGATCATTCTAGAATCAAAAACCTTTTTATGCTTTTATTCAGCTTTAGTTAAAAAAAAATATTTATTCCAATGATAGAAAGAAGGAGAGATTACATACAGAGAAAACTATAATTTTATTACAAATCCTATATTCACCCTTATTCCAGTTTTCAACATCAACGTCACGTCAATACATACCAAAAAATTTGGGGCTTATCTACTCGCTCTCGAGAACAATTTTGTGCTATTGACCGATTATATCTGTTCCCTAAGGTCTCGAAAATAGAGTGAGCATTTCAATAGCAGTCAGTTGTTTTCGACAACAGTTAGACAAGGCCAAATTTTTTGTTATTGTATTGAAGTTATTAAAGGCTTGATTAGGAATTTTTATCTAAACAATAAATTTATATTAAATATAAGATATAGGGTGTTTTTTTAGGGGTATAGAACTTCGAATTGAAATAAAACACAAGAAAATCGTTTTAATGTCCATCAATTTGGCTTTATTGGAAGGATAATTGTATGCCATTAATGTTTAAATATGATTTCGGGCATGTGGCCGCCGCGGCTGGCTCGAATAAAGCCAATTCTACAGGTCCAATTTTCAACCACTTTTTCGAGCATATGGGGCCGTATGTTGGCAATAACGCCACGAATGTTGGCTTCCAAGTCCCCTAACGTTTCTGGTTTGTTGGCGTAGACGAGCGACTTCACATATCCCCAAAGAAAATAATCCAATGGTGTCAAATCACACGATCTTGGTGGCCAATTGACAGGTCCATTCCGCGAAATTATGCGCTCATCGAATGTTTCCTTCAATAAATCGATTGTGACGTGCGCTGTGTGGCATGTAGCGCCGTCTTGTTGGAACCACAACTCATCCACATTCATGCCATCCAATTCGGGAACAAAATAGTCGGTTAGTCGGCTCCAATTGCTGTGCACGGTGGCGAATCGATTCATTCGGGTCCTCTTCAACACTTTGCTCTACAGCGGCAATTGTTTCTTCGGTGCGCACTGTTCGACGTCTCTGCGGATGCGTATTATCACATAGAGTAAACGTAGTGCGAAAACGATCCATGGTTAACCGAATTAATTGCTCTGATGGACGATTATGTCGACCATAAAATGGACGGAGCTTGCGGTAAACTTCGCGAACTGAACCATTATTTTCGAAATAAATTTGCACGATTTGCAAGCGTTGTTCTTTTGTCAACTTGTCCATGATGAAATGGCAAACCAAACTTAATATTAATCACTTGACAGCTGACAAAATGGCCGCCAGTTAAAAAAGTGATGCCAACTTAAAGTTCTATACCTCAATAAAAAACACCCTTTACATATTCCACATTCCATTCGTGTTAAGAGAGGAGAAAAGGAGAAAAGCAAAATCCACTAATTTGAAGGCTTTTCAGAATCACTGGCTAAATAAACAACAGCGGAAGGCCTGTCCAGCAGTGACAACGCGTTTGAAAAAGTTATGATTAAGGAATGGAGCCAGCAGGCCTTGTTTATTCGAAATGAGGAGCACAAAATACTTCTAGAAGCATTTTTTCTCCTTTTCCCGCTGGGTAGCTATAATGCACTGTTGAGCTCAGTTATGTGACTTGCTCTTGTTTTGTTGATGATTTTGATGTTAATGAACTTTGCATTACCAACGAAAACTTCCTGCTGGCTAGCAGCAGTGTACTAGTCTTCTAGTCAGAGAATTGAAGGTTAGATTCCCGCTATAGACTCTGGTTGCTTCTGCAAACAAGACAAAGTAGCTTCGCAGTTTGTAATGATTTCTTAAGTATAACTTTAATACCAAACACATTTCATTTTAAATAATCAATTAAATCATGTTGAATTAAAGTTTAATTCATGATGGTATTTATTAAGTGTGTACCTAAAGAGTATTTAAGGTTATTGTGGATGCAGCGGCAGGAGCGATGATTTCGAGTTCAAATCTTGGTTGGAGCAGTCAAACAGTAACAACCCAGGCAAAAATTGTGACTTTGCCCAAAAAAATATATACCACTACAACACTGTAAATACAAAATTAAGACTCTTCCAAAATTTTTGTACCACCACAGTACTGTTAACAAAAAAAATATGACTAAACGTTTACAAATACCGCGTTCTTAGTAATGCTATACCACTACAACACTGTATATACAAAAATTCGACGTTAGTATCCCAATACCCCGTTTACAATAATTCTATACCGCTACAACACCGTAAATAAAAAAATTTGACTTAAGTTGGGAAATTTCCATTGCGACGACCTTATAAATTTGTATTTAGAGTATTGTGGCAATATTGAAAATAAGAGTCGGAGGACGGTCATTCAAAGTTATTATTTTAATGTTATGAGTACATTAAAATGTTGGCAAACGAATGTTGTACTGATGTTAGTTGTACCCGGAAACAATCGTTGCTGCCTGGGAACACTCACACATTTTCCTGATGCCTGTGTATCCAATATACGCAATCACGTAAGTTAATTAATAAAATAAAATTTCTATATTATAAAAATAATTAAGAATGCTGTTTCAACTGGAAATAACTTTGATTCAACATGGTTCTTCGTGTTATTTCAGTATCAAATTCAAGTTGTTTTAACTTGAAATAATTTTGATTCAACATGATTCTTCATCTTGATGTAAGAGCAATTGAATATTTAGTCAACATGAAATAAAGTTATTTCAAAAGGAAAAGCTTTCTTTGAAGATTAGTGTAAATTATGCTGAATTAACACGTAACATATAAAGGGTGTTTTTTATTGGGGTATAGAACTTTACGTTGGCATCACTTTTTGAACTGGCGGCCATTTTGTCAGCTGTCAAGTGATTAATATTTAGTTTGGTTTGCCATTTCATCATGAACAGGTTGACAAAAGAACAACGCTTGCAAATCGTGCAAATTTATTTCGAAAATAATGGTTCAGTTCGCGAAGTTTACCGCAAGCTCCGTCCATTTTATGGTCGACATAATCGTCCATCAGAGCAATTAATTCGGTTAACCATGGATCGTTTTCGCACTACGTTTACTCTATGTGATAATACGCATCCGCAGAGACGTCGAACAGTGCGCACCGAAGAAACAATTGCCGCTGTAGAGCAAAGTGTTGAAGAGGACCCGAATGAATCGATTCGCCACCGTGCACAGCAATTGGAGCCGACTAACCGACTATTTTGTTCCCGAATTGGATGGCATGAATGTGGATGAGTTGTGGTTCCAACAAGACGGCGCTACATGCCACACAGCGCACGTCACAATCGATTTATTGAAGGAAACATTCGATGAGCGCATAATTTCGCGGAATGGACCTGTCAATTGGCCACCAAGATCGTGTGATTTGACACCATTGGATTATTTTCTTTGGAGATATGTGAAGTCGCTCGTCTACGCCAACAAACCAGAAACGTTAGGGGACTTGGAAGCCAACATTCGTGGCGTTATTGCCAACATACGGCCCCATATGCTCGAAAAAGTGGTTGAAAATTGGACCTGTAGAATTGGCTTTATTCGAGCCAGCCGCGGCGGCCACATGCCCGAAATCATATTTAAACATTATGGCATAAAATTATCCTTCCAATTAAGCCAAATTGATGGACATTAAAACGATTTTTTTGTGTTTTATTTCATTTCAAAGTTTTATACCTCTTAAAAAAACACCCTATATAAGAGGCAAAATCATTGCCAAAAAGATTTTTAATTAAGTTTCTTTTCGTATGTTTTAATATGAAAATTAAAATCGGTGTGTAAAGTTCACATTTTTGATTAAGAGTTTATTTCGAAAGCAAAAAATTTTTCGCTGGGTTACTTAGTTTACGTTTCTGTATCAATTTCCTTTGGCATTATTTTATTTATTTATTTATTTTCTCTTTTATGTTTTGCATTAACAGCAGTAATAAACTGTTGCAGTGGCAATGTGCACATCAATTAATGAACCTGTCGCTTGGCTGCATTAAAATGTGTAAATTTGTCGCCAACGCAGACATTTCTTAACGCTGATTATGTGTGTTGGTTTCTGCTGGCTGCACGGGTTTGAATTAAGCTTAAGTTATAGTTGAAAATACAAAATTATAAATAGACTTCAAAAAACTGGAAGCTACAGAAATTCGTAGAGTAAAGAAGGTAGACAGACCCTTGTTATGAATTGCAGTAGCAAGCGTGACGTTGCTTCTTTCAAATGTTGGATTTATTGTTTGTATTTTTTTTTCTTCATAATGGTTCATGTTAATAATAAAAATCCAAAAAATTTCCAGGCTTAAATGGCTATGGTGAACATCTGAGAAGTTTTACTTAGAAATTATAAGTAACTTTAAGATTTAATTAAAAAAAAAACAATCTGGTGTTAAATGTTTTGAGAAAAATTAATTTAGAGCGCTTCAAATTAAATCATTGCCTGCAGTTTTTAAATAAATCATTTGTTTGCTTACCTGCATACCCTTAATAGTGAAGTTTATTTTTGCACAATTTCTATATAATAAAGTTTATAATCAAATATCATCGATCATTTTTTTTTTTGCAGTGTTTATATGGTTAAGCATTATTAATCAAGAGGGAATTCAACTTGATTTTTGTGTGCCAAATAAAAAACTAAATAAATTACAGTTGAAAAAAATAAAATTCCATTAGCCATGTTTGTTCTCACGATCAATCTTCAGCTTAAAGTAAAATTGATGGACAAGTTACCATTATTTATTTTTTTTAGCTTAGTGTGTATTTTCATTTTTATTTATAAGGATCAAGTTCATTCAGTCCATCAGTCATCCATCCATCCGGCTGACAGACAGAAGCTTATGAGATGATTTTATTTTTTCATAATTTTTTTCAAACTTCTTTATTTTTGCAAAACACACAAATTAATCATACAAGAAACAGAGAGATAAGCAAAATATTTGAAGCATAATCGACACAAAAACACACTACTGATGTTTTTCCATAAAGCGAAGTAACAGGCCGACTACTTTTACTACTTGTGTTACCTTTTTTTTTTAGGAAAAAGACAAGTGGTGAAGGAAGAGATAAAGAAAAGCTTCATTCTTTTACAACTCTGTTTTTTGCTCATTTTAAATAAAGCAGTATTGCAACACCTCTGGTGTCGATGAGACGTATTCAATTTTCGCAGCCGATGATATCGATTATATTTTAAGTCCACTCCTTCATTTGTAGCGCCTTCAAAATCAACTTCACTCAAACATACTTGCATTTGATTAAAACTTGCACGACAGTATGTCGTCCAAGACAATCATTGGATCTTCTTTTCTGTCCCCGCTCCCCACTCCCCTTCTCCCTCTCTCTCTGTTCCACAAACCCTCTTTTTAGCTTCTCTCAGCAGAAGTTGCATTTGTTTGTTACTTTAGTTGGCAACATTTCAACTTTATTTCACATGACTGACCATGTGTGTCAATCAAATGTCTGTCTTAATGTTGCATTCGTTTGCATGACGGTTTCTTGCTCTTGGTCTGTATGCAAATTGTCCACTTGTTTAAGGTATGTCACCTGTATTGTGGCTGTCATAATCAATCACGTTGCTTTTATCGCAAATCAATTACAGAAAATTTTATACACAACATATTTATTGCTGTGCTTTAATTGAAATTTTTCTTACCAATGTTATTTGTAATATACAAATTATACATACATATATATTTATAAATTTTTTACTCTTCAACTTTGTCTTAAAGATCATGAGAATAAATGTGAACTAAATTTAAGTGCTGATCATAAATTTAAAATATGGTTGTTTTTTTTTTGTTTTTCTTTAGTTGTTGTATGTCGTTTTTAAGCTGGTTTCTGTTCAACTCATTTGACAGTTTTAAAATTAGTGCGTTGACAATTCTCCGGTTAAAGTAAGTGAGGTTTGATTTTTTTTTTAATTTCTTAAGATTTGTGTCATGTTGAAATTGATTTTTATTAAAAATGATTTTTTTTTAATTTTTGAAGACAAATTGCTTTTTCAAGTGTGTAACGGTTTTCTATAAAAAAAATTTTTTTTTAACTAAAACTTTCACAGAAAATCGAATTAGATCCTATATAAGCTTAATGTGTTGGGGCCATCCAAAATTCGAATAAGTATTAAAAAAAAAGTCCAAAATAATCCTCCCAAAGTAGGAGAAATGATTTTGTACGATTTGAACAGAAAGTTTTACTTTCGGGAAGTTCTTTTTTTTATAACTATTCCTTGGACGTGTAATCCAGAAAAAGTATGAAATAGTAACTGCCCAGCAAAAAATTTCAAAAAAGGTAATCGAGTTTGGAATAAAGCATTTTTGGTGGAAGCACTTCCCTACTGGACTACCAACTTAATGATTTTAACAATGCGTGAGACTAAAATAATCGATTCTTGAGAAGTACTTACATTTTTTTTTATCTGTCAACATTTCACGTAATCTATTTCGTCTAAAAAAATCATTCTCTTTATTTAGCAACTTGCACGTCATTTTTTTAAATTTTAGGTAATGTGATTTGTAAGCGAGTAATGAAAATTGGCAATCAGAAAAGTAAGTCATTATACGGCAAGTAGTTCTAATGGTAATGTGTAATTTTTTGCTGGGTGATTAGGACACCAAAGTCTACATTAACAGAGCAAACATGATGCGATATTACGTCTGGGCGTACATTTATCACACCGTCTTCCACATGATGCAATTGCATATCCGGCGGAAATACTGGCCATAAAACAGACAGGTAGTACACTGTGAGAACGAGATGCTCGGAAGAAAATCGGGATTTTTTTTCCAGATAAAGGCATTACTTCTTTAGCCTATAATACTTGAAACCTTTTCAATTTTAAATAATCAACGTAAGAGTCATACTCTAGTCAGACTTTGAATCAGACCGACACTACTCCTGCCTGGATTCCTGCACATAGTAACTTCATCAGCTACAATCAGCGTTGCCGTTGGGACACTAAAGTAGCACTTTTGACGCTTTTTCGTGCCAATGACACTTTTTATGACCCATTTTTTAATTTATACCTTTGTATCATTTTAACTAAATGTATGCCGTAGGGCAATCATATGCTCAAATATTGGACCAAGCACAGTCAAGCATATCAGGTATTGGAAAAAGTGCTGTTCGTCCAGTTGGCGATATTCGGTTCGATGGTGTTGATCAGTTAATGGTTTTGGTCGATACAAAAGCCAATTAATGGTGAAAATATTGCAAATAATCTGACACCCAAAAATATTAGCTCCATCCGATCATTTTTACGATCTGACCAGTTAGAGGGTTAACATTGTTTTATAATTAAATTATGTATGCTAATTAATTTTATTTTGGTCTAATGTGTTTAATTAATTGTTAAAATTCGTGTTTCTTTTTAACCCCCGACTAAAAAAAGGGGTGTTATAAGTTTGTAGTGTGTATCTGTGTGTCTGTGTGTCTGTCTGTGCCCACTTACTGGCCAAACGGCTGGACCGATTTTCATTTAGTTTTTTCTGTTTGAAAGATGACTTGATCGAGAGGGTTCTTAGCTATGTTTGAAGAAAATCGGTCCAGCCGCTTAGAAGATATAACATCTTTTCTGAAAAAAGTCAGGGGTTTTTAAAATTTTTAATTTTTGTTATTTTTAAATTGAAATTAATGTTATTTTTTGTTCACAAAAAACTTGACTCTATTTTCCTATAAAATACCCTTTTCTAGACCCTTTTTTTCCTTAAATACCCCTTTTATGACACTTTCAAAATTTTCAACGGCAACCCTGGCTACAATTCCGCTAACCAACTAGCTAAAGCTGTATTCGGTGTGTATGATTCTAATGCATTGTCAGTCAAAGAGCCAGTGATGTATTTACGTATAAGGCCGTGAGGTCCGGTTCTAAGATGGCATAGTTTTAGGGGCGGCAAAATTTTAACAACCCAAAGAATTAACATTTTAAATACTTGTAGTCTTAAATTAATAATTTTGTGAATTATTTTTGCTTTATATCAATGAAAAATATGGTATATAATTCTGAACTTACCCGTTTATATATCGGTGCAATGTAAATTTTTTTTAAGTTTATCTGATAGTATTCTGAAGCACTTGAGTAGTGCATTGTAGAGATGTAACGACAAGTAAATGTATTTTGCATTTTTATTTACGATACCGGAGTGCACTCTTTATAATGTTTAAAAACATCTGATTTGTGTAATTGCTTTTTCTTCTGCTTCTGCAAATGTAAACAGTCGCAGTCAAAGAGAACGCATGAAAGGAAAAGTTATACACAAGGGAGAATTTCAGCAGTCGACATGTTCGAACAGTTATCGGTTTGACTCATTGCTCCTTTAAATAAATTCGCATGTTAAATTATCGTTTTTTACTAGACTATATATTTTTTTTTTTTTTTTTTGAAAAAGTGTTACTGAAACTCACCAGAGGAGTGTGCATTAACTATGTGAATTTCGAGAGAAAAAAATTAACTAAAAAGTGGTCTGTATGACCTACTAGGGCGCCTAGACACGTTCAGATTGCATTGCCAAGTATTGTTAGCAAAAAATTAGTATTCCTTGTTAGTTATTCTGAAAGTAATGCGAAAAATTTTTTTACATTACTTTTGCCAAAAAAAAGTGCATAAAGAAATAAATTGTTCGGGGTAAAATGTTAATGAGATTTTTTTAGTGTACTCTTAGCTACATTATTGCCATATATAATAACGCGCTGTCGCTAAGTCTGAATTAGCTGTTGGCCAAAAAAGTATAACACCATATTTTGAGGTCGCACGAATGTTCGAAATCTTTGGAGGTTAATAAAAATTAATTGGTCACCAAAATCGCCAAACTGAGCTTACATCCCTTTGGTAATACTATCGGACCTATACCGTCAGCACCGTGCGAATTTTTTACTGTTGCACAGTGTAATTTAAATACAGTCGACTGCTCTTTACTGGAAATAATTAAAACCCAATTTTTTCAATTATCCGATTTTTTCTCTAAAACGTAGTTCGGATTATTGAAATTTGTAACAGTTAAGCATACTGCTTAAAATCAGTAAAACAATATGTCTAGCAACTTGCATTGACAATAAAATAGAAAAATACAATAAAGTACGTAAGAGCGAAAAGGACAAATACATTTTGGGATTTCATTTTTTAACGGACAAAACATGTACAATATTTTCAGCCTAAAGTTATGCAATCGATTTCTAATAAATAAATTTGTAATTTTTTATTTTTTCACTAAAGCGAAGTAAGTTTCATACAAAACGTAGTTGTGGGCTTGCTTTTGGTTTTCAGTAAATCGATATTATCAGTAAAGCAATGTTTCGCTAAAGCAAAGTGAATAAGACTAGCTGCATTTAAAATCAGTGCGGGGATTTATATCGCTTTCAATAATCCGATTTTTTCAGTAAAGCGTGTTGCGCTAAAGCGGATTCGACTGTACTTATAAATGCATACATATTTAATTTTAAAAAGCTTTCCTTGATAGAGGAAAAGAAACGGCGGCATATATCACGGAACCTAGGGCGACATCAAACATAAATCTGCCACTGATTAAATCTCTTTCAATCCAATCTAACCAAGCAAGATTAAATTTGGTACAAGTAATCACTAAGACGAAAAGAGCGCGGAAAGTACACAGTGCACCTCCTGTACCTAATCATGCATTAGAGCCTTTTTAATCTCTTAAGGTTATGAGCAGGGAAACCGCAAAAATGCAATTGCATATTTTTTCTCGTGGTACGTATAAATGTGGATATAAGATATTTATCCGTTTCAGAACTTTTTATGCATTTTGGCATCGATTTGTTAGTGCATATTTTTGCATATTTTACCCTTTAAAGCATGTTGTTGCATTTTTCAGTCTTACATGCATATTTTTAGCATATTTTCGAATTTATAGAGTATAATTTACGCTTTTAGGGCATATTTCGATACTTTATATTTTAATATTACGCCAAAATTTTTTATTTTATTTTTCGCCATCTAGATCTCATTTTCAATATTCCATGTAGTGTATACATTTATTTTATATATTAAGCAGTTATTTCAGTAAAAATTTGATTTTGCTATTTGTGATGGGCTCTTCCCCGAGTAGACGTTGAAGGAACATTGTCAATGTATAAAAGTTTATTTATATGTGACAGGCGACGATTTTAATTTAAGAATCTAGGTCAATATTTTGTTGTTTATTGCAATGAAATTATAATTAACAAGCTTGTCTTATTTGTCCAAAATGCAGTTCCAAAGTTTTAATTCTGATATCGAGATCTCTTTTTAAGTTGAATTCAATTTTTACCGGATTATCAAAACAAAATATTTTTTTTAATGTGGCAGTTATTCTCTTTTTATTTTTTCATTATCTCCTTTTTTATTAAAAATATATTTTCATCTACAAATAAACCACTTTATTTTATTTTTAAGAGCATATTTTTGCAATTTTTAGTGCATATTTTCAAGTTTTTAGTGCATATTGAATGCGCATAAAACATTTTTTACAGCATATTTCTGGTTTCCCTGGTTATGAGTCACTATCCTATACAATCGCACGATTTACGAAAAAAATAAAACCCTGATCTAATGAATTATTATTGCCTTTTGAAAATTTTCATAGACTCCATATCATACCAGGGTTGTATTTCCTCAAAAATCTCGGCCTTTATCGGTAGCGTCAAAAAAGTTATGAAGATTTTGCCAATCTTGTACAATTTAAAAAGTTTGGTATGGGCCATAATATGGACCATATTAAGATAAATTTGTACATAGAAGTCGGTCGAAATTCAATTGATTTGTATCACGCCAGAAAATAATAAAAATATTATTGTCTTCGCAGTGCAGTACATTTTCTTACTTTAATTTTAATTAAAATATAATAATAAAAAAAAATTAAAATTTAATTGCAAATAATTAGTTTGTTCACGCATCGTGAGATTGACAATTTTTGTGTGAAATCATTATACTCCATTCCTGCAAACACTATCAGCGATTACAATATCCCATTAATTTTTCCCATGACTTTAAGTTTTTTCCTATGATGTATTAGCCAGTCTAGCTGAAATTTAAAGCATGACAAGAAATATGAAAAAATTACAATTGGTGCTAAATGCGTCACAAAAAATTTATTGCATTTGGTGGAGTGGAAATATTTTATGGATATAAATTCATATCTAAGGCAATTAGATTAATTTACCACAACAACCTTTCAAATAGAAATCGCTGTGGATTTCGTAATACGAGGGTAGTTAAAAGAAGAATCCATATTTTAAGGAAAACTTTAAGAGCAATTGTCTAATATTCTATACGATTTTTGGCACTGAAAATTTCTTACTTTTTTAAACATAAACAACCCTCGTTTTAATTTAACAACAAAAAATTGCTGATTTACAAACTTTTTGTTTAAACTTTAACACGTTTTCCATTTTTCGTTTCGAACAATAGTTGTTGAATGCAAAGTACAACAAAAAAAAAAAATAAAATAAAACAGAATAACAGATATGAAAAGCGTTTTAATAACATTAAACAAAATCAAAATTATTATTAAAATCAATTGTAATTAATGATATAATCTGAGAACTTGCAATATTTGCCCATAAAAATAAGCAAATCGCAAAAGTATTGCATATCTGCCAAACAATGACAAAAACACAAGCCAAATGCGAATAGCAGCAGCGTGGATTTGTGAAATCGAAATCCACTTGGAAGAAAATATAATCAAAAATAAAACAAAATAAAACCCAGCCCACGTTTTTTTTTTTGCCACATACAGAAATAAAAGGCACAATATTTAAATTGATTTGAATTTTCAGCGCGCCAACACCTGAATGTATTCCATCGCGAAGCACAGACTCCCATAAAGCGGTCGCTTGTCGCTGCAGTAAGTGTATTTTGTTCGTTGCTACATGAGGCAATGAGGCAGGCAAATTTTTGCCATTATTAAACTTGTTGCTTTGACTTGACTTTATCAATTGCAAGTGGTTAAGTAAGTGAGCAAGCAACGTTTGCATGTTGTTGCTATTGTTGTTTGTCATTTCCTTTCTTTTGTGCCTTCGTTGTTGGTTGCTGTTGTTGTGTTGTTGCTGGCTGTTGGCAATATTCACTATCTGGCTATAAATGTGTCCAACAATCCATAAATGTCATTTAGATGACACAAATTTATTGATGGATTGTAATAATGTGTTGTTTTTTCTCTTTTTCTTTAACTTTGTTTTGCACTTTTGCAAAGGCAAAATCAATTATGCCGTAAGCATCAGAGACTTGCAAACTTTTTTTAGAAGTGATCGCATAGCAGTATAAATTTTCAATAAGGAATAAAAAATTTAACTAATTGTGTTCTAAATTAAATTATTCGTTTAAATGTAATTGAACAATTTTTTTTATTAAAATTATTCAAATTTACACACACAGAGTTGAAAAAAAAACTTTGGCTACGTCTGACTTGTTGCTTTTAATTTAAATAAAACAGAATATTAATTGTATTGAAAGGCTGTAAATGAGATTGCATTATTATTGATTTTTGCTTCATGCAACTGGAAGAATATCAATCATCGTGTAATATGTTGTAATTGCATTCCAAGTAAGTGTCATTTAAAGTCCATATACCAACCAGTCTGAATCTGTGATAGATTTATACTTCAAACTTGAAACAAAAAAATTTATGCATACATACATATTTCTTTAATAAATATATTAATTATTATATTCTAGTTTTAATAACTCAATGTCAGCAGTAAATTGACAGAGATAAACTGCATTTGATTGAATGAAATTGTCTATTAAGTAGAGAAAATTTTCAATAAATTAAAATTAAACAGCAAGAGACAGGTGTTTTAATCCAATTATGTATTACTTTTACCTGTCGCATATATAATTAAAACCTTAAATCAAGATAAGAAAAATGTTTAATAATTAATAATTAAAATTTTTCATTAATATTGCACAACCAAATTTCCAGTTCTTAGTAATATAAAGACAAAAGCCAATAATACTATATGGTATTGCAGCAAAATTAAACAAATATACTTAAAAATTGTGTCCTAAGTAGAAAAAAAAACAAGTAAATTAAAAGACCTGTGCTTGCGTAGTAAAGAGCAAACAATTCAAATTAATTAAATTAATGATTACAAATACGAGCTTTCATTACATAAGCATTTAAAAAATTGGAGTGCGATGAATCACAACAATTCACATATTCCATTTTCATTGAATAATATCGAGCCTTAACCGCCAAAAAAGCTTAACCGACACATTTTTTAAAACTCGTTTTTTTTTGAAGTGACGAAAATCTATTATTTACGATCGCTAAAAGTCGATTTTAATTTTTCAATCAATAATTAAGTTCGCAATTAGGCAATTTTTATTAAAAATCAAGTTGTAATTAATTAAATACGATTTAATTTTTTCAGTGGTGAATTAAAGTTCTTATTAAATTACGCTGAAAGTATGGCAGCACTAAAAAAATTTCCAAATGCTATGGAAAGCTTTTCAAAGAACAGCTGTTTAAATGATGATGATTCCAATACGACCACATGATGATTCCAATACGACCACATAATGTTCATATGTCAGGGAAGGAAAATGATTTCTTGGATTTTGTACCAACTATGAAAATAAAATGTACTTTTTAGACCATGACGGTACCAATTTTTAATATTTATTAATAAAAACAGAAACGTAAAAAAATGAGTATAAAAATTGAGAAGTTTACAATAAAAAACAGAAACTTAACACAAATGTGTATAAAAAATCAGTATACAATAAAAAATAACAAACAAAATATTAAATATTACATTCATAAAGGTACATTCGTAGATTCGACTATTCCCAGTTGGCCACGTCTTTAAGACAGCTTTGACGACGGGTACAAGACAATGGTAAGTCGTAGAAGACATATTAAAGACAACTCCATACAAATCGTTGACGAAATTTTCATACAAATGGCGGCGAGGTCACACAAGACCAGATGAGCGACATTGTCGCTCAGATTGTCCTCAACAAGGCTTTATTGAAGACAAAACGTGTGACACTGTCGCTCAGATTGTCATCAACAAGGCTTTATTGACGACATAACGAGGGACATTGTCGCTCATATTGTCGTCAACAATGCTTTATTGAAGACACAACGAGGGACATTGTCGCTCAGATTGTCCTCGACAAGGCTTTATTGAAGACAAAACGTATGGCACTGTCGCTCAGATGGTCCCCAACAAAGTTTTATTGAAGAGAAAACGTGTGGCATTGTCGTTCAGTTAGTCATGAACGCCGATTTCTTTTAAATTGTCGATTAGAAAACTTAATCTACAGACGACATGTCGTACATGAATCGTCGAAGACAATGTCGTCTAGGACGGTTTGGACAACTGGGTTATATTAGAGATTAAAATAAAACACACACACACACACAAAAATTAAAGAGAACATAGGCAAAATTAATGTTACCCTATAGTGAAACATTGACATTTTTAAATTGTACCAAGTAACTCGCGGTAGTACCACGGTACCAACAAGGTCAAAAATGTACCATAAAAAGTACAATTGTAGTACCATGATTTCCATCCGTGTCATGTGTATGTTTTCAACAAACACACATACACTCATAAAAAAATATGGTGCGCTCATAAAACTTAAATAATACTTAATTACACAAGGTTGGGCATTTAATTATTATTGAATTATGCACTCAAAAATATAATTTCGTATATAATTAGAACTTAAAAATAGTTACAATTTGATGACAAACTTGAAAAATGACCATTAGGTGATCAAACACAATAATGATGAGGAAGCTGTGGCGGCCTTCGAAAATACTATGCTGTTATTTTCTGCGAATATTTTGTCCACATAATTTAAAATTTTTTTTAGTGCAATTTGTTACTTAAAAATTGTCAAATGCAACTGGATTAAGTATTGAGTATTTGAGTACTGAGTACTCAATACCGGGAGTTTTTTTTGGTACTCAATACACAAAAGTAACTACTCAATACTTTCAGGGTTGCATTTTGTACTATTCAAGCGAAAGTCTTCCTTTAAGATGCATCAGAATTACACAAGTATGTGAGTTTTCTACAAACAAATATGACTCTGAACCTCATGGAGTTAGTGTAACAGATACCAATTCAGCTAGGAATTATTTTGATACGAAAACAGCCACTAAAAAAAGTACTACAAAATGCATTATTAAACTACTTCAGTTATTAAAAAATACCGAAAAAGTGACCCTTTAGAATAGTGGAAGGAAAGCACGTGATATAATATAACCAGCAAGTCAGGTACTCACAAACATGATAAATATTTTAAATTCTTTCAATGTCGGTAAGATTTTATTTCTACATTTTAACAATGACTAAGTAATAACATCAATTGTGAGAAAAAAAATGTTCATTAAAAAATGTTTAGAAGATAATTTAAGAGATTAATGCACTAGAAGTGTTAAGAGTACGATAAAAAATTTTTATGTACAAAAACAAATCTTCAAACTTATTTATTTTCATTTGTTATAAATTAATTTATATATACTTGTATTTTATCTTTGTTTTTCCATATTGCATTATCAATAAAATAATATAATAATAATTTTTAACTTCCCATATACATACATACATATAAAAAGTATTGAGTAGTATCGAGTACCCAATTGAAAAAGTATCAAGTAGTACTGAGTATTCAAAAGTAGCCGCTTTTTACAACACTATTACATATTGATACGAACTTTTGAGTAATCGAATCATAAACAAAGAAACAAATAAGCTTAAACAAAATAATAAAAGTTTTTGAAATATTTGAAATTTATTTTTTTATGGTTTTTGCGTTGTCTATATGCATTTCATTGTTGCTGTAACAAATCATCAGTAGACTTCAACCACACATTCTGAATAGTTCAGATTGAATAGTCACAAACCTCTTATCTTATGCACAGACTTTCAAGAAATATTTGAGAATTCACAAATAATAATATTTTTGAAAATCACAAAATAAAAATAAGCGTAGTAGGCTCAGAAACTTACACAAAACCCAGCAAATAATTTAGATTCGATATGAATCTATTCTATTTTTCTACACCTTTATACAATTAGAAATCGATTGGATAACAATAAAAGCAATTATAAGGCACAATGAAAAATAAAATCTAAAATTAACTGCCTCTTCCACTATTTCGAAAGAAGGTCCTTCATTCGCATTGTAAGCGAATGAAAACTGAATTCCGTTTCTCTATCTTACTTCTGTACGAACATTGATTCCAACAACAAGTCGCAAGAAAACGTAACTCATGTTTTAAGGCTCACTTAGCCGACTGTAATGTAATGTAACTGTAACGTAGAAGACAGCTGATGGATATTTTTGTATGAAAAGAAGGTTACGTTACATTACATCTCTATAACCATTTTTATTACTTTTCACATAACAAAATCGATCAGCTGTTTCTTACTGCTGCAGTTACATTACAATACAGTCGGCTAACTGACCCTTTATTCTCGGCAGTTTTTCTTGATGCAAGTCTGAGTTTATGGCAGAGAGAGGAAAGAAGAAAGAAGAGGGTTACTGACTTGCTTGTACAGAAAAGTTACTTCAATTCTCTTTTGTTATTTCATTCGCAGCATTAAAACAATAGGAAAATTGAACAAGAAACAGTCTGAGTGTAAACAAACGAGCAGTTTTAAAAGAGAATTGAAGATAACTGCTTCAAAAAAAACTGCCAAGTCTAAAACATGACAAAGTGTTTCCATACTAATTTTTAAAGCACTAATTCGAATGAGTCGTCAACAAAGCGAACAACATGTCAAAATCAATCACTTGCTGCGAGTATTTTGCTTTCGTATAGTAAAATTTATTTGCAATGAATTTAATAAAGTTTGTAAAATTATTATTAATTATTATTTTTTTATTCATATTTCTTCAATTTATATTTCATTTGTAGACAAAAGTCATCAAATATTCATCAAAATATTATTGAACAATTATTTTTTGATTATTGTTTTATGTTCATTATACAAAGTACTCGCACATTTTCAACAAAACGAATGTAGTTGTAAAGCAAAACAGTAATAACGTGCTTTTGCTGTGCGACTATTTTTTAAATTTATTTTTCGTTGTTAAATATGGTTGTATTTATTTTCATGTAAATGTTAGGCCGGGTTTCCATCTGTGTGCCATGTGCCACACAAGCGTAAAAAAAAGCGTAAACAACTAATTACTAATGAAAAATAGTTTCATTCAGACACGTATTTATTAAGTTAAACAGTTTCATACATAACTAATAGACAATTTTAAAGAATCCAACATGATTGGAAACTGTTTAAATCAATGAATGTATAGGGTGTTTTTTCAGAGGTATAGAACTTCGAATTGAAATAAAACACAAGAAAATCGTTTTAATTTCCATCAATTTGGCTTTATTGGAAGGATAATTTTATGCCATTAATGTTTAAATATGATTTTCGGCATGTGGCCGCCGCGGCTGGCTCGAATAAAGCCAATTCTACAGGTCCAATTTTCAACCACTTTTTCGAGCATATGGGGCCGTATGTTGGCAATAACGCCACGAATGTTGGCTTCCAAGTCCCCTAACGTTTCTGGTTTGTTGGCGTAGACGAGCGACTTCACATATCCCCAAAGAAAATAATCCAATGGTGTCAAATCACACGATCTTGGTGGCCAATTGACAGGTCCATTCCGCGAAATTATGCGCTCATCGAATGTTTCCTTCAATAAATCGATTGTGACGTGCGCTGTGTGGCATGTAGCGCCGTCTTGTTGGAACCACAACTCATCCACATTCATGCCATCCAATTCGGGAACAAAATAGTCGGTTAGTCGGCTCCAATTGCTGTGCACGGTGGCGAATCGATTCATTCGGGTCCTCTTCAACACTTTGCTCTACAGCGGCAATTGTTTCTTCGGTGCGCACTGTTCGACGTCTCTGCGGATGCGTATTATCACATAGAGTAAACGTAGTGCGAAAACGATCCATGGTTAACCGAATTAATTGCTCTGATGGACGATTATGTCGACCATAAAATGGACGGAGCTTGCGGTAAACTTCGCGAACTGAACCATTATTTTCGAAATAAATTTGCACGATTTGCAAGCGTTGTTCTTTTGTCAACCTATTCGTGATGAAATGGCAAACCAAACTAAATATTAATCACTTGACAGCTGACAAAATGGCCGCCAGTTAAAAAAGTGATGCCAACTTAAAGTTCTATACCTCAATAAAAAACACCCTTTATGTCTGAATCAAACAGTTTTTCATTAGTAATTAGTTGGTTACGCTTTTTTGGGCAAAGGACACACAAGAAATGCCAGATGTAAACTCAGCCTTAGTAAGTTTAACAAAATCGTTAGAAATACTTGAAATATAGAAATTGGCACTACTTTAATTTATAATCACATAAAACAAAAAAATTAAATACGTAATCACAAGCGAAAATAAACTGCCGACATAAGGCCGGCGCACAATGAATCCGTCATACGTTAAACTTCACCTTTTTCAACTAACATTAACGCAACGACGGAGAAGGTTGGCACAATGAGTACTTTATTGACGCAAGCATTTGAACAGCTTAATAGGTCTATTCTCCATTTTATTTATTAAATTCAACTTTTTGTATTCATTTCGTTTATTTCTTTTGTTTAATTTTATTTTTGTTGCCACAAAACACAAAAAACTAAATCAGAACATACCAAAAAAAATCAACCAATATGTGTCAAACTACTCAACGTACACAAAAAGTTAAAAGTTGACCAAATTTTGTACTTTGCGTTGACGCACACGTAGTGAATGTCAGTTGAAAAAGGCGAAGTTTAACGCGTGACGGATTCATTGTGCCCCGGCCTATAGTGGAATGAAAACGTGTTAGAATTCGAGCGACTAGTTTTCTTTCGCAGAGTTTTTCTTTCGACATAGTGGAAGTGGCAGTAACATTTAAGAAATTTATTATTTCATTGTTGCTGTAATGTAACAAATCATCAGTAGACTTCAACCACACATTTTGAACAGTCACAAACCTGCAAAGACTTTCAGATAATAAATTTCTTAAATGTTTTTTGAAATATTTTTTTCTAATATTTTGAAGAGAAAATAAATGCTATAAAAAGATTATATCACAGATTATCACTTATTCAAAAAACAAATCCTCTTGAGTTCTTTCATTTCCCGTTATAACATTTTATTAATAAGTTTAAAAAATATACAAAGCTCAACCACGAGTCACAGTGGGCTGGCTTCATGAATTTTTTGAAGCAAAAACTAGTAAGGAGTGATTCTAGATCATTTAAAGTTTACTCTAAGCATTATATTGACTTAATTTAAACAAAATTAAATTTTATAAAAATACTTTTAAAAAATTATTGATTTGGTGAAAAAAAAATTTGGCACAGTAATCGTGAGTGTCAAGGAAAGGAGCTTTTTAATATACAAAAATATTTTAATAGCTAAACGTAGATCTTTTTGTTTTAAAACTAAAACAGTTAAAAAATATTGATTCAAATAAACAAATTTTAAGTGCATATTTTGCGCCTTTCGGTAATTTTTGAGTATTTTTAATGTTGTAATTTTTTAGAGCAATTTGTTCGTATTTTTTAGATATGTAATTTAAATCAGAGCCCTGATAATCATATGGTTTTGTTTTTAATTATCTCTAGGCACTTTATCGTCGCAATTGTTAACATTATCGTCCCAATTGTGCAAGAAATTTATGATCTGTTTTCTTCCGAAAAAAATTCCGAGAATTACTGCCAGTTTATCAATGACAATTAAAAATTCTGCTCTGTCTTTTTATATTGAAAAAAAAAAAAACAATTTTGAGTGCCTTGTGTTTGTTATCAATATAAGTAAGCAGAAAATAATTTTTGCTAGTCTTCGATAAACTGCCAGTTGTTTTTTTTTTAGTTCGAAAAAACACATTCGTACCCTTCATTTTATTGAAAAAACACAATCTATTTTTAAATATATGGAGACATGTTATATTTTTTAAATATATAATAAAATTGAGACGGATTTTACGCACGCATCGTTTGCTTTGTTGCTTGAGTTTGTAGGAGGAAAGGAAGAATAGTTCCCATTCTCATTTCCTTTCTCTCCAATGATTTCCAGACCTTCCAAAGTAATTTTTGCATGTGTCTCTTACTAAGACCTCCCAACGTCTTCAAGGTAATGTCCGCGTTAAAATATATTTTCCCAGTAACACTCATCCCACCCGACATTTACTCCTGTTACCTTTTGTTGTTGCCTTTTCTTAACTGACTATTGTCTGTCAGGGAATTTATTTTTTTTCCATAAAAAATTTTGGTATTCTAAATAAACAATGCCACGAATATGAAGGGAGAGAGTATTTTCAATTTTTTCTTCTTCAAAATTTGTAAATATTTTTCCAGTCCAGGGAAAGGGCAAAAAAGACTAAAGAATTACAACTCCTAAGGTAATGTTGTTCAGAATCGGACTGCTTAAATGAAAAGTTATAAAAGGAATTTCTTGAGAATTTGGGGCCAGTTTAATTTTAATTCATGACATCATACATTTTATTGAATTTTGTCTATGGCAGGAAGGACTTAAATCTTCCTGCTCTTAAACATTTTGAATTTAATACTAAAGGAAATAATGCACACGAATTGATAAACTCCTCCTCTTTTTTGAAAGCGGTTAAAAGAAAAAGAATCAAGATCATTTTATACAACATTGTCACGATAAGTTAGGCTTCGTTCTTTTTATTATTATAACTTTTTATCATACACGAAACGTGATTTTATCATTGTCAAAATAATTTTTAGCACAAATAAGAAACCAGCAGGATACAACAAACAAATTTTCCCAAAGGGGGAAAAATGAAACTTTGTTTTCGCTCATCCCTCTCCTAAGACGTTCGTTAAAATGTAAATAAATCAAATTTGATTTATTACCCAGAAAATATTGATGAAGAGCAAATCTTAAGGAAGAGTTAATCCCAAAAAAAATACAACTTGAATAAAAATAATGAAAGCAGAAAACCACATGTTGTTAGTGGCGAAAAATAAACTTCTTAAAAAGAAAAAGAAAACCAAGCGAGAAAAAAGTTCTTTATAAAACGCGGGACATAAGTTTTGTGCATACTTTGCTGGCTTTCCGATTCGCTTAAAAGTTCGTTTTGCTGTTGTCAATGGTATGATATTCGTACTAAAAATAACACCAATAACATAATTTACTACAAAAGCAACATCAATAAGAACACCATTTATTGAATGCATGTTTACAATATTTAACGAAAAGAAATTCTCATTGTAACACTCTATTCCCTCCCTTTCGAAATGAAATCAAAAATACTTAAATAAAGTCAAAGAAAAAAAAAGTAAATGGCTACAGTATTACAGTAACATGCAACAATGCGACGAGACATGTTGGTGACACTGCGGTTAGTGTTGCTGACATAAACAACATACGAATTGATGGCAAAACGATTATGTTGCAAAATAGTCGTCAGTCGTTATTAATACAGACTCTTGAATTGAAGGGGCTTTTCGTACACTGAGAGAAATGTTAATGTTAAAGAAATAATAATTGATAAAGCTGATGCACAGAAAAATTAGAACTTGGATCTAGCCATCAACTTACTGGAAGAAAAAATAATAGTTTTGTATATATTACCAAAATCATGATATAAATCATCAGAATTGTTTAATAGATACATAGATAGATTTTTTCAATCAACGAAACCTAAATATTTTAACCGACTTCAAAAAAAGGAGGATGTTATCAATTCGTCTGTATTTTTTATCTTTGTGATATGTATTGTTGCTTCATAATTCGGTACATTTTGGAATGAATGTGAAAATTCTGACAGTTTATAGCTTTCAATTGGTCCCATTAAAAAAAAAAAAGTGGGCGGAGACACACCATCAAGTTTTTAATATAATTTTATGATATTTTACTTACATGATTGCTGCGAAATCTATAAATCCCATTTGGTTCTTGTAATTACACAATTTTAAAGTTGAAAAATTGGGCGTGTGCACGCCCACTTAAATTTAATATTTTGTTTTACGTGGTTCTACTTAACCGATACTTGCGAAACTTGCCACACAGCTTGAGCTCTAAAATAGACACAATATTTCACTTAAAGAAATAAGCGGAGTCACGCCCATTAAAATTTAATTTTATATATCATGCACTTCTTCTTAACCACCAGATTTTCAAACTTTTTTTTTTTTTGTTTGGAAGAGTTTACTACCAATTTTGTGCCATAAATATTTTTCTAAAAATGTTCTATCAGATCTTTGCATTGAATTCGGTTTTTTTTGGCAGAATTATTTAATTTGTGTATGATGTGTTTAGGTAATAGTGTCCTGCACAAGACTATTTATAAGACCTTTCAAGACACGAGAGATTTTTTCGAATGCTTTACTACAGCGAACTATGCTAAAAAATTGCTAAACAACACTGTTGGCAAGACAAACAGCCGAAAAAAATGTCTTGCCAACAGTGTTGCTTAGCGATTCTTTTAGAATATTTCGCTGTAGTAAAGCATTTGAAAAAATCGCTCATGTCTTGAAAGGTCTTATAAATAGTCTTGTGTAGGACACTATTAGGTAATATGTAATTGCAGGTAAAAAGTTTCCAAAAAATTGTTTGCCAATTATAATTATAAATTTTTAGAAAAACTTACCATTTGATAGTTGATAAGTTAACAGTTTACAAAAATAAAATGCATTTTTAGTTGGTGTGAAGTATCGACTACTAGATTGCAAAGAGGACATCAAAAATAATTCCTTGATCAAAGAAAGTGAATGTCCGAACCATAGTGCACCAGGAAAATTATCAACACTGAAAGAAATTTAATAAAAATATTTAGAGAAACGTTCCACAGAAAAAGTTTAGTTTTTTCAGCTGAATTCAAATCTTAGTCCTAGTTTACACTATGCTATGGGGAAAGAAACGTTTCTGTTTCCCTCGTCTCTCCCTCCATCAAACTAACCAGCATAGCAATACGACTTACATAGTGTAAACTCTTAATGTCAATACCCCTTCAGCACTTTGAGTGTAAAAGATTTAAACAGATTTAAAGGTTTTTGAAAACTGCACATGTTGTCTGTTACGTTCAATCGTCTGTCTTTTTTTTGGGGGTAAACAATTTGTGATTGCATGGATTTGGTTTTTTTTCAGGAAATTTTTTAGATTTGCTAATGTTAGTTTAGTTGTTTTTGTATGTTTGTTGTGCAAATACATTTATTGTCAAATCATGAGGTTTCCTGCTGTTGTTGTTTTATTATTGTTGTTGCTAACAAATGTTGACTGGGCAAAAAGCAACAAACAAAAAAACAAACGTAACTAACTGAGCCGTAATGAAATGTAAGCTGTGATTTGCTGCTTTAGTAAACAAGTGGTAACGTAAATCTTTTGTTGGCTTTTTCCCATGCACTTACACATGCAGGGCAAATAAACGGCCAGGGCAGCGATAGCAACAGCATAAACTTCACCCTTTTTTTTAAGGAAAATACATGCATACATGTTGCTGCATAAATTTTTCAATAAATATGTGTGTGTGTGTGTGTGTAAATTTATGTTTAGATGAGCCTTTAGATGGACAAAACAAAAATATCGTAAAATAAAATGACACTTTTTTTGTTAATGCTTTTGCGACCGTCGTTGTTGCTGTTGTTGTTGCTAGTATTGCTGTTGCAGTAGTTATTGCAACTCAATCACCTAAACACAAAAACCAATTGTGTCGTTTTCTCTATAGACCATCGTAATTATTTTGTGGAGTTTTTGTTTTTTTGGAGTGCCACTCTGAAACGTTGCCTTTTTAGCTTGTATTTTATATTGATGTCCATCGGTTTTTCCACATGCAAATGCCACAGAGTGTTGCGCTTCAATGCCTATAAAAGCCAGTCAGCCAGTCATTCAGTTTAAAGCTACTCAAGCCTTGGAGTAGGAAAAAAGCAAAAAATGAATAGAAAACAGTAACACAAATAAAAGCACACACGAGCCATTTATAGAGGGAAAATATGGTCGTTTTGAATGCAACACGCAGCTGATGCCTAAAAACTCGTAAATTTTCTCACAATATCCAGGCAGACTACGTACGCACTCAAACATTCAGGCGAATTCGCATACAAATTCAGTTTAAAAAACAAACACACTTAGAAATTATATTACATACCTCAAGCAATTTCAGTATGGTAAGATTATGCCTACAAATGCACCAAAAAAACAATTTCCTGCAATAAACACGTTTAATTAAAAAAAAAAATAAAAAGTCAATTAAAAATGTAATTGAGTCAATTAAACTTTTGTTTAAAAATTCAATTTAATTAAAAGTTTAATTGACTCAATTAAGTTTTTAATTGCTTTTTGGTTTTTTTTTCGATTAAATGTGTTTATTGCAGCAAAATTTTTTTCTGTGTGGAAAATTATTTATAAAAGATTTTCTAGTTGTCAGACAGTTGACAGGTGAGAATTTAAAAATTTTTAAGGCAAGGTTGCGAATTTGAATTAAAACATAATTTATTTTTTCTGAATGCTGGTAGAAATAAATCTGAATCACGATTAATAACTTAATGGGCTTAAGTTCAGTGGTTTTAATTCTTATAGAATTCTTATATTCCATTTCATTAAAAGTTCATGTTAAATAGCTTATGTTAACAACAATCTCTGCCCAAATAGTTAGACAAGGGTGCTGATAAAAAGTATTTTGTGGTGCAGAGAAATGTCGGCATTTCCTCCCAACTAAAGTCTAGTTTAATTTTTCTTCTCTTTTTAAGAAAATCACTTTAATTGATAAAATTATTTCATTCGAAAAGAAGTGAAAATACAGAACTGAACTGAACTGATTAAGAAATTATTCCTTTCATTCTATTTCATTTAAATTTAAATAGGTTAGGATGGGTCCATTGTGATTAAATTTAAATAGGTATCAAATAAATTTAAATTTAACTAGTAGAGACAAAAACCAAAATTGTTTTAAATTTCCAATTTCCCTTTAGAGATAGGCGCGTGTTGTGTTTTTTTTTCGTGACACAAATACACACTTCTCATCCCGAAGTATTCGTTACACAAAATCTGCTTTTGCGCGTGTTCGGGTTATATTCTGTTGGGCCAAATTAATACGATATAATTCTTTCTGCCAAAAAAGACCGACTACAATGCAAAAATCTGATAGAAGAAGATAAGAAGAAGTACGTGAAATATAAAATTAAATTTTAATGGGCGTGCCTCCGCCAATTTTTTTAATGCAAGACTGTGTGTTTTTCAGAGCACAGGGTGCGTGTTAAGTCTTGTAAAAATCGGTAAAGGAGAACCACTTAAAATAAAAATTAAATTTTAATGGGCGTGACTCCGCCCATGTTTTTAAATGGAGGGTTGTGCTTATTTTGGAGCTCAGTGTGTGGTAAGTTTCTTAAAAATCGGTTATGTAGATCCGTGTGAAATATTATAATAAATTTTAAAAAAAAATTTCAACTTTCAGATTGTGTAATTACAAGAACCAAAGGTGTTTAATAGGTTTTGCAGCAATCAAATTAGTAGAATATCATAACATTAAATAAAAAACTGTGGGCGTGTCCACGTGTTTGACATCGTGGTATTCGTGTTCGGGTCGTGTTGGAAAAATTCGACCACGCTCCCATCTCTAATTCTTATCAAAAATTTCGGCCATCCAAAAGTACTGAGATCAATATTTCAACAAAGTTCGCTGTAGCTTTTATTTTGTCACCGTCTGGGTGCCATCAACTTGACAAAATTATATCAGAAATGTCACTTAATTTATTACACTTCAAAGAGTTAACCTTATCTGAACCATAATTTCTCTTCTGCCTTATTCACTTAACGTTTAGTGTAATGTACCTTAGCTGTATATTTCAATGCGTTCTTCAAATCAAAATCTATCTCATTTTGTGCTTTTGGATTTCTACTATTCCTGCTCTAATACTAAACAATTTTGCATTCTTTCGTAAATCTGTGCAATTCATTCACTAACTCACTCACACGTTCATTCATTCAAATCCCAAAATGTTCGGTTAGAGTTCATGAAAATGCAATTCTTATTTGTCCAGTCCTGGCGAAAATCCGACACATTAACAAACGCACTTTTCACAGTGAATTTTATGAGTGTTACTGGATTGCTGGACATAAAATACGTTTGTTACCAAATGAAGCAAAGTCAGAACTATAAATACAAAATGCTACAAAGGTTGGCAAATTGTGAGATGAAAGTTTATTTTTTTAATTTTTGCCTTGGAATTTGGCATGTTAATAGAAGGGGTACGGTTAAACAGTGGAGTTCAGCTATAACGAAATTTGAGGGATTTATTCTTATGTAAGCCACAGACCTTGCTACCGTTGGTACAACATGAGCAAGTTGTGTATGAAATTGTAAAGTGTGTGGGGTCGTTGTATGAAGTTGTGTCTCGGTTGTATGAAAGATTAAAAAGATTTGATTTTTTGGCAAGTTGTATAAACAGGTTGTATAATTTAGGAGTATGTTGTACATCTTCATTTCATTTTGTTTTTATTTTCGTAGTGTCATATAAAAAAACGTCACGCACGAATTCAAATGTGCGTTTAAAATGTTATGCAAATGTAATTTTTGTAGTCTTTTGGCTCACTTTCTTTTAGTGTTTTTAAAAGTTTATTGTTATTTTTACCAAATTTTTTTCTGCCCTTTTTTACATTCTTCTTCTTCGTTTTTCACGAAAAAAATCATCGACTACAATATGCGCAGTAGTACCCGTGTCATGTTTACTCAAAAATTTTTTTTGTGAAATGAAGTTGTGCGCTAATGTTGCACACGTTGTTGTATAGTTTATGTCCAAAACACACAACTTGATAAACCAAAGTGTTGTACCAACGGTCGCAAGGTCTGTGGATTAAGAACCGGATTAAATATTTTCCGCATTGCAATGAAAATACCAAACATAAATAAAATAGATAGATAGATAGCTATTTTAAGTAGTGTTGGAATTATTTTTAATACGGCATATACACCTGCAAAAAATCTAGCAGATTTTAGTTAAAATCTTTCATGAAAATCTATACCGTTTATACCATGTTTTTTGATATTTACCAAGATTTTTTTCCAAAACAAAGCCTATTCACCAAAAACTTTCTAAAACTACAATCAAACAACTGCAATGTAGCTAATTCACACACCTTTTTAAGCAGACCGTAGCTAATTCAATCAAATCTCGTGAGTAGTATAGGGTGTTTTTTAAGAGGTATAGAACTTTGAATTGAAATAAAACACAAGAAAATCGTTTTAATGTCCATCAATTTGGCTTTATTGGAAGGATAATTTTATGCCATTAATGTTTAAATATGATTTCGGGCATGTGGCTACCGCGGCTGGCTCGAATAAAGCCAATTCTACAGGTCCAATTTTCAACCACTTTTTCGAGCATATGGGGCCGTATGTTGGCAATAACGCCACGAATGTTGGCTTCCAAGTCCCCTAACGTTTCTGGTTTGTTGGCGTAGACGAGCGACTTCACATATCCCCAAAGAAAATAATCCAATGGTGTCAAATCACACGATCTTGGTGGCCAATTGACAGGTCCATTCCGCGAAATTATGCGCTCATCGAATGTTTCCTTCAATAAATCGATTGTGACGTGCGCTGTGTGGCATGTAGCGCCGTCTTGTTGGAACCACAACTCATCCACATTCATGCCATCCAATTCGGGAACAAAATAGTCGGTTAGTCGGCTCCAATTGCTGTGCACGGTGGCGAATCGATTCATTCGGGTCCTCTTCAACACTTTGCTCTACAGCGGCAATTGTTTCTTCGGTGCGCACTGTTTGACGTCTCTGCGGATGCGTATTATCACATAGAGTAAACGTAGTGCGAAAACGATCCATGGTTAACCGAATTAATTGCTCTGATGGACGATTATGTCGACCATAAAATGGACGGAGCTTGCGGTAAACTTCGCGAACTGAACCATTATTTTCGAAATAAATTTGCACGATTTGCAAGCGTTGTTCTTTTGTCAACCTGTTCATGATAAAATGGCAAACCAAACTAAATATTAATCACTTGACAGCTGACAAAATGGCCGCCAGTTAAAAAAGTGATGCCAACTTAAAGTTCTGTACCTCAATAAAAACACCCTTTAGATTTCGAAATAATGTAAATGCCCTATAAGTAACAATTTACAATTTTACATACAAGTATTATACTAGTAAAATGTTTATATACTGTTATTTCTAATAAAATTTAAAATTTTTCTTATAAATGCATTAATATTAATTTTATTTTTGATGTGATTCGGGAGCATTGTTGTAAACTTGTGGTCCAAATAATGCATATAATCTATAAAATCATCCCATTTTTTATTTTTTTTTTACAAACTCATTCGAATATATGGTCAATTTAGGTATTTGTTGCCCATCAAAAAGCTGTTGGGCAAGTCCTCTCCACATGGTACATAAAGGTAACGACATGTGGAGACCATGCGGAGATTATAGGCTTCTGAACAAAATAACTGTTCCTGACCGTTACCCCGTGCCACACATCCATGATTTTGCATATATGCTTGCCGGTAAAAGGGTATTTTCAAGAATTGATTTGGTTAAAGCATATTTCCAGATACCAGTAGTAGAGGTTGACATTTCCAAGACTGCGATCATTACCCCATTCGGTTTGTTTGAATTTACTCGAATGACATTCGGTTTGTGTAATGCTGCGCAAACGTTCCAACGCTTGATTAACGAAGTTTTACGAGGTTTCAACTTCTGTTTTGCTTATATCGATGACATTCTTTTAGCATCCGACAATGATGAATACCACGAGAATTATATACGTCAAATATTTGCGAAGTTACGTGAGTACGGAGTAACAATAACTTGCGAAAAATGTGAGTTTGGTAAACCTGAATTGAAGTTTTTAGGATACTTAATTTCTCAAGAAGGACTCAGACCGAACCCAGAACGTGTAGCGGCAATACAAAAATATATTTTACCGAAAACTGTTAAGGATTTAAGCAGGTTTCTTGGAACTTTAAATTTTTATCGACGTTTTATACCTAAAGCAGCTAGTGCTCAAGCAACTTTGAATTCTCTTAAAGCCGGCCAGAAGAAGAATGATAAGAGATTGGTCGTGTGGACTCCTGAATTACGTGCCGCTTTTGATAAATGTAAGGCTGCTCTCCTTTTGTATCCAACCGATTCTGCAGCAACTTCCTTGTTCGTAGACGCATCAGATGTTGGAATGGGTGCTGTACTTCAACAATATGTTGATGGCGCATGGAAGCCCTTAGGATTTTATTCAAAAAAACTGTCAAGCACACAGAGAAGATATAGCGCATATGACCGTGAACTGCTTGCTGCATATTCTGGTCTTAAGTATTTTCAATATTTCCTAGAAAGACATCAGTTTTGCATCTATACAGACCATAAGCCGCTGATTTTTGCATTCAATCAACGCTCAGAAAAGGCATCACCACGTCAACTACGACATCTCGATTATATTATATACAGTAGACATTCGTCATGTATCCGGTAAAGACAATATACCTGCCGATGCTTTATCACGTTTAGATGTCTTTTTAATGCCATCCTTTCTGAATTATGAACTTCTAGCACAAGAACAAGCAAAAAACGCTGAGCTAGAATCACTTCAAAAATCGTCTTCATCAGCGTTAGTATTTAAATTATTTCAAATGCCAAATACTAATGTCAAAGTCATTTGCGATATATCAACGGGCAAAATTAGACCCTTCATAACTGAATGTTTTCGTAAAACCGTTTTTGATATGATTCACAATATGTCTCATCCTGGCTCAAAATCATCAATAAAGTTAATTTCCGATAGGTTCGTCTGGCCAAATATGCGTAAAGATATTTCAACTTGGTCGAAATCTTGCAACAAGTGTCAACAATGCAAAGTTCAACGTCATAGTAAAAGTCCAATCGGAGAATTTCTTGTTCCAGATGAAAGATTTAAAATTGTCAGTATAGATATAATTGGACCTCTTCCTCTGTCAGGTGAATATCGATACTGTCTGACATGCATTGACAGATTTACACGTTGGGCAGAGGCAATACCACTGAGTGATATCACATCTGAATCGGTCGCTAAAGCATTTCTCAATGGATGGATATGAAGGTTTGGTCTGCCTACGCAAGTTGTTACTGATCAAGGTCGTCAGTTCGAATGCTCACTGTTTCGAGAGTTTTCTAAGCTTTTAGGAATTCGTGTACAACATACTACACCCTATCATCCTCAAGCAAATGGACAGGTTGAACGATGGCATCGAACGCTTAAAGCAGCAATTATGTGCCATTCAAAATCTCATTGGTCAGATGTTTACCAATTGTAATGTTAGGATTGTGGACATCTATCAACCATGATTTGAAAGTGTCTCCTGCTGGATCAGTGTATGGTATGGAACCGACATTGCCAGGAGAATTTTTTGTTAATACAAAAATAAAAAATATTAATTCTGAATGGGTAAAGCAATTTAAGGAGGATATGGAAAATGTTAAAGCAGAAAAGGTCGCAAGACACGGTCATACAAATGTGCATGTACCCAAAAATTTGCATTAATCCGTCTTTGTATTTATTAGAGATGATGCTGTTCGACCACCTCTTCAACCTCCTTACAAGGACCCTTTTCACGTAATATCAAAAAGTACAAAGACATTTGTTGTTAATGTTAATGGTAAACCAAAAACAATATCCATAGATCGGTTGAAGCCTGCCATAGTTTTTAACAACTCCGAAAATGATTTTTTTTAAATCCACGCCTACTTCTACATCTGAAATACCACAATGAATTCTTCGATCTGGTAAAATCGTACGAATTAATATATGACGTTAGTACTAGAGGAGGAGTAATGTGGTGATACTTTGTATATTCACACTTTGAAAATAGTTTTTAATTTAATCTAGTATTAATTTTTTTTATATTTTAAATTTTGTTAATTGTCATTTGTTTTTTTAATAAAATAAAGTTAGTTGAATTTAAAATTTATATGAAAAACATCAACAATACAATTTTCGATAGGTTTTCTGAAAAACTTCAGCTACGACTTCAACTTCTTATGGAGAGTTTCTGATTAAACATTGTTTGAATTCGACAAATATGTTGGCTGGGATATTATTGAGAGGCTCTATTAGCGTATAGATAGCCATAAACATATATTGCATGGAAAACAATACAAAGTTCGATATTACTTTTATTTAAAATGTTTTATAGAAAATAATAATAATTTTAGTTATTTTAATTATTATTGTTCGATCTTCATTTGTTTCTATATTTTATGAATTGAACAGGGTAAAGTTCGTATCGCCTTATAAGCCAAATTACATGTGATAATTATTATTATTCAATCAAGTTTTTAATCTTGTAATACTTTTAATAACTGCACTTAAAATCAAATCAATTAGCGTCACAACCCAGCGGGAACTAGAAGGAGTAGGGATGCCTTCTAGAAGGCCTCTGTACGCTTTCTTTTGGATGTAGAAGGCCTGCTCGCCCCATTCCATACTCATATCTTTTTAACACGCGTTGTCATTGCGAAGCAGGCCTTCTGTTGTTGCTTCTTTCGGCAGAGATTCTGCAAGGCCTTCAAACTAATAGATTTTGTTTTTGCTTTGGTAAAAAACAAAACAAAACATGTTACTCCTTCTCTTCTCCCTTCTCATAGAAGCGAGTGTGGAATGTGTATCGTATATTTTATACGAAAGAGCCCTTTAATAAGGCCTGCACTAAGAAGGTCTTCTGAGTTTTACCGCTGGGAATGTATTAAATGTAAATGTATTGAACAAAGTGTATTAAACATCTTTTTGATGTGTAAACATCTATACGCTAGAGGGTAAAAATCTTTTGACTTTTGATTTCTTTGCTGAGAGTTCTTTGCATTGTCAAATCGGTGTGAGCTATGTATGAGTGTATTAGTGTTTGAAAGAAGCAATACCAAGCAGAGAAACAAGTCGACCGGCTCGAAGCCGACGGTGCGCCGCCGCCGGTTATTTTTCTGTATATTTCCGTATGAACCGTAAGAGCTACGGACTTGAAATTTGGACACAATGTGTACACATTTGGCCACTACAACAACAAATACATGAGAGTTAAAAACTAAAGGGTGTTCCAAAACGAGCAACGAAAAATGTCAAAATCCCATATACATACAATTGTGTGTACATATATACACTTGAAATTTTAAAAGTTATTGTATTTTTATACAGACTACAACAATTAACACTAAATTAAAAAAAAAATTAAATCAATGGGTGCTCCATCAGTTATTGCAATTTTGACTTTGTAATTTTGACAACTTGCTGTATCTTGGAAACCTTAAGAGCAAAACTCTTGAAATTTTCAAAAACGGTAAAACTAAAAAATCAAAAAAATATAAAATCGCCAAATAAAAAAAAATCGCCAAAATCAAAAAAATCGCCAAAACGAAAAAAAGCACCAAATTAAAAAAATCTCTAGGACTAAAATAAATCGCGAAAAACCGGAAAAATCGCCAAAATGAAAAAAAATCCTTAAACAAAAAAATCGTCAATATGAAAAAAATCTACAAAATGAAAAAATCGCCTAAATAAAAAAACCCCAAAAACAGAAAAAAATCGCCAAAATGAAAAAAACCCCGAAAAACAGAAAAAAATTGCCAAAATGAAAAAATCGCCAAAATGAAAAAAATTGCAAAAATTAAAAAAAAACCAAAAAGAGAAAAAAACGCCAAAACGAGAAAAAAGCGATAAAACTGAAAAAAATCGTTTAAACTGAAAAAACTAAAAAAAGGAAGAAAGCTAAATCAAAAAAAAAAAAAAAATGATCAAAACCGAATGTGCGCGACTCAAAGTCGCACTTTACTGAATTTATTTTAAATGCAAAGTGTACACAACAACAAGAACAGCAACAACTAAACCATGAACAACAGGAATTAAAAATTAAAAAGTAAAAGTAAAGGAATTTACCATAGATGAGCACTGCGGTACTACTAAAGTTTCAGTAAAAAAAATAAAAAATGTTTAACAAGTAAATTTTTACTGATACTAAAATTTTTTTCTACAATTTTTATAAATTGCCTAAATGAATTTTCAGTAATCAGTAATGCCCGTATTCATAATGAAATTCTACCAAGTGGCTAAATGTTTTTCATACAAAAGTTTCAAAATTTGAATGAAAAAACTTTGCCACTTGCTACAATTTTATTATGATTACGGCCCTACGATTTTACTGGTAATGCATATTAAATTTCATTAGCAGTAAAAATTTACTGAATTTTTTAGAAATCAGTAAATTTACTGCTTACTGCAATTTTGAATGCAGTACATATACATATACTGCAGTGTGCCCATTTACTAACCAAATAAGTTTAATAAAACAAACAAAAACCAACAAATTCATATGTATTTACAATATTGAAAGTTTTGATACTTTTAATTAATTAATTTAAAAAAAGATACTAAAAGCATAAGTACTTCCAACTTAAAAAAAAATTCATTACTAGATGTTTACACATCTCCTCTGTGATCGGACTCACATTGCTTTTTTTATTTAATTTTCCCATATATTTTTTCAAATCAAAATCAATTTAATATTTCAATATCATTTATCTTCAAAGATGCAATTGTGGTTTCGTTTGTAATTTTTTTGTTTAATCTGCTGTTGTTTAATCTGTTATTATATGCTTATTTCTTTATTTGTTGCATTATTAGCTTCAATAATAACTTAATAATAAACCAGAAGATAATAAGAAACGTTTTGTTACTTTGTTTATTTTTTTTTTTTTATATATATTAATAAATATTAAATGTTTCAATTTGTGTGTGGAGTATAAAGGACATCATTTGCATAAATTGTATTGCATTTACAGTTAAATTTTGTTTGTTTGTTTGTCTGGTCTTATTTTAAGAATTTTACTATATTTCTTTGTATTCAATTGTTGTGCTTTATTTTTAAGTTGCCTGTTACCGCAAAAAATAAATCTCCGCTCTAACAAAAGGATATTTTTTTTATTAATGTATTATATTTTTTTTTTTGCTTACAAAAAAAAAATCGTAAAGTAATACAATTTTATACTGTTTGTCTTACGGCTATAAAGAAACTATTTAGTTGTGGTTTATTTGCGGTATTTTCTATTCTATTTTGTGAATTGCTGTCAGAAAACTTTTTTCAATTATTAGGGAAAATACTATACAAAGAAGCCAATTTGTATTCATTTTTATTTACTTTTTAATGTTATTACAAAAAATATTTCTTGTTATTTCAAGGACTTAATCATATTTAGCTTTAGTTTAAACAAATACTCAATAGTAGACATGCGTCTTTAAATATTTAAGTTATCTTCGCTTATGCATGTAACGGTTAATTTAAAATTTAATATTTTTTTTTTTTGTATATAAATATATTTTTTTATGAAAGAAATAATTATTTCTTCTTATAAACAAAAGGTACTCACTCGTATGTGTTGTGAAATTGGTTGTCATACCAACAACTTTGTGAATTTCTTTTATTCATTATTTTACTTATCTTTTTAACACTTTTATAACCTTTTCACAGACAGAATGAATTTTGTACTACCGCCTTCTTCAACCCACAACGCATCTTGGTCTTTCTAAAATTTGTCTAAAAATTGAAAGACACGAAAACATACATATGTATGTACATATGTATATTTTTAATTAAACTGTATAAAGCTAAGTCTAGACGATATGTTGAATCAGCATATTTATGATGAAAAATTTGTTACCAGTGCCAACATATCGTGTAGACACAAAATTTTTTCAATATTCGTATGCTTAGCTACATATGAAAGTCATTTGTTAAGGTTGTCAACAAACATATGTTCAAGATTTTAGCATATCGTGTAGACACCATATTTTTACTTTGTAAGAAATTTCCTATGTATGCTATCAGATATGTTATTTGTTGAAAAGCCTATGTGAGCTTTTCAGCATACGGCAAATTTGATAGCATATAGAATTGATATTTTTACTCTGCTCATGTATGAGCAGTGCTGCCTGATTTGCCATTTTTAAAATAAAAATAACGTAAAAATTAAAATAACGAAAATAGTTTAATAAAAGAAAAAAAAAAACACAAAAATTCTGCATTATGCGAAAAATATACTGCAGAAATGTGAATTGGGGTGAGTAAAAAATAAGGGAAATTGCAATTTCTTACAAAATAATTTTAGGCGATTCTGAAGAAGACTACACTCTTATTCCAGTTTCTTTGCAATTTTGCAACTTCTCACGAATTTTTGCAAACTTCGCAATAAAAGCAACTTTTTGCATGCTTTCAGCCTCCTAAAAGCTTTGGCGATTTTTAAAAAATAATAGAATTTGTCACCATCCCGCTATTGGTAAGTTTTTGCGAATTTTCGTCGTTTTTGCGATTTTTATTGAACTTTTTTCATTCCTTACAGTTTTCACGATTTTTGACCAATATTATGGCTTGTTTAAAGTTATACAACTTCTCGCGATTTTTTTTGCAAAAATTCGCGATAAAAGCGACTTTTTACATGTCTTCAGCTTCTTGGCAGTTTTGACGATTTTAAAAAAGTATAAAACTTTGTTATCATCCCGCTGTTAATAAATTTTTGCAAATTTACGTAATTTTTGCCGAATTTTTTTTACAGTTTTAGCGATTTTTAATCCATATTATGGCTTGTTCAAAATTTTCCAATTTTCGCGATTTTTTGCAAAGTTCGCAATAAAAGCGGCTTTTTGCGTGGGTTTTTAGCAGTTTTAATAAATTTGAAGAGTTTAAAACATTATTGGACTTTGTCATCCTGCTGTTGTAGCTTTTCGCCAATTTCCGTCATTCCGCAAATTTCTTTTTATTTATATACATGTATAATTGCACTAATTTTTATTAACCAAAAATATATATTTTTTGCACTGAAAGCGATAATTGATATACATACATAAATTTATTGTAATTGTAAAAGTTATTTTATATCTAAGCAAATGCTCACATGACTCAACATATATATCAGAATACAAAATTCAACATATCATGTAGACACAAAAATTTTATGGTAACTCATATGTTGTATTATCATTTGCTGATATATGTTGACTTTAAAAAATTTGGTAGTTTCAGCATACTGTGTAGATGCCTAACATATATATATATGCTGACAGCAGGATTTGTTGTTATTTTAAAGCATATTAATGTAAGCATATATTTGCTGATTCAACATATCGTCTAGACTTAGCTTAAAATTTCTTTTGTTCATTATTGTTTTTATCTTACTTTTTCACAAACACCATAATTCTTTTTACCACTTTTATAATTTATAAATTTAATTTTACAAACCGAACGAACTATAAATTAATTTAAATAATTATTTTCAGTAAAATTCAATATTTTAAAAATTTTGACACATGATATTAGACGTTCCACTCTAGCATATATGTTAGAGTAGAGCAACTATAATAACTGTTGAATTGAATATAAAATTGTTGCAAATGTGTTAGTAAAAAAATGTTGTTTGTGTTAGTTGCAGTCATTCATTTGTTGTAGGGATATTTATGATTTGAACAGGCTAAAGTTCGTATCGCTTTGTTCAACTATGTGTTGTCAGAATATTTACAACTAATCTTTGGTGTTATTTGTTCATTAATAATTATCACATGTAATTTGACTTACAGAGAGATACGAACTTTAACCTGTTTAAATCATAAATATAAATATATATGTATGTAGTTGATATTTTTCATTTAAGCCTAGTTTGGATAATATCTCTCCAGAACTTCTTACAGCTGACCGAACAGCCAGTGCACGATTGCTGGAATCCATTATTAGAGCGATTTGCTTTCAGGAATCCTTACCTGACAAGATGTCTGATGGAGTCATTATAAATCTTCCCACGAAAGGAGATTAAAGAGGCATAACCTTGTTAAGCATGGTAAATAAGGTAATTGCACATATTATCAACAAAAGTCTCTTAACAACAATTTCCCCATCACTCAGAAATCAGCAAGCTGGTTTTCGCTCCGGAAAATCTTGGGTTGACCAAGTAAATAGTCTTAGGATTATCGTTAAGCAATCAGTGGTATGGAGATCACCATTATACCTTATTTTTGTACCCGAAAAACTAATCAAAGCCCTGTACAAAAATGCCACCTGCCGTGTGTTGCATGAAAAACAAATGAGTAACAGGATCACGGCGAAAACTGGAGTTAGGCAAGATTGTGTCTTATCACCTCTACTCTTTAACTGCGTCCTCGACGCTGTGATGCAGAAGGTAATAGGCCATCATAATAGAGGTATTACGTGGGGCTTACAAGGACGGTTGGAGGACCAAGACTATGCCGATAACATATATCTACTTAGCCACTCGTTCTCAGAGATGCAGGCGAAAATTTCCAGCATCAGTGACATCGCAAAATTGGTTGGGCTGAAGATAAACATACCCAAAACAAAATCGCTCTGCATCAATAGTAACACAGATCGCCATTTCTTCGTATGCGATCAAGAGATTGAAGATGTTAAGTTCTTCTGCTACCTAGGTAACGTAATTGACACAACTGGTGGCTGAGCAGTAGATAAATCTAGTCGCGCACGGTTAAACCCGGTTTAGAAATCTAATATTTCGAAACAAACCAAAATGAAATTATTTAATTCTAATATAAAATCCACTCTGTTATATGGATGCGAGGATTGGAATATGGCACCACGTGATATACAATGCCTTCAGGTATTTCTCAACGAATGCCTCCGCAAAATCTAACCGACTTTCTGGCCTGCAACAATATCCAACAACCAACTCTGGGTCGAGGCAAATCAGCAGCCTATTAGAATGGAATTACCAGACCATAATATTGCTGAAAAAATGCCTAGATTGGAATCCCTAGGGAAGCAGACGAGTCGGCAGATCAATGCATACCTGGAAGCGGCAACTGACAGCAAAACTTTTGAGATGGCGTATGAAGTGGAACGAAGACAAGCATTGAGCCGAAGATCGAGATTAATGGAATCACTTTGTTATGGCCCTATTATATATATATATATATATATATATATATATATATATATATATGTATAATATATATATATATATATATATATATATATATATATATATATATATGTATATATATATATATATATATAAGTCTGTTTTTCATTTGGTCGGTTTTTTGTTTCGATATTTTCTTAATATTTAGAATTTTTTGGCTTTAACGTACTTGAAAATTTCAAGTTTGCTTCTTATTTTCATTTTTCAAATATTCTGTGAAAACTGCAGGTCCGTAGTTTCTACGGTTCTTGAGTAAACGTCCTGTGACGTCCTGGTTCCTTTTAATATTTAGTCTACGGAACCTTAAAAAAATCATATAAAACGTAAGATTTTTCTATTTATGCTGTGTTGCATGGAAAGACGAATATTATTCGACTGTATAGTTTTCATATTCATGAAAAAGAAATGAAGTATTGGTATGATATTATTCGGCATTTAACTCAATAGAAGTAAAAATAAATTTATTTGTTTGGCTTCAAATACTAAACACGCGTTTTTCCTCACAATATTGACCTATTTTGATAATCGATTGTTTTGTAAAAATCAAAATTCCTTCTTACCATTTTCCATGCATTAGACGCTTAAAAAAAAACTTTAATTTAATCCTGATATTATTTTAATAAAAAAAATTTCAAAAGTTATAACCTCAGCTGCCTCCAATGCATGATGAACTTTAGTTAGATTGTTAGTTTTAAAATTTATGTCTATCAATCTAACACTATTCCTGAAAAGGCAACTAACTGTAGTAAAGAAAGATATAAAATAAATGAAAAGCAACTAACCGGAACGCCTACAGTAAGCCACAAAGCGCCATTATTAACACATCATAACTTGAGGGCATGAAGTGACCTCACTTTAGACTTGTAGGAGGAGGATGATTGTGAGTGAGTTAATATCAGGCTCGTTTAAGTTGATTGTTAAACCATAAAAGCTGTTGATTACCACGCCGTTGATGATGAAGATGAAGGAAGGCTAAGAGAGTGATGTTGCTGATGATGACGATGATGGCTTGCATGCAAAAAGCCATAAAACAGCTGCCATCAATCAACAAGATGCGAAAGAGATGTTCCTTCGTTCGTTCGTTCGTTTGTTCGTTCAAAATGCAATAAATGGCTGTTGCTGTGTGTATATACAGATACATATGTATATTTGTGAATAAGATTAAAAAGCCATAAACCAGCCAGGATTTCAAAGGCAAGAAATGAACATTCCAGGTCTGGCCATCTGTCCGTCCCTCTATTCATCCATTTAAGCGCCTGTCTGATGCCAGAATTTGAAACGGTTTGCTGGCTTTTCTTTTTTTTATTTTTTTATTTTTATTTTTACCAAATGACTGACAGTATGGTTTGCCATGACTTTTGGCGATTATTTATTCATAACACGAGGTCTAAAGTGATTTTAAATGAGACTACAATGACTACCTTCCACAGAAATTTTAATGGGTGCCAAGGATGATGATGCTACTGGCTGCTGCTGATGATGATGATGATGAAAGAGGAGGTGGTTTTATCTACAGCCATTAAAAGTCTTAATAAAACTTATATGCGAAAACAATTTTATGCAAAAACAAAAATTATTACATATTTTTCAAATATTTTTCGTATGCAGTTTATTGTTGCATGAAAACATAATAATATTCATACATAAGGTTAATTTTTACCCCAGCAACAATGTGGCGCCTTTTTGTTTTATGCCGTTACGGACGGTGATTTAAATTAAGAAATCACTGTCAAAAAAATCTGCTGAATTTTGCAATTGAGGCGCATTTAATAAACTTAACGTGGGCTTTGTGTTGTATTGTTACCCCCATTAGTTGTTCATCTGTCTGCTGGTGATGATCACAGGAAAAAAAAACTGCAAATGAAGCGCATCCAGCCGGACTTTACGAATCATCGGATGTATCACAAAATATAAAAAAAAACAAACAACTTGTTCTTCGGAGGCAGATGAGGTTGATTTTTTTTTTGCACAATATGAAAATTTTTTTTGTTGTTGTTGAAATGTCTTTTGTCCTAGTTGTTGCCAGAGTTATTGTAGAGCAAAAACTTTCTTTTAACAAAATTTTAAAATATCAGAGTTTCATTTCACATTCTCTTTCGCAATGTCAACATGCAGAATGTTAAGTTTGAGTTTGTCTTTCAAAATTATTTTAAACATGATTTAAGTGAACAAAGAATAAAGCTTAACATGCAATATTAAAATTTAAAAACCTCAATGTCGAAAGGAAACGTTTGATTAGCAATTTATACCGAAAACGCAAACAAATTTTGTTTTCAATATGATGGGTGAAACAAACGTTTTCTTTCGAAATCACATGCTGGTAATCTTTAGGGTTCCCTACACCAAAGTTGAAAAGGAACCCTATTGTTTTCGCTACACTGTCCGTCTGTCCTTGTTTCCGTCACAGGCTGGTTTCTAGAGAACCGTAAGAGCTATGGACTTGAAATTTTGACAGAATATGTAGAACTTTGGCCGCTACAACATCAAATATATGTCAGTTAAAAATTAAAGGGTGTTCCGACACGATACCATTTAATATACCTTCAATTATATATAGACACTTGAAATTTGCAAAGTTAATGTATTTTTATACAAACTACAATAATTAATACTGAAATTAAAAAACCAAAATTAAAGGGTATTCTATCAGTTAATGTAATTTTGACAACTTGCTGTATCTTGCAAACCGAAAAAGGCAAACTCTTGAAACTTTCAAAAACGCTAAAACTAAAAAAACTAAATTTAATAAATCGTCAAACTGAAAAAATCGCCAAAACCCGAAAAGTCTCCCAAATTTAAAAAACGTCAAAACTAAAACAAATCGCCAAAACCCTAAAAAACAAACGCAAAAAAGCAAAAAAGCGCCAGACTAAAAAATTCTATAAAACTAAAAAATCACAGAAAACCGGAAAAATTGTCAAAATGAAATAACGTAAAATCTAAAAAAAAACCTTAAAAAGCAAAAAAAAACCGAAAAAATCCCAAAAGCGAAAAAATCGCAAAAATAAAAAAAACACAAAAAAACCAGAAAAATCCAAATTTTTTTTTTGTAGACATCAGGGGTCGAATCGTCATGCGTGAACGTACAACTCGTCACGTAACAACACCATTTTCGGATTATGACGCACGTGAACGTACTGAAATACTACTCAATTTATACGATTGACGTATTACTTGATTTGTTTTCGTACGATTGCCGATACGATCACGGATGTGACGATTTGAGCCCAGGTAAGATATTTGATTATATAGGCTAGAGTTCGTACAGTATTACACATGTTGTGTCCATACGGAACTCTTCGTTTGCGAATCACAGTCGCGCTTTACTGAATTTATTTCTTAATTTTTTTAGGTTGATCGAACGAATTTTCATAAGATATTATGATGAGACAGAATGTCGCTAATTTTAATTTCGCTCACTGTGATTATTCCAAATTAAGACATGAGAAAATATTATTCTCTCATAAGTGCGAAAATTTTACATAAGCTAAAACACGAATTGCCGAATTATTCTGTATTATTAACTCAATAAACGTATTTGTTCAGTTTTTTGAAGCAACATAACATCAACAAAAATAATTCTGCAAAAAAAACCGACTTCAACACAAAAATTTAATAGAACATTTTCGAAAACTGGAAGAAAACTCTTTCAAAAATATTTAGAAAATCTGTTGGTTCGTGAAATATAAAATTAAATTTTAATGGGCGTGCTTCCGCCAATTTTTTTTAAATTCTAGGTTGGGTGCCTTTCACAGCTCAGGGTGTGTGTTAAGTTTTGTAAAAATCGGTAAAGTAGAACCACTTAAAATAAAATATTAAATTTTAATGGGCGTTTCTCCGCCCATTTTTTTTAAATGGTAATAATATATATCTTAGAGCTCAGGGTGAATGTTTCGTAAAAATTTTTTAAGTAGAACCACGTGAAATACAGGGTGTCTGACGGCAAATTTATATTCCTAAAAACGATTATTTCAAAAAGCAATAAACGGCACGATTATCGATTGTGCTGATTTGTTATTCACAATGTTGCAGTGTTCGAGTGAGCATTGCGCGTTCGCTGTGGAGACATTTTTTAAGAGCAATGATTCTGACGTAATTGCTCGTCATCAGTTTTTTTTCAAAGTTCGGTATTCGGCGAAAACGTGATGGACCGAGATTAAATTTAATTTGTTCGTTGGTTTCAAGGACTCCCGAAAACATTGAACTGGTCGAAAGCAGTTTACGTGAAAATCCGCGACTTTCAATACGGAAAAGAGCAGCCTCATTAGGACTTCCAAGAGCGATTATTCATGAAATTTGAAAAAAGGATCTTAAGTTCAAATCATTACAAGAACTGAAAGAAAGTGATTGTTTGTGAAATGATGCGTGTTCGCACTGTAAATCTAATTGTTTACAGCGACGAAGCTCATTTTCACTTAAACGGCCACGTCAACAAGCAAAATTGCCTTTACTGGTCTCCAAGAACCCACAACCCATGATTGAAATATCAAAAACCATTGCATTGCCCCAGGCAGCGTGACCATTTGACCGACTAAAGTGCCAAATTGCCACTTTTTCGACTGCCTTGCCACTTTTTGTCCTCCTTTTTTTAGGGTGAGTTACATGAAAATACATTAAAAATAAAAAGTTTAGTGTAGTTTTCTCGTTGTTTTTATTTTTTTTTTTTGGCCCTATTTGGTGCCACTTTCTGAAAATTTTCATCGGTCACCCCTAACACTACGACCACACCAGCAATTTGATGTGTCTTAACACAAGCAATAACGCCGGCAGAATGATGACGTCAGATTGATTGTGTTCAACAATGTATTTAGAGGTGGCGAACACGTATATTCAAATATATTTGCTTTTTATTCACATAAATACTTAAATTGTCAATAATTTTATCCTTTTATAATTTTAAATTGAACTTTTATTGGCTTTATGTAGTTAAAACTTTTGTTTTATACTTTTACGTTGAAAAAATTTCAATATAATTTGTATTTGACAGCATGTGTTAAAAGATTATTGCTCAGCAATGTATTTTAACAGTTGTTGCTGAATATATATTTGAACACATATTCATACGGTCCACACGCTAATATCTTGTTCCGGCAATCGAATTTGACAGTTGCCACGGCAATAATTGCCAAGATTATTGCTCGTGTGGTCGGCATGTGAGATAAGTTGTCAATTTTTTTTTTTTTTTTTTGAAAATTTTCGAGGCTACGCGGCGAATGTAAACGAGGAAAATTATCGATGCATGATTACGTAGTTTCAACAGGATGGGACGACTGCACACACAACCAGAGCTTGGATGAATTTGCTTCGAGAAAATTACCTCCAAAAACTGATCAGTCGCTATGGTGACATGCCATGGCCACCCAGGTCGCCCGGTCTAACTTCCAAGAATTTTTTTATGGGGCTTCCTCAAAGAGAGGGTTCATAATGACAATCCCCAATATTTTGTGGCTTTAAAGGAAAATATTCGTCGAGAAATCAGCTCAATTGAAATAAGTTTACTGCAGCGTGTGGCGCAGACCGCATTTCTATTATATCGTTGAGTGTTTGTGTAAATTATTACGTTTATTTTTAAAATATAAATCTGCTACCATTTTTACAACTTTGAAATTATGTAATTACAAGAACCAAAGTATTTGCTAAGTTTCGCAACAATTAAATAAATAAACAAAGAATATCATAAGATGGAATAAAAAAATTTTGGTTGTGTCGCCGCCTACAATTTTTACAATTTACAATTTGTCTAATTTGAAGCCATACTCTCTTAGACAAAAAAAAAAAAAAAGAATATTTACAATCGGTTTAAAATGTACGGAGTTATGAAGTAACAATGTCAACAAAAATACGGCCGAAAGTAAATAAAAATAGTTTAAAATTTGTGTTTGAGTATTTAAAAACAAAAAATTGGCTAACACTTATAGTGTTTTCTTTTTTACCACTTACCCCCTCTTTCCAATGATGGAACAAGTGCATTCTCATCGTTAGATTGATGCTGATCGTTAGATTCAAGCTATTGCGAGTATTTTAATTTGCGTTGGCAGCTTTCTCTACAAAAGTGCGACAAATTAAAATATTTCTTAAATTTCAAGTCACAAGCTTTACACTGTGTACAAAAATTCTATAATTTTAATTGTAAATAAATAAGTCTACAATAAGGATACTTTGTTATTATATCGTTATCGTATAAATTTGTTATACCCTTAAGCACCAGCCTGAACAGAGAACAACTAATGGTCCTTCCGATCATAGAATTACTTGCTGTTTTTAAATAGAACTGCGCTTACAATATTTTATTAACTGGGCGAGTATATAACAATTTTTTCTTTATACGAGTATAAACACACATATTTCTCTTTCCTTTATATACTTACTTTTTATTTTATTTATTCTTATTACATTCTTTATGGGATACTTGTTTATGGAAGGTGTTTATATTCATACAATAAATCAATTAATAAATTTATAATTATTATCGTCATAAATCTAAGTTCAAGCCAGTCATTGGTTTGCGTACGTACGTACATTTGTACATACAATATTTTTTTAAATATTTCTGTATTTTAATTTCATTGGCCAAGAGGAGGTTCAACCAACAATTTTTTCTCTCGCTTCATTCTCTGGCATCGATATTTATTAATACTCAAGTGTTTGTAGTAGAAATTGAAGTATTAATAAATGTATTCTCTGTCATGTTGACATGTGATTTATACCCGTATGGGTGTTATCACATTTGATAGTGAGTCGAATGCCTCTAATCTTCGTTCGTCTTTACCAAATTGCCTGCGGCGAAATTTGTTTGCTTCTTGTTATTTTTTTTCTTATAGTTTGTTTGATGTTCGTTTAGAAAATAAATTCGATATTTATGCTAAATTTTTAATGGACTATTGTAGTAGCTGGAAGACTTTTATGGGTTTTGTTTTTTATTTCAGCTAAAATCATTTGGTTGGCAGATTTAGACAAAACCGAAAAAGAAATACCCGCATTTAATTTTATATTGAATATATGTTAGTAAGGCAATGCTATTTTTGTATTACACTCTAAAGCTAAGACAAGTAAACAGTATAATTATGAGCTCTTTATTTAAAATTTGAAAATGTTCGCTGAACTGCAGGGTATAAGTTGTAAGGGAAGAACAATTTGAACTTTGAAAGATCATTTTTGGCATCCAAATGGCACAAGTACTCACCCGCACATTTTATAGACATGTATCTTTAAGATTTGCAGGGAAAAACAATGAATACAACGAATTTGGATACTCTAGCACATATTAAATATTTTTATACTTCTACTTTCATACTTGAATATGCTCATACTTGCGTATACTCCTGCACAATTTATTTCATACGGATACTCATATGGATACTCATTGTTCTTTATATCTAGAACACGTAGGGATACCTATCCTTATTCAACTTCCTTTAATTTTTTGTTTGTTTTTGATAAGTATTGCCAGAAATGTCTTTTAATAAAAATTTTTTATATAAAATGCGATAAAGGTGTTTTACCCATAATTGTCAGGATCAACTGAGACATCTTGCTACACAGTCCGCACTCTACAGACCTAACATTTATTGACCACTTGCAGCAGGAATTTCACATAAATTTGTTTAAAATGTACATAAATGGAAGAAGAGCTTAACATTGGAGAAAACTTAACAAGAAAAATATGAGTCCATCTGCTGCCTAACAGGTAGTACATGACTGAAGTTTGTAAATCTTTTTAATATTTATTTATCCGCTGAAGAAAATGTCTTTAAGGGCCATTATTACAACTTAAAGATAGTTAAAAGTAGGATTTTATCGGACGTATAAAAAGCTTTCCATTATTGCAAATTGGATTTAAATTACCATGTAGGATAAACTTGCCTATAATTTATCGCTCACTTTAGGTTAAAGTAAAATTTTGCAAATGATAAAGTTTTTATACGTCCGATAAAACCCTACTTTTAGCTATCTTTAAGTTGTAATAATGGCCCTAAGTCTTTTAATTACTTTTTTATTATTTTTGTATTCAACGTCTCTGATATGGACTTTATATGACTTGAGTCGAACTCGTTCAGTTGGGCCATTTTAAACACAATCCTTTGTGATCAAACTCATGTAATTTAAATGGGTTTAATCATAGGTTTTTTGTCTAAAATGACCGACTAAACGAATTCGAAACAATTCTAGTGCTTATATAATAACATACATACATACATACGTATCAATACAAATACTCATAGCATATTGTGTTAATACTCATAAGTAGGGATTGCCGTTCGGTTTTAACCGAAATCGAAACCGCGGTTTTTAACCCATAAAAACCGAAACCGAAACCTACAAAAAAAGCATCGGTTCTTAAGTTTTACTTTAACATTATTATCTTGTTTAAAAATACAGCAAATGTACTTTACATTGAAGACTTTTATACATTAATTAGCATTCTGTAACAATGAAAGGTAAAAAAATTGTAAAATGTAAAGAAAATTATAACAATTCATTGCAGGAAGAATTGTGATCTTTTATCTAGCTCTAGCAGATGTAAAGCAAAGAGACGATAATTTTAACGATCTTCGACAATAATTTGTACTTTATAAAAAACCAGCAACAAAACAACGAAGATATTATTGCTTCACAAGGCAATAACACAATAAAGCCCTCTTCAACTGAAAGCGAAAGAATGTTTTCTGTCGCTGGTAACTTCTGCACAAAAATAAGATTTCGTTTAAACGACTCTACATTGAGCGCTTTAACGTTTCTGAAATTTTATTACTTGGATAATTAAATATAAATCTTTTATTCTTAAGCTTTTTATAAACATACTCACTACTAAATGTGCCTTTTCTAAATAAAACTCTATCATCTCTATAGTAAAAATTTTTTCCCTCGGAAAATGTTTCCCAGAAATATTTTCCCTTTTTTGGTTCCCCTTATCATGAATAATCAATCTGCCTTATCGTGGTTGGGGTATTTCAAATACGACTACGACTGTTTGGCAATAGATTAAAGAAAAACTGTCTTCTTTAATCTATTATCAAACAGTCGTAGTCGTATTTGAAATACGCCAACCACGATAAGGCAAAATATTTTTCACGTGAATTTTTTCACTTTTCCCTTATTTTTGCAGGCGAACTGAATTATTACATCGAACAATTTCGATATTTTTGTTCGAATTATATATTAAAAGTTAAAACTATTAATTTTTGGCACAATATTAGTATGTAATGCTAGCAATAATTCCCTACAACACATTTTTTCATAGAGTATGAATCTCTGGTTCACAGACATTAAATTTCATGGTGGCACACCACGATGGTATACTTAATGATAAAACAGCTAAATCAACAAAAGCACCTCCGTGAGTTTAACTTTAAAGTTAAATAAACTTCATTTATAACCTAAAATTTTTGTTACTTTTTTATTAAACTTAAATTTTTCCGATTTTCAATTAATTTTTAAGCTTTACAAAAATTCTTCCTTTTTAACATTCACGTGGATGATAGCGGGGAAAAAATTTCACAGGGTATTCAAGATAGCATTTTTCTTTTCGATGGGAATGAAAATTTTACATTAAGAAAAATTCTATTTGTTTTTCACGATAGGGATGAATATTTTTAAATCATCATTTATCTTTCCAGCATACATACCATTTATATACATGCATATTTTTAAAACCGGAAACCGCGGTTTTCTAATTTCCACGGTTTTTGGCAAACCCTAACTCATAAGTATACGTGCGTAAGTGTGTGCAATCATGCTTATTGATGCGTATATGTTTTAATACTCATACCGGTTTGAGTATCGACAAATTATAAGTATTAAGCTATGTACAGACGGTTGTCAGATCTTACAATATTGCCAGTAAAATGTGCTCAAAATGTCTTACAACCGTGTGAACTGACAATTTTTGTCAGACGTCGTTGCCAGAAAAAGCATTGTCAGTCCATTGCAAGACTAGCAGCTGACAAAAAATTGTCAGACATCTTACAATCGTGTGAACACATTGTAAAATTATTGCCAGATATTTGTCAGGCATTTTAATATTGTCAGATGTGCGAAGTTTATGCAGCTGACAATGGCGTCATTGTAAGAGAATTCTTTCTATGGGCAACACTGAACACGATTGATTTTAAAGAAAAAGTTTATAATAAAATATATGCAGGCAAAATCATTGCAATTGCTTCTTTATGGTCCATAATAATTAATATTTTCACTTTTTACATTTAATACAAACACAAACGATAAATATTTAACCATTTCTAACAAATGCTTTAAGTCTGGCAACGCATAACAACAGATCTAACAATTTGTGCATATGACAACCGTGTGTACTGGCAATTTTTCTACTGACGATTTTGTCAGACGAATTTGTTGTCATACAACCGTTTGGCAATAAATTGTAAGATTTTCTGACAAACGTGTGAACTGACAAGGAATATTGTGCTGGCAATTTTCGATTGCCAGTACATTGTCAGCACATTGCCAGATCTGACAATATTGTAAGATGTGACAATCGTCTGTACATAGCTTTAGAAATGTTACTTCTTGCCCTTCTTTGGTACATATGTTATGGTTTTATATAAAATTTTTAGGAAATTACATCCTAAAAATTCTGCTTACATGTGTAAGGTTCGGTAAGATTAGGTTCAGTTAGTTTGGGTTTACGAGAGGAGCCATTACGCTCATGTCAAGCACATACACATAAGGCAGTAAAGGTTTATTTTTCACGCCGAAGTAAACTAAATGAACCCTTACCCTAATAGGAACTCAATATCATTAACGTGGCTACTCCATCTCTTCCATATCATTCTCAAAAAATTGAAATCTCGACTGGGTGAAAGCTGGGCAATGACAAAGAAAATTGTTCATTGCCTCATTACCATCCCTGTATAATGAATACAATGAATGCAAATACCTTCTTTAAGCTAGAGAGCTCCATGAAGACGCCGTTCATTTTTGCTAGTTCAAGATTGTTTAATTTCAGCAGCCGCCTTGTTTTGTCTTCACTATTCCATCGTGTTCTGTGGGCCATTTTCGCCCAATTTAGTAGCTCAATATTCGCTGCCTTGAATAGCTTAAACGGTTATATAGTTTAGTGTCTCTGGCCGTGGTGACCATAATATCCGATTTCCTGTCCGTTAAAATGCTGACATATCTAGCCCTAATTTTCATCTTTCGTCCTAGTTGTGTTCCTAGCAAAAGTGTTATGAAAAATTTCTTAGGGTTCAATGTAGACAGCTTTAAAGCAGATGATAGCTTCGAGTTTGCTCGACAAGGCTACAGTCGCTGCACGAATGTCTCCTGGTGGTACTAAGCAATTTTATTTCTTTATTTGATATCTTGTCCTAAAGAATTGCTCATGTGGTATAGTTCGATGCGCGAATACGGCATCCTTTTTCCTGTTTACGTTTAGGAACTTTTTACGGTAGATTTGTTGACTTTTATTTTGCGCGCTGTTCAATAAAAATGAGTGCTGATCATTTGTGGCGGTTACAAATGCAAACCATCACTTATAAAATTATTTGCTTATGCAGACTGATCACTGATCTAAGATGAAGTGGATAAGACTTCCTGCATTGACCCCAGTATGTTGTATGTGAGATTGCTCACTTCGTTATTACACAGAGAAAACAGATTAGTTGTGGCAACCGAATTTGTTGCCAATTGAATTTTGGCGCTTGCAGCAACTATCATATAATTCTGCTATAGCGACTGAAATTTTCTTGTGGTACCACTATATTTTAATTATAACGCTCAACTTAATAGTTGCAGCAACAGAAAAAATTGGTTGACAGTATGGAATTTGAAATAAATGTTATTCTTACTACCGAAAATTTGGTTAATATAATTAAAACAATATCATAATTGGTAGCTGTAAAAGAAAAATTGGGCTTCCTTGCTGAAATAAAAATAAACAATAAACGCAAATAAAAATACACAATTTAAGAAATTTATTATTTGACATATTGTTATAAGTTTATTTTAATTGAAATTTACTTCCTAATGGTGAAGCATGTCTATATACATTTTTTCAACCACACATTTTGAAAAGCCACAAACCTGTTATCTTATGCACAGACTTTGAAAAACCATTTGAGAGTTCACAAATCATAATATCTTTGAAAGTCACAAACGATAATTTTTTAATTTGCTGCTATAAACTATGATAGTAAACTCAACCTCTAGTTAGTTGCAGCAACTGATTGAGAGTTTTTATTTTAATTTTAATATAGAACGACAATTTTTTAGTTGCTAATACCAAAAGTTGGTAGTAAAATCTAATTCGTAATATTTTATTCGGTTGGGTTAACCAATCAGTTTATTAGTCATGACAAAAGCATACGCTCGGTTGATGCAATCAATTTAAGTATTGTCACAATCATATATTTGTTACAATTATGCCCTTATGGCAATGAACATGGATTGTTTTTTGGATTAGCAGAAAATTGATAGCGTGAACTGAAATATAGTTAATGCAAATGATATTTTATTGGACTAACCGTTTTCCAACCAATCTTTTTTCTGGGTGTAATCATACTAATACTCGCGTTTACTGTGACTTAAGTTATTTTTAAAATATATAAAAGCAATTACAAAGTGGTTGCTGCAACCATAAATTTTCGTATGCATCATCTAAAGGATTTGATAATTATGTAACCATGACTTCAGTTACAATTAACAAATACAATTAACGCTCAAAGATATATGTACATATTTCCTCTGAAGTTACCTTAAGACACGAAATAATACTCCTCCCAAAATTTTAAAGCTGTAAGATGCAACAGCGCTGATGTTATGAAGCTTAAAGTTTTAACTACGAAGAGACTCCTTGATTACTTTAAGGTAAATCTTGGACCAGTTAATCGATAATTCAAATAACTTCATTAGTTTTGTTCAAGAGCAAATAAGAAGTATGTAATTTGAAATCATAAGCGAACTCTGACAATTATTTAAAAAAATCTTGCGACAAAAAAATAGTGTTCATAATCTTCAACGTGTCGTCTTGACGCTCATATAATCAAAACAAAGAAAAGGACAACTAAATAGTCAAGTTTACTAAAGTTTAACAAATTTACAGACGTGTATTCGAACATTTAAAAAATTTATAATAAAAATGATAAACTGATGTCCTCCTGGCTACACTCGCGCATAAACAGTCAGTCTCGAAAACAACATCAACCTCCACTTTTTTTTTATTCATTTATTTATTTTATTTATGAGCACTTTGTATGAATTGAGTTTATTAATCCTAAGTAAGTATGTGGTCATGAGTGTTTGTGTAGAAGTCTCAAAATGAATCCAACATACACACAATTTAAAACCGAGACGTAAATTAATTATTAATCAACGAAAATAAAAGCCAATGAATGACTTTAGACAAAATATAAGAAACCAGAGAAATAAATAAAAGAGATTGCCAAATATTAATAGTTGAGGGGGCCAAATAAACCTTTTCATAATACTAGAACTATTTCACTTTACTAGAACTAAAAAATTTATTTATATTTTATTTTCTTATAAAGCTCTGTACAGACAATATTGTCAGATCTGGCAATGTACTGACCATAAAGCATTGCCAGCACAGTTTATATTGAAAAGTTTAAAATTTTTTGCTAGGCGGTTTTCTAATAATAAACTTATCCGAAAACATCGTGAATCGATGGCATCGAAAGGTCATTCTGAGAATTATTAGAAATTGCATGTATTTATTTATTTTAATTTAAATCGCCAGCCATAATGGCGCTTCTAGAAAAAAATTCTAGTTACGCTACTGATTGCCAGTTACAAATTTTTTAGTTCACTCGTTTGTCATATGCCACAAATGTCAGATCTGTGGTCAGGCATTGTCAGACTTAAAGAATTTGTCAAACATTTTCAAAAGTAAAAGTATAAAGGAGCAATCGCAATGATTTGGATGCATATTTTTTTATTATATCTGTGGCAGTAAGAAAAATGTGCTTAAGTCATATTTTACTGTTTTGGAAGAGAGCTTTTTTAAACTTTTAAGTAGATTTTTAGAAATTTATTTCTTTTACAGTTAAATTGGGAAATTCGGTGTTTAAATTTTTTATTTTTTTAGTAAAACATCAGTTTAGATATTACAAATAGTAAATTCAATTTGAAATATACTAAAGTATAAACTTAGTTAAGCTATTATCCCATATTAGATTTTAAGTTTAAAAAATATAAGCAGCACTATAACTTCCAGAAAAATGACACAAAATAATTGAGATTTCGTTCAGAAATTCTTTTGAATGTAAGAATTCCAAAGGTGCTACTACTAAGTTGAAATTAGCTTATCTCAACTTAAGCACTTTTTCCTTTTTGTCATAGATATTTTTTTCACTTTCCTATTTTTTCAAATAGGTGCGTTCAGTATTGCCAGTTGCCATTGTTAGACGCATAAGCTTCCCATATCTGACAACACTAAAATGTCTTACAAATATCTGATAATAATTTAACAATGGCAATAAAATATCTTCACGCGATTGTCAGATCTCTAAGAGAGAATGACAATGAAAAAAATATAGACCTTTATTATGAGCAAATTTCAATTTTCGACTGTCGAAAGTACCGATCTAAAGAATTTTCATTTGGTATTACGGTGGGCATTCCAAAGAATGTTGTTATATTGGATATCAATCAGTGATTTTGAAAATTTGCAATAATAATAATAGTTTCTTATACTAAAAAGCTTTATCGAAACCTACACACAAAAAAATATAAGAGGTAATATTAACTAAGCTTACATAGGTAACTTTTTTTATATGAAAGTAAAAAACTTGGGTTTTATTAACTATGCAGTTAGGTAATTTGTACATTACACATTACCTAAAATCCAAGTCAATATACCTATTACAATAAGGTACATACATATATTTTTCGAAACTATTTTTATTGAAATGTTTTCTATTTTATTGTCAAAAGTAAATTTTTGAGCAAGAAGGTATGTATACATTAAATTTTTAAAATTTGTAAATTTATGAAAAATAATTCTTTTTAATTATTAAAGATGAACTAGCTGAACCCGGCAAAAGAGCTCTCATTTGCTTGCTTTCCGTTTTGTACTTTTTAATGGTATAAAAGCAAATACGCAAATTGCCAGTGTATCCTGCATATACATAGGTGTTTCCTTCGGAAGCTACAGACGACCTATACCTTCGCATAGGAAGATCCCCATCCCAAGTTTTAATGGTCTCCACCAACTCAGAGCTGCTTTACGATTGCCGGCAAACGTGGTCTTATGCAAGAAACACAAATGGGAAGAACGACGAATTTCGTGGACGGTGACGAATTCGTCGATAATAATTCGCTGAGTAAATTCGTCGTGTGAAGCACAACAACGACGACTAAATAACAGCTCTTATAATTCATAAAGTTGTTTATGGTTTGTGCTGAAATATATCGGAGAGTTCGTCACGCACGACGAGTTTCTATCGACGGCAGTGTTGTGTTAATTTGCATATGTATGCATGAATGTATTTTATTTTTTATGGCAAAAGCTCGCTACGAAAAATTCGTCGTTCGTCCCAGTTGTGTTCCTAGCATTGCCTTCAAATGTTTTATTTTCGTGGTATTTTTTATTTTTCATTTTATGTATGTAAACATGTATGTAAATATATAAATTAATAAATAAATAATAAATTTTTTTAGAAATTCAAAAATTCTTTAAATCCATGACAATTATGGAACTATAAATAGTTATATTAACTAAAATACATGATAATTTGCCGCATTATATGTGTATAAATTTACATTGCTATTTAGATAATTCAAAGAAGACAAAAGTATGAATTTACCTAGTCGTTAAGGAGTTTCAACTAAAATTTTAGTTGATTTTTCGAACATAAAAATCAACTAAAATTTTTGTCACATTGCCTAAAAAACTTTGTAAATGCCATTCTACCCTTTCACTTAGTTAAAATTATACCATTATTTTAGGAAATATAACCTATGATTTTTTTTGTGAGTAAATTCTGCTCGAAAGAAAGTGCGTTGCTCAAATAAAATTTTGATGCTCATAATATGAATTGGACATTCGATTTTCGATGTTCGATAGCCAGCGAAGATCAAAAATCAAATGCAATTCATAATAACGGACATACATAAGTAAATAGTCTAGTACCTTCATATAATCATAATTGTAGAGCAAACAATTTATACGCTCTCATATTTCCTCTCAATTAGCTATGACTATTGCCGATTCCAACATACAAGAACATATCTCCGTCGTTTATGAAAAAAACTAAAATACGCTACAACAAGAACTAAAAAAACACATGCGTATCAAACTTATTGTCTCTCTGTCATACCTATAGTTGGAGTATGTTTATACTGAGGCCATGGATATTTAATCGGACAACAATAAATACGCATGATATTCGGGATATTTATTCATCATACTCGACATACATTTGTGTATATAAAATGGAATGGAAAATGTGTGTGCATGTGGCTGTTTGAAAACATGATTTATGTGTGTGTATAACAAATAAGCCCTGTATATATGAACGTGTAGCTGATTAATACTTAAAGTATTTTTATACTTATGGATATGATTGTGGCTAAGTCTATAAATTTTAGTTGTGATCGTTTGTGCTGCGTAATTTAAGAAATGTGTATGAGCATACATAGTTGTTGGTTGTTTTTAGTGATACGTATTCGGTTTAAAATTAATTAGTGTATTTGCATTTTGCGTAATTTTTAATTTTGCAGCACAGATTCATAGTTGTTTGATGGTCAATACTCAAAGAGTACTTGACACGATACTTATGTCATTCTCTGATATCCAACAATTTGTTGTCAGCTGCTAGTATTACAATGGAATGACAGAGCTTTTTCTGGCAACGTTGTCAGACAAAAATTGTGTGTTCATACGGTTGGAAGAAACCGTAATGGCAATGTTGCAATAGCTGACAAGCGTTTTATTCATACAACTAAATAAGGAATTGAAATTGAATGTACTATGATTTATGTCAATACACTTATTAATATTATAAAATAGGAGCGAACATTTTTTAATTAAACATGTTATATCCACATTTATTTTTTTTTTTGTTCAATTAAATTTAATATTATATCAACAATTTATGTATATTCTTGACAGAAAATAATTTAATGAAACATTTTGTTATATCAACAATTTTTAGTGTCGATTAAGATTTTAATTATATTTTTTGTACCCATTATTTTTATTGTTGAAAAAAAAAATTTTAAATAAAATTTTTTGCTCAGAAATAATTTCTTGATCGGGCTTAAGTTCAGTATTTTTAATTCTTATTGAATGAAATATTTTTATTAATTAATGTGAGTTTTTAAAGAAGTAAAAAAAATTTAATTAGACTTTATTTGCAGTCCGAACAATTTGTATTGTTGGAAATAAAAGTTTTTAAATTTTTTTGTTAAAACAACATTTGATATTAAGTTTTAATTTTTATAGCACTTTTTCCCAAAATATATTTTTAAATAAAATATTAAATCTTTCATAAAAATACAATGAAATTGATGGCAGAGTGGTATCATGTGTACACAAGTGCCCAAGGTTGCTCTCTTTAAGTAACATACATATAAATGGTGGATAGGCAGACTTAGCTTAAGCAACTTCAGTGATTTATGTACAAATTTTGCAGCTAAATAAATAAGAAACAAAATCAAGTATCAAGCTTCTACTTCGCAGATCAATTCCTACTCAATGATTACAGAAAATACAAAAAAAAAACAAAAGAAAAAGAAATCAAAAAAGACTTGTGACGAACCACCAAAAGCAAAGTTGAATGTTTACATCAAACTGCAAGGCCAAGACATAAAAAAAAATAACTAAACAACGCTGTGCTAAAGTAATGAAATTTATGCACATGCGCGCCTTAAGTTCCATTTCAGTATAGCCAACACTCAGTCAGACAAGTGAACAGATCCTCAATAGGGAAGCTGCTGCAGGGCTCATAAATTGAAGAACGGCATTTTGTATAAAAATGAAAAAGCGTAAAAAAATTTGTACATACATATATAAAAAGAAACCTCCCAAATGCGTAAAAATCAACTTGAAAAAATATAAAAAAAAATAACAAAAAATGATCATCAAAAACTGTTGAACATGCAACCATATTCATGATTAACTTGGCCTTTATGCCAACAAAACAGTCAACAGAATGTGTCTGACAGCTTGACATACGTATTGGCTAAAGCAGTGCCAGCGCGAGAGCAAGAGAAGCAAAATACAATTGTATTGAGTGACTGAACAAAATGATGGTGCCAACTTTAAGCACCCGCAGCCATTTGAAAATCTTAACTTATATTTAACACAAGTTAGTACAACTCATACAACTGATGCAACTGACGATCGAAGAGCTATATGCCGGGCAACAGCAACATCAATAGCAGCAGCAGCATTACCACGAACAACCTCATCTCCATCACACAACTGAAGTATAACAACATCATGGTGATCATACATTTAAATGCAATCAAAAAAGATCAGCATGCGATTCTTCATTTATGTCTTTATGTTTTTTTTTTGTATTTCTTTGATTTCTTCTTCCTTGCAAGCTATTGCCAGGCTGATCATATGATGTGTCTATATGTCTCTTGTATGCATATAAATCGTTTTGAAATGCCAGTTTTGAAATCGGATTTTAAATCATATACATTTCGTTTCATTTCATAAACTATCGTCTCTCTGCATCCATTTGTCTGTTTACCCGGAGGCTGTGTCTACAAATAATTTTACTGAGAGTATAAGGAAACCAGGTTGCCGCTTAAGGTAAATTATTTAGGAATTTATATTTCTCCAACTGGCCTAACCCTGCTCTTAAAAAGCATACTAAGATCACATTCATTACTGGCTTTGGAAATCAATGTATGATTTTATATATTTAGGGTATTACGAACCGGCTGGATTCAGACCTCACAAATCCACTAGCGACCTTAAAAAAGTCTCCGTGTTATCGTCGAACAATCTGTTGAATGGCGATCACTACTCTACACATATGTGCTAAATCGATTTCGGAAGAGCTATCGACAAATTAAATCACAACGTGATTTGGAGCACACTACGATGCAAAAACGTCCCTCTAAAAACTTATTTCACATATTAGGTGCCTTTACCAGAATGCCAGCTGTCAAATTAAGCATGGTTAAGCGTTAAGAAGGACGGTAAAAGTGGAAATCGGTGCTCGCTAAGCATGTGTTTTATCACCACTTCTATTTAATATTGTCTTAGATACAGTTGTTTAAAGTGCCCTACAAAACGGAAAGGGAATTACTTGCGGACTGTAAGGTTGCTTAAACGATCTTGATTACGCAGATGATATTTGCCTATTAGCTCACAGCTTCTCACATCTTGCATCAAACCTGCGAAATATAACAAAACAACACAACACAACTGGATTTAAAGTTAAGTTACTGCTAAAATCAAAACCAGGTGAGTCAATGCGACATCTCAGGAATTATTAACAATAAAAAAATATTCAAATAGAAGATGTCAGGCAGTTTTGCCACCTTGGGAGCATAATTTCCAAAAATGGCGTAAACAGAAAGCGCGACAATATTTTGGTCGTTTAAGAGCCGTTTGGAATTCGTCTCCACTTTCTCAGCGCAAAAAATTAGCAATATTTAACACAAATGTAAAGTCCACTCTTCCCTCGAGACATATCGAATATCCAGGTGTTTGTGAATAAATGTCTTGCCAGGATATTAAGAATATTCTGGTCTAGAGCGGTGTCCAATAACAGGCTTTGAGAACAATCCAATCAACAAATTATGGCCACAGAAATAAAAAGACGTCAGTGGCGGTTGATTGACCATGCTTTAAGAAGTTCAAGGAACGACATCACAAGAAATGCCATAAACTGGAATCTGCAAGGAAGTTGCTGAAGAGGTCGTCCGCCCAGCTCATAGGTGGAGAAGGCAAATCGATGTAGAAATGGTCGGAATGGGCAAAACCTGGGGCGAAGACAGGAATATGTTCAACCACTTTATTGATTGATCCTTATAGGATCAATTAAAAATGCATATATGTATATATATTTATTTATTTATGCTTTGGTTAGGCTAAATTTCATATCGCTCTATAATTGTTTTAATATGTTCTGAGCTCTGGCGAGAGATTACACGGTACAACACGTAAAACTAACCGGGTTATAACGACTGATGCTGGCAGAGGAGACCAGAAAATGTTTGTCCGTAATTTGAAAGTACAGTAAGTCAAGAACATGTTGCAGTTCCCAACCTGTTACAAATCATTATGATGAATCATAATAGCAAACCTTGAAAGAGTCGCATTTTAGGCAATTAATGTGAGCAGCGCTTTTATGTGAAATATTAAGAGAAAATTTTTGTGGAGTATTATAACCCTTCAAATTTTCTTGTTGAGGGCCTTTTTAGTCCTTTTGTACTAGAAAACAAGAAAATTCTTTTAAAAAGGAAATCAACAACACATTTGAAATTCTGAAATTCACTTTAAAAGTTATGAAAATTTCGCCGTCACGGTTCGCAAAACTAAAGCATTTCGGGATCGTCGAGAAATTGGTATAAAAAAAAATTGAGCTATTGGAAGAAGTCGGTGGTGGAAGGAATCGAACTCGTGCACATCGTTTACCAAAGACTCAGAATATTCCTGTTCTGGCCCATAGTGGTGAGGCAACCCCAGATTTTTCCATTTCTCGCCGGTCTTTTCAATGGAGGCATTCATATAGTGTTGAAGTAAATCTACGTTTAACCATTTCTCGTCGATCTTTGTATTTGGGCATCCCACAAGTCTTAAGGCTTTCAAAGTTCACTTAACACAAGAAATCATTTCTACCGACTATAAATATTGCTATTTTGAGTGAAAAGTTTCCCGAATTACTCGAAGAGGCGATCACAATTAGCCACCGAGATCTTGCGACTTAACACCTTTAGACTTTTTCTTTGGGGTTATCTAAAATATAAGGTATATTTCAATGATCTACAATCAAGACACCAGCGATGGAGTTAGGCAGATTATCGACGACATACAGCCGTAAATATGCGAATTGATGATGGTAAATTTCATGAAGAGAATATGGTCCTACCAGCTTAGCCGTGGGCGCCATTTGGCTGATGTTATTTTCCATTATTAAGGGTATACCCCTCTTCTTTACAATTAAAGAAAATTTCGATAATGTCCTTCAAAAATACTCGTTTTTTATATATCAAAATTAAATCTCTTCTTGGAAAACCCTATACAATTTTGCTGTAAGTCTCTGCATACACTTAAGATCGAAATCAAACTCATTGATGCATTATGAATAGCAATCGAACTTCAGTTGTGTGACCAGTTGGCAATAATGGTAACACCGATAACCATTGGCGTATAACTCCTGTCATTTTCAATGACAATCAAGGAAAAAGTTTTGGTTTGCTGAGTGACAAACCATTTGCAATGTAGTTTTTTTGATGTTTTTTTTTTTTAAAGAGAAGTAACAATGAATGCCTACTACTATCACTAGATCTTACCTTCTTTAGGAAAGGGATAATGATAGAAAAGACAGGTGGTAATGAAAGAGATAAAGGAAAGCTTCATTCTTTAACAATTCTGCTTTTTGTATGATCTTAATAATGCACTTTTGCAGCGCCTCCTGCATCAATGAGGCGTATTAAATTTGAAAGCTGTGCTTAGTAGCCGTTTTATTGGTTATCCTACTTCGCTGATGATTCTGCTACACAACGAAGGAGGGCGCTCTAATATTATATTAGGATTAGCATCTTCTAAAGTCGGTACAGTTCAGGGACCAGTGACCAGTGACTAAACCTTCATCACTTGAACTTTTCTGTAACAAATGATGCAAATGGACACTAATGCACATCAGAAAAATGCATGATGCTGTTATTTAATGACTGTTGGATACCGGGTTCGAACCCAGGAACCTCGGTTTTATAGTCAACGAGCTAACAACTTCAGCCAACGCCACCCTTTATTGCTATTTATAATAATTCCATTAAAAATCCGAAATTAGCCTGAAATTTCAAAGTGATTTAATTTCGTGTTTATTCAAAATCTCAGTTTAGGCATGGAATATGTTCGACAATTTTATGTAGAGTCATACAAAGAACATATTTTTAGAGCTTTTTAACGTTATTTTTCCCCCTATAAAACCTTTTTCTTCCTTTCATTAAATAATAAAATATTCGCCATGCATTTCTGCTCCTTGACTTTGACTTAAAATGTTAATAAGATGCCGAAACATTTGAGCCAAATCGGTAGCCTGCAAGGTCAACCAATTCCCAATTCTTTTTTTATAACTTTCCCTTAAAAAATAATATTAAAACATTCCCTAAACTGGCAATACCTCTTGGCAATTGCATCTAGCAACAACAACAAAAAAAATCCTTTAAAAAACTAAACTAATTCACATTTGCAATCATGTCTAAAAAATCTCATATAACAAATCGCATAATTTTAAAGCAGTTCGCATTCGTCCATCATTTACCGCAAACTCTGCACTCTTTCAATATTTTAGCTTCATTTCGTCTTTTTTTATTACTTCCCACTTCCATTTCGTTCATTACGATTTTAATTTTCACAGCTTTTACAAACGTTCATAAATGTGGCATTGTAGTGGCTGCTTGCTGTTCGCAGTTCTTCGCATTCCCATTTCGATATGTATATTTAATAAAGGGTGGGAGGGGGGGGGGGGGGGAATTGTAGTTGCAAAGAAAACATTGAGAGGAAGGAAGAATTTGCAGAAAATATTGTTTTGTCTGATATGAAATATTTACCATTAAATGTAGTTTATTATACAAAATATTTCAGATTGAATCGTATAAATCAAAATAAAGTAAAAACAAAAAAAAAACTTTCAAGCAATGCTTCTTATTGCCTGATTTTCATCAAAGGTGCAATGTTAAAGGAATCGCAACCATGTGCTGGCTAGAGACTGGATTGGAAATATGTATGGCATTTATTTTATTTTTTTTATAAATTACATGCAATGAAGGAAGTGTTTTTTAAGATGATGAAGCGCGGCTTTATTGGATGGACTAATGAGATATAATTAATTTGTTATGATAGCATTATGTTTGTAGGTAAGTAAGAGATATTTGTAGAATTGACATTGAGGGTGTTTTATATGAAATGAACGTTTTAATTTTAAAATTTAATAAAATTTTAATGGCATGCCACAAGGTTAGTTTCACTATGATGGTTATGCCACATATAAATGTAAAACAATAGGAAGCCATTAGGTTTTTGGTCATGACCAAAACATCATTTGTACCCTACATTCGGTAAAGGCCTTTATAATTAATCCGAGCCCACAACTTCTCAATCGACTGCTTTGTGTGATAAAATAATGCATGTATGTATAAGAGAGAGAGGTAGAGTTCTGGCATTGCAATATATCGTAGCTATAGGAGCCGTTAGAATGGAGCTGATAATAACAGGTTATTTATTTTTCAATTTTAAAGTTAAGTAAAACACACACAAAGCTATGATCTCGATGAAATTTTTATTTCATCATAATGCTAGGATCTTGTCATTACGTAAGAAATACAATGTCATTTAAATGTCATTAAACAGGCGATCCTTATTATGTAGCTTTCTACCACTTTTTCTTACATTTCAGTCAATATGCCGATAATAATTTAAAGAGTATTGGTTTCCAAATACTCCAACGTTAGGTGATCTTCCCCATAGATGCGGTCCTTGGCAGAACCCCACGAAAAAAAGTCTAACGGTGTTGTATCGCATGATCTTAGTAGCCATTTGAAGTAGACAAAACGTAAGATTACGCGTTCTGGAAACTTCCCACGCACTAGAGCCAAATTAATCGTTATGTGTGGCTCTTTGCACCGTCTTGTTAAAACCACATATCTTCATTTGGATTATATTTTATTGTAAAGAAAAAGTATTCTGCAACCTTCAGACCACAATGCGCAATAAACAATTACTTTTTCTAGATACAATAGATTTTGCACAATCATTTAAAAGTTTTCCGAGCCCCACGTGTGAAATAAGCTTCATTCCGGTAGAGATTTCTTTTTCTGAAAATCTTCATTGAAAATCTGTTACCCAACCAATATATCTACTTTGTTGAGAATAGTTAATCGGCTTTAATTGTTGCATGAGTTGGTTTTTATATGGATGGAGGTGCAGATCCAAATGCAAACTACATCATAATAAGCCGTGAAAGCGACAAATATGGGTTAACCGTCACACAAAAGCGATATTTTCAGTAGTGCGCACATTACGATAATGCGCGGATCTTGCCACATCTATAATGCTTCCAGTCTCCTAAAATTTCTTTATAATCTTGCAATCACACAACCACACCTTGATGCACGAAAAGTGGTCACCACTTATATAGTTTTTAACTATTTTAAAGCATTTTCGGCTGTGGAATCATCCATTTTCGTAAAAGCAAACCTTTCACCAAATAAATGGCAATTCAAATGTCAGTTAAGGTGAATTCACCCATTGTTTCGGAACAAATTATTTGTCTGGAGAAAATTTTTTTTACCGAGAGTTTTTTGCAAGAAGATTCATCCATTTCGAATATTTTGTCTGGAAAATCAAAGCTACCATATGAAATACATGTGTAAACGATGCGTATTAATTTTACAACTGGCAGCGCACCGGCAAATGATTAGAATTTTATGTGTCACACACATCTTTTTAATTGTTTACTGCAATGGTTTCATTAAATTTCATACATATGGATATGTTTTTCTTAATTTTTCTTTATTTCTATTGTAATAAATACAAGTATACTCTGTTCTTTTATTATTCATATAATATGGTGTGGCAGCTCCGTTCAACTTTGGCTGAAAAATTAAAATAGTTGGCAGCTCAGTTCGATTTTGTCCGGACAAAAATTAAAATTAAACTATTGTGTTCTCTTCTTCTCTCTCTCCCAAAAAGAGAAACGTCAAACTCCATATAAAAAAAAAAATTTGTCAGTACAAAAATTTTGTTCCGAAACAATGGGTGAATCCAGCTTTATTTAACAGCTGGCATCCTTGCCATACGGGCGGTTTTGATAGCACTAAGTAGATAACTCTGTAGTAGTAAAGTGATTGCAATATCTCATTTACTTTTAATTAGTAGAAGTATTGAAGGCATTACATCGTTGAAGGTGTAGCATCATATCTATTTCAATCAGGAAAAAGTGCTTAAGTATTATTCTGCTGTTTTGCACGAGAGCACTTTTAAGCGTTTAAGTCGATTTTCAGAAATTTATTTCTTTTACACCTAAATATGGAAATTTTCTGTTAACCTCTGTTTTTTAAGCAAACATCATTCTACACACTATAAGTAATAAGTTAATATATACTAAAGTATAACCTAAGTTAAACTGTTATTCCAAATGAAAAATGTAAGTAGCAAGTCATAGTACTATAACTTCCTGAAAAATCACACAAATTAATTGAAATTTTGACCAGGGGTTCTTTCAAATATGCAGATTACGGTGGTAAAATTAACTCGAAATCAGCTTATCTCGACCTAAGCACTTTTTCCTTCTTGCCACAGATATATCAGAAAATTAAATAATAATGGAGATTGATGCCTGTGTGTGCCAAAACTTTTGTGCGTCAGAATTGTGACGTGAAAAAAGAAGAGCTAGAAGGGAATGGCAACAGCACAGATCACCACAAAATAAAATCAGATTTAAAGAGTGCACTAAACGACTCCAAGAGTTGCTTGCGTCTGAAAAAACTGCATCTCTTAAAAATTATCTGGAAGGTCTTGATGTCACACCAGCGTCTAATTACTCTTTGTGGCGCGCTGCTAGAAAGCTTAAAACACCCATTGAGTATAAGCCACCTCTACGCACATCTACCGGAAGTTGGGCAAGAAGCGATACTGAAAAAGGTAAAATATTTGCTGAGCACTTAAAATCCGTTTTTACGCCAAACATATATACTGGTGTTGCTGATTTTCCGAATGTAGTCGCTCTACCCCCTCAACACATAAAGTTTAAGACGCGTGATTTACAAAAATTAATTGCCGAACTCAACCCGAAGAAAGCTCCGGGTATTGATGGAATTAGTAACCAGATGCTTATGAACTTGCCTCGTATTGCAATGAGAATCCTATTATTCATATTTAATGCCATTTTACGACTGGAGTATTATCCACACAGCTGGAAGCTTGCCAAGGTTAAAATGATTCCAAAGCCGGGCAAAGATCTAACCAAGGCTGAGTCATATAGGCCAATAAGTCTACTATCAACTATGTCAAAGCTTTTCGAAAAACTGCTCAAAACAAAATTGTCCCCAATTCTAATTAGTAGTGGGTGCATACCAGACCATCAATTTGGTTTTAGAAGTCAGCATAGCACCATTGAACAAACTCACAGACTGGTTCAATTTATAAGAAGAACTTTTGAGGAAAAAAAGTATTGTTCTGCGCTCTTTATTGACGTTTCCCAGGCATTTGATAAAGTGTGGCATGAAGGCCTAATTTTAAAATTGAAGACTTACTTACCAATAAACATTTCAAATATTTTGGAAAGTTACATTATTTCCCGTAAGTTCACTGTTGTGGAAGGAGACTTTACGAGTAGGCCTGAAACTATTTCATCCGGTGTGCCACAGGGGAGCATACTGGGACCAGTTTTATACTTGATTTATACTTGCGATATGCCTGTGAGCAGTAGTATCCATACTTCCACATTTGCCGACGATACAGCCTGCCTTAGTATGCACGAAAACCCTGATGAGGCATCCCGCAAACTCCAGGAACACATTAGCCAGATGGAGCTTTGGTTAAACTTATGGAGAATTAAAGTCAACGAACAAAAGTGTGTCCATATAACGTTCACCCTAAGAAGAGATACTTGCTCCTCCATTCGGATTAACAATCAAGTTGTTCCTCAACATTCACATGTGAAATATCTAGGTATACATCTTGATCGACGACTTACATGGAAACACCACATTGACTCTAAGTTAACTCAAATGAAACTTAAATTAACTCAGGTACATTGGCTGATTGGTAGAAATTCAACACTTAGCCTAAACTGCAAACTTTTAATATACAAGTCGCTTTTAAAGCCAATATGGTGTTACGGAATTCAACTATGGGGCACTGCTTCAGCTTCAAATGTAGAGAAAATTCAACGAAGGCAAAATAAAATTTTACGCATGATAACATCGGCTCCATGGTACATCAAAAATTCAAATATACATCGCGATTTGAATATGCCACTAGTGACTGAAGAAATTGTAAAATACGCAGGCAAATATCTAACAAAACTCGAGTCACATCCTAATCCGCTTGCTCGTAATATTTTGAACTTTACTGGGCACATCCGCTTAAAAAAGAGAGATACACGGGCTCTAATATTCAACACTCTAGATGATGAAGCTGCTTGAAAACACTTTTTTCTTTTTGTTGCTTATCACTACTTATGTATTATTAATAACTATCACTAAGCTTATGTCCGACATTGGTCGGGCCTAATAATTTTTTTATAGACTTAAGATTTGAATACTTATTGTTAGTTCATATTTGAAGATACAATAAATAAAAAAAACATGCATTAAAAAAAAGAATTGTGACTGTAACTGCTTCCTCTATTATACAGGGTGTCTGGTAGCAGATATGTATATATTTTCAAATTTAAATAAAAAACGTAACAATTGACAAAAAGTTTTATTAAGAGCATTGAACGATAGAATGGATATGCGGATTTTATTTTTTCATTCAGATGTCTTCCCTCGAGCCTTGTATTCTGCGTCGCATGCTGCAGTAAGTTTGGTTCAATTGAGCTGCTTCCACGACGAATATTTTCCTTTAAAGCCACAAGAGATTGGAGATTGTCATTATAAACCCTCTCTTTGAGGTAGCGCAATAAAAAAATCCATGAAAGTTAGATCGGGCGACCTTGGTGGCCATGGGATTTCCCCAAAGCGACTGATCAGTTTTTGGGGGAAATTTTCCCGAAGCAAATTGATTGAAGCTCTGGCTGCATGTGCAGTCGCCCCATCCTGTTGAAACCACGTTTGTTAAGAGTACAATGCATGAGCTCACAGGTTTGGCAAAAAGAATTCCGTAATCATGAGTGGATAATTTTCACCGTTGACATTCGCCGTTTGGTCTCGAGAATTTTCGAGAAAAAAATTGTCCACTTATCTCATGCCTGCAGTTACCCTGGGGCAATGCAATGGTTTTTGATGTTTCAGTCGAGGGTTGTGGGTTCTTGGAGACCTGTAATGGCAGTTTTGCTTGTTGACGTGGACGTTTAAGTGAAAATGAGCCTCGTCGCTCCAAAAAATGGGATTTGCGGTGCGAAAACGCATCATTTCACAGAAAAATTTTTCATAAATCAAAGTCGATTTCTTTCAGTTCTTGAACGATTTGAGTTTTAAAAGGATGGAACTTCAGATCCTTTTTTAAAATTTCATGACTAATAGCGCTTGGAGGTCTCAGTGAGGCTGCTCTTTTCCGTTTTGAAAGTCGAGGATTTTCACGTAAACTGCTTACAACCTGTTCAATGTTTTCACGAGTCCCTGAAGATCGACTGGGCCCTGACCGTGGGGCATTCATAGCAGAAGCAGTTGCGCAAAATTACTGTTTCCACGTACGAATTAAATTTACACTGGATCCATCACGTATTCGCCGAATATCAAACTTTGAACAAAATTGTCGACGATCAATTACCGAAGAATCATTACTATTAAAAAATGTCTCCACAGCGAACGCGCGATGCTCACTCGCCCACTGCGACATCGTGCCTAACAAATCCGCACAATCGATAATTCAAACGTCGCCACACTCCCTCCGCGCCGCTTTTCGAAATAATCGTATTTAAAAATATAAATTTGCCATCAGACACCATGTACAAGTTATGTTCAGTGTATTTTAATAAAAAAAAAAACAATGATATTTGCTAAATTAGTGTAAGAGGTATTTATTTTCAAAATATTTTTATGAAATGGATTTAAAACAACGATTAAGTCGAAAATAGTTGCTGTGCGAATATTCATGTGCGGGACTGTGCATATTTTGATAAAATTCGGCTATTTCTTAAGTTATTCGAAGTTAGCAAAGGTCATTCATTACATGAGAGTTAATGCATTTTTATTATAATTTATAAATAATTAAAAAATTATTTATTTAATAAGAGAAAAATTTAAAAATAAAGTAAGAACACAACTGCATCTTTGAACGAATTTGTAGAACGAATACGTGGAATATATCCGAGGCATTATTGGCTTGAAATTTCACATTTATCTGAGTTCGTATGCGAAGTGCAATTTTTTTTTCAAGACGTTTTTTATTTATTGTATCTTCAAATATGAACTAACAATAAGTATTCAAATCTTAATCTGAAGTATAGTTATTAGGCCCAACCAATGTCGGACATAAACTAAGTGATAGTTATTAATAATACATAAGTAGTGATAAACACAAAAAAATATTTTTAAGCAGCTGCATCTGGAGTGTTGTTTATTAAAGCCCTTATATCTCTCTTTTTGAAGCGGATGTGTCCAGTAAAGTTCAATATATTACGAGCAAGCGGATTAGGATGTGACTCGAGTTTTGTTAGGTATTTGCCTGCGTATTTTGCAATTTCTTCAGTCATTAGTGTCATATTTAAATCACGATGTATATTTGAATTTGTGATGTGCCATGGAGTCGATGTTATCATACGTAAAATTTTGTTTTGCCTTCGTTGAATTTTCTCTACATTTGAAGCTGAAGCAGTGCCCCATAGTTGAATTCCGTAGCACCATATTGGCTTTAAAAGCGACTTGTATATTAAAAATTTACAGTCTAGGCTAAGTGTTGAATTTCTACCAATCAGCCAATGTACCTGAGTTAATTTAAGTTTCATTTGTGATAGCTTAGAATCAATGTGGTGTTTCCATGTAAGTCGTCGATCAAGGTATATACCAAGATATTTCACATGTGAATGTTGAGGAACAACTTGATTGTTAATCCGAATGGGGGAACAAGTAGCTCTTCGTAAGGTAAATGTTACTTGAACACACTTTTTAATTCTCCATAAGTTTAACCAAAGCTCCATCTGGCTAATGTGTTCCTGGAGTTTGCGGGATGCCTCATCAGGCTTTTCGTGCATACTAAGGCAGGCTGTATCGTCGGCAAATGTGGAAGTATGGATACTACTGCTCACAGGCATATCACAAGTATAAATCAAATATAAAACTGGCCCCAGTATACTCCCCTATGGCACACCGGATGAGATAGTTTCAGGCCTACTCGTAAAGTCTCCTTCCACAACAGTGAACTTACGGGAAATAATGTAACTTTCCAAAAGATTTAAAATGTTTATTGGTAAGTAAGTATTCAATTTTAAAATTAGGCCTTCATGCCACACTTTATCAAATGCCTGGAAAATGTCAATAAACAGCGCAGAACAATACTTTTTTTCTTCAAAAGTTCTTAAAAATTGAACCAATCTATGAGTTTGTTCAATGGTGCTATGTTGACTTCTAAAACCAAATTGATGGTCTGGTACACACAAAAAAAAATCATAGGTTATATTTCCTAAAATAATGGTATAATTTTAACTAAGTGAAAGGGTAGAATGGCATTTAAAAAGTTTTTTAGGCAATTTGACAAAAAAATTTTAGTTGATTTTTATGTTCGAAAAATCAACTAAAATTTTAGTTGAAACTCCTTAACGACTAGGTAAATTCATACTTTTGTCGTCTTTGAATTATCTAAATAGCAATGTAAATTTATACACATATAATACGGCAAATTATCATGTATTTTAGTTAATATAACTATTTATAGTTCCATAATTGTCATGGATTTAAAGAATTTTTGAATTTCTAAAAAAATTTATTATTTACTTATTAATTTATATATTTACATACATGTATACATATATAAAATGAAAAATAAAAAATACTACGAAAATAAAACATTTGAAGGCAATGCTAGGAACACAACTGGGACGAACGACGAATTTTTCGTAGCGAGCTTTGGCCATAAAAAATAAAATACATTCATGCATATGCAAATTAAAACAGCACTGCCGTCGAACGAAACTCGTCGTGCGTGCCGAACTCTCTGATATATTTCAGCACAAACCATAAGCAACTTTATGAATTAATGGGTGTTTTTTATTGAGGTATAGAACTTTAAGTTGGCATCACTTTTTTAACTGACGGCTATTTTGTCAGCTGTCAAGTGATTAATATTTAGTTTGGTTTGGCATTTCATCAGGTTGAAATAAAACACAAGAAAATCGTTTTAATGTCCATCAATTTGGCTTTATTGGACGGATAATTTTATGCCATTAATGTTTAAATATGATTTCAGGCATGTGGCCGCCGCGGCCTGCTCGAATAAAGCCAATTCTACAGGTCCAATTTTCAACCACTTTTTCGAGCATATGGGGCCGTATGTTGGCAATAACGCCACGAATGTTGGCTTCCAAGTCCCCTAACGTTTCTGGTTTGTTGGCGTAGACGAGCGACTTCACATATCCCCAAAGAAAATAATCCAATGGTGTCAAATCACACGATCTTGGTGGCCAATTGACAGGTCCATTCCGCGAAATTATGCGCTCATTGAATGTTTCCTTCAATAAATCGATTGTGACGTGCGCTGTGTGGCATGTAGCGCTGTCTTGTTGAACCACAACTCATACACATTCATGCCATCCAATTCGGGAACAAAATAGTCGGTTATCATGGCTCTATACCGGTCTCCATTAACGGTAACTGACTCTCCAGCATTATTTCGGAAGAAGTATGGCCCAATGACTCCACCAGCCCATAGAGCACACCAAACAGTCAGTTTTTGTGGATGTAATGGCGTCTCAAGGGTCTCATGTGGATTCTCTTCACTACAAATGCGGCAATTTTGCTTGTTGACGTAGCCATTCAACCAAAAATGAGCCTCATCACTGAACAAAATTTTGCGATGAAAATCAGCATCGAGATCAATCTCATTTTCGGCCCATACACCAAAATCACGACGCATTGCATGGTCTCGCGGCTTTAATTCTTGCACAAGCTGGATCTTGTAAGGTCGCAAGCCAAGATCTTTGCGCAAAATCTTCCATAAAGTTGATGGACAAAGCTCCAATTGCTGTGCACGGTGGCGAATCGATTCATTCGGGTCCTCTTCAACACTTTGCTCTACAGCGGCAATTGTTTCTTCGGTGCGCACTGTTCGACGTCTCTGCGGATGCGTATTATCACATAGAGTAAACGTAGTGCGAAAACGATCCATGGTTAACCGAATTAATTGCTCTGATGGACGATTATGTCGACCATAAAATGGACGGAGCTTGCGGTAAACTTCGCGAACTGAACCATTATTTTCGAAATAAATTTGCACGATTTGCAAGCGTTGTTCTTTTGTCAACCTGTTCATGATGAAATGGCAAACCAAACTAAATATTAATCACTTGACAGCTGACAAAATGGCCGCCAGTTAAAAAAGTGATGCCAACTTAAAGTTCTATACCTCAATAAAAAACACCCATTACTAATTAGAATTGGGGACAATTTTGTTTTGAGCAGTTTTTCGAAAAGCTTTGACATTGTTGATAGTAGACTTATTGGCCTATATGACTCAGCCTTGGTTAGATCTTTGCCCGGTTTTGGAATCATGGCATAGAATTTATGCAATCTAAATATATTATGTATTGCATTTGAATACAAGTTTATAGCATGAGTGATAAGAAAAGACTTCGCGTAAGCAAATATTGTTGTTGAAAATATGGGTTTACTTACAAGTGTAATGAAACAATTTGTTCCTATACATAAATATTAGAAACATAAAAATACAACATAAAGTCGATGCAATTGCCATTAAGAGTCATATATAAATTAAGCAAATGCCGACAAACCGTTTAGATATTATTATTGTACTAACCCATTGAAATTCTCGCATTTTTTTAAATTAATATGATAATTGCAGCATTAAACTTTATTATATGTGGTCTTCCGCCGTGTACGCAAGTTAATGAATTCTTTACATCACGCAATCAACATTAGCCGTCTTTGGCACAGGAAACATTTCTTCATTATTTCATATGCATACATATTGTATGTATCTCCGCTTGAGTAATGACAGATGTTTTAAGAATTATTTGTATGTATGTATATATTTTCTCAACTATTTTTTTTTCTATTAAACACAATTACTTTAATTTAGTCTTAACACACTGGTTTAGAAAGACTGCCACCACTCATTTTTATGGCCAAAGCTTACAACTCGGCCATTCTGCAATTCGAGCACACCAATCATTTCAAGATCATTATCAAATATTAAACACCACAAAGAAGCTTAACAACACTGCAGCAAACAACAACAACAACAACAACAACAGCATTACAAAGGAGATCTATACAACAATACTCGTATATACATACAACTGCCACTAATGGCAGATTTATGATTTGCAACATGATGTACGTCCGTTAAACGTCCCGGCTAACTACAACAATATAAGCCATACGCATAAATTCTTGCATTCAGCTCAAGTCATGGAATAATTCAACTTGTTTTTCTTCATCTCCAGCTTACGGTCATGTCAGATGGCTGTTTCGCTGGTTCGTTGGTTGGTTGTTTGGCTGGTTGGTTGGCTAAAACTGAAAATGCCATACAATTGTGGCTTTTAATTTATCCAAGCTTCACATTGAATGCCATGTTATTTATTTTCATATTTTGTTTTATGTTTTACTGTCTTCCTTGTATAACATACACACTTGGCTGACTTCTTGATGCATTTCATGGGGCGTTCCAACAGAACAAAATAATAAATATCAAAAAAAAAAAAAAACACTGAAAAAATCATTATATTTGAAAGATGGCTGCACCATCAGACATGGCAAAAATGTTTGTTGGATCAAGGAGAAAGAATGTCAGTGAATAAACTTGTAGAAGTGATAGGCATAAAATGAATTATTAATTTATGGCAGTTGTATTAATATGCCAAGAGAAAGAATAAAAAAACAGTCATGGAGGGGCGACAAGCAAGATGGATGGCAGATGGTAACTAACAAAAAAAAAAACAAAAAAAAAACTAATTAAAAGCCCACTATGTTGTTGTTAGTCAACTCGCTTGGAGATTATAAAGTGGAATTTAACCGCAGTTTTGTATAGATAATTTCATATAAACATGATATTAATTGCTTTGAGATTGTTTATCCAGGAAATTTAGCTGAAGCACTCAACGCATATTCGCGAAGAACTTCTGAAAGATGAATGTGCATGCAAGTATGTCTGGGTTTAAGCCACTGGGGTACATATTTACCAACCATTCTCATAGAAATATTTTAATTGCCATACAAAATGCATATGGGAAGCCTATTTTCGTAGGTTCAGACAGAAGTGCCGCAGATTAACGTGGGTACCTGCCATTACGGCCTAATCCCACGGTGCTCTCAACACCGGGTTGCTTTCCTGCGCCAACCAGCGCCCCCATGCATAACAAGTCACACAACAAGTCAAAAGACAAGTTGTGTGACAAGTTATGCATGAGTACCGTCCGAGAACATGCATTTGGACATGAACTCGCCCCAGGGTAGGGGCGGAGCCTATTTAAAACTCCTTCCTAGATATGGGTCTAGGCATACTGTCGCAATGCAACTCCACACCGAGCGAACCGCTCTACCCGCGTATATTTGGGCATAACCACAACCACCACGAATCTCCCCGAAGGGCAGAAACCGAAGTTTCTGGGGCTCCTGAACTCGTGGTACCAGATTATAGGCTCTGGTCAAACTTTGTAGTCGAAACTACTACCAGTTGCAAACCCCAAACGGTTCCGGGAACTGGTGACCCGTAAAATGAAATAAAAATAAATAAAAAGGAATAAAATAAGATAAAAATAAAAATAATAAAAGAAACAAAAAATTTAAGGCAAAAATAAAAATGAACTAATGCCATCAATGATGACACACAAAAAACACAAAAAACAAACAATCAACAATCACCCTCACGGGTGACCAAAGGCCGTATATGGCACCAGCAATGGACAACACGAACAAACCAACGACAATGCCGCCCTCACGAGCGACACAATGGGCAGGGTGATGACCCAACAAAACAAAAACAACAATAAAACAAAACAAAAATAAGGCAGCAGGGGAGAAACAGCAAAACAGCAATAACAGCAAAACAGCAATAACAGCACATGCAACCAGGAATAGTCCAGCAGAAAGAAGTAACAGCATCAGCAAAATACAGCGGGGAGAAGATGGTCAACAAACCACCAACGGCAATACAAAGACTCAACGGCAGTAACTGGAAGCTGAAAAGCAGACACGGCGGTAGGAAAGGCGTGCGGCTGCAGGAACCCGTTATTACGGATTCCTGCTTGGGCCACCTCCACTACGTCTAGTCCTTCTCCTATTGAAGACGCCACGCGAAAATTCGCCCAACCTCCGAAACGTCCGATCGTCCAACAAAACCCTACTGACATCCAAACGCGCGTCATCCCAAAACACACCCATACTATCTAAATCCCTAATGTCGTCATAGTCAGGACACGCCGTCAGTACGTGCCTCCACGTAGGTTCAGACAAGTTAGATATGAGTGGTGAAAGTCCAGTTTTGTAAATTGTTTGCATATAGAAAATTACTGCATGTGTATTCATTTGTATAAGAAGCCGATTCATGTTATGCACTCTGGCTTTACTTTGGCCACGGGTGAAAAACCCTAACAACTTAATCTATAAAGCGACTTCCGGATCAGTGTAGTAGTTGAAAGTGAATGTCACTTCAACGACTTTACTTAACATTTATTAATATCAATTTGATATTAGGAACATCTGGATTCCGCAGCATAGAGGTTTTCAGGGGAACTCTAGGGCTGACGAGCTTACTACAACTGGGAGAACCTTAGAGGTTCTACCTTAATTGGAATGTGTGGGTGTACCCCTACTCTCTTGCAAACTTAGACTTAGGCGCAAGACATAAGACGAAACATATAGAAAGTGGGTCACAAGAAATGACTGCGTGATCATAAGGCAGTCATAGACTCATCTAAATAGAAAAAATACAACTTCTTTGATTTCAAAAAATAGGAAACAAATGTCGATTCTGGACACTGTGTCATAGATAGGTATACACAAAGGTTAAAGGTTGGGCAGTATCATTTTTGCCGCAGCTGCCAAGATATCGATAAAGAATAAAGTGTTGAAAATTTTCTGTGTCACTGTACTGGACTTTCAAGAAAGAGAATGGTCACAATAAGTGCTTTTAAGTTCAGGGAACTTCCTAACTTCGCTAGTGTTGAACTGCAACGTGTTAGTAGATAATTATATATTGAGCTCTGGTTAGTTCGACGTTAGGGACACGGCATAAGTAGAGTCTCCGTGGTATCACAGTGGAGTAAAACGATCTAGGTGAGTCCGGGATTCTGACTGCCACCCTTACCTAACCTAACCTAACCTTAGGGTGGCGTTGGCTGAAGTAGTTAGCACGTTGACTACAACAACGAAGGTTCTGTGTTCGAGCCCGGTATCTGACAGTCATAAAATAACAACACTGCGCATTTTTATGATCTGCATTAGTGTCACTTTGTATCAGTTGTTGTAGGAAAGTTCATGTGATGAAGGCATTGTCACTGATCACTGAACTAATACCGACTTCAGCAGATACTAATCCTAATGTAACATCAGAGCTCCCTCCTTCGTTGTGTAGCAGAATCATTGGGGAAGTAAAATAACCAATAAAATGGCTACTAAACACAGCTTCAAAATTTAATACGCCTCGTTGACACGCGAGGCGCTGCCACACTGCATTATTAAAAACGTGCAAAAAGCGAATTTGTAACATAATGAAGCTTTCCTCTAACTCTTCCTTCACCACCTATCATCACTATAACTATCCCTTTCCTAAAGAAGGTAACACCTAGTAATAGTAGTAGACATTCATTGCCTGAGTGTTACTTCTATTTATTTAAAAAAAACCTAACCTAATCTATAAATGCTATTATCATTTTGAAAAAGTGATCTATCGAGAGTGATTCTCGATAGAGTGATACACGTAAAATTAAGAACTGCTCCCTTACTAAGAGCTCGTGAGTAATGTTTTTAAAGTATCATTTATTTAGTGAAGGCTTTGCCACTTATGAATATGGATCGTTTTAGAACCGAAGAACGCGTTAAAAAGTTTAAACTTACTACAAAATTGGTGGCCACTTTGCGATCGTTAGGGGTTAAATATGGTCGTCATAATCGGCCTACTGTGCAAGGAATTGGCAAAATTATACAGAAATTTGAAGAGACTGGAAGCGTTACAAATGTGATCAGGCATGTGCATCGCTGCAATATGCGCACTTGCCGAAAGTATCGCATCTCTTAGTGTAGTGGAAAAGCCGTAACAAGTTATTCAGAGCGTGTGATTATCGACTTTTACTTTTTTTTTAAGAAAAGTGTCGAAAAAACCGAAAAAAAATATTTGGTGAAAAAATACACACACACATATACACGCGAATCAATAAGTCCGTGCTTTTTGAATGAAACAGTTTTTTTTTTGCAAAACAAAAATTTATTTTTCAACATAAACTCCTTTTAACTCAATACACTTAGTTCAATGTTTCTCCAATTTTTGTATCCCTTCCCAAAAATGAGAATTTTCGAGGTCCTTAAAAAAGGCCATAAGAGTTTTCGATAAAAATAGGCATTTGTTTGGTCAATAATTTCATAATTGGAGCTAAATCTCTTTCCACCGAACCATTTCTTTAGGTTTGGAAATAGGAAGTAGTCATTAGGAGCTAAATCCCGAGAATATGGGGGATGGGGTACCGATTCGTAGCCCAATTCATAGAGTTTTGCCGTTGAGACTGAGCACGTGTGCACTCTTGCGTTATATTGATGAAAATGAATTTTTTTCTTGGCTATATGGGGTCGTTTTCTTTTTAAATCCTCATAAAATCAGTGGTATGAATTGGTGTAATATTCGCCGTTTATTCTTTTGCACTTTTGAAGGCAATCGATGTCGATTACCTCGCGTATATCCCAAACAACTGTTGCCATCATCTTATTGACCGACAAACTCACCTTGGCCTTCTTGGAAGCAGGTTAAGACTGCTTCTTGGTCTCCGGAGTACAGTAATGGATCAATGAGACTCATGCATAAAACGTGAGCTTGAGTTCGGACTCGATTGTTTGAGTAAAAGGTGCTTGTCGTATGCATAATAAAATTTGATGTATTTGCTTTTACTCACTGCTCACGTTTGATCTCGTGTTGCTCAGTTTGAACTAAGTTAGATGAGCTTGTGCACATTTTCATATGCATAAAAACAAGCTTTTGCTTTCTTTTGTGAGCTCTTGCTCAAATTTTGTTGAGCCTGCCTTATAGTTGACTCGCGTACACTAAAAAGGAACCATAGCTGAAAATTTTGTGCCACAAAGAAATACAAAATGTTATCAACACCGTAAAAAAAATTTAACAAGTGAGGATAAAAAATTATACAGGTTTGTATTCTTAATTATTATTTTTTTTTATATAAATAATAAAATGATAAATACATAGGTTTGATGATAGCAGCATCTGCTGGTTGGCTAATTATTTTTTTGAGAAGTCAGAAGAAACCCGTGGTGTGGTGGTGCCCTCAGCTACAGATATTGGATTGTGTCGCGAACTATTGCAAAAGTTCCGAAACTTATATCTGCCAAGACAAGTGATTGGATAAAATTCCCGAAAGATTCAGCTAAAATAAAAGATGCTCAAATGATGCAAGTTTCTTTCCACAAGTTTTTCTTGCAAAATCTGCATTTTTGTAGGAATCACCTTGTTTTGCTTTAACAAAACAAGCCTCTGCAGACTTTGAAAATTCAACTCCCTTGTCTCATCAGTTTCATAACAACTCAAAACTGTTGTTGACTCTTTGTTTACCTTCAAAAATAAACTACATATAGCAAAATCTAAAATAAGATTGCTTAATTTCTGTTACACATGTTTCTATTATTTCTTTTTTATTATTTTTACGGCCTGTCCCACGATGTCACCAGAAATCGTTCGATCAAATACTTATATCGAAAAAAAACAAAAAATTTTCTAATGTTATTGTTTTTTGCAATACAAGTTGTCGATCGAACGATTTCTGCTGACATTGTGGGACGGACCGTAAATGCTTGGTAATTGACTTTTTTCTAGTAAATATTTATTTTGTTTTATTTTTTCTACTAAAAATTTAGAAATGTCGTCAGTTTGTATTGTATTATTATTATTATTTGGTTCTACTTCTACTTCACTTTCACTTGACGACATGTTTGCACTTCAATAACCATTTGGCGTTTGATCTTCGTTTGCTCAAGTAATTGCAGTTGGTTTGAACTCATTTTTATGCATACCAAATTGAGCAAAAGCTGTTGCTGTTTGATCGAACTCAACTTAAGAGCAATTGCTCACCTGACTCAACTCAGCGCTTTTACTCGTTTTTATGCATGAGACCCAATGTTTCATCCACAGTTACAAAACGCCGCAAAAACTCATTCGGATTGTGGTAAACAACTCCAAACAATTCTTTGAAGTTGTCACACCTTTACGTTTATGGTCAATTGAGTGCAAACGCGGCACCCACCTTGCAGAGAACTTTCTTAAACTCAGCTGATCATTTAAAATCAAAACCACACTGTCATATGAAATGCTTATGGCATCAATAATCTCACGCACTTTTACTCTTCGATCGGCCAACGCCATATCGTGGATTTTTTTTAGATATTTTCGGGTGTACTGACCTCAATTCTAGTTGTGTGAACACAACGAAAGTAAGTAAGCCACTTTTTTACCATTGAAATCTATGGTTCGATTGACGGTTTTTTTCGTACTCGAAATTCGCTTATTTACATTCTTCGAAAAAAAACACGAGGTTGTATGTTTTGAACAGCTGTTAAAGGCAAAGTAAATGACGACACTTGACAGTAGCCTTTTAACAGATGGTTGTTGATAGGAACAGTGTTGCATTTCATATAACTACGTGGGAAGTTCGAAAAGTCACGGACTTATTGATCCGCCCTTGTATATATAAATATGAGCTGCATAGTGAGTCCAAATTTTGTGGAAGAAAAGTATTGAAAATAAGATATATCCTGGGAGAAGATACATTCATATGTTTCCAATGTTACAAAAGGAATAAATTTTATTTGTATATTACCATATTTAAATACTTCAGCTGTTAGAATATTTGGAACCCTTCCCAATAAGCACCCAAAAAATTAAAATTCAAGCACTTGATAGTTAACTGGAAACAAAGTAGAATTCCAGCATTTTTTCAAGTAATTTTCAAGTTTGAAAATATTTTCAAATAAAAAAACAAACAACATACATATATTTTCAAACCTTGTCAAATATGTATTTTATTTATTAATAAAAACTAAAATTGTGTTTAAAATACTAACTGCCTTATTCATAAAAAATATTTCAGGTTTATTAAGCGCTTATTTGACGTATTTCTATGGGAAATTTGTCAAATAAACCTGTAATAAACATTTAATATTTTTTATGAATTAGACCGTAAAGAAATAAGTAAATTTTTAAAAAATGGGAGTAAGAGTAAAATGGTGAAAAAAGCGAAGACAGATGCGCAGAATTGTTGCATTGTTTACGCAAGAATATAGAAAATTTCAAAATTTATTTGGAGCAAAAAGATTGAAGAAGAAAATCTTGGAAGAAAAGAAGGAAAAGAAAATTTAAAAAAAGTGTGAATTAAAATACTAATTAGGTAATTGCACTACTTCTTTTAATATTATTTTCAAAAATATATTTTAAATGTTAATATTTTTTATTTACATACAAAAAAATACATACATACATATATACCTAACCTAACCTTAGGGTGGCATTGGCTGAAGTAGTTAGCACGTTGACTACCAGAACGAAGGTTCTGTGTTCGAGCCCGTTATCTGACAGTCATTAAATAACAAGACTGCGCATTTTTATGACCTGCATTAGCGTCACTTTGTATCAGTTGTTGTAGGAAAGTTCATGTGATGAAGGCATAGTCACTGATCACTGAACTAATACCGACTTCAGCAGATACTAATCCTAATGTAACATCAGAGCTCCCTCCTTCGTTGTGTAGCAGAATCATTGGGGAAATAAAATAACCAATAAAATGGCTACTAAACACAGCTTCAAAATTTAATACGCCTCATTGACACGCGAGGCGCTGCCACACTGCATTATTAAAAACGTGCAAAAAGCGAATTTGTAACATAATGAAGCTTTCCTCTAACTCTTCCTTCACCACCTATCATCACTATAACTACCCCTTTCCTAAAGAAGGTAACACCTAGTAATAGTAGTAGACATTCATTGCCTGAGTGTTACTTCTATTAATTTAAAAAAAACCTAACCTAATTTATAAATGCTATTATCATTTTGAAAAAGCGATCTATCGAGAGTGATACACGTAAAATTAAGAACTGCTCCCTTACTAAGAGCTCGTGAGTAATGTTTTTAAAGTATCATTTATTTAGTGAAGGCTTTGCCACTTATGAATATGGATCGTTTTGAACCGAAGAACGCGTTAAAAAATTTAAACTTACTACAAAATTGATGGCCACTTTGCGATCGTTAGGGGTTAAATATGGTCGTTATAATCGGCCTACTGTGCAAGGAATTGGCAAAATTATACAGAAATTTGAAGAGACTGGAAGCGTTACAAATGTGATCAGGCATGTGCATCGCTGCAATATGCGCACTTGCCGAAAGTATCGCATCTCTTAGTGTAGTGGAAAAGCCGTAACAAGTTATTCAGAGCGTGTGATTATCGACTTTTACTTTTTTTTTAAAGAAAAGTGTCGAAAACACCGAAAAAAAATATTTGGTGAAAAAATACGCACACACATATACACGCGAATCAATAAGTCCGTGCTTTTTGAATGAAACAGTTTTTATTTTGCAAAAAAAAAAAAATTATTTTTCAACATAAACTCCTTTTAACTCAATACACTTAGTTCAATGTTTCTCCAATTTTTGTATCCCTTCCCAAAAATGAGAATTTTCGAGGTCCTTAAAAAAGGCCATAAGAGTTTTCGATAAAAATAGGCATTTGTTTGGTCAATAATTTCATAATTGGAGCTAAATCTCTTTCCACCGAACCATTTCTTTAGGTTTGGAAATAGGAAGTAGTCACTAGGAGCTAAATCCCGAGAATATGGGGGATGGGGTACCGATTCGTAGCCCAATTCATAGAGTTTTGCCGTTGAGACTGAGCACGTGTGCACTCTTGCGTTATATTGATGAAAATGAATTTTTTTCTTGGTTATATGGGGTCGTTTTCTTTTTAAATCCTCATAAAATCAGTGGTATGAATTGGTATAATATTCGCCGTTTATTCTTTTGCACTTTTGAAGGCAATCGATGTCGATTACCTCGCGTATATCCCAAACAACTGTTGCCATCATCTTATTGACCGACAAACTCACCTTGGCCTTCTTGGAAGCAGGTTAAGACTGCTTCTTGGTCTCCGGAGTACAGTAATGGATCAATGGGTCTCATGCATAAAACGTGAGCTTGAGTTCGGACTCGATTGTTTGAGTAAAAGGTGCTTGTCGTATGCATAATAAAATTTGATGTATTTGCTTTTACTCACTGCTCACGTTTGATCTCGTGTTGCTCAGTTTGAACTAAGTTAGATGAGCTTGTGCTCATTTTCATATGCATAAAAACAAGCTTTTGCTTTCTTTTGTGAGCTCTTGCTCAAATTTTGTTGAGCCTGCCTTATAGTTGACTCGCGTACACTAAAAAGGAACCATAGCTGAAAATTTTGTGCCACAAAGAAATACAAAATGTTATCAATACCGTAAAAAAAATTTAACAAGTGAGGATAAAAAATTATACAGGTTTGTATTCTTAATTATTATTTTTTTTATATAAATAATAAAATGATAAATACATAGGTTTGATGATAGCAGCATCTGCTGGTTGGCTAATTATTTTTTTGAGAAGTCAGAAGAAACCCGTGGTGTGGTGGTGCCCTCAGCAACATTGATAAAATTCGACTGTATTTAAGATTTTGTGCAGATCCTGGATTCCAAAACTTTACAGCTACAGATATTGGATTGTGTCGCGAACTATTGCAAAAGTTCCGAAACTTATATCTGCTAAAACAAGTGATTGGATAAAATTCCCGAAAGATTCAGATAAAATAAAAGATGCTTAAATGATGCAAGTTTCTTTCCACAAGTTTTTCTTGCAAAATCTGCATTTTTGTAGGAATCACCTTGTTTTGCTTTAACAAAACAAGCCTCTGCAGACTTTGAAAATTCAACTCCCTTGTCTCATCAGTTTCATAACAACTCAAAACTGTTGTTGACTCTTTGTTTACCTTCAAAAATAAACTACATATAGCAAAATCTAAAATAAGATTGCTTAATTTCTGTTACACATGTTTCTATTATTTCTTTTTTATTATTTTTACGGCCTGTCCCACGATGTCACCAGAAATCGTTCGATCAAATACTTATATCGAAAAAAAAACAACAAATTTTCTAATGTTATTGTTTTTTGCAATACAAGTTGTCGATCGAACGATTTCTGGTGACATTGTGGGACGGACCGTAAATGCTTGGTAATTGACTTTTTTCTAGTAAATATTTATTTTGTTTTATTTTTTCTACTAAAAATTTAGAAATGTCGTCAGTTTGTATTGTATTATTATTATTATTTGGTTCTACTTCTACTTCACTTTTCATTTTTTTCAAAAATATATTTTAAATGTTAATATTTTTTATTTACATACAAAAAAATACATACATACATATATGTATGTATATATAAATAATAAATTTATTATTAGAAAGCAAATTAATTGTACTTTCCTCTATAGTTTAAAAGCATTGCTTTTGAAGCTTGAAATAGACTTGAATACAACTGTAATGCAAGGCCTAATTAAACTGTAATTCAAGGCTTGAAGTAAACTGTAATAAAATGCTTGAAAAATATGATATTTCAAGGCTTGAATTACAACTGAATTGTTCGGATTGAATTCAAGTCCCCATATCACTGGAGAATGCTATTGAAATAAAGTGCAAATCAAGCATAATTAAACCTCTGACAATTGACAGTTGTTTTACTTTACACTTGATTTCAAGCAAAATTGCTTATTGATTTATTTACTAATAAGGTATAGATATATGCACACAAAATTTTGGAAGAAGGGCTACTCATTTTAAGTTTTCTTGAATTATGTTTTGTATGCGGTTTTTGTGGATCTAAATAGTAGGACTAGTATTGATTGATCTTCGGTAAATGAATTATTAATTAAAAAGTAAAAAACCCGACTGATACCAAATGGCCATTTGAAATGGAAAATCATAAATCTGAGGATGATTTTCAAATACTTGTGGATTGATACCCATTTTGATATAGCCCAATAAGCAATTTTGCTTGAAATCAAGTGTAAAACAAGTGTTATTCAAGCCACACAATCAATTGTCAAGGGTTGAATTATGCTTGATTCACACTTTAATTCAATAGCATTCTCCAGTGAAAAGGGAACTTGAACTCAATGCGAAGAATTCAGCTGTAGTACAGTTTAATTTAAGCCTTGAATTATACTGTAATTCAACCTTGTATTACAATTGAATTCAAGTGTATTTCAAGTAAACAAGGCTTTTAAAATGGAAAGCAAAATGCAATTCCTTTGTTTTCTAATAATTATTTTCCGCACATCTGACTTCGCTATTGTTTTCACGTTTTACTCACCTTTGTTTTCCAAATTCACTTTTATTTATTTGTTTTTGATATATTCACCACAATTTCAGTTTTAATAATAAATCAACTACGTATTTGACAAGGTTCAAGCATATATGTATGTTGTTTGATTTTTTATTTAAAAATATTTTCAAACTTGAAAATTACTTGAAAAAAATGCTTGAATTCAACTTTGTTTCCATTTCAATTTCAAGTGCTTGAATTTTAATTTTTTGAGTGCTTATTGGGAGTAGGCCGACCTTTTTTTCATATTCAAAAACTTAGTCTATTGACTGCCATATGGAATTTTTACTACTATCATATCTTTATTGACATTTCCACGATAAAGACAAATCGATCAAAGTCTCCTCCCTCTCATCTCGGTTGTTTCTCTTGTAAGGGCACGTTCTATTTGGCGAAAAAGTATTTGTTTTAATACTAGTTTACATGCGGTCAAGGCACGTTAACTACAAAGTAATTGTGAAAAAAAAATTGTAATCAGCTGATGAGTAATCTTGCTAACGCGTGCACCGGTTTGATATATCTTGCAAACGTCGTAGTTCCTTAATCTAAAATTAAAATTAATATTAAACACTTTGAACGCTTTGCTAGAAGCTTTTTAAAAGAAAATAAAATATTTTTAACCAAATTATTAGCTACATGGTACAATACAAGTAACAATAATGAAATTCATAAAAACCTGTCCACCCCAATGATAAAATATTGAAGCCGGCTGTCATTTTAATGCACCTTGTGATATATTTATATTATCTTCACTGTCAGTTTATGTTTTTCCACATTTTATTTCTCATTTTCTTGCATCCAGTGCTTGAAAGGAAAACAACAACAAACAAACTTATTGGAAAGATTTGATCTTTTTGACTTAAAGACAAGATTTTGTGCAGTTATGAGCTGGAGAGTTAGACCGAAAGGAAATATTATAGTTTTATACGCTCAAACTAAAATGTTAATGCTTCTTGATTTAATTGTTAGCTGGAGGATAATCATGTGTAAATGTTTAAGCTGATTGTCTGTGTTCCCTCTCCATCTCCAAACTGCTGCCATCTTAAGCTTTAAATATATTGAGCTTAATTGCATGGCGAAGAGCAGTGAATAAGTAGTCGCTTGTATGTAGTTTTTGTCATGTCAATGCTCGGCGGTTATAAATCAATATGTTTCTTCTTTTCTTTTTTATTTGTTGCTCTTTGTTGTGTATTCCAGGACAACCAACCCACTGTTTAGTTTTGTTTTTTTGTTTGTTGCTTCTTTAAGATTTGTGTTGTTTTCTTTTTTGGATATTAAAAAAGTGTGATGGTGTTTTCTGAGGGGGAGGGGATAGAGCGGGAAGCTAGTGCTGCAAACATACATACAATCTTATCACTGCTTAAATATCTAAGCTTTAAGATTTCTGTTGTCTGGTATTTATTCAATACCTCGTCTTAAGGCACCATCACAGTGCATCTATTTTATTTTGGCATGTGCAAGATATATGAAAAACTAAAAAGAGGCCTGAACAACTTAAATTCAAGAATGTGTTTTTTTTTGTTGTTAGTTTTAGTTGTTAGTGTTTATAACTGACTGACCTGTTATTAAATCAACATCGAACAAATGTGTATATTGTAATTTATCTCAAAATTATCACTTTGTTTAGTTATTTCAACTTTATTTAGCCGATTTAGCCAAGTGTGCTTGTATATATATCTGTGTTTAAAGTTTAAAATAAAAATAAAGAATAAGCAAAACTTTGTTTTAACAAATGTTCCTTTAATGCCTTCAGGTATATCTGTTATTTTTACTTTATACATACTTCCCAGTGACTCTCCCGCCAGCTCTCCTTAGTATGAGTTGTGCAAGATTTCTTTGTAAAGATACATATTATTAACAAACTCATTCACGCGATGTTAAATTTTTTTTTTTTTTTTGCCTTCTTCAAAATCTACTTGAGTTTAATTTAACAATTTTTTACACCCAAGCCTCAGCATGTTGTGATGGCTGCTAATATACGAAAAACTAAATGCTTTCTCATTGTAAAAACAGCTTCAGCTGTAACAATATCATTTTAGTATTACATTCAAAGCCATTCTGGCTACTTTATATTATGCTTCAACTGTGTTGTTTATATTTTTGGGCTCGCTCTAGTCTTGTCTTCCGTCATCACTTCTTCAGGCAAATTGTAAAATATAAAATAAAAGAAAAAAAAAATTGCAAGCTAAATTAAAAAATAAAAAAAAAATACACACCAAGATTTGTTACAAAATTAAGAGATGTTTAAAGTTTATACTTGCAAGTCTTTAGATTTTTAGCATATTTTAATATGAATATAAATGAAAATTAAGTTGTAAACTGTTTTGCTGTAAAATTTCTGTAATGTGTTCATTACATGCCATAAAATATTTTATGATTAAATTATACAATGACATGGAAAAATGGTAATGATTATATTTAGCTGGGAAATTAATAACATCTTTTTCTAGATTAAAGCTAATAATCAAATGAATTGTACGCCAGCTGAAATGAAAAGCATTTTTGAAGTGCTTGAAAGAAGCGGTAGTTTGTGGTAAAAGTCACACCATGACTCTCGGCTACCTTTGAGAGTATTGGTAGTATAATAGCTTCTCCTAAGATCATCTTCTTTTTTTTGCACCTATATTATCATTTACCCTCATCACAATCGCGAGAAATCAATTACTGGAAACATATTGTTTATTGTTTAAAAATTATGATTTACAGCCTATTTGTGTAAGACGTTGACATTAGAAATCTTGACGTTTCTCTAATAGATTTCTAATGTCAACGTCTTACACAAGCAGCCTGTTAGTATTAAAAACATATGTATATATATATTTCAGTGACCCTATTATAATTTGCCGAAAGACTTAATTCTAAGTTTAGAAAAACTGAACTCTTAGGCGACCTTTAAAATGTTTACATTATTACAACTGTCTGATACAGTAGGTTAGGTTAGGAAGAGTGGTGTTATATACCGCACTACCACTCGGAGACCCAATTGGGTCCATTGTGATTCCCTTCTATTGCCCATTAAAAAAGTAATGTCCCCCCAGAAGTGACACGTCATTGAGTCACCGAATTCCCCGATATCAGTAGTGATCTCATGACAACGTCTGCTCATCCATAGCATATAATATGGGGAAGATCTGGTCCAAAGACTGGCACTGCGGCACCTGATGGATCTCTTGTACCATAGATCTGTGAATTAGATTAAATCAATCTCTGTATGACTCTCCTTATGGAAGTCAGTACAGATATTGCAGAAGCCCGCCTAATATTATCTGAACACAGAAACTCAGAATGAAAAACACGCCTTCTACTGTCACATGATACGATACACTCACAAACAATGTGTGTCGTTGTCTCGTCATTTTCCAAGCATAAACGACACAAAGGTGAACGAACTTGGTTACTTTTCCACAGAGGATAGTTCAGTCCAAAGTGACCAGAAAGAAAAGCAGTAACAAGCCGTAAATTATTCCTGTTGAGCTTCAGGATGCCATTGTATATAAATGGCTGCACCAAAGCTTTCGCCTGCCCTAAATCAGAAGAAGACAGCCACATTTCCTCAGCGGTCGAAATGTCATCTTCTTTGATCAGAGATGTAACAGTCGACCATAAAACGGCTCTCATCCATATAATCCTATAACGTTGCAGCTCGGGCGATGAAAGATAATATGTTGAATGGTTTCTGGTTCCTCTTCGTCCACACACATCCAACAAAAATCTGGAGTGCCATTTTCCCAAATGCTGTTTCTTGCTCTTACCGAGCAGTGACGCGTTAAGTTATCACCATTTGCATAGCCTTCCTATATATGTCCAGTAGCAGTTTGGATCTTCCTGGTCTTGCTTTCTACCCAATTACTGAGCTCCCTATAGTAATGACTTATCGGTAATTTCATCGATCTGTCTGACATTCTCTCATCTAATGTAGACCATATTCTTGCCAGCTCAGCGGCAATTTTATTTCCCTCAACACTGCTGTGGCCAAGAACCTAGCATAGTCTGACACAATATTTATCGATAAGCAAGTTCAGGGCTCTCCTACAGTCACTAACAAGTTTCGATTTGGCATTGTGTCGCTTCACAGCTTTTAGCGCTGCCTGGTTGTCAACGTAGAAGGTTATCATCTCACATTCAGCTACGTGGCCCTGAGGATCGCCAAGATCTCAGCCTGGAAAACGCTGCATTCGTTTCGCAGTCTGACAGAACTATGATTGTTGGTTCCCAAGATATACACACCATCATCCGTCTGTAAGGACTACACTACCCTCATATAGCTTATTGTATTTGACCAAATAGTGAGTGTGTTCTACTAAAATCGATTTCAGCGACATTATAGTCCGTAAATCCAGGGGTTGCGGATCCCTGATCACAAAAACTGATCTCAATTAAGATTAATGTGTGATCTGTTATTCCTGTCTTCACCAAACCTGTTTCTACGAGTCTAAGGAGACTTCTAGGCGCCGATCCTACCACAAACTCCTTTATAGGAAGTAGATGTATAATGTCGTCCAAAGCAGCCTGACTTGTGCTCCTCTGAGTACCTATGATGCCCAACGAGGCACATCTCTGAACCTTAGCTAGTAATCTCCTGTGACTTTTCTTCCTCAGTGCCTACCGCCATACCACACAACCATAGGAAATAACCAGTCTGAAAATCGATATGCACATCAGTTTACTATCTTCGGTTGCAGACACCAGTTACTGCATATGGAGTTCCTGCATGCGTAGTAGGCATTAGCCTTTCCTGCGTGTTACTTTTCCAATAACGCTTGATATCTTCGAAAACATCCAGGTATTTCACTCCCTCTGCTAGTCTCACCTCCACCCTTCCCATACTCGGTAGTACAAAGCTTTCTAATTTGTGTCTCCTGGTAAAGAGGACTAGCTCGGTATTCTCTGGGTTGACTACCAGTACCTTTACTGCTGGCCCAGGAGGATAGATCATCCAACGCCGACTGCATGACTTCACTGATAGTAGAAAGAAACTCTCCCGTTACCAGTGAAACGACGTCATCCGCATATGCAACTATTTTCCGTCCGCGCCTGTCAAAACGCCTAAAAATTGCGTTCATTGCCAACAACCACAATAGAGGTGGTTAAACTACTCACTATGGTGTACTTCTAGTCACTAATATCCCCAGTTTTCTCCTTTTTATACTCGATTCTGCTACTAAGCATGATAACTATCCACTCCACTAGAAAGTTTTGAACCCTAAGTGTCTCCAGCGACTCCCTATTCGGATAAAGTAAATCATACAATTTTTTATTGTTGCAACATTTTTGCGGGTACTGACTACTTTTGATTGTTAAAAATACTAAGTGGCAATGACGTGCTTTGTTTATCTGTTCAATTGCAAACATAATGACCAAGGCGAATTTACATAAGTTGATCTTAATTCGCCAGCTGACATAAATTTCCTGCTGTCAAATGAACCAAAACGTTAAGAAATATTTTGACAGCAGGAAATTTTACACTAACAAATATACAAGGCGAATACGCAGAGTTGCAAATCAAGACCACCTTATATCAATTCGCCTTGATAATGACACAATTTTTTCTACTATTATGTGTTGTGTGTTATATTTTCCCTGTAGAAAGTTTGGTGACAATTGATATAAACGTACTCATCCTATGAGTTTAGAAAAACGTCGTGTTATAAAAAGTAGGGAGTAGTGGGTGGTGGGTGGTGAAAAAAGACATATGTATAGTGTAAATGGTTACATATTTATTTGATATTTAGCCAATTTAATTGGGACTTGGTCTAGTATTATAGTAAACGACACTGAACAAATTCGGTGTGGTTGGATCCAGGACCTATCTAATAGTATAAATATAATTTAAATTGTTCCCTCCAATGATACCGCGAAGACACTCTGGAACCAGTTCCGTAACTATGCTTAGGTATTAACCTAAGCTTAACTGGTATTTATTCTTTTGAAATATGAGCGCCCTTGCGGTTAAGTGGATAGTGTGCAAGCCTGTAATGCCGGAAATTTTCAGTTCAAATCCCAAAAAATATCTGCTTAAAAATAAAATATAATTGTATTTATAACAATAAAAAAAAATATAAGTTTTCATTCATGGTGTAATTATACAGATGACTGCGTAAGGATTTGTTATACAAAAATATGGCAACCATAGCTGTGTAAAGAACCGAAGAATGTCAAAAGCACAAAAATAATTGTACTAAAACCAAAACAAAATCGAAGTTTTTGAGATTCTTCAGCTACAAAGCACACAAAGCAAAAAATTATCAGCTGAAGTAGCGCTGCCACCTAGTTAGATACACCTTGTTTTCATTGTTACAGTTAAGTGTCGGAATGATATTTTGAAAATAATTTATGCTCGTACATATTATTCTACACCGATTAGGTCCCTATGAAATAGTTTAGTGACAAGTCGTAAGGTATACATATATAAAGTGTAAATTAACCTCATCCTAGGCCATCCCCATGTAAAAGTGACTGATCCACTTTCATGGGAAATGACATTGAAATGTTTTTCATTCTGCGAAACACAGGACGAGTACACAAAAAAAATTATTCAATTTTCAATTTTTTTTATTGATTGCTTAGAAAATATAATATTTTTGAATAATGTTTTAATTTTAAAGTTTACTTCTCTATCAAAAAAGTGTTATCAACAGAGCTTAACTCAGAATGCTATGAAATGCATAATAGTTATTCACATTAATTGTGCAATATTTGCACAAAGCTTTAGATGGATTTTTTGTTGGTTTAATCCATTTTTTAAACACGGAATTTGATTTTAAGCTATCCTATATTTTCTCTTATTTCTCAACAAGCAAAACTTTATAGGCCAAATCGGGATGGTAAAAAGTCAGTACATTATCGATATTCGGCGATCGACGTAAATAGTCTTGAAATCCAGTAACAAAATGCAAACACAATTTTAAGAAATGCTACGACATTCTGCGTTGAATTTACGCAAAACCATCAAACATCGAATACGGCCATTGTACTTTTGTGTACCAATCGAACTTCAATAGCAATAGTTTTTTGGTACAATAGACAAATGTTTCCATTTTTGGTCGTTATATACACCTTTTTATATTTTTATATTAAACTTTTTTAAATGTTTCAATTGATATTTCAATTTAATCTTTTAAAATGTTTAATTAACTTTTTAATTAAATCTTTAAGAATATTTCAATTAATTTTATTAATTAAATCCCCAAAAATATTTCAATGAAATTTTAACTGAATCTTTAAAAAATGTCAATTAAATTTTATGTTAATGTAATATATTTTTAATTGAAAAAATGAAAAAAAAAATGAAAATTAAAATGGTTTAGTTAATGGTACAATTTGTTATAAAACTACTTAGAGCCAATTTCACCAACTTATTTAAATATCAATTCACATTTAAAATTCATTTTTCTATAAAAAAAATTTATCAAAATTGACACTTAAATATGAATTGATATTTAAATAGAGTTGGTGAAATTGTCTCTTAGTTTTTTAATTGAGCCTTGCTTTTACATTTTTCTGTGTAAGGAAAAACTCTAAGGGCTAATAAATCAGTTAAAGTTTAAACGGGGGTTTGGTTGAACTAAACTTTAATTCATATGTGGTTTAAACTCAACAGGAGTAAATCAGTGAACCATACCTCATGTGTAGTTTAAAAACTAATACTGTGGCAGCACTAGAACAAATGACAAAAAACAGCTGTTTTGCAGCAGGCTATCAGTTCTTTGTACAATCAAAAAAGCAAAAACTTTAATAACATTTAATTAAAAGCATTCAAATTTTACTGAGAAATAAATTATATATATTCTTTGCAAAGCAGAATAGTATAAAGGAACAATAGAGTGTAAGAGAACAAATCGAATCGAATCTGAAGAAAAAGTAGAAGCTTGGAAAAAAGTTGAATGCTTTTTAAATGCAAAACATATGGTCTGTAAATAATAAAATCATATGACCTGTATTGGTAGTTTAAACGCCCAATTTTATGCGTTCACAGATGGTTTAAATACTGCATTGATTTATATGTTTGCTGGTTTAAACACATTTTAAACCAAAAACAGAGATTAACTTGAACTGATTTATTAGCCCTAAATGAAAGAGATTTTTGTGTAGATTAATAATTTAGAAAGTATTTTTTTAAGATTGGATTACGATTCGTGAAATATTAAAGGAATAATAGAAAAAGTGGTGTAAATTATGCAAATGCTAAATCCTACTATATTTTTAAAACTAGAACTGATAGGAAAAAAAAACTATTGATACCATCGTAATCAGGAAAAAAAATACATAAGGATCTGCTATTTTTATTTAAATAACACAAAAAACTACTTCTATTTTGTTGTGCTGTGTAATAATTTCGATTTATTGAAAGTTGTGGGGCTTTTTATATATTGTGATTTATTTTCTTAAATATGCGACTTAGAAAAAATTCGATACAGCAAATGTTATAACCAACTCCACAGATAACAACTTCTCAAAAGATTTTTTTAATAAAATCAAGATTTATTAAATAATGAGACATGTTGGTTAGAAATTAAGCATTTTCTCAAACTTCGGTGGGAGTGCGACACGCCTTACCCCCTTATGCAAAAACGTTTGTTAAAGTTAAAGCATGTGTTAAAACGGTTTTGCCAAACAAAATTCGTTTGTTAAACCAACTTTAAGTTTAACAACCGTTTTTGCATAAGGGGGTTAATCTTTAATGATTGACCTGAAATTTTTTTGTCGGCCATTTTTTTTACCAATTCCCACCGATACAAGACTTGAAAAAATCGAACTTTTAAATTTAATGTACATACATACCATATACACAATTTTTATGTACATATCGAGCCTTATTTTCGATTTAATCGTAAGCGACAAATATTAAATTTTTCAGGACAAGGTTTTTTTTCAATTTTCAAAAATGTTTTTGTATATAAATTGTCGCTTACAATAAGATTTTACAGACCATATCTTAAAAGTTATCAAAAATGTCGGCATTTTGATAATTCTTAACTATGGGTGGGCCCATAATTTTTTTTTTAATTTCAATAAAAAGTCCATTTTTGATAACACGTCGCCTAGGATAAAATCGAAAATAAATTTTTCAGGAGAAGGTTTTTTTAAAATATTCAGATTTGTTTTTGTGCGTAAATTGTCGCGTACGATAAAATTGTGCAACCTGTATCCTTAAAAGTTATCAACAAGTTTGCCATTTTGATAATTCTAAACCATGGGTAGGCCCATAAAATTTTAATTTCATTAAAAAATTATATTTTCGATAACATTTCGATAAAATCGAAAAAAGGCTCAATATGTACATATAATATTTTTATACCCTTTACCAAAAAATGGTAAAAGGGTATATACAGGTTTGTCATTCCGTTTGTAATTTCTAGAATATTAATAAGCGAGCCATAAAGTATATATATTCTTGATCCTTATGCATAGGGAAGACGAATAAGCGATGTCCGTCTGTCTGTACGTGAAATCGGTTTTCCGAAGCTCCCAGAAAAGCTAGAGACTTCGTTCTTGGACTGGTGTGTCAGAAATGGTTGAAATAAGATTGTTATTGAAAATCAGCAAAATCAAGCAGACGGTTTCAGAGCTGGGAGACATAAACTACATTTTGCCATACAAAATAACTACAGAAAACTAGTTTTTAATGATTTTTTATTAAATAAACTTATTTTATACTTCAGTATGAATAAAATTGGTATTTCTAACTAAAAAAAAATTAAAAAAAAAATTAAAAAAATTAAAAAGACGTTTCCAGGGCTAGAAAACCTTAACTTTTTTTGTTATGCAAAAGTAACTAACTAAAACAAATTTTTTCTTTTTTTTCTATAACTTAAACATATATAATGTTCTTAAAAGAAAGAAATTGATGTTAGAAATCAGAAAAACATAAACATATCTTATGTTCTTAAAAGAAAGAGATTGGTGTAAGAAATCAGAAAAATCAAAAAGGATGATTTCAGTGTTGGGAAACTGAAACTTTTTGTGATATATTAAAGTAGCTAAGTCTAATTAATTTTTATCTTTTCCTTTATTAATTATACATATTTAACGTTTTGGAATTTGGTTTGGAAAATTATAAAAATAAAAATCACATCTCCAGAGCTGGAAACTTTTAACTTTTTTCCAGATATTAAAGTAACTAAATAAAACTTTTTTTTTTAATTCCCTTTTTTATTTTTTCACTTAACACACTTTTTTTAAGAACTACTATATAATGATAATGATAAAAATCTAGTTTGATGATTCTAGGGTTTGAAAATTAATTTTTTTTTGTACATAAAAGTAACACGTGTGTGAAGATAAATTTCGAAATTTAAACCCAAGACACAAACCAATTGCATTAACAGAGCTATGTTAACCTGATAACAGAGCCCTGTTAGACATGAAAATTTTGGAAGAACATACTCAAAATGGAATCCTGGCCATATCTTTCAACAAAATGAGCTAAAAAAAATCGAAACATGCAGACCATTATATTTTTCTATATTAAAACAAAAAAAAGTAATAAAAAAACTAAAAGAAACTATAAATTTTTAACTATCAAATAAATTAATTTTTTTTATGGAAATTTTTGAATTCCTAGAGAACGAACATACCTGGGCGGCTAAATTTTTTTGGAATTCATGTCTTTTGTCCCCTTTTATAATATCCAGATTTCAAAACCTTTAACATTTGCGTTTTTCATAAAAAAAAATTGGATTTTTCTAAATTTTCAAATTTCGATTTTCACTAAAGGACGAATTTCAGGAGAACGAACATACCTGGGCGGCTAAATTTTTTTGGAATTTATGTCTTTTGTGCCCTTTTATAATATCCAGATTTCAAAACCTTTAACATTTGCGTTTTTCATAAAAAAATTTGATTTTTCTAAATTTTCAAATTTCGATTTTTGAAATCTGATTTTGAAATCTGGATATTATAAAAGGGCACAAAAGACATAAATTCCAAAAAAATTTAGCCGCCCAGGTATGTTCGTTCTCCTGAAATTCGTCCTTTAGTGAAAATCGAAATTTGAAAATTTAGAAAAATCAAATTTTTTTTATGAAAAACGCAAATCTTAAAGGTTTTGAAATCTGGATATTATAAAAGGGCACAAAAGACATGAATTCCAAAAAAATTTAGCCGCCCAGGTATGTTCGTTCTCTAGGAATTCAAAAATTTCCATAAAAAAAATTAATTTATTTGATAGTTAAAAATTTATAGTTTCTTTTAATTTTTTTATTACTTTTTTTTGTTTTAATATAGAAAAATATAATGGTCTGCATGTTTCGATTTTTTTTAGCTCATTTTGTTGAAAAATATGGCCAGGATTCCATTTTGAGTATGTACTTCCAAAATTTTCATGTCTAACAGGGCTCTGTTATCAGGTTAACATAGCTCTGTTAATGCAATTGGTTTGTGTCTTGGGTTTAAATTTCGAAATTTATCTTCACACACGTAAAAGTAACTAGGTCAAATTACTTTATGTATGTGCTTATGTATGTACAGGGTGGGCCAAAAGAAACCGAGGGGTGTAAAAGTTTAATAACTTTTTTGTTTATTAACTTTTTTTATTTTTTCTTTCAGATTATATAATATACAAAATGGAAATTTTTTTACACTAAGTATGAAAAATTATGTCTCTTAAATGACCACCGTTTTCAGCTTCGCTTTGATGGGCTCTTTTTAGAGCATTTTCCATAACATCTTTCAAAACTTGTGGCTGTAGCGTTCGAATTTCTGCAACAATGTTTGCCTTGAGTTCAAGGATTGTCTCTGGCTTGTTCACATACACTCGCTCCTTCAAAAAACCTCAAAGAAAATAGTCGGGTGCTGTCAAATCTGGCGATCGCGCTGGCCAAATAATTTCCGAATTTCGAGAAATTATTCGCTCTCCAAAAATTTGACTTAAAAGTGCCATTGTGTCTCGGGCAGTATGGGCAGTGGCTCCGTCCTGCTGAAACCACATACCAGGTCTGTTTTCAAGAGCAGGACGTAAAAAATTTTCTATCATAAACCGATACCGCTCTCCATTTACGGTTACAGCACTTCCATCTTCATTCTCGAAGAAGTAGGGCCCAATGACATTTTCTACCGGTTCGAGGCAAATCTCTTACGCTGCCATGTTGGTGATGACGATTAACTAAGCAACGAATCATCGCTTCAGAGGGCGAAATTCTGACGTTAAAATGTCGGCGATATGCTCTTTGCGTTAAAATAATTGATCTCTGGTTTAAATAATAAAATTCTATTGTTCTGGTTCTCTGTTCAGTTGTGAACCTCTCCATTATAAATTCTCCAAGTGTTGTCTATATAATCTGAAAGAAAAAATAAAAAAAAATTAATAAACAAAAAAGTTATTAAACTTTTACACCCCTTGGTTTCTTTTGGCCCACCCTGTATCTCTATACTACATAAACGCACTTTGGTAAAGGGTATATAAGATTCGGCACAGCCGAATATAGCACTCTTACTTGTTAATACTATTTTTATTTTATAGTTTAAAAAACTCTGTTTTTTATATATTGACAAAAATAAGTTTTCTATATCCCGCCTTTTCAAATATTGTTTCATAAAATTTTTTGTTTGTGTATCATAAAAAAACCCTGCTACCCAAAGTAGCAGCGAAATATTGGATGTAAAGCTCAGTTAATGAAATTAAAAATAAATCTTATTTTGATTTATTATATATATTTGATTTATTATTATTAAATATCAATAAATATATAAAAAATAAAATAAAATTATATTACTTACAATAAAAAAGTTGTAGACCATATATAAGTTGTGACACACATATAAAAAGTGTAGACATACATACTTACATACATATTGTAAAAATTTAATAACGTTTTATTTAAAATTTAAATGCCTTCATAGATTATTTATTGCCATATATGCAAGCACAGTAAATTTCAAATAAAAAAGAAAACGGCAACGCTCAATACAAATCAAATTCACTTTTTTCTTTAAAAGAGAAAATCAGCATTAAATATTAAAGAGAAAGACTGCCAGAAAATGTTTTCTCTTTATACTTTAGCAACTCACTATAAAAGAGAAACCCAACTAAAAGCAGCTGTTGAAAAAGACCAAGCATTTTAGTTTCACACAATACGGTCGTTTAGCAAAAGTGTGCTTAAGTAATTTTTATTAAATATTTCATTAAATATTCAACTAAAAGTAATCAAATTGTGAAACAAACATAATAATATGGCAGAACAATGTGTGTTTGATATTCGCCAATAAGAATTTAGTGTATATGGAAAAAATTTATAAGACCATCGGCGGCTACCGTGTGTGTGGTTGTGGTGAGTTTATCTACTGAAATTGGAAGGCAAATGTACACAAACAATGCTAAGTGTTTTGTTTGAAGTTTATTATTATGTTAGAAGACTTTTGTTTACATCAATATACGCGAAATATTGTTTATTAATGTTGAATTTGTTTAAAAGTTCCATTATAACTAATAAATTGCATTTGGTAGCCAGCAGCTGGCTGGGCTGCCTTCTTAAAAAACAGCTGTGCTGTTTGCAAAACAGTCCAGCAACAAATTCTCAAGTGTGGCTAATTGGTAAAAATTTCCAGCGTGTTTTTCCGGTTAAAAAAATACAAAACTATCTATATAAGAAATTCGTATTGTTTTATTGTAATTTTTTTAATATATACATGAATGTTTATTAAAAAACAAAAAAAGAAAAAACGAAGTATGCAAAAAAAAATATGGGGTGAATTGAAATTTGCAAAAGCTTATTAATTTACTATGTTTGTATAGATGTATGTATATTGTTGCCATCTTTGTATGAGAATATGAAGTTATTTTTTTTATTTTTCAAGAAAGTTTTAGTTGAAGTGTACTGATGAGTTGCGCAAATAGCAAACGAATGTATGTAGCAAAGCTTGCACCATAACATAAATGCTTCAAAATTAGAAAAAAAAAAATAAATAAATAGTAATTTTAAAAAACTAACAAACGAATTTTAAATTATTTAAAAAAGATGCAGTATTAAGTATGGTAATATTAATGAAACTATACGAGGATAATAAAAATTTAATGCTTACATAATGAAAAAAAAAAATAAAAATTACGAAACATTCAACATCAATTGGAGAAGATTTTAACATCTTATAAAAATTACGCAAAGATAAAAATCAACACCTTTCTGCATCCTTAAAATATGTTCCCAGGTCATATTGTTTCATTTTATATCATTCATAACTAGAAAAATTAAAAATACATTCAGTTGTTTTTGTCATAACTATAACATTTTTTACTGAAATTGAGAAAATTTAAAATTATATTGATAATTTAAATTGGGAACATTTTAAATTAAATTGAGAATTTCAGTTACAAAATTTCCAAACATGAATGAAATTTTTAATTTAGAATTGAGAAAACGCCATATCAAATTTGAAATTTCAATTTAAAATAGAGAACTTAAATTGATAATTTTAATTTGAAATTGAGAAAATTCTAATTAATGTTCAGAAATTTTGATTTAAAATTAAAAAGAAACCAAATTAAATAGAGTATTTAATATAAATTTATATCGAAGTAGAAATGCCCCAACTCGCATTTTTTTACGAAATTGAGTTTTTAAATGATGAAGTTACATTTTTTTACGTAGTAATTACACTAATAACTTGTAAATGGACAAATGTAATAAAAAAAAATTTTTTTTATTGGCTTTGGAAAAAAAATTCAAGAATTTTTTTATGTAACACAAAATATCTCTTAAACTAGAGGTGCTAGAAAATCAATAAACCTATTTTTGTAATCAGCGAACAAAAATACATAAGAATTAGTTATAGGTGGTAAAAAAAATATATAATCAAAAATTTTTAAAAGGACTGAACTAAAAACATACGATTTTTGACATCCTTGCAATAATAGTCAGATACCCTGATATACTCATCAATGTGAATCTATTTAAATGAAAGGGATTTTTGTGTAGATAAATAATCCAGAAAGTATTTTTAAGTCTGGAGTACCATTCGTAATATATTAACTGTATAATACAAAAAGAGATGCAATTATGCAAATCCTAAATGACACTATATCCTCAAAACTAGAGCTGATAGAGAAAAACTAATGACACCATCGTAATCAGGAGACAAAAATACAGTAGGATCGGCTATTTTTATTTAAACATCATAAAAAACCTCTATTTCGTTGTGCAGTGTTATTTTTAACAAACATTATGCTGTCACTGCTTTATATATACTTATATTTGACAACTGGTAGCCATCAGTGAAAACACATTCTTCATTTTTCAATTATTTAATAATTTCTCTAAATAGAAAAAGGCTATTTTAGTCGCATAAAAAATGTTAAATGAAATTTGCATATAAAAATGTTTAAAATGGATAAGCACGTCTAGATACATGTCGTTGCTGCGTTTAAAAAAAAACAAAAAATAATTAAAACTATTTAAATTAAAATATTAATATTCTATTCGAATTGTTTTCTATCTAAATAACATCAAATATTAAAGCGTTAATTAAACGCTTGAAATTCGTTCTAAGCACTTGGTAGACAACACTGTTTCAACGAGAGTTTATAAAATATTAAAAGAGAGCACAAAACTCATAAAAACAATGTGCAGTTGATAAGAGCTGCCACATCGTGTATTTATTTGCAAAACAAAAATCGCTTAGAACAAAAAATATAAGGTGCATGCTTTGAAATTGATGCAATATCTATACATTTATAAGTATGTATGTATATATCCATATATGTTGGTATTTAAAGAAAAGTATAATATGAAATCCATTATTAATTCTTCTTATGTTAAAAAGTGGGGACAATTTTTCTAAACCAATATTGAAATTAGTAAAATTTATCTTGAAATACTTTTTTGAAAAAAAATCTTGTTAATTTTATCAAACCTTTAACTTGGGCCATATTTGAAAATTTTTTGCACTTTGAGTGAAAATTGAAAGAAAAAAAAACGTATAAATATACAGTAGTTTTCCGATTTAACGAACATTCGATTTAGTGAACATGGCATCTAACGAACATCCAATTTTTTTCTACTGGAGTACCTTATATAACGAATAAAAATTCTATTTTGTGCTCGGTATAACAAACAAATGTAAAATTAAATGAGAAACATAATTGCTACATATCAGAAAGTTACAAAGAATATAAATAATAAATTCAGTAAAATGCGACTCTGACACTCGCGCACGAAGGGTTTTGTACGAATACTAGAGATGTAATTTGATACAAACTTCAGCCTATATAATATATAATTTTGGCGTTTTTTTCGTTTTTGGGATTTTTTCGGTTTTTTCGTTTTGGAGTTTTGCGCGTTTTTTCGGTTTTGGCGATTTCTTCATTTTTGCGATTTTTTTATATAAGAATTTTTTTTGAGTTTTGGCGATTTTTTTCGGTTTTTGGCGATTTTTTTTCGGTTTGGCGATTTTATAATTTTGGGTTTTTTTAGTTTTACCGTTTTTGAAAATTTCAAGAGTTTGCCTCTTACGGTTTCCAAGATACAGCAAGTTGTCAAAATTACATAGTCAAAATTGCATTAACTGATAGAACACCCTTTAATTTAATTTTTTTAAATTTTGGTGTTATTGTTGTAGTCTGTATAAAAATACACTAATTTTACAAATTTCAAGTGTCAATATACATATGTACATACAAATATATTTATATTACATGGGATTTTAACATTTTTCGTTGTTCGTTTTGGAACACCCTTTAATTTTTAACTCTCATATGTTTGATGTTGTAGCGGCCAAGGTTCTACATACTCTGTCCAAATTTCAGGTCCGTAGCTCTTACGGTTCCTGAGAAAATAACGTGTGACGGACAGACGGACAGCGTAGCGAAAACAATAGGGTTCCTTTTCACCTTTGGTGCACGGAACCCTAAAAATGTACCGTTAGTTATCTTCTTTTGATGGTTTTGTTTAATATCATATGATAGTAAGTTGTTTGAAGTAATTTTTGCTACGAATATCAAAAATGGATAAAAAAAATTTATTGTTCTTAACATAGTGTCCACACCTGATGAATTTATATCATGATGAATGTCAAATTGATATCATGATGAAAATTCATCACGTTTAGACTCAATTTATTAATATTATGGTAGCGTTATGATATAATCATCAGAGCTCACGGCCTGATGAATTCATCTTGATATCAAATGTAATTTTATGTGTTATTGTGCATTTAACGTTTATTTATTAAACAATTTTTGTTTAAAAAAATGCGACACAACAATTATTTGTGACCAAAAAATTAAACAACACGCAAATTATTTATTTTTGGCAAGTTTTTTTCAAATATTTGTTTGATTCATCATAATATAAAATCATCAACGTCTACCCCTTCGTGTTGATGTTAATTAAAAAATGACAGTTGCTCTGCCGGCGTCATATTATGAGGTCTGATATAAAATCATCAGGTGTGGACACTATGTAAGGGATAAAGTTAAAATTATCAATGATAATCGAAATGGTCTGCGGGTTACAGATTTATGTGAAAATTATGGGCTGCATAAATCCACCATTAGTACAATCCTAATATAAATGGAAATTTTTCTAAGGAATGTTGAAAACAGTCGTTTTGGGTATCGCAATAGAAGTGCTGCAAGGCAAGGTGAGGTCCCGAGAATGGAAAGCAAACTTTTAAATGGTTGCTCATGCAAAGCAATTGCCATTTTGTAATACAAAGCCAAAGAAATTCACAACAAAATTTATGGAAGATAGTTTAATTCAAGCCGTGGTTGGCTGACCAGATTTATAAAAAATTTAATTTAAATTTGAATAGATGGATTGAAAATAGCCCTTTACCCGATGAACAAAAGGAAAGTGAAGAAGAGCTAGATGGAACTGAAATTCAAGAGCTTAAAATAAAACACGAAGTTGTCATTAAGCATTTCGAAATTTGTATTAAATCGGCTCAACAAAACAAAATTAGTAGCTCAAATTTAATGCTTTGAAGAGACCTTCAAGAAGATGCCAATTCCAAAAAAAGACCAGTTTTTTAAATATATTATTTTTGTATTATATTGCTTTATGAATTTTTCTTTTACTGATATTTTAATAAAATACGTACATATGTTCTTTTAACAAAATATTAAAAATACTACCGTACATATTCTTTGAGTTTTGAATAAAACAGCAGGACGCTTTTCCTTTTTAACTTAGTACTGGATATAACGAACAATTCACTTTAACAAACAGGCCTGACAACAATTAGGTTCGTTAAATCGGAAAACTACTGTATAAAAATATTTAATGGAATGTAATTGTGCGCGTACTTATTGTGGAAAAATATATTTTTTCTTTTATGTCAAGAAATGATGGGCGGTATAGCCTTGGTCAAATATAAAGAAATGATAAATTTTGGATTAAAATGCACTACATGACATTCATTGTCTTTTTCAGAAAAATGTATAAATGTTCTAGATTATATGAATCTGAAATTCTATTGAGTAGCATAATTTATTTTCAGAATGTGATGTGAATATTTTGAAAAAAATATTCACATCACATCACGTTAAACACAGGAAGTTTTCATTTTCACTAACTTTCAGAATGATTTCTAAAAATTTTCCATGATATGTTTCACTGTTTGCTGGTTCGTTAAAATAATAAATTTCTTTTATATACATATGTATATGTTTACATCAAAAATAAAAAATTTCCTATCTAATTTTATTCGATTAAAATTAAAAAAAATATAACAAATTTATTTTATTCGAATAAAATAATTTTATTAGAATATTTTTATTCGAATTATTTAATTAAAATTATTGCATTCGAACACTTTAATTTAAGTAAGTTTATTCGAATTTATTTATTAAAATAGTTTTATTTGAATAATTAAGCTAGTTTTGCTTTTTAAATAAATTTATTTGAATACGTTGCCTTGAAAAGTTTTATAAATACAGATAGAGCAATACTTGTAACTTTGCTTATATATGTGCCTCTAATTATGAAAGTGGTCTTAGTCATATATTTCTTTGGTCGAGGTATTCCGTAGATTATATTTGAAAAAACCAAAAAATATGTTTATATTATGCAACATTTTAATTTAGAGTACTACCAGTCCCAATTAATATAAATTTATATAATATTTATTAAATATTAAATAGTCTCAATTAATATATATTAATTTAATATTTGTTAAATATATATTGAAGTTTTTTTAAGATTTATTTGATATTTCGTAGCAAAAATGCACATGACTTAGACCACTTTCATAATTAAGGGCACATATTATTATTTAATTAAGAATATGTGAGAGGTTTTTGTTGGAAAGCAAATATTTTTATTGGAATAAATTTTTAAAATAATTTTATTCGAGTTATTTTATACATAAAAAAGTTTGGATTCCAATGACTTCATTGCAAAAATTTTATTCTAATCAATTCTCTTCGAATAACTTCATTTCAATAAGTTTGTTATAATTATTAGGCTTTATTCGAATAACTGGTTCCGAATAATTTTACCGGAACAGATTTATTCGATAAATTTTTTTCCAATTAATTTATTCACATATGTACGAAAGAAAAAAACTTGCTTGTGTTTTATTATTTAATAAAAAATATGTTAGTTTATTTTTTGAGAAACGAATAATTTTATTCGAATAAAGATATATGAAGAATTTTTTCGTATCATAAGATTTTCAACTGTATGATCCGCATAACTTGACACGAAAAATTTTATTATGCAATTTATAATTATATTCGAATAACCTTGTGGGAATTGAATCAGAATAGATTTAAGGCCACTATTACAACTTAAAGATAGTTAAAAGTAGGATTTTATCTGACATATAAAAACTTTATCATTTGCAAAATTTTACTTTAACCTAAAGTGAGCGATAAATTACAGGCAAGTTTATCCTACCTGGTAAGTTAAATCAAATTTGCAATAATGGAAAGCTTTTTATACGTCCGACAAAATCCTACTCTTAACTATCTTTAAGTTGTAATAATGGCTCTTAGTGGAATAATTTTAATCGAATAATTTCATTCGAATAATTTTGTTATGAAAATTACTGTGTGTAGTTTTTATTCGAACAGGAAATTTTGTGAAGAAAAATTTTAAATAAAAATTATACGAATCAGAGAGCTGAAATAAAATAATATGAATACAATAAAAAAAACTTGTTTGTGCGAGAATTGCAAAACCTGAGACAATTATTGTTCCAAACAGAGCTGTTAAATTTCGATTAGGATTAGGAATCAATTATATTACATTTTAAAAAGAATTGAACTGATTATATAATTATCTTTTAAAGAATTTCTGATAAATAATTGATTACGATTACTAATAATCGAAAAGTAATCTGAATTACTAGAAATTACAACAATATAATCAAAAATAATCACAAATAATCAAAAAATAATCCGACTAATTTCAAAGATTACTTTTAATTATTAATAAATAATTAAAAGGAATTACAAGTAATCTTTAAATATAATCGGATTATTTTTTTTTTATTAATTTTGATTCTTTTTGATAATCTTGTTGTAATTTCAAGTAATCAGATTACTTTTCCATTATTAGTAATCGTAATCAATTAGTAATAGCGCAAAACTGAATATAATCGTAATTTAATCATTACTTCAGCTTATAAAAAAGTAATCAAATTTGTAATCACTACGATTACTAATCATTACTTAACAGCTATGGTTCCAAGCTATATTGTCATATTCCTTTTGAAGTTATATAGTTGTAGTAAAACGCTAACTCATGAATTTTGACAATAATTTATGTGAAGTGGGTGAAATTTAATTCCCAAAATTCGTTTGCAAGTATATAAAGCTTTAGTGACTAATTCATTAATATCCATTTCATGTGATTTTGTTCGAGTAATCAATTAATCGTTTTACAGATTTTTGTTTTCTGTGGCTTATTGTAATAACATCATAAGCCACCCGAATTAAATAACTAGTGTAAAGAATGAAGTTATTTTGAATGTGTTCATGACACTAGTTTTATGTATTTATTATAACTATTCAAATATCCGCTCAAGATTAAATCTGTTTACCAATTAGTTTCTGTTTTTATTATTTTTTTTAATTTTTGTGACTTATGGTTAACCTGACCAGACATCCCGCTTTAGGCGGGATTATCCCGCTTTTCACAGGTCGATCCCGCCTCGAATTTCTATCCCGCTTTTTAGAGTTTTGAAGAATTCAATCTCTTGTTCGATTTTTATTAATATGTAACTGATAAAAATTAATTCTAAATATTTTTTAAGTGCGGTTATTTCTTAAAAAGGTAAAACCCTGTATGCTTCGCTACACCCCATAAACGATTTAAGATGAAAATTAATTTTTTTATAAGAAGTGCCACGCTTGCAGTACAACCTTCACTATTTTATAGAATACAAGTCTCATTATACAAATAGTCATGAAGAGTTTCTAAACTCTCACTGCATTAGTTTTCAAGATATGTTTTAAGTAAACATATTCTAATTTTGAGAGAAGCCATACTCACTTCTCCCATTCCTATTATTTTCTATCATTGGCAGGATCAGCAGAATTTCAAGTTAGTGTTTATAGCAGATACCAAGACATTAAAAAACTAAAATTTTATTTTCTTGAGACGTGACACTCTTTGTTCTTCATTATTGACTCCTTTTTATAATACTATTCTCGTTATTGGCGTTACTACTTACGAAAAATAAAAATAAAAATTTTGACTTCCAAGATATCTTGAAGTAATAGCCTCTTGTTTCTTCTAGACCAGAGTACTCTAGTACTGTAATACAAATCAGCAAGACAAACAAAAATTGACATTATGTGATGTACCACGCCTACTTGTTAAATTCTGAAATTGTTTAAAGAGACAATGCACAATATCAACAGAGGTATCCCCACAATATTTCAAGGTTCTCACACTCAAAATAAATATTTTTTCATGTTGGTTTCACACCCAAAGCAGCCGATACACGATTCAATTCAATTTTCAATTGAGTCGGTTGTTGTCCAAATTAAAGCGTGTCAATTTTTTGTCAATTGATTAGTTTGGCAGTTGTCGAGTTGGTTGAAGAAAAATCAAAAGATTTTGATTTTTCATGTTGACTATTTTTAATATATGAATGAATATAACTATATATGAGTATGTATGAATTCATGTATGGAAATGTATGGGATTATACATGGCAAAACTATTATATATGAACTAATATATGGACTAATAGTTATATGAAATGTATTATATATAATACATGAGCTCATATATGGAAATTTAATTATGAATCTCTTCATATGTGGATCCATATATAGAAATAAGATTTAATATATGGAGCCATATAAGAATGTATGCATACATTATATCTCACATAAAATCGTTTTTGCAAGCAAAAAAGCTTGGATTTTATCACTGGTGAATTGAAAATCCATTAGAAAATAGATGCGGTATGTAAAGTTTATATGCGTACCCTCAACGTTTAAAAAAGAAAAACTTTTGTTACAAAAAAAACCATTCTTGTGTGGCCCCATTTAATATATTAAATAACCAAAAGGATAATCCATTAATTTTATAGAAAATAACAGAATTCTCTAGATAAGAAACAAAGTTCATATTACTGAAAAAATTATATTGAAAACTATTGTTACGACGGATTATTTTTTCTTTTATAATTAATTGCATTACTTTTTAATATGATTTCTTAAATTAAATTTTATGTACGAATATGAGTTTTGTGTTTTTTAAATAATTGATTCACCTTTTGACTTAAAATGATGAATGAAATGTTTTTTAGTTCGTTTTTCATTATTTGTCCAAACAAATGTTTCATTAAATACAACCTTCCTGTTCAAAATCTAAAAAAAAGTAATTTTAGTAATTTAATTTATTGCACAGCAGTGCGCTTTTGTGAATCAAGAGAGCATGAATATGAAATTTTCATTCTGTAGAGGGAAAATTTACACATACATGTATGAAAATGTATGAATATATATAATCATATATGGTCATATACCCTCATTTTTCGGATCCGAACCATATATGGGATATCATATATGCTCCATACATATTTTTTTAGCTGGGTAGTAGATCTTTTAATTCGATGGTGCTTTGTGTGTTCGAGTCTCTTGATTTGCTATCAAAATTTATGTTTGTATCTTTATTTTGTATTGAAAAAATTATGTATTTTTAAAATTGTATTTAATTTCATTGAATTCTAAATAAAAAATATTAAAATTAATGAATGAATGCAATAGAAGTTTTGAATTTTAAAATTTAAAATTTTTTAAACGCATTAATAATCCCAAATTAATATTTTACTTATTAAGTAAAATATTTTTTTTTATTAAAAATACATTGAAATTGATTATTGAGGGGTTTAGCTGGATCCTATGCGCATTTCACTGTTGCTAATGCAGATCATCAGGGAACCTTTACCCAAAGCTTCTTAGAACAACTAGAGTTATTATATTATAAACTTTCATTTAAACAAATGAGAAGCTCAGTAACAAATAACAAAGTTGAAACAAGAACTCAATAATCAACATGTTTTTTATTTTCTTACTTTGCCATTGCTATATTGGCTGACATTTTTTCAGCTTCAAATTGTAGTCGTAAGATTATGTAAAAGAAAATAAATGTAAATACCCAGCTAAAAAAATATGTATGGACCATATATGATATCCCATATATGGTTCGGATCCGAAAAATGAGGGTATATGGGCATATATGATTATATATATTCATACATTTTCCTACATGTATGTGTATATATTCCCTCTACAGTATGCAAAGTTCATATTCATATTCTCTTGATTCACAAAGGCGCAGTACTGTGCAATAAATTAAATTACTAAAATTACTTTTTTTAGATTTTGAACAGGGAAGTTGTATTTAATGTTTGGAAAAATAGTGAAAAACGAACTAAAAGTGATTTCGTTCATCATTTTTATTCAAAAGGTGAATCAATTATTTAAAAAAACACAAAAGTCATATTCGTACATAAAATTTTATTTAAGAAATCAGATTAAAAACTAATGCAATTAATTATAAAAGAAAAAATTGTCCGTCTAACAATAGTTTTCAATATAATTTTTTGCAATAATATGAACTTTGTTTCTTATCGAGAGAATTCTGTTATTTTCTATAAAATTAATGACTGATTATTTGATATATTAAATTGGGCCACAATGTATAAAATCATACAAAAATAGTTTTTTTGTAACAAAAGTTTTTCTCTTTTAAAGGTTGAGGCTGTACGCATATAAACTTTGCATACCGTATGTATTTTCTAATGGATTTTCAATTCACCAGTGATAAAATCCAAGCTTTTTTGCTTGCAAAAACGATTTTATGTGAGATATAATGTATGCATACATTCTTATATGGCTCCATATATTAAATCTTATTTCTATATATGGATCCACATATGAAGAGATTCATAATTAAATTTCCATATATGAGCTCATGTATTATAATACATTTCATATAACTATTAGTCCATATATTAGTTCATATATAATAGTTTTGCAATGTATAATCCCATATATTTCCATACATGAATTCATACATATTCATATATAGTTATATACATTCATATATTAAAAATATATGGATCGTATATAATTTTTTTAGCTGGGTAACAACAACAGCTATTTAACAATAGAGTGTTGCCACACAAGTATTTTTTTGAGCGGGTGCAGTCAAGTTAATAATAAGTGTTTTTTATGGGAATTGTTACAATTTAAATTTAAAATTTTTTAAACGCACTAATAATCCCAAATTAATATTTTACTTATTAAGTAAAATATTTTTTTTTATTAAAAATATGTAAAAATTCATGAGTTAGCGTTTTACTACAACTATATAAGTTCAAAAGGAATATGACAATATAGCTGAAAAAAATATAAATTTGACAGTTGAATGAAAATCTCTCAATTCAGTTTATGAAGTGTGTGGCCAAGAATCAATTCAATTGAAAGACTCAATTCACAATTGAATTGAAACGTGTATGGGGTGCTTGACATGTCTAGTTCGACCTTTTTTTTTTTTGTAGGCAACGCTCAATATAAAAATCGTTAATCACAAGAAATTTCACGTTTCTTGCTGAAAGATATTTCAAAATAAAAAAATTATAAAGAAGTGCCAAATTAAAATAAATAGGGAAATCGGTGCAGCCGCTCTTAATTGATGTGATTACCAACGAATGACATTTGATTTTTATTTATATAGATAAATAATTTCATATAAATACTTTTGTTTATTTAAAAGCGTTTCTTTTGAGTTGAAAACCGTGTTTCCTAAGTATGTATATAGAAAACTGTGTGTGCATATTACACATCCCGCTTTACAAAGGATATTTATTTTGAAATCCTGCTTTTTGGCGATATTTTCTTCAAAATCACGCTTTTTGATCAATCATGTCCAGCTTCTTGCAAAAACCATCTGGTCACGTTACTTATGGTGTTATTGCACAAAATATTTAGTAATTAAGTTAATATGGCTTCTGATGTTTTTGCTGTAAAAATCTCAATAATTTATTTAAAAGAAAATACATAAAGGGCCTGATTTTGCAGTAATATGATTAGCCATATTAGTTTTTGGAGACGGAGATTTCTGTTGTCCAACGATTAGTTAATACAAAAGCAGTTCTAAGACATATTTTTAAGTGAATTCAAACCAATAGAATATAGCTATTACACAGTAATGCATTAAATACATTCACCACAGCAATCTACCGACTACCAAATGTCAAGGATAGAATACATATGTTTATATGAGAATAATTCTTTTGAAGACAGCAAGGCAACAGGGCGACAGGTTGTTGTCTATGCTGATTTTGTCGTTGTAGTCCAATTAAACTAATTTCTATTTCCTTGATGCTAAGAATAAATTGATTCATTTTTGTACTTTTACGTGAAATAAAACGGAAGACGGCGACGGCAATAACTGTCATTTTTTGTTTAAATTTTTATTAATTTTTTGTGCATACATTTTTATAAAGAATTTACTTTTTGTGTTAAATGTTTTGTAATCGCAGTAACTAAAAACAAAAAATTATTAACATTTTATACATTCACAGATATATTTAATACATTTTTTAAACTTTTATATTTCATGACAAAAATTTTTGAACTTCAAAATCATGTTTTTTGTTTACAATAATGTTGTGAACACCGCCAATTATTCAAAACCTATGGCAACATCAGAAAGAGAAAGAGTGTCAAAAATTGAGAGAATAAAAAAGTCCGCAATGAAAATAAAATAGATTTTGATTTTATGCCGTTCCGCACTGCGGTTTTTTACTTCAAAATCGTATGAAAAACCGCACCGCAATAAATAATCGTAACATTGTGTTCAGACTCTTAGTAAACAATTTTATAATGGGCCTAACTTATTACGAGTGTCGTATTTCGACGACGATTTTGTACTAGATTAAAGAAAAAATTATATAATGTTCCTTACTCTAGTACAAAATCGTCGTCGTCACAGTCGTAACACGGCACTCGTAATAAGGCTATTTGGCCTTTCTAAATGTTTTTAATTTTTCATTTTATTTCTCCCAAAATATTTGCTTCAGGTTTTTAATAACAACGTCGACTCATAATAAATTTAAGTATTGTTAATTCAAAGTTTTTACAGATTCTATGAACTTTAAATTTTCACTACGCTTTCCAAAATTTATTCACTAATTCGCGAAAAATCACTTTTAGTTTGTTTATTTACTTTAGGAAACGATTTGATCACTGCAATTATCAAATTATCACTGCTGATCAAATTTCAGTTTCGAAAATTTCAAGAACTAATAACAGAGTTTCATTTTCCACAAAAGTATTAATACTTGTATTATAGTCTGACACGGCCTTTACGGAACGCATATTGCACGTCAAATCAAGCAATAATTTTTCTAGTAGAAGAATTAGGAGAAGTGATATGACTCCAATTTTATAGAATTTTTATGAAATTTCCGTGTAATTTTGAACAGATTACACTTTTATTTTATATTAAAAAAAATATGGACAGTTTACTGCTTGTTTATCGGTGTCGAAATAATTTTTTTATTCTTAGGGCCATTATTACAACCTAAAGATAAAGTTTCTGATAGTTAACCTTAACATTAGCTAACGTGAACGATAAAGTGACCATTAATTTTTTTCATTATTACAACTGTCCGATAAAATAAATAATACAAATGATGTATTGTGGTAACATTGGTGTAGATACCGGCTACTTTGACTGTTAAAATGCTTAAAATTCACTTTAAAAGTTACCATGAGGATAAACCTGCTGCTAGCTTATCAGTCACTTTTACATTAATGTTTACTTGTAATAATCAAAATATATTTACCTGTCAAATAACATCCTAAAATTAACTATTTGTAAGTTGTAATAATGGCCCTCTTATTGACATAGGAATGAAATTAGGGGATGTACGTTGAGGTATATTGAACGAAAAACAATATGCATTTATTGCCAAGATTTGTTTAAATATGCGCTCACTATCAAAATATGAAAAATATGCAATGCAAATCGATGCCAAAGTAGTTAAAATTTGATGATTCAGATAGATAATTAGTTAATATATTGTTATTTATCACGAAGAAAAACATGCCCTTAATTAAATTCTTTGTTCAAGTGCAAAAACCTCATACATACTCGTACATAGTAAAATTAGTTTGATCTCTCATATTAACGAAGTTTCAATAAGGGGCTGTCCATATATTACGTAACGCTCTAGGGGGAGGGGGGGGGGGGAGGGTTCGAGTTTTGTTACGATTTGTTATGGTGGCGGGGGAGGGGGTCTTTGAAAATGTTACGTAACAGAAAAAATTACTAATTTTGTACAAAAATACGTATGTTTTTCTCATTTATTTATTTAATTGATCATATGTACGTGTTGCCTACATATATTATGTACGAGTATGTATACTACATACATCTGCCGAATGTCAACTTTTGATATTTGCGAATTCGAATTCGAATATTTAAAACGATATCCGCGAATACGAATATTTAAAACGATATTCGCGAATACGAATATCCATTGTATGTGAAATTTATGGACATTTTATTGGGGGTCTATTTTATTCTGCAAAATTAAATTTAAAAAAATGTGTATGGAAAAGAACTTCATAATTCTGTCCGCGTAGACTAAAGTTTATGAAAACTATCCAAAAATTTGAACAACATTTGAAAATTATACAAAGTTTTTATAATAAATTAAATAAATTGTAGTCAAATTTAACATACATGTTTCTGAATTCCTCATCTTTCTTTATCCATTTACATTTTTAAATATTCTTAATATATGTATGTACATAAAAACTTCTTTCCATATTAAACTGCAAAATCTATTAACACTAAATCCATCAAATACATATCGGGTGTTTTTTATTTTTAGAGGTATAGAACTTTGAATTGAAATGAAACACAAGAAAATCGTTTTAATGTCCAACAATTTGGCTTAATTGGAAGGATAATTTTATGCCATTAATGTTTAAATATGATTTCGGGCATGTGGCCTCCGCGGCTGGCTCGAATAAAGCCAATTCTACAGGTCCAATTTTCAACCACTTTTTCGAGCATATGGGGCCGTATGTTGGCAATAACGCCACGAATGTTGGCTTCCAAGTCCCCTAACGTTTCTGGTTTGTTGGCGTAGACGAGCGACTTCACATATCCCCAAAGAAAATAATCCAATGGTGTCAAATCACACGATCTTGGTGGCCAATTGACAGGTCCATTCCGCGAAATTATGCGCTCATCGAATGTTTCCTTCAATAAATCGATTGTGACGTGCGCTGTGTGGCATGTAGCGCCGTCTTGTTGGAACCACAACTCATCCACATTCATGCCATCCAATTCGGGAACAAAATAGTCGGTTAGTCGGCTCCAATTGCTGTGCACGGTGGCGAATCGATTCATTCGGGTCCTCTTCAACACTTTGCTCTACAGCGGCAATTGTTTCTTCGGTGCGCACTGTTCGACGTCTCTGCGGATGCGTATTATCACATAGAGTAAATGTAGTGCGAAAACGATCCATGGTTAACCGAATTAATTGCTCTGATGGACGATTATGTCGACCATAAAATGGACGGAGCTTGCGGTAAACTTCGCGAACTGAACCATTATTTTCGAAATAAATTTGCACGATTTGCAAGCGTTGTTCTTCTGTCAACCTGTTCATGATGAAATGGCAAACCAAACTAAACAAAATGGCCGCCAGTTAAAAAAGTGATGCCAACTTAAAGTTCTATACCTCAATAAAAAACACCCTTTAGAAGGAAATGGTATTTGCAGAAGCTTAGGAAAAGGTTTCCTGCAATTCTCCTGGACAAAATAGTGTCCTTTCAAAAAATATATTCTTTCATATATGTACATGACAATATCAAATTATTAAGTTTTAACATTTTTGTTTGTTGAGGCTATAATGTTTAAGTTTTGAGAGATGTGTTAATGGAAACTTGCATACATAGACGTATTTTCATAATGATATTATTTTAATTTTTTATGCAACAGAACTTAGAAAAAATATTATGAAAATAACAGTAAAATGCATTTAGGAACTAGATTGTGTGCCCCTCTAATTAAGGTATATTTTTTTAATTGGCAAATATATATTGAAAATGTAATGTTGTAGAAGGCACAAAAATTAAGAAAAGAAAAATTGCATATCTTTCGTAATTGACATCATTTTGACTCATTTGATATCCCAACAATCTGTATGTTTAAAGCGGGTTAAAAATGTTCCCTTTTAGAAAATAAAATATAATTCACCATGGCAACCTTTGTTGATCCAAGATATAATTTTTTTTGTTTCACGCACATTTTAGATCGATTTGAAGATGGCCAAACGGAGTCATCTTTAAGCTCTCTGAAAGCGACCGCCAGGCTAATGCCAATTCTCGTCTTGGTGTCCCAAATACTGCTCAGTCATCAATACGGAAAACTATAGCAGATTATTTGGCAAAATAAAAATTATAATCAATAATTATTACAAGCTAATAATTGTGTGCCGTTCATTTAAATTTCGTTTTGGATCTATGTATTTCTTTATATATTTTTTTAAACGAATACGAATATCTAGAAACGGCCGAATGTTTTGGAATTCCAATACACATCACTAATACATACATGCAGTTTAGGAATAAGCTCTCTATAAAACCATAATTTTTGCAGTTTGAGGACACTTGGGAAGAAACTTAAAAAATAGTTTCGCCAATATATGGAGTACGTTTATACGTAAGCTTATTTAATTTTTGTCTACGCACTGTGCTAGTTTAACAAATGAATTTAAAATAATGATTTAAATTTAATTTTTTTTAATAAAAACTTTAAACTAATTTATTTTTATCTCATTGTCACGTTATTCCTGGGGGGAGGGGGGTTCATAGTTTTGTTACGATCTGATACTAGGGGGAGGGAGGGGGTCAAAAATCGGGGGAAACAGCGTTACGTAATATATGGACAGCCCCTAATAAAAATTTTTAAATTCTATTTAACAATTTCGATGGAACTTTTTACTTAAGTTTGCAAATGCCCAAAGCACCTCGTCAAGAAACTGCTTACATACAAATTTATGTAAGTATTACATATATATGTATATTGAACAAAAATCATATATAAGTACCTATGTGTGTTAAATCATTTCAAAACTACGGTTGAACTCTTCATTCCCATAAAAATTTAATAATTTTGCATTGAAACTTCCACGATGTTCTATTTCATTCACAATGTTATTGTATTCATTCCCCTTTTGTAGCACAAAAATAAATCCCTCCATTTTACGTTGTTCTTTTTGTAGTGGATTTGTTTAGTTTCAAGCAAAAACAAAAAAAAAACAATCTGTCAATCAATCACCTGTCAATTTGGCCACACTCACAATATGGGAGATACTACAACTACAACCAACCATCCATCCATCCATCCATCTTACAGATACATGCATTCATACTTGCTCGTACATAGCTAGCTCATCTCTTTTCAATATTTGTTTTAACAGAACCAGCTCCAGCAATAGCAATAAAAATGTTAGTTGTGGCACGTCCATTGTTTTGCTGCTTTATTTTGTATTCAGCATACGAACCAGTCTGAACTCATACAAGTGTTTGAAAATATATATTCATAATACGAAAGATTCTGGTTTTGGTATTCGGCTGCTAGACTTTTCTCTTCTCAAAGTGCGCAAATGCTAAATAATTTTTGATGGACATTGATGTATATGAACGAGTAAATTCTCCTTTAAGGCGTTTTAGAGCACTTGTACCAGGAATTAATTAAATGGCAATCTGTAGAAGTTTAGTATGAAAAAGATGACAACACTGAGTAGGTTTTGGAACGACAACATTTTGCAAGTAATTTTTGGTTTGTTAATATATTGATAAATTGGAGTATTTGCAATGGTTCCAAAAATTTTATATTTTTATGAGATATTTAAAAAAAAAATTTTTCGAGACGAGGCTCTCTGTTTGTAACATTTTTCCTTCTACACGATTTTTCTTACAAAATTTGTATTTAATTATACTGTGCCACAGAAAAAATTATTTGTAATTTCTAATCACTCTTTCCATCAGAGGAGATAAAAAGAATAAACTCCTTCCGGCATTTTAAAAGAAATTAACTCAAAAAAACCAGTTTTTCAGAAAACGAGTTTGAGAATGAGAATTAAAAATTAAAGGGTGTTCCAAAACGAGCAACGAAAAATGTTAAAATCCCATACATATGTTCATACATACAATTGTATGAACATATGTATATTGAAACTTGAAATTTGTAAAATTAGTGTATTTTTATACAGACTACAACAATTAACACTAAAATTTAAATTAAAGGGTGGTCCATCAGTTAATGCAATTTTGACTATGTAATTTTGACAATTTGCTATATCTTGGACACCGTAAGAGGTAAACACTTGAAATTTTCAAAAACGGTAAAACTAAAAAAACGGAAATTATAAAATCGCCAAAAATTAAAAAAAAAATCGCCAAAACGAAAAAAATCGCCAAAATTAAAAAAAATGTCCTAACATTAAAATAAATCACCAAATTCGAAAAAATCGCCAAAATGAAAAAAATCGCCAAAATAAAAAAAAACGAAAAAATCGAAAAAATCGCCAAAACGCGAAAATGTCGCCAAAACTAAAAAAAAATTTATATAAAAAAAAATCGCAAAAATTAAAAAATCGCCAAAAATAAAAAAATCGCCAAAATGAAAAAACGCCAAAAACTGAACAAATCGCCAAAACGAGAAAATAAAGTGTCAAAACTTAAAAAATAGCCAAAACTTAAAAAAATCGTCAAAACCGCAAAAAACGCCAAAACAAAAAAAAAACCGAAAAGACCCCAAAAACAAAAAAAAAATGCCAAAACTATATATTATTTAGGATGAAGTTTGTATTAAATTACATATCCAGTGTTCGTACGGAACCCTTCGTGCGCGAGTCAGAGTCGCACTTTACTGAATTTATTCTTAATATACATACATTTGATAATAAATTTGATTTTATATAACATTTTTTATATATATTTTTTATAAAATAATCGAATAACAATTTAGCAGAAAATCGCCAAAAATTATTTCTTGCAAATTTTTCTCATCCAAATTCAAAACACATTTCAAACTACTTTTCCTGAATTACCAAAACTTTGAAGTTCAATTTTGTGAGAACAATAGCCATAAGAATCGCTAACAAATTTATTTTTCACCAGAAAAATGCCATGTCGCTAAATGAAAAATTTGGACGTCAAACAATTTGAAAAATCGCCACATATATCGAGAAATCGCTATATCTGACGCTCAGTTGTGCTACTTTTTGTTGTTGTTTATTTTGATGTTCGAAAGCTTTCTGCTGCTGGCTGGTAAGCAGTGTACTGGCTTTCTATTCGTAGCGTCTCAGGTTCGAATCCTGGAGACAATTCAAAGTAACTTCGGAGTTTGTATTTTTTTTATGTACTACATCTTTCATTTCAAAATCATTGTGTGTTAAATGATCAATTAAATAATGTTGAATTAAAATTCTATTCATGATGGTGTATTTAACAGCCTTATTTATAAAAATTATTAAGGTTTTATAAATGATTTTTAAGAAATTTTTTTAATATAAATTTGTTTTAAAAGCCTTAATAAGCTTTATAAATAAGGCTGTTTGTGTATAATTAAAGAATATTTGAGGTTGTTATGGCTGCAGTGGTAAGTAAGCGCGTTTTCTATCACGCGATAATATATTTCAATAGTCCCGTTGTACCTTTTAAGAGCGTAGGGCCTTGAAAAAAAAAATTAACGATTAGCTTGCGTTCAAATCTTGGATGGCTTAAACAACACATAAACAATTTGCTGATGCCTGTTCCATACAAGACACACATTAACGTAAGTTGATTCATAAATCAATTACAATGACTATATTAAATTAAATTCATGTTGTTTCAACTTGAAATAACTTAGATTCTGCATCGAATTTACGTTGTTCCAATATGAAATAAATTCGATTTAACATGATTCTTCATTTTGGTTTAATAGTACTTGGAATATTAAATCAACGTGAAATAAAGTTATTTCAAAAGGAAACATTTTTGTTGAAGATTATTGTAAATCAGGAAACGATATGTGTTTTTATGTGCTCATTTACTTCAATAGTGCCATAACTCAAAAAATTATAAATATCTTATACTACCACCTGGGTGAGAGATGAATATTTTTGATGTCTTCATTGCATTGTCTGTAAATTGAAAACTTTAAACGCGTTTTCTGCGAAAGTATTTTTTTTTTTTTGAGTTATGAAACTATTGCAATAAAGGAGCGATATGATGCAAAATCATTGTGGAAAACGATGAATTTAACCTTGGTTACGTATATTTTAATATGAAATTTATCTGTGTGTCTAAAAAAGTTCGAAAGTCAAAATTTTTTGCAGATTATTAAGCGGAATCTACACAGGAAATAATGAAAGACTTGTCAAGTCTGCTTTGTAAAAGTTTACGAGAAAAATGTTTGTGGAATATTTTAAACATATAACTCTTCTTCGTATGGGACTTTTTTCCCTTCCGAAGAAAGGGTCAAAAGAGGACTCTTAAACCGGGATATTGGGGGTTAAAATATTCCACGCAAAGTTGTAATGTAAGTGCTTGAATACTGCAAATATCGAAGTGCGGCTGATTCCAAAACGTATCAATACAAAGTTTGTATATTTTTTGGATGCGGTATTTATATCATGTTTAGATACTACAAAGTTGCGAAGGCTGTTGAAAATTTTCCTCATGACTCCAGATGATGTTCTGATGAAATTACGGATCAGTTTGATGCATTTCAAGGACTCAATTAGTTAAGACACAACGTTGTTGATGGACCGCAAGCAAGAATTCTTGTGTTAACTGAACCTTAATCTTTTCTTTAATGTAGTTTGTGGAATGTCTAGTTTCAAACATAGACGAGAAATAGACAAAGGCGGGTTTTAATTAAAACTATGGGCTGCAACAGCAATATTCTCAGTTGTTCTTAAGTGACGTGCACACCCAATAGCTAAAACTTATCCACCTGTTGCCAGCGCTGGCTGAGAAGTTGCTTCACAACGACTCAAAAATTCCTTAGCTTCGCGAACTGTGATACCGAATTTTAAAAATTATTTTATTGAATTTGAATAACTTCGATGCATTATTGAAGCGTGTATCGTTTAGTTTTTTTACTTGTCGTTTGTCAAGTAAGTAAGTGCTCGTCCAATTATATATATAAGTTCCCATAGTGTTTTCCACACAACTGAAGAAATAAAATTATAAAAAACATCAAATACAACTTGATATTAACAATAACGAATTTCAAATCAAATGAGAATTGCAGAGCACATGAAACTATATACCCTCCCCAATCTTCTCACCTCTCTCATTAATAAACACAAGAACTGCTGCAACAAAAATTGCAAGTCTGGTCAGGGACTAAGTAAGATTTTACACCCGCATTTATTTAAAAATTAGAAAATTTCAAATTAAACAACATTTGAGTTTAAGATTTGTTATCTCACTAATAATTTTGTTTGTCAAGTAAGTAAGTAAGGAAGTGTGTTTAGCTTTTTACTTGTTTAGTTTTTTACTTGTCTGTCAACTATTAAAATGGTGTGTACTTCAATAATACCCTGTAGTTGTATGTCTTTTGGCAAATTGAAACTATATCACGTAAAATAGTTTTAATTTCTCTAGTATTTCATTTACTTCATATGTATGTAAGTACGTTTATTAGGGTGATTCTCAAAAAAAAAAAAAAAAAATTTTGGTTTTTTTTCTCAGAAAATTTCAAAATTTTGTTTAGGTTAAAAAATAGGGCTGTTGAAATATCAGCTCATAATATTAATGATGAGATGGAGCGCATCGCACTTTTCGATTTCCCATACGATTTACATGGTAGGAATTGATTTTATGCATTCTGATTGTCATAAGTAAAGAACGGAATGTCCTACAGTAAACTTATTGGTATTCCGTTGTAGAAGATTGAACGCTCTACAAAAAAAGTTATATAAAATATTTTATTAAGTAAGCTGGATCAAAAGCTATTAACAGTCAAAGTAAAATTTACCCTAAATTTACGCGATTTTTCAAAAAAAAAAACAGCAGAAATATTATGTTATTCCAGAAAATTTTATCAAACTTTTATACAAAATACAAACAGGACTCTTAAGAAAAACAAAAATTACATTTTCTTTGTAACAGAGAAAAATAAAACACTTTTATATATTTTTCAATTTAATTTAGCTATAACTGTAATAAGTGAATTGAATAACAAAAATTAAAAATTTTAAAAAACCCCGACTTTTTTCAGAAAAGATGTTATATCTTCTAAACGGCTGGACCGATTTTCTTCAAACATAGCTAAGAACCCTCTCGATCAAGTCATCTTTCAAACAGAATGAACTAAATGAAAATCGGTCCAGCCGTTTGGCCTGTACGTGGACACAGATACACAGATACACAGACGCACAGACACACACTACAAACTTATAACACCCCTTTTTTTTAGTCGGGGGTTAATGAAAAAGAAAAATATTTTTTTTCAGCCTTTGTTTGAATTTTAATTTTTTTTATAGAGCGGTCAGTTTTCTACGTTCTCCGTTCTTTAATTATGACAATCAGAATGAATAACATCAATTCATACCATGTAAATCGTATGGGAAATCGAAAATTGCGATGCGCACCATCTCATCATTAATATAATGAGCTGATATTTTAACAGGCTTATTTTTTAACCTAAACAAAATTTTTAAACCGGGTCCTGAAAAAAAACGATTTTTTTTAAATAACCCTAATGTTTATACTTTGCTCTAGACAAAAATTTTATTCGAAACAAATGGTTAAATTCGGCTCAAATCACATTATTTTGCAATAACGTGGAATAACACAAATAACTTGATTTATTTTATTTAGCTAATATTAAAAATGAAACGTTTAGTCATTAGGTATAATGAGTAAACCATCACACATAATCGCCAGCTCTGATGCCATTTGGCGAAAGGAAGCACTTTGGATCTACTTTTGCTCTAATGTTTCTTATGACGTGTTATTTTTCTTCTTCTTTCACTTGCAATATCAAAACATGATATCGTTGTCATTAATTTTAGTTTACGATCTATATTGGCAATGTGACGTGCTGCCTATTTCTTTTATTTCTTAGGGAAAATTAAAATAATACCAACTGATTTATCGCCGTTTTGGCATAATGTGTTTATATACGTATAACTTACAAGCAGCATACCTCACTCACTACCCCAGTTAGTTGCAACAACAGCAGGAAAAATTATGTTACGTAGTTCCAACAAAAATATGTATTAGTCAAGTCCAAACTACACAGCAACAACTATGAAAGCAATGAGAGAACGAACAGCACCCACCACCCCTGAGTTGTCATAAATCTATCACTTTTAATGGCCGCCCTGCACATAATTTTATGCGTTTTATGCAGCCCAAGTATACACTAATACAAGCAAATATTGAAGGAAAAAAAAATAAAGAAATCCTAGTAATATCAGTAAATTCAGCCCTCACCATCAACATCGAACAGGAGCAAAAGCAACCAACCACCATTAAAGTTTTGCAAAGGCAACAACAAACATCTCGGAAGACTCACAAATTTCATAAAGTGGCAATTCAATCAATCAATTTTGACATTTTCTTACATTTTAGTTCGCTTGTGTGTACATTCATTCGTTCATTCATTTAGTCGCACATTCCATCCACCCTTAAGCTTTGGCATCACTTGGGCATGTTGTTGCTGTATCCATATCAAATGCTGCTGGATCCTTCCGATTGTGTGTTTGTATGCGCTTGTATGTGTGTGCGTGATTGTATTCCATTGAGTATGTGTTGATGTTGCCGTACTTCTTGCTGCTTGGAGTTTTGACTGGATGGGCGTCGTTGGCATTGAGTTGAGTTATCATCTATTATGAACAACAACAACAACAACAACAGCGTTTACATTCATCGTTATACTCACGTACACAATCACAAATTTTTTTTCTGCTACGCTTTCCTTCATTTATTCATTCATTCATTTTGTGTGATTTCTTTTACTTGTGATGAAAATCAAAAATAGAAGGTATGAAATCTTGTGCAAATGTTAAAGAAAAAAATATTGGAAAGGAAAATCGATTGGTGAAACTGATGTCAATAGCACTCTACGCTGTCGCAAAGTAGAATTGGGTCCAACAGTTCTTTTTAAACTAGTTCGTTCAGTTGGACACAAGTCCGGACAAAAACATCAATATAAATTAAATGGGTTTGGAGCAACTTTTGATTCAAACGCTCTCAAACTAGTTCAAAAAGAGCTGTTGGACTAGACTTGGGTCGAACTCATTCAGTCGGTCGTTTTTGACACAAACCAATGATCAAACACATTTAAATTACATGGGTTTGATCATAGGTTTGTGTCAAAAACGACCGACTAAATAAGTTCGACCCAAGTCTATGTTGGACACAAGTCTATCGCAAAGTATTCAGTTTTATTCAACAAACATACATTTACTTATCTTATTTGCTCTATTTAGACTGAAAAAAGTCGATCTGGCTATAATTTTACTAGTTCGACTAGAATAGACTGTACTAGGCTAGACTAGACTAAACTATACTAGACTATTCTATATTGACTTGATATCAGACTATATTATGGTATAATAGACTACACTAGACAATACTATACTATACTACAATCGACTAGAATAAACTGGACTATACTACAATAGACTAGACTGTAGTAGTCTACACTAAACTAGACTGAACTAGATTAGCCCAGAACCAAACTAAACTTGACTGGGCTAATCTAGACTAGACAAGACTGGACTTGATTAGACTGGAACATACTAGATTAGATTGTACTATACAATACTAGACTATATTTGATTCGATGAGACTAAACTAGACTATAATAGTCTAAATAATAGTCTAAACTAGACTATAATACTCTTCACTACACTATTATAGACTATTAGTGGCTATTGCAGACTGTAGCAAACTAGACTATACTACTATACTAAACTAGACTATACTATACTATATAATACTAGACTGGAGCAGCTTATAGATACAATAGAGTAGGCTATACTATGCTAGAATATACTAGGCTATACTACTCTGGACTAGACTAGACTACACTTGACTAGACTAGACTACACTTGACTAGACTAGACTACACTAGACTAGACTGCACTAAACTAGGCCAGAATAAAACTAGACTAGACTAGACTGTATTGGATTAGACTAGATTATATTAAACTAGACTGGACTGGATTAAATTAGACAAGACCAGACTAGATCATAATAAAACAGATTGTTTGCAGAACGTAGGAGAAGATAGTGCAAATTATTAGAGTTAGATACTAGAATATATTAAATTGACTTGGAGTAGAATAGAAAAGAATAGAATAATACATAAACACAGAAAAATTTATTATTAAAATCTACGAAAACAAGGGTAATTTAAACGTTTTCGGCAGTGATTTGAATTCATAGGTGTTTCATGTTAATTCAACATGATTTGCAGTAACCTTTTTAAATAACTTTATTTAATGTTGATTTAATATTCCAGTTATGTTAAATCAAAATGAAGAATCGTATTGAATCAAAGTTATTTCAAGGGGAAACAACATGAATTTGATACTGAAATAACACGAAGAACGGTGTTACATCAAAGTTATTTCTAGATGAGACAACATCAACATTAAATATTGAAAGTAGTCATTTTATTTTATTTATGACAGGCTACAGGAAAATGTGTGCGTGTCAGTTTGTGTGTGTGTATGATTTTGTGTGTTTTGGCTTCCCCGGCCAAGATTTGAACTCGAAGTCATCGTGTGATAATTAATGCTCTTGACGCTGTAAACGCAAGATTTTTAAATATCCAATCGAGTCATTTGTATAAGCGAAGCAGCGTACTGTAGCGTATTTGGGCTTTGAAAAGCATACAAAATAAATAAATTTTACTTAGAACTTATCTCCCTCCATTACTTTTAAGACATTGAAACAATTCCCAAATGAAAATATAACCAAAAAGTATTGTTGCGGAAAGTGTACACACAACAGGAAATCAAAAAAAGAAAAAAAAACGAACAAAAATGAAGAAAACGGAAACCGTCATTTATGGCAAAACTTTAAGCAATTCCATCACTCATTCTTATTTTGTTACTCCCCCCGTCCCTCGTGCATTTTTATCATTTGCTCCAACTGCTGCTATTCCTATTGCTGGCTCAAGTTGGCTGTTTAAATATTTTTTAATTGCCCTCCGTCCCAACAATTCATTAAAAACAGTTGGTTTCATTACCATCACTTATTCATTTCAGTGCCAACCATTTACCCCCTTGAAAGCATTTTGCCTCATTGTACGTTCGCTTCGTTTATGGTCCTTTCTGCTCGCAAGTCATCTTAACTGCCAAGCAGCTTTTTAGCCATTATTTTTATTTATTTCATTTCTGTTTGTTGTAGTATTTTACATTTAATTCATGCTTTGTGTGAATTGTGTTGTTGGTGTTGGTGTTGGTGTTGCTGTTCTTTTTTTTTTTAATCCTCAAACAATTTCTTTCAATTTTATACGTACTTCTTCTCATTATCGTTTGTTATGCTGCCAATTTTCAATAAATTAAAAAATAAATAAAATAAAAAATAAGACGCCATTTTAGCTCGTAGTGTGTACCTTATCCTTTTGTTTTGACTTTTCTAGTTGTTCGGCAAACGAGCGTTTTGAAAGTTAGAAGGAAAAAGTTTTGGTAACAAAGCATCATTTTCTTGATGTTTTGTGATTCCTTTGGGGATTCATTTAGATTTGAGTTGCCTTTATTTCAGTTTATTTTTTATTTTTATTTTTTGTTTCTAAGTTTTGTTGTTCATTCAAGAATTGTTTTGATAAAGGATTTAAATAATGAGAACAAAAGGTACAAATACACCATTAAAGTTGCTGACTTTAGTTTGTGTGCAAAAAGAAAAAAACAAAAATAAAACAAAACTAATTCAAATTTTTTCAATTTGAAGGAAATTTCGTTTTTAATTAGTTAGAATTTGAGATAAACCTTGAAGAGTTATACTAGTATTTAAAATATGTAGCTTGGAGATGATAATGGAAAAGTTCCGTGTAGAATAAAATCACTCTTAGTCGATTTCGTTTGTTGTCAATCAGTTTAAGTTTTCCAGAAATCTTCAAGTTTTTCTTTGTAACCCTACAGATATTTGTCTCCTTTGCCATCGCATTCTTTCAAAGTCTCATGAACCCTGTATCCAGAAATAGAAAAGAATCCTAATGGGATTGATTTACCATAACATCCATGATATAAAATAAGAATATCTACACTCAAAAAAAAGACATATACTATTATTAAGGAAAAAAGGTTTCTAAATTTAAGTAAAAAAAATTTCCAAATTTAAGTAATTTTTTCTAAGTTTAAATAAATTTTTACAAAAATCTAGTAAAAATTACTTAATATGAGTAAAAAATTAAAAGTTCATATCCTTAAAAATAGTTCACAAAAATACACACAAAAAATCTCACATTCAAGGACAAGTTTACTTGCTTAAAGGAAATATGTACCAAAAATTAGAAAATGGTTTAAAAGTTTTGGGAAAATGTATCCTAAGAACTAGTCAATCTCGTCTTAAATTAAAAAATAAATTTCAGGAAATGACTTACTCCTGAGTAGTTCATCAAATTTGACTTACTCGAAAGATATAAAAAGGTATTCTAAATTTTAGAAAAATATTTACCAGTTTTAAGTATTTTTTCTTTAAATTATAGAATATATTTTTTATTTGCATTAAGCAAAAAATTTAAGTAAATTTTTCATTCTTCCGAGGAATATTTGAACTTGAAATATATTTTTTTTGAAAATAAAATAAAATTTTAAATCTCAAAAATTTCAATGCTTATTCAGGCTGCCCTGTTAGGCAATTGGTTAGAGTGCTTGCCTATCATTCAGAAGGTTGTTGGTTCAATACTTGTCTCCTCTCAAGGAATTAATATGTATGTATGGTGAATTAATTAAGAATATAATATGAAGATATAATAAAAAAACATACCATGCGGTATAGAATTTAATAAAAAATAAAAAAGTACCAGAATTAAAGACATAAAAAACTTTGAAAAATTTACTAAATTTGAAATCAAAGATGAAACAAAATTTTTTACAAAGCTCCGAATTTTATGGGAAAATTTTACTTAATTTTAGAAAAATTGTATTCAAATATAAAAATATAATTACTATTAACTAGTTCATTCATGAACTAGAAATTTAGTAAATATTTTACTGGTTTCAAGTAAAAAACAGCTTTGGCGCCATACGACAACTTTTTTTTATTCAAATTTAGAAAATTTTCCAAAGTTTTAGTTAGTTTTTTTTTTGAGTGTATAGCAATCGTCGTTGCAATGTTGGAAATTCATTTTAAGCTTGCCCACATTCACTTTTAAAGGTTCTGTGGCTATACACTGTAATTCGAAACGAAAGAAAAGGCTTTCCAATCAAGATGTTATTAAAATACAAATTCGAATTATTTTTTATCGTTTCAAATTGCAGAGTAGACCCCCTGGTGCTTTTGTTAGAAGATTTAAACATTTGTATTGAAGAGAGTAACCACGTTTGTGTCTCAAAGTTCAAATCTTGAGCCAAAATCTTTATGATTTTCTTCCCAATAACCGCAAGTATGTTTGCTAATCTGTATTTTCGCATTTGAATAAACTTATTCATAGCATAATCTCAAAATATTCACACCAAGCATGACAATCCAACCGGCCTATTTATTCAGTTTGATGCAAAATTAAAAAATTACCTTACAGTTCTAATACATAGATATCCGATAGCTTGTATCTGAGAACCAAAAGGTGTGTACCTCGAGCTGTAATCAGACCGATCCTTGGGTATTTCTTTAAACTACCGCTGACCACGAAACCATCTGCAAATTTTTGCACATTGGCTTGAAATGGTTGCTGTCTACAGTTTAAGACCAAATCTTCGAAAGAAGATTTACCAGTTTCATATTTCGAACTAGCACCTTCTGCTACTCAACAGAGCTGTTGGTTGTATGGTATAATATTATGGAAGCCTTTCAGCTCCTCATGGTCCTTGTGCATATACCGCTTATATACATAAGTAGTTCTGACTGTGATCGAAACAATAAGTTTAATCAGAAGACAACAATAACCTGCAAAGCGATTAGCTTGTCTGTGGAGAACACCTAGGGTCCATGACAAGAATCGCACCCACGACTTCTAGACTGACAGGATAGCTGATCTTGTGGTCTCTACATTGAAAAAAAAAATAATTTCAACTCAATTGTATTATATTTATTCGTCATGCTACTATAATTACTAACACAGTGAGTCAATTTCAGAATATGAAGTAAAGTAGGAACAAATTATATTAAGCGAATTTATTTTATTTTGGAGGATATCCCAAACATTTAGATTACACTAATTATATGTAATAAATAACCATCACGACTTATTGCTACTTAGCACATACTCTCCATTTAATATTTAACCACTTTTTGAAAACCTTTTGGTGTCATTTCGTTAATGAGAATACTTACAGTGACCTCCGATTTGCCCAAGAGTTTTTAAGTTCTCAACTTAAAATAATCAAAAACAGTTTAAGTTTTACAATCTTGGATACCAAAAAAAAAAAAAAAACGTGGCTCTGTGAAAAAAAATTATGATAAATCTTTCTTCATTTTCACTCTAACTTTTTAGACTGAAATTAAATGCCAGTTCCCTTAAAGAAACTTTCTAAAGAAAATAAAGTTTGTTCACATATCCAAATTTAATATCAAAGTCTAGGAAAAAAAGTTTAATTTACAATTTTCATATGTTTTTCATGTTAATCCAAAATGATTACAGTAACCTTAAAAGAAACTGTTTCTTTTTGAAATAACTTATTTCATGTTGATTTAATAATTCAGTACTGTTAAATCAAAATGAAGAATCATGTTGAATCAAAGTTAGTTTAAAGAATGTAAATCTGATACGGAAATAATACGAAGAACCATGTTGAATCAAGGTTATTGCAAGTTGAAACAACATGAATTTAATTTAGTGTAGTCATATTGTGTTATTAATTATTTAAGCTTATGTACGTGATTGTATGTATTGGCATAGGCATTACGAAAATGTGTGTGTATTGTCTGCAGAAACACCCAAAGTCTAAAGCCTAGTACTCTGTTCGAAGTTGTGAAAAATTTTCAGCAACATTGATTATTTCGGGTGAAAAATTTGACACGTAAGAAGTGATACCCATTATACTTTTTCGGAAAAAATGTTCGTATTTATTGGTTTGAAGTAGGCAACACTGATCGACTTTTGTTAACACAAACATCAGCTGTCAATATTTCGCACGAAATAAATCCCAGTCTCATTATTTCACAGATAGCAAGAAAATGTTGCCAGATACATTTCATACATTTTTCACGAGTTGAACAGAGTACAACTTTTGCAACATTATTTCATGTAAATTTCACGTGAACTTTTTTTGTATGGATTACGTCAACATTTCGCGTGAAATTTTGAACAGAGTACCAGGCTTAAGGCGGGAAACGGACCAGCGACCCTCCGACTACTAGCACACTGCAGCAGGAAGATTTCGCTGGTAATTCGAAACGTTTAGCTTATTGAAAAAAAACTAACAATAAAACAATCAATAACAAAACATGAACAAGTCACCTAACTGAGCTTAACAGTGCATTGTAGCTAGGAACAAAGCAAATAAACACCAAAACACACTTAAAAAACATATTCCCCCTTATCGTGGTTGGCGTATTTCGACTCTTACTACGACGTTTCAGTAATAGATTAAAGAACACGGCAACATTTTTTTTAATCTAGGACGAAACTCCATCTACGCCAACCTCGATTAGGCCCATTATTTTGAATGAATTTAATATGATTTCCGCTCAAAATGTTGAGATTACATTGATATTTTTTCAAATGTATATTATAGTTTTCAAATATGCGTTTGGCATTGCTTTCTATTCATAGTTGCACAATCAATATCAATATCAATATCATATTTGGTTGTCTCTCCGATAGACTTGAAAACTAGAGATGTGCAAATGTCTTGATTTTATCGTGTCACGCGTGAATCACAAGTGACTCACGCATGGTCGTGATTAAATTTATAACTAATCACGCGTGAGTGCGTGATCGTGACTTAAAAATAAATTAGTCGTGCGTGATCGTGCCTGAGCTATTTTTAATAATCACGCACGAATTCTCACGCTCTCACGAGATATCATTCCTGAATAGGTGAGTATCAATATACTATACCATTTTGCACACGCTACGATGCAAGACTATTTGCACAAGATTGTGTTTTGGGGCTATTGTTATAATTTTTTCAGGCGTAGTAAACTGGCTCATATGAAATTCAAATATACCAATGTAGAAAAATAAAATTATTTTAATATATTTTTTATGGTACACAACTATATTTTCTCTAAATTCTGACTTTTTTTCAGAAAAACTACGCGTACATCCGCATTTTATGAAAAGGCACTCTTAAATTTTAGTTAAAAATTTTTTAAAACTATCTACATAATAAAATCTTATGGTTGAAACTTTCAAAATCTACCGTCACAACTTTTTATAACCGCTTAAACACAAAAATATTTTTAAAATTTACTATTTTAGGACATTGTTGAATGTAGGGTACATGTCCAAAATACAAAATAATTGGTTCTAAGCACATTCTTAATACATTGTCTTAAGTGTTATGAAATTAAAAAATTAAAAATGTATTAAACAAAGTTTTTTACAAAACTCAAAATAATGAAGATACATACATAAAAAAAACAAATGCCTTTTTCAGGGAAATTTTAAAATTTGGATTTTTTAGCCTTTTCGCGATTTCACGAATGGATATGTTAATAATTTCTTTTTCCAGTTTTTTTTTCAAAATTTTGTCAAAAATTTAATACTGTCTTTTAACTTAAAATCCAACAATGAACTAAAAATTAATATGCGAAATACTAAAAAACGTCAAGGCAAAAAATTTCTTTGTCTTAAGTAAAATATCTTATGAGACATACGGAAACACATCTTGCGAAATTATGTCTTAAGAATTTCTAGTTTATGTCAAAATGCTTTATCCGGTAAAAATCGAATAGTTTTTAAAAAAGTTACAAGCTTCAGAAGTTTTTTTTTGAGTACCACGTAGTCAACTTTTTCCCACTGTAACTCATGTCCACCTCAAGCCAGAAGGCTGTCATGACATGTGTTATAAAGCCCACGTCCTCCTCTACGGATGTTAGCAGTTTCATATAAGTCCAATCAGTAGTTTAGAAGTTCCAGATTTATTGCCATTTAGTTTTTAAAAGTCCCCACTGTGCAATGTAAATTTTACATATACACGTGCATACATATGTACATACATACATATATATGTATGTGTAAAAACCTATTTTTGAAAATTTTCAATATCATTCGTGCGTGAAAGTGCGTGAGTAAAATATTTTTCTGCGTGAGCGTGCGTGTAGTGAGTCAAAAAACGCTCACGTGCACATCTCTATTAAAAACTATGCGAAGAAAATTTTGCCTCAAAAATTTTCCAAGCAATACTTACAATATACATATAAGTATCTTTAGTTGAAATGCAAAATCACTTAACTTGACTTTTTGAAATTTTATTCTCACATATGAAACTATTTAAGTGACTGAAGTATTATTTATTATTTATTGTCATTTTTGTTTCGGCTGATTGTTACGATAAAGTATTGAAATTTTATAGGGATACGTGTTTCGATAGCATACCTAATAATTCATTTAAAAAATGGTATTTTTAATTTGTTTTAGCTACGTGCTTTTGCGTTTCAGCTGACGATATATAAGATTAAAAACCTTGTACGAGTACCTTATTTCTGTAACTTGCGAAAAGTTTTCGTATTGAGAAAAATTTAATAATTATATTTATTGTCCTATTTTACACAGTATTCTTTTCTGTTATCTTACTCAAGTACTTGGTGTTTTATTCTAAATAATATTTCATTTTAAATTTCATTTCTGCTGCAAAATAATCAATTGCTAATGATTTTTTATGCAAATACAAAAGAGAAGACAACAAAAATTACGCAAAAATCTTCAGTCTCCTTCTCCTGCTCTTACAGCATTAAAACAATCTTATAGAAACAAACAGAAAAAAAAGCAAAATACTTTTCAAATCTACAAAATAAAGTTTCGTATAAATTCCGATTATTTATGGCAATTGCTGTTTGTGATACTTTATTTGTACTAAAGACCCCTTGGAATTTTTTCAGCTGGCTGTTTGAATTGTAGGGAAATTATAGAAAGGCAAAAATAAAAAAAAAGTAAAACAGCAAACGACATACATAACAAAAATAAATAAACGAACTAAATGAATGAAAGCTAAATTTTATTTATTTATACGATTAAAATACATCTATTCCAAAATAGCACAAACAGAAGAATAAGTTGATCCTGTTTGTTAAATTTCAGTTTTGTTTCTGACAATTTTTGCCATTGAGCTAATTTCTGGGTGGTGCGGAGTGAAGAGAACAAACAGCCAACCCGCCAGCAAACAAAAAATATAAGGAATGTTTTAATTAATATTAATTGAATGAAAACTAATTGAAAGGATTCCATTTTATTTCATTTATGTGTCCTTTCGCATAAAATGCATTCACACTGTATGCAAATGATTTATGAGATTAATTTCGTAACCAAACCAAAACCAGGACACATAATGAAAACTTAAAAAAAAAATTTCCAGTTTATTTATTTGAGGGGCTTTTGTTAAAAGTAATCAAATGGAAAATTAAGAAATTTTTTTTCGATCAATGAAACGGGAATTGTTTAATACTTATAAATAACTTTGAATCCATGTCAAAAGAAAATGAACAGCAAAAAAAAAATTACAAGAATGAAAAAGAATATATAAGGAAAAGTTTTTTTCTTCTCTTTGTATAAATTTAATACGTGCCCATCAAAGTGACATTTTTATACAGCCCACTAAAATAACTTATAATACACCTTATTTGTATTAAGGTCTTAGGATAACATGCATACATAAATAAATATCTTCAGCTATTCCTTTATTCTAAGCAGGGACGAAGTGAGGGAAATGCTTGGATAAGGATAATTTAACAATCTCAGTAGGTCGTGTTAGCAAAAGCTCTCATATTGTTTAATTCTTATCTCGTTTAAAATTGAAGTGTGAGTTTTTTTAATAAACAAACATAACACGCGAAGCGATTAGCTTGTCTGCAGAAAACACCCAGGGTCTATGGCGGGAATCGAACCCACGACCTCTGGACTGACATCAATGCTACCACTCAGCACAGAAGCATAATATTATAGAATCAATTTTAATGGACTTGGTACCCCCCACTTTTTTTAACTATGGCATCAAACTGTCGCTACAACCTCTCAGACAAAAAAAAAAACTGAATTTTTGAAAGTAAAAATAAAATAAATTCAGTGAAGTGCGACTTTGACCCGCGCACGAAAGGTTGCGTACGGACACTAGATATGTAATTCAATACGAAATTTAGCCTATATAAGATATAGTTTGGCATTTTTTTTCGTTTTTGTGTTTTTTCGGTTTTGAGCGTTTTTTTAGTTTTGGCGATTTTTGCTTTTTTTCGGTTTTTAATGATTTTTTTTAAGTTTTGGCGCTTTTTTTAGTTTTGACACTTTTTTCTCGTTTTGGTGATTTTTTCGGTTTTTGGCGTTTTTTTTTTATTTTGGCGATTTTTTTTTCCATTTTTGCGATTTTTTTAATTTTGGCGATTTTTTTTAGTTTTGGTGCCTTTTTCGCGATTTGGCGATTTTTTCGGTTTCTGACGTTTTTTTTTTCATTTTGACGATTTTTTTTTTCATTTTGGCTATTTTTTCGGATTTGGCGATCTATTTTAGTGTTAGAATTTTTTATTAATTTTGGTGATTTTTTTTGTTTTGGCGATATTTTTTTCGATTTTTTGCAATTTCTCCGGATAGGTAATTTAATAATTTTGGAATTTTTTAGTTTTATCGTTTTTGAAAATTTCAAGAGTTTGCCTCATGTATTTGTTGTTGTAGCGGCCAAGGTTCTACATACTCTGTCCAAATTTCAGGTCCGTTGCTCTTACGGTTCCTGAGAAAAAAAGCCTGTGACGGACCGACGGACAGCGTAATGGTGTACGCAACCCTAAAAATACAACCTAATTTTGAACCTTCTCCTTTTATAAGTCGGTTCAAAATCCATTAAGCAGGCCTTCCAAGGCCCTTTTATGACTCTGTCCTTTCCGCATGCTATTTTATAAAATATATATTTTGATTGAAAGTTAAGCTGAAGAAAAAAAAATATAATTCAAAATAAAATCCCCCTCCCCGCAATGTTAATACTCCATACACTGCGCAACATCACGTACTCGATTGAAAATAGCAACAAAAATGTCCTTTTTTCTCATAATTTACGTTTGCAGAATGAGGTGTTGTGTTTTATATATTCCATTCAGTTCAGAAAAATAATCTCGTTATGTTACTATTATCCTAAAGTATTTCCTTTTTTTCTATTCAGTTTTTATTTTTTCTTCTTCTTGTTTTTTTGTTTAGTGGTTCGTCCTCGTCACTCGTTAAGCCATAAATCACTCAAGCTCCTTGGCATTTTCTACAGCAATTTTGTTTTAGTTTGTATTTTTAGATTCCTTGAAAAGTTGTACACTTTGTTCACTTTTATTTATTTTTTATTTTTTTGCTGTTGTTTTGTTCTACGTTGCGTATCATTCAGTTTTAGAATTTTCAATGTTTGTTTCCTTAGCGCTTACTGGATTTGTTGTTGCTGCTTTCGAATGCCATTCACCCTGCAGTGACATTTCTGGGGTGTCTGTCACAAGACGTGTCCTTCGTCTATTTTCCACTGTTGTTGTTGTAGTTGTTGTTTTTATATATCCCTCTATTATATACATTTTAAATACTTTTTGTAGTTGTCTTAGTATTTATTTTGTCATACAATCTTGTGCAAAATGTTGTTACTTGTATTTATTCGGTTTATCGCTACACTGTGGCTTATCATACCCCGGCTAGTGGTCGAAATTCTCTCAGAGCTCATGGATTTTTTTTTAATTTAATAAGTTAAGGAAGATTTATACTTTGAAGTCGTAGATTTTATATTATACACAAGAACAAAAAATAAAAATTTAGAAAAAAAAAAACAAATTAATAAAATCTAAACCTTATGATCCGGAAGTAGCGAGACTTTGCACAATTGCCATAGAAGGAACTTTAACTATTTTATTTGTTTAATCCATTTTATGTCATGAAAATATTGGCGTTTTAAAAAATTACCCATTATTATGATTATAAATTATATCAGTACCTGAATTCTGTAACTTTTTGCGAACCGAAAATCGTAATATTTATCCACATATTTATTCGTTTGTGGTAACGATAATGTGATTCGGTAATTTCTTGTTTACGATAGTTTCCAACATTATCTTAATCGCCATTTAATTCAATATTATGTGGTATCTCTGTATGGAAAATGTAAAAATAAGCGAAAAGCATAAAGAATGATAAAGAAAAGCTCAACAGGGACCGAAAATAATTGTTATTTTTTTATTTGAAATGAAAAAGTTACTGAAAAATTTGGTTTATTTGGTTTGGGTTATTTTTAACCATTATTCTGAGAGATATTTTATTTTGGTTATTGTAACCAATTTAAGTGAGAAATTTTTTTTTTTTTTTTGGTTACGAATAACAATTATAGCAACCAAAAAATTATTTTGGTTACCAATAACTATTATCTAAAGAATTTAAGGTTTTTTGGTCATTGCAGCCTAAAATACCGTATTTTATATGTAAAAGAAGCATTTGTAAGGGGTATGCAGGACTAGAAATTTAAATATCTTTGGCAAAGCTGACAAAACGGGCAGTTTTATAATAAATATTTATCAATTTCATAAATATACACTCTAAAACACTTTTGTTGAAAATTACGTCGATAATAGTAGGCAACACTTTACAGACTACTTTCGACCTAAAATTACACAGCTATATTTTTTCAACGTTTTTTTTTTTGATTTTTGAGCACTGTATGTTTAATTTTGAACAAAATATGTTCAACAATTTTACGCAATTTGTGCTTAGTTTTCCCCTTGTGTTTAATTTTAAAATATGTTTTTTTTAAATAAAAATGCATTTAATACATGTGTTTAATTAAATTTATGCATAAAAGGTTTACTGAATTAACATAAAAAATTCACGTTTTGCTTTAAATTTTACATATAATTTTTAGAATTCGAATTAAAATTAAAAATAAATTTCTAAAATTTGAGTAATTTTGTTTCTTACATAAGTATGTATACATATCGCACTTGTTTAACAATACTGCCTTAACTCAAAGCTTTAATTTAATAATTTTTTTACTCATTATTTACAATATTAACTTATCACTATTTATATAAAACACACAATTATTATTTAGAAATAGCTTTATTTTAATTTTAATTAATTTTGTATATGGCGTGCTTCTTTCTGTTAGAACATGTGTACTTTTGAGCTTCTTCTTTCTTCTTGTTAAACATATTTCTGCTGCTTTAGGCACATATGTTTAGTTTTCAACATTTTGACGTTATTTAGGCATATCTAGCTGTTTTTTAAGCACACTTTGTTTAAAAATAAACACATCTAAAAGCAGATTTATATTTTTGTATAAAATGAGACAAATATTGTTTTTTTGATACAAATAACTACACAATCGATATAAATTTAGATAATAAGAATATTTCAACAACAATTTAGACAAAATATGATGCTAAATTTGAGCTAATGTTTTAGAGTGTAGTAATTGAGGTATTTAAACTAATTATTTTGCTTTCTACTTTCTTTTCGACAAAATGTCCAATTATGTTCAAATACGTGGCGTTTTTAGGCAGCAAATTTATACTCAAAACATTATTTATTGCAAAAAAAAATTATAATTCGCAAGGGAATATGGAAAATATCTCCAAAAACTGATTATATAGACCGCAAAAAGGCAATAGCTCGAGAATAGGCTTACAACATATATGTAAATCCAGAAAGCTTGCAAAAATGTGAATATCTGTAAAAAATATCCGTAGATTTTAAGAATCAAAAAAAAAAAAAAAATCTCATGTTGCAAAAAATTGCGAAAATTCGCAAAAACTTGGTAACATCAAAAATATATCCAAGTCTGATACTTATTAAAAATAGTAAAACTGCAATAAAACAAAGAATTGTGAACAATCACTTTTACTGCAAAAATTGCCAAATTATAAAAATTCGCACCAAATTTCTAACATCAAATAGATAGATGGATTAAAAATCGGAAAAATGGCAAGATTTGGCTTAAAATCACTTTTATCGCGAAAATTGGCTCAAAACTGCAAACAACCCCGAAATTGTTAAGTGAAATTATGAGGAATGCCAAAAAATTGGCAAAATTCGCGAAAATTTGCAATCAAATTAAAATTAAAAAATTAAAGTTATGTACAAGAACAATAAGTTTTATTTAAAATTAGCTGATTCGCAAAACTTACTGAAATTTGCAAATAAATCCTAAAGCCCTAAAATTTAAGAAGGGGTCGAAAAAACTTTGTTTTACATATCGGATACAGGTAGAAGTCGTTCAATAATTTTCTAAAATACCGTAATTTAGGTAAAATTAAATTCTTTAGATAATTGTTATTGGTGACCAAAAAATTTTTTGGTTGCTATAATAGTTATTTGTAACCAAAAAAATATATTTCTCACTTTAATTGGTTACAATAACCAAAATAAAATATATCTTACGATAATCTTTGATTATGACCATTATTTGAATTCGTCAAATTTAATGGTTAAATATAACCTTTTTGTCATTTCTCTTATAACTGTTATGTCCCTGAAACTCAATGAATTTGAGCTTGTGACTTTATTTTATTTTCCTCCAACCGACAGCGAACATCGTTAAAATATGTTACTGAATAGCAAAGTCAATAAATTTTCGTTATATTTATTATAGCGATACGATTATCGTAATAAAAATTAGTGAATCCAGTTACAGGCTGGGTTAGGTAGTACAGCATTAGATTATCTTCGGTTAGATTGAACTTATAACCGCCTCTCAGAGGTTCATAAGTGGGATAATTACACTTTGTTGGTTCAAAAATGTAACAAGCAGACGACCTGGTACCCAGCTAAAAAAATATGTATGGAGCATATATGATATACCATCGGATCCAAAAAATGAGGGTACATGGCCATATATGATGATATATATTCATACATTTTCATACATGTATGTGTAAACATTCCCTCTACAGTATGCAAAGTTCATATTCATACTCTCTTGATTCACAAAATCGCACTGTTGAGCAATAAATTAAATTACTAAAATAACTCTTTTTTAGATTTTGAACAGGGAGGTTGTATTTAATCATTAAATTTTAATGAAACATTTGTTTGGACAAATAATTCAAAACGAAATAAAAGTCATTTCATTCATCATTAATTTAAGTCAAAAGGTGAATCAAATATTTTAAAAACACAAAAATCATATTCGTACATAAAATTTAATTTCAGAAATCAGATTTAAAACTAATGCAATTAATTATAAAAGAAAAAATAATCCGTCTGACAATAGTTTTCAATATAATTTTTTCAGTAATATGAATTTTGTTTTTATATTCTTTTATTTTCGATAAATTTAATGACTGGTTTATCCTTTTGATTATTTTATCGACTATGTATAAAATCATACAAGAATGCTATGTTTTTGTAACAAAAGTTTTTCTTTTTTAAACGTTGGGGGTACGCATATAAACTATGCATACCGTATGTATTTTCTAATGGATTTCCAGTTCACCAGTGATAAAATACCAAGCTTTTTTGATTGCAAAAACGATCTTATGTGAGATATCATGTATGCATACATTCTTATCTTATTTCTAGATATGGATCCACATATGAATAGCTTCATAATGAAATTTCCATATATGAGCTCATATATTATAATACATTTCCCCCCTTATTCAAAAAAATATTTTACTTGAGCTTTAAAGTTCGTAGTAGTTACCAAGCACTTTAAGGCTAACATTGCTTTGTTAAGAAATTGTATTCAAAAGACAACTTTAATTATTTTGTGATTTAATAATAAATTCTGGTAACACCACCGTGTTCAACAACCATTTCACAGCTTATGATGTACCACATCATCGAGTATTCAAATAATTTTTTATTTTATTAAAAACATTTTTATTATCTTGAAGTTAAGCAACCTAATTTAAAAAATATAAGCTTCTGACATAGCACAAAAACAGATAAAAATTTTTATGAAGTAAAAGTAAAAAAAATATGATGAACATAGAAAAATCATCTCAATTTATTTTATTCAAACGAAATGAGTATTTGAATATCCAGCTTTTTTCGATTGGTTTTGTTTGAATGTACATCACTAAAACATTTTTGTATAATTGTATTTATTTTAATATTTTTTTATGGATTTTACTATGTATTTCGAATCAGTTGGATAATTTAGTGATGTTTTCCATTACATGACAAAAATAATTGATTTAAAATAAGAGCTAGCACTTCTAGCTTCATTTTCAGATGTAACATGAATCAATATGTGGTATATTAGCAAAAATATTTGAGGTACAAAAGTAGCCTTAACAAACGTAGATGCCTACTTTAGAATTTTGATATAATAATTTGTTTTGAATACAACTTTACTTAACATTGCTTTTCAAAGCTTTGTTAAGTTTTTTTGAATACGACCCTTCATATATTAGTCCATATATTAAGTTCATATATAATGGTTTTACCATGTATAATCAAATACATTTCCATACATGAATTCATACATACTCATATATAGTTATATACATTCATACATTAAAAATATATGGACCATATATAATTTTTTTAGCTGGGTAGGTAAACCTAATTCGAATTTGCTGAATTCAGTGGAGCTAACCGTTTTTAGGTTAGCTCTTGCTTAAAAAAAATAATTAGGACTGAAATCTTAGTTAAAAGTAGCTTGAAATCGCAATTTTTCCCAGTTTTCTATCATTTATTCATATTAATATTTAATAAAAGAACATATTATGGATGAACATGGGTCGTAAAGAAATTAAAAATTAAAATTTACATTATTTTTGGCAAAAAAAAAATTTTAAATTTACATTGTTTTCAAAAAAGTTTCCTTAGGACACATGTTGCTTATTGTTGTATTTTTTCAGTCAATATATATTGTTATAAAGGTTAATAAATGTTTAGCACTATTGGATTCAGCGTACTTGAATTAGGTTTATCCACTGGGTCTCCGGGTTGTTAGAAAGAAAGTTTCGAATTTGAACACAATGCTACCATTAAATATGTACTTGTGGTTCTAGACCCAGACTTATTATATACGATATTTGTAAATCCGCATTGTAATGGCCAGAGAGAAACTTCTACCCAAGATTCGCATTAAATGGGCTTTAAAAGTCTTTCACAAAGCCCAACAAGTTATTTAGTTAGGCCTTTTAAGAAAGTCTACTTCTTAAAAAGGGCGATGTCTACGATGTCTAAAACTTGGTTCTTGTGGGCACATACGGATGAGTGAAAGAGGAATCCGGGCCATTGTGATACCCAGGCCACCACTTACACCCTACATTCGTATATAAAACCCACCAAGAATCTTTTACAAAACTCAACAGGTCGTTTAGTGAGAAGTCCTTGAGTGGTCCTAAGTCATCAAAGAAGTGACTGCTTAGTTATTTTAAACTTCATTTCTTCCTCAAAAGCCATCAATAACACAAACGATATTATTAGCCGGATTCCGTCAAGAAAATCTGGACCTTCCTGTATGCGCCTAATCGCGGAGTGTCCCATAATAGTGTAAAACATGAGTGCAAGGATTAAGAGTTGATTATTAACATTTCCATTTATTAAGGATTAAATGGTCCTAAATTTACAAATTCTAGTATCTCACTTAATTTTTAACTCAACCAAATAAGTACGAATATTATACTAAGAGTTCGTCATCTACAAAATCATACTTCCTGCAGCTCATTCATCAGAGATTTTGACCTTTTCAGTGCTTCTATTACCTGATACCTGGATAATATTCAATATAAGAAAGTTTAAAGATCGAGTGCGTACCAACCTCTTACGATCAAAAGCTTTCACGCTTAATACGATTAATACGACCAATCATAACGTATGCCTCGTTAATGTTGTTTACATCTTTAGAAAATAAGATTAATGTAAAAACCTCTCAAAAAAACATGGAAGTGCTATTGGATGCAAATGACGATTAAATGCCAAGATGACACACAGGCTTTACACGAGTGTGGTATGACCAATCATAACGTACGCATCGTTAATGTGGTGGACATCCTAAGAAAATGAGGTTAGTATAAAACCCCTGCAAAAAATACAGAAACGTTGCTCCATTAGCATCTTTGGCTCAATAACAACCACACCAACTAAGGCGTTGCAAAACATTCTCTCCATCTAGGCAATTGATAAACAGATTGAAAATGAAACAACTTTGGCCGTAATGTGACTGATAGTATTGAAGAGTAACTAAGAAGAGAACATTTAACAAAATGCAAAAGAATAAATTTTATCTTAGACACGGGCAAGGTTATCACTGTCATGTGTAAAAACTATCTGCATCACCATAACTTCAGAAAGCATGAAATGAGAGACAGCAACAATAATAGGGAATAACTCTTAAATTGCCCTATACAAAAACGAGCTAAAACAATAGGCTATATGGGCAGCAGAAATCTGCTGTTGGATGAGCGACGGAATAATAATAGTACACATACAGCTAAAGAATCTCGCATGGCTGTTGTTGATGATATGCCATATAGAGCTGTGCCACTGTCCAGCATTCAGAGCAAACAAATCTTCTTTTTAGAAAAAAAGAGTATCTTGGGGATTCAAATTGAAAAAAAAATTAAGAAAATATACTGACGTTTTTAGGCTGATCAAGTTTGAAAGGTTTGGGTTTCTTTATTAAGAACACACCCCCCCCACTCTCTTCAATACTTCTCGAAAGAGCGAACAACTTGCTATAGAGTACAATACAGGTTGCACAAGTTGTGTGCAATGGATTGATTGATTGCTCTTCCTTTCAACCTAACCTAAACGAAGCTAGGTATCTATAATACTACTTTTTATAGGAGAATAACAATTCTTTTGAAACTTCTCTTACGTCGTATATGTACACCTAGAAGGCAGATATGTCTATGATTTACGTGGCATGCCATGACGAACTTTTCCCACATTGGTCTTAAGAAGAAAGCATTCAATCTTTAAACTTAACAAGTTGGTTGCGGCAGTTAATCTCGCAGTTCTTGGGAAACTTTTGAAAAATGTCCCTAGTGCTGGATATAAACCAAACAAGGGAGTTCTACCCTACGGAAGAATACTCTGTGAGACGACTCCAAATGCCCGAATTTAATGGCAACAACTCCAAATAGCCTTTAGCCTTGGTCGAGCACTAGATCAAAGCCATTCTATAAGCCACTATGTAAGCTCCCTCGAGATTAAATGCAACGTGTTCTCCCGAAGAAGATCGTCAGACACTGTTCAAGACTTACTTGCCGATGGAGGGTATGCTAAAGTCTGTGGCGCTAAAGCGAATTTCATCATCGGCTTTCAGTAACTATAAAGGCTGTCGCCATATCTGATGTAATTATCCATTAAATCCCCAGAGTTGCCGGTTCACCGGCGCTCGTAGTAGCAAGAATAAGCCACATGTCAAACATCGCAGTTTCACTACGAAGAGCTTCCCTTCTTTCATCCTTTAAAGTCACGACAATTTAAGCCGACGCTACACCTTTACGAGTATCAGGCATGCTGCAACGTTATTTCGTTTAACAAAAATGTATATATCTGTTACTCTGTTGTATCAGGAATAGAACACTGTAACTTTTGGGTATCACGACGGAAAATTATTAACCAAAATTCATGACCAGAGTCATGCCCGTTAGCTTTGGCTCAAATTGATGTTCAGAGTTTAGTAAAATACCGACATGCTTCAAATCGCTCTAGTTCTAATCATGGGTGGAGACCTAGCAGTTACATTGTGTTTTTCATGGAAACATCAATTTTTGTGTTAAACCGGTCATGTCCTGCAAACTAGTGTAAGGATTGGATAATGGTGATAGTCTTTGCTTGCAAGGATGCCAAACAAAATTTCCTCAAATTTTTTTCTAAACGCATCACTGTGCTTCGCGTTTTTGTATGCCTTCTTTCTATTTGTTTTACCCCGTCTTTCTTAAAGTTAATAGGGGTGACACTTTGAGGTGACATATTGAAATGAGTATTAAACAGTTTGTTTGTTGTTTTTGTATTGTTTTTTTTTCTCTTTTCTGTTGTCTTTTGCTTTAACGTGTTTCTATTAGTTTTATCTCTTCTACTACGTCTTTTACATTTTCAATGTAACATAAAAGTTTTGTTTTATATTCGTTTTTTTTTTTTTGATGCAGTAGTGAAGATTTTCGTAATTAGATAATTAGTGTAAGTGTATGTGGGCCATTGCCGGTTAACCAACAAACATTGGGTACACATAAAAAAATATAATGGCTTCATTAGTTGATTTTCACACACAAATATTACGAGTATTTCAATAATAATTCTCAATGGTTTCTGAACTGTTTTGTAACGTAATGTTGGAAAATGCAGTTCAAAAAGGAATATTGCAGGGGGCCAGAGTAGCCAAGGTTTAATTAATTTGAGAGCCTAGAAAGTGTAGATTTCGAAAGTAGTTCTGCCCTCGCCAAAAAAAAAATACGGCATTTTGGGGGTCTGCGTTAAAGATAAAACTTGGTAAAGAATTGGAAGGTATGGATAATGCCATGTAAAAGGAATATTCCAGGGGTCAGGGTTACCGTGGTGAACTATTTTTAATAGCCTAGAAATTATTTCCGCCTTCGTGGAAAATTTTTAACTTAATTTAAAGACTTATAAAAAATGTAAAGCATGATTTACATTTTTACAAGATGAAGACGAGTCTGTTCTATAATTCTATAACGAAAAGGAAAGAATATTCCTTCAATTATATACATATTCAAAAGAATTTCTTTAATTTTTAGTTGCAGAAAAAAACCTGCCGGCAGAAAAACGATTAAGAATATTGATCGTATATTTAATTTGAAAAAAAAAATAAAATGCTACTAACACACTCACTATGATATTCTTCTTAATTTCAAATGAAAACATTATGTTTGGTGGGTATATGTCATTTGTTTCTTTTGTGTCCAGTAAAGCGTCTGTTCGTCTCATCAGTCTGTGTGTTACAAGTGACATTTGTAAATTATTATCATTGAAGATGAAATTGTAATTAGTAAATTAAGTTTAGTTTTGTTACGCTTTTCTATTGGTGACAAAATGAAAAAAAAGAAATTTTTCCTTAGCAAAAGTCATTAGGAGGAGGGAAGAACATTTATTTTGAGGTTGATAACGTTAGATATTAAAGATTGAAAATACTTTAAGAGCGAGAAATATTTAAAACTACATCAATTTGCTATTTTTCAAGGTGGAATAATCTTGCTAAAGTCTGTGAATATTATCAGGTGAAAGATACTCGTACTATAGATAATTTTTGGAAATTCATATTATATAGGAGTTGTTTGGAATTAGATTGTTTCAAAAGCAATAAAGCCTTGCAACCATTTACAAAAATTTAAAGTGAAGCTCATTGTAAGATTTTATTTCAATCCCAAATAACCTTAATATGGAAAAACCAGGCAAGGCTGTAGTTATTTCTAGATTTAAGCAGTTAATTATATGATTATAATCTAGCGAAACTCTCTAACTATTTATAAAATAATATAGTGAATCTCCTTAGTGAATTTTATATCAAACGGTGAATGTACACACTTACCTCCCATATATCCTTAATTTTTTTAGAAATATAATGTTATATAATATAACATATAATATATATTATATATAATATAATATATAATTATATATATATATATTATATAATATAATTATTATTAGAATGCATTTAAAACTTGCAATTATTTTATGAACAGTATTAAATATTAAATTTTATAGCAAATATCATTGCTGTAGGAGGAAAGATAGATCTAGTTGTCATATGTATGTATATCTTTTATTTTAAAAACAAAATTTTTCCTGCAAATGCGGTTACAATCGAGCAAAACTATATAACTATTTACAGAACAATGTAGTGAAGTTCTCTAGCAAATTGCATTTCATTTCACATATTCTTAGTTATGGCAATTTAATTTTAGCAATAATTGTTGTAGAATGCATCAAACATTCACACTTCGTCGTCCGGGGGTTTAAGTGCTCTATATGCAAAAAATGGATTCTGAGTAAATCGATGTTCAAGTTTAACACAATTTTTCTAAAAAATTACTCGATAGGATTTTGTGATTTTTATACCATATATATAGTTTAAAAAGATAATTATAAGGAAAAATTTTTATATCCGAATCGCATCTGTAACGGGATATTTTCTAACGGTAATAAAAATCATGTTTGCTCTATACGCCACCTTAACAATATTTCCTTGCAGCAACCTAAACATAGAGCAAAGTGGCATTAACAAAGCAATAAAACCACCTAAAAATTTTAATAAAAAAATTTATTCATTTACAAGAAACCAAAAATTAAAGCTATTCAAAAAATTTTTATAAATTATATCAAAATGATAATAAAAAATTATTCAGGTACGTGATGAAAATCGATTTAGACACAAAACCACTTTGAAAACGATAAAAGGTTTGATATTTTGATAAGTTTCTTTTCACAGGTCTATTATATGGTTTGTATATGTATAGTTTTCTAGTATGTTTTTTAGAAGTCAACAGTTTAAGATTACCTTAAAAATGACACTCAAAATCGATAGGAATTCATCACACCTTTACAAAACGATTTTTTTGAAATCGTTTTGAAAACGATCGTTTTCCATCACACCTGATTATCTTAACTTATTTTTGTTAGGTAATAATTTTTGTCTGTTTCAGATTTTTTTATTTTTTATTTTTTTCCTTTTAACGATACATACTTACTTACCATGTTTCAAAAATATTTAACGGTGTTGGTAATAGATTCCGGGAACTTTTTTTTTATTAAATGGAAATGAGGCTTCAAAATTTAGTTTTTAAATTTAATTGTGAATAAGTTATTTTTAATACATTGAAGAACTTTTATTCTAGTAAATGGAGGAAGAATTGAAAAATTTAATTAATTAGATATCTTAGAAAAATTCTTAAAATCTGAGGATTCGATTTCTACAACCTTAAGCTTTATTTTATTTGTTTTAAAATTTTTCAAATCATTAACAGGTGACAAAATACTGTGAATTTCTAAGCGTCTCCGATGTTTGCCTACAGCACTGTAAACCCAATCGATTTCTTGGATTTGTGAATGACCAGGCTCAGAAAATATCTGGATGATACTTTCGATCTGTAAATGGTCTGAAAATAAATTTTACATTACTGTGGAAATTTTTTTTTTTTGGGCAACGCACGAATCACTCCACATAACTATATTTTAAATACTTCGACATTATATAATAAGAATATTTAGTATTTTGTACCTCCACGACTGTTATTAAATTGGTCACAAGCGCAACAAAAAGTAAATTTTTCCTTATTGGGAAAAATAATTTTAACTGCTACACGTTCAATATATATTGTGATATTTGGGTCGCGATCAATTTTAATGGATTGATGGATCACGAGCGTATGCTACATGTCCAATAAAAATGTCGCACGAAAATGTCCCACAACTCCGTCAATGTCTCCATATTAAAAATAAAGTCTTTCAAAATAATTTTTTCGGTCGTTAATTCCGATTCCACCGGCACAACCCTTTCGCTTTCACTATCTTCTGCCATTACTCTTTATTAAAAAAAAACTTTAAACAAATGTAATAAACTTTTTTACTTTTTATTTGTTAAATATTTTGCACTGAGTCTTTTATTTTATTTGTTTTATTTCACTTCTTACTAACGTATCACGATGTTATATCATGAAAATGCTACACGTTCAATATATATTATGACATCCGCAATCTGGATTCCATAATTATGGCCTAAATTATGGAATCCAGATCGCGATATGGATCGCGATCCAATAAATATCGTTCAATAAATATCGTGATACTGGATCGCGTTTAATATATATTGAACGTATAGCAGTGCCCTAATATTTACTATAAACATTTGTTTTTCTCTTTCAAAACAAACAACAACAGAAAAAGGGTGTGGTTTTTTGCGATATCCATTTTGTTCCACTTTAAGGCCTCTCGTTTCTTTTCTCTGAATATCGAATTCTTCAATTTCATCCTCCGTTTCATTATTTTTTATTGAAAATTGTACGCAATGGTTGCATTGGTCTTTTCTAGGCTTTCTAAAGGACATATTAAAATTGTGGTTTAACTGATCGGTATAAAATCTTCCCGAAATGGATTTGGAGGGTTTATGCTCTATATTGGATTTGTTTTGAAATAAAAACTTAACATGACTTTGTTTAAATTCATATTTAATCCTGCAGGAAAGTAACATTTTATACAGAAAATTTTAAAGCTTAAAAGTGCTCTCCTGAAAAATTGCCAAATTGGGCTCAAAAATTTTTTCTTAATCGCCACAGATATTAGCTTCGATAAAATTAACTGAACGTAGAGCAAACTGTCCTTCAGTAATCAATTTCAAGATTTTGTATTGAAATTTTGCTCTATACCCTCTGGAATGGCGTATATTTCACGTGAACAAAATGTTCGCGTTTTATTCCCGATACTCTGTCAAATCATCGTGAATTGATTGACTCTTTAACAACGCTACCAAATAATCAAGATTTACCTTAAAAATCAGTCATCAATTCGCGCAACTTATACTTACTTAAATCAATCAAAAGCGGTGTCATAAGTACGGTAAGTACGAATTTACTCAAATCAAGTACAAAAGACTTAATTCAAGTACGGACTTTTCAAGAGCTAAATACTTAATTCTATCCATATATAATCCCAATTCCGTACTTGAAATAAATCCAAAACCAGATTGGTTTCAGAAAACCTGAGATATAATTAATTTCAAAATACTTTTGATTCAAGAATTTCTTACTTGATTTAATGCGAATCCGTACTAGAAATACTCCCAAAACGAGATTGATTTACGAAAATCTGAGATTGAATTAATCCCGAATCCGTACTTGAAATAATCCAAAAACGAGATTCATTTAAGAAACAATTAGATTGAATTAATCTCAAAATGCACCTGTTTTAAGAAATGCTAACTTGATTTTTTGAATAAAAAGATTTAATATAATTTTTAATTAGCTTTTTATTGAATTTCTATGGTAATAACAATTAAATTTAATGCAAAAGACCAAAAGCGGGTATTGTTTCCTTTACGTCGCTCTGTTACATGCATCGCTAACAGTGTTGCCAAAAAATTATGACGGAACAATGCTAAGTGAGTTCAAGATGTCTGTTCTGTGGAAGAAAAAATATTAGATTTTAAATGTATATAGGTTATTTGTTGAATGCTTTTTTACTAAATAATAATAGGCACTTGGCCTGCACAATACTGCCTCTTTATCATCAATGAATAAATTATCTGTTTTGCTCTTAACTATAGCCGACGTTTCTAAGCTTTAATCGTCATCGCTCCAAAAGTGCAACCCCATCAGTGCTCTAAGCGAAACTATGTCATTACGAAGCTAGGGGTTCTTGGTCACCTAGAGCGATAACATATTTCTGAGTCCGGTCTTACAGCGAGTTGAGCAAAATAAAATAATTATCAATGAGAACTTATGAGGCATGCGTTGCAAAAAGTTTCCGTACCTATTACTATTTTTTACCTAATAATATTACATATTATGTAGATATGTATGTATATGTATATAGTATAAAAAAAACTACAGATTAAAATATACGTCTATATATAAATCTTTCACTGACATTTTCATAATGTTAACAAAGTGTGTATTTTGGTTTTTTTTTTATTATTTGCAAAGACGTGAGCAGAAGCAATTATTATACTGCGTTCACAGACTACAATTTCTGTTGAGCAACTTTTGATTTTATTAAATATGAAGAAGATAATGAAAATGGGAACTATAGAACAGCTTCGCAATCTAAGTCCCTCAGAAGATTTAGCAGCTTAGAGTCGTCCTTTTTCACTTTTTGTCTTATTTATTTATTTATTAATTTACATTTAATATTGATATTATAGTTTTATTTTGTTCACTTTTATATAATTGAAAACACTTTTGCTGCACGAGAAAAATCAACCGCGCCTAGTCGCTTTTAAATAAAATATTTTCCGTTAAAAAGTACAGTTATTATTTTTATTTCAATATATTAATTTTTTCATTTTATTGAATTTCAATCACAAGCACACTAACGAACTTGAAATTTTTTGGTTAAAATGTTTTTTATTCTTCTTTTCATATGTGTATAAAGTAAGTACACAAAATTGAACTTTAAATAAGTTTTTTACTCAATTTAAGAACTCCGTACTTGGTTTAATTTTTTTTACATAATTTAAGCTCTTCATACTCAATTTAAGAAACTCCAGGATTGGTTTTCTAAAGTAATCCTGTTTTCGGTTTGTTTTAAGTAAATGTTAGTGCTAATCGTACTTAAATTTTTAAGTATGATTCGCACTAAAAGTAAGTAGAAAAAACTTAAATTTAGTGCGGCTTTTTTCTTTCTGTGTAGACGATGTTTTATTACGAAATTGTGTTCAGCTATAAGCAAAATTGCCGTATGTAAAGTGAAACCAGTTCACGGACATCATTACATAAAAAAAGCACTGTTTGACGGTGTTTCTCGCTGGTGGTATCAATTGACCTTATTTCATCTAAAATGAGACCAGAGCTCGCGTTGCGCTTAATGGATTTTTTTTTTAAACGTGGATGAAATTTATTCAGGCAAATTGTTTGTTTCAACATTACTAAAAATTGGCAAAAAGTTGATTTACAGAAATGGACCTCTAAGTTGCCCTCCAAGGTCGTGCGATGTAGTACTTATGGATATTTCCTGTGGGGCCATATGAAGTCATTCTCAATTATTGTGAATAGCGTCGCGAGCTGACAGCCGAATTTGAGCCGCCGCTGACGATTTTCGTGCCAGCCGCCGCCGCCGATGAAACCCCTTCGGCGCAGGACTCTGGCCGCGACGCGTCGTGCGCGTAACATCAAGACGGCAGTAAATATTGTCACTTGTATACTCTTTATCGGCAATTATTGGATCTTATTGACAATCTCTTACTATTCTCCAAGGCTCTGTAATTAAATGGAGCACGTTAATAGTAGTCAATTGTTTACACGACGAGTAGACAAGTGACATATTTAAGTGTCGCACAGTGGGGTGAATGGCAGAGAAAGCGGCGATTAATTCATAGAAGTCGTAATTTTAAAGTGTTGTTATTTTTTATTGATGAATATTAGTAAATACATAAAAAAACCACCATTTAAATTTTTTTTTTAATTTTTAACCTTTTATGGGCTTTCTTGCATTTTGGAGAAAATTGTCTTATTTGACTATTTTTGCTGAAACCAAAAATAATTGTTATTTTTTTATTTGAAATTAAAAGGTTACCCTAAAATGTGTTTTATTTGGTTTGGGTTAATTTTAACCATTATCGTAAGTGATATTTTATTTAGGTCATTCTAACCAACTAAAGTGAGAAATATATTTTTTTGGTTACATATAAATATTATAGCAACCAAAAACTTTTTTTGATTGCCAATAACTATTATCTAAACAATATAAATTTTTTGGTTATTGCTGCCTAAAATACGGTATTTTAGACGTAGAAGAAGCATTTGTAACGGGTATGCAGAACAAGAAATTTAGATATATTTGGCAAAGTTGATAAAACGGGCAGTTTTTGAATATATATTTATCAATTTCATAAATATAGTAACTGAGGTATTTAAACTAAGTAGTTATTTTGCTTTTTACTTTTCTTTTCGACAAAATGTCTAATCATGCTTAAACACGTGGCGCAGTAGATTTTAAAAATCGAAAATAATCTTATATGCGAAAAATTGCGAAAATTCGCAAATAATTTTTTAATTGAAAAAAAACCTTAAAATATCTTTTTAAACGCTTATATTAAGAGGAATGTAAAAAACTTGTAAAAATTCGCAAAAACTTGGTAACATCAAATATATATATCAAATTGTAATACTTACTAAAAATAGTAAAACTGCAAAAAAAACAAGGAATTGTGATCAATCACTTGTATTGCAAAAATTCGCAATAAATTGCGATATTGCAAACAACCCCTGAAATTACTTACAAATTACTAAAGGTATAAGAAATTCCAAAAAATCGAAAAAAATTTCCAAAATTATAAAAATTCGCGCTAAATTGGTAACATCAAATAGATAGATGGATTAAATATCGGTAAAGTGGCAAGATTTGGCTTAAAATCACTTTTATCGCGAAAATAGCGAAAATTGGCGCAAAATTGCAAACAAGCCCTAAAATTGTTTAGGTGAAATTATAAGGAATGCCAAAAAATCGGCAAAATTCGCAAAAATTTGCAATAAAATTAAAATTAAAAAAATAAATTATTGTGCATTAAGTTTTATTAAAAATTACCTGATTCGCAAAATTACTAAAATTTGCAAATATAGGGTGTTTTTTTAAGAGGTATAAAACTTCGAATTGAAATAAAACACAAGAAAATCGTTTTAATGTCCATCAATTTGGCTTTATTGGAAGGATAATTTTACGCCATTAATGTTTCAATATGATTTCGGGCTCGAATAAAGCCAATTCTACAGGTCCAATTTTCAACCACTTTTTCGAGCATATGGGGCCGTATGTTGGCAATAACGCCACGAATGTTGGCTTCCAAGTCCCCTAACGTTTCTGGTTTGTTGGCGTAGACGAGCGACTTCACATATCCCCAAAGAAAATAATCCAATGGTGTCAAATCACACGATCTTGGTGGCCAATTGACAGGTCCATTCCGCGAAATTATGCGCTCATCGAATGTTTCCTTCAATAAATCGATTGTGACGTGCGCTGTGTGGCATGTAGCGCCTTCTTGTTGGAACCACAACTCATCCACATTCATGCCATCCAATTCGGGAACAAAATAGTCGGTTAGTCGGCTCCAATTGCTGTGCACGGTGGCGAATCGATTCATTCGGGTCCTCTTCAACACTTTGCTCTACAGCGGCAATTGTTTCTTCGGTGCGCACTGTTCGACGTCTCTGCGGATGCGTATTATCACATAGAGTAAACGTAGTGCGAAAACGATCCATGGTTAACCGAATTAATTGCTCTGATGGACGATTATGTCGACCATAAAATGGACGGAGCTTGCGGTAAACTTCGCAAACTGAACCATTATTTTCGAAATAAATTTGCACGATTTGCAAGCGTTGTTCTTTTGTCAACCTGTTCATGATGAAATGGCAAACCAAACTAAATATTAATCACTTGACAGCTGACAAAATGGCCGCCAGTTAAAAAAGTGATGCCAACTTAAAGTTCTATACCTCAATAAAAAACACCCTTTATATCATAAAGCCCTAAAATTTTAAAAAGGCTCGAAAATATTGTGTTTTACTTATCGGATACAGAAGCCGTTTAATAATTTTCTCATAATTTTGTATTTTCGTACCAAATATTGTTTTTCATCTTTACATCTAAAATACAGTATTTTGGGTAGCAATAACACAAAAAAAAAATTAAAATTCTTTAGATAATAGTTATTGGTAACCAAAAAATTTTTTTGGTTGTTATAATAGTTATTTGCAACCAAAAAATATATATTTCTCACTTTAATTGGTTACAATAACCAAAATGAAATATACCTTACGATAATTGTTGATTATAACTTTTATTTGAATTCATGAATTTTAATGGTTAAATATAACCTTTTTGTCATTTCGCTTATAACTGTTATGTCCCTGCTATTTTGGAGAAAATTGTCTTATTTGACTATTTTTGCTGAAACTTTGGAATGAAAAAAGATAAATTAGTAAAATAAATTGTAAATTAGAGCGTACTTTATATGCTTTTAAAAACAATAATTTTTTTTTTGTATAAAAAAAAATAAATATTTAATATGTATTTTTAACATTGATTTTTAGCAACTGGAATTCTCTCACAAAAACCTACATAACTCAAAAATCGCTTAAATGCGCAAATAGGTATTCTGGTATTTATTAGCTAAAATCTTATATTTTAAGAGCGTAAAAGCATTTTTCCTGCACTCATCCGCAAAGTTGTTGAAACTCAATGTATATACTTACATATCAAAAATACCACATTTTTAGAGCAATTTGATTTTTATTTTTAAATATTTCTAAGTCATTTATCTAAACAAAAAATAATTTTTTAAATGCTCATATACCTGCAGTTGATGGTTCCATTATAAAACTTTTACTTATGGAAGTCTTAACAAAAACTATAATCACTTGAAATATCAAAATTTTCTCTTTTAATCAATACGCGCAAAAATAACTAAAATTATTGAACTTTGAACACACATTGCAAATAAAGTAAACTACCAAGAACTTATTTTCGCAGTTAGTGATGTAGAATTTTACCTACTTTCATATGGTACCAAATACGGTTGTGAAAGTTAAAGTTCATCTTTTGAATTAATCGCCACTTGTGAAGGCTTTGACCCCACAGTGTGTCGTCTTGATGTGACGTCGACGACGCCATTCACAATAAGGGGTATTGTTTTATGTTCATAAACCAGCAACAATTAACAACTTCTAGGCTAACATTGTTCGTTTTATTTGTGACATATGGCCAGCAATGCTCGAAAAAGTGGCTCAAAATCGCTCGTACATAATGCAGTTCACCCAACTGCTCGCAGTTCCCTTGAAAACGAATTTTAGAACCGGTATACGAACGCCACTGACATCTTTATTTAACTTGCCGTGCTTGCTGTATAGTACATTGGATAACTTAATTTGTTTTAACATTTTTTTTAAATTTAATTTAAAAATTTCTTAATAAATTTACCTTTCACTATGCAAGTTAGGCAATTAAAATAAATGGAGCATTAGTTTAGAAAAAAGAAAGAAATCATCTTTCTTTACTGCCAGCAATTATAAAATTTCGGCTAAATTTTACTTAAAGTAGAAATACTCTTGGCTACAGCAAACAAATTAAATGAAATATTTTTCTAATGTCCTTTCATTTGCTTATTCTCCCAATGCCCCCACACCGCCATAAATATTTATTGCCGCTGATACGCATAATTTTCATGTTCTTTTTTTTTTTTGCTGTGCTTCATTTTAGTCCGACTAAATGTTTGAATTGAGAAAATGAGACTTGGAATATTCATGAGAAGTTTAGAATTATTTTAATACTGTCATTTTCATTTCCTCCACCCCATCATAAACAAAATTTATTTAAAGGAAGAGAAAGAAATACTTGAGCTGAGCCCCATTATGGTGTTTAGTAGCTTCGTTCACATTTGTTGTTTTTAATTTTTGCGAAAGCAACAAAACAACAGAAAAAAATTATGATTTGTTCTCTATTTCATTTTGTTTTTCCTGCCAAAAGGGATTAAATTAACGTTATTTGTCTGCCACTGCTGATACGCTGCCGTTGTTGTCTTTCTGACAAGCAAAAAGTTCTTCCATATTTGTAACTCACTTGAGTTGGAAGACAGTGGCAGTGGTAATTGTTGGAGTAAAAACAAGCACAACAAACTCATGAATCATATTTTGTTTTTGTTGGTGTCGGTGTTGCTGCTGCTGCTTGTGCTGTTCTTGTTGTTTTATTATTAATTTCATTTAGGTCCTTTTTATGTTTTATTGCTGTGTTTTGTATGTAAATAAAATTATTTATAAAATTTTTCTAAAGTATGTAGTAGGAGGAGCACAATTGTCAGGACTGATCTATGAACTGACGGGGCAGAATCAGGGTTGTCAGATATGGCGATTTCTCGCCAAACGTGCCGATTTCTCAACTTGTTTGATGTCAAAATTTTTGATTTGGCGACAAGACGATTTTTCTGGCGATAAATAAATTTGTTGGCGATTGGCATATTAAAATAATTGAACTAAAGGGTGGTTAAATTTTAAGGGCCGAAGTTGATTTTTAATAAAATAAATTATTAAGAAATTATTGTCATTTCTTTTTGTTATGATAATATGGTATGGTTCAATTAAGTATGAAACAAAATATCCGCCAAATGGCCGCCGCGACTTCGACGGTACACCTCTATCCGATGGTCCAAAATTTCGATGATGCTGAGGTATAATTGCTTTCCTATGCCGTTAATGTGCCGCATTATCTAATCCTTTGGCTCTTGAATTGTTGCTGGCTTATCGACGTAAATCTTTTCTTTCAAATAACCCCAAAGAAAGAAGTCCAACGGTGTCAAATCACATGATCTTGGCGGCCAATTGACATCGCCACCACGTGAGATAACACGGCCATTGAATTTGTGTAGCAAGTGGCACCGTCCTGTTGAAACCACATATCGTCCACATCCATATCTTCCAATCCGGGCCATAAAAAGTTCGTCATCATCTCACGATAGCGAGATGACCGTCCTCATTTTGGAAAAAAATACGGCCCGATGATGCCGCCAGCCCATAAACCGCACCAAATTGTAACTCTTTGTCGGTGCATTTGTTTTTCGGACAATCACTCTTGGATTATCATTCGCCCAAATGCGGCAACTCTACTTATTGAAGAATCCAATGAGGTGAAAATGTGCCTCATCACTGAAGATGATTTTTTTCGAAAATTTATCATCCACTGTTGCCGTTTCTTGCCAGTATGCATGCTGACCATTGACGACGTTTGGAATGATCAAGAGGCTTTATTTCTTGAGTCAATTACTTCTTTAAGCGTGTAAATGCAAGTCTGTATGCAAAATATTCATCAACGGCGAGCTTGAGAAGTGCAATTGTTGAGCACGACGACGAATTGAGGTGGACGGCTCTTCAGCCACACTATCGCCAACAGCAGCAATATTTTCTGCAGTACGAGCTGTACGAGCGTGCACTGGTGTTTTCACATCTTCTACAGACCAGGTTTGCTTAAATTTGAGCACGATTTTTCCGATTGTACGCACATTTGGTCGATTGTGCTGACCGAAAAAATCACGAAGTGCACGATATGCATTTTGATTTGAACGCCCATTTTCATAATAAAATAAAATAATAATGAAAAATAAAATTGAATTTGGCAATCTTTTAAGTCAATTTGGCGAAATATGTCGAATATGGCGAAAAATATGACAACCCTGGACATAAAATAATATTGTAGCAACAGTAGTGACAGACTGTTTGGATTATATTTTATCCTCACAAAAACATAAATGTGAAAAAAGGCCAAATTACTATAAAAAAAAAGTTCTGCCATTAAAAGTAGTGAGATATAAATTTTGACAAGTTCTTGTTTGGTACAATACCTATCACTGAAATATACTATGCATTATATAAATTTGTAATCGTAAGATTGTCATATAATTTCTAGACAATCTGCTAACTTGACAACATTTTTACAGATATAAAGAAATGAACAAATATACATTATTCTCCCCTTTTTTAGAAAGGTTGTAATAACACAATTTGTTAAGAGTAGCCTGAAAAGAAATATGTAAAACACAGCGTAAATTTTAGTGGGAGTGCCCCGCCTATTTTCTCAATATATTTCTGCTTAGCCGAAGTAAATAAATCAAAAGGATATGCCCAATGTGCATGCAAAGTTTCAATCAATTAGGACTATTTGTCTACAAAATGTCAGCTCTCTACCGTATAATATTACTTGAAATTTTTTGGGCCTGGCCCCGTCGACTTTTATATCTGCTAGCGATTATGGTTCATGTAAAGTTTCGTAAGAAAAGAAGAACATGAGTAATAGACTAAAAACTGATATGCCGAAGTACATGAAAGAAAAAGCTAAGATTTATGGGTGTAGTCACGGCCACTTTTTAAAAGAGATAAGTGCAATCTGTATGAAAACTTTCAATAAAATTTATCTGATTGAAGCTTCTGGCTTTTTAGATTTTTCTTAGTTATCTCCGATCAAGATTTATTTGTGTATCAAATTTCTGTTCTCTAGTACGAATTGAAGTTTTAACGGATAAAACTTGGTGATTTTAAGATTTTCCCATTGGCTTACTCATACTTAGGTGTATATAAAATTCCAGCTCTCTAGCGCGTATTATACCTTTAAATTTTATGAGCATTACCCCTCCCACTATATTAAACTCACAATTTTGTTTTGAGCAGCGCTTATAATTCATGCTAATTGTCTTCTAAAATATGCTAGACCGAAGCAGATTAAACACAAGGCTAACATTTTATGGGAGCTATCACGCCCACTTATTAAGGTGATAGTTTAAAGTCCTGTACACGTGCCTCGTGTGTGCAAAGTTTCACTAAAATGGCTTGAGAGAAAAGGTGTATATCAAGTTTTTAGTCGTAAACAATAATGGCGGTGCCCCGCCCATTCTGCTAAAATTTTTTGGCTTTTAAGATTTTTCTAGTTAGTTACTCACCTAAACCTACTTGTGTATAAAATTTCAGCTCATTAGCGCAACTTTCAATTTTTAATTTATATTGGCGCAGCCCCGCCCCTCTGACTTAAATTTCCGGGTTTTCAGGTTTTTCTAGTTGGTTTCTCACCTAGACCTACTTTAATATAAAATTTCAGCTTCTTAGCGCAACTTTTAATTTTTGTGGGCGTAACCCCGCCCACTTTTCCAAACTCAAATATTTTTCGACCAGTGGTTATTAGTCGTGTCAAGTTTAGTTGCAAGCGGATAATAATACCCTCAGAAATAATATATCTCAATATGCTGAACCGTAGTGCATGAAAATGAGGTTTAAATTGTATGGGCGTGTCAACGCCCACTTTTTTACTAAGAAATTTATAGCCTTGCATAATCGCAGTATGTGCCTTAGATTAGCTTTTTTAATTCTGACCTTTATAGGCGTAGCCCCGCCCTCCTGGGCAAAATTTTCTGGTTTTCAGATTTTTTTTAGTTGATGGTTCACCTGTACCTAGTTTTGTACCGAATTTCAGCTCACTAGCACAAATTTTAATTTTTATGGGCGTAGCCCCGCCCCCTTGATCAAAATTTTAGGTTTTTCAGATGTTTCTAGTTCATTGCTCACCTAGATCTACTTGTGTACTAAATTTCAGATCTCTAGCTATAGCTGAAGTGCTTCATAATATTGATGAGTGAGTCAGTGAGTATGTCTTAAAATATGCACTTTTTGCACCTCCATATCTCCGGAGCCTTTCATTGTAAAACTTTCAAATTTTGCACATGAGGTTACATATATTTATTCTAATTATGGTTTAAATTTCATAATTTTACGATTGCGGGGAACAAAGTTATGAGGGGGTTAAAAACAGCTCGAATGGCTTCCTGTAAATATACACACTGCGTGCATTGGCCGGAACTTGGCCTGTCGCACTGCCGTGCGCCTAGATATAAGGAAAATCAAAAATTCACAATCCTACATGGACAGCGAATCAAAATTTGAAATTTGATTATGTCGTCTCTAGCATATTGAAGTCACTAAAGCAACTACGAAAGTCCTTGGGGTTCAGCATGTTTGCCTTGTGAGACCAGCTGTCGTCATAAGAAGGATAAAAATAAGCAAGCACATACTTCAATGTATAGAAGTAGATATTGAACAAATTGTGTCAACTTTAAGGTGCTGCTGACTGAAGGAGATACCGCGCTGATTGCTAAAGCAAGTCATGACTGAGATCATTAGTTCCAGCCTAGTTTAAGACAAGACATTCGTTGGTGTGCTATTGTGTTAATCGATGTTGCTAAGGGTTAACTGACATAGGCATAGAACAGTCACTGAACAGTATCCGTCAAAAATTTGTACTTGATGACCGATGCTAATCTACATCAGTGATCGGCAATGAATCGTTTTTTCGCTATTCATCATTTTAACTGAACTACTCTGATTTACGCATACTCATGATGACACTGATTTATAAGTATAGGTTGAAATAAATATGAATGCGACGTCGACATCATAGTCATACCACACTCACACTCATAAACCATCTCAGTTTGATTTCTAATTTCAGGAAAGCACTTATATTACTTATATTGTTTCAGCTCACTCAACTCATGCATGTATGTTTATTTAAAAGCTAAGTCATTAAACAGTTTGTAAGTACTATACAATAGTAATAAATAGGGTGGTTTTTCAACTCCTGCAAAAAAAAACACAGCATTGTGAATAAGACTTGGGTCGCCCTCATTCAGTCGGTCATTTTTGATACAAACCAATGATCAAACCCACATAAGTTGTGTGTATGCTCTTTAATTTTTCTGCGCACATTAGTTGTGTGCTCTTGCTTTAAAAAACCCACCATTAAACACATAAAAGCTTATGATCTACATCTTACACACACGCTCAAACGTACAATATGCAAAATAACAAGCATAAACGCATCAACACTAGTTCTTTTGAGTAGTTTAGTACAATACATGCTCGACAATGCGTTTAAAACACAAGACGTAATTACATTTCAAGAATGTTTATGCAGGTCTCTAAAATCTATATCTTGCTGCCCGTTAGCAAAATAATATACGTATTTAAAAATAATATAGAAGGACCTGAGCTTTCAGAATTTTGAAATTTGGACCAGCCTGTTGAAACACTTAGTGACCTACAGGGTATAAATGTTGACTACCTCGGGCATGTAAAAACCTTTTTGCCTTCGCATAACTTTTATAAATATCATCCGATTTTCATAATTTAGATTTCTTTCTATTTTTTTCATCTGTAACCACTGTGCGACAATACATTACCAAAAAATGTTCATTCCCTGAAGGCAATGTCGATGGTGAAAATGTACTGAGTCGCTTTTGACTTTGTCACCAGTACTACTCTACAATTATTCCCCATATAATACTTTGTGCTATAGACATTTAGCATGTGCTTGTCATTGAAAATCTACTAGTAACACTAAAACAATTGACTAGATAGTGAATTCATAGTTCTTATGGGAACATGGAGACATACCAACCAGAAATTTACTGGCACATTTCTATACCTTAATTTATGTATATTGACAAGCTCTTGTAAAATCCACCAGAAATACACCACATCTGTTTTCTCTCTTTATTTTATACTGACGAATAAAAGAGAAATTGTAGACAGCTGTTACAGTATGATGCAGTAAACAATAACAATGAAGGAAATTCACAATAGCGAAATTTTTCGTCGAAGGCGCTTAATAATACTTAATGAAAATTCGTTCGATCAGGGAGAAATTAAGGCACTCGATTTCAAAATATTCCAAAGAAGCTTAAATGGAAATATTTTAAAATTTCGCTCTATATCGATTACCGTAGTTTGCCCCCAGAACTTTCAACTACAATCGAAAGGCCTCAAGCTCATTCCTAAAAACATGGATTCTGCAAAATCTCTTCGAATCTAGCGTCTACCGCCTTTGATAAATTTGATACTCAGTCATCATTTCAAACTGTCGGCAGACTCATAAAAAAGCTGTCAGTAACACAGAAGTACAACGAGGTATACATACACAAAATTCCAAAAACCCCACTGTGCACTGTGTTAATTTCGTCGTTTGTTTTTCACTTTTTTCAATGTTGGTCCTACTTTTTCACCCTGGAACTTTATTGAATTTTATATATAAATTTTTTCTTTCTTAATTTTTTTTTTCATTTAGCCACCTTTTTTTGGTTTATTTATTTACCACTTTTTTATCTACTACTACCTCCTTACATGCCTTGTACTTTTTTATTATTTAATTCCTCTCTTCTTTATCCAGAGTTATGGATTATTTTGTTGTCGCTGTTGTTTTGTCTGTCAAATTCATAATTTCATTGCAACGAAAAAATAATATATACATACATATATACTTGTATTAAGTCCTTTTCATTTAATTTGCTCAAAATCATTATCCTGTTTCTCATTTCATTTTCGTTTTATATTTAGTCTATTTTTGAGCATTTTCTCTTCTATCTCTAGGAACGAAGAAACGAACTCACTTGTTTTTAATGAGGATTTGTATCGTTTTATTAAGCAATTTCTTGCTTTTGTTGCCATTGTTGTTGTTATTTCTGCTTGTGGAAGTGTCTGTGTGAAATTGTTGTTTCAGTTGTAAAACATTTTTTTTTTCTTAAAAAGTTTTTCAAATAATTTTTACTTAATTCTTAAAATTACAATATTTTGTAAATGCCGAAAATTAGAAAATACGTTCATTTGAGCTTTTAAGTTTGTGTTATGGTTTGTATTACGAAAAGCTTAAGTAAAAGAGGTGGTATGTTTTTCAGGCCAAGAGAGAATATTCTGTGAGGCCTTTAAAATATACTTAAATTAGAAAATTAAAAATACAACGCAATTGCATTTGTTGACTGTTTCTACGAAGCTTAGCTTCTCGCTTATTCAAAAAATTTACTTTAGCATTAATTATAGTTCGATTGTAAAGAAACCTCATAACTATTTAAAAAACTTTATAGTCAAGCTCTCTGATAAATTTCATTTCATTCGGCTCAAGAACATGATTGTCTCCCATATGTCCTTTATTTTAAAAATCTAAATTTTGCCTAAACTGTACTCTGTATACAACAGAAATCCGTAACTGTCTCTGAAATTATGCAGCTAACTTCCCTGAAAATTTTATATTGATCCATATAAGAACATTGAAATATCCTGCGTGTCCTTTGTTTTTAAAATTTTAATTTCAGCTAAAATTATTGATTTGCTGCAGCCAAAATTTGACGTCTTTTCTCAAATTGCACATTCAAGTTTCCTGTATAATTTTATGGTAACTGTATCGTATGGGAGGATACCCCAAAACCTATAAATATTAGCTAAATTATACATATATCGTTATATAACGACAATTTTTAGCTATTTTTAAAATTATACCTTTAAAATCACTGTTCAATAGATCCCAAGTAAGGAAATGCCAACTTTATATATGTAAATAAAAAAATATAGCGAAACCTGTAATTTTTTCTAAAAGTTCTCTTATATACAATCAAGCTTCTATGTAAGTACAGGTCTACTTCCCTTATATCCTTTATTTTAAAAATAAAATTTCAACTAAGATTAGGGGAAGAAAGCAGCATAAATTATACATTGTTTCTCAAATTATATAAATAAGCTCTCTAATAAATTTTATTGCAATCCTAGCAAGGACATTACCTCCTCTCACATATCCTTAATATTAAAAATTGGACAAAACATAACAATGGTCGTAGTGAAGCAAAATTTAATAAATATTTCAAAACTTATACCTTTTTTTCAGCCAGAACAAGGAAATATCTGCCTCTCATATATCCTTGTTATGAATAAATTTAAATTTAGCCATAATCATAGTTATATTATAGAAATAACACCTTAACGACTTACAATATCAATTAATGAAACTATCTGGGAAATTTTATTTCAATCGGTGCAAAGATAGAAATGCTCCCCATATATCCTTAATTTTAAAAAGTGAATATCAACTGCAATTTAAGTGACAACAGAGAAAAATCCGGTTAAATGGTAGTAAAACTAAACAATAAATATTACCGAAGTATTTCATTGCAATCGGTAAAAAGACATGAATACCTCCCATATGTCCTTTAATTTAAAATGTACATATTTATATCCTTATTATGAAAAAAATTAAAATTGAGCTACATTCATCATTATTTTATAAAAATAACACCTTATCGATTTGAAATATAAGTTAGTAAAGCTTTGTGGGAAATTTAAATTCAATTAAAGATGGGAATACCTCTCATATATTTTTAATATTAATAATTGAATACCAACTGCAAGTTAAGTGAGAACAGAACGAAACCTGGTAAATGGTAGTAAAATTAAACAATAAATATTTCCGAAGAATTTCATTGCAATTGGTGCAAAAGAAATGATTACCACCCATATATCCTTTAATTTAAAATGTATATCGTTGTTATGAAAAAAGTTAAAATTAACTGCAATTATAATTATATTGTATATATAACACCTTAGCGACTTATAATATCAGGGGCCTAATTCCTGCACTCGTGATCGGAATTGCATTCGGATAGAAATTAATTTCGATGGCAAGAAATGGTGTCGTGTATGGTGTTTGTATGGTGTTTGACATTTCCTATAAGAAACATGCAATCTGACGATGCTACCCTGTTTTGAAAAGTAAGAAGGTAATTTATACCAACAAAGTACATGTGGTTGTTGCTGTTGTAATATTTGTTGTAGAATCGCGGGTACCTGATTGATGTGCCTTGATTAATAACTTAATAATAATAAATTAGTGTAAAGTTAGAGAATAGAGCACTAGCCACATATTCGATTCTTTTATTGCTTGACCAGAAGCATTTAATTTGTTATTTAGGTGCTCCCAGAGTTGGTTGATTTTTTTTTATTTTCCCCGACAACTCTTGGGCAAAACATTATGTATTTGCCAAGCCAGTGTGTTTTGTTATATTTAAAGTCAACTAGATATTTTTTAATTTGTATTTTTTATACGTACATTTCTGCATTCATTCATTTTTAAATAAATAAGTAAAATATTGAACATACATTTTCTATTTCTTCGTTTTTTCTATGTTAAAAATGATTTCGAATGCCTTTTTGCTTGCGAGTAAAAACATGAACGGTTGCATTCGAATGTATGCACGTTATCGAATGCTGGCATTAGAAATTTCAATATGTGTTACTCGAAACCGAATGCGAAAATCCCAAAAGTTAAAAAACTCGCACATTCGAGTAATAACTCGCTCGCAATCAAATGCGGGAATTAGGCCCCAGTTAGTGGAGCTCTTTAGGAAATTTGGTTTCAATAGTGCAGAAATATAAAACCCTCCCATATATCCTTTCATAATTTCATAAATTGAATTTAAGCTGCAATTTTGGTTAAAACAGATTGAAATCTGATAAATGCTAATAAAATTAAACACTAAATATTTCCGACGAGTTTTATTGCAATCGGTGTAAGAACATGGTACCCTCCCATATGTCCTTTAATTTAAAAATTAATTTTTAACTTCAATTTTGATTAGAATGCAATGAAACTTAATTAATATTCCAATAATTGTACTGGTAAGATCTGTTGCAAATTTTGTTTCGATCCGTGTAAGGGCTCCTCATATATCCTTTATTTTTAATAATTATCAGAATGCATTAAAAAACTTGTAAATACTTCTCAAAAATAGAAAATCACTTTCCCTGCTAATTTTCATCACAAGCCATGCAAGAACACACTTACTTTCCATATAACCTGCATATTAATTAATAAATTTCAGCCATGAAAATTATTTATTTTGTCTGAAATTGTAGGCCTACCAGCCATATATTCTTCTTTGTAAAAAAATATAATTCTAGCAAAGTAAAAGCAGTAAATTATATTGTTAAGCTCTTTTGAAAATTTTCTTGCAATCGAAGCAAGGACATGTTCACCTGTTCAAATTAAAAATTAAGTTTAAGCTGCAATTTTGATGTTGATGCAATAAAAGCTAATAATTATTTGTTGAATAATACACCTAAGCTGTCTTCGTTGGTATGGAAGGATATTTTTTTAAATAAAATTCAACTTCAATTATGACCGTATTTAGGTCGATTGTTATTACTTTTTATTTTGAAGATTTTTGAGAATGAGAAAATAGTTTTTCTACACATCTTGTGGTTTTGAAGTTCTTTTCTGTATTTTTTGCTTAAGCTTCCTGAATGACTTGTCTTGAGAAGGGCCACTTAATTTTTCTTTGGCCCTTTTTCCCCTTTTCGTCCTTGTTAACCGTCTCCTAGACTCATTAGTAATATAAACTCTGTCATTTAACTGCAAACACGACAAATATGTAATATTTCCTTTGCTATCATGTTTGGGGAGTACTTAATATGAAGTATGACTTCATATATTTACTTTTTGACATTTATTTCGGATGTTCTGCTTTTGTTTTTATGTATGAATATTTCCAAACAAATGTTAAAGATTATAAAGTATATTTATCGAAATTTAAAACGTGCCAAATTAGTATATATCGGGGTTTAAGTTTAGAGCAATAAAATATAATAAAAATATATTTGATTAAAATTAATTACTTTATTGTGTACGAAAGATATTCCAGTGGTATAGAAATATTTTCAGAAGATAAACTTTTGCCGAAAATCATAATTAACAATTGGTGAAAGAAAAAATTTATAAATACCGTAAAACTTTTTTCAACTAATTTTACTCAAAATAAACAATTTGGGTATGCATGGCAGTTTGGTAAGATTTAAATAAAATATGAAATAAATGTTCTTCATAACGCTTTGTTTTCAATTGAAACATAATTTAGGTTAGTTAAGGTTAGTGTTACAACACACATCCACTCGCAAACCCAATTCGGTTCATTTGTACCCGTTAACAAATTTAACCCCCATTATGCTCAGAAAATCTCCTTTTACCTGCCATTAAGCCAGTAATCTAAGCCTATGACTTTGCAGCCTCGCAAAATGCAGATAATATTCTTGAAGGCTTCTGGAGTGCCAGTTTCCCAAGTGCTGCTTCTCGCCCTTATCAAGACTCCTATCAGTTTCCCATTCATATCAAATAGCACTATGGAGCTTCTTGAGTGAAGGTTTGGGCCAAATGGCCGTCGAGACTCTACGAATCTCTTTGCTCCCTGCTAACCTAACATCTAACTTTTTCTTATTGTATGCATATATTGCTAGAGACTATTTTTTGTATGTATAATCAGTATGGCCCAGATTGTCACATTCAAAAACACAGTAGACTCCCGATAATATGAAATTACAAGCACCAGAAGAAAAATTCAAATAGTCGACATTTCAAATTAACAAGAGGTTGATTAAAACTTTTGATAGTTTATTGAGAAACTTCTTATGTGATATACATACTTATGTTGCATACATACGTACATACGAGTATGTATGTATGTATGTATATTGATAATTATCTTGAAAAAAGTTCATTATTTTCTTTTGAATGACCGACTTCAAAGTGCTTTTATCCAATGGACATCCGATTGTGATGAGAACTGCGAAGAAATTATCTCATGTGTTCGTTTTTGTTTTTAATTTATTCAATATTTTCCAAGGAACCCTGAAATTAACAAATTCCAAATTGTCAATATACAACTGTCTCTATTGAGATGTATTTATTATACTTACAAAGTCGCATCAAACTAATATCAAAACTGTAGCATAAAATATTGTCAAATTAGAAAACTCATCAGATTTGTAAGTTGTGATAACACAAAACGAATTTTAAAGCTAAATAACATACACATGTACATATGCCTCATTTATCAAAAAGAAAAAGATGAACAATCTAAAACTAAACACCCACATCAAGAGTTTTTGCTAAGAAAGTAATCGAACAAATATTGACACAAATAGCATATGAAACATTGTACAGTGGGACAGAGCTACAAAATTATTAAATAGATTTATTTAAAATTTTAAATACCAGTGAAAGATAATCTAAGCAATAAAAATATTATATAAGGTGCTGTGAAAATAATAGTAAGTACCCTGCAGAAAACTTGGTGACAATTGATCCTACTCGTCCTATGACTTGAGAAAATGCGAGTATTATCAAAAGTACGGAGAAGTGTATGGTGGAAAAAAGACATAGCGTGTAAATGGTTACATATTCACCATTTTCGTGATGTATCGTCTTGATCTTGAGCCAATTTAATTTGGACTCTGTGCAATATTGTAGTAAACGGCACTGAACATGTTCGATGTGGTTGAATACATGGACCTATCAAAGGCAATCAAAGCGGTAGCAACACAAAAGAGAATTCAAGAAAAATGCAGGAGAAAAAGTCATCGTGTAAATCCCGTATAAGTAAAATGACATATGAAGGATCAGTGTTACCGAGAATGAGTTTTGTATACATTTTTAGTACTTCGTGTAATAAAAATTTTATTTATTGCTTCTTTCCTGCGTATTTATAAGAAAGTAAAATATAAAAACAACAAAACTATGCAACAACGCATCTTAGTTATGTTTTTACATATGAATGAATGCATGAAGCATTTTGACAAAAAAGTTTTGGAAGAAAATATTATTTTCAGTAATTTTATTATTTTGGGAATACGGCAATATTTGATTGATATATTTTTGAAATAAATATATTTTTTCTCTCAACATCAAATTTATTTTCATAAGACGTCTACGCTTCGAGAATGTTTTTAAATTGAACTTACAACTGACTGTGTAAACTCTCAAGTAACTTGCAAGACTTTCGGTTATTTCTTGGAAATTTTCGTTGATAATAGGTATACACTACTTGCAAGCAATAACTTACATGTGTAAATGCAAGGTAAAAAAATAAACAATGCAATTGAGTTTAATAACAAAAAATTGTTAATATGTAAATAACAAAAAAAAAATTAAAATGTTTTATAAGTAGTATATTATTTCAATAGATATTCCTCCATTCTAGCTTGGCGTATTTTGGTCTGGAAAATAACATTTTGAAAATGTAAGTCAAGCGATGAATATACAAAATGAGATTGTCAAATTTAATAGCAGATAAAATTATGTTATGTGCAGACTTCAAATTAGTATTATATCAATGTTATAAGAATTTTTATGAGATCGATGTTACAAGAAATCTTATACCAAGAATCTTATGAGATGAACTATCAAAAAACACACGTACATGAAAATACATATATTAGTGTGGATGTGTGAGTACTCGTATTTATTAAAATATATTAAAAGCGATGTTTTTTTAATAAATTTCTGTAATTTTATATATTTGCATGAAAAATTAAAAATAAAATAACTAATTATGCAAAAGCAATATATGTTATGTCGATGAGCATTTGCATAAAATGAAATCTTATAAGATTACGTGCTCTCCTTGTATAAGATGAAGAAATATATCGACATTTTATTTTTCTTATCCTGCCGATGTTCTCTCTCATGTTATATCATATTTAATCGCACATGTAGACGCTAAGTTAGTTTTAAAGAATTATTTAAGAGAGACAATACGAATATTTACAATACCCACATTTCAATATGTAGTCTGATGTAGTAGATATGACAAATCGAGCATTGTTGTTAAGGCGAGCAAATTAAGAGTCTGGGCAAGCTTATTTGTAAAATATGACATGAAAAAATAATCGGAAAAAACAAAGGAAATGTCCGTTCAAGATAATTTTTTTTCGTCAGGCGGGTGTCTGCGTCCGCTCATGAGAGTCCGTTCAAGGGGGAGCGATTGCAATGCTTTTCTTATGGAGCGCTGCCAGAACCTGTCAAAAGTGTCCGTCTAAAGGGTGTGTCCGAAACGGATTAGGTCAAAGTTGATTGCCACGTCTATATCTTGCGCCTGTGTTGCTTATGTCCGAATATTCTATAGCAGCATCCCTGAAAGCGTATATTTGACAAATCAGTATTTCTATTGTTGCCTCAGATTGATAGGTCTAACTTAGGAGACTCAATATAGCTTTCTGAAAATGAAGGCCTTTTAAGTTTGCTAACATCGTATTACCCTTCGGAAGCCTCTGGTTTTGAAACAATGGTTGCGAGTTTAATACGCAAAATCCTCCCCAAGTTCTACTTATGCCGATGTGATCAATTTGGCTTTCGGTAATTTAGTCCGCTGACACTAAGGTAATATTATGCTTAACCGTATGAGGGAATAATGTATCTATAATTAGAAAGTTGTGCGCGGTACAAATTTCTGCAAAGAGTTCGCCATTTTCGTTCCTATTTCCGACTTCATGTTTGCCCATCACATTTTCCAGACTTGTATTTGTTAGTCATAATTTCGCGTGGAGATATCCTAATACGATTATAATAATGTGGTCTCCTCGTATTATTTTTGAGAGAGCCCGGTCCAGCAAGCTGTACAAATTTTCGATAATGCTCTTTTTTCAAATCAACTGTATCAACGTTGATACTTACTTATTGCAAAACACTTTGTTTAAAATGTGTTTAATATATTTTTTAATTCTTCTTGCAAAAAGAAATGACACTTTAATAATCCAAAGAACTTAAAAGGAATGGATCAGGAAGAAATAGAGTACAACTTTTGATGAGTTCTTACGGCGACATTTTCTACTGTTATTTGATTATAATGAGTTGACTTAAAGTGAACTTATACAATTAATGTTTCCACAACTTCTATTAACCAAACATACATAATAAACTACAGCATTAGAGATGAGTCTCCTCATTTGTTAAGGTGAACATATGTATGTAGTTGTTATAGCAAAAATGAAGGAAAAATGTTAAGATTTGTATGTTTTACAAACGGTTAGAACAATATGAGATTCGCAGGAAGTAAAATGGGTTGTTCAAAAAATACAACCAGGCCACTTAGTTAACCCGCATTATATACATAAATAATCATCACCTAGACTTGATAGTTTAATACAAAAGTATTCCCCGGCAAATCTAATTGCTTTTATTCCATCCCATCCAAATAATTTACATATTTACTAAATCATAAACTAAAAATTTAAATAAATATAACCATTGAATCTGTAATACGTTTCGATTGAACGAAAACCAATCAGGCATTTTCATAGACAGACAGCCAGCAAGTTTTAACTGTGTAACATAATTAAAAATATTAACAAAAAACCGATAATAATCATAAATTTTATGATCCTAATTTGACTTTAAGGTCTGTCCCATGATGGCAGGCAGGCGGTAGGCGGCCTTTTCTGATGTTTGGAAACTCAGTTACACTCGTACAATATTTAATGTCTTACCAAAAATATCTGTAGTTCTTTTGGGAGACGTTGAGGAGAGATGTTTGTTTGTAATATTTACGAGCATTTTATACATAAAGTCACTTATGTATGTATGCATGTATATTCTGCCATGTGAATTTAATAAAAGACGTAAATGAGATGAAAAGAGAGGGAAATGTTTGGAAAAGAAGAAGATTTTGTTTGCCTAATCTAATGATTTATATAAAATTTAGGTCGCCATATAGTCGCATTAATTACGCCTCATAATGAGTGATTTATGCGAGCTCAGTGCCTCATGTTAAAATATATAAATGAGAGGATACATACATACATATGTACATTGAAAGAGCAAACATACGTATACAGGTTAATATATACACAAACATGCAACACCCAGCAGTCATAAAGTCTGTCATTTCAAAAATATGACGCTTTTATCGGCAATTACATATGTTATTAGACATTCGCCCGTATTCCACTTATCAACATCGACGTCACGTCAATGCAATACCAAAAACTTAGGACTTCTCTACTCGCTCTCGCGAAGTCTATGTTCCATAAGGTCTAAAAAGTACCATAAGCCTGTCAATAGACAAGCCGAATTTTTGATGTGTAAACATCTATACGCTAGGGGATAAAAATCTTTTGACTTTGATTTCTTTGCTGAGATTTCTTTGCTTTTTGCTTTTGCTTTGCATTGTCAAATCCTTGTGAGCTATGTATGAGTGTATTAGTGTTTGAAAGAAGCAATACCAAGCAGAGAAATAAGTCGACCGGCTCGAAGCCGAGGGTGCGCCGCCGCCGGTTATTTTTCTGTATATTTCCGTACACCAAAGGTGAAAATGAACCGTAAGAGCTACGGAGTTGAAATTTGGACACAATATGTAGACATTTGGCCACTACAACAACAAATACATGAGAGTTAAAAACTAAAGGGTATTCCAAAACGAGCAACGAAAAATGTTAAAATCCCATGTAATATACATACAATTGTATGTACATATATACACTTGAAATTTTTAAAGTTAGTGTATTTTTATACAGACTACAACAATTAACCTTAAATTTAAAAAATTAAATCAATGGGTGTTCCATCAGTTAATACAATTTTGACTTTATAATTTTGACAACTTGCTGTATCTTGGAAACTGTAAGAGTAAAACTCTTGAAATTTTCCAAAATGCTAAAACTAAAAAATCAAAAAAATCGCCAAATATAAAAAAATCGCCAAAACGAAAGAAACACCAAATTAAAAAAATCTCTAGGACTAAAATAAATCGCGAAAAACCGGAAAAATCGCCAAAATGAAAAAAATCCTTAAACAAAAAAATCGCCAATATGAAAAAATCCCCAAAATGAAAAAATCGCCTAAATCGAAAAACCCCAAAAACAGAAAAAAATCGCCAAAATGAAAAAATCCCAAAATAACAGAAAAAAAGTCGCCAAAATGAAAAAATCGCCAAAATGAAAAAATCGCCAAAATTAAAAAAAAAAACACAAAAAGAAAAGAAAAAACGCCAAAACGAGGAAAAATCAATAAAACTGAAAAAAATCGTTTAAACTGAAAAAACTTAAAAAATTAAGAAAGCTAAATCAAAAAAAAAAAAAAATGATCAAAACCGAATGTGCGCGAGTCAAAGTCGCACTTTACTGTATTTATTTTAATTGCAATGTGTACACAACAACAAGAACAGCAACAACTAAACGATGAACAACAGGAATTAAAAATTAAAAAGTAAAAGTAATGGCATTTACAATAGATGAGCACTGCAGTATTACTAAAGTTTCAGTAAAAACAAAAAAAATTTTACTGATTATTAAAATTTGTTTCTACAATTTTTATAAATTGCCTAAATGATTTGTTATATGATGAGGTGCATTGAATTTTCAGTAATCAGTAATGCCCGTATTCATAATGAAATTCTACTAAGTGGCTAAATGTTTTTCATACAAAAGTTTCAAAATTTGAACAAAAAAGCTTTGCCACTTGCTACGGCCCTACGATTTTACTAGTAATGCAAATTAAATTTCATTAGCTGTAAAAATTTACTGAATTTTTTTCGTAATCAGTAAATTTACTGCTTACTGCAATTTTGAATGCAGTACATATACATATACTGCAGTGTGCTCATTTACAAACCAAATAAGTTTAATAAAACAAACAAAAACCAACAAATTCATATGTATTTACAATATTGAAAGTTTTGATACTTTTAATTAATTAATTTAAAAAAAGATACTAAAAGCATAAGTACTTCCAACTTAAAAAAAATTTCATTACTAGATGTTTACACATCTCCTCTGTGATCGGACTCACATTGGCTTTTTTTGTACTGTATTGATTTGACGTCGATGTTGAGAACTGGAATAGCTGGTGATTATATCCATATCCGTGGAAAGATGGAGATTATGTCATTCTCGAAAATGAAATGTCATCCACGGATGTCGTATATTGGCTGCGTAGGGTAAAGAATCTCTGCCTCAGCAAGTTCAGATCTGACTTAAATCCTTTTTCAGCTCGATGTGACATATAATGAATTCGCTGAGTAAAGATTTTTCTGTCTAGGTTACGTTAAACCTTCAATGAAGAAACTTTTAATAACAATTGACCGAAAAATCCTTAAACAAGGCAGAAAGCAGATTAGGCGATAAATCTTTTATCATCGAAACGACTTTTTGACATATTCAACATATGAGGATTATTTTTTACATCAGACCGGAGGCCCGCAAGTCAAAATTTTTCTGGAGATGATCAAATAAACTCGTCAATCATTGCATATATGTGAGTGTTGTATGCTTGTAAATTAAAAAGAGACGCGCAAATAAATAAGTCAATCAATATTTGTATTTTGACTTCGTATCAAAGCATCTCGTCAAAATAAACTTGTGCTTGTCCAAGCACTTCTCCATCATTAACAAGAATCACAAAAAAAACTGGTATTTCTTTGACAATCAGAGTTAGAGGTGATCAACACAATTGCAAGCACACAACTATTTGATTGATGTGTTTATTCGATCGTCTCCATGGCACTAAATATCTTTACTAGTCGAAGCCACTGTTGAAGGTACCCATCAAATAATTAGTATTATATCATTTTTTTCAAGCGAAAATATTGCTCTTGGGCGTTATTTCTATGCACATTATTGCATTCTACCGTGTTATCAATTCATATCAAACGTTATTTTGCATCACTTATCAAACCTAATATTTGTAACATACATTACGTATGTATGAAACAAACTTGGCGGTGTGTATAAATGCAAATGCAGGTTCAAAATTAATTTTCCAAAAATTTTCGAAAAAAATCGAGTTTTCACCATATTTCGACCTTTTGAGGTCCTCATTGGTGTCCATACTCACTATTTTCGCAATGATGTCCGTCTGGATGCACAGATTTATGTATGTGAATGTGTACGTATGTATGTAAACATCCCACAACTAAAGAACGACATTAATGCAAAGCCAGAGAAGGTTGGCACAATGAGTACTTTATTGACGGAAGCATTTGGACAGCTTCAATAAGTTGGTTCTCCATTTTATTTATTCAATTCAACTATTCTTTATATATTTTGTTTATCTTATGTTATTCTTGCTGCCATAAAACACAAAAACCTAAATCAAAACAAACATTTAAAAAAAACTAATATCCTTCAAACTACTCAACGTACGCTAAAAGTTAAGTTAGGTTAGCAGGCTGCTATTAAAGAAGTGTAAAATTTAGAGTCAATACAATGCTCCCTTCATGCTACCTGTGAGGTGAAGAGAAGATAGTGAGAGAGGGTGATAGGGAAGAGAAAGAGGAAAGCTTCATTCCTTTTTGACAACTGCTTTTTTGAACGTTTTTAATAAAGCAGTGCTGCAGCGCCTCTGGCGTCAAATGAGGCGTATTAAATTTTTAAGCTGTGTTAAGTAGCCATTTTATAGGTTATTTTATTGGCCGATGATTCTACACAATACCGACGAAGGAGGGCGCTCTGATGTTACATTAGGATTAGCATCCGCTGAAGCCGGTGTAGTTTTAGTTACTGCATCACTAGAACTTTTCCCACAACAACTGATACAAAGCACACTAATACACATCAGAAAAATTCGTGGTTTTGTTGTTTTAGTGATAGTGGGAGACTGGGATCGAACTCAGGATATTCGGTTTTGTAGTCAACGTGCTAACTACTTGACGTTAAAAGTTAAAAGCTGTACTTTGTACTTTGCTTTGACGGACACGTACTGAATGTGACAGAGCTCATAAGAAAGCCGGTATTTCAAAGCGAAATTTAACGTACATATTTCGTGTTCTATGTGACTGGGCGTCTAGTGAAATGGTTCGGTTCGGTACAGAGTTTGAACACAATGTAACGAGAATTCATTGCGGTGCGGTTTTTCATACGATTTTGAAGTAAAAACCTGCAGTGCGAAACGGCATAAATTTAAAATCTAGTTTATTTTCATTGCGGACTTTCTTATTCTCTCAATTTTTGACTCTCTTTCTCTTTCTGATGTTGCCATAGTTTTTGAATAATTGGCTGTGTTCACAACAAAAAACATGATTTTGAAGTTCAAACATGTTTGTCATAAAATATAAAAGCTTAAAAAATTTATCAAATATATCTGCGAATGTATAAAATTTTAATTATTTTTTGTTCTTAGCTGCTGCCATTACAAAATATTTAATACAAAGAGTCCATTTTTTTATAAAAATGTATGAACAAAAAAATTAATAAAAATTTAAACAAACAATAACAAGTGTTACCGTCGCCGTCTTCCGTTGTATTATGTTTATTTTTCTCTCCCGCAACGAGAAAAAGCACCGCACCACAAACATTGTGTTTAGACCCACTTTTCGGAAATGCTCAAAAACTAAATTTTTTGCCAAACTGTTTTTTATTTTAAACTCCTGAACCGATCAATTTCAAAATCTAGTCAGCTCTTAACCCTAAAAAGGCGCACCGATTCGTTCGACAGATATAATTTTTTCTAATAACTTAAGTCTTCCGTTTCAGACAGTTACTGATTTTATAGTCTTAAAAAGTGTATCGGATGCTAAAAATTCGTCCAAAATCTGTAACTTAGAGTGAATTTTCAGGGATAGCCTGCAAGGTCAACCGGTTCTCATAGTTTTTTTTTGTCCTTGTTGAGTAAGTTAGTTGACATAAAAAACATATGAAATCTATTTCCTAGACTTTGTTCACATTCACCAAGTTTTCTTGCTCAAAGTATTACTTTAGCAGATCTTCGACCTCGGCTGTTCTACGAGTAGTTATTAGAACTCTGCTAAATAAAAAATACAATGAAACTTCGCTTACTTTCTTAGTACTACAGGGTGGGCAAAAAGAAACCAAGGGGTGTAAAAGTTTAATAACTTTTTTGTTTATTAACTTTTTTTTATTTTTTCTTTCAGATTATATAATATACAAAATGGAAATTTTTTTACACTAAGTATGAAAAATGATGTCTCTTAAATGACCACCGTTTTCAGCTTCGCACTTTTTAGAGCATTTTCCATAACATCTTTCAAAACTTGTGGCTGTAGCGTTCGAATTTCTGCAACAATGTTTGCCTTGAGTTCAAGGATTGTCTCTGGCTTGTTCACATACACTCGCTCCTTCAAAAAACCCCAAAGAAAATAGTCGGGTGCTGTCAAATCTGGCGATCGCGCTGGCCAAATAATTTCCGAATTTCGAGAAATTATTCGCTCTCCAAAAATTTGACTTAAAAGTGCCATTGTGTCTCGGGCAGTATGGGCAGTGGCTCCGTCCTGCTGAAACCACATACCAGGTCTGTTTTCAAGAGCAGGACGTAAAAAATTTTCTATCATAAACCGATACCGCTCTCCATTTACGGTTACAGCACTTCCATCTTCATTCTCGAAGAAGTAGGGCCCAATGACATTTTCAAATGTGATCCCACACCATACTGTACACCTGATGGGGTGCAATTGGCGTTGATGAATGGCTCTTGGATTTTGAGAACACCAGAACCTACAGTTCTGTTTATTAACAAAGCCATTCAAATGAAAATGAGCTTCATCACTCATAATCAAATTTAAAAAATAATTGATCTCTGGTTTAAATAATAAAATTCTATTGTTCTGGTTCTCTGTTCAGTTGTGAACCTCTCCATTATAAATCCTCTAAGTGTTGTCTATATAATCTGAAAGAAAAAATAAAAAAATTAATAAACAAAAAAGTTATTAAACTTTTACACCCCTTGGTTTCTTTTGGCCCACCCTGTACTAACATGCTCATGAAAAATTTACTTAAAAATAACTTTTGAAAATTAGTGAAACATTAATAATGTTTTAAATTTGAGAGTTGTATTTTGTATGTGTGTGAAAACTTTAAGTTCAGAATTTTAAATGAACCATATTACTTATAGATCGTTTCGTTTTGAAATAAATTCATATGCATCTCCAATTAGAGATTAAGTTCATGTGTTTGCTGGGTAGTTACATATACATGCATACTCACATATTATACATACATGCAAAGCATCATATTTCTGAATTTATTAGGTACGACATAAAAGTTTTTAAAAATTTTTACAGGAGATTTTTAGCCGTTTTACTGCATTATACATTAATTAAAATAGAATTTAAAATTACTAAAAGTAAGTAAGAGTGCTATATTCGGCTGTGCCAGTATAAATATACATACATAAGTACATACATACATATTTGTTTTGTAATAAAATTTATAATTTTTTGTTATAGTGCAATTTTTAGTAAGTGACCTCTAGGTTTTTTTTTTCAACTAAAGAATTTGCGTGAGTAAAGAAAGACCTTCCTAAAATATGAAATATGTTTAAAAAAATTATTTTTGGTTATTTTTTCTCCAATTTTTGTTTTCAATTTCCAACCCTAAGACCATAATTTAAATTTTTCTGGTTTTAATACGAGTACTAATTTGTTTCTTTCTAAAATATAGAATATATTTAATTACCAAAGAAATAACTAGCTTTATTTAGTTGGTTCTATATATCAAAAAAGTGTACTTTTCCCAACCCTGTAATCATTCTTTTAAATTTTTTTGTTCCTTATACCAATCTTGTTCTTTAAAAAATATATAAAATATGTTAAGTGAACAAAAGAAAAAGAAATAAGGAAAAATACTAGTTTTATCTAGTTACTTTAATAAAAAAAAGTATAAATTTTTTAGCTGTGGAGTGTAAGTTTCCCAAGCCTTGAATCATAATTTTAAATTTTTCTGATTTCTTTCACCAATCTTTTTCTTTTAAGAATGTAAGATATTTCAAATTTATAGATAAAAAAAGGAAAAATTTGTTTTAGTAGGTTATTTTTATATAAAAAGAGGAAAAGTTCCCAACCCTGGAAACGTCAGTTTTATTTTTTTTATATATATATTAATCAGAAATAATTTTTAGTCAGGCTTAAGTTCAGTAATTTCAATTCTTTTATTGCATGAAAAATTTTTATTAATTAATGTGAGTTTCTAAAGAAGGGAAGAAAAAATAAATAAGACTTTTAAGCTGGGGGAAATACCGATATTTTTCTGTGCAGCAACGCACTTCATCAGCACCCTAGTCTATCTACAAAGTAACATAATATCCACTACTATAATACTTACATGTGTGTACCGACGGTACATGGAATAAGTAAAAAATAATTAATGTGATGATCGTAAAAGATAAGCAAGAATAATTAAACATACGTGGGTAGAGTAATATAACTTCGTGCTAACCTAAATAGAAAAATGAAAATATGGAAAAACAGGGGAAATAAATAGTGATACTTACATATGTATTTACTAAAGGTAAATCAATAATTGTACACAACAATAATTTCTCACATTCCGTTTCATTAGAATTTACGTTAAATAGCTGATGTTAATAACAATCTCTACCCAAGTAGATAGACTAGGGTGCTGATGAAGTGCGTTGCTGCACAGAAAAATATCGGTATTTCCCCCAGCTTAAAAGTCTTATTTAATTTTTCTTCTCTTCTTTAGAAACTCACATTAATTAATAAAAATTTTTCATTCAATAAAAGAATTGAAATTACTGAACTTAAGCCTGACTAAAAATTATTTCTGATTAAAAATTAAATATAGCTCAATTAAAATCTAAAAATGTCTCACTTATATATATTAATACAAATTTTATTCGTACTGAAATATAAAATAAGTTTATTTAAACAAAAAATCAAAAAATTTGTGTTACCTAGTTACTTTTATAGGCAAAATCAAGTTAAAGCTTTCCAGCTCTGAAACCGTCTGCTCGATTTCGCTGATTTTCAATACCAATTTATTTTGGACCATTTCTGATACACCAGTCTAAGACCGAAGTCTCTAGCTTTTCTGGGAGCTTCGGAAAATGGATTTCACGTACACCAGGTGGACGGACAGGCGGGCATCGCTTATTCATCTTCCCTGGGTCGCATATTAATATTAGGGAAATTACACATGGAATGACAAACCTATATATACCCTCTTCTATTTCCAATGTTGTTGACATCACAAAAAGTTTCTGCAGCCATGAGGGAGTCCTCTTCTTTTGGACAATTCATTCCTTATTTCTTTGTTCAGGTGTCAACTATACTCATTCGTATTGCTTAGACTTAATGTTTTAAAGAGAGGAGGAAAGTTTATAGTGCAACAACAATCCAAATGATAAAACATTAACAATAAAGGTTGATTAGTTCAACCAATAAAATAGTAACAACTAAAATTAATTAGAGTAACTTAAAAAATGAGTTTGTCTCATGTGCGGATTACCCAGAAAATTAATATTATGGAAATTACACATGGAATGACAAACCTATATATACCCTTTTCCATTTCCAATGTTGTTGACATCACAAAAAGTTTCTGCAGCCACGAGGGAGTCCTCTCCTTTTGGACAATTCATTCCTTATTTCTTTGTTCAGGTGTCAACTATACTCATTCGTATTGCTTAGACTTAATGTTTTAAAGAGAGGAGGAAAGTTTATAGTGCAACAACAATCCAAATGATAAAACACTAACAATAAAGGTTGGTTAGTTCAACCAATAAAATAGTAACAACTAAAATTAATTAGAGTAACTTAAAAAATGAGTTTGTCTCATGTGCGGATTACCCAGAAAATTACTTAAGTCATATTAACATTAAATTATTGACTAAAATTGGGAAATTATTATTTTTCAGTGAACATATAATAGAAATTTTAATACATTTCAATGGAATTAGAAGAAAAAATTTAATCGTTACCTAATTCAATTGCTTTAGAGTTACAAACTGTTGCTTGCTTGAAATGGTTCAAATTATTAAATCGCTTAGATTGTTTTACAAACTTTTGAAAGAACTTTTCAGATGTTATGCGTACAAATATGAATGATTTAATTCTGAGGAGTGTAATAAAATCTGGCTAAATGAATATATTCATGTTTATGAGACGGAGATAAATATATGTACGTGTGTGTGCATGAGTACATACAAATGTATGTCTGTGTATGTAAATTGTTGTATATGTGTGTTTGTATCTATGTGAAAATTATGAAAGTATTTAAATGTGTTTGTGTGGAATTCGCACATAAGCACATTCACATACATGAAAGTGAAGCATTATTACGTTAATGAGCATAAAACTGACTGCTTGTTTGCTTGCCTCACTGCCTTCCATGACTACTGATGATTCCGCTTCTGATGGCACCAACATTAATGCCGCTGCTACTAATACTACTGCTACTACCAGTTCTGCTTACTGATGATGCCGCAGGACATGAATTCACATTAGCACACAAAATGCCATAATTATACACTGAGTTTTTTCTTTTTCTTCTTATATTTTAATGACATTGTGATATGATATGATTTTCAAGCAGTTAAAAATGCTTTAAACCAAAAACCAGTATGCGAGTAATAATTAAACAAACACACACTTGCACGCTCTTAAACCCACACATATGCAAAAAAAAATTACATATACATAGAAAGACATAATAAATATTAAAGAAAAAACGACCCATCACATATAAAAACCATTTATTTTGTTACGCTGTGTTATGTACAGTGGAACATTAAGGAGAGTGATGCCATAAATAATAATATATATTTTTTTAATTATTACTGGTACGAGTATAACAACAAGAATAAGATGTTATAAAATTATATTAAGTATAATTTTCAAGACAAACTTTCGCAGCATTGCATTACTTCTTTATGTACTGTATTCACAGGAAATATAGTGTCACATTGATCAAGAATTTCAGAATTAAGATGAATTTGTTTTTATTTAACTCGGATGTCCCTTGAGTGTAACAAATACTATGCAATATTTGCTTATTCGGATAAAATTTTAAATCTCTAAATCTTATTGAAATTTACAAGTAAAATTAATGAACTTTGTGCTCACTGTTTTTGTGCGTGAGGAAACTCACGAAATTTTCGACAACAAAGTACCCTCTTTGAACAGCCCTCAACAGCCTGTTCAGTTGATTAGACCACCTACATGAAACTTGTTATAATGAGTTCACACACTGCAATTTTCGTTCAACTTATGGAAAAGAGAAGAGCGGACAATGAAGAGTGGGGCCATCATATTCCTCTTTCTCACCCATGAACTAAAAAGTGGTTCAACTGGGTTTTGGTTTTTTTTTACTGATGAGAAGAAGTTGAACTATCTTTTGGTACATCCAGTTTGAAATTTTTCTTATCTAATCAAATGAACAGGAGTGTATAATAATATTATATTATTATTTCTAACTATTTTTTGCTTATTTTTGAACTCGACTAAATTTTCTTAAAACAATTTTAATTTTTATATTTTCAGTAACAAAAGTTTCGTTAAGTTTCACTGAACTTGTTAAAATAGCTGGACAATAATCCTGGCAACACTGTGTGTAAGTACATTTTTAATATCACTATTATTATTATATGCCAAATTTTTATAGAAATCGGTCAAATACAATTATAGAATATAATTAAATTTTAAGGGGAGTGACGACGCCCACTTTTCTTAATGCAATATTGTAGCAAATTAAGACCTAAGATTTGTGCATGATTTTCTAGGCATCGGTTTAATAAGAAATAAACATAAAACATAAAATATTAAATTTTATGGGCGTACCTCCGCCCACTTTTTAAAGCAAGTACCAAGTCCCAATTCACACGCCAACTTGGTACATAAAATATAATTAAAAAATATACATAAAATATGTTTAAAGAGCATTTTGCCGCTAATTTTTATTAAATGTAAGATCATGCCGTGCTAAAGAGAGTTTGTTACCAATCGAATAATATCACAATTTCGTAGAAATTATTATTAAATTTTAAGTCGCACGAGCTTAAGGTGTGTGTAAAATTTCGCAGGAATGGGTTGGGTAAGAATACATTCAGCCTTATTCTACTTGACTTCGGTAACATAACACAATGTCGTTTTCAATCTTTTTTTTTTAAATCGGAATTCCCTTAGGTAGTATTGCCATTTATGGATGACTGTCAACATATGATTGGTATTAAAATTTATGTTGATGTTGCGTTCATTTTGTTGTGAGTGTTCTTGATATCGTGTTCTGTTCCTAAAACTGAATTAATAACATTTAAATAGTCAAAAAGTGAAATATTATGAGTGCCAAAGTTTAGATACTATACAATTATTTGCAAAAAAAAATTCTAAAAATAGTGAAAAATACAATATGGACAAAATTAAAATTACCAACCCCAACCAATTTTAAAAGCTGGTGAAAGAGTTTAAAAAATCCTTCTCTTGCTAGAGAATTCGCAGGGAAGTCCTTACAATATTTTCATGCAACAGTTAGAAAGTGTTGCGACTGCACTAAATGCCCTCGGTCTACCAATTAGAAATACTCAGCAAAAAATTACACATTACCATTAGAACTACATACTTGCCATGTAATGACTTACTTTTCTGATTGCCAAATTTCATTACTCGCTTACAAATCACATTACTTAAAATTTAAAAAACTTATGTACAAGTTGCTAAATGAAGAGAATCATTTTGTTTACATTAAATAGATTACGTGAACAAGTTGCCAAATAAAAAAAGTAAGTACTTCTTAAGAATCGATTATTTTAGTCTCACGTCTTGTTAAAATATTTAAGTCGGTAATCCAGTAGGGAAGTGCTTCCACCAAAAATGCTTAATTCCACACTCGATTACCTTTTCTGAAATTTTTTGCTGGGTAGTGATGGATGGCAAAAAAATAAGCTAAAAAATAGTGTGTTGGGAAGTATACTCTATGCTTGAATTATTTTTACAGACCTGGCAGGACTTGAGGTTTAATTAAAAAAAAAGGTTGCAAACAAAGTCTGCACAGCAACGGGAGGTGCTGTATATAAACAATTAGTTCTGATCCCCTTGGAGGAAGCTCTAATTTCCAAAAAAAACGTTCATTTGATCCCTTGTATTGTATCCAAGACATGCCTAAATAATGTTTTATTCAGCCGAAAATAACTTTTAAATATTAAAACGATGAATATTGCTGATTATTTTGCAAAAATGTGACTGAGTTTATCACTTACTTTTCATCGGGTAAATGAAAAATGCATGACTTCGGTCTGAGAGCAAAAAGTCTACCGAAATGTCACGAGACGGAAGATGAGGGTATTTTTCTGTTTGTCTCGTTCTTCCTCAAATTTTGTCGGCGTTTTTGTTTTGATTCTTCTTTCTAGTGCAATAAAATTACAACGCTTTTTATTCGCTTTAATAAGTAGTAAGTAGTAATACACCACAATATCAAATACACTACATTTTTCTCTTTCTTCCACGAGTTTTAAAAAACCTGATTGGAGCTATTTTACCTGTCACATTCTTCATTTCTGTGTATTCTGTGTAATTTTTAAAAAAAAAATTAAAATAAAAATTTAATTAAATATTTTATTTTAGTAAAAATTTTAAAAAATCAATTAATATAATTGGTTTAAAGATAAATAAACTTAGTAAAGTTTTTTAAAAAATGGTCTATTTACTATTAATTTTTTTTAATTTCTTCGTCCCAATCAAAGTGAAAAAAATATTTTATATTAATTTTTTACATTTAAGCTTACTACCCTTATTTTTCTTTTGTGATTTTCAAAAATATTATTATTCGTGAATTCTCAAATAGTTCTTGAAAGTCTGTGCATAAGATAAGAGGTTTGTGACTATTCAAAATGTGTGGTTGAAGTATACTGATGATTTGTTACAGCAACAATGAAATGCATATAGACAACGCTGAACCACCAGCAAATAAATTTCAAATTAATTTTTTTACGTTTCTGGTAAAACTTTTTACTTATTCAAAAACACTTTTACGAAAAATAGTAAACAAAATGAATCAGCTGAGTCAAATATTAGATATGTGTATTGTATTTACAAGCAGCGGTGCCAACTATTTATAACCCAATCGCGCTACTACCCTTCTCAAGGGTAGTAGACCCTTCTCAAAACGCGCTAGAACGCGCTATGTTACAGCATTGTCAAATATTTATAGCAAAAACGCGCTATTTTCAAGGCGCTAAATTAAATTTCAATAAAAGTCGATGTACATATGTATGTATTAGTATTCGAATATACAATTAATTGTTCAGATTTTGCAATATTGCTTCCTAGACATTATGTTTTAATTAACTAAAATTATTTTGGGTGCCCCTGTGGCTGAGTGGTAGCGATGCTAGCCTCTCACTCCAGAGGTCGTGGGTTCGATTTCCATCATAAACCCTGCGTGCTTTTCGCAGACAAGCTACTCGCTTTGCGAATTGTGTTTGTGTTAAAAAAAAAATACAGAATCAAAATCGCCTACCATAGAATCGAAATGATTAGTTTGTACAGGGTGGGCCAAAAGAAACCAAGGGGTGTAAAAGTTTAATAACTTTTTTGTTTATTAACTTTTTTTTATTTTTTCTTTCAGATTATATAATATACAAAATGGAAATTTTTTTACACTAAGTATGAAAAATGATGTCTCTTAAATGACCACCGTTTTCAGCTTCGCACTGATGGGCTCTTTTTAGAGCATTTTCCATAACATCTTTCAAAACTTGTGGCTGTAGCGTTCGAATTTCTGCAACAATGTTTGCCTTGAGTTCAAGGATTGTCTCTGGCTTGTTCACATACACTCGCTCCTTCAAAAAACCCCAAAGAAAATAGTCGGGTGCTGTCAAATCTGGCGATCGCGCTGGCCAAATAATTTCCGAATTTCGAGAAATTATTCGCTCTCCAAAAATTTGACTTAAAAGTGCCATTGTGTCTCGGGCAGTATGGGCAGTGGCTCCGTCCTGCTGAAACCACAGACCAGGTCTGTTTTCAAGAGCAGGACGTAAAAAATTTTCTATCATAAACCGATACCGCTCTCCATTTACGGTTACAGCACTTCCATCTTCATTCTCGAAGAAGTAGGGCCCAATGACATTTTCAGATGTGATTCCACACCATACTGTACACCTGATGGGGTGCAATTGGCGTTGATGAATGGCTCTTGGATTTTGAGAATCCCAGAACCTACAGTTCTGCTTATTAACAAAGCCATTCAAATGAAAATGAGCTTCATCACACTTTAAATAATAAAATTCTGTTGTTCTGGTTCTCTGTTCAGTTGTGCACCTCTCCATTATAAATTCTCCAAGTGTTGTCTATATAATCTAAAAGAAAAAATAAAAAAAAATTAATAAACAAAAAAGTTATTAAACTTTTACACCCCTTGGTTTCTTTTGGCCCACCCTGTACTTTTAATTTATTTCTAAAACTTTGTAACAACATATAAATTGTCGAACAGTTATGCGATTCAAATGCTTTTTGTATTTCAGCTATAATAGATGCTTTGTAAGTTATGTACCTTTTTTTTGGTCTTTGTATGTATGTAGTACATATTTTATTTGTGAAATTTCAAAATATTTGTCATTGCAGTAATAAAATGCGTTTTTTTATTCTAACCACAGTCAAGCGAATTTTGTTTGTGACAGCTGATTCATTAACTAATTTAAAAAAATGTTATCGGAGTTTTGGATATTAGAAAATTGTTAAATTTATACAAAAAAATTAAAAAAAAATATTGAACTGAAATTATTGACTATATTCAAAACGCGCTAATTTAGCGCTTTTTTTATTAAACGCGCTAAGACGGAAACAAGCGCGCTTGGCATAGTTAAAACGCTCTAAATCTAGCGCGAAACGCGCTAAATTGGCATCGCTGTTTACAACGTTGTCATAAGACTAAGAGAATACAAACAGAATAAGAGTGATTAAATTATAGAACAGATTGGTGTGAAAAGGACCCATCGATTAGAATTAAGCAGGAGGTATGCCCTATTAACTAGTAAAACAAAGAATTTTTCAAATTGGTTCAAAAATTACGAAGCTATGAAATAAGAGAAATTTAAACCAAATCAATCAACCAAAAACTGCTGCTCTTCTGTTTAATTCGTTGAAAAATAGGTACAATTTCAATTAAAGTATTTAATTAAATCTAAGCAAAAACTTAAGTGAAAGAAAAACCAAAATCAATTGCTGTAATCATTAAATTAAAACAATAGAAATATTCTCTAGTATAAATTAAAAATTGTATGTGGTAAATTAGTTGATTTTAATTATTTTATTTATTAATAGGAAAAATGAACATATGTAGGTATGTATGTATTGTATATATGTAACTTGAATTTGGTTGGTGCTAATGTCAACTTATCAACGATTTTCAACAAAATTCTCTAAGAAACCTTACATGTATGTTTACTCATATAAAAGCTTTTAAGTAAAATAATTGAGAATTACTAAATACATATATATATATATATATATATATATATATATATATATATATATATATATATATATATATAAAAAAAAGTTAAAAGGATCAACAAAATCACAGCATTTTTGTTTTAATTTAGTTCAATATGCACTTGATGCTTGATGGTTTGGTTGAGTTAAAAAATAATTGATTCAACAAACAACAACAACTTTTATTGAAAAAAATTCAGTGTTTATGAGAACGGTTCTTTAATACTTGGATATAAAATTCCGATTTTCATAAAAACTAGCGTACAATAAAAATATAATCAGCGGCTTAGAGCATTTTTCCCACTGTACTCTGTCTGCGTCACGTAAATGAAAAATCTGCCTATGTGACACTTTTTCATAGATGGTTTTTTACGACTTTTATCACACGAGTTTTTAATGTTTAAACAGGAAAAAGTGAAATAAATAAAAGTAATGTTTAATCCAAATATTTATGTTTCTTGAGATAAATACACATACATATGTACATAAATCGCGTGTCGAGAAGTTACAAAAATGCCTTGCAAGTATTTTTTTTACCACACCCCTAAAACCATCATCATAATAATTCTTCTTCCTGTCATCCTTCAGTGATTTATGTCAATCTCCTTGTGTTGTTGTTTCAAACTCATTCCTTAATTTCTGCACATTGCTATTGTCAATAGTACAATTATTTTTTCTTTGTTTGCCTCCAGCTACACAATTTTCATGCGTATTAATTTATTTATTTCTATTCACAATGGCGTACTCCACTGTGATTTATGTGTGATTGACAGCTGTTGTTCATGAACTCATATGTATGTATGTATGTACATATCCGAATGTTTTGGTTGTTCTTCGCTCTTTATGCGTGTGTATGTTCCCTTGTTAGTCCATTTGATTATTATTGCTATTTTAGATTTATTTCTTGTATTGTTATTTGTATATCTTTTAATGTTTGAGGTTTTTAAGTAGGAAGTGTCAGTTTTTATGTGTGAAGTGAAACAAAAATCAATATGGCGGCTGCTTTTGTGACTTTTGGAAAATAGGCGGGTTTTTTATATCAAAACCATTCAATCACAATATTGGTCATAAAAATGCTAAAAAAAAATATCTGTTTTGGTTTTGCCAAAAAGGATGTTTGTTATTTATGTTTAATAAAAACAATTATAGACGGTTTGACTTTTATGGCCTAATTTTGTAAAACAGAATGAAACGTTTCAAACAGAAATTTTTGGTTTGTTTTTAATTTTGAATTTTGTAAAACATTTGAAAACGAAAATTTTATCTTACGTAAAATAAATGTATTTTATAAAACAGTTGCAAACGTTTTCAAGCGACTTAAATGTCATATGAAAACGTTTATTAAATTGTATTCGTTTTAAAAGTTTTAACTGCATTATTGCATTAGTTTTGCTGCAATAATGAGTAAATTAGTGTCTAGGTGGCTACTTCGTTATGATATTTTTTACACGCACATTCGTACAAGCATGCATTTTACTATCTTTTTTTTATATATGTATGCGTTTGCCTGATTTTGATCTAGGTGCACGATAGAGCTCCAGGCCAGCTCGGCCTATGGACGTAGTGCCTATATTTACACATACATTCGCTTTAACACCCTCACAACTACTTTGTTCCTGTCAATGCTAAAATTATAAAATTTAATGCGAAGTTTGAAAGTGTGTAATGAAAGTTTCCTGATAAATGGAGATGCAAAATTGAATTTCTTAAGACATACTCACTGACACTGACCACTGATACATTCATCAAATTGACGAAGCACTTGAGCTTTAACTACAGAGCTATGTTTTGTTACACAAGTAGGCCTAGGTGAGTTACGAACAAGAAACATTCGAAAGCATCGATTGTTAAACCAGGGAGACTGGGCCGTGGTCATAAAATTTAACGTGATGTTATACTATTATGTATATCTTTTTAACCCATTATATTATTTAACTTTGCCCTTTTAAACTGGCGCCGTGATCATTAATAGAAATATAACAGACTAGAAATCTTTAATTTGCAATGTTTTATTAAAGAAAACAAAAAGTAGTTAGATCTTCACAAAAATATAAGTGTGAAAAAAGTCCTATTCAAAATTTCGGCCATCAAAAGTAGTGATATAATTTTTGTATAAAGTTCTTGTTTGGCACAATACTTATCACAATATTACATACATACATATGTATATTAATTTATAATCGTTAGGGTGTCATGTTATTTCTATGCAACCTGCATGCAATATTTTTACCTTTATAATACAGCAGATAATAGCGGATATCTCTTTATTTCTTTATATGGGAAAAATGTTGAGAAGTAAGCAGGTTGCCTAGAACTGATATTAGACCTTGTCGATTGCACTTGTGAGATTTTGGATAGGAACTTGACTGAATTTATATGTATGATGAAAAACGTATCCATATACATTAACATTTCACTCCAGCATTGAAATATTAAACGTTTCAAAGTTTCACAAACATTCCAATAAGTATTTATTGGCCCTTAACTAACGCCGCTGATTTAGAATTTCTTGTTTCGTTGGTGCATATTCCATAATTTAAATAAATATTACTTTGAAAATATTTTTATATTCAGCTTTTTAAAATGAATAATATATTTTTCAGTTATAATATTTTGACAAGAAATAGCGTTTTACAAAATTTAAAATACAGGTATGTGATAGAAATCGTTTTCGATTTAAAATCGACTGAAAAACGTAAAAAGTTATGATGCACACATTTATTTCGATTTCATTCTGGTTATGTTTTAAATCGAAATCGATTTCATTTCCCATCTTTGTTCTATGAAAATATTAGTAAAAAAAGATGTGATGGAAAACGAAATTTGTGTTATTTTTGCGTTATTAAATCGAGCAAGCATGAGTTGACGATTTAGAAATTATTTTATATCTAAACAAAATTTTCCTGCAATAACTTGTGTGAAAATGTAAGTAAAATGCTTTAAAATAATTAAAGGCAGATGATATTACAATAAAAGGAATTTTTTATTTAAATTTATTTTTGTTTGAAACAATTTAATTGTATGTACATATGTTGAAGCCGATCAGCAAAAATCTGCCGCCGACATGTATTGAAAACACTTAGCCGCCGTCGATATGACCATTTTTTGCCAAGACTTTTCTATGGTTTTAAAAAAAAAGTTTTTCATTATAAAACCCGGTGTTTGAAATGAAGAAATAATATGCCATTCCTTACAACAATTGCTTCAGCAAATCACGATCCAACGATTTTCGTTTCGCCGCCGCCGAAAATATCTTCGGCAACCTGCAGCTGGCTTCTGCATTATTGGCTTCAATTTCAGTTATACGCAAAAAATATAAAGGAACAAATTGTTTTTTTTGTAACCAACTGAAAATGAAAAAAAGTTGAAATATGAAATCGATGCGTTTTCTGTCACACCAAAAACAAATTTCTACGTTTTGAGCTTGCGATTTCATTTCAAATCGAAGCGATTTCCATCACATACCTGATAATTTTGTTTTCGCACCAACCAGAAACGAAAACGAAAATTCATTTAGTTTTACAAAATTAGGCCATTATTAATGTAATAAAATTTGATTTAAAATTAAAAACAAAACTTAAAAAATTATGTAAGGTCAATGCAGCTGTTATTCTTAGAAATTGACTGAGAAGATACATACATATTGACATACTCTATACTATCAAGTGAATTCTTTCCTTCCTTGAAGTTCATCTCATAAAATTAGAGGATTGAATTAAATAATGGAAGCGTAATATGGAAATACAGTAACAGTTTTTGTATATTCTCGAGCAGTATATCCAGGAGATGGAAACAAGGTTTTTGATGGACAAGCTTATTCCTCTTTGTATGTATTTTTGAAAATTTCATATGAACTCACTTATAATATGTGCGTGCTACTTGCGTACGTATTTCTCCACAAATCAGTCTGAAATTAAACTGAAATGGCTGATAAATGTACAAGAAAAGATACGGTCCCAGGGGAGACAAAATAAATTAGCGAGTGTGATGTGAAATAGGAGTATCTGGGGCTGTTTGGCCTAGCACAGCGTCTTGTGATGACAATAGTCAGGTTTTGTTCATAAATGCGTGCAGTATATATGAACAAGCTATTCTCAACTTCTGGACGAAGCCGCTGGTACACCTCACTATTATCATCAGAAGACGCTGGGCTTGTACTCGTTTGGGAACGTCTGGTTTTTTCTACGGCTGGCACTGTAAAATATGCTTTTTCTATGGATAATTAAAAGTTCGGATAGTTTCTTTGACTAACGCAGATTTAGATATTGAGGCAAGTTCTTATTTTATGAACTGAACTGTCTCAGCGAAGTGTCACTTACCAAAAATTTTACATGTAGAAGGCTATGAATGATCCTTCAGCTAGTAATATTGCAAGCAACAGTCCTTAGACCATCTCATTGGAACAAATAAGCTCCCAGTGATCTCATTCAATGCGCGTGCTAAGCCTTAAATACAACTTAAGCTAACCTTGGTCATGCTATTTCGTCTGAAAGTGTGAATATAAATATATATTTCTTGATCTGCGTACTAGAAATGATTCTTAAGCACAGCCCGTTACTGCTCCTCTCGTGTATTATTAGTTCTATTTGTAATAACTTGAATCTACAAAAGTTCCTTATTATATATAATGAACTCATCTGTGAACCGCATCATCTCGAACATGGTTTCATTCCGAAGATTTGGCACGCCGTTAGTTTTGCAATCTCGTGCAATGTTAGGTTGATTAAATAAACAGTTCTGTTGTAGAAAAGGCCGAGGAAAAAGGGACAATTTCCTTCTTTCTTGGATCTAAAGAAGGACCACGAATGCTTGTTAGAGCTATAGAACTTTTAGTTGATGAGTTTATTTGTGCTTGTTTGCTTTTATTCGATAAGATTATTTTTAGCCATTTTTTGTTGGAACATGGAAACCTCATCTAGTTCGGAGGAAGTCTAGTCACTCAAACTCAGGTAATGAGTACCTATTACTATTGCTATGTGTTACCTTTTTTAAGTGATAGTGATGAGAAGACAGGTCGTGAAGGAAGACATAGATGAAAGCTTCATTATTTTTCAACTTTGCTTTGTTGCACTTTTTTAATAATGCAGTGTTACAGCGCCTCTGGTGTTTAATAATAGCTTAGTAAGCAATACAAACAACAGATTCTGCTGGCCTTTCAAACATATCAAACATCAAATGTTTGAGAATGCAACGATATTTAGGCTATTGAATAATGACTCTCTGCACTTCAAATAAGACCAATAAACAATTGGTGTATCCATTCAACCAAAAATTGGGACAATTATTCTGACCGTCAAATAGACAAAGAGCGTGCTAATTTTCTAGAAGCGATCCATGATCTTTGTAAAAGATATTAAAAAATTACAGGGATTGTTCAGATGTCAGTCTATTCATGATGAAACAGCAAACAAGTAATAGGTAATGCAAGCACTAAGCAATATTGTCAACTCAACAATCTATTAAGAAACCGATAAAATAAAAGCAGATGTTGGGGGACTGCAATAGTTTTCTAGGACTTACGGAATCGCACTGGCCAAGAGGATATATTGCAATATATTCTCAGCATTTTGGTCGAACTCTAACAGATCAGTCAGAGCAGTGTCCACGTTTACATGATCTGGTATTCGGAAGGCTTTCGCTTTAGCTATTTTATGCCATTTTATCATTCTAAGAAATTCAAAAATCTGTCCCTCATTATTACAAATAACTACGAGTTGAAAAGGACAAAGATAAACACTTTGCATTATTTTATTCCGTTTCATATAAAAAATACCAAAATTTTATTTTATAATGTATTAGGAATTTTGTACATGTTTTTTTTCCTGTAGGAAAAATTTTTCATTTCTTTCCGTTTATTTTTCTTATGGTTTCATCAATAATAAATTTTTATTACCAAAATCAATTAAATATCAACTGCAAACGGGATACATTTTGAAGGGTCAGCATATTGAAAGCAACATGATAACTAAAAATAAGCATTGAAACTAATTACAGTTTATACTTTGAAATAAAGAGAGCTCAAGGAATAATTGCGAGCTTAAACATGATTTGTAAATAATGTAGAAATGAGTTTAACGTGGACCAAATTTCTTAGCTTTTGCTAATTCTTTATGCCCTCTCTTAAACTTTCTCTACATCATTGAGTTTGCATGCAAACCCATAACACTACAACTACATTATTATGAGAAATATTTTCTTAATGACTAATCGTCAATAAATGTGTGATTATTAAAATGCACTTTATACACCAAACGCCCTAATAACTAAAATCTCATAAAAATTAAAACGAAAACTAAAACATTTCATAGAGCATCTGCGTGAGGAAATGAAACTGCATTTAAGAACCTCTTAAAAGTGAAAAATTAAACAGCAGTTACAACGAACAGGAAAACAAATCAAAAACAAAATTACACAAACGAAGGCAACAAAACTGCTTAGAAGCGATTTCGTCGTAAAAACAGCAGGATCAGTAATAATTTCATTGCAATACATGCGAGAACAAATGCGCCTAAAAAATACAAAATGTCACTTCTGTTGTTCGCATTTGAGTCACCACAATCAGGCATGGGAAATAGAGACTTCAAAATAATGTAGTAATAAACTTAAACTTTGAAAAGGAAAACTATACATGTACAGGGTGGGCCAAAAGAAACCAAGGGGTGTAAAAGTTTAATAACTTTTTTGTTTATTAACTTTTTTTTATTTTTTCTTTCAGATTGTATAATATACAAAATGGAAATTTTTTTACACTAAGTATGAAAAATGATGTCTCTTAAATGACCACCGTTTTCAGCTTCGCACTGGTGGGCTCTTTTTAGAGCATTTTCCATAACATCTTTCAAAACTTGTGGCTGTAGCGTTCGAATTTCTGCAACAATGTTTGCCTTGAGTTCAAGGATTGTCGCTGGCTTGTTCACATACACTCGCTCCTTCAAAAAACACCAAAGAAAATAGTCGGGTGCTGTCAAATCTGGCGATCGCGCTGGCCAAATAATTTCCGAATTTCGAGAAATTATTCGCTCTAAAAAAATTTGACTTAAAAGTGCCATTGTGTCTCGGGCAGTATGGGCAGTGGCTCCGTCCTGCTGAAACCACATACCAGGTCTGTTTTCAAGAGCAGGACGTAAAAAATTTTCTATCATAAACCGATACCGCTCTCCATTTACGGTTACAGCACTTCCATCTTCATTCTCGAAGAAGTAGGGCCCAATGACATTTTCAGATGTGATCCCACACCATACTGTACACCTGATGGAGTGCAATTGGCGTTGATGAATGGTTCTTGGATTTTGAGAACCCCAGAACCTACAGTTCTGCTTATTAACAAAGCCATTCAAATGAAAATGAGCTTCATCACTCATAATCAAATTTTCAATAAAGTTGATTTCATTTCTGGTCAACTCTTGAAATTTAACTGCAAAATTTAGACGTTGCCGATGATCTGCGGGTTTTAATTCTTGGACCAATTGCACCTTATATGGGTATAACTGTAAATCTTTTTTTAAAATGCGCCGTAGTGACGTACGAGACATTTCTAGCTGAGCAGAACGCCTTCTGCCAGATGTTTCTGGTGCTTCGTTAACACTTTGCTGTACTCGTTCAATATTTTCCGCAGTGCGACTTAAACGTGGTCTACCGGTTCGAGGCAAATCTCTTACGCTGCCATGTTGGTGATGACGATTAACTAAGCAACGAATCATCGCTTCAGAGGGCGAAATTCTGACGTTAAAATGTCGACGATATGCTCTTTGCGTTAAAATAATTGATCTCTGGTTTAAATAATAAAATTCTATTGTTCTGGTTCTCTGTTCAGTTGTGAACCTCTCCATTATAAATTCTCCAAGTGTTGTCTATATAATCTGAAAGAAAAAATAAAAAAAAATTAATAAACAAAAAAGTTATTAAACTTTTACACCCCTTGGTTTCTTTTGGCCCACCCTGTACTAGTTAACTAGGGGAAAGATATAGCTAGTCCAAAGACCGGCAATGCGACACGTAAATAAAATTTGTCGTAAATCACAATACTATAGGGAAAGAACACCACGTGTCAACGTGGAGAGTGAAATTGAAAAATAAACTATTATGCGCTATCACAGTACGACTACCAGGATTTTTTTTAATACTGGTACTTTAACCTCTTCGGAAAGTATTTTCTAAACGTAATACCTAACTTTTACTGTCCAATGGGTTAAGACAATATATATTGTGCATAGATCTAAAATGGGAGTAGAAGTTGTGTGACTAATAGTGACCAAATTTTTAGTATCTGAAAAGTCTTTGTATTCTATTAAATATGCTATATGAGGGTTCACACTGGCTGCGAATCATTTAATATGGTTTAACTGTATGGGCAGGATGAAACCCTACGTTTTGAAAGCTTGTAAATATTCGCGTTCCTTAAAATAATTCCTTCTTCACCATGATACTCAACTGCATGAAATCACTGGTGAAATTAGGCTAACCTAACCATCTAACTGCCACATCCTATTTGAGAATCAATGTTGTTTGTTCCAAACGTATGTGTGTCACTTCTATGGTACAAAAAGTTAAAAACCATAATTGTCAATTGGATGTGAAGGTTATATTTAAGATCTATTAAAAACACATCTATCTGTCCTAACTTACGAGTTCGAGTCAATAAATCTCTGACTGAAACAGTTTTTTGAATAAAAAAAAAATAATTTATATATCAACGTAGTCTCTTTTGAGCTCTATGCACTTTGTCCAAAGTTTCTCGAATTTGTTTATACCTTGAAAAAAATAAGATTTGTCGGGGCCATCAAAATATTTATTTCTTTGCGGAAGACTATTTCGTAATTGGAGTTCAATCTCCTTCAACCGAAATATTTCTTCAGGTTTGTTAACAAGAAATAGCCACTTTGGAGCTAAATCCGGAAAATAGAGTGGATGATTAACCAATTCGTAAATAATTTCTTGGGTTTTTGCCATAGAAGCTGGACACATCTGCACTCTTGCATTGCTTTGGTAGAAAAGAACTTCTTTCTTACTGCAAAATGCACTCCATGTTACCAAATAGGCTCTGCTAAGTGAATTAAATCGTCATATTCGCCATTGATTGTTTTACTCCTTTGAAAATAGCCAATAGCTGACAAACTCGCCTTGGCCTTCTTAGCGCTGATTCACCCCAAAAAACCCACTGTTTTGTTTTTTCGTTTATCAAATTGCGGTTGAACAACACTAAGCACGACTACATACATATGTGATGGATTGTGTGCAAACGTGGAACCCATCATTCGGAAAGATTTCTCATACCCAATTGATCATTCAAAATTAAAATGACTGAACCATATAAGTTTCCTCTAGATGCTACAATCTCTACCAACTTCAATCTCCGATCGAATGTGTAGAAATTTCAACTGGAAAATTCAAGAAAATTTCGACATCTTCCATACTTGTACGGCCACAAGCAAAATTAGTAAACTGCTTTTTTACCATTGAAATTGACGGTTAAGGCTCTGCAAGGCATTTATCAAGCTTGATCTTGGTTTGAGTGATGGTTTTTTCCGCAAAACATAATGCTTAATAAGCAAACCATATTAACTTCTTTAATTTTTTTTCTCAAATCACGCGGTAGTTGGATCACTGGCTGTGCAAGACAAACTAAATGAGCCAACTGATAGTTGTCTGTTCTCGGGAAAAGTGTTGGCCTTTCTGTTAAGAGGCGGAAAAAAATCACGTACTTATTGACCGGCCCGTTATCATCATATAAAACCAGCGTCACGCAAAACACAACTCCTTTACTTTACTTTACGACCTAATTATCACATGCATTGGATTAAGAGAAAGAAAACCAAATACTATTTTCTTCAAATGTACCTCAAGAAATATTTTTATTGAATAGTGTATTTAAGCAAATTTTGAGCGTCTGATGTGAAAAAATTGGTGCAATATAATTTTATGCAAAGTATTAGCCATTGTTACCTTTCTGGCAACATTTGGGTTCAAGAAAGAATCAAGCCTATTTCGAATATCCTGTTGTAAAGTGAAGATTATTCCAGTTAAAGTGTTTCGCATCAAATACAAAAGTTTTCAATATAAAGAGAACACTTAGATAATGAATATCTACTTTTACTACTACGTTACCTTGCAACGTACAAACGAGTGTTTTGAGTATGGAATATTACGGGTTCATATCCATGCATTTTTCAGTCAATGCTAGCTCCAAACGAATCAAAAATATTTAGTACATTCTCCTTTGATCTTTCAGCTTGACTTAAGCGGCACATAATTTATAGAACCCCTCTGATCCCATCAAATACAGACTCGGCTTAGCAGTCAATGATTAGGCTGGTTGGCCGGCATTCACATACGATGTTTTGAGCTTCGGCTTATGGTAGTCTTCTTTCTATGACGTCCAAGCAGCTTTTAGGAAATGGGAAATCACCACTCCAATATATTTATTTTATTTTTCCTCTTGACTATGGCAGCAATCTTCATGGAGTAATGCTTCTGAGTTTCCTTACTTTTGGATGAGTTCTGCTGCCTTTAAATATAACGAAGTTATTGCTTGAGTGGCTCTCAATGTTTTTGGCTATTTTTCTTTTTCAGCTTGCCAAAAATCTTTAAGGGGTTACGCCTTTGATTCATCATTCTCGAAATTTTGTGGCTGACCTGACCGGTCTTTGAGTTCCGCATCAAAATCACCACTTCTGAAGCGCTCCAACCATCTCTGGCACTTTAAAATTGACAGCAAATATTTCGGATAGGCTGTGGTCAGCAATCCTCGTGCCTTAGCTGCAATTTTCTTTTTTTTTTCTCAAATAAAAGAAGTAAGCAAAAATTTCCCTCAAATGATATTGGCACAAAATGCGTAATTTTCGAAGCAAAAAAACAAATGTTATTTGCACTATTTCGTTCAATGACTAAATAAGAATAAAGGACAGATGCTTTTCCTGCAAAATATCATATAAGTTATTAAAGACACAAACTAGTAAGGATACGCCTTCTGTATAAATCCCGCATTATTAGTTATATATAAATGAAACTAATTTGTTTGAGGATTGTATGTTGTGTAAAAGTAAATTGCGATTTGTTGTTGTAGACTTGTAGCGAACCCTTTCAGCAGATCGTGTTAGGTACAAACCTATTTATAATCAGAACCATTTATATTAAATTTTGGATTTGTGCACTTCTTTGTATGTTTCTTAGTAAGTCTTTGGAAAAAAATATTTATTTATTTCAAAATTACTTTAAGGCATGAAGGAAGCCTGTACACTACACACTTGTGAAAACTGCAGAGATTAATAAATACAATCGTAGTAAGTGTAGTCGAACGTTACCTGTCGGTGAATGTGTGGTTGACTACAAAAATAATCAACTTATAGTTAACTTTTTTTAGACTAACTAAATGTTAACTACAATGCTATCCAGAACTGACGCAAAACTAATTAAGTTGAGTACGTAATCGGATTTGGTGAGAGCTAACAAATTTACTCTCAGCTACTTTGAAATTCGTTTAAATTTTACATTAACATTTGGCAGTTACTATTTTAGATTATACTTTAGCTGGATAGCAATTCGTTGACTATACAACATATGAGACATAGTTCGAATCGCAGCATCATATTTTTAAAAATTTACTAACTACCAGGTGACTTAAATAAAGTCGACTTTAAGTTAGTTGAAAAGTAATGCAGAGTGAGACAATTGATTACCGCTTAGGACATTGCAATTTTAAAATATGAGTAGATAGTTCCATTGAAAACTAATCCAAGTGGCAGTCAGCACTAGTTGTGAAATAGTAAGCTTAAATTTAGTTAAAAGTTAACTTGGTTTCCGACAAGGTATAAACAACTAAAATATAAATTTAAAACGTATAGAATTTTCCATCCCTGAGCTTAACGATTGCAGCAGCTACATATAACCAACAATATTTTTACCATCATCATCAGCAGCAAACGAGTGAATTTGTGTTAATACACGAATGCCTGTTTAGCAAAATGTCATAAAATTTAATTTTATGATTATTTCCACAACTACACATTCAACGGGCGGGCGGGCAAACACAAGAATAGCAACAACAACAACAAGCAGCTCAAAAGAAACCCTGTTGAAAATATAAAAGAAAAACGAAAACAAAAAAGGAAAATACAAAACAATTCTATACATTTAAAATGCAATAAAAAGAATTTTTCAGGTTGACATTTATGGATTTTTAAATAATTTTTATGACCATTAAATAAATATAAGTTCAAATTTTGCTTTCACATTCACGCATTCTGTCACTGTGAGCGAAACTAAAATTGACATGAACTATTGACACTTGAATAGACGTTTTAAATAACACCTTTTACCTTCGTGGCAATTAAATAAACACTAAATATTATTTATGTACTCGTATGTCAAATCTTGCATTTTAAATCATTTAAGAAAATTAAATTAGATATATGTGTATGTATGTATATACGAGTACTTATATCTTTTTTTTTTTTGGTTTTTGTTTCTTGCCTGAGTTAAAACAAAAATGTGTCATTTTTAGTATTTTGGCGGTAGTTGATGTTTACATTCTTTTTGTTGTTGTCATTAACCGTAAATGTCAAATCATAAAGCAAATCGTAAAATATTTAATTTTATGACTTGTCTTAAACAAGCGTCATAAAATCAAGTGATACAACGGTATGGCAGTCGTAAAATGGACCAACATCGCACCGCATTCAACTAAGAAAATACTATTAAGAAAAAATCGTGTAAGAATTTGAAAAAAAAAAATTAAGTTACTTACATACATCTTGGCATGCTCATCTTGGGTTGGCTTTATGAATAGTTTACATTTTGGTCGCTGGCAGCTTAAGAAATATGAGTTGCAGCAAACACTTTCGTGTAACTTGCCATCAATAAATTGTGAGTTCTGGAAACAGAAAGTAAAGTGAACAAATTTACACCTTTTTATATTTTGGTAAACATCTTGAAAATAGAAAATGAATTAAAGGAATGAAGTGATTGGCAGATATACACACATGTACGTATGTATGTACTTATGTATATTGCAATAAGGATAACATTAGCTAACATTAAGTAAAATATATTGAAAGGCATGCAAAAATAGGCATGCGAGCAACTCCAAGAAAAACTACCCTACTCAGGAAAAAAAAGCAATGTGAGTCCGATCACATAGGAGATGTGTAAACATCTAGTAATGAAATTTTTTTTTAAGTTGGAAGTACTTATGCTTTTAGTATCTTTTTTTAAATTAATTAATTAAAAGTATCAAAACTTTCAATATTGTAAATACATATGAATTTGTTGGTTTTTTTTGTTTGTTTTATTAAACTTATTTGGTTAATAAATGGGCATACTGCAGTATATGTATATGTACTGCATTAAAAATTTGCAGTAAGCAGTAAATTTACTGATTACTAAAAAAAATTCAGTAAATTTTTACTGCTAATGAAATTTAATTTGCATTACCAGTAAAATCGTAGGGCCGTAATCATAATAAAATTGTAGCAAGTGGCAAAGTTTTTTCATTCAAATTTTGAAACTTTTGTATGAAAAACATTTATCCACTTGGTAGAATTTCATTATGAATACGGGCATTACTGATTACTGAAAATTCATTTAGGCAATTTATAAAAATTGTAGAAAAAAATTTTAGTAATCAGTAAAAATTTACTTGTTAAACATTTTTTATTGTTTTTACTGAAACTTTAGTGGTACTGCAGTGCTCATCTATGGTAAATGCCTTTACTTTTACTTTTTAATTTTTAATTCCTGTTGTTCATCGTTTAGTTGTTGCTGTTCTTGTTGTTGTTTACGCATTGCAATTAAAATAAATTCAGTAAAGTGCGACTTTGACTCGCGCACATTCGGTTTTGATAATTTTTTTTTTTTTTTTTTTTTTTGATTTAGCTTTCTTCCTTTTTTAAGTTTTTTCAGTTTAAACGATTTTTTTTCATTTTTAGCGCTTTTTTCTCGTTTTGGCGTTTTATTCTCTTATTGGGTTTTTTTAATTTTCGCAATTTTTTTCATTTTGGCGATTTTTTCATTTTGGCGATTTTTTTCTGTTTTTTTTTGGGTTTTTTAATTTTGGCGATTTTTTTCTGTTTTTGGGGTTTTTTTATTTAGGCAATTTTTTTCATTTTGGCGATTTTGTTCATATTGGCGATTTTTTTGTTTAAGGATTTTTTTCATTTTCGCGATTTATTTTAGTCCTAAGATGTTTTTTTTATTTGGTGCTTTTTTCGTTTTGGCGATTTTTTTTTGTTTTTGGCGTTTTTTTTATTTGGCAATTTTATATTTTTTTGATTTTTTAGTTTTACCCTTTTTGAAAATTTCAAGAGTTTTGCTCTTACGATTTCCAAGATACAGCAAGTTGTCAAAATTACAAAGTCAAAATTGCATTAACTGATGGAACACCCATTGATTTAAATTTTTTAAATTTAGTGTTAATTGTTGTAGTCTGTATATAAATACACTAACTTTTAAAATTTCAAGTGTATATATGTACATACAATTGTATGTATATTTCATGGGATTTTAACATTTTTTGTTGCTCGTTTTGGAACACCCTTTAGTTTTTAACTCTCATGTATTTGTTGTTGTAGTGGCCAAACGTCTACAGATTGTGTCCAAATTTCAAGTCCGTAGCTCTTACCGTTCATTTTCACCTTTGGTGTTCAGAAAAATAACCGGCGGCGGCGCACCGTCGGCTTCGAACCGTTCGACTTGTTTCTCTGCTTGGTATTGCTTCTTTCAAACACTAATACACTCATACATAGCTCACACCGATTTAACAATGCTGTGTGCATCTCAGCAAAGAAATCAAAGTCAAAAGATTTTTACCCCCTAGCGTATAGATGTTTACACACCAAAAAATTATTTAATTATCTAGTCCGAGAAAAAATACCTAGTGTGTCAAAAAACGGGAACTTGGGAAAATCGCAAAAAAATGAGAAAAACATTAAAATTTTATTTTTTAAATACGTTTTTCTCAAAACTTGATTCTCACACAATAGGTCCCTTTTCCCGGAGAAGGTCACATACATATGTATGTACACTAAGGCGTTTCACAAAAAAAAAATATGCAACTCTTGAGCGGAATATTAAAGCTTGTGATCTAAAAGAATTTCGAAAATTTTTTGGGATTTTTTGAAGATGGGTATGGGGTCGCTGAAATAGATTTTATCAAAAAAATTATGTTATGGAGAAAAAATTTTATATTATTTTTTTCTGGTGATTTTTGTTCATACAACTAAACAATTCTCTTCTTAATGATCCGATCCCACGACATAAAAATTATTGGTGTGAAAAATTATTATATTAAGGACCACTTTGATAGTCTTAAAATTGAAAAATTATTTTTCCTAGATTTCAAACCTCGATAACTTGAAAAGTTTTCAACATTTTTTCAAAATGTAAAATGCGTTAGAAAGATAATTTATCAGGTATGTGATGGAAATCGCTTCGATTTGAAATGAAATCGCAAGCTCAAAACGTAGAAATTTGTTTTTGGTGTGACAGAAAACGCATCGATTTCATATTTCAACTTTTTTTCATTTTCAGTTGGTTACAAAAAAATCAATTTGTTCCTTTATATTTTTTGCGTATAACTGAAATTGAAGCCAATAATGCAGAAGCCAGCTGCAAGTTGCCGAAGATATTTTCGGCGGCGGCGAAACGAAAATCGTTGGATCGTGATTTGCTGAAGCAATTGTTGTAAGGAATGGCATATTATTTCTTCATTTCAAACACCGGGTTTTATAATGAAAAACTTTTATTTTAAAACCATAGAAAAGTCTTGGCAAAAAATGGTCAAATCGACGGCGGCTAAGTGTTTTCAATACATGTCGGCGGCAGATTTTTGCTGATCGGCTTCAAAATATGTACATACAATTAAATTGTTTCAAACAAAAATAAATTTAAATAAAAAATTCCTTTTATTGTAATATCATCTGCCTTTAATTATTTTAAAGCATTTTACTTACATTTTCACACAAGTTATTGCAGGAAAATTTTGTTTAGATATAAAATAATTTCTAAATCGTCAACTCATGCTTGCTCGATTTAATAACGCAAAAACAACACAAATTTCGTTTTCCATCACATCTTTTTTTACTAATATTTTCATAGAACAAAGATGGGAAATGAAATCGATTTCGATTTAAAACATAACCAGAATGAAATCGAAATAAATGTGTGCATCATAACTTTTTACGTTTTTCAGTCGATTTTAAATCGAAAACGATTTCTTTCACATACCTGTATATACCTTTATTTTGGTATATAAATATAAGTTTATATCTTAATTGTGAAAAAATGTGGAAAAAAATAAAAAATAGACAAAAAAAATAATTTTTTATTTTTAAATTCACACTATTTGAATTTTAAAATATTTGAAGTAGCCCCTTTTTAAAATGTAACAAAATATACAAAAATAAAAATATTTCCGACTATTTGAATTTTGCGATACTTGAAGTCGGACTTCTTTAAAAGTAGGTAATTGGCTAAAATATTAAAGATTTCATTTACAATTTTTATACTGTATAAAGAAAATAATCAATGCATGGCTAAGTCAAATATATATAAAACTGTTTTCTAAGTTGAAGCAATAATTTTCCTCTACAAATGTCTACAGATGTTAAAAAACAGTACCGCAAACAGTTTTGGCTGCTTGGTAAAAGTACTGAAAAATTCAAAAAATATAGTGCTTAGAAGGCTATTGAAAAAACTAGAAAAACGTATGTGTTGTGAATGATTTATCAGAAAGAGAGGTGGCGTCAGCTACAATATATAACAAAAAAAATTACAAAGATGAGGATGATTTTCAAAACTTATTGGTTAGCGTTGATAACAATCAAAAAATTATACGTAATGTTAACAAAAATGTCATTGAAAAAGCTCTTAAGAAACCAATTTGCAAATACTTCCACAGTTGTTCCACATTTAAGGTCTAATTCATAAAAAATATTTTAGATTTATTACAGGTTTATTTGACAAAGTTCCCATAGAAATATGTCAAATAAGCGCTTAATAAACCAGAAAAATTTTTTATGAATAAGGCAGTTAATGTTTAATGTATTGTAATTTTAGATACAAATTTACTTTTTAATATTAATTTGTTCATTAAATATGTTGATTTTGTTTATTTAATATCTTTTGATTTTTTTGTATGGGAATACAAATATATTGATGAATTGAATTTTTGATATTTTTATTAAAGCAATGTATTTTAAATATTTTTTTACTTAATCAAGAATGAAACATAATGAAATTCTTTTAATTTTCATAAAATTTGATATATAAAAAAAATTTTCTCAAACTTTAATTTTTTTCTTATATTTTTCCAAAAAGTAAAAATAAATCTATGTACAGAATGAAAGGTAATTTGAAGACCTTTCTAACGCATTTCACATCTTGAAAAAATGTTGAAAACTTTTCAAGTTATCGAGGTTTGAAATCTAGGAAAAATAATTTTTCAATTTTAAGACTATCAAAGTGGTCCTTAATATAATAATTTTTCACAACAATATATTTTTTGTCGTGGGATCGGATCTTTAAGAAGAGAACTGTTTAGTTGTATGAACAAAAAGCACCAGAAAAAAATTATATAAAATTTTTTTCTCCATAACCTCATTTTTTTGATAAAATCTATTTTAGCGATCCCATACCCATCTTCAAAAAATCCAAAAATTTTTTCGAAATTCTTTTACATCACAAGCCTTAATATTCCGCTTCAAGTGTTGCAAAAATCGCAAAAAACGCCTTTGGTGAAACGCCCTAATGTACACAGAAAAAATTATTCCCAAAAAATTTTCAAACAAACGTGTGTTTTGAAATATAATTTAGTTTTAGTAAATATTTTTTACTGTTCCAGTAAATTATTTGTTCCAATTTTATTTTATGTAAAAAAAAACTGTATAGACTGAAAATTATCTATATAAAGTAAAATTTGTAAACAAATTTTTTAGATTTATTTTTTTTTTATATTTAAATTTGTTATTTTCAGTTAATTTTATTTTTATATACTGTAAAAAAATTTGTCCGTTTTTTTTAATATTTTTTACAAATTATTTTATAGATATAAAAAACATTTTATTATTTTTAAAAGATTTTTGTTTGCGGTTTTCAAACTTATTATGTTTGTATATTGTGACTCTCAATATAGTATTAAGAGTCTTACTATAAACATACGGAGTTTGTTAGCTAAATTCAAAATTTTTTTTTGGGTTGAAGTCTACTGACGAGTTCCGAAAAATGCTTAACCATAAAAACAAGCCAATTTTCGAAAGTAAAAAAAATAGTTGAACCTTTTATTTGATTCAGTTATTTTTTTCAAATAAAACTTTTACTAATTTTTTTTTTAATTGGTAAGAATTGTTATTGATTCAGTTAATTTATTTTCTGATAATACGAAAAATTTTAGTGAATGTGTTTGCAAATTATAAAAAAAAATTTGCTGAATAATACAAAAAAAATCTGCAAAAATGTTTTTCTGTTCCTATTAATACTCGTACATTTGACTGAAAATATTTTGAGTTTCAGTTAACTTTTTTCTCTAATGCCATAATAAGTTAACTAAAAATTTTTTTCTAGTTAAATTTTTACAAAATTGTTATCAGAGTCTACAAATTTCTTTATAGGTCCGCATTCATACAAACAATTTACTGATTCAATGAATTTGGTTACTGAAAACGAAATTTAGTTTTTTTCTGTGTAGATTAAAACCGTAGTGTGAATTTGTTCGTAACGCATGATCTACTCAACACCGGTTCGGGTTAATACCCGGCAGGTTTTCGTTTTGTTTTTGATCCAAAAATTGACCACTGTGTGAAGTAATTTGTAATTAAAAAAAATTGAGGGTAAGACAATAGAGGGCTGCATAAACAGTCTTGAAATGTAAATACGTCTTGTTTTTTAAATGTGTTGTCGTAGCATGTATTATACTAAACCAATAATAAATGATGTCGTTTAATAAGCGAAGCACGACGGATGTATTGATGTACGTGTATATAAGTGCTTTTAAGCAATGTCGGAAAGACTTCTTGTTCGTAACAAGCACTCAAAAGAAGTACTGTTGATGCGTGTATGCTTGTTATTTTGCATATTGCACGTTTTAGTGTGTGTGTAAGGCTGAGCTTACATCTGGCATTTCTTTAGTGTCATTTGCCCAAGAAAGCGTAACCAACTAATTACTAAAGAAAATCTGTTTGGTTCAGACATGTATTTATTGATTTAAACAGTTTGCAATCATGCTGGATTCTATAAAATTATCTAAAAATTATGTAAGAAACTATTGAACTTAATAAATACATGGCTGAATCTAAAAGTTTTTCATTAGTAATTAGTGGTTACGCTATTTTACGCTTGTGTGGCACATGGCGCACAGATGGAAACCCGGCCTAAGATATATATGATAAGCTATTATGAGTTTAAGGTTGGTTTTTTAAGTCAAGGGCATGTGTGCGTTTGTGTGTGCGCAGAAAAAAAATATGATACCCTATCGGCTAACTTTAAACTAACTTTAAGCTAATTATTTCGCAACTAGTACTGACTACACTTGGATTACTTTGCAATATAATCAACTGACTATTTTAACATTACGATGTCCTAGGCGGTAGTCAATTGTCTCACTAGGCACTACTTTAAGCTAACTTAAAGTTGACTTTTTTAAATCACTTGGTAGTCAGTAAATTAAAAAAAATGTCTGTGGCTCGAACATGTAACATCACACATTGTGTACTCAACGCGCTACCACTCGGCTAAGCTGCCATCTAAAATAACAACAGCAAAATGTTAATATACAACTGAAATGAGTTTTAAAGTAGCTGAGAATAAATTTGTTGGCTCTCACCAAATTCAATTACGTACTCAACTTTAGAATTAATTTTGGGTTTGTTCTGGATGACTTTGCAGCTAGCTTTTAGTCAGTCTAAGAAAAGTGAACTATAAGTTAACTATTTTTGTAGTCAACCACACATTCTCCGACAGGGTACACTCAACGTGTGTGTGTATGTACATGCATGACGTTTCTGTACGCGTCCATGCCTAGGAAGAAGCAAGTATTACAAATTCTTTCGTCACGAAGTATTTTCTTCTTTACTCCTGTACCTGCAATAACTGAAACAAATTTCTTGCAAAAATTTTTTTGCGTTTGTTTTAGAAGATTTCGTTGCAGTAAAGCATTTGAAAAATCGCTCATGTCTCAAAAGTTCTTTTAAGCGCTCTTGTGCAGGGGTCAGTAAGACAACGTTTGCAGGGCTTAGCTAGTTTTTAATAAAAATCGCTCAACTGATGTCCACAAGAGAATGAAAATTATGGGCATTACTGAACACCCTGCTCTACTTCTTTGTGTGTTAGGTCTTTATTTTAAGTATTCTTTTATATCCTTTCTCAACTTTGTTAAAAAGCGTTGTCTCTGAAAAAACTACACTATTCTTTGCTTTTTGTTGAAGTTGCAACTTTTTATATTTTATAATCAGTGTTTTATGGATTTGTTGAATTTTAAAAACTTCGGTCACACCTGTCACCTGTCACGTGTCACATTTAAAAAGCTTAATAAAATATTTGCGGAACATAATAAATACTTCATACTTTCCAACAATAGGAAAGTAAGGTTTTTTGAACTTCCATTTTAATATTCGATTGAGTAGTTCTAGGAAATATCCTGGCACAGCCGTGAAGTGTATGAAATGAAATGTCAAAAATAAAAAAACGGGAATAAAGGAAGAAACTTAAAGTAAATAAAAAAAATATGTACTTCATTACCCTTAGAGGGAGAGAGAAAAAGAGAGATATACAGAGCGAAAGAGAGAGAGAGAGGAGACAGGGAAAATGGCGTGAAAAGAAGAAATTCTAAGAAAGTTATGATAGACTAAGATTGAGAAAGAAAACTGAAGAAACACAAAAATAATGGAAGATAATTGTGAGCGTTCTGAATATATCAAGAGTTCGAAGAGGCAGTCACTAAAGTTAAACATAACCATCAAAAAGAATTGCTGTTATTAAGCAACTCTTCAAAGAGGTCCCTTCAAAACCTCTGGTGCCTCCAATAAGCACATGAATTTCAAGAATTCCTTCAAACTTATCGACTTTTTGAACTAAGTTACACCCATTTTCGAAAAAGTACTTTTGTAAGAAAAATTAATTTTTTCTAGGCAGTAAGTACACCATCAAAAAGACTATACAAAAATTATTGTGTGCGTTCTAATTCTGTAAAAACTGATATATGTAAGGTCACACCACAGAACCTTCAGAGCTGGAATCATGTTCCTTCAGGGACCACCTATTATTTTTTTAATTATAAATAAATGTGAGTATTATGGTCACACCCGTCACAATAAAATTACCCATGTGTTGCCTACAAGGCTGTTTGATGTTTGCACATTGGCTTAGGGAATTTTTACATTGTAGGTGAAGCAAGTGTTCAATATTTTTATGTTAACTTCATTTAAGTCGATAAAATCTTAACCAATTGCGAAAAGATACGAAATTAACCCTGAAAGGAAATTTAATTTTTCATTCACTTTAAAGTTTTGCTGTATTCAGAGACTTAGGTTAGGTTAAGTGATTGATGAGAAAAGAAAAGTGTTTTCGGCTCACTAGGTTCCAGTTATTTAGGTGTCTTTGTGTTACCTGCAGGAAAAGTTGATAATTAAGAGCAATAAAGAGAAAATAAAGACACCTTTTGGGTATACTAAAATTTCATGTAAGTGGACTTACCAATTGAACCATCCACTGACCCTAATAAAAGATTGCAGATTCTTAAAATCAACCAATGAGTTGAGTTCCGAGAGGCTACCGAAAACCTTTCTTCCTAAAATTCTGAGGCGCTGGTTTTTAACTTCAAGCAGACATCTGGAAGAGGAGTTATTGTATCCTCTTCGTTCTAGTCCCTAAAGGACAAACAATAGTCGTCCCATCCTGTTAGAATGAATGCAGAAAGGACAGTGTCCCGTAATCACTGCCACTCTGTCTTGTATCTATGTTCTTAGTCATTTTGCCATTTGTTGTGGGCCGTTTCCGAGAGCACATCATTTAGTTGCCACAGATATTATCAATAGCCTACTTCACAATCTTGTGCAAATGGTCTTGCAGCGTAGTATGTGTATAAGATTGTGAATTGGGCCAATACATATATTCATCCTGAAGGATAGTACTCTTTTTTGCCAGCTTGTCTGCTATTGAGTTTTTTATAATGGTTCCATCTACTTTCACTGATTTTAGACTTATATGCATTTAAGGATCTAATGGCAGCAAATCAAACTCGAATCTAATATCTTTAGTTTACTTTAGCCAGTTTGCTACTTTTGGGATTGCAGATAATTATGCTTAAAGTACGCTAGACATTCTTATTCCAAATTCAGGGAGTAAAAGATATAAAGTTTCATTGCAAAAAAAAAAAATAAAATAAAGAAATAAAGAAAATGTTAACTCCAGAAATTAAGGCTTAAAATGCTTCACAAAAATATGTTTTTTAAGATTTTACAAAAAAGGTTTTTCATTTTAAATTCTTTTAGGCTTCTGTAAAAAAAAACTTATAGCAAAAGAATAAGTTTGCGCAACCTATCTCTTACTTCCGTCCCTTCTAAATAAATAAAGTTACTAATAGGACTTTGGATATATTGCCAACAACTAAAGCGTTTGTTATTAGTGTAATTTAATCGTCATCATCTTCACGAATGTGTCAGTTAATACTAAAATATTTGAAATATTTAGTATGTCCTTTATTTTGTCACTTAGCTTGACATGTTGCAACATGTTAAGCGATATGTTGCATTTCACATAAAAACTTTATTTATTCCTCACAGGCGACAGACATCATCCCAACAACAAAAAGTGAAAATCATCTTGTTTATTTAATACAAAATTATTTGTGGTATTTCTTCGTTTTTTATGGCCTTTATATCTGTCTGCTGTCTTCTCTTTTGCTTTTTATTTGTTATTGACTATAATTTAATATCGTCCATATTTTCATTTAACATCTGTCAATTGTAATTATGGCGAATAGTATATGGAAGGTGCAAAGGAAACATTTTATGCTTTCAGATGAATATGTATGTATTTGTATGTATTATGTAAAATACTTATATATGTGTGTTGCAGAAAAAAAGATATTTGAGAAGGATTGGTGCTCGAAGCAAACAAACAAATTTTGCACACACACACACACACACACACGCATATAGACTATATTGATTTTATATAAATAATAAAATGAATATTAATTAGCCTTGTATATTAATAGGTATGATTTGATTAGGCTAAAGTTCTTATCGTTGTGTAAGCCAAACTACACGTGATAATTATTAATGAACAAATAACACCAAAGTTAATTGTAAATATTCTCACAAATACGTATTAGAACGGAACAACTAGCTGTTTTCGAAGGTTGCTGTAATTGGATGAATCAATTCAATTTGCAATAAAAAGCTGAGTATATCGAGCAGAAATCTACATCAACTGACACCGCACACAGTGGACCAAATACAAAGAACGCTGATGATGAAGGTGGAGTGACCTTTGAAAATAGCTAGTTGTTCCGTTCTGCTAGTGTTTGTCAGAATATTGCATTAAACACATTCACCACAGCAGGATACACGAACACATGGCTAGCAGAATTTGTCGCCTCGTAGCCAACTACTTAATTATTTGGAGACGGCAGCAGCACCATCTGCATCTCATACTTAAGTATAAATACATAGATTAGTATTGCCACTTTCAAATATTTCTCATTTATAAAAATTAAATTGTTCTTTCGAAATGTACTTATGTATATGACGTAAAAGTATAAAAATTAATCAATTTATGCTTTACATCAATTTTTGGATATTGTTTCTGTTAAATAATATGAAATAATTGTACAATATCATTCATTCAAAATTTTGTATTATACTGGCAACACTGAATTTTCTCATGGTAGCCAAAGAAATAGAAATTAGTTTAATTGGACTACAACGACAAAATCAGCATAGACAACAACCTGCCGCCATTTTGCATTGCAGTCTTCAAAAGATCACTCTCATATAAACATGTGTATTCTGTCCTTGACATTTTGTGGTCGGTAGCCTGCTGTGGTGAATGTGTTTAATGCATATATATTTACAATTAATTTTCATGTTACTTGTTCATTAATAATTATCACATAAAATTTGGTTTACAGAGCGATACTAACTTTAGCCTATCAAAGCTTATATATAAAAACAAATGAAGTTTGAACAATAATAATTGAAACTATCTAAAAATTTGTCTTGTTTTATAGAAAATTATAATGCATAACTTCTCAGGAATAAATTTCTTAAAAAAAAGTATTTGAAGTCTAAAATAAGTAATACATTTTTTAGAAGGAAAAGAAAAACAAGCCTACACAGACATATAAAAAATATTTCCTTGACATGGTTGGCGATTTTCGCCTTCGTCTTCAACAGTTCGTAGTAAAATAAAAAAATGCAGTATTTAATCTAGTCAAAAGCTCTAATCTCCCAACACGTTAAACCCATTTATTTAGATCATAGAACATCTTATATCTTAATTAACCACCTGTTTACACAACCCAAAGCTTTGTTGGCCTTGATACTTTATTCGATTCTTATCAAGCTATTTGAGGAACCGCATTACAAGAGTTGTTATAAATGGAATGTCATCAAACGAGTTCAAGATAAATTCAGGGTTGCCAAAAGTCTCCATTCTTTGTCCAATTATGTTTCTTATTTTTCCAAACGGCCTTCCATGTCGAACTTCCAATTGTATATAATCTTTTGTGGATAATATCAGCATTTAACATTCATTTTCATTCAACAATAGCCCAAACATGTCGCAAGTTGAAACTATGAGCCAATGAATGATACCTTGAATTGTGATTTAATGCCTGTCTTTGAATATAGTCGAATTTAACGCTCATAAGACCCAATATTGTATGCGTGCTCATAGACACTTGATGCGAAATGCTGCTCCATTTATAACTATAGGTAGTATAAATATTAAGGAATCAGAAGCTCTTGATGTTCTTGGCATGAAAATTCAGTGTAACGCTCAGTGAACTGACCACAACTTTCAAGTGTCAAAAGAAGCATTAAAGTGCCTAGGTTTTTTGAAACGGTGCACACAAGGACAAATTGAAAATTTAGTGCGAAAAAATTATTTACTTCAATAAATAAATAAATTTTAACAAAACTAGGTACCTCAAGGTTTTTAGGGTCGTTGATTACGAATGTGATGTCAGTTTTTAAAAAGTTAAAATGGCGGATCCAATATGGTGGACAATTTTTTAAAAATTTATCGAATTCGCTTAAAACATATTGCACGGAAATTTGGTGTACTACCTAAGGAAAATATGCTCTATATATTGAAAGGGAAAACGGGGGACCACCACTTGACTTTTTTATACTATTAGTAGTTGTGATTTTTAATTTATAAGGAAAAGTCGTGGAGCTGTTTGGAACTTTTATATATATATATATTTTGTATATATATATATATATATATATATATATATATATATATATATATATATATATATATACAAAATATATATATATATAAAAGTTCCAGACATATATATATATATATATATATATATATATATATATATTTATATATATAATATTATATATATATAATCTTTCATAATAAATTTTTTAAATTTTATTTTAATTATATCTGCAAATAAAATTAGATACCTGATGCTTAAAAAGATATTTCAAAACTTTAAACTGTAAATTTATAAAAAAAAATGTCGAGTGTAGCAACAGCAAACGCTATAGATGCTGCTGACAGGTATAAGTGCGTGTAACAGATAATAATAATTTGCACGCACGCACAGGCTAATGTGATGCGTTAAGAAAAATAGATATTTATAGGCTCATTGCGTACTGGTATATAGAACAAATTAAGTGCAATAGTAGTTACATTTCGACGGTCCCATTGCAAAACATGCTAAGTCAAAAAAGCTAGTTTTGAGATAAACGCCTCCAAAGTTTATTGAGGATATCTCAGGAATATTATGAGACATAAACTTGAGACTTTTTGGAATCACTTAATAATTACAATAAATAGACACAAACCTCCATTTAAAAAATGGGCGGAGTCACGCCCATTAAAATTTAATAATTTATTTTAAGTGGCTCTACTTGAACGATTCTTACAAGACTTATTAACACGCACCCTGAGCTCTGAAAAATACACAATCTTGCGTTTAAAAAATGGTTCTTATCTTCTTCTATCCGATGTTTTCTTCTTTTGGCAGAAAGAATTATCATTTAACTTTTCAATTGATTCAATTAATATTTTAATTAATTTCGATAATTCTTTTGGTTTTTATTTCTATATATTCGCTGAACCAAGTGCTTTTCTAGATGATGTTTATCAAACATAAATATTACAACCTATTACACTTAATTAAAGTGAGACTTTGACTTGCACACGAAGGGTTGCGTACGGAATTTTTTGGTATTCATGTTTTTTTAATATTGGCGTTTATTTTTTGATTTTTTTCGCGTTTGGCACTTTTTCATTTTGGCGATTTTTTTCGATTTTGGGCGATTTTTTTTTGTTTGTTTTTTTTGGCAACCGTTTTACTTTTGGTGATTTTTTTTGCATTTCAGCGATTTATTTTAGTTCTCCCTCATATCGTAACGTAATCGAATTTTGTGGTACTGGCGCCTTTCCGTTAGCTGCTGGTAGACTGTTTAGTGATGAAGGTATAACACTGATCACTAAGCAGTCACCAATAAAACACTGGTTAACGTGACTGGAATCAGTATCGCAGATAAAACATTCGATTTGAATTTTTGCACGTTGCTATGTCTGACAAATTCCAAATTGACTTCTGCAACATACGGGGCCTAAGATCGAATTTTTTTCTATGCATATGCTCACAGTTGTCCCCATAGACCGGATGTTTTCGCCTTATGTGAGACCCAGATGTCTGAGAATGTTGATCCACAGGATTTTCAGATACCTGGTTATCAACTTCTATCGCTTTTTAACTTTCATTGAGGACTTACAATGTGTATTCGCAATACAGTTGTGTACCAATGCCAGCAATCAGTAGGCATATCGATGCCATTTCTGACTCCATATCGAAGATCCTAGAAAATTTTATGAACAGTGAAATCGTTTTTGCTAGTGATTTCAATGTTCACAATTCAACTTGGCTTCACCATTCGAGCCGTACAACTACGGAAGGCCAATATGTTGAGTTGTTCGCAGCGCATAACCACCTTGTACAACTTGCGAATAAACCAACACACATTCCGTGTGTTGAAGGGCACCAACAAAATACATTCGACCTCTTTCTCACTTCACACCCTGATAAGCATGAAGTAAGTGTTAATGCACCTTTCGGTACCATTTCGGCCTCCTTTTCATTCTCAGCACTTCATAGACTTTTACCTGCAGCTACGAAACAACTAAAATACATCTACGAAAAGGCTCATTTTAATTGGATGCTATGTTTCCCAGACAATGATGTCAACGCCATGGCTAAAATGGTCATCAAAACAAATTCCGATTAAGCCCATAGAGAAACTCTGGTTTAATCAGACATGCAAAACCGCAGTCAGATCTAGAGAGGAAGCATTCAGTATTTGGCGAAGTAATCAAAATGCCAATGCTGATTTGCTACGCAAAAGGGCGAGATCTTCGTGTGCCAAAGTACTGAGGCGTGAAAAAGCTCTTTACGAGAATCGTCTCCGTGCTAAAGTTCTTGCTGCCCCTCGGGGTAGTAAGAGCTTCTGGTCATTCGTTAAAAGAGTAAAGAATAATGCTAGTTCTTCAATTCCGACTCTTTTAAAGGATGACTTAATATTCACTGACCCGGCCGATAAAGCTAACCTACTAGCTGAAATATTTGCAAGTAATTCCTACTTGCCGGAAAGCAATCAGCCTCTGCCTATACTAGAGAGAGTATCCACTACTATGCCTAAGATATTCTTTCGAGCTCGGGCAGTAAAAAGGGTTTTGTCGGAACTCAACATAAACAAGTCTCCTGGGCCGGATGGCATTCCAGCACTGGTCTTGAAACAGTGCTCTTCGACGCTAGCACGTCCATTAGCTAATCTCTTCAGCACGTTCTACCATGTTGGTGAGTTCCCAGTGTGTTGGAAGATTGCTAATGTTACGCCAATCCCTAAAAAAGGAGAAGCTACTAACCCTGAAAATTATCGCCCAATCGCAATATGCTCTGCACTTTCCAAAGTGATGGAAAGTATGTTAAATTTCCATCTTGTAAGGTACTTGGAGTCCAACAGCTTACTCAACGACCGGCAGTATGGATTTCGTAGAGGCCGCTCTACGGAAGACCTACTAGCCCTCCTCTCGGAGAAATGGTGTAATTCAGTCCACCATTTTGGCGAAAGTAAGGTGGTGGCTCTAGATATCTCCAAGGCGTTTGATAGAGTGTGGCATGGTGCACTTTTGTCAAAATGTATTGCCATTGGTGTCGGTGATAATTTCTCTCGTTTCTTATCGAGTTTCCTCAGGGATCGCACTATAAGAGTTGTTATAGATGGGATCTCATCAAATGAGTTCAAGTTAAATTCAGGGGTACCGCAAGGTTCCGTTCTTTCGCCAACTCTATTCCTTATCTTTATAAACGACCTTCTATGTAAAACTTTCAACCCTGTCTACTCTTTCGTGGACGACAGCAGCATTTGCCATTCTTTCTTATTCAGCAATAAACCTAGCCTGCCGCAGGTTGAGGCTATGCGACAAACAATGAATGAGACTTTAAACTATGATTTAGAAAAAATTTCTGAATTGGGTCTTGCGAACAGGGTCGACTTTAACGCCCGTAAGACCCAATGTTGCATGGTTACACATAGACGCATGACCGAAAATGCTGCTGGCTCTGTAACTATGGGGGGTATAAATATTAAGTACTCAGATGCTCTTGATGTTTTTGGCATGAAAATACGGTGTGATGTTCGATGGACTGAACACATTTTTCAAATTTCAAAAGAAACATTCAAGTGCCTCTTACTATTTATACCACTTATATCCGACCGAAAATGGAATACAACTCTCATGTATGGGCAGGCGCTTCAAAGTCTATTTTGGGGAAGCTCGACCGCGCACAGGACAGGGCGAAGAAGCTCATCGGTGACAGTAGGGTATCCAACTCTATTGATTCATTGGAGCATCGACGTAATGTGAGGTGCATTTCATTGATCTATCGTCACTACAACGGAATGTGTTCCAATGAAATTAGGGAACTTGTTCCTGAAACCCGCACATTTATACATACAACACTTGCCTCATTCAGAGCACATCCCTTTGTGGTCGATTGGCCAATGAATCGCACTACGCATTACAGAGAGAATTCCTTTTTTAGCCGCACTGTTCGTATGTGGAACCAACTACCGGCGGAAGTCTTTCCTGTCACTACCAGCGTGGGAGGGTTTAAATCGAATGTCCACAGACACTACTCCCTCTATCCTCCTTCCCTATAACATATTTTCCAGCACAATGCATTGCATGAGTAGGTGTTATCCCTGAGTGCTGGTCCTATTTTAAAAAAAAAAAAAAGCAATGTGTAAACATCTAGTAATGAATTTTTTTTTTAAGTTGGAAGTACTTATGCTTTTAGTATCTTTTTTTAAATTAATTAGTTAAAAGTATCAATACTTTCAATATTGTAAATACATAGGAATTTGTTGGTTTTTGTTTGTTTTATTAAACTTATTTGGTTAGTAAATGGGCACACTGCAGTATATGTATATGTACTGCATTCAAAATTGCAGTAAGCAGTAAATTTACTGATTACTAAAAAAATTCAGTAAATTTTTACTGCTAATGAAATTTAATTTGCATTACCAGTAAAATCGTAGGGCCGTAATCATAATAAAATTGTAGCAAGTGGCAAAGTTTTTTCATTCAAATTTTGAAACTTTTGTATGAAAAACATTTAGCCACTTGGTAGAATTCCATTATGAATACGGGCATTACTGATTACTGAAAATTCAATGCACCCCATCATATAACAAATCATTTAGGCAATTTATAAAAATTGTAGAAAAAAATTTTAGTAATCAGTAAAAATTTACTTGTTAAACAGTTTTTATTGTTTTTACTGAAACTTTAGTGGTACTGCAGTGCTCATCTATGGTAAATGCCTTTACTTTTACTTTTTAATTTTTAATTCCTGTTGTTCATGGTTTAGTTGTTGCTGTTCTTGTTGTTGTGTACACATTGCAATTAAAATAAATTCAGTAAAGTGCGACTTTGACTCGCGCACATTCGGTTTTGATCATTTTTTTTTTTATTTAGCTTTCTTCCTTTTTAAAGTTTTTTCAGTTTAAACGATTTTTTTCAGTTTTATCGCTTTTTGGGTTTTTTTAATTTTCGCAATTTTTTTCATTTTTGCGATTTTTTCATATTGGCGATTTTTTTGTTTAAGGATTTTTTTCATTTTGTCGATTTTTCCGGGTTTTCGCGATTTATTTTAGTCCTAGAATTGACCCATTGATTTAAATTTTTTAAATTTAGTGTTAATTGTTGTAGTCTGTATATAAATACACTAACTTTTAAAATTTCAAGTGTATATATGTACATACAATTGTATGTATATTTCATGGGATTTTAACATTTTTCGTTGCTCGTTTTGGAACACCCTTTAGTTTTTAACTCTCATGTATTTGTTGTTGTAATGGCCAAATGTCTACACATTGTGTCCAAATTTCAAGTCCGTAGCTCTTACGGTTCATTTTCACCTTTGGTGTACGGAAATATACAGAAAAATAACCGGCGGCGGCGCACCGTCGGCTTCGAGCCGGTCGACTTGTTTCTCTGCTTGGTATTGCTTCATAGCTCACATAGCTCACACCGATTTGACAATGCAAAGAAATCTCAAGAAAGAAATCAAAGTCAAAAGATTTTTACCCCCTAGCGTATAGATGTTTACACATCAAAAGTTTTGGTGATATTTTTCATTTGAGCGTTTTTGTTTTGTTTTGGTGATTTTTCCTTTCTGCATTTTTTTTTAATTTTGAGATTTTTTACTTTTAGCGTTTTTGAAAATTTCAAGTTTGACTCTTAGGCTGAGTTTACATTTGGCATTTCATGTGTGTAATGTGCCAAAAAAAAAGCGTAACCACTACTTACTAATGAAAAACTGTTTGATTCAGAGACGTATTTATTACCTTAAACAGTTTCATACATAACTAATAGACAATTTTATAGAATCCTACATGATTGGAAACTGTTTAAATCAATAAATACGTGTCTGAATCAAAGAGTTTTTCATTAGTTATTAGTGGTTACGCTTTTTTTGACAAGTGGCACACCGATGTAAAGCCGGCCTTACGTTTCCCAAGATGGATTTCAAAATTTTTCGTTGCTCGCTTTAGAACACACTTTAACTTTTAACTGTCTTATATTTGCTATTTTAACGGCAAAAATTTTAAATATTCTGTTAAAATTTCAGGTCCGTAGCTCTTACGGTTCTCTCCAGACAGACGAGCGGACAATAGGGTTCCTTTTCACTTTTGGTGTACGGAACCCTAAAAACTGGCGTGAAGTTGGTATAGTTGATGAGTTTGTACTGGGTTTTAACATGGAAACAAAAAAATAATTTTAAAAATTTTGTTTTTTGCTTTTCATACAAATGCATCGAAGAAAAGCAAATTAATTCATGTTTTACTAGTTGGCCTTTCTTAAATTTTAGAATTCACCTTCTGGCAACACTGTAATATTAAAACATCATTAAATGTCAATTTGACAAGTCAATTTCTCAAATCCGCCTTGACTCAAGAAAGCAACAAAAAACTAATACACCGATTTAAACAAACAAAAATAATTTGTATTTAGCAAATCATTTGAGTGATACATAAATAAGCATGCCTGCCATATTTCTTAATTTGTGCTGCCAGCCTACGTAACGTAGGAGGTGGCAATAAATCCGCGTTAAGTGCAGCGTTAATGAGCACTAAAATTGAATGTTCACAAAGACTACAAAAAAAGAAAAGAAGCAAATAACCAAACGTTTCACTTTAAAACCTGTCATTTGATTTTATGACTCGACTTTAAATGTCTGTGGCAGCAAAACAATAAATGTATATTAAATTCTTTTGTTCTGCTGTTCTGTTTTTTTTTTTTGGAACTTGTAATGAGGTGTATGACGTTCACAAACAAACAAAAAAAAAAATGGAACTGAAATGTGTTTTAAGTTTTAATGTTGTGACTGTGCGTAAGTAACCTGCTTGATGATGCTTTCCTCGTTTTTATTCAATGAGTTATGAGCCTCAAATCATTTAATTTATAGTACACACTTACTTTGGAAGTTTATATTTATTTTATTAACTTTGTCTCGTAAAGAGTTTTAAGTGTTAAAACATTGACTTCCTTTATTTAATAGTTTTGATGTGTTTAGCGCATGTGTGGCGCGTGGGTTTTTTTATTGTACTCATACTTTTTTTCAATGCACTGAACTGCACTTACTGAACTTGTAACTGAACTTGTTGCTCTAGATTAAATATTGAGTTAAATTGTTTTGTGATTCTTGTTGTTACAAATAAGAAGCTTGTTTCAAACATAGGCCGGGTTTCCATCTGCGTGCCATGTGTCACACAAGCATCAAAAAAGCGTAACCACTAATTACTAATAAAAAACAGTTTGATTCAGACACGTATTTATTAAGTTTAACAGTTTCATACATAACTAATAGACAATTTTATAGAATCCAACATGATTGGAAACTGTTTTAATCAATAAATATATGTCTGAATGAAACAGTTTTTCATTAGTAATTAGTTGGTTACGCTTTTTTGGACAAATGACACACAAGAAATGCCAGATGTAAACTCAGCCATAGGAAAACTTGAAAGCAATGCATAACTGGCAATTTTCATAGAGATTATATTTTTGTGCAATTTATTTATTTTATTTGATTCTTTTATAATATTTTATTTAATATTTTTTATTTATGTTTTATTATTATTTTATTGGATAATAAATTGGAACCCTGTTGGGTGACTGGAATGTCTAATAAGTTTTTTCAACCGTTGGATCATGTTGTGCTCGTATATTTGGAAAAGGAAAATTTAACATCTTTTTGAAGCACACTTCAAATATCTGTATTTCCAAAATGTGACACAGAAAAAGCCTTTAGCTTACAGCTATCCGTTAAAAACATCATTTAAGCAATTACACAGGAATGTAAACTTTTTGTAGCGTGCGACACCTGATAAATATCTCTTTTTTTCAGAGAAAACGAAAGTTTTTTTTACTTCTTTATATATGTGTATGTGAAGTCCATCAGCAGCTCTACATTAGGCAAATTTTAAGAAAAATTGAGTCACATTGTTCTGAAATATAAGATGAATTGCTTCTGTCGCATGTGACAAAAAGGTGGAATTTCCTGTGACAATATTTATATACAGGGGGGTGCAGAATGAGCTTGTGACCTTTTCCGAGGAAAGGGACCTAGTGTGTCAAAAAACGGGTTCTTGGGGAAATCGATAAAAATGAGAATGAGGAAAACATTTAAACTTTAAATATTAAATGCGTTTTTCTCAAAACTTCATTTTCACACACTAGGTCCCTTTTCTCGGAGAAAGTCACATATGGTTTGAATTCTTTATAACTTTTTTAATTATTCTGACTAAATAAATTTCTAAAGAGAAAAATAAACTCCAAAAATAAAATAACAGCCATTTCGCTGATTTTTTCTTGTAAAGTGACAAAAATTGTGATTTTTTGAAATGTTTGTATGGGGAACCCCCCACGGGTGGTTCCAGGGTGTGTGCCACTGGCATAGGTGGGTCGGCCTTCTAAAATTAGTGGGGGTCGGTCATACATTTTGACTCGATTGAGGAACTCTAAATGGGTCAAAGTGAGATTTTTCAAAATTTGACCCTTCGGATCAAAAGTCGGGACATCAAAATACATTTTAGAGGTATGGTTTCTTCGGCAAAGTTTCTTATTTTGATTCCTAGAATACGATTTTCCTTGTAATTTGAGCGATTTTTAAACTGACCCGCCCTACTGTACATATTCCACAGAAGTATAGTGCGACCTTATGGTTAATATCATGGTACACTGAAAGTTTAGTACTCACGCTCAGACGCTTGATATGTTTTTGGAATTCTTAAAGTTTCAATGAACAAGAAATATAACAAAATGAAGCGTTAACTTTTTCTTTGACTTTTTTCAAAGTTTCCGGAGGTATCGTTCGAATATTCTCCTTTATCGTGGTTGGCTTATTTCGGCTTTGATTACGATCGTTTTTGTTACAGATCAAAGAATACTGCAAAATTTTTTCTTTAATCCAGGACCAAAATGTCTTAGTCGAAATAAGCCAACCACGATGAGGTGCATTATTTTTAGTTCGAGTATACTCTGTAGCTTATATCGTGGACATACCAGCCCAAAAATTTTAAATGCTGACTGCTCCTAAAATGCTATCATTCTGTTCATTAGGTTAGGTGAGGTAAGGATGGAAGTGATTATCTCGGATTCACTTAGAACCTTTTGGCTGTTTGTAATAACACGAAGACTTTGCTTAAACAGAGTCCTCACCGTCGAATCAATCAGAACTCAATATAAAACTACTAAAATGCTGTAGGTCAACCCTGGCAACGTCCGAAATTTCCCTGAATTCCAATGGCCATTCTAATTCTTGCTAATCCAACCCGATAATCTACAACTCGCTTAAGCTAAATCTCTATCGCTAAAAATTTATAAAGTCAATTTCTCGATTTCCGGCGATGAATGCAATTTTCAAACGTTTAATACGCCGAAGTCTTAGTGTTTTATGTCGTAGCCAAAATTGATTAGTTTTGTATATGTTCAGCATCTTAGGGATCGAACTTAGCTTTAGCGTTAGCGAATTACATAAAGAATTAAGGGAAAGAGCAATAGAACAAAAAATGTTCAACATTCTCTTCTTCATCAATATCTGGGAAACTACGACAAAAGCCTGTACATGCTTGTCTATGAGACGGCTTCCGGTCCACAAGTGACTTCTTTCCTAATTCTTGAATATAAAGATGCCGCTTTTTTTCTTACTTAGGTGAGTCCATAATTGTCTGGTGATGATGCAGTCATTCTCTGCATTAAATACTATTTATATCTCGCTCTCTCTATCTCTGTAAATTTTTTCTCAGTTGAATGTTACGCCGAATTCATAGCAGGTGAACTAGTTTTGAAGTGAAATGCAACCTTGCAGAAAAAAATATACATATATCTCTAAGCGCAAAGTTTCCTGCTATCAAAAAATTTTCCGAACGTGTTGTTTGATTTGACACCAGATTTTTTAGCAGGTGATCATCGCTTGCTGCAACGAAATCTCCTGGTATGAATTCGCCTTGTTGCATGCAATTGTGATAACTACTCTTAATGATCTTAGTGATCTTACTCTTAATTCATGAAACAAAGAATACAAGATAGCGCATTGCGCAGGTCCGTTAACTTTGTACACAAACCAGCTGATATTGCTGACGTCACTGTAGTCAAAAATATTGCATTCTGAAAAAGTTGTTTGTGTTGTGTGCTATTTAAAATAAAAAAATTCGAGGGTTTTAAGAGTTAAATTAATTTAATAATATATATAGTGTTATTGAAAATGAAATGCGCTGTTGTAAATTCCAATAAAATCAACGAATTTCTTTCCTTTTGGCTGCCTCCTGGTTTTTTTTAATCTTTGCTCCAGACTTTTAAAGAAAGGGATTATCTCCTGCCACAAATTGAAAGATGCTGTTGCAAGGAAGACTGAGCTCCTTCATGTACATGGTGGACCATCCTATCGAAACAGGTTATCTAAGCCAGCGCAGACAACAATAACGTATGTAATTATGTACATATGTACAATTTCCGCAACAATTAATGAAGAAAATTTACTGATAGCAAACAATCTTTTAAGAATTCATCTCCACCATTACATGACATTAACACGATAACAAATGTGTTCAATTCATTCATTTCATTTACTATATTCACTCAAAATAAAATTCGTGTTTGATTTAAATTTTTAGAACTAAAACAAAAACGTGAACACTCTCATAATTTTTATACATAAGTATGTATAACCCAAAATTATGAAGTAACATAAATTATATGCAATATAAAATTAACTATAATTTATAATATCAAACTTATATTGAAAGAAAAATGTAAACAAAATTGTCCTATAACAAATACACATGTTTGTGTGATGGTGTTTGTGCTAATCGACTACTGTGACGTAGATGCGCAGAAGCGAAAAATTTTTGCAACTTAAATTCTTTGTTTCGTGCTCTTAATGATTAAATAGAATACTTCTGCAACTTCAGGAAAAATCGTTACCAAATTTAACAAAGCCCATAATAACATCGACGGCAGCAACTTTAAATGCCTTTGAATTTTTCTTTAATTTTCTTTTGTCTTAGATTCTATTTCTCGAATGCTTTTTGCGACTGCTTTTTTGTGTCAATTTGTGTTGACGTCGCAGTTCTGTTTGATCATTTAAGAAGTTAAAAAAAAAATCTAAATATTGTATTATGATAGTAAAGCGTATGGTTCCAATATAGGCTTCCCCATGCAGGAAGTAGTTTTGGAGGTCTAATTATAGTATTTGAAGTCATGAAAAACTGATGCCGATGATAGTATATTTTATCAGAGGGTTATATGTAACCCTATTCTGAATAACAATTTTTCAAACATTTTTGCTGTCCCCCTTGTTGAAAAATCATTTGCAAATTTTTAGATCAGATACAACAACTGGAATCAAAACAGCTAACTCGCAAAGTTGAAATCATATTTCCCCGTGGTTTTTCTGCTCATCTATATGGAATAATAGCATTTTGCATTTGAAAAAAAAAAATACAATTGGGCTGAAAATTTCATTATAATTTACATAAAACATTCAAGTTATTAAGGAGATTTATAGTATTCGATCGACTGATCGGCTAAGGCGTCCCCCCAGGGGAGTATATTTTTGACTACGGGTGTGGCAAACCCGGGGCCCCAGCTTGGGTAATGTGGCTTTTTTCATTGACGTACCTTTGGTACTTACCCATAAAACTTATGTGTTACTACCCGATCTCTGGTAAGCGAAGCAAAGGATGTTCACATATTTATAAAAGGAAGACAAATATTGTACGCCCGTTGTTGTCAATTAGGTGCAGCGTCACCTAGAACTGCCCCTGAGTTCAAAAGACGATAGAGGTGAAGCCCTTGTGGTGGAACTTCGAGGTCTCACCAGAGGCTACTTCTGGTGCCACGGGTGCCGGTTGCCCAACAGCTGAGCTGCTTAGAGATAAATGCATTGTGGTTGTCAAGATTCTGTGCTGAAATGGTTGTGCATCCTACCTCCTGGGGTTAAGGGGCGTTTATCAAACATGATCGATCGTAGCAGGCGTAGGATCTTGGCGGCGAGCTTGCGTTCTTCTCGCGTGAGTGGTTCTCGCTGCTGTGAAGTTTTGAGTGCATGTAGCGGTCGTCAGTTTCCTTTGCTAAAATGCCGAGTTCGTCCTACCCCACGGGGTTAAAAGGATGATTTTGGTATGTGTGGAGTAGGCACTGGTTATTTGGTGACACAGACATGCGTTCATTTCGGATGAGTGGTTAGCTGTGCCGGCAATGGTTGAGGAATTTTCTTGGGGATCTCGCTAAGGTGTATACAAAACACCTTAGCGTGGAAGCCGGAGAATTATCGTGGTGGCTGTGGTTGCTACCAAAATCGCTGGGAGAATAGTCTTGGCTTCCCAGTGTGAAATCAATGCTAGTGGTTGGTCTGACGCGGTCAGCCAGACAATATTCTAGGTGCTGTTGCCACTCAACAGAGCTGCTATGGGCACGGACATAGCTTTATGGAGTGGGTCATAGGTTCATTCTAAAAGAGTGCATGGGGGCGTTGGTCTGGCGTCTAACCCACACCCGGTGCTTTGGCACACGTGAGATTAGGCCGTAATGGCAGGTACTCACGTAAAGCTATTGCACATCTGATCGGCTAAGGGGTGATGCTGCCTTGACTGCAAAGCAAATAACTGTGTTCGAGTGCCCGATTTCAACAAAATTAGGTCACAAGATCGAATTTGTTGAGTTTTTCTTAATTATTCTTTGTGCTTTCCGCTTGTTTTCACATTTTCTATACAGAGATACCACATAATATTGAATTAAATGGTGAATAAGATAAAGCGGGAGACTATCGTAAAAATGAATTACAGAATCGCATTATCGTTATCGCAAGCGAATAAATATGTCGATAAATATTACGATTTTCGGTTCGCAAAAAGTTACAGAATCCAGATACTGGGCAGACCCAGTCATATCAACGTTATAGATTTTTTTTTCTAATATTCATTATTTTCTGCTCTAATGCACAGCGCCCTTCCTAGTCGATATATAAAAGAATGAATCGTCGGCGAAGTAAAATGACTAATTAAATACCTACTTTAAGCTTAATAATGCAACTATTTAACACTAGAGGCACTGCAACCAACGATGCTATAAAAGTGCACAATAGCAGAGTTGTAAAAACGAAAATGAAAAATTAATTAAGCTTGTACTCTCTCCATCTATCTGTGACTTTACCATCTGTACTTGCACTATCACTCTCTTTATTAGCAAAGAGTAGAATAGCAACTTGTTAATCTAACCAAACATAACTAATCGGCTTCGGTAAAAATCAAAATTTTCTCAAAAAATTCCATCGTAAAGAGATTATTCGTTTTTTAGGTCGCCCTAAGCTGAACACTTTTTATATGCTTATCAATGACATAAGTCAAACGGTGGACACCGCTGATATTTAAGCTTCCTCTAACATTTTCACTAAGACGTTGCTATGATTGTAATTGTTGTTTCTTAGAGTCATAAATTTAGCAATTTGTTTGATAAAGGACAGACAAACCAATCGTGCTACCATTGAACCACTTTTATTGTCACTGATGTGCTCTAACAAACCATATAACAGCAACAACATTAGCTATATCAACAACAGCACCACAACATGTGTACATTCATATACTCTTATACATATTGTCATAATAATATAATCGATGTTGTGGTCGATGTGGAAATCGATGTACATGTTTACTATAAGAACATTTCGTACATGTTGTTTGATGTAAATGTTGTTGTAATAGAGGTGTAATGGCGGTGTGATGGGCTTCGTTTCCGTTTATTTTTTGTTTCTTAATTTTGTTTTATTTAAGATAATTTATTAGGCACTTTTTTCTTGGACGATTTAAATTTTTAATAAATAATGGAGTTTATTTTTTTAATATTGCTATGTTGTGGGTGCGGCATTACGTTAATAACTTAGATAATTTTTATTTATTTTTTAACAACAGAAAGTTGTGGCGGAAACGTTTCAGCAGATTTTCAGCTATTGAAGAGCTTTTATAAATTTTTCATAATCTAACGAAAGCGGCATAGTACATTATATATATTCTCCTAAGGTTCAATGAAAGAGGGTGCCGTTGGCTGAAGTAGGGAGCACGTTGACTACTAAACCTCAGGTTCTGGGTTCGAGCCCGGTGTCCGTCAGTCATTAAAATAACAACACCACGCATTTTTTTAATGTGTATTAGTGTGCTTTGTATCAGTTGTTGTGGGAAAAGTTTAAGTGATGCAGGCATAAGGCACTGGGTCACTAAAACTACACCAATTTCAGCAGATCGATGGTAACAAGTAGAAAGGCCCCAACTCGTATTTGCACGACACTGAGTTTTTCAGTGATTCCAATACATTTCACACAAATACACCTCTTCACAAAAATTTATTGCAATAGTGTAAAAAATGACGCTTTTACAACCAGTTGTACAAAGCAATTTTACAAGTAGTTGTACTGTTTATTACTATGTTTTTACCTTCTCCTGTAAATTTACAGTTATTTGAGTTAGGGCCTTTCTACTTGTGACCAACGAGATGCTAATCCTAGTGTAACATCATAGCGCCCTCCTTCGTTGAGTACCAGAATCATCGGCGAAGTAAAATAACCAATGGCTACTAAACACAGCTTCAATATTTAATACTCCTCATTTGACACCAGAAGGCGCTGCAACACTGCGTTATTAAAAAAACGTGCAAAAAAGCAGAGTTGTAAAAGAATGAAGCTTTCCTCTCTCTCTTCCTTCATCTTCATACTTCACTATCACTATCCCTTCCCTATCAGCCTCTCTCACTAACTTCTCTTCAATACACATTTATCATAAAGGGATCATTGTATTGGACCCAAGTGAGCTGGACTCTAAATTTCCCCCTTCCTTAAAAGCAGCCTGCTAACCTAACCTAAGCTTACCTAAGGTTCCATGGAGGAACATAGCGTCACTTCCTTTTTTTTTGTGATTTCATTGATTAAAAGGTTTTAAGATGAACCGTAAATTAGCCGATTGCCGATTAAAGCATCCATACCTGCTATATGTTTATTGGTTTTATGGCGCCAATTACTCGCCTTGACATTTCAAGGTTCATTGTCATACTTGGAATTTGTGGGAACTCGAAAGACCTTCCGAGAATCTCCTCTTGAAACCGCTGATTGTCCGCGACGTACCACTATCCGCTACCTGTGACACGTCCGGTAGCACTCAGCTGTGCTTCCCATAAGCTGATAATGTACCATCTATTGTCAAAAATATGACAATACATGATATATATTGGCTTCGGGCCATAGCATCATGAGTTGCTCATAATTTCAGATTGTTAAACAACTCACCGAATTTCAACACCAACCTGGTAGTTTTGTTCTTTTTATAAAACTCAGAAACGATCAATCCTTGCCGTTATAGTGAACAAAGTAATTTCATCTCTATTTAATTGGTCTAACTCATATCAGATTTTCTACACCAATACCAGATTGTTTTTGGGAACTGTTGCCAGATCAGTCATCGAATTTGATTACACTGTCTTGTAGAGAACTGTTGGATATGACAAATTACTCATGGATGCATAACAGAATGCTGGTTCTCACATGGCCTTTGGATATACAGTTGAACCTCGATTATCCGGGCCTCTATCAACCGTCTACATCTGTTATCCGGCATCCTGTCACTTTATTTCTTGACTTCCATGAACCGTGCTTTTACCTCTATTATCCGTGCTTCCATTTTATATACATCTATTAACCGTGCTATACATCTATTATCCATGTAAAATATTAGATTTAATGTTTTAATACAAACTAAAATTTTATGGTTTATTTACAATAATATGTACACTTTGTACTTTTATAGAACATCTTTTAACCGTGTTTTTCGATTATCCGTGCTAGGTCCGGTCCCTTGCGACCCGAGTAATCGAGGTTCAACTGTATGTATACTATGATCTCTCTCTCTCTCTCTCTATCTCTCTCTCTCTCTGAAAAGTGTTTAAAGTGTTTCCATGCAGGCGGAAATGGAAAGGAGGCAAAACAATGAGATAATACGATGTCAGAGTATACACTGATGGTTCAAAAATAGCCTGCGGTGGCGGATCTAGAGTCTTCTCAGACGATCGTGGAATGTAATGCTTCTTTCGTCTTCCTACAGAAACCAGCGTATTTCACCCTCATCTGGGTTCCAGCACACAGCAAAATATCCGGGAAACGAAGGTGCGGATGAGAGCTGTCTCTGCTATGACCGGTTCCAATGGCGAACCGGCAGATACGCCGTTTGGTACTATCAGAAGGTGCATCTTCAAGCACTATCTTCATAAGGTTGAATACAGATGGCACAATATATTCACGTGCAAAGCTACTAATAAAAGGTTTCTTTCGCTACAATGGTAGGCGCTCAGTAGAACTCACAAGTAGAAATCATAGAGATGTCACGAGGCTCATCGCACTCGTGACGGGGCACTGGACGATTGGCAGACATAGCAGCAGCATAGTCCTGCCCTTTAATGAGTTATACCGTAGTTGTCGTGAAGAAAGCAAAGCAGAGACAGTCTTCCACTTTCATTTCAAATGTCCAGCCTTGCATCTCTCGAAGCACAAGTTTTTAAGGCATCCATGTATTAGATGACCTTTCATATTTATTAGTGATTGGTTTAATCGATCTTACAATCTCCGTATCAGAGTACATGTAAACCAACCAACCATACTAAGCTGTACGAGCGTATCCAAAACAGCAAATCGTATAGAAACTATTGTCTTTGGGTATAACGTGTACAAATATGTACGCAATTCAAATAACTGATTAGACGGGCCTCACCGAAATAAATCGGAATCGTAGGAGCTCAAAAAAATTATATTTTCTAATAAGCAGCTTTTAAGTCTCTCTTTTCTTTAAAATTCCGATTTATGCCTGCTTCATAGTGCTATGACCCACTACAAAACTAAGGTTCTCTTTATTAGATTACTGGTCATGGACTAACATTTTCTTCTTGCTCCATCTCTCACAACGTAGACTCATTTGGGCCACTAATGATTACAGCAGTAACTTCCCTTTTTCTGAAGACGGTAGAATGCATGAATATCGTGAACTGGACCACATTTTTCTTAAGACATTTAAGCAATCAGCAGACTTGGTTAGGTGTCAGTATTTTCCATCAAATTGGTTAGGATCGATTTTTTTAGATGAAAAATCTTCTAAGTTCCTAATCTAATCGAACTATGAGAATTAACAGCGTTAGCACCAATAACATTATGCTACAAGGCCAACCAGTCGACTACGTAGATACCTTCTGTTATCTAGGAAGTACTGTAACAACGAACAGACGTAAATAACAGGCTTAATAAATTGAGAGCGGCATTCGGGTGACTACAATCAATATGGAGAAGCTCATCAATCAAGCTTAGAATATTCAACGCATGTGTATAGTAAACGCATATGTTGTACGGAAGTGAAACCTGGTTAGCATCGAATCATATTCAGGATATTCTGGCTTAACAACACCAGCTGCAGCGATGAAACCATTCTAATATAAATAAAACCTAACAAATGGATGTGAATGGGCCACACTATTAAAAAGAACTCTGATAGGATCACAAGCATGACTCTAGAATGGAATCTTTAAGGCTCTAGTTGCTGCGGCTGACCAAATGATATCTGGAGACTAGGGATGCCAAAAGGGACTAGGTTTTTTAAAACCCGGGATTCGGGATTTTGAATTTAAAAAAACGGGATCCCGGAACGGATCGGGATTTTTCGGGATTTTATAAACTAAAATATATTAGATAATCTCATTTATTAGCTTTTAGAATTATAATTTATTATTAATGTAAGTATAAGTATTAAAAAAAAATCTTAATTCATGAAAAAAAGTTCATTACAGAACCAAATAAAACATTTTTAATGTATTATTGGTAGGAATAATTTAAAGTAATATGGAAGCAATATTTGTATATTAAGTCGTATCTCTTAATAAACTTCTTAAAAAAATTAATGCATCTAGGGTGGCAGCCGACAATCGAGATCTTATTTTAGTGCAAACATAAGCTGCTGACGAAAAACAAGGTTCGTTTGGTATTGTAATTGCGCTATGAAATAAGGCCCAAGGAAACAACGCCCAAATAAGAAATTAAATAAGGCCTAATAAAATAAAACCCAAAAAAATTAATTGAGGCAAAGAGCAATTTTATGAAATAACACCCAATATAAATGAAATAAAGCCCAATTAGAAATTCCTTAATTTTGTTCGGCTTTATTTCATTTTCCTATTTGGCCGTTATTTCCTTGGGTTTTATTTGATAGCGCCAAGCGACACATCTTTTTGTGGGCCAAGGAAGTTAGTAATTTTTAGTATTTTTGGTTGAGGTGCAACCTTCTCATGTCGTTTTTCTAGCTGAATATCATGGGTCTATAAAAATATTTAAAACATTTTATTTCAAATATTTATCTGACAAAGTATACTTACATTGTGTCAAAAGACCTTTGAACCTAGAACCTCCATAAAGTTTTGCAAAATTTGCTTTTTGCGTGCGTAGTTCCATTATCATCCACTAAAAAAAACACCAAACCGAGCTTCCGACTTTTTTTGCGTGGTACAAAATTCATTACTAATAATTTTTTCGCCTACGACTTCTTTTTATAACCAGTAAAAAGAATTTGATTCATGGCTACTATCATTAAATTTCAAATATTCTAAATTGTTTTTTAACTGGGAAACTCATGTTTATTTACAAACGTAATCATAGTTGCATTTAATAAAAAAAAATTTAAGATTTCTAATGTTACCAAAATCGGGATTCGGGATTCAGTTTTTTAGAATAATCCCGGGTTTTCGGTATTCGGGATTTCGGTATTGGCATCCCTACTGGAGACACATGAAACTCCAATAACTAGGACAGCAAAATCTTACATGGAAAGACGCGAAAATAACATCGTGTAAGATGGATATGCATTGTGGAAACCATATGCTCCTAGGAGGTGTAATGCATTACAAAAATTGCGAAATCCTTACCATAGTCTTAAAAGTAGAAGGCGCAACATGCTTTAAGAGCTCAAATACCTTAGCAGGATTTAATCAACATTAATTGCCCTTCTTTTTCAACCTAACCTAAGTACGACTTCACATGGCACTCAAATATCACTGTTCTTTCGCATATTAATATATAATTTCTCTTCTATAACCACATCTCTCTCTCGTTCACTTATTCAGCTATTGCACTTTATACACCTTCAGGTAATACAAAGGTACAATCATTTTTGGGCCTTGAGATCAGCGTTGTCAACTCGGTGCTTTTCGCACCGTTTTTAGCGCTTTTTGACATTTTCGACGCGAAAAATTTTGAAGTTAGTGCTCGGTGCTTTTTTAAACTAATTTTTGGTGCTTTTTATTTCTTGGCGGTGGCACTAAACTCAAAATTCAAAAAGAATTTTCTTTATATAATATATATATTTTTTTGTAGAAGTCTAACATTTAAAAAACATAAGCACTGAAGTTAAATGGAACATTTCAAAATATTCTAATAAGATTGTACAAGACTTGGTTGAAGAAATACGTGCATTTTATTCTCAAACTTTCACATTTTAACTACAATTATTGGAAACAGTGTTTTGCCACACGACAAAAAAGACATAATGCAAGTATAGTCTAATAGCGAAATATTTTCTAGTACATACATATATACACTAAATAGAGAATAATTCACTTAATGCAATGGAGAAACTTTGAGTTCGCTATCGAGTTTTGGGCAGAAATAAAGTCTTATAACGATTCATTTGATATAAACTCGTTTGGAGCATATTCGAAATTGCATTCCCATCACACTTTTTGTTTAAACGCAGAAGTTGATCACGTTTTTACCTTTATTACTTTATTTAAGTCTAAAATACGTAAAAAATTATCCTCGCACTTGGCTTTATATAAAAGCGGTCTGAAACGAGAAAATTGTGTTGCTAATAGAGCTGCCGTTTTAGGTTACATATTTATAACCTACTTCATTCCTCTTTTTCTAAAATAATAGTACATATAATTTAAGTTTATATAACTTGGTCAACTTGCAAATTACTTTTTTTAATTTTGTAACTTTTTTGTGAATATTGCGTTTGCTGTGAAGGAATGTTTCCACAGCATTGTTTAATAAAAATCAAATTTTGGAAGACTTGATTTTAAAAAAATTAACTACTACTCCCATCGAGTTCAAAATCTAATCAGCAAGTCAAAAAGACTTGCCAATTGCTGCTAATTTGACTAATTTCAGGGGATTTGTTTCTTCGTTGACGAAAAAAATTAAATTTGTTTATAATAACTTAAAAAGGTTTCGTCAAATTGATTTTAGAATTCACTGATTCTCATATAATCAAAATGTTATCGGATGCTTCAAATTTGAAGTTTTAGGGATAAAATGCAAGGTCAACCGATTTCTATATTTTTTATATACAAATTTTTTTTTATAAAACTAAAACTTTTAATTTAGTGCTTTTTTACTTAAATTACGCGTTTTTTTCCCTGGTTTCGGTGCTTTTTGAAATCTAAAAGTTGACAACGCTGCTTGAGATGGTCAGTGAACGGATATACCTACCAATTTCCCGTACTGATGATCTATATTTATGGAGAGCAAACAAAGTTTCTTCACGAGAGCGACTAAAAAACTGTACTTTCTCGGCATAGTTATTTCAGGGCTAGAATCACCACCGTTTATTTGTATAAATAGTAAAATGAATAGTTAATCAACACAAACATTTAATAAATCCTGAGAGCCATTCTAATAAGTAATGGACTTATGTATATAGTTTGTTTATGATAAATATTTGCTTTTTTCCACCACCACCAACTACAAAATAATATTATAAATTTCTTTATAACAACCCGCCTACAAATTTAATTAAAATAATAACTTGCTACCAATAAATAAACATTTAAATACTTTTTTCTATGATTAACTAGAAAATATTAAGCTCTTTCTCTACAGCTCTTTCTTCTTAATGAACAATCCACTTCGTTGACAATATTTTATGTGTCATATGATGCCTCTACAAACCAACAAATTCCAAGTGGAAAAAGAACGACCTCCCATTATAGCAACAATGGCAGTGTAGCAACAATCTTATATATAGCAATAATAACAATGTGAGAGTAGAGAACATTCATACAATCATACCGGTAACATACGCGTCGACATTCTTTGGTGTGTTATGTCCTGTCAAAAATGAAGTTTATTACGTCTACAACTCGTAGTGTAACGCCATTGTTGTGGCATAAACATTTATGATGGTAGTGGTAGTGGCAATGGTAATGGTAGTTGCCCTCCGTCATCATCATGAACATCATCATACTGGAGGTTGTAGTTGAATTGCTATTTCGTACGTACATACATACAGTGAAGGACTAAAGTCTACATGCAGTCGCATATATCACTTTTCTGAAGAATATAATAATTTAAATTAAATTAAAATTAAATTATTTCTATTTACAAAAACATAAAAAATAAATTAATTCACTTGTACTTTAATAAAAAAAAACAGAAAACAACTAAAATATGGTATGACAAAAATGTACGTGCAGTTCAGTCTCTTTAAAAAGTTATTAATAATATCACAACACATCATGTTTTGTTTATGTCTAGTATTTGGTTGGTCCACCTCCGTTGTTTATTACTGCTTGTAATCGTCGTGGCATTGATGATACTAAATTGGTCATCTCTTTCGGAGTCACTTTGCTCCATGCCTCTGTTAATGCTTTTTTTTAAGGAGTTGGCATCCGTTATTTGAATTTGCCGAATTTTGCGCGCTAAAAGTTTCCAGACGTGCTCTATAGGATTTAAATCGGGACTTTGCGGAGGTGTATTGAGTTGTCTGGGAGCGTAATATAAAAGCCATTCCTTGACGACCATAGCAGTATGCTTGGGATCGTTATCCAGTTGGAAAATCTTGCCTTCCCCAAGACCCAAGCCTTCCACAGATGGCTTCAAATTTTGTTCTAAAATAATTTTATAATGGTAACGGTCCATAGTGACTTCTACAAAAACCAATTTTCCAACACCCGACGCAGCTATAGCTCCCCAAACCATAACACTCCCTCCGCATTGCTTCACAGTTGGTATTAAGTTCTTGACCTGCAGAGCCTCATTTCTTTTTCTCCATATATTAGCACGCCCATCACTTCCAAATATGTTAAATTTTGATTCGTCCGTAAATAAAACCCTGGACCAGAAAAATCCATTCCCTTATTAATGTGCGCACGTACAAACTCAAGTCTAAGAATTCGGTTTTTTCGGATATTAGCGGCTTTTTATGCGGTGTTTGGCTAAAAAAATCCGTTGTTGTTGAGAGCTCTTTTGACAGTTCTTGGATGAACAATTTTATTAGACACGTTTGCGATGTGGTCGGCTAGTTTTGGAGCGCTAATTCTGAGATTTTGGGTAACTTCTTTTAAAATACAACGGACATCTCCCCTGGAAAGCTTCTTTGGCCTACCTCTTCTAGCTTTGCTATTAAAGGAACCTGTTTTAGTGTAATTTTCAACAATAATTTGCACAGTTGAACGGCTCAGATTTAATATTTTTTCCTATTTCAGCATACGATTTATTTTCATTTCTGTGTTTTATCACTAATTGTCTAATTCGATTGATATTTCTTTTCTCTGCGACATTTTGCTATATTCGGTTTGCACATTAACAAATCATAAACTTAAATGTTGCGTATAATAACTACAATGATGTGTTTACCAAAAATTATAAATAACGGTCCTTTACAGCTACTCCATTATTGCTTTATTTCTCTCTTTTCGCTGCATGTAGACTTTTGTCTTCTCATTTTTTTTTTTTCATATTTTGTGTTTTTTTGCATGACAAAAAAAATTAAATATCTTTTTTTGTTGTTTTTGCAAATAAAACCAAATGTAAAACGAAACTGTTTTCTGTTGTTTCATTTCATGCACATTTTTTTAAAAATAAGCAAAATTGTGCTTGCATGTAGACTTAAGTCCTTCACTGTATGTACATATGTGCCATTCATTTATATGTATTCGTGCAACGAACATATGTCATGCCCGCCATATGTGTTCTTTGTATTGTATTTTTATATGATTTGGTTGGAGCTTTCACGGCATACAATGAAATTTCAGAGTGAGGCCAGAGAACAACTGCAAAGTGTATGAATGATGTTTCTGTTATTGTTTGAATTGTTACACAACAGCAGCAAAATAATAAACTTCAAGATGATTTTTAGTTCGATTTCAAATGTTTAAAATTTTGCGAAAAATTATAGTTGCTTCTGTTGTGGCCCTAAACCTTCTTTAACCTCTCTCGCCAAACTATAGCAATAATTTTCACAGACACTCATATGTACCTTTACCGCTCTTGCAATATGCACCTGCTTTAGCTCAACAATATTACAGAAAATGTTGAAAAATGCATACATATGTTTGTTTGGTTTTGTACGGGGATGAGACTTTTACCAAGTCTCTGAGGTTAAGTAAGTGAGATGATAAAAAATACAACAAAGAATAAACAGTTTGTTTTTTTTTTTTTGTTATAAAAAATTCAACAATACAAAAAGAAAGTCAGCAAGGAATAAAGGATACAATAGAGAAACAATGGTGTACATTCCATTAAGGATAAAAAGTACAATAAGGGCACAATACAATGATGTCAAGTGTTTAGCGCCCTCCTAAACTTTAGTGATAGCATTCCATCTGTTAAAACTAACAAGCTATGGGGAAGGTATTCCTATAAGCAATTTATTTTATGTTATCTTTCATTAAAAAAATTTTACTTCAAAAGAACGCAACTTAATTAGGTAACAGTGATTAACTAAGAGGTTCTTTTTTATGGCGATTAAGGAATTGCCCAGCAAAAAATTTCAAAAAAGGTAATCGAGTTTGGAATTAAGCATTTTTGGTGGAAGCACTTCCCTTCTGGATTACTAACTTAATGATTTTAACAAGGCGTGAGACTAAAATAATCGATTCTTGAGAAGTACTTACTTTTTTTATTTGTCAACATTTTACGTAATCTATTTCATCTAAAACAATCATTCTCTTCATTTAGCAACTTGCACGTCATTTTTTAAATTGTAGGTAATGTGATTTGTAAGCGAGTAATGAAAATTGGCAATCAAAAAAGTAAGTCATTATATGGCAAGTAGTTCTAAAGGTAATTTGTAATTTTGTGCAGGGTAATCCAAAGTCTTGTTTGTTATTGGTTGAGCAAGTTCAGTTTCATCTCGTTGCTGCTTAAGCTACTCCAGAATAAACTTCAAACATTATTAAAAAAAAAATTATAAGGCCTCAATAATTACAAACAAACTACCCAGATGGTGGCGGTGGCTGAAGCAGTTAGCACGTTGACTAAAAACCGAACGTTCTGGGTTCAAGCCCGGTATCCAATAGTCCTTAAATAACAACACCACGCATTTTGATGTGAATTAGTGCCCCTTTGTATTAGTTGTCGTAGGAAAGTTTAAGTGCTGAAGGCATAGTCGCTGTTCACTGAACCGACTTCAATAGATGCTAATCCTAATGTAACAGTAGAGCGCCTTCCTTCGTTATGTAGCAGAATCATTACCAAAGTAAAATAACCAATAAAATGTTCACTAAATACAGCTTCAGAATTTAATATGCCTCGTTGACACCAGAGACGCTGCAACACTACATTATTACACAAGTGTGCAAAAAAAGTAGAATTGTAAAATAATGAAACTTTCCTCTATTTCCTCCTTCACCATCTATTTTCTCTATAACTATCCCTTTCCCTAAGAAGATAACACCTTCTAAAGCCTATAGTACACGGCATTTTAAAAGCCACATGCATATGTGGCGATGACGTCACGAACATTTTCAGCATGTTGGTTGCATTTTTTTTAAATTACTAGTAGTGGCTACATGCTGTAAAATTTTGATACAAATTTTTTTTCCAAAATACAAATGTGACATTTTTAACCGAATTGAACACATTTTCTGAGGCAGCAAATCTGTAATCATGTGAATATTTGCATGTACATATGTTGCTAGTACACGGCATGTAGCAAATGTAGCTTTGTGATGACGTCAAAATTACGTCAGAATCACATGCGCATGTGGTTTTTTACATGCCGTGTACTATAGGCTTTATAGTAGTAGGCATTCATTGCCTGAGTGTTACTTCTCTGCCTTATTTTGTGTTTTGCAATTCTCATTAATTTGTTGGGAGTTTGTCTATAAGTATTAGAGCTTTATAAGCTTTTTGGAATAATGGTTCAAGTTCGCTCACTTCGAAGTAATAAAGCATAATATGTCTACATATAAATTTTGACTTGTATGACACATGTTCAAAGACCAGCTCGGTGTTTCATCAGTTTTAGAACAATTTGTTTAGTTTAAACAAAAATAACACTGACTGTGTAGCTATAAATAAAATTGCTATCATTTCGCTCATTTTGATCCTCCAACTAAGGTCTTTCGAGCAGTATAAGTCACTTGCAAAGTTTTCTCGTATCAGGAACCATAAGCTGATATTTTAGAAAACATAAGCTATACATATGTATATTTTTTTATATCTGGGATCTTTCCCTCCCATAGTGTAATTGCTGACGACACCCACTCATGCAGGCAAAGGAAATGCTTCATTTAGCATAAATTGTTGGGGTTAAGAGGGTTATGCGGTTCTCTAACTTCTGTTATTATTCGAGCATTTGCTACTTTTGCAACTCATATATATCGTTAAAAAGAAATACACATGCAAAATAACGTATCTACCCAGCGAACAATTCTGGTTTGATATCGAAATTAGTCTAACACTTTTGCGGCCGTCAATAGATTATAAAAAAAGTAAACATTTTGAAAAACATTTTCCAAAAAAAAAAACTAAAACTTTTGTAACACTGCTCTTGACTTTCACCCGCTAATTATACAACCACAATTATCTTTTGGTGGAACATTTTTTAATTACTTTAAGAAGAATGTTTTGGAAATTTGTATATGTTTATTATGCAATTCGAATCGAAATGATATCGTAATATTATAAGAAACTTGAACAGATTTCTTTTCAATCCCAATTGCATGGCAAACCTTTAACCCTAACATTTGATAAACTTCAATAAAAGTTGCTTCTCGTGCTATTCAATATCAATAACACTTGGATTGTAGAAAGATCTTCAGAAGTCAGGCATTTTCTGGAACTTATTTCATAAGTTACTGCAACATATAGTAAAAAAATCTTCTGAATACATAAAATATTTGTTGTTTTTAATTAATAGAATTTATTCAATTAAATTTTTAATAACTTCAAATCAATCGAGAATAATAAATTAGTTGACAGTTTATTTTTTTATTACTTTACAGTAACAAATTCAATTAGGAATTTAATTGGTATTAAACATTTATTCACCTTTATTCCAGTTGTCTATATCCACGTTACTTTAACACAATACCATAAAATTGGGCCTTGTGTACATTTTATCGAAAACAAATGACTCCTGTTGGCAGGTTTATGCTATTTTCTAGACCTCGAGGAACGGAAATAGATTGCCATTAGCACAAAATTGTTCTCGAAAGCGGTTAAACAAGCTCCAATATTTTGATATTGTGTTGAAGTGACGTCGATGTCGACAACTGGAATAAATATAAATAAATTATTCTTTTTAATCCCCGAACAAAAAAAGGGATGCTGTAAGTTAGTAGTGTTTGTCTGTGTATTTGTGTACGGCTGCACCGATTTTGATTTAATTTTTTCTGTTTGTAAGTTGACTTGATCTCAGAGAGTATGTCAGCTATGTTTGAGGAAAATCGTTCCAGCCGTTTTGAAGATATAATATCTTTTTTTCTAATCCAATTTTTGTTATGATTATTAATAAATGTCTCATTGCTTGTCAAATATTTTTTAACATTTAAACGATCACTTGCTTAAAGTGGCAGCAAAAATTATGCTGAAAGCTCATAAATTTTTCAGAATTTCTTCATAAAATCCTAATTTTTAGGCTAGCAAGGTTAATGCTAAGCACTTCCATTCAGGACCTATGGGTTCATTGTGATTTCCTTCATACTTTACCCACTTCCTAAACTCGATGATAATCAATGAGCATAGTACATCAAGTGATTAGCACCTGCTGACCCTGGCTCTGACCGTGCCATGAACCGTAAAGACTCCTTTAGGGATATATAGGACCTTCTTATTCATACTGAATAATAGTTTAGATTTTGAAAGGACCGTGATCTTCATTCCTCCCTAATAATCCAAAAACTTGTTCCTTCTAAAACCCAACCTTTAAGTTCCTTGAAGAATGTGGCTAATAGGCAGTCTCATTTACATCAACAATGCAATGGCCTGCAGCCCAGCATGGCCTTACACTATACATGTTCATCAGTCCACTGATTGCCTTCTTATATTCAGTTACTACTTTCAACATACACTTGTTGACAAGTCTTAAAGATTTGCAAAAATTGGTTTCCTTTGTGTAAAACCCAGCTCTTATTCTATAAAAACAGCAAAACTATCATAGAGAATATCCGATTTGAACCAAAATTCCCTATCGGTTATTAACACTGAGGGTGTCTTCAGTGACCTTGCAGTCTGATTCTCTGTTTCATGTTTCTTGGAAGCAACGCCATGCAGACCAACGTTATTAAGGATTTTCGTGTGGCCTTAGCCTCACTAAACCCGACTTTGAAAACCTTAATAAACTCTTTGCCGCCATTATCATTACATAGTCCTCGATAGAAGGAAAATGTAGGACACCTGAAAAGTGGTTCTTGTAGCACCAGAGACTCCCTTTGAAATATACCTCTGGACCAGCATGGGATTTCTTAAGGCTTACCTTATTTACCACCTCTCGCCATAGCATTTATGCACGTGTAGTAGGCATTGAGTCATGTCTTAAGAATCTTCCGAGTGTTTTTTCCAAGATAACTTACTATCTAGTTAAACCCCCAAGATATTTAGCTTCACAGCTCCATGATCCGGGTTAATAATTCGTAGAAAGTCCACTTTCCAAACTTAGTCGTGCAGAAAGAGGCCCTTCTTTTTTTCCCGACTGCGCAACGCAAAGAAGGGTATTGTGTTTACCAGTCTATGTATATATGTATGTGTGTTCCTTTGCGGCGAACGCGTAAACTGATTTTGATGATTCGTACATCAATAAATTTATCTTAAAGGTACTATTCTTCCGGGAGTGTCACTAAAAGCAAAATTTAATATGGTGGCTAACAGATGCCATTTTATTCAATAGAATAGAAAAAAATAAAAAGTCCGAGAACTATATCAAAATGGGTATTTTAAAAGCATCTTAATCATCTTTCTCTTATGATTTTTCATTTCGAAAGACCATGTAGGATATTTAACGGTTCAAAGTTGGTCGCAGTCGGGTTCTTTGATTTTTTTTTTGTATAAATAATTGTATACTACTCATACTACTCGTTTTTGTTTTCGATTCTGCAACTTGTAAACATATTTCGTTGATTGCATTTAATAAACTAAATGTTTACTGGGTATATTTAAAATACATACGGCTACATTTCTATCTCTTTTAAAATTTGCTGTTGTGTTATTTGGTGAGTGATAAACGCGCAGCGTATTTGTTTAACAATTAACGTGTTGGCAACACATTGCAATTATTTATATGCAAACAACACCAACAGCAACAAAATACAACAACGGCCCAACAATATGTTTTCATTTACATACAACAAGTAACTAAAACAAATGAACAAACAAACATAATATTCTTGTTGTTTCGTTTTGCAAATAGAAAGAAATAAACGCAAAATTTTATTGTGACATTTGTACGCAAGTATGTGTGTGTGTGTCGTATATGTGTCTATACGGACGTTGCGGTGATGCCTTTAAAAAACTGTTAGAAAAGGTGAAGGAGTCGACCGATTTTGGTTTGAATCAAGTTTTTAAATTAATATTCAATATTTAAGTAAGTGATTTGTAAGGATTTTATAATGTCAAGAACAATGAACACAATAATTTACACATTTGGCACGGAAAGGTGAACGAATTGACACTCGTGATTATGCAACCTCTTGTATTAACAAATGTTGCATAATACATACATATGTATATGCATACATATGTATCGTATATATACAGGGTGGGCCAAAAGAAACCAAGGGGTGTAAAAGTTTAATAACTTTTTTGTTTATTAATTTTTTTTTATTTTTTCTTTCAGATTATATAGACAACACTTGGAGAATTTATAATGAATGAAAATAATAAATGAAAATCAGAAAATAAGAAATGAATAAATGAAATCAACTTTATTGAAAATTTGATTATGAGTGATGAAGCTCATTTTCATTTGAATGGCTTTGTTAATAAGCAGAACTGTAGGTTCTGGGGTTCTCAAAATCCAAGAGCCATTCATCAACGCCAATTGCACCCCATCAGGTGTACAGTATGGTGTGGGATCACATCTGAAAATGTCATTGGGCCCTACTTCTTCGAGAATGAAGATGGAAGTGCTGTAACCGTAAATGGAGAGCGGTATCGGTTTATGATAGAAAATTTTTTACGTCCTGCTCTTGAAAACAGACCTGGTATGTGGTTTCAGCAGGACGGAGCCACTGCCCATACTGCCCGAGACACAATGGCACTTTTAAGTCAAATTTTTGGAGAGCGAATAATTTCTCGAAATTCGGAAATTATTTGGCCAGCGCGATCGCCAGATTTGACAGCACCCGACTATTTTCTTTGGGGTTTTTTGAAGGAGCGAGTGTATGTGAACAAGCCAGAGACAATCCTTGAACTCAAGGCAAACATTGTTGCAGAAATTCGAACGCTACAGCCACAAGTTTTGAAAGATGTTATGGAAAATGCTCTAAAAAGAGCCCATCAGTGCGAAGCTGAAAACGGTGGTCATTTAAGAGACATCATTTTTCATACTTAGTGTAAAAAAATTTCCATTTTGTATATTATATAATCTGAAAGAAAAAATAAAAAAGGTAATAAACAAAAAAGTTATTAAACTTTTACACCCCTTGGTTTCTTTTGGCCCACCCTGTATATACAATCTGTCTACTGTTTTATTTTTTGCAGATATTCATAAATTATTTTATGTGTACGCAAGCTTAAAAGAATTTACTCACACGTTTAAAAAAAAACATATTAAACATGACAAAAACAATTATTGATGAGTTTAAATATACATTTAATATAGAACTTTCCAATATAAAAGAAGTTCAAACCTCCCGATCAAACGCAGACGACGCCTTATATATGCTTGAATTCCACAGAGACCAAATCAGCAAACGTGAGGTAGTTAAAATTAAATATGTCTATGATATCGTCGTTCAATGGAGAAATCCTCTCCGCCGACATAGAGGGCCAACACAATGCTCAAAATGTACAATGTATGGCCATGGATCAGCTAACTGCCACAGAGTTGAAGCTTGCTTAGGATGCGGTGTACCACTAGAGCTGGCAAACTACCGATAGTCACGACATTCGATATTTTCGATAGTTTGTTGGAAAACTATCGATACTATCGATAGTATCGAATTATTTTACACTATGTTCACACGGCAACACTAACAGTCGTTTTTAATGTTGATATATGTAAATGGATAAAAACAATTAGGTAAAAATTATAAATAATTAATTTTATGTTTGATTTTGTTCTAATTTTTCAATATTAAAAACACATGTTAGTTCAGATAAACTAGCAATAATTTGTTCTAAAAAAAATTCAGTAAAATTCAGAATGAAACAAAATGGTTCGCTCACAAATTTTTTTATATTTCAATCAGTATTCGAGCGCGGATCGTGAATGTGAGAGCGAATCCCGATATTTGTTGCCCGTGTGATCATTGTGTTAGGAATGTTGAATTTCATTTTTCAATACATATCACTCATTTATTCAAACAACGTCACAAGTCAAATTAAACTAGTTTTGAAACAATTTAAATAAGTTTTCAATTAACATACAACTCGCGAATTTTTCGACTAATGACAAGACAACACAATTGTCTAACAGAATTATGCCATAAAAATTTTCTCTACCATGGTATTTCTCTACACGGCGCAGCCTAATAAAGATTTTCTGCTGTGCAAAGTTTTCTTGCCTAATAACGTTTTCCTGCATTGCCGGGCTTCGGCGGGGCGTAAGGATTTTCTACACCATAGTGTTTTCCGACGCGGCACAGCCTAATAAACATTTTCTGTCTTGCAAAGTTGTCTTGCCTAATAACATATTTCTGGTGACCTTCTACACCAGGGTGTTTATACTTCAAAAAATTTTCTTGTATTTACCATTTCATGAAAGATATTGTCAAAAGCTTTAAAATGATACCAATATTGGTCATATTCGTTGAAAAACACCGTATAATCACACTATTGTACTAGAATTTCAGAGGCCTACAACTTGGAAACTAGGCCTCGCCGCCAATTTCTTTGTTAATTTATTTTCATATTTTCAATTTTCTATAGGATTGGAGAGGTGCCCCTAAACTTAATTTAAGCCTGAATTTTTTAGACAAGATGAAATATGACATTAATTTATTTTTTGAGTTATGACATTATTTTAGTAAGTGAGCGATTTGTACTTATGTATTTTCAATAGAAGACAACTAATATGTTAAATTTTATCGAGTTTATTGTCAATTTGGTAATAAAGTTTTTCAATGATAGTATCGCTATCGAAAAAAAAACTATCGATTGTCTAATAAAAACAAAACTATCGATACTATCGATAGTACTATCGATAGTTTGCCAGCTCTATGGATCACATGATCATGCTAATTGCCAGCTAAATAAAATATCTTTAAACGGCCCTGTAATCTACAAGTGTTTTAACTGTATTCAAAGAAATTTAAAAAATGTCAACCATAGAGCTGATGACCATCACTGTGCTTCCAGAAAGGAGTATGTGGAAATACGCCATAGAGTAACAAGAAACAGACGTCCAAACAGATTTGCCTCTCAAACTAATCTTGTCTCTTATTCATCGGATGATGAAGAACAACAACAGCATCCTCATGTTATTAATGAAAACAAAACAGGTAACAACAAAAAAGTTTCATATGCTACTATAGCTAGCACAAGTCATAAAAATGACAATAGTAATGATATTTCTAACCAAAAAATCTTAGAAATTTACTTTGAAGCCCTTGATGCATTATAAAGATGCAAAACCAAGTATGATAAAATGCGAGTACTTGGTAACATGCTTCGTCATGTCATATAATCTGTCAAAATGGCGCCTGGAATGCACAATGGATAACAAACGCAGCGTCCATACTAGAATTAGAGCATTTTGTAAATGAAAAGCAAATAGATATTATATTAATTAATGAAACGTTCTTGAAAGCAAAACACAAATTCAAAATTGCAAACTATAAAGTCTATCGAGAAGATCGAATAACACATGAACGAGTTTCTAAGTACACAACTTCGATAATAGAAAACATTTCAATACTAATTAAAATAAGCAATAAACCAATTAGATTTACGTCAGCCTATTGTCCGAAATACACTTCAAGCTTTGTTAATGACCTGGACAAAATAACTGAGTCAACCACTGAATTTTTTATTTTTGGTGATTTTAATGCCAAACACATTAGCTGGGGTTGTTTGCAAAACAATTCAGCAGGTAACAGCCTATATAACCATCAACTAGCTTCACAATATTATGTGCACTCTCCTGATATGTTTACTAGATATAGTCAGAATGCCATATCCACACAATCATCCGTTGTAGATATTCTGCTCTCAAACTCAACTTCAAATGTTACACATATTCAAACCATTCCAAATATGCTCAAGTCAGATCATGTACCTATAGTTTGCAATATATTTGGCAGAATTACTGAACATAGGATGCAAATTCCCTTATATAAAGCAGCGAACTGGAATGAAATAAGAAAATGGATGGATAATGAGACCAAGAATAATAATTTACAAACAGCAATTCTCACCGAGTTAAATGTCGAATCAGTCTTAGCACAAATTACCTATATTATTCAAGAATCCTCGAAACAAATCCCAATGGGCGACAAACAAGTTTGGCAGAAGAAACTTTCTCAAATTAGTTTATATTTGATAGGCCAAAGAAACAAATACCGTAGAAAGTTACAAAGATGTAATATTACTTCAGAAAGAAATGTAATTACATGTATGTATATTTAAACAGCTGACTTTGTTTATACATTAAGTGCGTTCGAGAACACAAAAATTTGTACAAATTTTTACTATTTTTTACTGGATTGCGTTCGAGTACACAAAATCCAGTAAATGAGAGGGCGAATTGAGAGAGAAAAGTAACAGTTCATTTACTGAGTAAATGCAAGTTTTTACTGGACAAATTTTTGCCAGTAAAATCCAGTAAAACGAAACCATATGTTTTTAAATATTTATAAACAAACAAAAGCAAAGGGAAACAAACATTTTTAATTTTTGATGAAATTTTTAAAATAACAAAAAACAAATGTATTAAGTTATAAGCATTATAACATTTATTTAAGTTTGATGCTAGAAAAACAATCGGTTATGTTATGTATTCCACATGAAATTAAAACGTGCGGAATTTCCATAGAATTGTTGGAAATATGTATGTATGTATTTATAATAACAATGCTATTGCATTTCCGAACGATTTAATTTCACTTGGAATTCAGAACATAACCGATTGTTTTTAAACGTGAATAAAGTTAATAGATTATTATATTGAAATTTTTGTTTATACATATCGTCGGGTCGACGGTTCCTGGTTTGCCGTATGGAACATTTAAAAAAAATTACTTTGTGTACTTTTTTAAAATTCTTTCCCAGTTTTTCGTTGTCTTGAATATATCATCCTGATAACTTCTCACGTTCAGGGTAAAAAGCTTAGAAACTTTAACGGCCTGACACGCGATGTCGACAAGAAAGTTTCTATCGCTTAGTTATATTTAAAACAAAATCAAAATAAGAAAGTTTATTTTTGTTTTCAATATATGTAAGTAAGCTATAGAAAGTTTCTTGTCGACATCGTGGACCAGCCAAATAAGTTTAAATAAAAACATATGTCCATATCTATTACTTTTATTATTAAACAAAATGTTCTATCGTGTATTTCATATGTATAATTTTTTAGCGCCAAAATTGGTAATCAGCTGTTGTATATATTTTACTGGATTTTACAATTTTTCCGTTCGCGTACTTTTAGATGAAAATTTTTTTATTGAGAGTAATTTCTTTAAATTACTCAGTATTTACTCAGTTACTGGATTTTATTGGAAAAGTACTCAAACGCACCTATTATCATATCAAAGAAGACAAAAACAAAAGCTGGTATCAGTTTTTGCAGAGGTTGCCAGCAGGTAATGAAAAATTCTGGAAGTTGACAAAAGCAATTAAGGGTAAACGGAAAGTATGTGAAAGTTTAACAATAGATGGCGCTGTTTTTTATAGTAGTTATGAAAAAGCTAATATCATAGCAGACGTTTTTGAAAAAGTACACAGTTCCACAAAAAGTATTAGATCTAGATTTGATCGTAAGGTAAAATGGTTGAACAATCAAGTTATAATAAATAGCTCTCAACAACTGACAACTACAAGAAATGAGATACAACACTACGTTAATATAGGGTGTTTTTTTAGAGGTATAGAACTTCAAATTGAAATAAAACACAAAAAAATCGTTTAAATGTCCATCAATTTAGCTTTATTGGAAGGATAATTTTATGCCATTAATGTTTAAATATGATTTCGGGCATGTGGCCGCCGCGGCTGGCTCGAATAAAGCCAATTCTACAGGTCCAATTTTCAACCACTTTTTCGAGCATATGGGGCCGTATGTTGGCAATAACGCCACGAATGTTGGCTTCCAAGTCCCCTAACGTTTCTGGTTTGTTGGCGTAGACGAGCGACTTCACATATCCCCAAAGAAAATAATCCAATGGTGTCAAATCACACGATCTTGGTGGCCAATTGACAGGTCCATTCCGCGAAATTATGCGATGGACGATTATGTCGACCATAAAATGGACGGAGCTTGCGGTAAACTTCGCGAACTGAACCATTATTTTCGAAATAAATTTGCACGATTTGCAAGCGTTGTTCTTTTGTCAACCTGTTCATGATGAAATGGCAAACCAAACTAAATATTAATCACTTGACAGCTGACAAAATGGCCGCCAGTTAAAAAAGTGATGCCAACTTAAAGTTCTATACCTTAATAAAAAACACCCTTTACGAGTAAAAATTCAAAAGCTCCGGGCATCGATGGAATTAATAGTATCATATTAAAAAATATGTCACACAACTTTTTTGACCTAATTACAAAAACCTTTAATTGGTGTTTAAAAAATTGCTACTTTCCTAAAATTTTTAAGATTGCACAGTTCATACCAATCTTAAAATCAGGTAAAGACTCAAAATCTCCAGAAAACTATAGACCAATCAGTATGCTAAATATTCTGGATAAAGTATTTGAAAAAAAAAATAATTCTAGATAGAGTGAGTCAATTCACAGAAAGTAATGGAATCATACAAGAAGAACAGTTCGGATTCAGAAAAGGACATTCAACAATACAACTGGTTCAAAGAATTGTAAACTTTATAGAGGACAACAAAATTAATCGGAAAAGTACAGGAGTGGTTTTGCTGGATATTGAAAAAGCGTTTGACTCCATATGGCACGATGGGCTAATATATAAGCTGCATTTGTTGGGCTATCCAATAAATCTACAAAAGTTAATAAAACTTTTTTTAATGAAAGGTCTTTTATGGTGCATATTGTTAATAAATACTCTACAGAACGCAAAATACTAGCAGGTGTACGTACCTCAAGGCTCGGTGTTATCCCCAATTTTATATTCAATATTTTTATCGGATTACAAGTTATTAAAAGACCATACTTTAGCATTGTATGCAGATAATACTGCCCTCCTAACAACGGGAAAAGTCTCAAACGCTGTAGTAAAAAGAATAGAAAAAGCTCTTATTCACGCTAAAAACTACTTTGCTAAATGGAAAATAAAAATTAATGAATGTAAAACACAAGCAATCATATTCCCATTTAACAAATCACCTAACGCATACCTAGTAAAAGGATTTCTATTCAGGGAGTAACCATACCCCTTTTAGACGAAGTTAAATACTTGGGGATTGTATTAGATAAGAAACTTACTTTTAAAAACCACGTTCTGCAATCATGTACCAAAGCTATCAGATGCGGAAGGGCCCTATTCCCACTTCTAAATCGTACATCAACTCTAAATCACAAAAACAAGATTTTGCTGTACAGAATGTGTATAAGACCAATATTGACATACGGATGCCAAATATGGTCAACAAAATGCTTCAAATTATTCAGAATAAAAATCTAAAAATTATATATAACTTACCAAAACGTTACCCTACAACTCGCCTCCATACAAAATACAAAGAAGACTTATTTGCAGCTGTGACTAGTAAAATTACACAAAGATTCGAAAATCGTAACAGATATTCAAACTATGATATGATAAGAAATTTGCAGAGTTAGCAATTTTACATCTTCAGTTTTGAAGATAACAAAAGTGCTGACCTTAAAACTTCTTTGAACTTTTTTTTCTGTAAAAATAAGGTTTTTACTATCTTTTTCCCTTTAAATTGTAAATATATATAAACCTGTTTTCTAAATAATACTAAACTAATTCTATTTGCTGAAATACTATTAAGTAAAATCTCAAATATTGTATATATATTAAATTTTTTCAATATTTTCCAATTGCTGTGATGATAGATAAGTAAATAAATATAAAGAAATAATTGTAGTGGAGTTTAAAATGTTTTATTTATATCCTTGCAAGGACTTGTGTTTCTTCCAGATGTCCTGAATTTAAAAAATATATAGTTTCAGCTTCAAATATAATCACTATGTAGTTCAAATGTATTATTTTAGCCAAATTTTATAGCATATTTTATTGCAACTGGTGCAAGGATATCCTTATTTTTAAAATATCCTGAATTCCAACAACTAAATATTAGAAAACATTACGAGGTATTTATTTTTGTATTACATACCTTAGCTTTCTGGCAAATTTTATTTCTATAGGTTCAATGTCATGTCCGCCTCCTAGATATCCTTAAATTTTAAAAAATCTCCTTCAGCATCAATTGCAATCTGAATACAGTAAAAAATTATATAAAAACATCAAAAATCTTACAATTAAGCTGTCTGTTGAATCTTAATACAATTGGAGCAAGTACATACGCACCTCCCATATATGCTTTATTTTAATAATTAAATTTAAACTAAATTTAAAATGTAATTAATTCTAATATTATATAGCTAAGCTTTAAAGTTGTTAATTTCAATTGTTGTAAGTTCTTAATGCAACTCAATTGAGTGGCGAATTTCATTGTGACCGGTGCAAGGACATGCCTACTACTCAAGTATCCTCAATTTTAAATACTAAATTTTAGCTGAAATTATAATAAAACTATTTTTAGAATTATACAGTTAACGTTTCTCGCGACTTTGATTTCAATTGGGTCAAGAAGAAAAGCATTTTCCATATACATATGTATCCTTAATACAAAATAAATTAAATTTAGTTTTAATTGCGCTTAGAATGGTTGAAAGGCATGCTACTATTTCCTAAATTATCTAATAATAGCTTACAAAGAATTTTAAATTAGTGAGAACAGAGATATGTCTATCTTCCTAATATCCTTAAATTCCAAACTAAAGTTTTATCTTTAATTTTGATGTTACTATTTCAACAATTTCACAAGTAAACTTTCAACAAAATTGTATTTTAATAGGTTAAAAATCATAGTAGTTTCTCATATGTCCTTTTTTTCTTGAAAAAGTGAACTTCAGCTCCAATTATGATCGGAATGAAATGAGAACTGTGGAATAACACAATTAATTCTTTTATCAAATCGCACTTCCACTGGTGGCAGTCTACGAGATGTTTGTTCTAGATTAAAAAAAACTTGTAGACGTTTCCGTAGACGAATAGTCGACTAGACATACGCAATACGGGTGAATGTCTACTTCCCTAATATGCTTAATCTTAAAAATTTTGTTTCAGCTGCAGTTGTAATGACAATGCAGCAATTGACTAGAAAATTTCACTTTAATCCGTACAAGGATAATTTCATTAAAATTAATTAATTAATTCCTTTAAGAACAAGCACGCAGTAACACATAAATATTTACATATGCATGTATATGTGTCTGCACTCAGAGTGTATGCAGTTGTTTGAAATGGTTAACAAGCCTTTTAAAATTACGAGTATGATACAATTTTTATTTGGGTAATTAGTCGCTAGCGATTTTGCCGAATGGTTATGAGACCGTTTTTGATAAACGATAATGGCTTATTATGTCGCAGCATAATCGCTTCGCAACACAATTGTTCATACATTGTTCTCTTATTGGCTTTTCCTAGACTATTTGGTCTCTGTCTGTATTTGAATATTCGAATGTGTTTGTTTCATTTCTACTCTCGTACATATTTACATACATACGAGTGTTACTATTAAAATTATTGTATATTGCAGATGTTGTTGCTCTATTGTTTATTGTTTTTTTTTTTTTGTCGTTAATTTGCTGTATTGAAGTTGTAAGGCATTACTTTCTTTTTGCTATTGTTGTCGTCATTTGTGCTGTGCATTCATAGTAGAATTGTACACGAAGTATTCATATTTTTGTTGTTTTTGTTTTTTTTTCGTTACCATTTAAATAGTAATTTCTGTGAAAATTTACGACAGTGACGAATTCATTCGTGCATACATACATACATAAATGAATATGTATTTACATACGTGCATGGTTACACATAAATGAAGCTTTAATTTCAAACAGGTTGCACTTTGGTCATGAAAGCCCAGTGAACATATTTTGGCAAGATTATCAAGCAATCATCTGGTTAAAAATTTTCTTAAATATCATAGCAGCTAGGATTATCTTTTATTACTTAGAAAATTCTAATAAAATGCGTTTTGAAGAAAGTACCTTTTGTAAAAGTACCTTTTTATAAAAGTAGCTTTTAAAAAGCAGTTTTTGAAAAATTAGTATGTACCAGTAAAATAGACTTGTGCCATTTAGTTCATTTCCGTGACCGGTCATTTTAGTTCATTATTTGTAAATGATCTAGTTCGTTCATTTAGTTCAATCGCTCTTTTTAGTTCAATGATTTTACATTTAAAATTCTACATGCATATGTATGAGTGTTGTGGTCTTTGACAATATTAAAAAGACAAATTCTGTGATTAAAATGTTTTATGAAAAATAAAATTAATTAATTAATAAATAAATTTGCTCTATAAAGGGTTTATAAAACAAATTTTTTAAAATCTCATAAATCCAAAATATATTTTGTGAATAGGGTAGTACAGGGTGGGCCAAAAGAAACCAAGGGGTGTAAAAGATTAATAACTTTTTTGTTTATTAATTTTTTTTATTTTTTCTTTCAGATTATATAGACAACACTTGGAGAATTTATAATGGAGAGGTTCACAACTGAACAGAGAACCAGAACAATAGAATTTTATTATTTAAACCAGAGATCAATTATTTTAACGCAAAGAGCATATCGTCGACATTTTAACGTCAGAATTTCGCCCTCTGAAGCGATGATTCGTTGCTTAGTTAATCGTCATCACCAACATGGCAGCGTAAGAGATTTGCCTCGAACCGGTAGACCACGTTTAAGTCGCACTGCGGAAAATATTGAACGAGTACAGCAAAGTGTTAACGAAGCACCAGAAACATCTGGCAGAAGGCGTTCTGCTCAGCTAGAAATGTCTCGTACGTCACTACAGCGCATTTTAAAAAAAGATTTACAGTTATACCCATATAAGGTGCAATTGGTTCAAGAATTAAAACCCGCAGATCATCGGCAACGTCTAAATTTTGCAGTTAAATTTCAAGAGTTGGCCAGAAATGAAATCAACTTTATTGAAAATTTGATTATGAGTGATGAAGCTCATTTTCATTTGAATGGCTTTGTTAATAAGCAGAACTGTAGGTTCTGGGGTTCTCAAAATCCAAGAACCATTCATCAACGCCAATTGCACTCCATCAGGTGTACAGTATGGTGTGGGATCACATCTGAAAATGTCATTGGACCCTACTTCTTCGAGAATGAAGATGGAAGTGCTGTAACCGTAAATGGAGAGCGGTATCGGTTTATGATAGAAAATTTTTTACGTCCTGCTCTTGAAAACAGACCTGGTATGTGGTTTCAGCAGGACGAAGCCACTGCCCATACTGCCCGAGACACAATGGCACTTTTAAGTCAAATTTTTGGAGAGCGAATAATTTCTCGAAATTCGGAAATTATTTGGCCAGCGCGATCGCCAGATTTGACAGCACCCGACTATTTTCTTTGGGGTTTTTTGAAGGAGCGAGTGTATGTGAACAAGCCAGAGACAATCCTTGAACTCAAGGCAAACATTGTTGCAGAAATTCGAACGCTACAGCCACAAGTTTTGAAAGATGTTATGGAAAATGCTCTAAAAAGAACCCATCAGTGCGAAGCTGAAAACGGTGGTCATTTAAAAGACATCATTTTTCATACTTAGTGTAAAAAAATTTCCATTTTGTGTATTATATAATCTGAAAGAAAAAATAAAAAAAGTTAATAAACAAAAAAGTTATTAAACTTTTACACCCCTTGGTTTCTTTTGGCCCACCCTGTATAAGTGTTTACTTGTTTATTGCATTTGTGGTAGTAGCAAGCCATGAACAAGAACTAAATATACATACATATGTACATACATACATATGGATGACTATATAAGATAAGCACACAAACAGTGAAAAAGTAAAGCAAAACGTTGAAAACATTTAGTTCACAGCATCTGTGTTAGTTCATTTTGTGTCTTAGTTCTTAGTTCAAAAATTGCACTAGTGAGCGTAAAACAATTGAACTAGTTCACTTAGTTCAAAGTACTGAATCGTTCATTTGAACTAGTTCGTTCATGAACTACACAAGACTACAGTAAAACCAAATACAGTACAACTTCAATAGTCCGGACATGCGCCAGTCCGGTCACTCCAGTAATTCGGACGCTTCTACATTTCGGACAATTTAAAGTTTTTACCTCCAGAATCCGGACAAATTTTTTTTAAGCAAGAACAAAAACTAAAATCCAAGCAAAACATGCGAGTTGAAGGGAATTTTTGTTTTGTTTTGTTATTCGTAATTTTATTTACATTTTTCACTGTTATTGCTTCAGTTTCGGTTCATTATTTCGCAAGCGTGTTTGTTTAATTCCATTCGAAGTGTCATATTTTTAAATAATAAACGCAAACACAGAATACTAACCGTACATTAGAAGTGTGATATTTTAAAATGACTTGATGAGGGAAAAACTATTAGGCAGGTTGCCGAAAATTTCCATGTTCCCAAATCAACGATTTATGACATTAAAAAAAGTAGAAATGGAGGCAAAAACAAAGATCTCTAATGCAGATGCAAAGGAAGGATTTCCAATTTGCATTTAGTGGGCTGAGGAGAATAAGAGAGACTAGAGCAAAAGGCACAAATCAACCACCTCAACAAAGTAAGTCAGCACAAAATAACTTCGTCTTTTTATATATCATAGTATGTATGTATATATATATGTACATATCAGGGATGATAAAGTTGGTACAATTGAATTTTTTTTGGTACTATGCAAACCCTAAAAGTACGTTGGTAGCCCCGTGACTACTACGTACTATTTGAAAAATTTGCGAAAGACTATACCTTGATTTATTTTCACAAAAATAATTAATCGCGATCATTTAAAGTATAATCAATTTGAGAGAAAAGTGGCGAATTTGTTTTGTTGTTGAGAGCGAATACCTTGTTAGATGTGCATTAGAATTGATTGGTTCCCAGAAAAAAAAGACACTCCAAAGAAGTCATGAAAATGTAGAGTTTGCAGTCTGGAAGTAGTTCAAATTTCGATCCGATCTAATGATTTTTACATAGGGTTGTCTTTGCAAGAAGTTCTCTTTTTCGATGCCTAGTCACCGAATTAGAAGCGATTTTAAGAAAAATTTCCTTTTTTGTGTTCTATGGTAATATTTTCATCTAGGAAAAACTTTAAAAAGTTCCATATTTTAACAATTCGTTTCTTTTTATACGAAAATTAATTTAATAATAAATTTAAATAATAAATTGAAGCTAATGACTTCTAAATTTTAAGCCAAAATTAGTTCATAAATTTCTTTAAAAATCGATTTTTTTAACATTTTTGTGAGTATTTACTAAAACTATGGAAAAACTACAAGGTTTTGTGTGATTAAAATAAACTTTTACTTGGTTTTCTGCTAACTATCGGCATATTAAAAATATCGATTTTTTGGAAGCAATGAAAATGTGGTTCCTTCAGAATGACTTCCATTTTTTTTTTACTGGGGCTTATTATAAAGAACTACATCTAACTTCACCGGTGTTTCGTTTTCATTTATTTTATCTATTGTATTAATATAAAATTTGTAAGAAATAAAAAACTTGCTATATTATTCTCATATCAATCGTTTAAGTGATGAAATTAAATGAAGCTAGGTATGCTACATACATATGTAAACGATTAAAATTTACTTTGATATTAAAATCTTTATATATCTAGAAATAAAATTAAAAGTTGTATAGTTACGGATTTTAAAAGAAATGTTAAACAACCGGATTTTAAAAGAAATGTTATAGAAACTTTTGCGAAACTAAATAAAGTTACTTTTCATAACGAAATTTTAACATGGCTAGCAAAATTCACTCCCGAATATGTTAGTAGTATAGTATCTCTCTTATCAAAAAAATATTCCTAATAGAAAATGGAAATTATAATACTATAAATAACGAGTTTCGAGCTTTAAAAAATTAATTGGATGATCTAATAAGCTTGCAAAAGTTATCAGTAGAATATTGTCAATTCTTCACTCATCAGCGAATGTGGAAAGAGAATTTTCATAATCAAAACGAAGACTTGAAAGTCTAATACAAACAAAGGACTTATTGAGAGGCTGTAGCTCATATTTTTTTACGAAATTCAGTTTTTCAGTGATTCCAATATATTTAAAATAGTTTTAAAAGTAACGCTTTTACAATCAGTTGTACAAAAATATTACAGAAAGAATATTACACTTTCTATTGTGTTTTTACCTTCTCCTGTAAAAAAAAGCAATTATTTGAGTTAGGGCCTTTTTCCTTGTCTCTAATTTTAATAAAATTTCAGTTAATGATGCAGATTAATCCTCATAGAGTTCTTTTTTTGAAACATATACAAAATTTTAATTTTTCATTAAGACGTGTGTAAATTGAAAACTTGAAATTTGTGATCTAGCAAAATAGCTTTTTTTTGAGTTATGATGTTAAAAATAGAAAAAATACCGATTTTAGTACTATTGGGTTCGAAAAAGTACATTTTTAAAAGCTAATTGGTAGGAAATTGGTATTCTCATTTATCATCCCTGGTACATATGTATGTATTAGTGATGTAACGAATGTCAATTTTTGATATTCGAAACTACGAATGCGAATACGAATATTTGAAACGATATTCGCGAATACGAATACGAATATTTCATGTGAAATTTATAGACATTAAATTAGGGCTCTATTTACGCCTGCAATATAAAATATTAAAAAATTGTTATGAAAAAGAACTTCATACTCCTGTTGGCGTACTTTAAAGTTAATAAAACCTACCCAAAATTTTAATGCTCGTCAGTAAATAATATTTGAAAATGATACAAAGCACAAATGTCTATAAAAAATTTAATGGATTCGTACAAAGTAATATTTTTATGCATTGCTTTATTTAAATATTCGTATTCGTATTCGCCTGAATGTGACGAATACCAATGCTTCGTATTCGCATTAGAAATGGCCGAATATTCGGCAATTGGAATACGAATATTCGTGCATCACTAATATGTATGTATGTATTTAAATCACTTAGATTATTTTAATATTTTCAACTGCTATAGTCCGGACAACTTGTTAATCCGAACGAGCATAAAAAAAACTATATGTGTCCGGATTGTCGAAGTTGTACTGTACCTTCGGAAAAATTACGTTTTTATATAAGTTACTGTTGAAAAAGATACTCGTTGAAAGATCCGTCTTTCATAAAATCTACCTTTTTGAAAAAAAAATATCTTTTTTTAAAAATCTGCATTTGGTCTTTTGATTTTGGAAATAAGTACATTACAAAAGTACCTTCCAAAAAAGTATGTTGTTAAAAAAAAGAAACTTCTGAAACAAATGTTTTAAAAAATGTACCTTTTGAAAGAAGTACGTTTCAAAACAGTACCTTTGGAAAAAAGTGCCTTGAAAAAAAATATTTCGCACTTTTTGAGGAAAAAAAACAGCATCTTTAAAAATAATTTCCGATAAAAAATCCTTTTGAAACAAGTTCCGTATTCAAAAAGTACCTTCTGAAGCAAGCATACTTTTGAAAAAAAGTTCTTTTGATTTAATTTTTTTATTAAATAAATTCATTCAAAAATAGAAAAAAATTAACAATTTTTAAAAAGAGTGCTTTCTGGAAAAGGTACCTAAATTCTCTAAAAACTATATTTTGCCGAAATCACCTTTGAAAATGTGGCTTTTGAAATAGGTATCTTCTAAAAAATTTCGTTTGAAAAAAACATTTTTTTAAAGTGAAAATTAAAAAAACTTATTTTAAAAAAGGATCAGTAATAAAATGTTTGTTGAAAATCTGACCTTTAAAAAAAAAAGATACATATATGTGACCTTCTCCGAGAAAAGGGACCTAGTGTGTGAAAATGAAGTTATGAGAAAAACTCATTTCATCTTATTCTACATTCTTATTCTTTTAGGTACCAGAATCCACTCTTTAAGTCCGAACCCGTTTTTTAACACACTAGGTTCCTTTTTGTCGGAGAAGGTCACATATATATCTTTAACGACCCTTTTCACAATGTATGATTAGGAGTTAACGTGAACTTTAACTGACAGTTCTTCATACAAAACTTTCGGTTAAAGTTCCTGTTAGCTTTTAATTGTACATTGTAAAAAGGGCCGTAAAACAATTAGATTTTTAAAATTTAGCCGTCGAACGAACTGTCTTTTAAAAATAGTGCCACTTGGAAAAAGTGAAATTTATAAATATTGTGAAATTGGAAAATATGTGTGTATGTATTACCTTTCAAAAAAAGTACTTTATCAAAGAGTACCTTTTGCAAAATGCCTTCTAAAAATACTATGTCCTTCCTAGGAAAGACCTATTGAAAAAAGTACCTGAATGAAAAAGTATCTTTTTGAAACTATCCCCTTATGTAAAAATACTATTTTGAACCAATATATCTTTTGAAAGATGTACTTTCCAAAAAAGTATCCCTTAAAACAGTACCTTTTGAAAAAAAAAGTTAGATACAAACTGCACTTTTTTAAAAAGTACTTTTTGAAAGAAGTAGCTTCTGAAGAAAGTACTTTCTGTCAAAATACTTTTGAAAAAAGGAAAAGTGAAATAACTTTATTTAAAAGAAGACGAGTAAAAATGTATGTTTGGTTAAGGACACCAGCAGAATCAAATTGTATAGGGTGTTTTTTATAGACTGCCACAACTTTGAGTTGGCACCACTGCTTTATTTGAGCACCCATCTAACAGCTGAATGTTGCTGTATTTTTAATTTGCTTTGAAATTTTATTATGAATCGACTTACACCAGAGCAACGCATGCAAATTGCGGAAAATTTTTCATCAAAATAATTGCTCTATTCGTAAAACTCATCGTGCACTTCTTCCATTTTATTGCGTACATAATCGATTAAGCCCATTCCTGGTTGAATGGGTACGTAAATAAGCAGAATTGTCGCATTTGGAGTGAGGAGAATCAAATGTTTTGACATAAATCACGTATATGGAAACGTACTATTAGACCACTTTCACAATTAAGGGCACATATTCATATGTATAAGTTCACTGGGTAGCCACATAACAAATGCTTACTTGTTCAAAGCATATTCAAATGTGCTTTTCGGTTTTTTTTTATACATACATATTCAAAAGGGTTTAATATGATTTAACATTGCGCCAGATGGTGGATAAAATTATGACCTGTTCTTAATTACTTATTATTAAATAAATTAAAGATGTTATTCAGAATTTTTATTGAGTAAATTTTCAAAATGGTTTTAGGAATTTATTACAAATTTGTATGTCCTAATCTTTTCGTCGCCATATTAACCTTCTGACGTTTGTCCCGATTGTTTTTTACTCTCAAAATTAATGCTACCTTATTAGTTTATGAAATCCGAGTGTTTGATTAATTGTTTGACTTTGTTGTTTATTTGATTAAAAAAATTTAAAAATATTTAAAGTTTTTCATTATAAAAAACAGCAATAAAAAAATAAAGCAGCACCAACAACGGCAGCAGCAAAGATAGAATAGCAAGGAAATGAACAGCTACAAGGAAATTCCTAACTAAACGGCATCTGCTCCACTTCGAATCATAGGCGGGAGTTTGTGTTCGTGCTTCACTCTATTATTGCCTTACATCAGGTACGTCCAAGGCATATGCACTAGTGTCCTGCACAAGACTATTTATAAGACCTTTCAAGACATGAGAGATTTTTTCAAATGCTTTACTACAGCGAAATATTCTAAGAGAATCGCTAAGCAACACTGTTGGCAAGTAATTTTTTTCGGTGGTTTGTCTTGCCAACAGTGTTGTTTAGCGATTCTTTTAGAATATTTCGCTGTAGTAAAGCATTGGAAAAAATCTCTCATATCTTGAAAAGTCTTATAAATACTCTTGTGCAGGACACTAATATGCACAATGTGAAAACTTTTCAAAAGGAGGTTTTGTGCTTTCACACCAACAGGAGCAGAAGAGATCACATCAGCCAATAAGATCTTGACGACAGCAATGCTTACTATTATTTTGAAAAGAAACAAGAAAAAATTCAAGAGCTTTCAAAGGTTTTGTGGACGAAGCTGCTGTAAGCACAACTGGAACCAACGACGAATATTCTTCGTAAAATATAAAAACACTTTTGTGTATATGAAAATACAGACGATCAGTACGTTGGACGAAAGTTTCCATGTGTAACTAACTGGCGATAGTTTATATCTTACGTCGTCGAAAGATGACTAAATGTTTTAATATTTATGTCCATTGTAGTTTCAGTTCGAAATGAAAATTATACAAAAACTTTTGCCAGACATTGCAATTTCTGCGATGTTAGGAATTTTTTTGTGATTTATCTGATTTTCTGGGAGTTTGTTATTTTTTTGCAGTGGAAGTTATTTCTTCAATGCATTTAGACATTTTTCGTGAACTTCGACTTTTTCGTCTTATTTCCGAGTTAATTTTCTATTTAACAGATTTTAGCGATTTCAAATAAATTTTAAAACTTTTTTCCGATTTTGCAACTTCTCGAGTATTTTTGCAATGTTCGCCATGTAAGCAAGTTTTTTCAAGTATTCTGCTTTCTAACAGTTTTCAGTAGTTTTAAATTTTGCTGTTATGCTGCTTTAACAAAAACATCGATGTTTTTAAGACTGATGTTGCATGCCTAGCCATGAGACTTTTTTATTATGTGCTGAAATAAATAATAAATCAAACATTTGCCAACTTTTCAAGGTCATATTACACACAGATTTCTTTATCCCCGTCTCCAATGAATATAGCATTTAAAAAAGTGTGGATGAAACTATAATTTTTAAACTCAAATTACACATTTCAAAAAGCATTCCTAAATGAAAGTTGCCATTATATGTGTGTGGCAACGTTCTCCCCTCTGTTTACAAAAAAACAGTAATCAAATAATCGGGGAAAAAGTCATAATTAATTTTGTACGTCAAATGTGGTTTTACTTTTATATTATTGTATCATGGTCCCTATATAATATTTAATAGAAAATTATTCAAATTATGGTTTTAAAGCAAAAATGCATTGCAAATTTATTCTTTAAATATTTTAATCTTAAAAACCAGTAAAAGAAACAACTTAGTTCGAACGACCATAAAATATAAATATAAAATTAACATATACCTGATTTATATTAAGCATTTTTTCATGAAATTTCATGAATTTTGTTGCACGCAACTTTTTCTATTTGCTAATTGCAGTGATATAAAAGAGAATTTTATATAAAAAAGGGGGTATAATGAATCTCTGATGCATTTTTGACAAGTTGCTCCTCCAGGCCTCCCATTCACAAATAAAAAATTTTCATGCAACTAAGTTCATGAAAAAAATGCTTAATGTAAATTAAGTAATAATCAGTGTTTAGAATTATAGATGCCTTTTAAATAATTTATTGGGCTAAAATTTGACTAGGCCACTATTGATGAATTGAAATGAAATTCTTAAAAAAAAATTAAAATATGTGCTTTGGGAAACTTTGTCAAGTAATATCAATCTTATTTCTTAAAAATAACTTTCAAATTTATATTAGATATGTACACATTATTGATATAGACCGTATATGGACTGATATTTTAAAAATTTTTGTAACTTAAAACCAACTCCAAAGCAAAAACAAAGCAGACTGCATATTATAAAATATGAAATATAATTTTACATTTCACTTAATTCGCTGTAACTTTATCTCTCATTTCTTGTTGATATCTGCAGTTTTTATGACTAGACTGAGAACACTTCAAACACAAGCTCTTAAAGAAAATGCAATTAAAAATATTTTAATAACCAACCACCACTCAATATTCTAAATACATTTAAAATGCTTAAAAATATTCCGTAAATTAGGCCCATCATAAGGATCATATTTAATGTGCTTTCATCATATTGAAATTTAATAACTTTTTTATATTTTTACTTACATATTTTACGTTTTTCTTTTTTTTTTTTTTTTTTTTTTGCAAATATTTTTTTTTAACAATTGCAGTCATAAAAGCAAACAGCTCTTTTGCAGCCGGCCGTCCGGCCCATCATGTCCAGTGCGGTATGATGGAATCTCATTTTTATGACTGTGCTGCAAATTAAGGAAATTTATATTGAAAGTGTCATAAATTTTATGATGCCAAAATGAAACACGACAAATTTATACTCGTAACAGCAACAACAACAGCATCCACCAATGACAATTGTCAGTTGACAATTTCAGTTGAGTTTATACAGGATGTTGTAAAACAAGATGTTAAATGGAAATATAACAACAGAATTTCAAGGTATTGAAAAAATTGGTAGGATTTTGTGAATAGCAAATATTCTTTTTACACACAGAAAAAATTATTCCCAAAAAATATTAAAACAATCTTTTATTTGAAATAAAATTTAATTTCAGTAAATATTTTTTACTGTTCCAGTAAATTGTTTGTTCCAATTTTATTTTATGCAAAAAACTGTATATCTATGTAGATTAAAAATTTCTAATTCATACAACTTATATAAAATAACATTTGTGACAAGATTGTCGTATTGTCGTATTACGACTTCGACTTCGACGATTTAGTACTAGACTAAAGAACATTGCAACATTTTTTCTTTAATCTAGTACAAAATCGTCGTAATCGTAGTCGAAATACGACACTAGTAATAAGATTTCTGTTCAGTTATTCGTTTGATTTGCTTTTTCATTTCGTTAAAAAATTTTTTTGAATTAAACAATTTGTTGATTGAAAAAATCGGAATTTATTTCAAACAAACTATTACGAGTACAAATTTTTGCATTTGAATTCACAAATTTTTTTGTATGACTTAAATTGAAAAAATATAATATTTGATTCAGAGAATTTTGTGTTTGAAGTGGAAAATAATTTTTTCTGTGTAGTTATGACGGCCGGTCAATAAGACCGGGACTTTTTGAATTAAACACAGGTTTTTGGATAAAGGTCCAATCAGACGTGCCATAGCTAGCTATAACCATAAATACTCGTATGTTTGCTTCAACTATTACTGCTGCCATAACCATAAACAACTATTTACATTTTAATATGTTTATGCATTTCAAATGTGCACGGCTTCCACAAGCTTTCCGTCGTCCATTTTGTTAGCTACAAAATTTAGTAAATAAATAATTTTAATAAAAGGAATTAACTAAAGTAAGGAAAAAACAAAAATGTAAATCAAAACTTACCAAACAATCTAGCAATCGAAAAAAAATAAAAGCGCAAAAAAAACAAATATGTTTAATCAGCAAACAGCTGTTTATGGCGAAAAACCAAAAGTCAGTTGGTTTTTACGGTTATGGTTATGGTTATGGCGTTATGCCAACTCAACTACATATAATCAAATGCAGTGTTGCCCATAAGATTGAAAAGCTGTTTTGTATGGCTGTGGTTATGGCACGTCTAATTGTACCTTATTCTTCAACGTAGTCTCTTTTGACCTCTATTCACATTATGCAACGTTTTTAGGGTTCCGTTTTCGCTACGCTGTCCGTCACACGGTATTTTCTCAGGAACCGTAAGAGCTACGGACCTGAAATTTGGACAGAGTATCTAGAACCTTGGTTGCTACAACAACAAATACATCAGAGTTAAAAATTAAAGTGTGTTCTAAAACGAGCAACGAAATATGTTAAAATCCATTGTAATATACAAACAATAGTAAACAACAACAATTAACACTAAAATTTAAACACTTAAATTAAAGGGTGTTCTATCAAGTTATGTAATTTGAACAACTTTCTGTATCTTGGAAACCGTAAAAGGCAAACTCTTGAAATTTTCAAAAATGGTAAAACTAAAAGATCCGAAAATTATAAAAACGCCAAACAAAAAAAAAACCGCCAAAAACAAGCAAAAAATCGCTAAGTCGAAAAAAGCACCAAATTAAAAAAAAGTTCTAACACTAAAATGAATCGGCAAAACCGAAAAAATCGACAAAATGAAAAAATCGCCAAAATGAAAAAAAACGCAAAAAACCGAAAAAATCGCCAAAACTCGAAAAAGGCCCGAAACAAAAAAATCGCCTAAATGAAAAAAATTGCCAAAATAAAAGAAAATCGCCAAAATGAAAAAACGCCAAAAGCCGAAAAAATCGACATAACGGGGGAAAAAGTGCCACAACTAAAAAAAGCGTTAAAACTGAAAAAACGCAAAAACCGCCAAATCTAAAAAACGCTCAAAACTGAAAAAACCCAAAAGTATTTATTATATAGTCTAAAATTCGTGTTGAATTACATATCGAGTGTCCGTACGGAAACCTTCGTTCGCGGGTCAAAGTCGCACTTCACTGAATTTATTCCAATTTTTAAAATATGTGATTTGTTGGAGTCGCATATGTTTCAGCCAAGTCATTTCCTTAAGTTTGAGAACATGAAATAATCATTCGGAACTTAATCTGGATGATTGGCCATTCGTAGCATAGCCCATAGATTTTTGCCATAAAAACTGCTTGCATACATACTTATCCTTGAATTATCCTGGCGAAAAATAAAGTTTTCTTAGCGAAATACGGCCGCTTTTACCCGACTGTGTTCCCTTGTTGCACTATATAAACCGAACGCTGGACCGATTTTGATGATTCTTACGTCAATTGATTTGCCTAAAGATATGTCAGTTGTAAAAATTCAATATGGCGGCTAACAGATTAGATTTTTGCCATAGAAACTGCATACATACATATGTGCTTACCCTTGAATTATCCTGGTGAAAAATAAAATTTTCTTGGCGGAATGCAGTCGCTTTTTTCCGATATTCATTTAATTGGCGCAATAAGTTGGCACAATATTCGCCATTGATTGTTTTACCTCTCTGAAGGTCTTCAATGTGGATCACAAAAAGTGGTAGTCATGACTTTATTGTTTGACAAACCTATCTTTAACTTATTTGGCTCCGATTCACTCCGATAAACCCGTTTTGATTCCTGCGTGTGCACTGGTGTATTGTGGTGGATTCACTTTTCGTCCAAGATTACGAAACGGTGCAAAAGCTCATTCATATTGCAGTTGAACAACGCAATAATAAATAAATTATAGCCATGGCGGGGGTCTAACGGGAAAGTGTAGCGAATACAAATAAATCGTGTATTTGTATACAGAGCCACTCCTTTCCAATTGGCAACCTCACCCACTGTCCAGAAAGGACTTGGTGAGCCCTGTTAACGCTAACGAGGCTCTGCCGATCGTCGGCCTGGAGGCATACTGGCAGCCCCAGTACCAGGATCGGGTGGAGAAGTCCAATCAGCTACTACATCCTAAACAAAAATTATTACAGAAACCGAAACAAAAGAAATACTAAAAAGGTTCAAGTTAATGATTTCGACCTTCAGCATGAAAAAACGGACTCGATTTGGAACCTGGAACGTAAGAACTCTTTTAGAAGAGGTCCTATGCTCCTTATAGGAACGACGGGAATATATATATATATATATACATATGTATATGGCGGTTGAACTACGAAAAAACACTGTTGCGAAATTTTTACTCAATTGCGTTCGTGGTCGATTGCGGAAAGCTCATCCCTAGTGATCATTCAAAAATTAAACCACTGGGCCATGTGAGATGCTTATGACTTCCGCAATCTCTCTCACTTTTAACTTTCGACCGGCCAACACCATAACTTGAATTTTTTTCAATTGTTTCTGACGCAGGGACCTCAACTAAACATAAGAACATTTGGCATGTTCCGTGCTTCTACGACCACAACGAAATTAAGGTGAAGAGTGTTTATCAAGTTTATCAAGTTCAGCTTCGATTTAACTGATAATTTTTTTCTAATTTACTTTTTTCTATATTGTTCTCAAATCACGCTGTAGTCTCCTATCAATGGCTGTCAAACACAAACTAAATGATGCAAGTTGTTCAAAATTTGCCAGGACTCAACTGACAGTTGTTGACATGAAAAGTGACTTTCTTTCAGGTAAGACTCTGAAAATTTAAATAGTCACGGACTTGTTGACCATAGTATAACAAAAACGGTTCAGTAAAACTACTTCTTTAAAAACTGCCATAAAAATTTACTAATTCTGAAACATATTCACCCTTATTCTATTTGGCGTCGGCAACATCGTCGTATTGTATTTCCTAACAGTGTTATGATGACGTTGCTTATTTATCGATAAATAGAATACACATATCCAATATTTGTTTTTGAATAAGTAAAAGCTTTGTAAATAAATTAAAATAAAATGTTTTTCTTTCCTATTGGGACGATTAAAATAAAAAAATTAAATAGTGAAAATAAGATTTCTCAGACAAAAGTCATGCATTTGCCAGTTACCCAAGGAAAAGTAAGTGATAAATTCTGTAATGTTTTTTGGAAAATAATGAGTAATGTTAATCCTTTTAATATTTTAAAGTTATTTTCGGCCGAAAAAAACATCATCATTTGTATTGGATACAATAGAGCCTAATATTGTAAACAAAAGAGATCAGATCAACGTTTATTTGAGATTTGAGCTTCCTCCAAAGGGGCTCAGTACTAATTGTTTATATACCCCGCCTCCAGTTGCTTCAAACTCAGCACTGCAACCTATTTTTAATTTAAACCTTAAGTCCTGCCAGATCTGTAAAAGTAATTTTATCATACAGTATACTTTCCCAAAACACTATTTACCTTACATTTTGCCATCGACCACTAGTTCTAATTGGTGGACCGATGGAATTTAGTGCAGTTGCAACACTTTCCCACTGTACCTTGAAATAATTAGGAACAGTACCCCTGCGGAATTCTCTAGCAAAAGAAGAACTTTATTCAACTCTTCCACAAGCTTTTCAAATTGGTTGAAGTTGGTAATTTTAATTTTGTCTATATTCTATTTTTCACATTTATTTAAAAAAAATTTCAAATAAATAAGCACATTTTTATATCTACTTTTATATTTCTTATATTTCACTTTTTTACCATTTAAATTATTTTTCAAATTCGTTGAGACATTCACACAATGGAAAACGACATCAAAAAAACTGACGACAAAATGAACGGCAACATCAACATCAATTTTTCTTACAGAATACCAAACACATGTTGACAGTCATCGATAAATGGCAATACTATCTACGGAAATACCGATTTGCCAAAAAAAAACATTAAAAACAACGCCGTGTTACGTTGCCGACGCCAAATAGAATAAGGGCGATTGTGTTTGTTAAAACTATCCACGGAGTAGTTTACTGCATAAATTATTGGAGGCTGTTCCAAGTCCCTGGATGTATGTAATATACATCCAGTCAAAGCTGTGTGTTTGATTGGTGAGGTTTCAAATAAGTATCAGTACCTCAGTCTGATATATCCGATACACTTAGACTGAAGCATCCAAGTTATGTTCTGCCACAACATTTTCTAGTTAAACTAAATGTGATTCACCATACTAAAAAATAATTGGGTTGTGTATAACGTGACCAGATGGTTTGTGCAAAAGGCGGGACAGAATCGATCAAAAAGCGGGATTTTGTAGAAAATACCGCCAAAAAGCGGGATTTACAAATAAATATCTTTCAGAAAGCGCGATGTATAATAGGTACATGCACAGTTTCGTGTGTACCAAGCAACCACAATTTTCAACTAAAAAGAAACGTTTTTAAATAAAAGTATTTATAAATGAAAATATTTATCTGAAGTTTTTGCTTGTTTTTATGACTTCAACTCAAAAGATTTTAAAGTATACTGATGAGTTCCATAAACAGGAAAGAAATGCATATAGGCAATGCTTAACCATAAAAACAAGCAAAAATTTCGAATAAAATAAAGGCTTTATGTCCAATAAATACACTTCAGTATTTCCTATATCAAAGTATTTATCTATATAGTAAATAAAAATCAAATGTCGTCCTTATATGCTATTAAAAAAGAAAAAGTCGGAATAAAAAATATCGGCACTTCCCATATAAAATGTTTTATTTAGGAATATTTTTGCATCTAACCCTGCGTTTAGATATGCAAGTGCCTTGCATGCAAGCTCTGTGTACATATTATCAACGAAAATTTCTCACAAATGCCCGACTGTCTTGCAACTTGCATGTTTGCCTTTTAGTGCAGAGTTGTCCATAACATAAAAAATTTTAATTTTAAGGGAACCAGATAGTGTTGAACTTTATTCGTATTGTTTCAATGTTATTTATGTCTAAAAAATTAATAAACTGCTCGATTTATGAATATTTAAGAAAAAAAAATTATTAAATTAGCTTTTAAATGTATTTAAAATGAGTAAAATCTCACTTAACACTACACTGAAATCCAGTTCATTTGTGCTAAACTATTAATAGGGCAACACTGTTAACTAACTTTCCATTTACTTGCTAATTACAAGTTCAACAAGTCACTGTCTTGTAAGATTCCTTGGCAGTTAAGTTGGAAGTAGGCTGCAAGTGCCGAAAGTGTAGATGTGTTAGTAAAAGAGTTTGAGTGTATTGAGTTTTTCGAACTTGCACTTGCACGTGTAAACCCTAGGTAATGAAACAATAAACGTAAAATGATGTGTACGAAATGTGCACACATAACGAAAAAATATTTATTTTGAAATATCTGGAAAATTAATATGTATGTATAGAGAGGACGTTAAAATTTTTAGGGATAATGTTGTTGATAATGTGCATTGTCTCTGGAAACAATTTCAGAATTGAAAAATTAGGCGTGGTGCCTCTCATACGGTGCAAATTTTTGTCTGTCTCCAAAAATAACACCAGTGTACTGATCTTGTTGATTTGCCTACTGCGTATTACTGATGTTATAGAAGGAGCAATAGGCTATTAATTTTTTAATACCTAAAGTTGGCATGGTGCTTCCCACATAGCAGCAACATTTATTTCAAGATATCTTTTAAGCCAAAACAATGACAATAACGAGAAAAGTATTATAAAAAAGGGGTCAATAATGGAGCAAAAAGTGCGTTACCTCCCGAGAAAAGTTTATATTAATTTTTATTATCTTGTTATCTGATACACACAAATTTTAAATTTTGCTGCTTCTGCCGATGATAGAAAATAATCGGGGTTGGACAAGTGAACATGACTCCTCTCAAATAGAGAAAATCTTTACTTAAGAAAAATATATTGGAAACTAATGCAGTGAGAATTTGGAAACTTTTAAATTTTTTTAATTTTTATTATTATTTGTATTCTAAAAAATAGCGAAGGTTGAACTGCAAACGTGGCACTTCTAATATAAAAAGTTTTTCATTTCATATCAAAACGTATATGGGATGTAGCTAACTTCACAGTGTTTTTGCTAGTTAAGCAATAACCACAATTAAAAAATTACTGGAATAAATTTTTATCAGTATAATTTTAATAAAAATCGAATAAGAGATTTAAAAACCCTAAAAAGCGGGATAAAAATTCGAGGCAGGATCGACCTATAAAAAGCGGGATGTCTGGTCAGGTTAGTTGTGTAAAAGTTGAATTGACTCTCAGAAGACCAAACTGAGTTAAGTTGAGAACCGCAATTAGGGCAAAAGTAATACTCTTAATATTAGCGAAAAATCTTAAGCAACATTTTTCCTCTCAACACCATAATTTTACACACATTCATAAAAAAGACTCTGTACATTTTTGCAAAAAAAAAAAACATATTCATACTCCTCCTCCTCCTCCTCGCATTGTCATTCATCTGACGATGGCTGATGATGATGATGACGAGGATGATGATGACAATGATGATAATGATTTTATACTTTTAGTACAGTTTATTCATTTATATGGATCTGGATCGAAATGATTTCTGGTTGCTGTTATTAAATTAATGCATTCGATTTGCATTTTTATTCACAAGCTAATTTACACCGCATTATTTATTGCTCAGCATTGTGTTTCTTACCTGATGATTATTGAAGCTGTGATGGCGTCGCCATTGCGATTGATTAAACTGATGCCATGTTACTATACGTGTATTTATATATAGTTAAATTTATATGTTACCGATACTGCCAACCATTTAAAAGTTTGTGGAATACGAGTACAAAACTTTTTTGTGATTAAATCATAAAAGCATAACTACTAGATTAGTCAAGGAATAGGACGATTGTCAGAGACCCGGAGGAAGTTGCTTATAGTCCAGCATATGCCATATGCCATACTCCTCTACTAGGCTTTAAAGAAAGCTACATAAATTAACAAATTTCGAGGTAAATTAAAGGTTGGAAAAAATCACAAAAATAATCACAAATAATTCAACACTTATTCACACGGAGAACGAAATTACAAAAAACTGAAAAAAGAATGTTAACCGAAGAGGAAATCGGACCAAGGCCCCCGAAACGCGAATACGGTTCTGCTTCCATATTATGAAACTATTCACAGCGTTTGGCATTATTGAATCGGTTAATTGTATAAATAGAGAAAAACAGGCCTCAAATGCAAATGATTAAAGCAACAGGCTTCAGCAAAATAAGGTCATGTCTCTCAAATCGAAAAGAAACCCAACGATTGATTGTCGACGTAGGAGTAATGATTTGCCCCTCTATAAATAATGCGCTAAATAAACTTCGTTTGGCGATTTAAAAAATTAGGTACCTTCGATTGGCTATACCAGCTTTACCAGTTTATTACCCAAATGATGGCCGGCTGTTTCGGTATTTTTAATAGTGACAATATATAGTTTTTTTAATTTTTCCTCATCAACACCAAATCGATATCAAATATTTACGTGTGTGTATATGAAAAATTTTTCTTGCACGTCTCACACGCATACATTAACTTAACATACTATATACAATATATACACAAACTCCTGGTAGACGGATCCGTCATCTGGTTTATGATTATTATATTTCTTAAATAAAAATGTCGTAAAAATTTGTTGACGTTGTTCGTCAGGATGCATTGCTTAAAAGAGACGAAAAGACTTAAATAAGTGTACTGTATAGATACTTTTTCATCAGTCCATCCGTCCATACAGTTTCTTATTTATTTAACTGCTTTCTTGTGGGACTGTGTTTCTTTGCTTTTACGTACATACATAATGAATTTATGAGCATGTACATGTACCGATATGTCTGTCTGTTTGTCTAAAGTATTTTTTGTTCCACCAACTCAGACTTTTTTACGACTTTTGATTAATAATTTATTTCGAAGGCTGATTAAAATTTTATGTTTTAAAACCTTTAAATGAATTCTTATTTTAGTGTTACTTACATATATTTTTTTTCCTTTCTTTTGCCAAGCCAATAAAAGTCATCATACCATTGTTGATTTTAAAGAAGATGAAAAAAAACAGTTGCTAGTATAGATTTCTACCTTTGAATGTCATTATTCCTTGGAAAAATAATATTGAAAAATATGCCAGAAAACATCAAACAAAAAACATTTTTTTATAGCGCTGCAATTATTATAAATTTTAGACTTAATTTATTTAATAAATTTAATATTTTTCTTTTCATAATTTTTTTTCCACAAAAGCTTTGGAACTATGTACATACATAAAATTGAATTGCTTTTTTACTTTTATTACATTTTGATGATGATCTGTTCCATATCCCACTGACTGCTGGTCACCGTGGATTGATCAGCAGCAGACAGTATTTGTATTAAAAAGAAATTAATTTTTTTATTTTTTATTTCCGAATTATTGATTTTGTCTAAACTATAATTTTTATTAGGGAATTTTTAAATAATAAATGTCTAATCGCATTATTTATTGAAATATAAAATAAGCAACTTAGCTAAAGAGCTGCAATTAATTTCAGTAATTTTTGAGCTTAAAAATTTTGTTATAAATAAAAAATATATACATATATAGAAATATCTTTGTTGTAAAATAAGTAAGGGTAAACCCACACATTCCAATGCCGATAGAAGCTGCAAAGTTGTCCCAGTTCTAGAAGGCTCCACATCCGCTTGTGTTTTGGAGCCTTCCGTATAAAAATCAACACTTTTTCTTCTGCCTGGAGTTTCATTCATCCATAAATCTATGGATGATATCCAAGTTTTATAAAGACATTCGTGTAGTAGAGCAGCAGAGGTTTGGTCAATCCTCCATCCCCAATCTTCATCGTCGAGTATTCTACAGTGGCCGGTACCATTCCCGTTCCACAGAGAGGTACAACGAAGACGGACTGCTGAGATTGTTTCTATCTCCTTCCCTACTGGGTCTAGTACTTGTAGGTGCAGGAGCATCCTCATTGCATCCGTAGAAGTAGTGTGAAGAGCATTGGTTATATACAAGAATGAAAGTCTTTGCATCTGGTGTAAGATATGTAGATACGTCTTTTTCTCCAGGGACGGCTACCACACGAATATCCGAATATTGCAGTATAGACCCAATTAAAGATTTTTGTGGTAAGACCCCCCCAGTTTTTCTCAATGGACTTATATAAGAAAGATAAAAATAAATAACTTCACGATATTTATTTCAATTTCTTTTATGCGCCTGAGTCTGACTTCGCAAGAGAGTAAAGGCAAACCCACACACTCCAAATCCGGTAGAACCTGTGAGGTTGTCCCAGTTCTAGCAAGCTTAACGTGACCAGATGGTTTTTGCAAAAAGCGGGATATGATCGATCAAAAAGCGGGATTGTGAAGAAAATACCGCCAAAAAGCGGGATTTCAAAATAAATATATTTTAGAAAGCGGGATGTGTAATATACACACACAACTTTGTATATACTTAGAAAACACAGTTTTCAACACAAAAGAAACGCTTTTATATATGTAAACAAAAATATATTTAAGAAAATTATTTATCTATATAACAAAAATCAAATGTCGTTCGTTGGTAATCGCATCCATTAAGAGCGGCTGCATCGATTTCGCTATTTTTTAATGCGGCACCTCCATTATATTTTATTTTAATTTGAAATATCTTTCAGCAAGAAACGTAAAATTTTGTGTGGAGAACGATTTTTATAATGTGTATTGTATTACAAAAAAAAATCGAATTAGACATGTTGGGTGTGAACCCTGCCATAAAGAACAAATATTTACTGTGAGATATCTGAAAAACTAATATAGTGAGAACCTTGAAATATTGTGGGGATAACTTTGTATCTGGAAAGAATTTCAGAATTTAACAAGTAGACGTGGTGCCTCACATATAGTGCAAATTTTTTTGTCTTCAAGAATAATACCAGCGTACCGATCTTGCTGATTTGCTTACAGAGTATTACTGATGGTCTAGAACAGCTACGTCCGAACACACATGCATTTGAGGTAAACAGCTTTGAAAGCTCTTAAATTTGTTCTTGTTTCTTTGCAAAATAGGAGCAAGCATTGCTGTCTGTTGTGTTGTTGTTGTGGATGGTGTACTCTCGTGGGCGTGAAAGCACAAAAAGCTCTTTATAAAAGTTTGCACATTGTGCATATGACTTGGACGTAGCTGGTCTAGGAATAACAAGATGTAATAGCCTCATATCTTGGAAGCCAAAACAGTCAAAATTTTGAAATTTTTTTCGTAAGCAGTAACGCTAATAACTAAAATAGTAATATGAAAAGGAATCAATAATGAAGCAAAAAGTGTGCCACGTCCCAAGTAAATTAAATATAAATAGTTTTTTAATATCTTGGTATCTGCTACAAACACAAACTTGAATTCCGCTCATTCTGCCGATGATAGAAAATAAAAGGGATTGGAGAAGTGAGCATGGCTCCTCAGAAATGTGTATTGAAAACTAATGCAGTGAGAATTTTGAAACTCTTCGTGGCTATTGTATAACAAAAATTAGTGAAAGTTCTAATAATAAAAATGTATTTTCATCTCAAACCGTTTATGGGGTGTAGCGAGGCACGCAGGAAAAAAATATTTGGAATGAATTTTTGTCAGTTACATTTTAATAAAAATAGAACAAGAGATTGCATTTTTCAAAACTCTAAAAAGCGGGATAGAAATTCGAGGCGGGATCGACCTGTGAAAAGCGGGATAATCCCGCCTAAAGCGGGCTGTCTGGTCAGGTTAAGCAAGCTCATCAGCTCTAGAGTTCCCTTGAAAACCTCTTCCCCGGGATCAAAATTCTCTGCCATCTTGTTTAGAGATGATCGGAAGTCGAGTGCTGTTATTGTTCTTGGGGATTCAAGGGCCATAATAGCTGCTCGACTATCATTGTATATGTTACTCAAAGTCGTTGAAGTGACATTCACTTTTAACCCAACCGCAACTTCTTCTATAGCAAGAATCTCTGCCTGGAATACACTGCAGTGATCTGTAAGTCGCTTTGCAATACGAAGAACCAAAGACTCAATTAGCCACACCTTCTTGTGCTTAAGAGCCGTCCGTAAGAAACATAAAAATAAATAACTTTGTTAAAAACTTATTTAGCTGAGTCTTTCTATCTGGTCGAAATCCAAGATGAATGCTAAGGGAATATTTTTGTCCGGCGCGGTATACTATTAGGGCCGCACTCTTGCACTCTTTTTATCTTCCCTGCAGCTCTGTAAGTGGTTGTATCTTTCCAAGAAATTTTTTCTGTTTGGGAGAAATAAAATCTAATGACAAATTCACGATATACATATGTGCACATGTACAGATGTATGTATCAAGATTTAATCAACAATTTATAAGCATTTAATTTTTAATTTTGTTAGCTGTTAAGCTGCCAAACGTCTAATTGTTCTATCTCTTTTTTCTAATGACATAATTTGATTGTCATTTACATGAGTTCGTTTTTAATGTGTGTACATATGTGTTTGTTTATTTTTTATATTTTTTCTGCACTATTTTCTTCTAATCCAAAACAACATGTCGAACATATCATATTCTATGCATATTAATAAATGTTTTTTACTAAATTTATTGCAAGTGTGTATGAACAACAAAAAGTATGCAAATATACAACATAATTTGAATGCATACAAATACAAATGCATGCATAAACATGATGCAATCATTGTGAGTTCTTTTTCTAAAGTATCGTGTCAAACATGCCATCTACTACGTTGACACTTGACAATTTCACATTTATGGTAATTGCGGCTTGCAACAACAGCGTCGTTATTCGCAGTTGCAAATGTTATACTACAACAACCAGAACAATAACAACAAATATATTTGAAATGAATTGTCATTGTCAGACAATGAATATTTGAAAAATTTACAAAACAAATAACAAATAAAAATTCTAAAACAACTAAATGATACTATTGTCAGAGAAAAATATTAAATATTGCAGTGCGGGGTAGCTGTGGAAATTCGAAATCTATAGACGAATCTTCAAGCACGCTACGTGAATTATGTTTTTGAAATTGCAATACTTAGGAATCAATTTTATAAAAATTAAATTTATTACAACGATGGTGTTTGTTTTTCATAAATCAATCAGAAAATTTGGAAAGAAGTTCAGAAGTGCTGATAAAAAAGTGATGGGTACCCCAAAAAAGTGTAGAGAGCGATCTTTAAAAACATCTCACTTTCCTATTACGAACCCCTTATTAAATGAAATTCCCGTGTGCAGTGTTTTTAGTATTCCTGAGATCACGTAACTAAGAAAAATGCATTGTGACTAGAATTGGATCGAACTCTATGAAAACGGAAATCTATGAAAACCCATTTAAATTGCATGGGTTGTGTCAAAAACGAGCTACTTTATAAGTTCGATCCAAGTGTAATGACAACCCTAGATGAATATGTTTTTCTTACAAGTTTTTCGAACAATGACACCGAATGAGGTAATTTTTTACACGCATGGCATAATCTTTGGCTTTGGATGTAAATGGATTCAATTCAACGTGAAATCTAGGTATAATTATGTAGAGATATTGTATATTGTACATTTCACAGAAGTTTCTTTTAGGCAGAGATTAAACGGTCAAGAGTTCATAGATCTGACATTTATATTACAATATCTACTTAACTAAAATGATTCTAGACCATAATTGAAACCCATTGCTTAAACAAAGTACTTGATCTCATAGACTACTACTCTCCGAAACCCTACCTCAATAGCAATTTTCGAATTTCGTTGACTGAAGGTTTTGCAGCACTTTATGAATCCGTACAGGAGGTTTACTGCGTAATTCGAAGCGAAAGCAAATGTTTTCGAATTATAATACATATTAATTAATAATATATATAAATTCGAAAGCATTTTCTTTCGTTTCAAAACACAGAGCAGACCACGAACGACTCCAGATGGATAGAGAGAGTTGGTGGGGGTGTATATATGTATACCGAAATTTGGAATTGAAATGTTCTTCAAACTGCCGGAAGAATGTGGCATATTACAGGCAGAGATATCTGCCATTAAATAAGTAACAAACTGGTTAAAGTTTTATTGGATACCAAATAGAGTTAACCATATTATAACTGACAGCCAGTCTGCAATTAAGTCTCCCATAGGTGTGTAAACCATATATTTTCTTGTCCAAGAATATCTGAAAGCCCTTGAGGAATCTCTTGGACACACTGACCGCCCACTGCGGCTTCAGAACCGTTGCTAAACGTCTGGGTATGACGCACGTATGAAAAGTGCTCCAGTTCCAATGATGAAGAGGAGAAGGAAATCATTATGCATCTCCACTGCATCTGTCCCCCTCTGTAGGATCACGTCCTTCTGCACTTCCTTGGCAGGTTATCCTTCAGCAGCCTATTCGAGTTATGGGAGATGAGATTCAAAAACTTAAGCCTATAAATATTGAAAGAACTGCGGTTGGTATGGCCATGACTGCCACTGCTTTCCCATATAATCTCTGATAATATTTAACTTTAAATAAATTTTGCAATGAATGTCTACTACTATTACAAGGTGTTACCTTCTTTAGGGAAGGCATAGTGAAAGAGAAGAGGGAAAAGATAGAGGAAAGCTTTATTTTTTTACAACTCTGCTTTTTGCACGTTCTTAATAATGCAGTGTTGTAGCGCCTCTGGTGTTAATGAGGCGTACTAAATTTTCTAAGCTGTACTTAGTAGCCTTTTTTATTGGTTATTTTACTTTGCCGATGATTCTGCTACATGCTCTGACGTAACAATAGGACTAGTATCCGCTGAAGCCGGATACCAGTGATCAATGTATATGGCTTCATCACTTGAACTTTTCTACGTTAACTGATACAAAGGGACACTAATGCAGATCAAAAACATGTTGTTACGTAATGACTCGGAGACCGGTCTCGAATCAAGCATCTTAGGTTTTCTAGTCAAAGTGGTAACTACCTTCAGCCAACGCCAATCTCTATGCCTTTCTTCTGTCTTTTCTTCCACGTACATGTAGCATAAAGGTATCCTTACATTGGACCCATGTATACTGTACTCTGATTTTCCTCTTTACCAGCTTCCAGCTAACCTAACCTACGCCATTCCTATTTCGCAATGATATATTCAGTGATGAGGCTCAATTTTATCTTAATAAACATAAGCCAAAATAAGCAAAACTATTGCGCTTGGAAGGAGAAAAACCCCGCGAGACGTTCTTCATCAACGGCAAGTCAGTGATGGGTGCTTTTTATGGAACGGCTGTCTGAGAAGAGAAAGTAAGTTTTTAGCTCACATGGGTTCAAATAAGAGGTTTTTTAGTATACCTGAGAGTAGGTAACGGAAAGTTCAAGTATCGATGGTGAGGTAACAGATATATAAACAGGCAAGAAGCTTAATTCATTTCCTCGTTTATGAAACTGTGCTATTTTGCGTTTTATTAATATTTATAGTTTGTTTGCAGCGCCTCTGGGGTTAAGTAGATGCATTATCTTAGACTATGTAGCCATATTCTACTTCGACGGTAATAAATTGCTACAAATATCGACAAAGGTGAGCGCTGTGATATGCATTAGCGTAGACACCAATGCATCAGAAAAAGCTATGATGATGGTATTATTTCAGGTTATCGGACCTTGTAACCGATTCACTAACTATTTTAGGCAACAGCACACTCTTTTTTTTATTCTAGCAACCGAACTGAAATTTTGTTACTATCAATAATAGGCTCGATAGTAAGACAGTGTGAGATGGTTTGAACCTGGATCTAGAGTTTAGTATCTAAAAATTTAAAAAGGCGTCCATAAAACTACTATTTTTTACTTACTCTTCGCTTTACCATTACCAACTCCATTATAAATGTTGATTTTGCTAAATAAATTTTTCCCTGTGACGAATAATTTCATTGGTCAAAAATAGCTTGCAAACTTGATGAATTTAATTAAATGAAAGTTTTAGCATGCATGTTTCAAACTCACCCTTGATTTAGGACATTAAAACCAACTGTATGACAGCAAATAACAAATAAAAATATCAGAAGCATCATTCACATAGAAAAAAGAAGAAAAACACACGGAATTGAACAATTTGAAATGGAATATGTACAATACAGCAATTATTTGCATGTGCGACAATCATGTTAAGTTTTATCAAACGAAAATAAAAATATATACATATTTGATTTTTATTTTCTTCTTCATTTAATAAATTTGTATAGTGAAAACAATTTTATAAAATTCTTGAATATGTACATACATACATATATGTTATACTATGTTCACACTTACATATGTATTTTAACATATTTAACACGTAATTCACACGTTGATTTTTCAGTGATTTTTTGAAACACGATTTTTGGAGTTTGTAGGCGAACGGTATAGAAAAGCAAAAGGGGAAGAATAAGTAAAAATAATTAATGTGATGATCGTAAAAGATAAGCAAGAATAGTTAAACATACGTAGGTAGAGTAATATAACTTCGTGCTAACCTAAATAGAAAAATGAAAAAAATGGAAAAACAGGGGAAACAAATAGTGATACTTACATATGTATTTAACAAAGGTAAATCAATAATTGTACACAACAATCATTTATCACATTCCGTTTCATTAGAATTTACGTTAAATAGCTGATGTTAATAACAATCTCTACCCAAGTAGATAGACTAGGGTTCTGATGAAGTGCGTTGCTGCACAGAAAAATATCGGTATTTCCCCCAGCTTAAAAAGTCTAATTTAATTTTTCTTCTCTTCTTTAGAAACTCACATTAATTAATAAAATATTTCATTCAATAAAAAGAATTGAAATTACTGAACTTAAGCCTGACTAAAAATTATTTCTGATTAAAATATTTTAATTTTTTTTGTGTTGTTTTATTTTATTTTTTCATTGAATGCGACAACAGCTTTTTTTAATACAAAACAGTGTTACCTGTAGGTATTTTTGTCACTAATATAGGAGTATAGGTAGTAGGTATTTTTTATTCTCATATTGCATTTTTTGTTCATAAATGTAAAAACAACTATACCAAAAATATATTTTTGCTCATAAACCGTTTCAAAATTTGTTTTTGCTCGAAATTACATAGACTTTTATACAATTATTCTGGTGTCACAGTGCCTGTCTTTGGTAACATTGCTGAGAGAATATTTATTTATATGTGAGAGGATAAGAAAAAATCTGTCAAAATAAAATAGATCTCTCGACTGCTTTCTGGCGCTACTATTTTGTGTCAATTTGCATGGAAAATGTGTTTATGCTGTAATTCTGTTTGATCATTAAGGACTTAAATGTTTTTAATTTATCTTTCTTTAAACTAAATTACTAAGGGCCATTTTCACAACTTGCTTTTAGTTAAAGGTAGGATTTTGTCTGCCCGATAAATGCTTTTGTATTAAGAAACCTTCATTTATTATTTTTTTATCCATTAAATAACATTGTTATTGATAGTAATAACAATAAAAAATTGTAATTGCAATAATGCAAAGATATATATCGGGCAGACAAAATCTTACCTTTAACTAAAGGCAAGTTGTGAAAATGGCCCTAAAATTTTTAGATTTTCGTATGGATGAAATTTTTTAACATGTAGGGAAAGGAAAAAACGGGGGTTTTTAAAACTACTGGCAACACTGATACAATTTTTGGATGAAAAAAAAGTAAAAACTAGAAGCATGGAAAAAATCATCGTATGAATGTAAAATAATTTTGGAAGCAACTTTTAAAAGAGAATAAAAAATAAAACAAGATTTTTAAATCATCGTATGAATTGGGCCTAAGAAGAGTTTTCTAAAATCTAAAAATCTAAGCTTGACGTTATGTCAATAGATTATTGCGTTTGTTAGAAATTTCGAACAATTACGTTTTATATTTGCTTTTTATTTTTGCAACAACTTTTTTTTTTGTAAATAATTTTTTTTTTTGAGTAATTGTGTATTAAATAATTTTTTTCACGTGCCGCCATTTAATAACAACACTTAGTTGCCAGAGTTGTGCAAGACGACCTAAACATACTCTATTTATGTACGTGTCTATCAAAGTGCTTAAAATTAAAACACCGTTTTTGTGATGTTTAACAAATCAAGTAAATGTATGGCAAAACAACAACTTAACCTTAGAACAACTTAACTGTTTTTTAGCATTCTGAATTACAACTTATTTTAGTTGTATTCGAAACAATGCTCGAAAAGAAAAGGTTTTTATCTATGCTATGTTTTTTGAAACCATAGTAGCCATCACAAAACATTTTAAATAAATTTAGCTTTGGCCTTTTATTTTTTTTAGATTTCATGTTTTATGAACGTGGGAACAATATTGGTTGACAAATGAGGTAGTTTAGACGAGAACAATTTTTAAGCCGCACAATTTTTGTTCTTTTCCAAATTACACGAGACTAATTCATCTCGCACAAAATGTATACGTATACACAGCTTTGTGTGTGTTAGTGTTTTTAGTATTCATTTAACATTTGTTGTTTTTTAAGTTGTGTGTGTATTGGTTTTATGCTGCTAATGCGGGGTTGTAGCTGGTTGAAAAGTTATGCCAACCGCAAAACCACTCTCTTTGCCTCTCTCACCAACAAACTGGCATGTTATACCAGCACAATTATGCCCGTGTAAATCAGCGCAATGGGATTGGTTGGCGTCTGGAATAATTAAGCAAAACTAATACAACACTCGAAATAAAAACCAAAATACAACTGATAAAAAAGTTGTAATCCATAATAAAAATTTTAGAATTAGAACTTAACTATCTATTTAGTTGTAAATCATAAAAGGGGCCTCCATATATATGCTTGATTGGTCTAAAGTTCGTATCGCTTCCCAGCAAAAAATTGCACATTACCATCAGAACTACTCGCCATATAATGACTTACTTTTCTGATTGCCTATTTTATTTACTCGCTTACAAATCACATTACCTAAAATGTAAAAAAATTATGTACAAGTTGCTAAATGAAGAGAATGATTTTTTTAGATTAAATAGATTACGTGAACAAGTTTCCAAATAAAAACAGTAAGTACTTTTCAAGAATCAATTATTTTAGTCTCACGCCTTGTTAAAATCATTAAGTTGGTAATCCAGTAAGGAACAGCTTCCACCAAAAATGCTTAATTCCAAACTCGATTACCTTTTTTGAAATTTTTTGCTGGGTTTGTAAGCCAAATTGCATGTGATAATTATTAACGAACAAATAACACAAAAGTTAATTGTAAATATTCTGCCAAATACGTAGTAGAACGGAACAATTAGCTGTTTTCGAAGGCCACTACGCCTTCATCATCAGCGTTCTTTGTGCTTGGTCCACTGTGTGGTGTCAGTTGATGTAGATGTCTCTTTTATATACTCAGCCATTATTGTAAATGGAATATATGAATTGTTTTGATTCATCGTATTACAATTTGCTGAACGCTTTTTTTTGTAATGAAAGCTCAATTTTTCCATCTCCAAATTTACAACGGTCTTGCCATTGTTGTTTGTTCTTAAGTAATTATGCATATGTTAGTTCATTTGCTTCTTTTTGTTCTACTTAAGACAAACTTTTTTAGTTTGTTGCTATTAAGCATATTTTTTTAAATTTTTGCCGCAATCCTATGGCTATTTACTACTGGTCCGATTAACGGATTAAAGGTTATATAAATTAAAATTTTTCTAAGTTTAGTTTGATAATATCGGACTAACACTTTTTGCGTTATCCATCATTAATTATGTGGAGAAACATCTAAAACAAATTATAATTTTACTTGATTTTTTTTAAAACCTTTCATAGAATATAAAATTTAGACCATATTTGTAATACTGGAACCACAATACTTGATGTATTATGTATATATTATATCAAGGCACATTTATTTCCAGGTAATATAAGGATTGCAAAAGCAATGAAAAAATACAACAATGAAAAAAAACAACAAAGTTTTTAGTTAATTTTAATTATTATTCGAACTCCGTTTGTTTCTATATTTGTGATTTGAACGGGCTAAAGTTCGTATCGCTTTTTAAAACAAATTACATGTGATAATTATTAATGAACAAATAACACCAAAGTCTGTTGTAAATATTCTGACTAACAACACATAGTTGAACGGAACAGCCAGCCGTTTTCGAAGGCCACTAAACCTTCATCATCAGCGTTCTTTTGTGTTTGGTCCACTGTGTGTGGTGTCAGTTGACGTAGATTTCTGCTTTATATACTTAGCATTTTATTGCAAATGGAATATGTGAATTGTTTTGATTCATCGTATTTCAATTTGCTGAAAGCTTTTTTGTATTGTAAGCTCAATTTTACCATCACTATATTTACAACAGTCTTACCATTGTCGTTTTTGTTCTTTTTACTAATTATACACATGTTACTTAATTTGCTTATTTTTTGTTCTACTTAAGACAAACTTTTTTGGTTTGTTACTATTAAGTATATTTTTATTTAATTTTTGCCACAGGCCCATGGCTATTAATTTTTAGTTAATTTTAATTATTATGCGAACTTCATTTGTTTCTATATTTGTGATTTGAACTTGCTAAAGTTCGTATCGCTTTTTAAGCCAAATTACATGTGATAATTATTAATGAACAAATAACACCAAAGTCTGTTGTAAATATTCTGACTAACAACACATAGTTGAACGGAACAGCCAGCCGTTTTCGAAGGCAACTAAACCTTCATCATCAGCGTTTTTTTGTGTTTGGTCCACTGTGTGTGGTGTCAGTTGATGTAGATTTCTGCTTTATATACTTAGCATTTTATTGCAAATGGAATATGTGAATTGTTTTGATTCATTGTATTTCAATTTGCTGAAAGCTTTTTTGTATTGTAAGCTCAATTTTACCATCACTATATTTACAACAGTCTTACCATTATCGTTTTGTTCTTTTTACTAATTATACACATGTTACTTAATTTGCTTATTTTTTGTTCTACTTAAGAACGCTGATGATGAAGGTTTAGTGGCCTTCGAAAACGGCTGGCTGTTCCGTTCAACTATGTGTTGTTAGTCAGAATATTTACAACAGACTTTGGTGTTATTTGTTCATTAATAATTATCACATGTAATTTGGCTTAAAAAGCGATACGAACTTTAGCCCGATCAAATCACAAAGTTTTTAATTTATCCAAAATGTCTAAAATAGAATTTGTTTTTAACATAATAATTATTCACATAAACTTAAAAAAAAATTTCCAAGGCAGCTTCCATTAACAAAATTTGCAACGTTTAGCACTTTTCACAATTTTCTAATAGTTTTTTAGTATTTTTAAAATTGTTTTTTAAATAATTTTTTTAATAAAATATTTTTCATGTTGAAGTTTTTTTTTAATTTTTTTTTAATTTCTCTTTCGTAAACAATTTTTGAAGTTTCGGATGAACTTTAATTTGAAAAAAAAATATCTCAGCTGCGTTTCCGTTACTACCTGGTAAATGTGCCTTGAATTGTATAGTGTTTTACAGGCCTTTAAATTTTTTTTCAATTTTGTTGCCTTGTTAATTTTTCTTATATTTTTTTTTATTTAAAGTTTTTTTTCGTTATTTTGTGAATCTAAAAAGTGTGACTAATATTGGTCTCCGTTAAATAAATTTTATGGGTGTTCTTTTTTTATAAAAGTATTTTATAAAAATCGGGTAATTTTGCTTTATCTCAAGAGTAATTTGCTGGTGGTAACACTGGTTGAGAGTAAAAAAAAAAACTTTAGGTACGAGTACACACAACACTTTTAATACATTATTAACTAAATAAACCAAACAATTGCTTGAAGTATTTATTGTTTTTTGCAAATTAAACATTTAAATGAAAATTTTTCCATAAATTATGTGTCATTTATTAAGATTTTAAAAGTTTCTAAAATTTATAAATACACACATGCATTAGTGTGTTTCTGTGTATGTGTGTGTGTGTGTGTGTGTATGCTACCAATAAACATTGAATGACAGTAAAATTATGAGCCATATTAACAACAAATCATTAGCAATAATTTAGACAACATTTCTTAAGTGTTCTCAGGCAATTGCAACTAACAAAAACGACAACAACAACAATATCATTAGCAGCAACATAAGCTAAAGCAGCAATTCCTTAGCTGGAAATGAAGAACAACAATTCATTCATCCCATCCATACAAACAGTTGTTCAATTTATTCATTTTTATTGCATGAATATTCATAATTCGCATTAAGACGATTGCGTTACTAGAGAAGATACATTTCGTGTCTATATTTCACGCCAACCTACAAATTCATAAACAATCGGTTGGATGGACGGACAGACAGATAGATAGACAGACAGACAGAAAGACAATTTGGTCGGATGTTTGGCTGGATTTTATAGTTGGATTCGAATGGATTGGGTTGGGTTGTCTTTGGTGTATTTTGTTCGTTTGTTTGGTTTGGCCGCTTATTCGCCTGTTTTATTTAATGATTTCTGAGTTACAAGCCTTTTACGAAAATATATGTGCCACAAACGCATTTCAATATCTAGCAGCACACAAACAGCACAAGATGAACGTTGTTTCTCTTTTATCTGAAATGTGGCAGGATGCTTGAAATTGTGGAGAGTTGGAGTTGAAGTGTATTGAATCTCAGCAGGTTTAATAACACAACAATTTCGCAGCAACTTATGACAATGCGGTGGTAACAAATAACACTTTCAAACCATTATGACTGAGCTTTCATTCATGCCGACTGATCAGCTAGCTAAGCAAGTAAGCAAACAACCAGACCAGCCCGCAAACCAACGACTGTTTTAAAACTCAATCATCCCAAAGACTTTACCGGTCAGCCAGAGCCGTTCGTTCAAAAGAGCTGAGAATTTATGGTGAACTACTACCGCAGCATGAGCTGAGCCTGCGTATTATTCTCTTTTATTTCGCTTAATTTTTTTTTTTTTTTTTGGTAAATAGAATGTCTTAAATTATGAATATTACCACAATGAGTCAATTTCCAATAAATTTACTTCCTCAGCTTAATGCTTAATGCTGGCATTGCGAAAAGCAAAAGAAAGAAACCAGTTCCCTAGCGTCGCACCATCATCAACCAGCAAATCTGGCTGCATTCAATTTAGCCTTCATACTTTATAAGCGGCGAATAAAGTTGTCGTTGTCATCGTTGTCTTGGCATGATGGCTCATGAATCAGTAAATGATTTTTCTCGGCTCACACCAGCAAGAAAAATAAAGCAAAAGAAAAGGGAAATAAGACCGCTTGTTTTTCAAAGTTATAAACATAATTTGTACGCACATGATTAGATATGACTTTCTTCTCTTTACATCTTGTTTTTTATTTTTTAATTTTTTTATTTTTTGTTAGCTTCAAAGACCGCTGGGACGTTGCTCTTGCATCTAAGTATCGTTCAAATGATCTCATAATCTATGGGCAATTAAACAACAAGATTGTCTAATCTCATTTCTTTTACGAGTGCAGATATTTCAGCTTGATTACATGATACGTTTGCTAATAAATTTGATATGAAATTTCAAATTATCGTACATCACCGTGATAATTAGAGAGGTGTTTATCCGTGAGATAAAACTAAACTAACAATGTTAAGGAAAAGTTTTTGCATCTTAATCTCTGTGTAAAAGCTGCACTGCACGATGTTTTGTGCAGCGGCATATAATAAAGTTTGTACATTTGCTTGCTAGTAATCCAAAATGAATTCAAAATCTTGTATTTTAATGATTTTGAATTAATTTTGCTGCAATAGAGTACATAAAAATTTTTTTCAACTGGAGTTTGCACCAATTAACCAGTAACTAAATGTCAGTTGTTCCTGCAGGTTTAGAGATAAATCATATTTTATGCTTAATAACTAACAACAACAACATGGTCTTTCATATCTAATGAAACATTCGAAGAAGGCAGAACCTGTATTGTAACACTGTACAACAATTTATAATTTTTCCCGCAATTAGGAGATTCTGACAATAGATTGTGGTAGAGAAGATCAAAAATAAATTTACGTTAATGATTTCGGAATTTTATAGTAGGGGGTTAAAGTTCCCTCCTTTGGTTTGTTCGTGCATCATATAGTTATATGAAACTTTCAGCCCAATTCTAAATGTTGCCTGGAAATTATTCATTGCGAATACTTTTTATCGGAAAATAAAATCTTCCTATTCTAAACAGATTGCAAGAGAAATAAAAAGTGAAAGAGGATTTCGAGTTTTCGAAGTCAGCTATTTTGTTTATGTAAATAGAATAGAGTAAAAACTCTCCAGGGAATTGTTATGCAGAATAAAACTGGATGCGTTCTTTACAGCTGATGTATAGGGTGGTTGCACGAACAATCGCCCAAAGAACAATCGCCCAATGAACAATTGCCCAAAAAATTGTTTTTGTAAATTTGGGCGTTTGACAGTGGTTTTGGGTGTTTTGACATCATTAAATTTTGGGTGATTGCTCACTATGAACGATCACCCATTTTACAAAAATGTACAATGGCCCAAATAATGTTTTCTAGACAGCCGGCCTTTGGCCGCACTTAAGGATTTTCTCCATCATGGTATTTCCGGAAACTACAGGTCATAATAAAGATTTTCTACTTTTGCAGTTTCCCTGCCTAATAATTTCTTCAAGAATGACGGCCTTCGGCCGCGCTTAAAGATTTTCTCCACCATGGTTTTTCCCGAAACAGCGGAGCATAATAAAGATTATCTGCCTTGAAAAGTTTCCCTGCCTAATAATGTTTTCTAGGCTGCTGGCTGGCCTTCAGCCGAGCTTAAAGTAAAAAAGTATTTCCCTAAACGGCGGAGCATAATAAAGATTTTCTGCTTGTGCAGTTTCCCTACCTAATAACGTTTTCTAGATTCCCAGCTAAAAAAATTATATATGGTACATATATTCTTAATATATGAATGTATATAACTATATATCGATGGCTTAATATAAAAAAGGCCTAACTCTAATTTTCAATATTTTACAGGAGAAGCAAAAACTGAAGAAAAAATAAAGCATTTACATGCAGAAATAGTTTTTAAAGTTGCCATAAGTCCTTGATTTTGAACTGTAACGTACTAAGATCTTTAAGGAGGATGCAATTATACGTTGTCGCCCAGAAAACATTAAAAACACGATTTGGAAAAAAATTGAGTTAGGCCCTTTTTATATTAAACCATCGATATGAATATGTACACAGAAAAAACTAAATTTCATTTTCAGTTACCAAATTCGTTGAATCAGTAAATATTTTATTTGAATGCTGCGGTCCTACAAATAATTTTGTAAATTCTGATAAAAATTTTGTAAAAAGTTAAATTAGTCATAGTTTGGCTGAGAGAAAATGTTACTTCAATGTGTTGGTGTTTATCTTGCTTGTTGATAGGAACAACGTGCTGTTGTGCGGTTGTTGTTGTTTATTTTGATTGATCGTGTTGTATACATGTAAATGCCGAAAAGTAGCCGACAAACGTCGTGGCCTGTTTCTTCTCTACACAGTTTTTTGGTACAAATTAATTTAGTGGAACAGTACAGAATATTTACTGAAACTAAGTTTGATTTCAAACAAATATTTGTTTAAAAATTTTTTGGGAATAATTTTTTCTGTGTATGAATTCATGTATGGAAATGTATGGGATTATACATGGCAAAACTATTATATATGAACTAATATATGGACTAATATATGAAATGTGTTATAATATATTAGCTCATATACTGAAATTTAATTATAAAGCTCTTCATATGTGGATCCATATATAGAAATAAGATTTAATATATCGAGCCATAACTGCTAAAATAGCTTAAGCGACACATTTGTTTACTTCGTTTTTTTTTTTTGACGAAAATCGACTGTTTACTATCGCAAATAATCGATTTTGACCAAAAATTGAAGTTTGAAAATTATGTCGCTTAAGCTATTTTGGCTGCTATGGCACGATATGGAGCCATATAAGAATGTATGCATACATGATATCTCACATAAGTCTCGTTTTTGCAATCAAAAAAGCTGTGAATCGGAAATCCAATAGAAAATACATACGGTATGCAAAGTTTATAGGCGTACCATCAACGTTTAAAAAAGAAAAACTTTTGTTACAAAAAAAAAATCATTCTTGTATGATTTGATACATTGTAGCCCCATTTAATATATCAAATAATCAATGGGATAATCCAGTCATTAATTTTATAGAAAATAACAAAATTCTCTAGCTAAGAAACAAAGTTCACATTACTGCAAAAAATTAAATTGAAATTATATTGTTAGACGGATTATTTTTTCTTTTATAATTAATTGCATTAGTTTTTAATCTGATTTCTTAAATTAAATTTTATGTACGAATATGATTTTTGTGTTTTTTAAATAACTGATTCACCTTTTGACTTAAAATGATGAATGAAATGACTTTTATTTCGTTTTGAATTATTTGTCCAAACAAATGTTTCATTAAATACAACCTCCCTGTTCAAAATCTAAAAAAATTTAATTTTAATAATTTAATTTATTGCACAGCAGTGCTCTTCTGTGAATCAAGAGAGTATGAATATGAACTTTGTATACTGTAGAGGGAACATTTACACATACATGTATGAAAATTTATGAATATATATAATCATATACATATGCCCATATACCCTCATTTTTCGGATACGAACCATATATGGGATATCATATATGCTCCATACATATTTTTTTAGCTGGGTTGTCAGATTTTCAGATTTGAATTTTTTTTTAACAAAATCCTTAGAAATCGGTAAGGTTTTCTTCTTACGGTAAATATAAGCAAAAAAAAAGGAGTCAGAGGCAGACTCAGCAATGTGAATGTATAATCAAAGTAAACCGTTCCACTTATTATTTTCCTTGGTTCTTTTTAAAGAAGCCTTGAATGCTCGAAAACTTAGTAAATATAGTAAAATCAAACCTTTTTCCAAAACAATAAAGTCCTCACAAGTATTTCTGGTAGAGAAGACCAACAAATTTTAAATGCACCTGCGCTTAGAAAGTATAAATTTATCTTAAAATAAAAGAAGAGTGAAAGCTCCCTGCCCCCCCCCCACCCTTCCAGGATGAATCGGTATAGAAAATGATGAAAATATTGCATTTACGGTACAAGATGTACCCAATACTTTTATATTAAATCCAGCAACTGTTCCTTGCATATATTTTTTGCTACTTTCGAAAAAGAGGCCAAATACTACACAGAAAAAACTAAATTTCATTTTCAGTAACCAAATTCGTTGAATTAGTAAATATTTTATTGGAATGCGGTCCTACAAATAATTTTGTAAATTCTGATAAAAATTTTGTAAAAATTTAAATTAGTCATAGTTTGGCTGAGAGAAAATGTTACTTCAGTGTGTTAGTGTTTATCTTGCTTGTTGATAGGAACAACGTGCTGTTGTGCGGTTGTTGTTGTTTATTTTGATTGATCGATCGTGTTGTATACATGTAAATGCCGAAAAGTAGCCGACAAACGTCGTGGCCTGTTTCTTCTCTACACAGTTTTTTGGCACAAATTAATTTAGTGGAACAGTACAGAATATTTACTGAAACTAAGTTTGATTTCAAACAAATATTTGTTAAAAAATTTTTTGGGAATAATTTTTTCTGTGTACTCTTAAAAAGTGTGATAACAGGCTGAAATGTTCCATAAATTTTTAACAACAAGAATTTGCACACAGCAGATCGCGAAATTTAACTTTACTTATCTAGTCACCACTTGAACTACAATTAAGGTTTAATTTCATAAGTATTCACATACATATCTAGTTTGATGGATGCGGACGCAATTGTGGTGGCGCATTTCACAATATCTCAAGGCCGAGATACTTTTCTAGGTGCTGTTACTATTCAACATATCTTACTTCTGATAACAGAATTTATACATAGGAGGTACGCTCCCAAAATAAAAAAAATTCTTTTTCCGCAGTGGTCACATTCGACTTTTCACTCTTGATAAACTCTTGATTTACATTATGCTATTCTTTATCAGAGGGTTAGTTCAGTTCTTCATTTGGTCGGAGACAAGAGAAGAGCACATTGTTTTCCCTATAATGATGAAATTTCGTTAACCTGCAACTCATTACAAATATTTGTCGAAATTCATTTGGTATTTATCTTTACTAAAATATGAAGTTCTAGACAAAGTTGGCTGTTAAATCAACATATTCAGGTGATTATCACTAAAGATAATCCTAGAAGCAAAGTTGAGATTTTTAGAAGGAAATAAAAAGTGCTCCCTATAAATTTTTCCTCCACAAATCCTTCACGTATAGAACTAGAGCTTCCTGGATGAACCTCTTAGTTATTAGCTTAATTAGCATTCCATTCTCATCATTCCAATGTGGAGCGTAAGGCCGTAACAAATGCATTCCATTGAGGGCTATTGTATGCTATTGATGTTGTTTCGCTGCGAGCTATTTTCACCTCTTTGTCCAATTGCCTTTTTCATGTATGATTCCAATCTATGGTTGTTCTTGTTAGGTAATCTGCTAGTAAATACCTGCAAAGGGGTTATATCGCGGGCGGCCGCATTTTAAGTCTCGCATCCAAACAATAATATTGGCTCCATCCATCCATTTACATATGTAAGAGTAATTATAACTAATTAATTCGAAAGCATTCAATCCAAGTCTTCTGAGCAGTTATCACCAAATTTTAACTGAAAATACGCATTTATTTTTTATATCATATTCCAGGTTATCATTGAGGGAATAACATAATTTTTAAAGATATATCGTTACACTAAGCCATCGATTTATAATACATTTTTAACGAGATATTCCTTATGAAAATCGACCCTAAATGTCTTGTGAAAAGTAAAAAATTATGTATCAAAATCTTTTGTTACTTTTCAGAATCTTTAACAAAATGGATGATGATTTAGATGATACACATCTCTGCATTAAGTGCAATGAAACAATTGTTGGTTTAAACAACTACATTCAACATCGCAAACAGAACTGTTCCAAACCCGCAACCTCTTCCAGTGCACAAACGACAAAACTCTGTACTACAACTAGTACTTCAGTGGCAAATACTAGTACCGATGTAACGCCAGCCATAACTTATGTACCATTCAGTTTTAACGAACCCGAACCAGCCAATCCAACTAGTCATGGCGGCAAGACCTCCAAAGTCTTGACAGATACTTATGAGTTACCTTATGAATTGGAAGCTGATGTGTTTTTCTCTTCTCTTCAATTGCAAAGTGTACAGTCAACGGTAGGACAACATTTACCCCCAACAAGTGGTGGCAAAACTGGTACTTCACAACATATTGCACCTTTGAGTCGTCAAAAATCTGTGCCACAAGAATCCGAAGCAAATGCCGCAGCTAGCGTAAGCTGGATGAATGGTGACACACCAAATCAAAGTGGTAGCGAACAATATCAAAAAGATAATATTTTTAAGACCATAACGTATGAACACGAATCGCCGGAAGTGACAGAAGAGGAAGAGGAGGAAGAATATGAAGTGGCCGGTGATGTAGAAGATGACGATGAAGATTATGAGCCAATAAACGAAGCTCATGCTTCTGGTGGTAAATGGAAATTGTCGTTAATGCGGCACTCACCACCTGTCGTACCCATATCCCATACAGGCGGCAAATGGAAGCCCGAACATCGTCCTAATATAAGAGTAGCGCACTCACAACTTTCCAGAGCTTCTCCTACTTGGGATGATCATTTAGAGTATGTAGACGCCCACGAAGGCCAACATCCACCAGCTGATCACACCAAAGGAAAATGGTTACCTGGCACCAAGCTACAAAGATTGGAATTTAAAGAAGTGGTGGAGTTGGCCAAATGCAGTAAGACAAACCAGGATTATTGGTGTAATATTTGTTGCCGTAAGTTAAAGAGTAAAATGATTTATGAGCATCACTTGAAAACTCCTTATCATTTAAAACGAGCCGAACCGGAGCTACAATTGGAAAAGGCTGCCATCAACGAGCTGCCCAAAGAAGACATAAAGAAAAGTTTTGCTGTCGTAGAGTTCAATCCTCGTTCTATTACTGTTTCTACGAACAATAAGAAGAGAAATAGGAGATGTACTTATTTGAGATGCAGTCTTTGCAAACACGCTCTCCTCAGACACTTAATAGGAAAACATTTGATATCTCACTATCATTATCGACGCATGCAGCTGTATCCAGGTGCTTCGCTGCCCATGATACTGGAAAATATTCATGCCATTGTTTTGCAATCACCTTTTCAATGTCGTCCTTGTCGTTTCTATGCCAACACTGAGGAGACATTTTTACTTCACTGGAATTCAGCTTCTCACTTGGATGCCTCTGAAGGACCGGGACGCTTTTGGTGCTCCTATTGCCAGTTTGAATGCGAGGACAGTAATCAAATGCGTAGGCATCTGTTGGGAAGCGAACACCAGGAAGTCCTCTGGGCCATTAATCGCTCCGTGCCTATTTATATAAGCAAAAGACTGAGCATAGACTGTCCCAAATGTGGCCAATCATTTCGATTCAATTTTGAATTGAGACGTCATTTTGTAAACTTTCATCCTAGCGTAGAATTCATGGGTACAGCTTCAGATGTCTATCAATCAAAGTTTAAGTGTCTTTCTTGTCCCGAGGTTTTACCTTCAAAGATTGCCCTGCAAAGGCATGAAAAGTTTAAGCATTTTATTTCCAAATATTTTTGTTCTATATGCAATTTGGAATTCAGCAGTCCTTGCCAAGCAAGACGTCATCGCAAAGTTCTGGAGCACAAACAAAAAGCTTTAGCCGCCAACCACATAATATGTCCGAAGACAGAACCGAAAGAACTGCTCGATGTAAAAATAGAGAAAAGGTAAGATTTTGTTAATACTAAGCCATTAGGTTTTTTAATATTTCTAAGTTTAGCTCTCCGGAAAGAGAAGAGCCAATAGAAGATTATGAACCCAGAACAAGTGAGCAAGCCAATCAGAATCTGTTGCAAGAACCACCCTTAACATTTTCGATATCATACAAATGCAAAGATTGTCCTTTTACAACAGCTTCGGAAGAAGTACTCACACTACATGAACAGAAAGAGCATACACGATTTCAACATTTTTGCATAGTGTGCTCGAGCAAGTTCGAAAGTTCTCAGGAGTTGGGAAGGCATAGCAGAACATGCAAACCAGATGTCATTGCTAAACCAGAAGATATCAAATTACCTGATCAGTTGCAGGAAATTGTGACAGAAAGTGGAGAAAGTGTGTGGAAGTGTGAATTGTGTGACTTTAAGTAAGTTTTTGTTTTAATAAAAGTTATAATTGTGGTAGTAAGCTGCTATTCTCTTTCACTATTGCAGAGCACCGTTCCGCTCCGATATTCTCTTTCATCGCGTCTTTCATTCTTATTCCAATGTGGGCAAAAATCAACAACTCCCATGTCCTTTGTGCGATAAAACATTTCGTAAACAATCCTTACGTTATCATTTGCATACTCATACAAAAGAACCCATTTTTAAATGTAAGATTTGTAGTTCCTCATTTTCCCGACAGCATGGTTTAAAGGAGCATCTTAAAAATATTCACGGTAAAGGAAGTAAGACTGTTGGAGAAGCAGAAGTTGAGATTGCTGCTGATACGAATGCTTCAGATAAAACTGATGGAAGTGTTAAATGCAAGTCGTGTGACAAAGTTTTCAAAAGCAAGTGAGTATTTTATTTTCCAAAAATTAATGCAAAATTAATTACTATCTCAAATAGAAATATATAATTTTCATGTTGATTATGAGGCCTATTCTCTAATTTTAAACGAAGGAAAAAGTGTTTGACTTAAATTCACTTTCGGTCTACTCTCGAATTCAAAACGAAAAAAATACTTTTGAATATAAATCAAACGATATAAAAATTACACTATAAAAAAGCATTGAATTAATATATAGGGGATGCTGCTAGCTGAAGCAGTTAATGCGTCGACTGCACAGCAACTGCCAATCTTCGAAAGCCCGATCGCGATTTCTGCCCAGAATCCAGTTATATCATTATTTAGATATGCTAATGCTTCGTCATCGACGTTTGTAGCATTGAATCGTCGGCGAAGTAACAGAACTAAAAGAAATGGCTACAAAGTAAAAAGTAATGCTCCTACTTATCACCAGAGGCGCGGCTTTGCCATTTTTCTTTCTTCACTGTCCCTTTCCTAAAGAAGGTAACATACAGCCATATATATATAAACATGTGTGTTAGTGGGCATATTAATTGACTGAGTGTTACTTCCCTTTTAAAAAAATAGCTTAAAATTAAATTTGAGGCAAGAGTTTTGCAAAGCCTGCCAGTGCCTAGATACATTTATTACGGTAGTAACTTTAAAAAGAGGGAGGATAACTCACTTTATATAAAAAGAAATGAAATGGAGAAAACCAGACACTATTACACGGCGTAATTAATCCCACTGACTACATTCCTATTGTAGCTCTTGGACCTATTCTTGAATTATTTGCTCAGTGAACTGAGTAACAAGCACGACCACGAGTACTTGGGGATTTTGACGCCATAATTTGGGATTTTTTTTTAATTTTTTGAAAACAAAAAGTTTGGCGACAGGGATCTTCAGAGGCAAAATTGTTGAGGGAGCATATTTACTGTCGATAACACGGTAAAACATAAAAATAGCAAGGCTCAAGCTATTGAGGAGACCAATAAAATGTACGTGTACCGACATTTGAAAGTTTATGTTTAAATCTATGGTAAAAGAGGGTTAAAGTTCCCCTCCCTTTATACATACATATATTTATATAGTGGCGGTATTTTATATAATGTAATTTTATAAAAGAATACCGAAGTATATTTATCTGACATTTAGGCCCAATAATTGACTTATCAATTAAGTGTTATTTATCTTTAAATTGCTTTTAAGTACCAAATTAATTTTTTCAGCACAAGTTTAAAAGTAGGGATGTAACCGATACCGATACTGATTCCGATATATCGGCGATACTTCTGATTTGCCGATACATCGACGATACTTCTTACATTTTATTAGAGCTGTTTTGAACAAACAATTCAATTTTCAATGCTTTTTTGCATAACAACTAAGAGAAATAACATATTAAAAGCTTTGCACCATATTACTCAAACGTTCTCTCAATGCCAAATCATGTATGTATTTTGTTAAAAAATAATTTGTTTTTTGTTAATTTCAGAATGAATTCAATATCAATTTTAAATATTAATAATCTCATACACTGTAATTTTGTATAATAAAAGAATTACTTAACTTGAATTTTGTTAATTTTAACTTGAGTTCAATTTCAATATGCGTATCGGTATCGGATTCGGTATCGGCGATATTTATTTTTGAGTATCGGTATCGGATCGGCAAAACGGCATATCTTTACAATCCATAGTTAAAAGAAATTTAACTGAAACTTAAATGCTCAACCTTATGTTTTTGAGCTTTTGTGTGTTTATTGAAAACATGTACATAAACACCATTTCGTATATTCTATTTAACTCGTTTCATTTTCATGAATATACAACATATACAATACATTGTTTCATATCATAGAATAAATAAATAGAAAAATGCGTTATAGCGCTCTTTTTGTTTCATGAAATGCGTTTTATGCTATTTTAATTTTAATACGTTGATAACCTAACTTTCTCATTTATTACATATAACAGCTGTTATTTGCAAAGCATATTTAGTGCTGCCGTACTTTCAACGAAAATTTATAAGAATTTTAAAAACTAAAAAGATGAAACAGCCTATACTTAAATTTAAATGGCAATTAGCTAAATGACATTTACTTGAGAAGTCAATTATTGGACCTCAGTGTTTAATGTACTAGGGAATTTGTTTTTGTTGTTGGTAAGTGTAAAAGGAGTATGAAAAATTAAAAATTATTTAGTGGTGTACTATCGATAGTGACTAAAAAATATCGATGGTTTTCAAGTATTAATCGATGGTAGGTTAAAACATCGATAGTCACAAAAAAAACTTAACTATCGATAGTGACATCGAAAGTTTTCCTTTTCTTGTGTTATACTTTTAACCGACTTCAAAAAAGGAGGAGGTTAACAATTCGTTTCAATTTTTTTTTGGTGTTACTTCATAAGTCGTTACATTTATGACCGATTGTAAAAATTCTTTTCTTGTCTGAGAGGGTATGGAGCTTCCCATTGACCCCATTGAAAAAAAATAGCGGGGACATACCTACAATTTTTTTATTTGATTTAATGATATTTTACTTATTTGATTGCTGCGAAACCTATAAAACACCTTCGGTTCTTGTAATTCCACAATTTTAAAGTTGAAATTTAATTTATAATATTTCACGCGATTCTACTTGACCGATTTGTGCAAAACTTACCACACACCGTGAACTCTAAAATAGACACAATCCTCCATTTAAAAAAATGGGCGGAGTTACGCCCATTAAAATTTAATATGTTCCTTTAAGTGGTTCTACCTTACCGATTTTTACAAGACTTAACACGCACCCTGAGATCTGAAAAACGCACAATCTTGCATTATTTAAAAAAATTTTAAAAATAGGCGGAAGCATGCCAATTAAAATTTAATTTTATATTTCACGTACTTCTTCTTATCTTCTTCTATCAGATTTTTGCATTGAAGTGGAGTTCTTTTTTGGCAGAAAGAATTATGTTTGTTTTGTGTCATATTTTGTTTAAATACACAAACTTCAATTTGTCTGCAATTTGTAACGTAGAAATGTGGCATCTTTTGAAAATGTGGCAACTTCAAGTGACAATTATTGCGTACATAAAACTTGTTGTTAATATACATATATTTGAATTTTCAGTATTGTTTTTGACATTTAGATAATATTAGTGAAATTGGGAAAATAAAAATGGAAAAAATGGAAAATAGTCTCTTGAAAACGTACATATGTATATAGTAAGATAATATAGGTATATATGTATGTATAGTAATATGTTTATTAAAATGAAAATTCTTTCGACTAACCAGATATTTACAAGCAAATTATATATATTTGCTATGCAACTTCCCTGTTGAATTTTCCCATATTATGAGCTACGATTTCTCATAACCTTAAAATAAGTAAAGCAATCAGCAATATTGTTCTGTTATTCTGCCGGCGTTATTGCTATAATGCAAAAATAAGAATGATAACTAGTGGCAACGTTTGTCATTTCCGATATTTTTCGTTGTGTGGCATTACCAAACAAACTGTTTAGGTATCTGATGTAAACAGTTGTGAGAATAAGTTGGCTGCATTGCAAACACAAAAAGAAAATGTCAGCGTGTTGACATTTTGACATTGAGAAAATACCGAAGGAATTTCAAATGGGTGTGGGTATAAAAATTTAAAAGTATTGAAAAAGAAAAAGAAGGTGGAAAAGCATAGGAGAGTGTGTGAGAGAAATTCAAGCGCTCTGGACGCATAACATGACAACACAGCTAATTCAGCTTGTGGAAGTTCGTGAGGCTGTATGGAAACATACATATGTATGTATTTATGTATATTTAGCACTTTTAGGGATAGAAATGCAAAAAAGGGCAGAAATTTCGGTGGAGCTAGGTCTTCATACACATGAAATTTTTAAATCAACTGGCATCCCGCTTCCGTAGACTGGAATGCAGAGTACAGTAATTTTGACTTACCTGCACAATCAACTTTGCACGACTTTTTGTGCAGATAAGTCAAAAATGCTGTTATCTTAAATGCACTTACCTGGCTAAATGTGCAGGTATACAATTTTTGACTTCAGTTTTATACATATACATACATGGTTGCATAGTTATGTAGCAAACATTTATTTAATGTGTGCAGCTAACTTTAAATTTTTATATGAGAATAATTTAAAACTGCCAAAAAATATGTTAAATGCGCAGGTATACAAAGTGCACTTAAAAACGGGTTTTGAACAATAATTACAGAAAAAATATATTTTGTGTAGTTAAGTCAATGTGCAGCTAACGTTGATTTTTTGTATGAAAATCTTTTAAAATTACCAACATTTTAGGGCACTTATCTTAAATGTGCAGGTATAGAAAGTGCAGTTAAAAAACGAATTTGTATGTGATTTTAAAGAATAGTGACAGATATTTATCAGTTTAGGCAGTTAAGTTCAAAGTGCACTTAAACAAAAGGCAGCTAAATCAAAACTACTGTACAATAGAATCCTTTAGTGGCACGTATATTAAGCCCTGGTCTTTTCCACCTCTTTCTTTGCCGTTTTTTAGAGTTTCTTAATTTTTTTTCTTATCATTGATAAACACACGGTGGCACTAGCCAATTGAACAATTTTGCGATTTTCCATTTGTATAAATATTAACAAACAATACGAAAATGAAAGTCTCGCAATGATAAATCAAACGACATTAAATGTAATTATGTCAAAATTAGTTCTTGATGTAGACAACGATACCGTATTGCCATTATTTAGGATTGGGACTCTTTTCTGTCACAAAGACACGATAAAATTGTGTGTCATCGAAAAATTTGCTGGGAACGGCACTGCACACATATGAAAATGACACCACAAAATGACAACATTTGAAATGCCCAATGTAAACTCGGCATTAGTCTAGAAAGGGGTAACATATCTCTTTCTCTCATATTTTTATTACCCTACGTCTACACCTGATATATTTTTATCATGACAAATGTTAAATTCCATACATAGTGTCGATACCTGATTAATTTATATCATGATGAATGTCAAATTGATATCATGATCAAAATTCATCACGTATAGACTCAATTTATTAATATTATGGTAGCGTTATGATATAATCATCAGAGCTCACGGCCTGATGAATTCTGTAGCGTGTTCTAACTATCACTATGACCAGCATTGTATAGTAAACATTTAAAGTCAACTTGACCGCAACATACATAACATTCAATTGCATTGAAAGCATTTTTGTGCACTGGACATTTGACACTCATGCACTCGGGCAAATACCGCTGCATGAAGTGTTAGATAAATGCATTGAGAGACTGCAACGTAAATATGTATTTTGTACAACGGCCATTTGACACTCGCAAGTCCGATCAAAGGCCGCAGCATAAAGCATTTGAATAAATCATATTTAATAATAATATGTGTTTACAAAATCTAGCTTTTACAAGTTACTTATAAGACACACGCCGCACGTCTACCGTTAGAAACTAAAAGTGAACAATTTGCTTCTTAAGCATATACCTTTTCTTTTCTCTCTTATGTTAAGATAGGTTAAGCATTATTCTCATAGTTAGTATATATATAAGCAGATGTAATTTAGTTTTAGAATCTTAATAATTAATAATTATTAAACAACGTTCCTAAGAGCTCCCAGCTGAGCTCAGGAAATTATCTTTTATTTAAAATAATTAAATAAAATAAATAAATAAATAAAATAAAACAAATAAAATATTTATTTAAAATAACTTCCTTTTACAATTCATCTTGATATCAAATGTCATTTTATGTGTTATTGTGCATTTAACGTTTATTTATTAAACAATTTTCGTTTAAAAAAACAACAACTATTTGTGACTAAAAAACTAAACAACACGCAAATTATTTATTTTTGGCAAGTATTTTTCAAATATTTGTTTGATTCATCATAATATAAAATCATCAACGTCTACCCCCGTGTGTTGATATTAATCAAAAAATGACAGTTGCTCTGCCGGCGTCATATTACGAGGTCCGATATAAAATCAAAAGGTGTTGACTAGAGGTGGAGAAACATCGATGTTTGCTACCATCGATGTTTTCGATGTTTTTAAGCGAAACATCGATGTAACATCGATGTTTCTTAAGAAAATATACATACATATTTCCAAAAATTCTATGGAAATTCCGCACGTTTTAATTTCACGTGGAATACATAATATACCCGAATATTTTTCTATCATCAAACTTAAATAAATGTTATGATGCTTATAACTTAATACATTTGTTTTTTTTTTTTTTTTTGTTATTTTAAAAATTTCATCAAAAACTAAAAATTTTTGTTTCCCTTTACTTTTGTTTGTTTATATTCAAAACCATATGGTTTCGTTTTACTGGATTTTTCTGGCAAAAATTTATCCAGTAAAAACTTGCATTTACTCAGTAAATGAACTGTCACTTTTCTCTCTCAATTCGCCCTCTCATTTACTGGATTTTGTGTACTCGAACGCAATCCAGTAAAAAATAGTAAAAATTTTTAAAAATTTTTGAGTTCTCGAACGCACTTATTATTGTAAATTATGCAAAATGAACGTGCAAATGAAATACACCAAACTGGTAAAAATACTAATAATTAAAATAAATAAAATAATAATTTTAAAATTTTATTTATTGAATAAAATAAAAAAAACAACATTTTAATTCATAGGTTAAAATAATAAAAAACAACATTTAAATTCATAGGTTAAAATAATAATACGTTTCACAAACGTATTTAAAAATGAGAGATCGTTTATAAAAAATAGAGATCGAAGATTTTTTTTACAAATTTTCAAAAATTGACTGGTTTTTGTTAATAAACATAAGTTTATCGACCACGAGCGGCTTGAGGCGCGTTCGCCGATCGGAAATAATTTGGCCAGCCTTGCTGAACATTCGTTCCGACTCGCAGTTGCCGGTACGCATAAATATTTTTTGCTACCTCTTTGATAGCCACCATACTTTCTGCATTCGTCTAAAAATAGTTTATTAATTTCAGAATATTAAGTATAATTACATTTATTAAATTTACCTTCCAAAACGAAAGAGGGTCGCATTCTTCTGGTTCATTTATATTTTCCAGGTGCTGCCTCAAAATTACAATGGCATCCGCTCGCGATGATTTTATTTTTGACTTAATTTTGTTTTGCAAAAAAAAAATGTGGTTTTTCAGAAGATTCGGTTGGTATTGGTTGCTCCCGTGGAGTTCTTGATAAAACGGTATATATCTCCTGCTCCAAAGCCTTAACTGCCTGATCTGAATTTGAAACCGACTTAAACCCATCCTTTTTAAATCGAGGATCTATTAGGGTTGATATGCGGAGAACAGTCCGTGTTTCATAGTGTGCAAATCTATCACTTAAACGGCTACTTAACATTTCGAAGGCACAGACAACTTCTGCAGTTTTAAGATTAGGTCTTACGTTTTGCAATTTTTGATGCAGCTCGCATCTTAGAGGAATGCCAAGAGAAATTGTTGCATTTTTGCTGCCAGAAATAGCCAGAGTTGCATCTTGGAATGGAGTCAAAAGTTCCGCAAGCTCCTTCAAAGCATCGATTTCCTCTGCGGAAAATGGAACCGGAGCCTTAGATGTACATAATAAAACAGATGATAGTGCTTCCTTCGTTTCTAAAAGTCTTTTTATCATTTGGAAGGCACTGTTCCATCGAGTTGGCACTTCCTGAATCAGGCCAAGTGGAGTTTCAATAGTTTGGGCCTGCTTAAATTTGGCCATTGTAATTGTGCTGCGTTTCATAAAGGAAACAATGGACTTACATTTAGCCAAAATGGGCAAAAGTACTTCAAGTTTAAGGACATCTTGAACTAGCAAGTTTATGGTGTGTGCGAAACATGGAAAATGCTTAATCTCCAGAAGCTCGCATGCTTTCTTCATAGTGCAGTCGTTGTCGGTCACTATAGAAACAACTTTTTGCATCAGACCCCACTCCGTCAAAAAAGGTAGTTGTTGACAAAATGGCTGAGTTTGGCTTGAATTCAGAATTAATAAAATGGCAAGTTATAGTCAAATAGCCCTCATTTGCTTTTGAAGTCCAACCGTCTGTTGTGAGTGCGACATACTCCACACATTCCAATGCAGACCGAAGTTGGTCTTTTAAAGTCTCGTAAACTTTGTGAAGCGATACATCTCGTAGGTAGGTTTTACTAGGTAATTTATACCGGGGATCCATTTTCTGCATCAAAGCACGAAATCCATTGTCATTGACAATAATAAATGGTTGCACGTCTAGTGCAATCATACGCATTACATATTCATCTAGTTCTACCTTACGCTTTGAATCAGCTGGATACTGCACATCTCTGACTAAAAATGCATCCAATTTCATTGGTACAGGAGGATTTTTTGAATTTAAATAATTAGGATGCATGCGTTTCAGATGATCCATAAGGTTCGTCGTGTTGTCAGCCGTTTTTAACACTTGTCCGCAATGAGTGCATGTAGCCTTTGTCCTTTCCTTCGTTCTTTGAAAATGCTGCCAAACATACGAACATTCCCGACTGCGTTTTGAGGACTCAGCCTGACTGACTTCCTCTGACGTTCCTGTAAAGAAGAAAAAATAACATTATAGCCATATAATGTCGGACGTAAATGTGCGCTGGAATTTGACGGCCTAAAAAGTGAATTCCCGCGCACCTCTCTGCAGCACACACGTTTGCTTTAACGTTTACTCACTTTTAAGATGTTTCTTCATTTTTGATAGATAACCCCACGGTTGCCACCAATACCTTATATTATAAACCACGAAACAAATTTCCTATATGTTAAGTAAAAGTAATAAACTAGAAATAAATAAAATTTCAGTTAATCCTCACCTTTTGCGTGTTTTCTTTCAACTTGTCGATTTTATAGTGATGACAAAGAAAACATCGATAGTCGTCATTAAACATCGATGTTTAACAAAAATGCAAAAACATCGATACATCGATAGTACCATCGATGTTTTCTCCACCTCTAGTGTGGACACTATGACATAGAAAAAAGAGCTAACATAAAAAAATTATTTTTCAACATAAATTTGAATTTTGTTATGATAAAAATATATCAGGTGTAGGCATAGAGTTATTCTAGTGTTGGGAAATTAGTCATAAGTTAATTTATAACATGCATGAAATAAACAGTTCGTCGGTTGGTTTCTGGTTTGCTGCAGACATAATGTATTTGGAATATACTGTGCCGCAAACCAGAAACCAACCAACGAGTTAAAGTATAGAAATTAAAAAAAGTAAAATTATGTCGACATATTAATTCTATATTTCCAAACCTAAAGCTGAGTTTACATGTGACATTTATTGTGTGTCATTTGCCCTAAAAAGCGTAACCAACTAATTACTAATGAAAAACTGTTTGATTCAGACATATATATATTTATTGTTTTAAACAGTTTCCAATCATGTTGGAGTCTATAAAATTGTCTATTAGTTATGTATGGAACTATTTAACTTAATAAATACATGTCTGAATCAAACAGTTTTTCATTAGTAATTAGTGGTTACGCTTTTTTACGCACATAGATGTAAACCCGGCCTAACAATTAGGTTCTTTATGGCAAGACTGCTACGAAGAACAAATAAATAGCATGGATCAAATTAATATCAAAAAGTCCAGTGACTTGCGATAAAAAAGTCTTTATGTAAACATGCGTGGATTTAATTAAGAAGGAACTTCAAAAGAGAACGTATGCGTTGTAGCAGCTACGTCACCTTTCATCTAAACGGGCTCTTGCAGGTGGAGTGAACTTGCCTTTAATTTATCGTTTACTTTTAGGATAAAATGAAGTTGTAAAAATTAAAAAGTTTTTATACGTCCAATAAAATTACACCTTTAACTAACGCTAAGTTATAATAATTCTCAATAAAGATATCACGCCATAACCGCCAAAATAGCTTAGGCTACATAATTTTCAAAATTAAATTTTTGACCAAAATTGATTATTTGCGATCGTAAATAGTAAATTTTCGTCAAAAAATTAAGTCAGAAAAATGTGTCGCTTAAGCTATTTTAGCGGTTATGGCTCGATATTATGTTTTTATATGTTAATCTCTATAACATATTGAGAGTTTTTCTATAAGTATATAATGTTTTTTTGTTTATATCATTTTAAATTTTGGGTTGAAGTCTGCTGAAGAAAGTCTTCAAACGAAGTGCATATAGACGGTGCTTAACCAAAAAAAAACTTAAATGTAATTTTCTACAAAACATAATTTTGTTTTGTTGTTGCTTTTAAATTTTATCACCATGCGCTGTAGTGCATACAAAGAAGTCCTTGTGGCACTTGCCTATTAGAAAATGTTCATTATAAAAAAAAACTAAAAATAATGTTTCAAAAAAAAAAAGAAATATCAAACAAATTATTGCAGTTTATGTATGAAAATAAGTTGTATGTATAATAAAGCTTTTTTTGAAACTATTTTTAATTTTGGCCATTTGCCTGAGATAATAAACATTAAAAGGAATGGTAAGCATTTTTCCCACACAAAATGACCACAATACAATTGTCTGTAGATGTACATAATATGTACATGTGTATGTATATTATGTTGTATGTACCATTACAAACTAAGCAATTCAACCGCGTATTTATTAAAACGAATATGTGAAGGAGGGTGCATGCGAGTGTCTAAAAGTGCACTGGCTAAATTAAAAAATTCCAAAAATACACAACCACTAATGAAACAAATAAATAAACAACATTTTCCTCTCCAAAAATAAAGGGACAAATTAACTAACAAAACGAAAAAAAAATTAAATAACTCATTAAGTTTTAGCAGGACATTCCTTGGAATAGAGCGTATGCAAAAAAAGAAAGAACCGTAAACCTCTTTCCGTCTAACAAACAACCCATATGAATAATTTGTAAACATATTGTTGTTTGTTTTAAGCACTAATGCATTTGTGAGCATGTCTCTCTTCTTATAAAGGACAATATAAAAACACATGCATATGTATACACGTTAGTGTGTAAAATAAAACAAAGTTTAAAAAGTATTGCATTGCATTCACTAAATCACGCTTGCGGCCACTAAAAATGCAATCTTTGTTTAAAATATTTTTGCCTATTTCTGGTGTCCCCCATCCTCGTCTATTCCAGCAATACTTCTGCAATTATGCATGCAACCAACCAGCAAATATATTTTTAAGAATATACATATTGCCTCTGCATACGTTTAAGGATAATAAATTTGCAACAAAACTTTATGAGTTTTACTGCAGGCATTGGTCATTAGTGGATTTTCTGTATTGCATTTTTTTATTATTATTGTATATTTGTTAGTTCTAATTCTTTGGTTTTTTTTTTGTTAATAATCATTTCTAAACGAAAATTAAAATTTGTGCTTAGAAAAATAATTTGTTTGTTTTGTAGTAAGAGTGATTTTTTCTTTAGCGATGCAATATTATAAAATATTATATTATATATAAAATATTATATTATATGTCTTGGTGTGAAGATAAACAAAAGAAATGGGAAGGAATGCAGAGACTTAAAAATGGGTTTTTGGTGTTTTACAGTAAAGGGATTCACTTTACGATAAATCAAAAATTTTTTTAAACAGGGTTTCTACGACTGCTTGCGTCAGAGTAGACCAAAAGAAAATATATGTGTGTCAACGTTTTGAAAGTTTATGACTGCACCTAATATAAAAGTGGGTTTAAGTACCTCTTCCTCTGCTTCCATCATTTTGCAAATTACTATGGTAAATCTCTTTAGGCAGCCATGTCATTCTTGCATTTCGGATATGGGGTGAGTTAAGCACTTCTGTGTAGAATCTCTCGAGTATTGCAGCAATCTTTAGCATCAATTGTAAATAAAGACAAGTTTAACCTTAGAAATCATTGAAAATTGAAGTAATATCTGCTGTTCAAGTTGAATTTCCGCCTTCGGTAAAATCCTGTAAAATCTTGCGAATACCATTTTAGTGAAACATAAGCCTTCTCGGTATGGATCTTCTTGAGCTTTTTCTGTAATGCAGTTTTGTTTTCGCACAGAGGTGGGCGTCAGCTATTGTAGCATCTTACCAAAGGTATGCTCCTTTGTAAATAAAAACACAGAGATGTCGGGTGTTTTATTATTTAATTTAACACATTATTCTTTATTTATACGAAACATAACTAACTTAAATAATTATACATAACTATGTGTGTATATCGAACTCTATGGTTTTCCCCACTCGGCTTCTCTTGTTGTTGGGATGCAAATATGAGACACCTCCTAGCTTCAGGTTGATATCGGTCGTGTTTTCTTAATGGGCGTTATGAGTTTTTTATAATTATTAATGTATGAATAATTAGTGGGATCGTTCACTCAACTAAATACTACGATTGAATGCACAAATAATACGGAGTAGACCCCTGCACAAGACCACTTACAAGAACTTTTAAGACATGAGGAATTTTTTTTTACTACAACGAAATCTTCTAAAACAAACGTTAAACAACAATGTTTGCAAGAAATTTGTTTCAGTTATTGCAGGTATAGGAGTAAAGAAGAAAATACTTCGTGACGAAAGAATTTGTGATGCTTGCTTCTTCATACGCATGGCACAGAATACACAGAAGTGAAGAAAGTGACAGGTAAAAAAAGCTCCAATCAGGTTTTTGTCAAAATTCGTGGAAAAAAGAGATAAGCATAGTATATGTGCGCATGGGCGCGTGTACAAACGTCATGCATGTACATACGCACACATGTTGTGTGTATGATCTTTTATTTTTCTTCGTACATACAAATGCACACATACATTGACATAAGTTGTGTGCGCTTGCTTTAAAAAACCACCCTTAAAATCGTAATACAGAGCTGGCCATTAAGAGAAATACGAGAGTAATGTATTCGCGTATGTGCTACTGTGGGTAGCTCAGCCATAAAAGCTTACAATCTACATCTTACACACACACTCAAACGTACAATATGCAAAAATAATAAGCATGCACGCATCAACACTACTTCTTTTGAGTGTTTGTTACGAACAAGATATACTCGTACATCGATACGAACATCGTGCTTCGCTTATTAAACGACATCATTTATTATTGGTTTAGTATAATACATGCTACGACAATACATTTAAAAAACAAGACGTACTTACATTTCAATGCTGTTTACGCAGCCCTCTTATGCGAAGGATCGTACACTCAGTTAATAGAGTATAAATAACTACGATTGAATGCACGAATAATGCGGAGGATCGTACACTGTGAATGCACGAATAATGTGTAGGATCGTACACTGTGAATGCACGAATAATGTGGAGGATCGTGCACTAGGCTAAATACATCGTTAATAACTGCAATTGGATGCACGAATAATGTGGAGGATCGAAAACTCGTTTAAATAAAGGGTGTCCCAACAAGAACGCAAGATCTAAATTTTAAATAAAACAGATATTTATAAAAAAATCGTGAAACTCTATTATATCGTAAAGTAGACAAAATGAGGTTATGTGTGGAACAACAAATCGGGCAGATGACCGCCGCGGCTTTGCTGGCACACACGCGATCTTTTAATGAAATTTTCAATGGCCTTTTTGCATAAATGCTGTGGTATTTCATTAATGCAGCGTCCAATTTCCTCTTTTAAGGCTTGAGTCGTCGTCGGCTTGTTCGCGTAAACCATCGACTTCAAAAAACCCCAAAGAAAAAAGTCTAATTGTGTTAAATCGCACTATCTAGGCGGCCAATTCTGGTCTCCAAAACGCGAAATAACACGACCGGGAAATGACTGATGCAGCAATTGAATTGTTTCTCTGGCTGTATGACATGTGGCGCCGTCTTGTTGAAACCACATGCCCTCCACATACATTTCTTCAATTCTAGGCACGAAAAAACTGGTTATCGTTTCACGATACCGAACACCATTGACTGTTTGCGCTTGACCTGCGTTTGAGCGACATCATCACGTACAGCTGCGACATTTTCGGTCGATCGACCTGGTCGAAGGCGCGTTGTTGTCTTTACATCACTAACAGACCCAGTTTCGGCAAATTTATCCATTAATCTCTTTACAGTTGACTCTTTTGGAGTATTATTGTGACCACAAATTGATCGCAAATTTGCGAACTGTAGCCATAAAACTTTCACCATTTTGGTAAAACAATTTCACAATGAGAATGCGTTGTTCATTCGTGTAGCGCTCCATTTTTACTAACCTCGTACCTTCTACTATCAAACAATAACAATTGTTCAAATGTCAAACAATGACACTTCGAATGGCGCCAAATTTAAATCTTGCGTTCTTGTTTGGACACCCTTTACATTGTTAATAACTTCAATACAGCATGCACATAACTACTTCGGAACAAAAAACGTTCCTACGATATCGTGTCTTGCTCCATGACTGTGTATAAAACTCGAAGTCACATACAGTTTCGCGTACTAAAGTATTCTATAAGCGCTCAAACGTTTACATTTACATTACATTTACATTTACCTTACATCTGCGATTTCTACAGTCGGGTAACGGAGCCTTAAGGCTCAGTTAGCCGACTGTAATGTAATGTAACTGTAACGTAGAAAACAGCTGATTGATATTTTTATATGAAAAGTAGGTTACGTTACATTACATCTCTATAACCATTTTCATTACTTTTCACATAACAAAATCGATCAGCTGTTTCTTACTGTTGCAGTTACTTTACATTACAGTCGGCTAACTGAGCCTTAACTTGATGAGACTTCTAAGGTATATTTTGTCAACATGTATGTTAACCACAACTGTTAACAAAAACCATTAATGATGTACCCTACAGTAATTGGGTTGGTATGTACCTCCCAGTCATGGTGTACGTAACACAATATACCAGTATGACATATGGAATTTTTTTGACGGCACATTACATGCCAAAACAGTGCACTTACACGAGGATTTAATGGATTAAAAAGTTCTACAAAAATATTCCTCATCAAATGTTACTTCAATCCGCTGAAAATGCTAAAGTTCAAAGATCAGCTTCATGCGAAAAAAATCTATTTTATTGGGACTGTTTAACATTAATTGTGAAAAAGTACAAAAAAGATTAACCCTAGAAATCATTCTATGATTTGACTTCCATTTATCTGGTGTTTCGACTTTTATTGTATTAAAATACTTTTAACTTATTTGACCTTTTTACGAAAGGAACGAAAAACTTTCATTTGGAGAACAGTTAGAGGTTTCAATTGTTCTAAAAATCGTAGGATTTTACATAAAACTACCGAAGACATTTCTCACATAAAATGCAAGTGTGAATAAGTACAAAATTAACCCTAAGTTTTTCTGGTGCTTATGGGCCCTGGGGCCTAATTCCCGCATTAGATTGTGAGCGAGTTATTACTCGAATGTGCGAGTTTTTTAACTTTTGGGATTTTCGCATTCAGTTTCGAGTAATACATATCGAAATTTCTAATGACAGCATTCGGTAACATGCATACATTCGAATGCCATCGTTCGTGTTTTTACTCGCAAGCAAAATGGCATTCGAAATCATGTTTAACATAGAAAAAGCGATGAAAAAAACAATGTATATTCAATATTAGACTTATTTATTTATAAATGTATGAATGCACAAATGTACTTATAAAAATAAAATATAACAAAACACACTGACTTGGCAAATAATGTTTTGCATAAGAGTTGTCGGGGAAAATAAAAAAATCAACCAACTCTGGGAGCATCTATATAACAAATTAACTGCTTTTAGTCAACCAATAAGAGAATTGAAAATGTGTCTAGTGCTCTATTCTGTAGCTTTACACTAATTTATTATTATTAAGTTATTAATTAAATTAAAATAAAAATAACATTTATATATATTCGTTTCATTTTTCTGCATATACGTTTTTATGTACGTACATACATATGTTTTTTCACACATACATATATACAAACATATGCTTTGCTTACAATTTATTCAGTGTTGTGAAATGAATTTATATATAAATATATGTGCCTTTTTCCAACACTAAAATAAAAACTCGATTCGCTTGGTAGCGAGTGACATCATCGGAAAATTTCTTGCCATCAAAATTTATTTCTATTCGAATACAATTCCGATCACGAGTGCAGGAATTAGGCCCTTGGAGACGATGCAGTAAACCAGTCAAGTAGTTATCCATGACATCACAAAGCAAATGTATTTTTTTTTCAATTAAAAAAGTACTTATACGGAAAAGAGTTAATGGGTTAAAATTATCCCCTGAAATGTTGCTCGTAAAGGATCAGTTAGCCGACTGTAATGATGATCGATCGATTGTTATGTGAAAAGTAGTGTACAGATTCTTACATTCCGATTACATCGCTATAACCATTTGCATTACTTCTCATACAACAATATCGATCAGCTGTTTCCAACCATTGCAGTTACATTCCATTACAGTCGGCTAACTGAGCCTTAAGATTTGCCATAAGTTTTTGTAAACAAAATGCAAAAATTTCATTAGTTCCTACACCGGTTTCTTATAAAAATTTTGAAAAGGGGTGGATATTCAATCATGTTCTTACAATCTGCTCAGTCGTACACTTTTAAAACTGATGCTCGTATTTTTTCATGATAGATTATCTTGCATAGCCACCATTGAAATGCGCATAGGAATTACTTCATATAAATCAATTTCATTAGCCGATTATAGGCAAAACAAACTGCTACATACAGTTTTTAACTATTGACCAAAACATTTTAGTTTAAGAATCCTTCGAAAATATATTTCAGATTTCAAAGTCATTTTTCTTTTTTGGCTTTATGGTAATAAATTGTATTATCTTGAATTTTTTGATTTCCTTTAAACGATATTTTTCGACTTGTCCAAAAGTATTTAGTGATTTCTCTTTTCTCCTTCGTGTTCTCTTTTAAACGGAACCGCGAAAATTAAATTCTTTCCAATTTTTCTTTATCTTGCAAACAAAAATAGACTTTAAAGTCTTAAATTTAATTCAGTTTAATGACATGAACGTCTACCATACTGGTCATTTTTGTTTGCATAAAAATATTCCAATATTTTCTGCAGTTATTCTGTTCTGAGCTCATAACAATCAATATAGAAGAAGAAAAAAAAATGCTAAAATTTGATCATAAAGAATAATCACTTGAACACGAAACAAGTGTATATTGAAATCTCAATTTTTATTGTAAAAAAAACAAAATATTGCAAACTTACGAGTCTGTGTGCATAAGAAAAAATCCAAACGTACAATAAAATAAATGTTTTCCAATATCAATGCTGACTTGTACCATTATAATGGATTTTCATAAATTCCAAAATACAGAAGAAGAGCAACATCGACAACGGACGGCATTAGAAACAGTGCAATTGAATTGCATATAGTTTTCTTGTCCATTTTTACATTTGAGTGAGTATCACTGTCTATGGCAATTTCTCAAAAACATAAAGTAAATGAAGATGAAAAACTTATGACGACAACAACAACGTCTATGATGAGCTCGACGAAGATGAAAGGGTGTTTAATTTTTCTTCGACTTGAACTTACACTGTCCCTATCTCTTTCTCTCTCTATCTATCTTTGTCTTCCTTACTTTAGGATTCCGAAGGAAAATGGAAAAAAATTCACAATGTATTAAATTGAGTCTCAAGTGATGACGAGAAATGCTTGAAATAAAAAAAAATCTTTTAAACCATCTGACTGAACTGAAATGAATAAAGTGAAGCAGCCAGCGATGAGCAAGTATCATTAAAATGAATTGCTTTCAAACTGACAATGACTTTTGTTTGTATGTTGTACTCCAAGTTACAAACAACTTACAATTTACCGACAACATACAACAGTAGTGCCAACATTGGGGGTATGAAAAAGCTTTTGGTGTTCTTTGCACACAAAATATATTCTCAAGTTTTGAACTTTTCTTGTGTAGTATTCTAGAATATGGAGTGCAAAAATATGATGGGATTACAAACAGTTAAAAATAATAGATTTATAAGCGGAAAATAGCCCAGTTTTGGTGAAAATAAACCTCTAAGCTGTGGTAATCCTCTCAGATACATAGAGTGGCAGAGAGAGGGAGTATATGCTGTAATTTTTTTCATGCAGTGAACGTTTTGACATTCGAGGACATTTCTTGGGGGAAGTTTAACTGCTCTTCTATTCTAACTTGCTGTTCTTCTTGAAGGACCAAATATTTCAGTCAAACATCTAAGATAATTGTAATTTTGTAATTCACTCCATAATATTTGACTGACGACGAATAATATAGCATAAGAATGGAGTTAACTGGGGAGTTTTTCAAATGCTTGCAAAAGAAACAAATACATACACATAAATGTGCACTTACATTACAACAAAACGACAGCAAAAGAACAACTCCAAATAAAATACAATTTTAAATAAATTATAAAACTAAGAAGATGAATAAAAAGAAACTAATACATATTAAAATAATAATGGTAAAAAAAGAACAACATCAACATCATCATCATCATCATGGCATTCTTCTTGGCTTTTGCTGTTCGAAAGCAATGATGAGCAGAGAACGTTCATCCTTCCATGGCATCCATTTTGATGGCACTCTACACAACAAACTTCACGAGTAACACTGGGCAAATAGAAATATGTAACTGAAGTATTGCAAGAGACAAACGAGCGTTATATTCTGTAAGTATTTCTTTTCAAATCCGTACAAAAAATAAATATAAACTAACAACTGCAGAAAATAACAACAAAAATATAAGAGAATTTTATTTCGAACATTTTATGCCATTTCAATAAAAATGAATTACCAGCAAAGAACAAAACAGCCAACTAAAAATAACTTGAGTTTCAAGCAAAACTTTTATTTAGTTCACCGAAGCAGAGACGTGGGCAATAGGGTGGGGGAGGAAGTAGAAGCGTATAGTTCCTTACAAATTAATTTTAAAAATAATTTATGGTAGGGAAGTATGTATACTAGAGTGGCCGTTAATTGTATGGAGACTTTTTTTTTTGATTTTTTCTACTCTCACCCCCCCCCCCCACCCCCGGTTCAGTTTTATGTAAAAAAAAATTTCATACCGATAAGTTGCGTTTTAGGGGGTGCGTCCGGCCCTCAAATTTGGCCTTCAAGCCCATTTTTCAATGTAATTTTTTTGCATATGACTTTTTTTTAAATCATTTTACAAGAATATGACATATGGCAATATTTTATCTCTTCAAGTAAACAACATTAGTCTCAAAGAAAGTTTTTTGCTAAAATTAATAATTTAGAAAATAATGAGGAAAATTACCAACAAAATACCAAAAAATATATATGTATACCAAAATTGCATTTATATGGAAATTTTTTATTTTAAGCATGTACAATAAGACCTTATATATATTAAATTATTTCATGCATATACATACATATAGTCAAAATAAAACTAACAAAAAAAAAATATATATATATATATATATAAAAATTGCATTGAATATATGGGCTTGGGGGCCAACTTATTGGAATGAAATTTTTTTGTATTTTTTTAAATAAAACTGAACCGTTTTGGGGGGTGAGACTAGAGGAAATAAAAAATAACGGCCACCCTAATGTATACTATAGTTGCATCAAACAAATGAGAGATGAGCAATACTGTTATTATTTTAATAATGTTGCTCCTTGTGAACGTGATTTCTGAGTCGTTGTTCTTTCAAACTGTGACTGTGATCACGGTTTACCAGATTTCAGATCTTTTGCTTTTGATTATTATTGGTATTTTGATAAATAAAATACATATTTGCCAGAAAAGACGATTTGACACCATTTGACGATTTTTTCTTGACAAAAGCTGAAGGTATAAAAAAATTAATGTTGTAGCTTTATTTACTGTAAAGCAAGCATACAAGAACATTCACAATTTTTATGAAAGAACTACATTTCTAAGACCTGTAACCACTTAATCAACAAGAGAGGGTATTGACTTAAAATTTTAAAATCTTCAGTAGAGGCGAAAAACTGTTTGTGGTTACATTTTCAGAGAATTTGAAAATCAGAATACATAATAGTAAGCAAATTCCATTTGAAAATAAATTTACATTGTTTTTATTTTAAGACCATGGAATTATTGGAGAAAAATGTCTGTGTTTTGAAAAGAGCTCAAACTTAATATAAAATTTAGCAATTTTATCAAAAAAAAAAAAAAAAAAAAAAAACAGGCATATTTCGAACTAAAATCAAAAAAATTTTATCAACAACAGAGTAATCGGAATACGTTGATATATGTATATTGATGTTGTTTGTTGATTTCTTGCAAAAATTTAAATGTGGCGGCAATAGCGCAACATATTAAATGATTAAGACAACTATGTATGTTTCGATTATAGCAAACAATAAATGCATATTTTTGGCATTATTATTACTATTAATTAAGAGTCTGGGAAGTAATAAATTATTGTGACAAACAATACATGGTTGCACAACCATGGTTGAACAAAATATGGAAATCAGTTTATCTTACAGGCCATCCCTGAAACTTCCAGCTAAGCTACAGATTTTCGTTAAATTTGCGGCATTCGATATATATTTTTGCATACAAATCAGTGAATATTTAAATTCAATTTCATGAATGTTTTGAAGTTGTCAGAAAAATTGATGTTTTCGAAATTTTTTGTCAAAAATATCTTCGAACGAATCACCCTATTTTATAAAATTTTAGTTTAAGTGCTGATTCGATTTTGAACTTGTGCTGCTTAGGCTCAAACTCACAGTCCTTGGTTAACTAATGAAATTGATCAAGAAAATCGTTAATTAAACTACGGGTGCTAGTTAACTATAGACTGTGAACTTGGACCTTATGAGTTTAAAACAGCTACGTCCAAGCCATATGCAAATTGTGCAAACTTTTATTTAGAGCTTTTTAAGGTTTCACACCGACGAGGGTACAACATCCACAAAACAACACAACCGACAGCAATGATTGTTCTTACTTTGCAAAGAAACAAGAACAAATTTAAGAGCTTTCAAAGCTGTTTACTTCAAATGCAAATATCACTGTATGTGTTTTTGGACTTAGCTGGTTTAAAATTAAGACAATCAGTTTTATAACCTATGAAACCGAATCGATTCACTATCTTAAATGCTTATAGGTAGGAGGCGGGAGGTGAAGATTTTGTTACGGTTTAGAAAAATCTACTGAATATTTTGTAAAAAGCGTTACTATGATGGCCCTAGGGGAGAGGGGAGGTGGGTTATAAAAAACTCCGAAATAGCGGTACGTAATATTTGTAAGGCTCCTTATGGTATTTTTCGAAGTTTGCATCCGATTCTGCGACCCGTTCTTAAGTTATGAGATGCTTGCACACATACACATAAAAAATAATCAGAATCAATTCCCAGGAACTCAAAACGTCGAAATTCTATTTTCAAAAATGGCCGTAAAATCAGTAATTTCCTATAGCGGTAAGTAGTTAAAAACGTTACTCAATACTCTAATTTATTACACTCTTTTTTTCCGCAACGTCCCTGTACCACTCAAACTCTAAACAAAATAAAATCAAAGTTCTTCCAAATGCATATTCATTCATGCAATAGTAATTACAATGGATGACGACGACGACGTTTCACTGAAGAGGTTTTCTATAAATTTCGTTGCTTTTTTTCCTCTAATTTTTATATTTCGTCTACAAATCCGGAAGTATATGGCGCAGAGTAGTAGTAACATTTCTTCTTTAACTGCTCTGGCCAAAGTGAGTGACGACTTCACACTCTGCTTTCTGGGCCGAGAGGGTACCAAGCAAGTGGTCGTTGCTTCTAGTACCCCGTTTTGTTGTAATATTTTAAATTTTTCGACTTGCTGTGTGTGTGTGTGTGTGTTTGTGTTTGTGAGTGTGCTGTTTTGTTAGTATCGTAAAACTTAAGTATCCTAGAAAGAAAATAAGTATGTATAAAATAACAGAGAATAAAAAAAATAACACAAACATCAAACTAGATGAACAAGGACAATAATTTGAGATGAACATTAAAGTAAATTTTTTCAAAGTATGTACATGATATGATAAATAAATGGTACAAGAGAAAAAAATAAAGAAAACTTAAAAATAAACTTTCATGAAATTTATTTGATATACCTTAAATTAAAAAAAAAAAATAATAATATAATATATACGAGTAATTAAGAAACGATTTATCGTTTATCAACTAATAATTGACTTAAAAAATTAATAGCTCCTTTATTTTCAAAGCTTTTAAAAAAATCAAAAAATTATATTATACCAGAATGAATTTTAATCAGGAATAATTTTTTAATCGGGCTTAAGTTAAGCATTTTCAATTCTTATAGAATGATTTTCTAAAAAAGGGAACAACAATCTCTAACCAAGTAGATAGACGTGTGTGGCTGCACAGAAAAATTTAGGCAGTTAAAGAAACACATTTGGGGGACTCAAACGGTAGTCTTAAGTGTCATAATGTTTTAAAATGTTTGTTTGAAAGCAAAAACAAAGTCAAAAACATTTATATTAAAATAATTTAAAACATTATGTAGGACATTTACGTCCTTGTTGTCGACAGCAATTGACTAGTACTTTTAACCGAATCTTGCTATTTTCTTGTCCTTAGAGAATAGTAAAAGTACTCGTTCGCCCAAATAAAAATTTAAAACATTTTTACCAAAAAAAAAACTTTGGCAAACCATTTTTCAGAATGAAAACCGTAACGTTGGCAAACCGTTTTGGTTTCTTAAGTAAAAGTGCTACAATTTTTTCAAAGGGGAAGCAATTTCCCCTTACCTCCCCTCGTGGTCCTATTTCTAAAAACATTTAAAGCCTATGGGTCGTATTCAAAAAAACTTAACAAAGCTTTGAAAATCAATGTTAAGTAAAGTTGTATTCAAAAAAAATTATTATATCAAAATTCTAAAGTAGGCACCTACGTTTGTTAAGGCTACTTTAAGTTGATATTTCCAAAATGTGTATTTTGTACCTCAAATATTTTTGCTAATATACCACATATTGATTCATGTTACATCTGAAAATGAAGCTAGAAGTGCTCTAGATCTTATCTTAAATTTATTATTTCTGTCATGTGATGGAAAATATCACTAAATTATCCAACTGATTCGAAATACATAGCAAAATCCTTAAAAAAATATTAAAATAAATAAAATTATACAAAAATGTTTTAGTGATGTACATTCAAACAAAACAAATCGAAAAAAGCTGGATATTCAAATACTCATTTCGTTTGAATAAAATAAATTGAGATGATTTTTCTATGTTCATCATATTTTTTTTACTTTTACTTCATAAAAATGTTTATCTGTTTTGCTTTCATGTCAGAAGCTTATATTTTATAAATTAGGTTGCTTAACTTCAAGATAATAAAAATGTATTTAATAAAATAAAAAATTAGTTGAATACTCGAATGAAATTGTATTCGATGTTGTACATCATAAGCTGTGAAATGGTTGTTGAACATGGTGGTGTTACCAGAATTTATTATTAAATCACAAAATAATTAAAGTTGTCTTTTGAATACAATTTCTTAACAGAGCAATGTTAGCCTTAAAGTGATTGGTAGCTACTATGAACTTTAAAGCTCAAGTAAAATATTTTTTTGAATAAGGCTGTATGTCTTTTTTTAGGCTCACATCTATCCATTTTTTACATTTCATCAAAATATGATGGATAGTTTCAAATAATCGGATAGATAGTTTTAAAGATCAAGAAATTTCCCGCTACATCCCCCTCATGGTCACATTTAAAAAATATATATAGCCTATGTCCTTATTTGGACCCAAATCTATCCATATTTTGAGTTTCATCAAAATCAGTTAGGTAGTTTCTGAGAGGCAGACATTTCCCCTAATTGCCCTCGTGGTTCTAGTTTAAAAAAAAAATATAACCTACGTATTTATCTAGACTTAGAGCTATCTATGTTCTAGCCGTTAAAGCGCAACAAATAAACAAACAAATTTACTTTCGTATTTATAATATTAGTTAACCGAAACACCTTCATCTATCAGTATATATCCAAGTCATGAACCTTTTAGCAAAGACATAAACCATATCGGAGGTTACCGAAATCACTGGAGCTACCCGGCACCTTCCCGGAAAAGTATGGCAATAGTGAAAATCTAAAAGATCTGCAATGTCAACACCATTATGCTATGTACAACACCATCATGTTGTTACAAATATTTGTAACCAGTATTCGTCAGTACTTTTTCATTTTGAAAAATTTGGATGGCGTGTCATAAGGAACTTACGTTCTAAAAAAACGTATTCCCGACAGCTATAAAAAGTCGGTAAATTAAAAACCCTGCATGTGATTCAAAAACGAAGGCGGTGACTGGTTCGTCCAGATCTGACCAATTTTTTGTAGGGTTATTCGAAAAGAATATCACGAATCGGACCATTAACAGACCCAATGCTTTCGAGATAATCGAAAAAATTCTGGAATATGCAGCAAGAAGGGAACATTTCGCCGTGGCCAATAGGAGCAGTAATTTGATTTACATTAGAATCTAAAATAAGTCCATATGACTAAAAAAAAGGATTAAATTAAATTAAAATGCACATACAGAGAAATGGCTTGCTGTTTCACATAGTGACATAAGAGATGGCACACCCATCATGATGTGTTCACGGCTATTTGTCTCATTAAAATTTGTGATCGTTACACGATAAGCTTAATGAGCAATGGCTTAGATGGAGTAGTCATAAGTTGAATTCCATAGTTTTGGGCCAATTAGCTTATCCTGGCTTCATAATCCTCAATAGGATATTCAGATTATAATTTAGTTTATTATAAAATAATACACCTTATTGTAAAAGATCTATAAATTATGTTTACCAAAGAAATTTTTTTTTTCAACAAGAGCATTTAATTTGTTAACTATATTAAATCAACCCAGGCTATGACCAATATCCATATATTTCATATAGAGTCCTCGCTAAATAAGTCTCAGCATACGAGTATATTTAAGATCTAGAATTAAAATTTGTTCTACTTCGTGTTCATAAAAATAACTGCTTTAACTTCTTTCCTTTCCTTTTATTAGCAATTTTAAATCTTTGTTTGTTAATCTCATTAACATGTGTGCCCTCCAATTAAACTTTTAAAAGAAATTTAATAGAATCCATTTCCTTTGTTTAATTTTCATTCAAAATGCATGCAAAAGTAAATGGCGCATTTAGTTTCGATACATGTACGAGTACATACTTCATTGCACGTAATTTCTTAAGCATACATATCACTTCTTCTATTTCTTAAATACCCAGGACTCTTGGTTAATTCCTTTCCAACTCTAAAATTACAACAAAAAAAATAAAGAAATCTTTTGCTTATTTTCAGCCTGACTGCTTTGTTTATTCTTGTCTCGCGTCACTACTTTATGATGTGTGTCTGCTTATGAGAGAGCGAAATGGGAAAAATCGCTAAGACATTGCTGAGGAAAATGCAAGAGCGTGGGTTCATCTAAAGGGATAAGAGTTTGTCTGGTTATGCATATGAACCCCCCCCCCTTTTTTTAACTGCTAATTTAGAAATACAGGGTGTTGCAATTTTCAATATCACTTTGTAAAGCAATTTTTCTAAAGGAAACATTTAAAAAAAAATTTACTAACTAAACTTTGCACACCATGTCATCTTCACACATCCGTTGCCGGCATTAATCTCTTTAACGCTAAAAACCAACAATAACCCCAAAATTACGAAATCATTAAAACTGCTAATGCAAAACCAAAGAAACAATGAAAATAGCATTAAAACTACACAAGGAAGTAAAAGGGAGTCAAGATGTTCCACAAAAGTATGTAATTCCGATGAAGATTTTTCTTGAACAAGTAAACTCTCAACTGCAATACAGAGCTTACAACAAGGATACTGGATCAACTTAAATACAAACAAAATGAATACAAAAATGGTTTAAGTCATTCTCAGGTCTTCTTACATCTACAGGATGCAGTTGAGATTCTTGTTGTTGTTGTCCTTAAGATGACAATGCAGAGTTCGTTTGCTAAAAACTTGACGAAATATTTCACACTTGCTTGAATTCTAATGAAAAGTGATGTTATTTTTCCCTTAACATACATGTTTAAGTTGAGGTGTAACTGTCATGTAGTTGTAAATGTATCCGTGGAATATTATTTCTAAAGCACTAAATACACTGACAAAAAAAATTATTCTTGTAAAGGAATTTAATTTTTTTTTTTTTGAGGAATTTTTAATTGTAAGTGGGATAAGCAAAAGAAAGTAATCGAAAGAATGGATAGAACTTTTATTGCGGATGATAACATACGCAATGAGTGTATGGAGACTGAATCATTCAGCTTTATTCATAAAGAAAAACTGAACATGATGGTAGCATGAGTGACGAAATTGATGTAGGTGTTAATGAGTTCCTCTATACAATTTGACATTAAAAACCGGCGCGCAATGTAGTAATAACTCACTAGTAAATCCCAGCGTAATTTTTAGTGTAAAATTGTATGGCAAAACTTGTAAGACCATCTTTAATTTTCTCACTTATGCTAACTTTATGAAAGTTTTTAGTCAGCCTTATCTTTACTGTTGGATCTCTTTATAGAGAACACATGTGGTGAAGGTAAGCTTCATTATTTTACCTCTGCAGTGTTGCAGCCTCTTCAAGAGGGTGATCTTATGTTACATTAGGATTAGTATCCGCTGAAGGTATAATTTAATAACCAATGACCATATCTTCAAACTGTCCTAGAATAATTGATAAGAAGATGTGCTTATACACATCAGAAAACACATAAGATTCCTTTACCCAGGCTGCAATAACTTTAAGAGATCAGAAATTTTATTTTTTATTTTAACTTTTCAAGCCGAATATTAACTTGTCTGCAGAAAACGCACAGGGTTTATAGTGGGAATCGAATTCACGACCTCTAGAGTGGGAGGATATCGTCGATACCACTCAGCCACAGGGACAATGAAATGATAAGGAAATCATAAAAATCACAAAGCTCTAGAAAAAATACAATCAATGACACACACGTATGTCCTACATACGCTTTACTTAAAATCTTTTGGGTTGATGTCTACGGACGAGTTTCATAAGCGGGAACGAAATGCATATAGACAATGCTTAACCAAAAAACAAGCAAACAATTTTGAAAATTACAGAGTCGATCCCCTGATTTTGCAAGTAAAGTTTAGTGTACATAATCGAACGACTTAATGAAAATACAACCCTGATCTAGTGAATTGTTATTTGTACTTTAAAAATTTTCATATGCATCATTATAACAGAATTGTATTTTCTCAGAAGTCGTTTGAGGATGCAGGATAGTAAATACCAGCCCTAAACAAACTATTGAAGAAATATTTTTCTTCATAATATATTGAAAAACATAGTCCTAGTTTACACTATGCAATTCTTATTGCTAAGCTGATTAATTTGACGTAGGGAGTGACGAGAGGAACAGAAACGTTTCTTTTCCCCTCGTCTCTCTCTCTCCTAACATAATAATCAGCTTAGCAATAAGAATTGCATAGTGTAAACTAGGACTATGTTTTTCAATATATTATGAAGAAAAATATTTCTTCAATAGTTTGTTTAGGGCTGGTATTTACTATCCTGCATCCTCAAACGACTTCTGAGAAAATACAATTCTGTTATAATGATGCATATGAAAATTTTTAAAGTACAAATAACAATTCACTAGATCAGGGTTGTATTTTCATTAAGTCGTTCGATTATGTACACTAAACTTTACTTGAAAAGTCAGGGATCGACTCTGTAATTTTCAAAATTGTTTGCTTGTTTTTTGGTTAAGCATTGTCTATATGCATTTCGTTCCCGCTTATGAAACTCGTCCGTAGACATCAACCCAAAAGATTTTAAGTAAAGCTGGGTTCACCCATTTGTTGTTTTGTCTGGACAAAAAATTTGTACTGAGAGTTTTCTGCAGCACGATTCATCCATTTCGAACATTTTGTCTGGAAAATCAAAGCTACCATATGAAATACGTGTATAAACGATGTGTATTAATTTTATAAGTGGCAGCACAGGGGCAAATGATTACAATTCGCTGTGTATTTTTAATTAATTAATGCAATTCATTCGTTCAGCTCCACATGTATATTTTTTATTTTCAAATTTTCTTTTATTTCTATTGTAATTAATACAAGTATACTCTGTGTTTTTATTATTCATATAACATGATGTGGCAGCTCAGTTCAACTTTGACTGAAAAATTAAAATAGTTGGCAGCTCAGTTCGATTTTGTGCAGACAAAGGTGTATCCCCTACAAGAAATGAATGACTGAAACTAACACAAACAACATTTTTTTACTAACACATTTGCAACAATTTTACATTCAATTCAACAGTTATTATAGTTGCTCTACTCTAATATATATGCTAGAGTGAAATGTCTAATGTACTTATGTCAGAATTTTTAAAATATTGAATTTTACTGAAAATAATTTATAGTTCGTTCAATTTGTAAAATTAAAATGTTTAAAAGTGGTAAAAAATTATGGTGTTTGAAAAAAAGAAAGAAAGAAAGAAAAAAAGAAATTTTATTCAGTTTAATTAAAAATATACATACATAAGTACATGCCGGTAAAAATAATAGCACCGTTACAGTTCAAATATTTATTTTTCATATAAAATTTTTGATATCCAATCCTTTTTATATGATTGCACTGTGCTGTAATGTAATCAGTATGCTCTCTGAGAATACTGTTTTGGTTCTCATATTGTATATGATTCTCTTTATATGAAAGAATTTTTGGAGAAAAGTAAAAAATTAACGGTAAAAAAAATAGCATCAAGCATTGTTTTTTGCATAATTTGTTTAGTTTGTCGCGAAATCTATAGAAGATAGTGTTTCTTAAAATAGACAACAAATTTATGTACCAATTGTTTTTGAAATCTTCAGTTATGGGACGTGGAAAACATTGCACAGAGGGAAAGAGAGATATTATTAAAAAAAATGATTTCGGAAGGCAAAACGTATTGTGAAATAGGACAATTACTTAATTGCTCCAATAAAATGATACGCAATGCAATTACTTATGCAAAAAAAATTGAAAGACGTGGCAGAAAGCCAGCAATGTCCAATTTGTTGGTTAAGCGATTGATTCGCCAAAGTAAAAAAGACCCTTTTAAGTCTGCCACAGAACTCAAAAAGGAGCTCCAGATAGAGGCATGCGTGGAAACGGTTCGTAATCGATTGCGGGAACATAATTTAAAAGCCCGTAGCCCAAGAAAAGTTCCGTTGTTGACTGCGAAGCATGTGAATAAACGAATTAAGTTTGCACAAGAGCACCTGAACTGGCCAGCTAGTAAATGGAGAAACATTTTGTGAACGAAAGACGTCCTCCAAATGCAGAATATAATCCACGATTTACATGCAAGACTGTTAAACATGGAGGTACAAGCATAATGGTGTGGGCATGCTTTTCATATTTCGGTGTGGGACCAATACACTGGATAAAAACTACAATGGACCAACATGTTTATGTTGAAATATTAGAAAATGTAATGCTTCCTTACGCCGAAGAAGAAATGCCATTGTTTTGGGTCTTCCAGCAAGACAACGACCTAAGACATACCAGCAGAAAGGCTCGACAGTGGTTCATGGACAACAAGATTAAAGTCATGGAGTGGCCTGCGCAGTCGCCAGACTTAAACCCAATAGAGAATCTTTGGGCTGATGTCAAAAAAGGGTATGTGAAGCAAAACCTACTAATTACGAGCAACTTTGGGTCGTAGTTAAGGAGTCATGGGATGGAATACCCAAAAAAAAGGTGTGAAGACTTGGTTGACTCCATGCCGAAACGCTGCGCTGCCGTTATTGCCAACAAAGGTCATGCAACAAAAAAGGTCATGCAACAAAATATATACATATATACAAAGTGAAGTTACACTTTGTATATATGTAGTTTATTTGAAATATAACTTCGTTTGGTATTACTTTTCATTAATAGTGCTATTTTTTTACCGTCGAAATTTTTACCTTTGAACGTAACTTGTAAGTTTTTCTAATAAAAGTCAATGAAATTAATACAAGTCTTGTGTATACAGCATAAATACTGATTTTATTCTAATTATGAGCCGCGGGAATAGATCTTGAACTAAATTGAAGAAAAATTTATTCATATATACCAAAAAAGAATGTAGTGCTATTATTTTTACCGGCACGTATGTATGTATGTATTGGTTTCTTTTTCAGTTTGTAGATATTTGGAAAGATCAAGATGCGTTGGGGTTGAAGAAGGCGTTAATGCAATTCATATCTTCTGGGAAAAGTTTACAAAAGTGTTAAAAAGGATAAGTAAAATAGTAAATAAATGAAATTAACCATGTTTAATTTAACATATCTATTTATTTTCAAAATTTTAGATATTTGTAAAGAGCAAGTTGCGTTGGTGATGAAAAGGCGTGAAGAGGGATAGATACTGCTGAAATTATTTGGTGTTTTTGTGTATTTTTATTTTTTGTTTTAAAAATGTTAGTTACGTGTGTAGTTAAAAGTTATTTTTTTATAATAAAAAAGCAAATAAAATAAAAAGTATATTTGCTGTCACTATATCTATCAAGTGTGATTTCTAAATTGTGGGTATATATTATGCAATTATGAACAGTCAAACTTTAGTAATATTTATGCTATCATTGATAACTAAAAAGCACCGGAGTAAGCAGTTCAACTATATGTTACATTCATTGGTTAGAGAGAGATGCAACATCACACGTACACAAAAGTTTCCATCACATTTTTCATTTTGCCTTTAACAATGTGATAGAAACTTTGTTCTACGCATTGATGAATATATCCTGCATGACTTCCGATCAAATGAGCAGTCAATTGACTGGTAGGGTCTAACTAGGTGGAAGTTGCGTATTTTTGTATAACAAATCCTTACGCAGTCACCTGTATAATTACACCATGGTCCGGACAAAATATAAAATTAAATCAATTCAAGCTGAGAGTTGTTCGTATAAAATATTTTCTCTCTCTCAAGAAGAGAGACGTCAAACTATATTATAAAAAAAAATTTTGTCCGGACAAAAATTTTGTTCGGAAACAATGGGTGAATCCAGCTTAAGACTCTGAATAATTTATTGAGAATGTAATGTAATTTTAATATCATACAAATTCTAAAGCATTTTCTTTTGTTTCGAACAATAATAGGAATAATATATATTCCTAATTGTTTGCAGTGTATTTTTACTCTCTACTTTAAAAATTTCTTTATAATATTCTGTTGTTGAACCAAACTCTCCGCCATTAAAGTATGGAAATCTCAAACACGTTAAATGTTTTTGAACATTTTGATACATGCACCAAAGAAAGAAACATGTTCCTTGTCGCTGTTGTTTACCTGATTAAGTTTTATCCGAGGCGGTGTTAACATTCTGCATTAGAATAAGAATCCGGCTCTTCATTAGACTCATTGTAGTAAGCATCAGGATGTTCGATGTCTTAACCGGGGTTTTTGTCAAAGTTTTCTTCCTTTTGTTTTTCTTTATTTTGTTTCTTTTTCCTCCAAAGGAGTCGTTTGTTTTCTTCTTGCTTGTTCGTAGGTGTTGCATGTCTTTAGTTTCTTTTTGGAGTTTTAAAGCTTTCTTTTTCGACGACATGGTAGACATGTTTTGTTTTTCATATGAAGTAGAATATTTTTGTCAGTTTTTTGAAATGTTTTATTTATTTTTTTTAGTTGTTTATTTTGTACGAATTTCATATTATTCCCAAAACTCGCATAAATATTTATGACACTTGTCTAAAGTAAATGAATGTAAGAAATAAGATGGTGTTAAAGAAACACAAGAATGCAGTGTTATTGTACATGTTTAAAATGTGCTTGTTTTATAATATCTCTCTAATTCATTAAAATTGTATGCATGTCATGTAAATCATTAGAATGGAGCAGCGTTAATTTTGGAAGGAGAATGAATAGTGTTAAAACCTTAATTCTGCTTACGGAACGTTTTGAATTATTCTGTGTGTGTATGTAAAATATTAAGTCCTTAAGTAAGTATTCTCAAATTAAGGATTTTAAAGTGAGAGAGCTGCCTTAATATATCAGACGGTAGATACATATGTATGACTGTTAGAATTAAAGTATCAAAGTTATGAACATATTTGTGCAAAAGGTTTTCTAAGAGGAGTGTATAATTTTGAAGACTTTTACCATATATTGGCCCTTGTGGTTGGCACATTTCGACCTCCACATCTTGGTCCTGGATTAAAGAAGCAATATTGTGGTGTTCTTTAATATGCTACAAAAATGTCGTAGTCGAAAAACGCCAACCACGTAAAGGGTGGCGTTGCCTCAAGTAGTTAGAATGATGACTACAAATCCAAAGGTCCTGACTTTAAGCTCTGTTCCGAGAGTCATTAAACAAATTAACAACATCACGCATTTTGCTGATGCTCATTAGTATTTCTTTGTATCAGTTGTTGTAGGAAAGTTCAAGTGATGAAGGTACTTGTCACTGCACTACACCGGCTTCAGCGGATACTAATACTAATGTAACATCAGACCGCCCTCCTTAGTCGGCATTGTGCAGGAGAATCATCGCCGAAGTAAAATAACCAATGAAATGGCTAGTAAACACAGATTCAATATTTAATACGCCTACTTGACACCAGAGGCGCTGCAACACTGCATTATTAAAAAAGTGGAAAAAAGCACGGTTGTCAAAGAATGAAGCTTTCCTATGTCTCTTCTTTCGCCACCTGTTTTTTCTATCACTATCCCTTTCCTAAAGAAGTAACATTAATAGTGGTAGAGGCATTCATTGACTGAGTGCTACACTCAAAATATGCCATGCTTAAAAATACGAAATATTTTTTCGTAAAATAATTTTTGTGCAATAAACGAAAATTGTGTACATTTTACGAAAATATTTGCGGCTTATGCAGGAAAGCAGATTTTGTAATTTTACGAATTTCATTAAGTTACAAAAATTATTTCGTACAATTATTTTCGTATATAGTACCATATTTTTTGTTTATTTAGTATAAAATAAAACATTTTTATAAAATTGGAAATTTTGTAAAATATAAAAATTTTGTTTTGTTAACATTTGGATTACAGTACAAAATTATTCTTAAATTTAAACAAGTTTCGTGAATTATACGAAAAAAAGTTTGAAATATAAAATAAAAACTGTTTTCCCCATTTATTTTCTTGTTATTGTACATATATATATATATATTCCATACAAAATTATTCAACAAATTTCAATTAAAATAAAAAATTATAATAAAAAAATAGTTGTCGGCTTATGCTAGGAAGACAACTGGAACGAACGACAAATCTCATCCACGGCACACCAACGACAAATAAGTAGCTGATCTTATGCATGGTATACACGATACTTAATTTCGTACTTGGCGTAGTATGAGTTGTAGTACGCTTTTTAAGATACACATTACTACAAATCATACTAATTCATTTGAAAGAAAATTTTTAAGGCAATACCCACGCGGATAAATGAATAATGTGGTGGATTTATTAATTAAAAGTGAACTGCAGTGGAAAAGAATGAAAAAATAATGCAAAAGAAAAAAAGAAAAGTTGTAGAGAATGATTAAAATAATATTTTATTTTCTTTTTTTTAATTAAAATATCCTCGACATAAACCTAATTTTAAAACTAAGTCGCAGAAACACTGCGTTTTCAAAATTATTTCCTCATAAAACTAATTTTGCTGTTCAACAGCATGATACACAAAACTTATTATCGTACATATCGAAGCTCCGCCAACAAAAATCAAAAATTTTTGATTTTCGTACTACAAAGTATACTTCATAAAGGTACCAACAGACGACATGTTTTTTACATGTGTTTTTTAAGTTTTCGACTCGTATGTTTTTCTTTATGCTTGTCAATATTGGTTAATTTACATAAGGTTTATAATTTTTGGTCACAAACGTACATGTAGTATCACTTCTTCTTTTGCAGTACATAAATATCCACGTAGTTTGTTTTACAAATGGCTTGCAGCCGTCGAAATATTTTTGGTTCCGTCGCTGTAGTACTGGCGACACAAATTTGCTTTTTTAATTTTTTCTTTTTTAAACAACACGTTGAGGTTGTATCTAAAAATCTATACATTTTTGGACTCATTTTAATAAAACGACAACGTTAAATTAAAAAAAAAAATATATAATTAATTTGTCTTGCAAAATACTTCATTCAGACGGCTAATGATAGTGCACATAATCAACCGCCGACGAATTTGTTCGCATGACATAGACATTTGGAGCTGTATGTTTAACATAAGAAAATAGAGCACGCTCTATTTCAAATAATGTCTTATGTTTTTTGTCATGTTTTTTGCACAAGCAATGTTTTAAAGGTAACACACGACATGTTTTCGTTTACATATGTAAATTCTGGCACATACAATGTGAAAAACATGTCGTCTGTTGGTACCTTAAGTACGACAGCATGATACACGTTACTAATTTCATACTTGTACGATTTATCGTACGATTTGTAGTATCGTGTATACTCATCATTATAATTGATAATTGGATAATTGGTTGTTGTTTGTGCAAAGAGAGAGAGAAAAATTTTTTTTGTCTCTCATAGGCGTAAGAAATACTCGTAGAAATACATAAATATATCGCAGATTTCGTCTTGCACTACGGATATCGTTCGACGGTGGTGTTGTGTTAGTTTTCATATAAACAAATGCTTTTTATTTTCTATGGCGAAAGTTCGCACAAAAAATTCGTTGTTCGTCCCAGTTGTGTTCCCAGTTTGATTCGTGACACGGATGGAAATCATGGTACAATTTGTACTTTTTATGGTACATTTTTTGACCTTCTTGGTACCGTAGTACTACCGCGAGTTACTTGGTACAATTTAAAAATGTCAATGTTTCACTATATACTATATATAGTATATAGTAACATTACTTTTTCCTATGTTCTCTTTAATTTTTTTGTGTGTTTTATTTTAATCTCTAATAAAGGGTGTCCCAACAAGAACGCAAGATTTAAATTTGGCGCCATTCGAAGTGTCATTGTTTGACATTTGAACAATTGTTATTGTTTGCTAGTAGAAGGTACGAGGTTAGTAAAAATGGAGCGATAGACGAATGAACAACGCATTCTCATTGTGAAATTGTTTTAGCAAAATGGTGAAAGTTTTGCGGCTACAGTTCGCAAATTTGCGATCAATTTGGGGTCACAATAATGCTCCAAAAGAGTCAACTGTAAAGACATAAATGGATAAATTTGCCGAAACTGGGTCTGTTAGTGATGTAAAGACAACAACCCGCCTTCGACCAGGTCGATCGACCGAAAATGTCGCTGCTGTACGTGGTGATGTCGCTCAAACGCAGGTCAAGCGCAAACAGTCAATGGTGTTCGGTATCGTGAAATGATAACCAGTTTTTTCGTGCCTAAAATTGAAGAAATGAATGTGGAGGGCATGTGGTTTCAACAAGACGGCGCCACATGTCATACAGCCAGAGAAATAATTCAATTGCTACCTACATCCATCCGGCCATCTGCCCGATTTGTTGTTCCACACGTAACCTCATTTTGTCTACTTTACGATATAATAAAGTTTCACGATTTTTTTTTAAATATCTGTGTTTTATTTAAAATTTAAATCTTGCGTTCTTGTTGGAATACCCTTTATAATAGTCGAATCTACGAATGTACCTTTACACTACGACCACACCAGCAATTTGATGTGTCTTAACAAAAGCAATAACGCCGGCAGAATGATGACGTCCGATTGCTTGTGTTCAACAATGTATATATTTGGAGGTGGTGAACACGTATATTCAAATATATTTGCTGTTTATTCATTAAATTGTCAATCATTTTATCATTTTCTTATTTTAAATTTTTATTGGTTTTATGTAGTTAAAACTTTTGTTTTCTATTTTTACGTTGAAAAAAAATTAATATAATTTGTATTTGACAGCATGTATTAAGAGATTGTTGCTCAGCAATGTATTTTAACACTTGTTGCTGAATATATATTTGAACACATATTCATACGGTCCACACGCTAATATCTTGTGTCGGCAATCGTATTTGACAGTTGCCACGGCAATAATTGCCAAGATTATTGCTCGTGTGGTCGGCATGTTATGAATGTAATATTTAAGGCCAAACCCACGATGTCGACAACGTTCGACTTTGAAACAACAACAAAATCTTAAAATTTGTTTTTGTTTTGAATGTAAGTGTGCGACAAGTCGAACGTTGTCGATATCGTTGGTCAGGCCATTAATGTTTTTTTTTGTGTTTGTTTTTTATTGTAAACTTCTGTATTTTTATACTAATTTTTTTACGTTTCTGTTTTTATTAATAAATATTAAAAATTGGTACCGTCAGGGTCTAAAAAGTACATTTTATTTTCATAGTTGGTACAAAATCCAAAAAGTCATTTTGCTTCCCTGATTCGTGAGTTTCAGTGCAAAATATGTATGTATGTATGTGTATGTGATGTATGAGGAATACAGATGCTGTAACAATTCCCCTTAAATTGCCTTTTTCTTTTCTTAATTATTACAACCTCCAATTACAAGAATTACAGATTGTACTACAAAATTATTTCTAAAATGTTAGAAAATATAATTTTTTTTGCAGATTTTATTTTTTTACAGATTTTAATTTTACAAAAAATTTCGTATATTACACAAAATGTATTTTCATGATTCACGAATTTCTTTTGTAATATAAACATTTTTTTCGTAAATTTACGAAAAAAATAATTGTAAAAATACAAAATTTTGTTATTTGCAGACAAAAAGTATTTCGTAAAATAAACAAATATCATTTCTACTATTTACGAAGCATTTCGTACCGTAAAAATAACGAATAGTTTCGTAAAATGAACCACATTTTTCGTTTATTTTACCTATTAAATATTTTGAGTGTACTTCTCCTTAAAAAAAGGGGTTATTTCTATATTTATCACATGTAATTTGGCTTACAAAGCGATACGAACTTTAGCCTGATCAAATCATGAATATGGAAATAAATGATGTTCAAACAACAATAATTAAAATTAACAGTCATGTGACTGTGGCAAAAATTAAATAAACATACTTAATAGTAACAAACCAATAAAGTTTGTCTTAAGTAGAACAAAAATAAGCAAATTAACTAACATGTGAATAATTGGCAAAGAATAAACGACAATGGCAAGACTGTTGTAAATTTAGATGTGGTAAAATTGAGCTTTCATTACTAAAAAAGCTTTCAGCAAATTGAAGTAAGTTGAATCAAAACAATTCACATATTGTATTTGCAATAATGGCAGAGTATATAAACAGAAATCTGCATCGACTGACACCACACACAGTGGACCAAACACAAAAGAATGATGATTATGAAGGTTTAGTGGCCTTCGAAAATAGCTAGTTGTTCCGTTCCACTACTTATTTGTCAGAATATTTACAATTAACTTTGGTGTATTTGTTCATTATTAATTATCACATGTAATTTTGCTCACAAAGCGATACGAACTTTAGCCTGATAAAATCATAAATATAGAAACAAATGAAGTTCGAATTAAAATTAACTAAGATATTATTTTATCGCTCGGTTTTAGTTATGTTTCTGATTTTTCATACAATAAATAAAACTCACCACGATAAATTCTCTCATCATTTCAATGACTAAAACGATTAAAAAGTTATTTCTGGAATAGAAATTCTCTAAGTGAGCTCGTCATTTTGTCCTATTTAAGATTTTAACGGCGAACTTCCATCTGACTAGTTTCTGCTAATTTCGAACTTATTGAGAAAAAGTCATAATAAACGTTTCGTAATTTCAACATGATCACAAGTCCAGGATCTTATTGACTTCCTTGGAAGCTCTTTTTTTGTGGGATGTTTAATTCTCGGAGGCAAACTGGCTTTGATCTCTTCATACTATGTAGCTAGAATCGGAATTTTCAGCCATTCCGTTAATGCTATTTATCCACTTAAACCTCAATATCTATCCGTCCTTATTGGCAAACTCATAAGCAAGTATCGATTTTATTGCACTTTATTTTTCTTTAAAAATCACTATCATTATCATGATCGTTTCTTATTTTCTAATAAACTAAATACATACCAGTAACATTGATTTAAGCTACTTCATTGTTAGAGAGGAAAAAAGTACCTGATACTCGTATAACCACCATAGATACAAACTACCTTTCTGCTGAAGCATACAATAACAACTTTACAAATTTATCGTTATTTTCATCACCATCGTACAAGAACATACACACACACACATCAAAAGAAAACGGAAAAAGGGATAATGGTTTAACATGCACAAACATGCATTGGTACATGCCCGTAACTAACAACAACAAAAATAACTACTGCTCGTACATACTTTTTGGTGAATTAGTACGAGAGTTGAATTGTTTTGTTCAAAACCATACGAGCGCAACCAACCAAAATGTCATCATTTTCCAAAGCGTTTGACAACAATAACAACAATACATGTAGAGAAGAAATCTAAGAAGACATTCAGGTCGTTAGTGGAAAAATTGCAGCAAAACAACGTCATATATTTGTGACAAATACAATGGAGGATCTCATTATACTTACTTGTAGTTGGATGAGTGTGTTTTGCTAATCTTTATTAGAGTACATAGATACTTTTCAGTTGATTTTGTTTAATTTTTTTTATTTTAATTCGTTTTTTTCACTTGCTTCTGTATTAACATAAAATTTTATCTCTTCCCTTTGCTAAGCAAAGTTTATGCATTCCTGGATTGTGGATTTATTTATAAAAGAGTTTAAATCGGATTTTATAGACAAAGTAAGAAGTATTTACTAAGTAGAAAAGATTTAAAAATATGTCAATATATGTATAAGAACATAAATCGTTTATAGTTTGGTACTTTGTCACTAAAGGCCGTGATACACTATCATACAAAGTCGTGCGATCTACGAAAATATACAACCCTGGTGTGATGAATTGTTATTGTATTTTGAAAATTTTCATAAAATCCATCATACCAGCGCTGTATTTTTTCGTAGATCGCACGACTTTGTATGATAGTGTATGACGGCCTTAAGACGCCTTTTACATTTGGAAAATTGATGAACGGACAAACCACATTTAATAACAAGGAGGCGAACAAAGTAAAAAGTTTACTGCAGTCTATGTAAGAGGTCCCTTCCTTTCTTATTCACACTTTTCGAAATTTTCTTATGACTTTTTCTTTTCTTTCGTATGACGGATCGGCAGTAACACGATAGTCCTAACGGTCACTTTAGATGAATGAAAGGCATTTCTGGTGCCTGCGTTTCAGTTTCATTATACCCTAGTAGCGCAAGTTTTACTTATTTACGTAATCGTATTTATTAAGACGAGAATGAGTTTCATCTGAAAACAAGATGATGTCTGGTTTATGAAGTTGATGCCTGTGACTATCATATTGTGTATTAGTGTCAATTGAATTTTGTTTGTATTGTAGACTTAGGTCTCTCCTAATTTAAAGGTTGGAATCTTCACTAATACTATGTTCACACTTAAATATCGACGGCTCCATTCTAATACATACATGCTAAGTCAAAAAAGCTAGTTTTGAGATAAACGCCTTCAAAGTTTATTGATGATATCTCGGGAATGTTGTGAGATAGGAACTTGAGAATTTTTGTAATCATATAATAATTGCAATAGAATTTTTTTGATGTATATGAACTTTATAGTTTTTTCGTAGTTTATAGTCCCTTTTGACTTAGAAGGTTCTTTCTCACCTACAATGGTCATCTAAGTAAATATAGCTTGTTTTAGTTTCGAAAAAAATTTAAACTAATTGTTTTTTTTTGACTACATAATTTCAAAATAAATGATACTACTTACTGTACTTTAAACATTTAAAATGGGAGATTTTTTTTAAAACTTGACAAATTATGCTAAGTGTACTTTTGCTCATAACTTTTGATAGCATAGTCCGATTACTATCAAAATGTAACAGAATCTGAATTAATAAACGATGAATTCAGAAATGCTATTCCCAGCATAACATGTTATGTCGACTTAACATGTTTTGGAATGGGACCGTCGATATTATTAATACAAACTTCTGTTTTTAGTTAAACAGAAAGATTATAGTCAAGTATGTTAAAAAAAAACTTTTCTGACCGTATTAAAGGTATTTTGGCCCTTTTTAATCGTTAATTTGGTCCTAAACCAAAAAACTCAAAATGCATCCACTGTCCTGGAGCCACTATATTTCAAAAAGTACCACAGTATGCGTAATTGATCAGTTTTGGGACATGTTTTGTACCGCTGCAGAAAAAATTATAATTTTTATATATTTAACTGGAGAGGTTTTATAATAAACATTGACGCATATTCATTCATAGTCAAAACAAAGTACACTTTAAGTATTTACAACCAGTATTACCATACAAAATACTGGTTCTAAACTCGTAAAGTATACTTTGTTTTCACTATGAGTATATACCAAAAAGAGAGATCACTTTGAAGGCCAAAATTCATTGTAATTTGTTAGAAGAACTAGAACTCTATTAGATATATTTTGTGTGTTTGCTGCTTTCGAAAATTCCAGAACACTTCTAAAAGAGCTACTGGTGCATATTCATAGGCAAAAGTCAAAGTATATTTTAAGAGTTTAAAACCAGTATTTTGTATTGCAATATCGGTTTTAAATGTTTAAAATATACTTTTTTTTAGTTTTGGCTATTAATATGCGCCACTGATTTTACACAGAGAAAACAGTGCCTAATAATTAACTCATAAAATAGAACAAAATTAATAAGAAATCTCTATGGTTTTTTTTTCAATAAGGAAATCTTATTAATTTCATAGAGAAACCTTTTTGAAAAAATCAAGAAGAAATCTTGTAGTTTTTATAGGTTATCTTATTGATTTTTTTTTAATAAGGTTTTCTTCTTGATTTTGTGAGGCGACCTCATAAAATAAAATAAAATTATGTCTTTCTTTATTCTTTGTGCTTTACTTATATATTTTCATTTAAATTCTATACCATATACTTTGAAAGGAGACAAGTATTGAACCAGCAAACTTCTGACTGATAGACAAACACTCTAACCAATATGCTAACAAGCAGTCTGAATAACCATTGAAATAATTTTGCAAACATGCTTGTACAAAAACGAAAAAGATCATGAAAAAAATTGTCTGTGTCTATTTATAGATATGAAATAACAAGACACCTCATAAAATCAAGAAGATTTCCTTATTAAAAAAATCAATAAAATGCTTTACACATAATCATATAGGAACCTAATCAAATCAAGAAGAAACCCTTATTGAAAAAATCAATAAGGCAACCTAATAAAATCAATAAGAAATCCATATAGTTTACAATTTATAAGAAAACCTAATAGAATCAAGAAGTTTTTCTCTATGGATTTTTTTTTTGTGCCAAAAATAACGGAAATTGAGTAAAAAAAGTTGGGAATAATAAGATTTCTTCTTGATTTTATGTGGTTTTCTTCTTGATAAAATTAATAAGATTTACCACATAAAAACAATAAGGAATCTCTATGAAAAAATCTTCGCTTCTTTCTGCTGGGATACCCCTTAGCCTAAAAACGTTTCATAGAGAAAATCTTATTGATTCTATGAGGCAGTTTTTTCTCTGTGTACCCATTTTTACTCGCTTTAAATTTGAATTTCCAAAAATCCCATCTACACATCGGGATTGGTGCCATTATACAAATTTTGAAATGTTCAAAATTTAAAAATAAAAATCTTTTTTTAAGGGAAACATTGAAAATCGGCTTTACGAAAGGACTTAATGCTGTATTTTAGATGTCTTGAAACATCTTCACAAAATTGATGTTCTAATAAAACTGGTTTGGATCACAGCGGTTGTATGTTTTCATAGTCTATAATGAACATAGATATAATTTTTTTTTTGTGTTTTATATACAAAGAAGGTATATTGTCATCATTTTCTACAACATACGTTACAATTTACAATGTATTACTCTTGCGAAGATACTAAGAAATGTAAAAGCTGAATTCACAGTCTATAGTTAACTAATGCCTGTGGTTTAACTAAAGATTTTTCTTGTAAATTTCATTGGTTAAAACACTTTCATTAGTTAACTAAAGACTGTGAATTTGAGCGTAAGAGTTGAACTATTATTGACTGAAACTTATTGCCTGTTCAACGATATCAAAATTATCAGCCCTATTCTGAATATCAGTTTCCCGGGAAATTTTTCCCTATTCCCTATTGCTTGGTTTAAAAAAATTATTAACAAATTTTCAGGCAAAATAAAACAACTGCAATTAAAAATTATACACTTTCTCCCACTTTATATACATATCTCTCGGCATCTATTGATATATGAATATGTAGGGATTCTATTTGTTTTAATTTTAAATTGTTACGAGAAACACAAAACATTCCGACTGAAAGGATATATTTTATCTTTTGCCTGAGGAATCTTAAGATGGCCATTAGTTCTAGTATTGACAGTTGCCAATCTTCTAACAGATGTTTGTTCAATTGGCTATATCTTCTATCGCACAAAGCTTGGCAGTCCTCATAATCTGAGAATCAACACCGGCTGTAACTCTAACTATTTAAATATCAAGTCTGTTAAAGTGTTTTCTCAAACTTAAATGGCCGATGGGTATTCTTATATTATTTTTATTTAAGAACATGAGATATATAAAATGCCAGCGTGGCCTGTTAGATATTTGTAAGTATAGGCTTTGTAACCACGTTAAGGTGACTTTTAGAGAAATTTGAATATAAAATCCTTTTATTCCGTTTAGAATAGGAATTCCCTAAGAATTATTTCGTAGGAAATATAGAGAATTGGGCTGTATACAGCCCTCAAATTATTTTTAAAACAAAAATATTCTTAGTTCATTGTAATAGGGCATTTATATTACCTTGAAATCTAGCACTTACGAGATTTCGAGCTAAATCTTATCAGTAGATTTGTAGGAAATCTAATAAAAATCTAATATTTTTATTTATTTTTTACCACCCTGTACAACATATTTATAAAAAAAGATGAGTGAACTAGCTACAGTGTGTGACTTAGCTACATTGCAGTTATTTGGTTACAGTTTTGGAAATTTTTTTAGTTATGTAATAGGTTTTGTTTTGGATAAAAAATCTTGATAAATGTCAAAAAAAAAAGTTGGTCTAAACGATATAGATTTTCATAAAGATTTTAATTAAAATCTGCTAGATTTTGTGCCTGTGTAAACGGCCTATTATTGTACAAGGACATTAACATTGTCTCGAGATCTATACTTACGAGATTTCGATTTGATAAATGTCAAAAAAGTTGGTCTAAATGGTATAGATTTTCATAAAGATTTTAATTAAAATCTGTTAGATTTTGTGCCGGTGTAAACGGCCTATTATTGCAAAAGGACATTTATATTGTCTCGAAATCTATACTTACGAGATTTCTAACTGTTTTTTACTAGATTTCCCATACAAAATAAAATCCTTTTTTTTAATTAGATTTGTAGGAAATCTACCCAAAATCTAAAATTCTTATTTATTTTTTACTACTCTGTACAACGTATTTATAAAAAAAAGATGAGTGAATTAGCTACGGCCTATTTAAAAAGGTATGTGAATTAGCTACATTGCAGTTATTTGGTTATACTTTTGGAAATTTTTTTAGTTATGTAATAGGTTTTGATTTGGATAAAAAATCTTAATAAATGTCAAAAAAAAAATTGTGTAAATGGTATAGATTTTTATAAAGATTTTAATTAAAATCTGCTAGATTTTGTGCGGATATGCTTTTGATATGAATCTTAAAACGAACGTATTCCTTCGACACAATTTTTTTCTTTTAATTTACATTAGTTTAAACTGTTAAATAAATTTTATTGATTTTGTTTTCCAACTTCTGCCCAAAAAATTTACTGGTACAAAGCTTTCAACTTTATTTATAGTCAATACTGTAAAGCCAACACACTATTTTCGCCCCTTTCTTTTTAAACTGCTTAAGACAACAAGAGTAAAAGGATTTGAATTTGGCTTTTTTAACAACACGTTCGGCTTTCTTTCCAAAAATAAACGTGACTAGCAAAAATTTGCTTACATTTTCTAATAACTTGAATTTAATCTAATTAAACAGTTCAACAACAAACAAACAAAAAATAGAGAATGAAAATTTTAGGTTTAATTTTGATGGTAATAAAATGCAACTTTTTGTGTGATTATTTTTATGCTGTTTAATTCAACTGTCCGAAGTAACACGTGTTGTCCCAAAATTTAATAAAATACTTTTTCTTTTTCAGATATACTATGAACAGGCACCACGTGACTCATCATGCATCGCAGCCAGCAGAAAACCGTCAACTATTCAAATGTACATTTGCAAATTGCAAATATGTTTCGGATAAAAAAACCCTGCTTAAAATACATTTAAATTCACATTCAATTAAAAATTTCAAGTGCACGAAAACGGGTTGTAGTTATATGGGCAAGAGTAAATTACATTTGAAAAGGTAAGTTTTTAAATGGAATTAATTTAATATTTTGCTTTCTTTCAAAGGATTTTTAGTTAAAGAGACTTTAATATGAAATTAAAGATTTTAAGAAATTACACGATTTTTAGTGATCACAAGCTTATTTATGTATGTTCAACTTGGAGATCTTTAGGTCTACAGTGAATGCCTTCAATTAAAAAACTTTAATGAAAACCACTGATATATTCGACTCTATAATCCGCGATATCCATTAGTATCGATTAATATATCAATTGCAATTCTCTGACTCACAATCATTTTTCGCTACTACCAACTATAAAATCTACGAGCAGTTCGGAACAACAACAACAACAACTCATATTTAATCACATAATTTACTATATACGCTGTTTTAAGGGGAACCTTATAAAAATGAAGGCTAACCTGGACGGCCGTTTTTTCCATTTTAAAAATTTCCTTTAAACAATTAAAAAAAACTAAATCACATTTAAACACGCAGTTTTATAAATTTATTTCAACTGATCTATAAATTGCTGATATTTCGACCACTGTTTTGTTTTATTTTTTTATTAAAATATAACAGCAACAACAACATCAATACGAAAACTGTCGCCAAAATAAAAAAAAAATCAATATGGTAGACATTAAAACCCAAGCTGAAGATTAAAATGCCGACAATGTCCTTTAAAAGTTGAAAGATGCAACAAAGGCAAAAAAAAAACACATATAAACGAAACGAAATGCATAAAAAACAAAACAACAATAATAACAACAAGTCATTCTGCCTCTAGAAACGTGACTTATCGATCGCTTTGATATGTTCTGTGAATTTTTACACAGACACAACCCCACCATCAATACAACAATACGACAAAAATTCCTTTAACACACAAATACTCTCCACTATGTACGAGTAGTAGTCCGATGCATTTAAGAAAATAATCAAAAAAAAAAAAAAGAGAATTGCAAAACTTATTATGCATGTTTAGATTTGGAAAACATTAAAGCCAAAGAAACGAAAATAACCAAAAGAAACATAAAACGAAACTTGCCAGCCAATTGCATTTAAATGCAATTGCCACTGTATATGAGAAAAAAAAAAGAAATATCCAATACGAATAATCTAAATACGTTAAAACAACGTACACTCTTTTGAGCTTTATCAAGGCGAGGGTACACTAAAAAGTTGTTTCAGCCTTAAAGATATCTTTACTTAATGGGGGCAGATGTTTGAAATTCTTTGGGAATAACTGATAGTCCGAGAGCTAAAGGATATTCTAACATAAATAAATAAATATATTGAACAGTCTAGCTTTGCAGAAGCAGCTTTGAAGCAAATTTTTGGCTTATTGTGGTGAATTTTTAAAGTAACGGAGGTTTGCTAATAACACGGTTATTCATTTATTTAATTGTTTCAAAACCGCCGGTCTGGCAAGGCTGTCAGCTGTTCAATATGTTGTCTGAAGTGTCATTTATTTAATGAAATGTTTCCCATTTACCAAGGCACATTCACCAGGTAGTAGCGGAAACGCAGCTGAGCTATTTTTTTTTTAAATTATAGTTCATTCGAAGCTTCAAAAATTGTTTACGAAAGAGAAATTAAAAAAAATGTTAAAAAATTTTCAATGTGAAAAATATTTTATTAAAAAAATTCTTTTGAAACAAACTTAAAAATATGAAAACACTATTAAAAAATTGTGAAAAGTTCCTAAACGTTTTAAATTTTGTTAGTGGTAGCTGCCGTGAAGAAATTTTTTCAAATTTATGTGAATAATTTTCATTATTATTATTTTACAACAAATTCTATTTTTGATATTTTGGATCAACTAAAAGCCATGTTGTTTTTTTTTCATTGTTGTATTTTTTCATTGTTCTTGTAATCCTGATATTACCTGGAAATAAATGTGCCTTGCCATTTACGATTTGGATCGTTTAGCATCCAAAGAAGGCGTCAAAATAGTTAAAACTTTTTACAAAATAGTGGCCACTGCTCGTGCTTTGCGGGGTGATTATGGTCGTCATAACCGAACTACTGTGCAAGGTATTGGCAAGATTATAAGGAAATTTGAAGAGCCTAGAAGCGTTACGCATGTGGTCGGGCCTGTGCATTATCACAATGTGCGCACTGAATAAAATATCGCTCCCCTTAATGAAAGTGCGCTGGATAGTCCGAAGAACTGTTATCGTCAATACAGACCGCTGTGGCCGTATGATAACCGACTGCTTTTGGTCTGAAATCAGTGATTTGGAAAATACGCGATTTCAGCAAGAAGGTTCCACAATACACAATGATTTTGGCTTTATTGCAAAAAAGAAAGCTTCCAGAATTAGTAATTTCTTTTTTTTTGGTGACGTCAATTGACCACCAAGATCATGCAGTTTGAAGCCGTTAGACTTTTTTGTGGGGCTACGACAAAGACCGTATTTACGCGAATAATCCCGTAACGTTGGAGCATTTGAAAACCAACATGCGTCCAGTTATCGCCGAGATACTTGGCGAAATGTACGAAAAAGTGGTCGAAAACTAAAGGGTGTTTTTTTAGAGGTATAGAACTTCGAATTGAAATAAAACACAAGAAAATGGTTTTAATGTCCATCAATTTGGCTTTATTGGAAGGATAATTTTATGCCATTAATGTTTAAATATGATTTCGGGCATGTGGCCGCCGCGGCTGGCTCGAATAAAGCCAATTCTACAGGTCCAATTTTCAACCACTTTTTCGAGCATATGGGGCCGTATGTTGGCAATAACGCCACGAATGTTGGCTTCCAAGTCCCCTAACGTTTCTGGTTTGTTGGCGTAGACGAGCGACTTCACATATCCCCAAAGAAAATAATCCAATGGTGTCAAATCACACGATCTTGGTGGCCAATTGACAGGTCCATTCCACGAAATTATGCGCTCATCGAATGTTTCCTTCAATAAATCGATTGTGACGTGCGCTGTGTGGCATGTAGCGCCGTCTTGTTGGAATCACAACTCATCAACATTCATGCCATCCAATTCGGGAACAAAATAGTCGGTTATCATGGCTCTATACCGGTCTCCATTAACGGTAACTGACTCTCCAGCATTATTTCGGAAGAAGTATGGCCCAATGACTCCACCAGCCCATAGAGCACACCAAACAGTCAGGTTTTGTGGATGTAATGGCGTCTCAAGGGTCTCATGTGGATTCTCTTCACTCCAAATGCGGCAATTTTGCTTGTTGACGTAGCCATTCAACCAAAAATGAGCCTCATCACTGAACAAAATTTTGCGATGAAAATCAGCATCGAGATCAATCTCATTTTCGGCCCATACACCAAAATCACGACGCATTGCATGGTCTCGCGGCTTTAATTCTTGCACAAGCTGGATCTTGTAAGGTCGCAAGCCAAGATCTTTGCGCAAAATCTTCCATAAAGTTGATGGACAAAGCTCCAATTGCTGTGCACGGTGGCGAATCGATTCATTCGGGTCCTCTTCAACACTTTGCTCTACAGCGGCAATTGTTTCTTCGGTGCGCACTGTTCGACGTCTCTGCGGATGCGTATTATCACATAGAGTAAACGTAGTGCGAAAACGATCCATGGTTAACCGAATTAATTGCTCTGATGGACGATTATGTCGACCATAAAATGGACGGAGCTTGCGGTAAGCTTCGCGAACTAACTTCGAAATAAATTTGCACGATTTGCAAGCGTTGTTCTTTTGTCAACCTGTTCATGATGAAATGGCAAACCAAACTAAATATTTATTAATCACTTGACAGCTGACAAAATGGCCGCCAGTTAAAAAAGTGATGCCAACTTAAAGTTCTATACCTCAATAAAAAACACCCATTATCGTAAAATGATAGACTGCTGCATCCAATCTAGAGGCGATCATTTAAATGACATTATATTTCGTATGAAATGCAAGGTTCAAGCATTATGATGAAATGAAATTTTGATTGAAATTATAGCCTTATATCTTTTATTTAACTTTATAAAGTTAATCTTTTTAGATAGGAAAGTCAGACCTTAAAGTTTCCACACAATCTCATAATGTCTGTGTTTTCTATCTTGTAAAGAATTTAGAGTGTAACAGTTTACTTAGCTATCGGTAATATAATTTTTCTAGAAGTCACTCTCTGGGAGGTATAAGTTAATCGGTGAAAATATTATAATCAATTCTATTGATTCCTTAGCGTAATGAAATCAGAGCAATATAAAGAGTGTTTTCATGGAGGTATAGAACTTTGAAATGGAATAAAACAAAGATGGATATTTTAGATTGAGAGTCTAAACACAATGTTTGCTTTGCGGTGCAATTTCTCGTTGTGGGAGAGAAAAATAAACATAATACAACGGAAGACGGCGACGGCAATACTTATCATTGTGCATACATTTTTATAAAAAATTTACTCTTTCTGTTAAATATTTTGTAATAGCAGTAACTAAAAACAAAAAATTATTAAAATTTTATACATTCGCAGATATATTTGATAAATTTTTTAAGCTTTTATATTTTATGACAAACATTTTTGAACTTCAAAATCATGTTTTTTGTTGTGAACACCGCCAATTATTCAAAAACTATGGCAACATCAGAAAGAGAAAGAGAGTCGAAAATTGAGAGAATAAGAAAGTCCGCAATGAAAATAAAATAGATTTTAAATTTATGCCGTTCCGCACTGCGGGGTTTTACATGAAAAACCGCACCGCAATGAATTCTCGTTACATTGTGTTCAGACTCTGACATGAAATTTACTTCAATCAAAAGTTAATCTTCTGGTATTAAAAATTAAATATGACTTCTAACATATGACCGCTACGGCTGTCTCAGAAGTAGTCTAATCTGGAGGTTCAATTTTTGATGGCTTTTCCCAAAATTTGTGGCCGTGTATTATTAAAATACGCGGCGAATGTTGTGCTACAGGTGGTCAATCTCACGATCTTAGAGGCCAATTCACGGGTCCGAAATATGAAACTATGCGGCTACCAGACGGCGCGAGATTTGTGACATGTTGTGCCGTCTTGTTGAAACCACAGTTCGTGCGCATCATGGTTGCTCAATTAAAAAAAAGAATCAGAAATCATGTCTCTATAGCGACGGATAGACTGATTTGAGTATTCCTCTAAGCTACGCTCTACAGCATCAATGACTTCTTCTGTACGCATTGTACGACATCTCTGTGGATGCGTATTATCATTTAAAGTAAATATGGTGAGAAAACATTCCATATTTAATCGAATTAATTGCTCTGATGAACGATTATGTTGACCGTAAAATGGACAGCTAAAAATCAATAAAAACCATATTGTATTAATAAGAAACATTAACGAAAGTCTAGTAATGTTGAAATTTCTTATTTCAATATAAAAAAATATTAATTTAAAGTATTAAATTTATTAATTTTATTTATTTTTAAGTATTTCAACATACATTTTCTATTATATACCTGATTTACATTAAGCATTTTTTCATGAAATTTCATTCATGAATTTTGTTGCACGCAACTTTTTCTATTTGCTACTTGCAGCGCTATAAAAGATAATGTTATAATTATAAAAAATGGCGTAGAATGAATATCTGATGTATTTTTGACAACTTTTTTTGATATAGGTTGCTCCTCCAGGCCTCCTATTGACAAATAAAAAATTTTCATGCAACTAATTTCATGAAAAAAATGCTTAATGTAAATCAGGTAATATTGAAAATTATTGAGTCAATGTGACGCGTTCTTATTTTTAAGTTGCAGCTTTTCCCTGAGTGTACACAGAAAAAACTAAATTTCATTTTCATTAACCAAATTCGTTGAATCAGTAAATATTTTATTTGAATGCGGTCCTACAAATAATTTTGTAAATTCTGATAAAAATTTTGTAAAAATTCGGATGAGAGAAAATGTTATTTCAGTGTGTTGGTGTTTATCTTGCTTGTTGATATGAACAACGTGCTGTTGTGCGGTTGTTGTTGTTTATTTTGATCGATCGTGTTGTATACATGTAAATGCCGAAAAGTAGCCGAAAAACGTCGTGACCTGTTTCTTCTCTACACAGCTTTTTGGTACAAATTAATTTAGTGGAACAGTACAGAATATTTATTGAAACTAAGTTTGATTTCAAACAAATATTTGTTTAAAAATTTTTTGGGAATAATTTTTTCTGTGTACGTATTTCGAACAGAACCATGATTTTCAAATTAAATTTGAACAATTTGGAAGCGTTGTTCAGGCCTGAGTCTATTTATTTTGAAATACCAAACCAAACTTAGTATAAATCAATTGGCCTCTGACAAAATGGCCACCAGTTAAAAAAATTTTGCCAACTTAAAGTTTTATGCATCCATAAAAAACATCCTTTATAACGAAACCTACCTTAATTTATCTGTAGGAAGAAAATTTTAAAATAATTTATAACTAGACACATACTGTCGTGTGTAACAGAGCTGTGTTAAAAACAGACCTCTGTTATATAATAAAAGTAAGTTTCTGCTCACAAAATGGACCAAAAAATTAAAGCCGAGTTCCTTATCTATGCCTCCTTTGCACAGTGGCGTGAATTAAAAAAAAGTGGTAAAAAGTCCGCAACTTTTGAACTAGTCAATCGATTTCTATGAAACCAACTGTTTTGGAAAGTAGAAGTGTTGAAATTTTTAGAAAGCATATTTTGAGGCACCCTGTTGTAAGACAGGGTAGCTCCAAAGAGCCTCAAAGTGGGAAAGTGCGGGTATCGAAATTCTTTCGGAGCTTGTAACTTTTGTAAATAGGGACCGATTTCAATAAACAATAATAATAATAATAATAATAATAATCAATAAAACATGCTTAGAGTACCATTTTATCTCTTTCAGTTTCCAAGTTATTTGACTTGAAACATTTATTTTTTAATTTTTGACCCTGACTTTTTTTATTCGTTAGTACATAACTTCTTTATTACTTGGCAAAAATCAGTTTGTTTTATTGTTTTTGAAAGAAAACTTCATTACAATTCAAATTACAAATTTTTAATTTGAATTTTTTAATATTTTTGGAGACGCAACTGGTAGCACATCTACGATTTCGCCTACTTCTTTTAGTTGAGTCTTCGCTAAAATCAATTTGAATGAATCTTTGAATTCATTTTCCAAATACGTATTTATCAAGTCTTCTTGTTTAATCCTTTTGCTCCTGCGTCGAACGTTATCGTAATCTTTATTTGGCCGACCAAACTTCTTTGGGTATATTTCCGTAGATAGTCCCATATCTAACCAATCCCGATTTTTATTCTGAAATTTAGAAATTGATTTATTGCATTCACGTATCTTCTTTTCATATAATTTAAAAAAAATTTCAAGTTTTTTGGATAAATCGGTGTTTACAGATAAACCATATGTAGTAGATATTATGTACATCATTTGGTATACCTTGTCCAACCGAGTGCTCCCATCAGTGAGGTTTTCCCACATTAATTTGCAGAGCTATTTATTTTTAATTGTTATCTCCATGATAGCTATAACTGAAATAATGACATTAAATGCTTCGCAGCTTAAATATATAGCTATTTTACAAGCTACGAATACAAAACCGATACAAATATCAGGTAAAACCATACCCATACCAGGTACCTTTGTCCTTGTGGGTATATAAATATACTGTGTGTGTATATAAATTATTATATTTTATTGTATTTAAGTAAAGAAAGTATTTAATAACAGCTTCAAGAGTTCATAAAAAATGTGGGTTTGTTTGAGTATCAGATAAAACACGTAAATTGTTACCTGAGGTGTTATATTTTTGTATACATTTTAAGACTGATATAATGGCAAAGACATACATATTATATACCGTTGAATATACAATTATATCTACTATTGTAATAACATAGAAAAAATTAAGAAACATTTTTATTTAGACAAAAATAAAAAATGTAGAAAATTAAAATTTTTAATCAAAATTGGATTTTGAATATTTCAAAAAGTATTGAAGATAGGAGAATAATTTCTTTTCAGTTTGCAAAGCTAAATGTATACTATGGATAAAAATTAAAATGATTCCCAATTTATAATTTTATAATACTTTTTTCTTATTGGGAAAAATTGTGTTAGAAAAATTTTAGCATTTTTAGAAAATCTCCTCTCCTACCTACATTTATGTGTAGAATGTCAAGAGTTTCTTACAGGTTACTTATAACAAGTTTATTTATAATAAGAAACCAAAAAATTTACAAAAACGACAGTGCAATTTTTTTGCCACATCCGAAAATCGGATTTTTTGAAAAAAATTGCTAGTTTTCGACCAATGCTGCATGTAGGGTGCACCAACAAAAATCTCCAAAATTTATTTCACAGCCTTTCTCAATGTCTCCTTTCTCAGAAACAATCAAAGTTTTTATCAAATACTTAACAATTTTTTAAAATATTCAAAAAAAATTAAGAATACTTTTTTCACAAAATATACAAAATTTTCTCAAAATTTTTAAAAATCCAAATTGCAAAATTATTCCTTGCTACAATTTTTGAGATATCAAAAAAAATTTCTTTTTTCATATGAATTGTAATGAAGTTTTCTTTCAAAAACAATAAAACAAAAAAAAACAAAAAAAAACAAAAAAAAATTATTGAAATCGGTCCCTATTTACAAAAGTTACAAGCTCCGAAAGCATTTCGATACCCGCACTTTCGCACTTTGAGGCTCTTTGGAGCTACCCTGTCTTACAACAGGGTGCCTCAAAATATGCTTTCTAAAAATTTCAACACTTCTACTTTCCAAAACAGTTTGTTTCATCGAAATCGGTTGACTAGTTCAAAAGTTGCGGACAGAGTATGTAGAACCTTGGCCGCTACAACAACAAATACATGAGAATTAAAAATTAAAGGGTGTTCCAAAACGAGCAACGAAAAATGTTAAAATCCCATATAATATACATACAATTGTATGAACATACATATGTAACTATATTGAAACTTGAAATTTGTAAAATTAGTGTACTTTTATACAGACTACAACAATTAACACTAAAATTTAAAAAAATTTAAATTAAAGGGTGGTCCATCAGTTAATGCAATTTTGACTATGTAATTTTGACAATTTGCTATATCTAGGAAACCGTGAGAGGCAAACACTAGAAATTTTCAAAAAAAAACCGAAAATTATAAAATCGCCAAACCAAAAAAAATCGCCAAAAATTAAAAAAAATCGCCAAAACGAAAAAAATCGCCAAAATTAAAAAAAAAATTCTAACACTAAAATAAATCACCAAATTCGAAAAAATCGCCAAAATGAAAAAAATCGCCAAAATGAAAAAAACGCGAAAAATCGAAAAAAATCGCCAAAACGCGAAAAAGGCACCAAAACCAAAATAATTGTTTATATGAAAAAAAATCGCAAAAATGAAAAAATTCGCCAAAAATAAAAAAAAATCGCCAAAATGAAAAAACGCCAAAAATCCGAAAAAAATCGCCAAAACGAGAAAATAAAGTGTCAAAACTAAAAAAATAGCCAAAACTTAAAAAAATCGTCAAAACCGAAAAAAACGCCAAAACAAAAAAACCGAAAAAACCACAAAAACGAAAAAAATGACAAAACTATATATTATGTAGGATGAAGTTTGTATTAAATTACATATCTAGTGTTCGTACGGAACCCTTCGTGCACGAGTCAGAGTCGCACTTTACTGAATTTATTTTTAATTCACGCCCTGTGCTTTGTTTAGAAGTTGTGCTGTAATTTCTACAGAAACAGGGTCTTACGATATTGAACTATTGAACATTAATCTAGCGCCGTCCAGGAGTTCCTCGGATATTCTTTTTCTGTAAAAAAAATATGCAAAATCCATATTGTGATTGTGGGTTAAGATGTGCACTCTTCGTTTCGTTGGAATTAGTAAATGTTTAGAGATAAAAAATAAGAATTGTTTTATCTAATTTTTCGACCTTTAGTTATATACATATTTAATTAAACTATTTTTTTGAGCTTTAGGTCTGTTTATATTAGTATTTTGTTTGTTAAATATTTCGTTAACCTTCGGTTAACTTCTTCAGGAAAAAAATACCAAAAACAATAAGAATTTAACCGACGGTTAACGAAATATTGAACAAATAAAATACAAATATAAAAAGACCTAAATCTAAAAAAAAAATAGTTTAATTAAATAAATAAAAGAAGAGTAGATAAGAAACTTGGCTTAAATTTTCTGCTCCAGTTTGCCTTAAAAATCGGGTATCAAGCCCACATTGTTAGAAAAAACCAATTTTTAATATATAACAGAGGTCAGTTTTTTTTATTAACAGAGCTCTGTTAAAAATATTCTTTTGTGTCCAGGATTATAAACTTTTTTTATATACGAGTACATATACATACATACATTAACGTATTCTTTGTTAGATAATCTGCATGAGGGCCAAGGAGAAACTCGCGAACCATTTGCATCCTATAGAAATAGAAAAATCTGCTTGAAATGTTATTATTTAAAAAAGTAAACAGTGGATCAGTTAAATGGCTTTTCAAGGCGTTAGGTCCTAAGAAACTGTTCAGATCGCCATCGTAATTGCCGCTGCTGTTCAACATGTTACAAATGATGAGGCGTACGATGAGGATGATGATGATCATGTTGTTAAGTTTTCAGATTGTCGTATTAATGATGTGGTGCGTTTTCAAAAGAGATTATTGATTCGTAAGGCGCTGGCTAGACAGTCTTTTTCGAATATAATAAAACACACAATAGTTTCCACATCACTACTACTGGCTTTTATTTCTATCAATATCTCTACCTGCTCTCCAAAATTATGCAAGAAGAAGGCTCTCGCGTCTCCAGCGCCTGTATTATATCCAATCGTGTAGGTATCGGGTATAGCTTATGTATCTGCTTTGGTTTACGAGTAGCGATGCAACAAATATTTTATTAAATATCAAATATAACTATCAAGTACATGCATTCAGTTTTCAAGCAGCAGCTGAGGCCCGACAAAACTCTCCTCAAAAGTCCAGCTCTGCACTATAGTTTTCTTGCTGTCCGCCCTGATGTTGAAATAAGCAAAATCAATTCAATTTCTTACACTGTTTGCAACATTTTCTTATGGCCAGCTCTTTTTTTATATTTTGTGTATGCGGCAGCACAATCTATGCAATTGTAGTGATTCTCTTCTCCTTGTTTTTTTTTTAAATGCGGTGGCGGTCGGTGGTTATTGTAACCAATTTAACCTTGAAATATGTTGATCTTTACATGTTCATATGTTGCTTATACATTTTATACAATGGAAAATAGTTGATTTTAGATGCATTGTTTGTTATATTACAATTTTGTCTTATTCTTTTTTTTTTTTGAATAACTCTTAGTTTGGCATTGGTTTTGGGTGCCTATAGGTGCGTATGCCCAACTGACATCTAGCGACGCCAATTGTCTGCATCTAGAATAATGATGACAATGATGATTATGGCGGAACAATGTTGCCTTACAACAGAAACACAGCAAAACAATTGTTTTGTTACTGCGACTCATAATCATGAATTGCGTAATTCAATTTAATCACTTTTCAAACGATCTTTCTCTTCCTCATGCCCATTTTCTTTGACTTCAATTCAATTAAAAATCAAATTCTACAATTCCACTGAAATCGATTTGAAATTCAGCAAACACAAAAGCAGATAATAAAACAACAAAACGCAAACGCCAAAACTCACGTTCTTGTTGAGGAAGATGCTGTTGCAAATCCTTTAGTGCCTGTAAAAAATAAACATGGTCATTTAAAGACAGCAACCGCCGTTGAACCATATGCCCCCTTGGGCACATACATACACACACACACACACACACACACCCACACACACATATATTTATTTATAAAATGAGGTGGCAAAGCACGCAGCAACATTATTTGTTGCTAATTAAGCCTGCCTTAAAGGCATGAGATATTTTTCGTATTTAAACATGTTATTGTGCAGGCTTAAACTTGCCCTGCTTAGAAAGCTTTTTATAACTTGGATATTGTCTTTAGCAATGCAATGAAAATTAGGGAACTCTTCCTACAGCATTCTTAATTTTTTGTATCATTTGGCTATTGTAAAATTTACATTTTACAGAAATGTGAAATTTTTCAGTTCAGAGTAGAATTCCTCATATTTATCAATGACCCTTTAATGGATGGCAACCAAACTTCAGTTGCGTGGTAACTGGCAAAGCAATTGAAATAAGAACTTTTACTATTTATGGCAAACTTTCCCTAATTGCCAAAAAGTTATCGAAAATATGATTATGACAAAAGCTTCAAAATATAAGAAATATAAGTTCTAAGCTTAGAATCTAAAGTTCGGTCTCCATCAGGGATGGCAAAGTTGGTACAATTGTACCTTTTTTGGTACTATTGTAACTCGGAAAGAACAATAGCACACCAATGACAAATTAAGTACATTTAAGTAATCTCCCCAGTTTCACTTTTGAACCATGTAAGTCATATTATTTTCACTTGAAAACAGTCCTGTTAAAGCAAAACGCAGCGAGAAAATCAAAAAATGTGAACTTGTCCTTTTCCAAATCATTTTTTTTTTCTAAATTGGGATGCTAGAGCGAATGCTATTATATATTTTATATTTGTATATTTTAAATTTCAACTTAAGCTGGTGTAACCATATGCTTTAACATCTCAACTTACAAGCAAAATTTTTTAAAACGATTCGGTAGTCAGAACAAAGTTGATTATTACAAATAAAAATTTGTAATTTGAATTAAAACAAATCTTTTAGTACAATTAAGGTAAAAAAAGTACAATTTTTGAAAGTTGTTGGTACAATTTTAAAATTCTTAATGCCTTCCCTGGTCTCCATACCAGTGATGCCAACTTTTTTGGCTCTAAAGGCACATCAGAATTTTAAAAAAGCGCTAAAAAGCGTAATTTTGAAATCTAAAAAGCACTAACGTGAAAAAATAGTAAAGTTTAGTAATGTTTTCTAAGCTATTCCCTATTTCGGCAATATTATCAACATTTTTAATGAAATATATCAGACGAAAAAGGTATACCTTACACTAAACAAATAAATACACCAAGTTTTATTAAGTAATCTTAAGAAATACACAAATTTCTTAAAATTACTACTTAGTGCTTTTTCTTAGTTTGGCACTAAAGGTAGAATTAGTAAAATCGTATCGTGATGTTGCGTGTCAGCTGACAAAAACCGTACGATATACAATGCATGTTACTAGTTATAAAATATGTGATGGTAGCACTGCTGACGTAGGAATCTGCAGAAAACAGATTTTTCTGTAGCGAATGTCAAAAACGCCGTATTTAATGCCAGACAAAAAAAATGTGCTATGCAAACTGTTACATTTTCTATAACTTGTGCACAAAGTTGAACGATACGGCAAGCTGTAAAGTAGAATGATACGATTTTACTAATTCTACCTTAACGCTCAAAATTTGGCGTTTTAAGTATTCAGAAAGCACTAAAAATAGTGCCAAGAGCACCAAGTTGGCATCACTGCTCTATACATCATCGAGCTATAAGTAAACGGATCAGTGAATACCCTCTCTATCTCTCTCTCTCTATTGATCCTTCTTATTCTGCCCAGTGCCACCAGATTAGGGGATTTGTCCCCAAAATTGGGAATTTGCTTCTCATTTGGGGACAGAATTTCGTGGGGAGGGATTTGGGGACTTTTCATTTAGAGCTCTAACATCACTTTTTCTTATAAGAGTATTTTATCTGAATACAATATTTACGTTTTATGGGGTTTCTTCTAATTTTACAGATTATTTTAAAATATTATTATTACTGTAATTATATTTTTATAAAGCGAAAAAATGGAAATTTTTCGAAAAGTTACAAAAAATCCATAATATTGATTAAGAATCGCTAAAACTGCAAGGTGTGCCAAAAATGTACGAAAATTCGCAAAAATTTACTAACAGCGGGATGATAATAAAGTCTAATATTATTAAAAGATCACCAAGGCCATTAAAAATAAAAAAAAATTTTGGTAAAAACGCAAAAAAAAATTTACTAAATGTATTTAAGAAATTACTAAGGCTGTATGTAAATAGTAAAATTCGCAAAAAAAATATAAAATAAAATTTTTTTCTTTTTATACTTTTGAATAAACACTTTTATTTTTATATATGTGAAATATTTGAAAGCGGCACCACTGAAATATATATTTATACTTCAATATCAGGATTGTATGGCGTTACTGCCGTTTTTAAAATAATTAAATAGCTGGCTACCAGGCATCACTTTTTGTCAGTGGCACTTGTAGTCGTGTAGCCTGCTGTGGTCTATGTGTTTAATGTATAAGTTCTAATGACTTAACTTATACTTCGTTAAAAAATTAAAATAATTTCATCAAAATGGTTAAATGTGTGTGCCATTCACTGAACTTTTGCAGCTCACAAGTGACAAAATCAATTCCCACTTCTGTAGAATTTTTTGTTATTTCTCGCACTCTCCGTTGCGAACGCTTAAGTACAAATAAATACAGTCAAAACCCGATAATTCGTACCCCGATAAATGTAATTGCCGATAATTCGTAATAAACTGTCGGTCCCTTAAACAAATTTCGTTAATTCGTAAAATTTAGACATTTTGGTCCCCTCGCTAATATTTAATTCGTAATTTCTTTTGTTTTCAAATAAAATCTCCTTCACCTCTTATAAATCGTAATTGTTTGCTGACTACCACTTACATATAATTCGTAATAGAAACAACAGAAACATGGAAAAAATTATTTATGGTTTACCGCTATTTTTTGCGTGGCTTTTTGCTTTTGCTTGTGTGTGCTTATTTTCTCAAGTTCAGTTTTTTAATGAATAAAGAAAAATGTCAAAGCGCACGCATAAAACTCTGTCGGTGTTACAAAAACAACAAATTTTTATTTTGCATTTTATTTTTAGCAACAGTTTTTTATGTTTTTTTTAACGTTTTAGTAAATAAATTGAAAAACCCCGTTAATTCGCATTTATTTTATTTTAACCCCCTATAATTCGTAAGAAATGGCCAGTCCCTCGCGATTACAAATTATCGGGATTTGACTGTATTCGATTTAATCAATTTAGGTTTGGACTCAAATAAATTTGATAAACTTGTACTATTATCAAACACTAAATGGTTATGATAAGAAAAGCTGTGCAAAGAGTTTTGAAACAATGGATTGAGTTACAGCATCATTTTAAAATGATATCAAACAACAATATTGACAAATTTATTTTTGGGGACAAAAGTTAGGATTTTCCTTTTGAAATGGGGATTTTTGGGGACATGATGATTTAAATTGGGGACAAAAGGCAAAGTTTTTCTGGCAGCACTGATTCTGACTTGCGTGTCCAACGATCTCCCCCATGCAGCCTTAGAAAGCACCATGTGACTTACCAAGAACACATAGGTTGCAATCTTTGAACATAGTTATCCCTGTACTATGAACAAATACTTTCCTGAGGTACTTTGAGCTATCTAAAATCTTGCTGCTAAGACCGTAGTCAAAACTGCTTCTGTTGCATGGCAACAGCATCTAGAGTAGTGTCTGCTAACCACGTCACGCCAATCTCTAGCATTGATTTAACACTGGGAAGCCAAGACTATTCTCGCAGCGTTTTTGGGAACAACCACAGCCACCACGTAAGATTCTCCGTGATCACCCACTGCAAGTGTGGTTGCTTCTCCAAGAGAATTCCTTACCAACCATCGGCACAGATTACCCACTCATGTTGGAGCCAGACGAATGCCCGAGTACCTACTTCCGCTTATAAACACGATCTTTTAAACTCCGTGAGGTTAGACGAAATCTACCTTCAGTAAAAGACCATGCCGACACATTTTCACCTCACCTCTATCGTCTTTTGATTTCAAGGCAGTTCAACATCTGCAAGGCAACACAGCAAGCTACTTCCTTTTATAAATATGTGCACATCCATTACTCTGTTGCCAGAGATTGGGTAATAACTAGAGATGTGCACGTGAGTGTTTTCTGACTCACGACACGCACGCTCACGCAGAAAAATATTTTACTCACGCACTTTCACGCACGAATTATTTTGAAAATGTTCACGATCACGCATGCTCACGAAAAAGTATATGTATAATATAATTTTCATGTTTTTTGGGTTGAAAAATAGGTTCTTACATATCGTCACCTAAAATCCAAAAGGCCGTAACAACCAAAAAATTCAAAATAGACTTTTTGATTGATTATGATGTGATTAACCAAAATACATATTTTCCTAAAATTTTACTCACATATGTTTAAAAATACCGATTTTATTCATTATTCAATTTGGCATCTAACATGCATGTAAATAGAATAAATTAATGAAGTTTTGTGCTTCTCCTGTAAAATAGTAAAAAGTGTACTTACGGCCTTTTGGATTTTAGGTGACGATATACATATCTATGTATATGTGTATGCTCGTGTTTTTGTGAAATTTACAATATTAATTAAAATAAAGCAAAGTTAATTTGATATCGTTTTAAATATTCGTATTCGCGGATATCATTTTAAATATTCGAATTCGAATTCTCGTATATCAAAAATTGACATTCCGCACATGTATGTATGTATACAAACATAATTCGACAAAATCTTCCGATTTCGGCACCGAAATATTACCGAAATCGTAACAATTTTTGTATGAAATGGTTGACACGACTTCGTAACGTTATGTCGGTACGAATTTGTTACGATAAGTCGGTACGAACTCGTAACGACATGTAGGTACGATTTCTTTTTGCTTTTACAGCAGAGTACCACCGCTTCACCGTTATGTTGCTGCTATTGTCGAAATAATTTGCATATACTCTCGTTTTTTTTTTTAATATTTGTTACAATCCTTTTTTTGTCAACATATACATACATATTTATTTTAAAAAAATTTCACAGACTTTTAGTTATGTATTCAAAAATCAAAGTTTTACCCTCATATTCATAAAAAAATAAAATGAATTTGAAATTCATTTTAGGAAAATTTTGTATTGAAAATTTTAAATAAAATACATTTCAAATTCGTTTAAAATTTTATGAATATGGGGGTTAATGTTTAAAAAAAAATTGTTCAGAAATGTCTTAACGAATTCGGTACGTTTCAGAAAAAGTCGAAACATTTTGTTTGGGGGTATTCATTGTGTTTGTAAGCTCATACTACCATACATATTACTATACATACATATATGCATTCATTATTATAAAATAATTTATTTCAAATTATTGAATACAGTTACATATGTACCTATGCAGGAATGTTATCTCGTGAGAGCGTGAGAGTTCGTGCGTGATTATTAAAAAAAGCTCACGCACGATCGCGCACGAGTAAATTTTTTTCAGTCACGCTCACGCACTCAAGCGTGATTAGTTATAATATTTGATCACGAATCACGTGAATCACGCGTGACTCACGCGTGACACGATAAAATCACGACATTTGCACATCTCTAGTAATAACACATAAGTTCTATGGGCAAAACGCCAAAGGAGTGTCGAGTGGAAAAAGCCAATTTACTTCAGATATCCCCCTGACGGGATATATTTGAGGAGGGAGCATAAATTTTTTTGGATTTATACATACACAGCCCAATTATATATATTCCCAGGGGGAAGAATATACAAGTTTGGGGAGAAAAATCTCAAAAAATTTCCTCATATTTAGGTTAGGTTCAAAAGAGGAGTCATTACGCTCATGTCCGGGGACATATGTACATACATATATCTCACTCACTCTGCTTTATTGTAGCTTTTAAATTTTAGCAGAAAAACAGTTTGAAATTCAAAAAATTTAGGTTTTCTATAGCTTCTTCTGTGTGTTAGGCGTTGTTTACTGGTATGCATTAGACCGCTGCACAAGACAACTTACAAGAACTTTTTTTAAGACATGAGGGATTTTTCAAATGTTTTACTACAGCGAAATCTTCTAAAAGATACTCCAAAAAACACTGTTGGCAAGGCATTTTTGTTTCAGCTATTGCAGGTATAGTAGTAAAGAAGAAAATACATACTTCGTGACGGAAGAATTTATGATGCTTGCTTCTTCATACGCATGGGCGCGTATACAAACGTCATGCATGTACATACGCACACACGTTGTGTGTATGATTTTTTATTTTTCTGCGCACATACAAACGCACACATGCATTGCCATTAGTTATGTGCGCTTGCTTTAAAAAACCACCCTTAAACACATAGTAGCTTACCATCTATGTACATCTTACACACACACCACACTCAAACGTTTAACATAAAAAATAACAAGCATGCACGCATCAACACTACTTCTTTTGAGTGTTTGTTACGAACAAGAAGTCTTCGCGACATCGCTTGTAAATACTCATATACACGTGCATCAATACATTCATAGTGATTCGCTTATTAAACACGGCATCATTTATTATTGGTTTAGTATAATAAATGCTACAACAACAATACATTTAAAAAACAAGACGTATTTACATTTCAAGACTGTTTACGCAGCCCTCTAGTATGCATTTAACTTTTCTAATCAGATAAAGAGAAATACTAAGAAAACAAGCATCAATCCTCAGTTCAAAAAGATTTCACTCCGCTAAGTTTAAGCAAAATTTAATACTAGTTGGTTAGTTTTACTTTATTACTTAAATGTAGATTTAATTTATCTTATATTTTAATATTTTTTAAGTGATTAAAATTTTAAAATTTTTTCCTTCTTTCTTACAGGCACCTCAATTTCCACACGCCCACCCGTGAAGTTAAACGTTTTGCTTGCGATCAGTGCCCGTTCAGGACGAAAACTAGAACTCATTTATTAAGGCACACGCGTCGGCATACCGGGGAAAAGCCCTACGCTTGCCCACATTGTGATTTGCGTAGTACGACATGGGAAAATTTGCGAAAACATATTTTAAAAACTGATAAACATGCAGGAAAGTTTGTCTTCGAATGTGAGAAATGCAAAGAGGAATTGGATAGCAATACAAAACAAAATGATAAGAAGAAAACGAAGAAAACAATATATATGACAAATTCCCTTCAAGAATATAAACATCATATGAAAACTGTTCATAAAGAAAGTAAGAAAATTAGTTTAATGAAAAACTGTTAAACATGCAGGAAATAACAATACAAAAAAAACATGATAAGAAGAAAATTAAAAAAAACAATATTTAGGACAAATTCCCTTCACCAATCAAGGAAGTAAGAAAATTATTTTGATGAAATGAAAAAAATTTAAAAAAAACATATACATTTCGTTACTTTAATATAGAAAAGCCCTAACTCGTATTTTTTTTTCTTTTGAAAACGAGATTTTTGCATTTTTCGATGCTAAGATATTCTTCTATCGAAATTTCCAAAAAATCGATTTAAAAAAACAATGAATTAGGGCCTTTCTATATTAAGGTAACGATATATATATATATAATTCTAAATGAAACGAAAACTAAATTATAAAAATCATTAATTTTTCATTTCATACAATTTCATAATTCATTCATTCAATTTTTTTTAACTTTTAAACTACAACATTTTGCATTAATCCTTAAACAAACATAATATTTCCTTTGATATCAAGTTGTAAAAGTTTACTGACCAAAATAAGGCCACAAAAGGTATTTAAAAAAAAAAATAAAAACTGTTATGATTAACTATTTTTTTCGAATTTTTTTTATAAATTGTATTTGCTTGCAAATTTTATTTAATAGTGTTTTCACACTGACATGGTTTTAATAAAACTGTTAAAACCTGGTTTTACCATACAAGTTGTTTTTGTTAAAACCAAATTAAAACAATTTTTGAATTGGTTTTAAGTTGGTTTTATGAAATGCAACCTTGTTTTTGCTGTGATAAATTCAGTGCTGCCAAGTTGAAAGGACCGACAGCAGCTGATAATGTTTATGCCAGTGAATAACAATAGATGGCGCTTGAAAGACTTTCAACTTAAAAATGGATGCAGCAGCAACAATAATCAAAAAATTATGGGAAAAAGGTGTTTTTTGGAAGGAAAACAATGAAAATATTTTCTTTGTACCCTGGAAAGTGAAAATAGACAATATGACTGCCATTCATCTGCCTATAAAAAAGGTTTATCTTATAATGTATTTGTGCATTTTTATATTTAATAACTTTATTTCCAAGCACTTCTTCATTCTGCATAAGAAGTTCCATAATTTTAAAAAATTTTATTTACAAAATATAAAATAATTTCCATTTTAGAGCTCATTGTGAAATATCTCAGTTTTTCATATTAACAAAAACTGTTGTACAGTTTGTCCAACAAGTGTTATTAAAAAGCAGAAAAAATGTAACAACAAATACACGCATTTCTGCAGGATATTTATTTTATTTTGCGAAAAGTTATTAGACAGTCTGTGAGTTAAAACTTGAATTTAACAAACTTGCAGTGTGAATGCAAAATCAGCTGTTTATGATTTAACGTTAAAACCAGGGGTCAAATCGTCACATCCGTGAACGTACAACTCGTCACGTAAAACACCATTTTCGGATTATGACATACGTGAACGTACTGAAATCCCATTCAGCTTATACGATTGACGTATCAATTAATTTGTTTTCGTACGATTGCCAGGTTTTATCTTTCAGTGTGAAGACACTATAAGTTTTGTTTCAGTTTCCTTTCTGCTTATTTTTCTTTATAGTTTTGTTCACAAAATGTATGAAATTTATTGAAAGTCCTGTAGCATTTTTGCGAGAATGTGTATTTATATGTGATAAAATAAGAAAAAACGCTGTCAAAATAAAATAGAATCTATTTCTCGACTGCATTCTGGTGCCACTTTTTTGTGTCAATTTGTATGGAAAATGTGTTTATGCCGCAATTCTGTTTGATCATTAAATAATTAATTTTTTTAATTTGTGTGAAAAAATGGTTCTATTTTTTTAATTTTGTTTCCTGTGTAAATTTCCTTTCCGTTTAGGAAAGGCACACAACACAATTCAGAAAATTTGGATAGAAAGAATTAAAGAGTAGATTTTGTAACTACAAACGATTTTTATCATTTTGAAATGTGTGTGGAAAGAATATTTTTTAAAACGAATTTTATTTATTTCTCATAAAAATGTGAAACGTTTATAAACGAAATTTTTTACAAAATATTCTTAAAAAATTTGTGTATAAAAAATTTGTTAGAGCATTTTGGGTAATAAATTATCTAATATCGGTACTAAAGCAGCAGTTATTGAAATAAAACAAATTCTGTCCTAAATAAAAGTATAATAGCTAAATGAAATTTTAACGGTGTATCTGCAAAAAAGCTGAAATAAAAAAAATACTTGTTCTAGAAATTTAGATAAAATGCAATTTAAATGTTGAAGAATTTGCTAAGAACGTTCATTGCTTACTTTTAATTTTTCAACTTGTCAGCACTTAAAGTTATAGCGAACGAAGCAAATGCACAAACCCAGTATTATTAATAATCGCAATCACTCACCAAACAATAATGTATTTTAGTAAATAAAATAATTCTTGTACTTATGTATATTCTTTACTTTTTAATACATATTTCTACGTATATACATATGTATGTATATAGGTATGTACGTATATTTATTATTGTTACTTTTTGCTATATTTTCAAGTTCAGCTCCTTTTGACATACAACCAACAAATGCTTATTTATTTCACGCAACAACGTTAAAAACAAGGCGAATTAAATTGATAACAAGGTGGTAACAGCTGCTGTTAATTTTCTTTGTAATTTTATTCGTTTGGTTGGCAATAAAATCTGTAGTGCGATTCACTAACTTTTAACGATTGAACAATCGTAATTTTTGTCTATAAATTTTGTCGCTTGCAATAACGATTGTGTGATTCCGTAACTTCTTTTTAAAGAGTATAGGTAGCTGATATTTTCTGTTGATTTTTGTCGATAAAACTAACAGCACAGAAATTATTGTCGCTTAAATAACGACACAGCTGACATTATAACCTACAGGGAATATCGTTAAAAAATTTTACTGAATAGCAAATTCGATAAATTTTCGTTATAATTATTTTAACGATGTGATTGTCGTTAAAAAAAAAGTTAGTGAATCGCAATACTTGTTATACATATCGTTGGTCTCAAGTAGAAAGGCCCTGACTCAAATAATTGTAACTCTACAGGAGAATGTAAACATATAACAGAAACTGTACAACTGCTTGTAAAAGTGTTATTTTTTACACTATTGCAATAAATGTTTGTGACAAGGTGTATTTGTGTGAAATGTATTGGAATTACGGAAAGTTGTGACCACCGATATGTATGTACATATTGTTACGTAAAAATGTTCCTACAGGGTTAATGCAAAGAACTATCTAGAAGTATTTAACTAAAGCACTAAACATACACACATATTTACGTGCAAACACTATAGCAACAACAATAATTGTGTACATAGCTACAGACATACACACATACAAATAAAAGTGCAAGCACGTATGGTAACCACCCTGTACTACCAATAGCACACCGCATTGCCAACATAAGAATCGTTACTTTGAAATTCAAAAATAACTGCCAATCGAATTATCTACAAACGCCTAGAAGCAGCAACATGAATTTTCCCGATTGTGCTAGAGGACTGTTTGAACATCTGGCTACCAATAGTAAATGACAATACAGATGGCAACATGCATAGATGCCATTACTAAGTACAGACATGTTATTACGCCCTCTATCGGTCGAACATTCGAGAACCGGTTCCTGTACTATAAAAAGAGGCAGCATGTGCGAGAACAGATCAGTGCTAATCAGACGGTAGTTGAGTTGACATCGTTAAGGCAGTGCTAATCAGAAAGTAGTCAAGTTAATACCTCGTTGAAAGTGGATAATAACGATAAGTAGTTAAGTAAAGACAAGTTGTAATGTGCTTCGTTAAGTATAAAAGGAAAAACAGTAGCAAATAAAAATTGTGTATTATTTATTTTTATTTTTGAGCAATCAAAAGAACTCACACGTTTAATAAAATTTAAAAGTAACAATATGTATGTATGTAAAAGCGATACGAACTGTTAAAATCATAAATATAGAAATATGTATGTATGTTTGGGTTATAAACAAAACAAAATATTTTATTTTAAGAAGAGACTCAAACTTTAACTTTTAAGTAAAACTCAAAAGGGAATTATTTTTAAGATTTTGTAATTGGTTCGTTACAACTTGGAAATCGCTATTGTTGTGAGTCGCTGCCGGTTGTAGTATGTTTCCACCGGCATGATTTAGACAAGTCATGGTGATTTGATCAAATCATGATTTGATAAATCATCTTAAAGTAGTTGATTTATTTTAAATCATTTCGTAAATATTATTTTTCGAACTGAATTTATCTATGCAACCCTGCGTTGCTTTTAAAATTACAAGCTCCATCCCTGGGCCATCCATCAATAGTGATTGACAATTTCGAAAAAAAAATTACATTAAGGAATATTTCAAGGCCTATTTATTAGGTCTATGCAACTCTACAAAAACACAGCAACACATAAAACAACTTCGTGTTTCAGTTGTCAGAAACACACACAAACATGAACTAAAGTGTATGGCGCAAACAGCTCTTGACAGTTAAAACACGAAAACACAGAATATCACCAGGACGATTGCGTTGAGCTGATAAATACGCCTTGGAATATTGAATCAATTTCAAAAATCAACTACAACCCACCTTATAAAGTACGTGCATAAATTGAATACGGAAATTCGAACAACAAATCACTCACAAGCTCGGTGCACTTTGAAGTGATTTACTTAGACCTACACACAAAAAACTTCATAGGTTATATTTCCTAAAATTATGGTATAATTTTAACTAAGTGAAAGGATAGAATGGCATTTACAAAGTTTTTTAGGTAATTTAACAAAAATTTTAGTTGATTTCTATGTTCGAAAAATCAACTAATATTTTAGTTAAAACGACTTAACGAATAGGTAAATTCTTATTTTTGTTTTCTGTGAATTATCTAAATAACTAAGTAAATTTAAACATATATAATCTGGCAAATTATGATGGATTTTAGTTAAACTAACTATTTATAATTTGAGAATTGTTATGGATTTTGGTTATCTTCGCGATATTAAATAATAATTAAAGAAATTTTGTTAATAATTTATTATTAATTTATTAGAGAGTATTGTAATATGTTTCCCATATTCAGGTATGTACATAAATATATTCAAAGTAAACAAATGTCTTTATGTGAAGGAATCTTAAGAATTTCCTAATGAGCCTCCTCGTTTGGTGGTGGGAATTCAATTTAACGTTCAATACGACCAGGAAGCAAAATATCAATCCGATTTGTGGCCATAACTATTTTTCGTAGCCTCAAAACCATCCAATTGGTTCAGTAACCTTAAGATTGCACGATGAAATTCAGAGTTCTGAACAAGACTTAATACGGGAAGAACCAATTGAATCAATTTCAGCCATGAAAATAATTGAAGGTGCTTTGCCCCGGTATCAGCTAGCTTATCTATAATAATAATGAAAAAAATTACATAAATTTAAAAATTTATAAAATATCATGTATGTACATACCTTATGCTCAAAAATTTTCTTTTGACAATAAAATATAAATTCACTAGCTGAGCCCGGCAAACGTTGTATTACCCTCAATTATGTTAAATTTTTTTAACTAAAAATTACTTCACACGGTGGTCACTTGTTTGGTCAGAAACAAAACAAAATCCTTCCGGATATTGACCCGAACCTGTGTTAAAAATTTCGGTCCCACATCTCTTACAGTTCCAGAGATTATGCGTTAGGAACAAACACACACTACGATTTTATATATAAATATATATAGATTTAATAAAAATAATTTCGAAGAAGATATCTTACTGTACTACTTATATTAACATGGATTTTAGGTAAAGTGCAATGTACAAATTACCTAACAGCATAGTTAATAAAACCCAAGTTTGTTAATTTCATATAAAAAAAGTTAGCTATTCAAGCTTAATTAATATTACCTCTTATATTTTTTTGTGTGTACTTAATTTAAAGTCGGTTGAAATATGCTATTATATTATATTACTGTCTAGTTAGCATAAAAATTTTAATAAAATTTAAAAATAACTAACTGTCTATTTAACATAAAAATATTAATAAAATTAAGAAATAACTGTCTAGTAAACATAAAAATATTATTAACATTAAATGTTAAGTTGCATTAATATACAGCCGTGTCACAGATTCCGTTCGGAATGGTTTTGATTCCGTATTAACCATTCCGTTCAAATTTCATTTTGGCGCTTCAGATTCCCATCGTTTTCATCAATCCGAAAAAAATGCTTAATCTTACAAGTGTGGCAACATAATTTTGTAGTAAACGATATTGTGGCATATGTTTAGGCGTTTTAAATTTTTTTTTTGTATGCATATTTTAATTCTGCTTTGTATTTTTTTTGTTTTGTGTGCTGCCAATATGAAGATTTTGATAAAGTGCATACAAAAATGGTATGGCAATACCAAAGAAACCAATTCCGTACATTTTGTTCTGTTGATTTTATTTTTGTAATGACTTGAGAAATTTGCATAATAAATAAATGAAAACTAAATAATTGTAATCCAGCTTTGAATAAATAAATGAAAAATAGTATTCTTAATTGAAAAAAAAAATTGTTTAAAATGTTTTTTTACTTTAACATGCAGAAAATGTTAATTCCGTCCATGAAATTAAAAGTGATTTCATTCCGAACTTTTTTTTCGTTTTTCGTTTTCTAAAGCACCAAAATACGGGTTGAATTCCGTTTCCGAATGGAATTGAGCTCTGTGACATGGCTTTGCTGGCACACACGCGATCTTTTAATGAAATTTTCAATGGCCGTTTTGCATAAATGCTGCGGTATTTTATTAATGCAGCGACCAATTTCCTCTTTTAAGGCTTGAGTCGTCGTCGGCTTATTCGCGTAAACCATCGACTTCAAAAAACCCCAAAGAAAAAAGTCTAATGGTGTTAAATCGCACGATCTAGGCGGCCAATTCTGGTCTTCAAAATGCGAAATAACACGACCGGGAAATGACTGATGTAGCAATTGAATTGATTCTCTGGCTGTATGACATGTGGCGCCGTCTTGATGAAACCACATGCCCTCCACATTCATTTCTTCAATTCTAAGCACGTTGACCTGCGTTTGAGCGACATCATCACGTACAGCTGCGAGATTTTCGGTCGATCGACCTGGTCGAAGGCGCATTGTTGTCTTTACATCACTAACAGACCCAGTTTCGGCAAATTTATCCATTAATGTCTTTACAGTTGACTCTTTTGGAGCATTATTTTGACCCCAAATTGATCGCAAATTTGCTAACTGTAGCCGCAAAACTTTCACCATTTTGGTAAAACTGTCTAGTTAGCATTAAAATTTTAATAAAATTTAAAAATAACTAACTGTCTATTTAACATAAAAATATTAATAAAATTAAGAAATAACTGTCTAGTAAACATAAAAATATTAATAACATTAAATGTTAAGTTGCATTAATATAATTAAATTGATATTTTTTATGTTAAATAGAAAGTGTTAGTTTTTTTTTAATTTTACGAATATTTTTATGCTTAACCAAATTCATTTAAAACAAAATGTTTTTTTTAAATGGCTTGCATATTGCCAGGGTAAGTCATGCAAATAGGAGCGTACTCCAGAAACTGTAAAATGACCTAAACTTTCGTATAAGAAGGAGTCCTGAAATCTTCTTCCATCGCATCTTTGGTCTCCACCAGTCACTTAAGTATTGTATGGTCTTCAGCAGGTAAAATAAATCACAACAACATTATAAAAACTTTATTTATTATTTTTTTATCCATTAAATGTTATTATTATTGATAATTATAACAATAAAAAATTTAAGTTTTAATAATGCAAAGATTATTATCGGGCAGACAAAATCCTACCTTTAACTAAAGGCGAGTTGTGATAATGGTTCTAATTATTAAAATTTTAATTTTAGTAATAAGTGCGATAAAAATATTAAACTTAAATGAAAAATTCGCAAAAAAGCACCAACAGTTTTTGGCGCTATAAAATAAGGCCCAAGAAAATAACCCCCACATAAGAAATGAGATAAACCCCAATAAAATAAACCCCACAAAAAATAAATAAGTCCCAAGAGGAAATTTATGAAAAAACACCCAATATCAATAAAATAAAGCCCAATTAAAAAACTCCAATGAAACCAAACTCAAGATGAAATAAAGCCCAAAAAAAATGAAATAAAGCCCAACCAATCTCAAGATGAAATAAAGCCCAAAATAAATTAAATAAAGCATAATTAAAAATTATTTAATTTTATTGAGCCTTATTTCATTTTCTTATTTGGGCGTTATTTCCTTGGGACTTATTTCATAGCGCCACTGTTTTTTTTTTTTTTTTTTTTTTGTTGAAAAACTTGGACAAAATAGAAAAAAATTGTATAATCGGGAAAAAAAATTTATTGAGAGCCAAAAATAAACAAACAAAAATAAAGTACAAGTTTTTGTACCGTGACCCAACACAGTTACCCCATAATTGTCAAAATGAATTTAAGAGACATTTGTCGAATACACACGCAGTTTCAAATTTGTTTTGTTTTCTTAAATAAAATGAAAATAAAATCCCTTTTTGCATTTATTTTGTAAAATATTAAATTTGCGTCTTTTTTTTTTGACATAAAGAGAGCTTATTGTGGAATTAAAATATTTCCATAACGCATCATAAACAATTTTAAATTTAATTTTTTTAATAATGTATTTTTTGTATTTAAAAAAAGTATCTGCTAATATAATTAAACTTAAGTACTAAGAACAAAAAATAGGAGGTACTATAAAATTACATTTCAAGTTGAGGCTCAGTACCATTTTTCCACTCTTCATTTGCCATGCCTGATATTTGTAAACAAAACTCTCTGTATCTCTTTTAACTCTTTAAAACAGTCAAACGACTTTCCATTCAATTTTACTCTAATCAAAATTAAATCTCCTCTTGCCATCAAACCGATAGCCATAAGCTGCAGCATTTTTTGTATCCACTAGTGCTGGATTACGATGTTTAAAGAACGAGCCATGAGCATGAGCTGGCCGGGAAGCACTATTTGGCACACCATCCATTTCGCGGGGATAGAAAGCCTCGAACATGCCTTCTGGCGGTAAGACCGAAGCTATTTTCTTATCATTCGGATCATAGGCCACGCACAATGTTATAAAAACTTGTAGCAAAGCAACAATCAAAATGCTGGTTATTAGATAACGCCACATTGTTTCTTTATTTTAATTATTTCCTTTTACTTAAATAACTTTTAACACTTTTACTTTGTTAAATTATAGGTACTTATGGATTAAACGCTGGTTGGAGTTAAACTGTCGTGGCTTTTTGATTTACAATATGTTGTATATGCTGTTTGTTTCATTTTTCTTTTGATTGTTTGCTTTTTATATGCATTTTTTACTTTTATGCTCGACGAGGCAACAATTTGTTAATTGATATACATTATAATTATGTATTTATTTTCTTTTTAGTATTATACTACATTTGTCTTGCAATTGTTTTTGCATTGTTATTTTTCCTTGTCAATTTATTATTGTGATTACATTTATTTATTATTTATTTATTTATTGTGATTACATATTTAGATTTATTTTGTTAATTCGTTGTGTTTGTTTTGCAGGTTTTTGTTTGTGCGAAGGTATTTCCTTCGTTTTCTGTGGTCTCTTATTGCATGGCTAAACATAAGACTAAAGAAACAAACTTGGTGGCATGGAATAGTAAAAAAAAGGTAAAACCGTCTCTACACTAATTACAACAATACAAGAAGCAGTACAGTGATTTTTAGCAGTGTAAAATGCTCTAGATATCAAAAGTATGAAAAATTTTAATAAAAAAAGAAAAAAAAAATTAAAGACTATACATATTATGTAGGGTGTAGCGAATACCAGTTTAGCGAATGCGAAAGCGAATAATACCTTTTAATTTTTGCGAAAGCGAATGCAAATATTAGAATTCGTTAAAATATCTCATGCAAATAAATTTATATAAGAATAGGTAAAGATAATAATTAAAAATAAGTGAAATACTGAAGTATATTTATTTGACATAATGTGTTTATGTAATTCCGAAAATTGGCTTGTTTTTCTGGTTAAGCAATTGTCTATATGCATTTCGTTCCCGCTTGTGGAACTCATCAGTAGACTTCAACCCAAAAAATTTTTGAATTTAGACATTTTTAGATTTTTTTTGAATTTAGATAACAAACTCCGTATGATAAGTGTGTATTGCATATTAATATAATATTAATATAATTAATTAATTAATATTAATATAATTAAAGTTAAATTACGAATTAGATTTTACCCAAATCATTTTATTGAAATATTGTTTGACGTTGAAAATTTTCAAAATATTCAGTTTCAAAAGTTCAGCATTTAATTCACAATCTCCGAGACAATCTGTGCTATTCGTTTTTCCTCTATTTTTTTTCTCAATTTCCTTAACAAATCATTATGAAATGGAACAATTTATGTTACGAAAATATTTATATTCAAGAGAATTTTATTCTGATTAAACGATTCTTACGAACTTGGGAATCACATTTAAAACTTTATTAATACTTTTTTAAATAATCCCTATTTATAGTTAATACAGCCCAACAGGGAAATAACAAATGTCTTATAAATAAATTTATTTATTCATCTTTAATTGGTGTAAAAGAAACACTGAACGTTAAAATGTTCAAATTGAATGAAAATGGAAGAAATTATTGTCCGCCAAGGTTAAACAATAAATTTTGTGCTGGGTAAAACTGTTTTCTTTCCTATTTTAGGTGAAAATCTTTGCTAACATTTTTCCTTTTACTAGAATCGTGCTATCATTTTGGGATAAAAAAAAATAATTAAATGCATTAATTGAAATATATAATTACATATATAAATAATATACAACTCAATTTTAAAATGAACAGATTATGTTAATATATAATTGAAAACACACACAACTTTTAGCAACTGGTTACCGACATTACCAACACTGTGCTACACTGTGAGTTTAGAGTTGATTTTTAAAATAACACTGTTACCACATCACAAAGCAAACATAAAAAATGGCTGTCAAAATAAGAAAAGAAAGACAACTCAAAGAAGAACTAGAAGACAACAAGAATTAAATACATGGTTTAATAAATAGTTTTTGTGTACGTAAAGTGTGAAAGTAAGGTTGAGAACTATTTTATTTGTAAACGCGATTTGTAACAAAATTAAGTCTTAATTAAATTAAAAGAAAAAATAAAATTCCTTGGAAGATTATGAAAATCAATAATGTAGAAAGTTAATGAAAAATGTCAGTGTAATTGGAACGAAAAAATTGTTGGAAAAAAGGTGAAAAGAAGATCATTGTGTCCAGTGAATGTGTAAGTGTTTGTAGGTAATTCTCATAAAATAAGTATATAAACTAAGGAATAATATGATATAATTAATAAAAAATATGATAACAACAATGGATACACGGTCATATACATCATCAACAACAAATGCAACAACGGGGCGAAATGAGTTTGCGATGCCAGGTAAGAATTGAAATTTTAATGGAAAATTGAAAGAAATACATGTGAAAAAATTTAGGAAAAATAGCTCAGGAAGAACAAGTGAAAGTCTAAGATGAAAATTTCAGTTAAAATCCAGTTTTGCATAACTTCACTTGTGTATTGTAAAACCAAATATAACACACATATTGCAACTATCTTTTTCCTTATATATGTACATTCTTTGAAAATGGGACACTCCTTGCTTTTGTGTGCTAAAGCATGCAATACTCATGTAAAAAGTTGTTATTCATATTTTTATTGCCAATAATGTTTACTGCTTTTGCTAATGGGAATTACAATGCTAGCTTTAATGTATGAGGGTGGGTTTTGCCTTTTTATTTATTATTGCAGTATGAAGCAACAAGCGGTTTCAATAATAAGCTTAATGTATACGAAATAATAATTCCTATGTATTCAAAAACTAATTTATGTATTTTAATTATTTCATTAGTAAATCCCTCAAGCGCTGCTCCCATTATTTTTGTCGTTCTTTAATATCTAATGTTTACATTTTCCTCTTGGATGCTATTTGTGTAAACAGCTGTCAGTATTTTATGTTTATTTTTAATCCTGCCGGAAATAGTTTTCGTTATTTTTATAAAATAAATTTCCGTTATTTATATCATTAAATTAAAAGAGAAATTTTTTCTTTTTATATTTTAGAATTGACCCCGGAACAACAGAAACTATTGTTAGAATTACGTAGAAGACGCCAAGAGTTATTGCTAGAAATACAGGTAATCATTATATTTACATAAATGCAAGCACTCAAGGCGAACAATTCTAGTTTACGGATGCACGTCCGAAGAAAAAAATATCTTAAGCGATGGAAAATTAAATTCTAAAAAAATGTAAAGTACAAAAATCTTGGAAACCGCGTATGTTCAGAGGTTCCAAAAAAAAAGAAAATGCTTCCGAATTTACATGTTACTAGATATACCAAACGGACGGCACACTCGTCCGTATTCTAGAATCAAATGTAAATAATTTAAGATTCAAAGAAAATGTATGTGTCTAAACGTCATAAAAAATTCATTAAAACACAGCCACACACAAAATTACATACATATGCAAGCATAATTAAATAATACATGAAATTAAAAAAACATAAACAAAATCCCTTCAACCAAGCTAATTCACTTTATTCAATTTTCTTCCTTTAAGTATTATAGCTTTCATACAACAATAAAAATAGAAAAAAAATTTAGATCAAGAGAAATACTACAAACACACACACACACTCATGTTTTGTTTCGTTTTTACTTGTAAGCTAATAAATGCGTGTGTAATATGTGTGCATGTAGTAGTAGCAACTTTAAACGCTTATAGCTCCCAAAATACTAAACCGATTTCAATAAAATATAGATTCTGCACATCTGTACAGAAAATCCTTTAAAACCATATAAATCTTTTTAAAATCGGTGCAGTGGTACCAGCGTAAAAGGGATTACAAAAAACATGTTCGCCTATTAATTATATAGATAGATAAACAAACATACAATTTCAAAAGCATTTCTTTAATTTCGAATTACACAGTAGACCCCCAGATATTTTGCCATTTTCTATTCAATGTAACAATATGTCAAAATTACTACATGCCTACATATCGTCACCTTAAATGCAAACGGACGAAATTACACAAAAATTCGAAATCGATGGTTCAATTTTATCCTGTAGTTTGACGCAAATATTTAGACCTCTGCGATGCAAAATGACGACTTTATTAAAGAAATTCAAACATACGTAATGCATCTATTTTTTTATTGCAAGGAACGTAACTTACATAAAAGCTTTACAAACATACATAAAAAGGAAATAAATTGTTAAAAACATATAAGTATCCATACTACAACATACTACAAGTAAATTTCTAAGACATTTTCAAGAATACTTTATTATTATTGATTTAGTAACGTTTTTTGTTTCTCCTATAAAAAATATAAGTGTAGTTACGTCCGTTCACATTTAAGGTGACGATATGTATGTATATGATAAATATTTATCTTTATTTAAATACAAATTTCCCCCGAAGGGGCAAATTTCCCGAAGATTTTATTTCTTAATTTTTTTTCTGAGACTCAATTTTTGTATTCGTAAACTAGATTTAAGCCCAACAAGATATTAATATTTTTTTTTAAAGCAGCCAAACATTTTATTTAAAAATATTTATAACCTTTAAGAAAAAATTAAAAGTGAAAAATTAAGTCCATTATTTCGAGCCTTATTTTCGAGTTTATCGTAAGCGACATGTTATCGAAAATAGACTTTTTTTTATTGAAATGGAGCTTTTATGGGCATACCCATAGTTTAGAATTATCAAAATGCCAAAATTTTTCATAACTTTTAAGATACGGGCTGTAAAATTTTATCGTAAGCGACATTTTACTTACAAAAACATATTTGAAAATTTCAAAAATTTCTGAAAAATTATCCTTATATTCATATTTTCGCGCTCTACCAGAAACCATCAAATTATTCTTCCTAGAATTCGTTCATCTTTTTTAGAGAAATCTTTTACTGTCAGGGTTTCGCGGTGGTGGAACCAGTTACCACATCAGTTACGTGTCTTCTCTCATTCAAACAATGTATTTCGTTTGAAACTTTTAAAATTATATTCCCTATGATTACTCATGTCTCTCTAAAGATTAAATTTAACTCAATTTACCTTAACTTCTACTGCTGGCTACTGATGGGACCTTTCTTTACTTTACTTTTTTTAATAATTTTTTATATTTCCTATTTATGTTATCTTTGGCTGGGGAGCTGATTTTATGTTGGGATAGTAAATCTTTAATATTATGAATCAATGAATTGTTATGGTATGAATTTAATTTAATTAGCAATTATTATTTAGTACCTAAGGTATTTTTTTACTGTTATGTAATATTATATAATTGGCCTTAAAGGCTTTGTATTACATATTTTCTTGTAAATAAATAAATAAATAAATTAAATTTTTGTCCCTTACGATAAAATCGAAAATAAGGCTCGATTTGGTACGATGTGTGTCATGAGGATTTTAAATACATTGACTACTTTATTTTTTCATCTAAAAATTGTAAAATTTTATATCTTGGACAGAGTTTTGCTATTTCCTAATTACAACACAAACAAAATATATTTGCATAATTTTCAAGTATCATAAATACTTTACAAAATAAATTTTTGATGTATTGTTGAACAAAAATGGGAGGAGTACATATGCCCATGATGCTATTAAGAGTTATCTTAAAAATGTTTTAGTTACTGACTATACTCGACTTATGCCTTCACATGTATAAGAAGTAGCAACGTGGTTGTCATCGAAATTCCACGGTTATTCGTGACAAATCAGTCAACATGTGGTGTCGCTTTACATTTTCTATTCTTAATAAAAGAGAAACTAAATGAAATGTGTTTTTCATTTCGGTATCACAAAATATTTTTCGAGTACGTTTTTGATACCAAAAGTTAAAAAAAAAAAAATTCTTTTGTATACTGACTGCGCCACGATGTCGACAGAAACATTTCGATCGATTATATTGAACACAAAAATAAATTTTCTTATTTTATTGTCGTTTTCAATACAAGTTGTCGATCGAACGTTTTCTGTCGCGATCGTGGGGCAGGCCCATAAATTTTTATTAATAATAAACACTTTAAAATCCTCGAAAATTTACCGAAGTAAAATAAATAATTTTTCGTTCAAGTAGAAAAAGGCTTTTTGCGAATATTCATTCATCAAAAGCTTAATAAAGCAATACTTAAGGTATAGAACTATTCAATGAAACTATTTTTTAAGCTTTAGGTCAGTAAATTTTATATATTTTTAGTTTTATATCGATATTTCGTTAACCTTTGGTTAACTTCTTCAGGATTATATTTATTTTATTTTTTGGTAATTAGTTTTTGTCTTTTTTCCTTTTAATCAGAAAAAAATATTTTTTTTTAAAGGAAAAAGGAAAAAGGAAAAAGGAAAAAAGACAAAAACTGATTACCAAAAAATAAAATAAATATAATCCATTTACTGACCTAAAGCTTAAAAAATAGTTTCATTGAACATATAAAAAAGGTCGAAAAATTAGATAAACAATTTGGTATAGAACTATAGAATCTTAATTACATGTATGTATCTTATTTCAAATCTGCACTAAGGGCCTGTCCCACGATGTCGATAACGTGTCAAATTTCTTAAAAATCGGTAAACCAGAAGCACATGAAATATAATAACTAGCTTTAATGGGCATGTCCCCGCCCATTTCTTTAAGCAAGAAATTATGTCTTTCTATGAGCCGAAACTGTTTGTCAAGTTTCGTTGGAGTTGTATTAATTAAAAGTACATATATATAAATTAATTATAACCTTTAATGGGCGTTGCCCTGATCACTTTTTAAATGCAAGATTGATACTTTTTTTTGGAGCTCAGGGTGTTTGCCAAGTTTCGTGAAAATCTGTTAATTAAAAGCACTTGAAATATAACATTAAATTTTAATAGGCGTGGCGCCACCGAAGGTGTGTACAATAGGCCAAGGTGTGTGTTCGTAGCAATCGGATAAGTAAAAGATCATAGAATGAAAAAAGAAATTAATGGGTGTGTTGCCGCCCACTTTTTTTGGCAGTGGGAACAAATGGAAGCTATACCCTATTAGACAAAAAAAAATTATAAATCGGGTTAAAAGTTGCGGAGTTAGAAGTAGCAAAAATAAAATAAAAATACAAATAAATTGGTAACTAACCTCCTCTTTTTTGAAGTTGGTTAAAAAGGATTTCAAGTAACACAATTAATTGAAAAATATATTCGCACATGGAATTAAAAATTCAATGAAATAGACTGAAACTGACTTCTTCCATAGAAAATTACCGGTCCCGATCCCCACCAACATTTTATTTTATAGTAAAAGAGAGAGAGAGAGAGCAATACAAAATATATATACATATGTATATATCTCTTTCAATGCTCTCCCACATATTCAAGTCTTGCTGCAACAAAAATTGCAAGTCTGTACCAGGACTAATTGTGTGCTTTTTCATACATCGTCATATAAAACTAAAGACATGTAAGTTATATTTAATATATTTTACAGCATAGACAAAAAACCCATTATAAATTTTAGAATGTGTGTATAGTTCTTAGTAGTCTTGCATTTTTTTTAATAAATATTCTTTTTTTACTTTTCGGGTTATAGTTATTTAGATCATAATGAATCAAAATGTGTATTTAAAATTTTTTGTATGCTATGGCTTTTTATATGATGGTAGTAATTTTAATTTGCCAAAAATTCAATATTGCTTGAAATAATTATATTCAAAATCACTTGCACAAATCTGTAAAAAATGCTTTTATATCAAATTTGATGGCTTCGACTCATCATACTCATATGTACATATGTAAATATCGTTACCTTATTATAGAAAGACCCTAACTCATCTTTTTTAAATCGAGATTTTTGCATTTTTATGCATTAGATGTTCTTCTATCAAAATGTGTATACAAAAAACTCAATTTCAAAAAATAATGAGTTAGGGCCTTTCCATATTAAGGTAACGATATGTGTGTATGAATTTGCACACACATTCTTAATCGTTAATAAATGTTGAAACCTCTACATAAATGACTAATTTCTAAATTGATCATTCCTTATATACTGAGCTCATCTGTATCAACAATTAAGTGTTTTTATTTTTGTTTAACTTTAAAAATTTTAATGAACCAAAAAGTAGGATTTTGTAATTTAATTACTTATTTGTTAATTTTTTATTATTTTCTGTTTTATCAATCAATTCCCACTTGAGAAGTTAAATGTCAAATTACATATTTGTTTACATTTGAAACTATGTCAAATGTTGTATTAAATTATTTAAAATGATAATTTTATTTTTATTAATTTTATGTTCATTTTATTTTTCTGAACATTAAGCGCCCGTTATTCATTTGGTGTGTGTGTGTGCTTTTTTGAATTGTGTTTATTGCGTTTTCTTATTAACTTTTTCTCAAATATGAAATATTATAAGTTATTTACTGTATACAGCGAGCGTTCGTTCACCTTTTTTTCACATTTTTATTTTTGTTTTAAAAATTTAATTGTCTGTTTTCTTTGGCTGTTAGTTTTTTTTGCTGTTTCTTTTAAATAACTCTAGTTCATTGTGGGATAGTTTAGTTAGAATTGGGTTTTATTGGGTAAAATAAATTTATTTTACATATATGAATATTTTATTTACATGAAGATTTATGGCCTGATTCACAATAACGAAGCGAAACTTTCGACTTACAATTTATATTGAAAACAAAAACAAATTTTCATATTTTATTGTTGTTTTCAATATAAATTTTAAGTCTAAGTTTCGTTTCAGTTTTCTTTCGTTATTGTGAAACAGGCCATAGGTATTAGTGTGGATTTCTCCTGATTATTATTTTATTCACTATTTTTTTTTTAAGAACGAGACCGAAGATAAATTTGAATTTATAGTCTTGCTTTAATTGATAACTAACTGTCAGTAAACATGAAATAATCATATGTACCAATTTCAATATAAAACAAATAAAAATTCTATATACGTTAATAAATTTATTTATAAAGCAGACTTGGACAAAAATGTAATTGTAATTGAAAATTTTTTAATTACAATCACAAAATGTATCTGCAATTGAAAACTTTAAAAAACAATTACTTGTAATTGTAATTGGATGTGTATCAATTACAAATTACATCTTATTACATGCAATTGTAATTGTAATTAAGCAAAGAATAATTAGTTGTAGTTCAACAAATTGAATTACATTTTTATGTTAAATAAGATTTTTATATTTTTTGCTATTTAGCTAACGATATGTAACATATATATTTGATTATGCAAATAGGATAATTGTAATAATTTTTAAATTTGTTGAACATTTTTGTAATTAATAAAAAAAAGTAGTTATTTCACCCATTTTCTATAATTACTTTATTAACAAATTTTTTTTAACAATTACATGTAAATGAACATATAACTGTAATTCATTTTTTTTTAAATTTTAGTCACATGTAAATACATATTATTTAAAATTTTCCCTCAATACTAACTTTTAAATGTAATTGTATTTTTTCATTTTCAATTACAACAAAATATAATTGTAATTGAAAAATTTTAACTACAATTACAAAAACTTTTGTAATTGATGTGTAATAAATTACAAAAATTCAATTATTACTGGTATAAAGCGAGAGTAACACGTTTATTTTAGAAGTCTTGAAAATGTCATTACATCCTTAGGAATGGCGTCCATTTTTTCCGTAGTAACATTTATTGTATATACATGCATATGTATGTACATAAAAATGTATTGCAAGCGTGTAAAAAATAACGCTTTTACTTACTTGCTTTTTTTACAGTACATGCACTTGTATTGCTTATTATTATGGTTTTACCTTCTCCATTAAAGTTGCAGTTATTTCAGTTATGGTCTTTCTACTTGTGACCAACGATATCTATGTAGGTATATCTACATATACACATATATATATATATATATATATATATATATATATATATATATATATATATATATATATGTATATATGTATATATACATATATATACATATATGTACATATATATATTTTGCTCAAAATAATAATGCAATTAATTCAAATTATTTCTTATTATTGATATGTACAAAAGCGAAACCATACAAATAATACTAAGTACCAATTCTCATCTACAACCAATGCCTTTTAGACATGACCAGTATTTACCCTCTCTCCTTGAATTGTTATTTTTTTATCATACAAATTGAAGCTTAAAATATGTACATATGTGTACAATGTGTAGTGCATGTCTGTCTCTGTTGTCTTGTGCTTATTTAGGTCTGTGATTCAAATTTTTATTATCTCTGTCATATTCGGATTACAATTCGTTTTCTTGTAATTATACGAGTATTTCGCGTCATTTTTATATATTTTTTTTGCATATTGTAATTGTTGTAGTTTTAATATTAAAATCCCATTCATTGCACATGTTTCACTTGTACATTTTTTAACTGTTCAAATTGTTCACAGTTGTGTTGTGAATAATGCGCAGAACGATACCGCCGGGATGGGAAAGTGCGCTTATTATTTTTTAAATTGATGAATAATAAATAATAATAATAATATATGTAAATATGAAAGTTTGTATGTTTGTGCGTTTGGATATTTTGATGTTAGGGTGTTTGGATTCTTGCACGTTTGTCCCACTTTAACGCGAAAATAGCTTAATGGATTTGAATGCAATTTGGTAAATGGATAGCAAATGGTCCATATTAAAACATAAGGTACTTTTTAGGCGGTAAAAATTTGCACTTTTTGCACTCCTTCTGTTTTCAATAAATTTGGTATAAATACAGTTTATAGAACAATTTCAATTTCTTTCTGGATGTGAACGAAGTCTTGGGAAGTTTAAATTTAATTAGAAATAATAAATTGGCTTAAAAAGTTTTAGATAACTGGCTTTCACCTGGCATAAAAGCTAACAGCCTTATTTATAAAACTTATTAAGGCTTTATAAATGCTTTTTAAAACAAATTTTCATACAAAATTTTTCTTAATAAAAAGCCTTTATAAAGCCTTAATAATTTTTATAAATAAGGCTGTAAATATTTTCATGGTAATTGTGAAATAAGAACCAATAATTAAATGTATCAATGGTAACGCTGTTGTTCTCATTTATTTACATATGTATGTACATGGATGCATACATGCTTCTTTTATTTTATTGCTCTCCACCCAGCTAGCCTTTTCAATCACATAAGAGTCTAATCGTATGCAGAGCATTTTCAATCGCAGATGAGTTAATTTTTTAATCGTGGAAGATGCTTCGCACGGGAGAAACTGTTACCGAAGATGATTCGTGTACAAGAGCCACAGAAGCCGCTTTTATTAGTCGTAGATGAAATCATTTGAGATTTATCTAGAGGTTATCTTACAACTCTTCTTTGAAGAACATTGAGAATCGTATGAGGCTCTTTAACGTTAATCTTATATGAGCCCTTGAAAGAGATGTAAAATAATCATTCGATAATGATTTGGGGAATCTTGGAATACTCAGTATGCTTTTTATTTTGCAAGTTAAATATGCAAAAAACCAATTAAATTTTTTAGTAAAGAAGCATTCTTAAAAGCAAGAACGTAATCTTAATTTTAACTTTGAATGGCAAAGATCTATAAAAAATTCAATTAATTAAAAGAAATAAGCTATTTTAAAAGTTTTTTACGTACCTGCAATAATTTGATAAATATTTGATGTAAAATACCAAACACATTAAATTAATATGTACTTCACTTTAATCACTTTAATATACCTTTAATTATCATAAAAAAAATAAAAACACACTTTACATAACCGACGAGATTCTTATTCAGAACTCAAATGAAAGTATCAGCGAAGAAATGAAAAAAAAGATAACAATCTATAAAAGTAAATAGGAAAATAAAATAGGTCAAACATATTTTAGAGAGAGTTAAACAAAAATGCTACAATATCACTCTCCAAATAATCAGCAGAAGATTCGTTTAGGAGTTGTATATTAAACACCATCGCCTATTAAAAACCTCTTGGCTAGCTGGGCATATTTCACTATTGTTTCACCCTTGTATTGTTTCTTTTACGTTAATATCACGTGTTAATGTAAACAAAGCCTTAAAAAGTTCTATTTAGTACATTAATAAGCGCGGGCGCTAAACAATAAAAAGCAACATAAATCAAGATCCTTGTTGAATGCGAAAAACTACATTGCATATAAAAAATAAAATAAAATAAAATAAAATAAATAGAGCTTCTGACATAAATCATAAATTAAGGCATGTAAAATAATAACTCGTGACAACTAGAGGATGTTCAAGGCACAGGATTGTTGCTGAAATAAAAATAGAAAATATAATGCGTTAACAAGCAAAAGCTAACAAAGAAACTGAAGGAAAAATTTCAATGAGATGTTTATGAGATTGCTTAGAAGTAAACGTTGTGATAAATACACTGTTAGGGTAAGTAAAATTTCTTTAAATATATGTATGTATTCCATATGCGTTCCTAAATTTTTGATATGGTTTCATCTGCATTAAAAATGTACACATGTACATCTGTACCAGGGCGGTGTCAAATCGTAATCGTTATCGTAATCAAAAAGCAGCTATTAGATTATCAGGGAGACTTTTGGCTCGGAATTTCTACAGTGATTTTCAGTTCTTTTTATGAAATGAGACCAACAATTCTCTACACAATTGTTTACCATGAAACAAAGCAGTATAGTTTATGACAAAGTATTAAATTAAAATTATGAATGACAATCTTAATCGTGGTCTTAAGTTCTACATATCATCACCTAAAATCCAAAAAGCCGTAACAACCAAAAAATTCAAAATAGATTTTATGATTTATTATGATGTGATTAACCAAAAGTACATCATAATCAATAAAAAAATCTATCTTGAATTTGTTTGGTTGTTACGGCCTTTTGGATCTTAGGTGACGATATGTACATTGATGGTATAAATTTCATGAATATAAACTTTGACATGGCAATCACATCATATGTTGCTCTTTATAGATGTCCGGTTGAATAAAAAATATTGTAGTGTTTGGGTCCTGACGGCGCACAGAAAAGTATTTGATCCAGAAAGCTGGCCAAAAAGGCAAAAATGAATTTAAAGAAATCTTAAGAAGGACCCAGCAAAAAAAAAGTGAGGAAAAAGAAGTAGAAAAAACACTATATCTACTGAATCAAACTTCAAATTTAGGTAAAAAACCAGTGAATTTTACATTGACGTGTCATTGGAAGGCAGTGGTTTGCATTTGACATTTTTTAAATTCAATAAAAATCATGTTTTTGATACTATAAAAATCCGAAATTCGGGAGTGGAAATAATTCACTTCAAAAAAGTAGTTAACAATTGCTTTTTATTCACTTGTATATGGTTTGAAAAGAAAAAAGGTTAAATTATTTAATTTTTTGTTATGTTATTCCATTTTTATTTTTAATAATGCAAATTTTTTGACTTGAAAAGACTTTAATGTAATAAAAAAAAACACTGGTATTTGGCTTGAGCCAAATAAGTAATGAATTTGCTGAAAACAAAGTAGTGATTTAAAATTCCATTTGATATGTGGTTAAAAATAACTTCTGCATTAGATACATTCGAAGTAATTTAAAAGTGGTTCGTAAGGAAGTACTCCTTTTATTTTTTGCTGGGGAACTAAGCAGTTCGATACACAACAAAATTTTACACCACATTGTAAATTTGGAAGAATTTGCGATTTGTAGCTAGAGTCAGGAAAGTGAAGAAAATTACATGAGATTTTAATGTTTTTTTTCGGTTTCAACATGTTTATATGATAATTTTTTGTGGCCAAACGAATAAAATTATTACAATAATTTTTTTTTTTGCTGAAAGATTTGATCAAAAGCTATGTTTAGTATTAAAACAAAAAAATTGTCTCGAATATTAATATTCACCCTTATCAGGAATAAAAGGCGAACATTTTGTTCACGTGAAATATTTCCCGTGAACAAAAAATGGTAAACAAAATTAGAAAATAGTATACTGACACAACAACAACGCAAACATTGGCAATCAAAATTTTAGGGAAAGGGAACACATTTCACGTTTCCGATAAGGGTGATTGAAAAAATTATTCACTTTTTGCAAACAAAAAGCAACAAGAATGTTTTTGAAAGTGAAGGTATAGTTACATTTAGAATTATGTTTTATAACACAATGAAATTTAAAATCTCTAATTTTAGACACAAGAAAAAAAGTTTGCGGAGGTTTGCGCAATTTTGTTTGTTTGTAATTTATTGTAAATTTCACCTTTCTCCTGTTTTTACTCATCTTGCAAGGATAAATATGAGTAAAAAACCTTTTTGTCAGTCATGTGATGTTTTGATTTGAGGAGAGAGATACTCCCCGCTGCCCATAAAAGCTCATAAGTTTAATTTTTATGATATTAAGGCATAACTAGTAATTTTTTTTTTAATATTTACATTATTCTTGCAAATAAAATTGTTGTCACCGCCCACAAAAGGAAGCGGGGACCAAAATGGCATCTTACGGTCTGCTGGGTCTAAGTTTAGGGCTTTGAACTTTCGCTGACGTTAAAAGTTGCATTTGCTAAACAAAAGTATGAAAAAAGATAAGAAACTAATTTAATTTTTCAGAGGTGAGATTAGTTCCTCTGAGGAGAACTTTTTTCCCCTTTGTCCGACATTTCTTATTTTCAAGGTTTCATGACCTAGAACTATGAGACATATTTCTCCCAAGTTTCATTGATATAGGGGCACTCAATAACTTGTCACAAGCAATCTAAACTAAAAAAACAGTATTGGCCAGCTTTTTGGCTCAAATACTCCTCTGTGCGGCAGTCTGAACTCCGTCAACTACAACCCGCGTCGAAGAACCATAAACAAGTGCACATATGTAGGCAATTTATGTCTTTATAGCTGTGGTGATACGCCTTTATGTTTGGTTTTTGTTGAAACTTATGAGGTTTTCTTTTCTAAAAATATGGGCAATAAGAAAAGGGAATGGATTTCATGTTCATTCTAAAATTAAAGGTAGTAGGATCGCCCGGTGGTATAATTTAGACCACTTGACACCTAGTACGTCTTTATTTATTATAAGTAAATGTCTACAAAACAACACCAAGGAAGAAAGACATCTTTTTTTTCAAGCAAATTTAAATCGCTTTTTACCACTTTTGAGTCAAGAAATTTAAAAAAACCATTTATATTGTCCATAACTACACAAAAAACCTTTTAATCCATATATGTATGTTTCACCAATGGAAATGCACCAGAATACTTATGCGAACAAATAAAATATGTAGGAGAATGTCAACCATATGAACTTAGAAATGCTAATGATTTTCGAATTGAAAGGGTAACAACGATACAAATGCAACGATCTATATTCTACAAAGGATTGAATTGCCAAATAAAAAAAAATTAAAGAAATGACAGTATATTCATTGTGTAAATTTTGTTTTATATAATGTAAATATTTAAGTATTTTCGTTTTGTCAAAGTATTATTAAGTGCTAATTCACACGGTGAAATTTAGGACGTCTATTTTTCTTAATTCTCTTTTGAAGTTGCTACCAAAAATTCCTTGCATTCATACGATGTTTTTTTTTTGGACGTCTAATTTTACTTCTCTTCACCCATATAGCCAATAAGTTAGAAGAGCAAGAATAAAAAAATACAATAAGATAGAAGAGTAAAATTAAAACGTAACAACAATAACAACAAGAGCAATGTAATGAGAAATATGAAAAAAACCATGGAAAACAGAAATCGAGTCATTTTTTCTACCCCTCTTTCTTCTATACACCGTTCGCTAACAAACAAAAAGTGACGTCGAAAAATAGACTTCATAAAAGTCTTCGTGTGAATTAGGTGTAATACTTCTAAATAAAATTAAAGAAAAAAATATTCGTGGACGATAAGATACTAAAAAGGTGTGCCGTATTTATATATAAGATATATGTACATAGTTTATTTCATTAGCAAACCCGAAACGATTTGTTTCAATGAAGCAAATATTTTATTTTTAAATGGTATGCGATAGAAATCGATTTCAAAAACGTCGCGACTTGCTCATAATATCCATTTCGAATATCCTTTATAAGATTGGTTTCACACATTTTTCTATAATTTTTGTTGGACATTTTAACTTCTAGTCCACTTTTCGAAATCAAAGCGACTCGCCTTAAAATCATTAAACAATTTCGAAAAGCATCTATCTACCAAATCATTATCAATTCTCGTGGAATGTTATCTATAGAAGTATTAAATTGTCTAGGAAAAATAAAACTAATACTCCTCTTGAATTTATATACATATTTATCAGTTTGTAAATGTTTCAAGTATGAATGAATGATATTTATTATTATTTGGGGTATTCACAAGGGTGTCCTAAGTGTCATAAAGTCATAAAGTCCTAACATTTTAAACCAGTTTAAAACTATTTTTATTTTCTTTCATATAAAAGGAGTACTATATTAATACAATTCTTCACTCTATGTATTTGTTACTGTCATAAATAATTATTTTGCTTTTTACTTTTCTTTTTCGACAAAATGTCCATTTACGTTTAAATACGTAGCGTTTTGCTTAAGCAAATTTCTACTCAAATCATTATATATTGCAAAAAATTAAAAATTCGCAAGGGATTAAAATAATGGAAACAATATCCCAAAGCTAATTATATAGACCGCAAAAAAAAAGTAATAACTCGAGTATAGACTTACAGCATATATGTAAATCGCGAAAACTTGCAAAAATGCGAATATCTTCTAAACATTTCCTAATCCTCAAAAACTGTAAACGAGCAAACTCAGTAGATTTTATGAATCAAAAATTATCTCACGTGCAAAATATTTGCGAAAATTCGCAAATAATTTTTTAATTGAAAAAAACTTAAAATTTATTTAAAAAAATGCTTAAATTGTAAGGAATGCAGAAAACTTTTAAAAATCCGCAATTACGAAAATTCGCAAAAACTTGCTGACATCAAAAATATATTAAAGTCTGATACTTAATAAAAAAATTTTAAAACTGTTAAAAAAAATAAAGAATTCGGAACAATCACTTTTATTGCAAAAATTCGCAACAAATTGCAAAAATTGTAAACAAGCTCCAAAAATACTTAGAAATACCTAAAGATCTAAGAAATTCCAAAAATCGCAGAAAATTGGCAAAATTATGAAAATTCGCACAAATAGATAGATGTATTAAAAATCGGTAAAATTGTAAAAAGGCAAGCCCTAAAATAACACATAAATCCTTAAAGATATAAGAAATTCCAAAAAATCGGAAAAATTCGCGAAAATGAAAATTTGCTAATACCAAAATGATAGCAAAGTGTGATATAAAATAAAAGTCGTCAAATGTGTAAAAAAGGCAAAAACTGCAACAACAAAAATAATTCAATCAGACAATGATGTGGCTTGATTCAATCCTATTTTGTTAAAATTACACACAAGAGCAATAAGCTTTATCAAAAATTACCTGATCGCAAAACTTAAGAAAATTTGCAAATAAATTCCAAAGCCTTAAAATTTTAAAAGGTCAAATGCTCGAAAAAATTTTCTCATAATTTTGCATATTCGTACCAAATATTATTTAATTTTTGTAATATTTTTTCTTATTTGTTTTGTATCATATTGTTTATGTTTCAACTAACACACTAAAATATGAGGGGTTGCTCACAGCAGTCGCATTTTAAACTAGTTTAAAAGTTTAGAACATTATGACGTTATGACTTTAACACTACCGTGTGAATACCCCAATTATTTTTCTTATCTTATCAAAACCAATTTCAGTTTACAAAATCAACAATTACAAATTCGTAATCAGTTGCATTGAATTTATAAACCAATTTGCTTTTAGCGCCTTTTTTCGTTCGCCAACTTATCAATCGGACATCTTTCTTGTTGAAAATAATACACATAGAGGTTAATAAACCGGTATGCTAAATAAGTACATCTGTATTCTCACAAGCTACCAACTTCCAAACTGGTTCATGGTCAGCTTCATTAACTTATTTTAACGGTTTTTTTTTCAAGAGATATACAAATAAAGCAAGAATTTAAAAAAGATATTCCACTCGATGAAGTATGCCCATAAATTTTTTAATGTTCCTCATAAAATACATATAATTTGAAATATAAAACTTTAATCGTGTTTTTCTTTTGTTTTTTCGTTTACAAATATATTTTCACTAATGGTATGCAAACTTTTGTTAAGAGAAAATTTCAGCTTCTATTGTTAACAACATACAAATTGTTAAATTTAAAATGTCTAATATTCAGCTAAATCTAACGGTTTATTCTTTATATGTTTGTTGATATATCATAAATCTGTATATTTTATCTCAGATTTTCACACCTAAAATATTTAAAAATGTTAAAATGTTACTTTCAATGAATTTTTTTAAACGCTTTCAAAGTAGTGAATAAATAAGTATATATTTTGAACTTCCTGAGAAGTGGAATTAAACACTTTCAGATTTTGAAATAGAAATCGTGATAGCGTGTATGTTACGTATGTACACCGTTTATGTGATTTAGGTCCCAGCAAAAAATAAAAGGAGTACTTCCTTACTAACCACTTTTAAATTACTTCGAAAGTATCTAATGCATATTTTTAGATGTTAAAGAAGTTATTTTTAACCACATAGAATTTTAAATCACTACTTTGTTTTCAGCAAAGTCATTGCTTTTTTGGCTCAAGCCAAATACAAATATTTTTTTTATTGCATTTAAGGCTTTTCAAATCAAAAAATTTGTATTATTAAAAATAACAATGGAATAAAATAACAAAAAATTAAAAAATTTAACTTTTTTTCTTTTCAAAACATATGCAAGTGATTTTAATCACTGAATAAAAAGCACTTTTTAACTATGTACTTTTTTGAAGTGAATTATTTTCACTCCCGAATTTCGGATTTTTATAGTATCAAAAACATGATTTTTATTGAGTTTTAAAACTGTCAAAAGCAAACCACTTCCTTCCAATGACACGTCAATGTAAAATTCATTGGAAGTGGTTCGATTCAGTAGATGTGGTGTTTTTCTACTTCTTTTTCCTCACTTTTTTTTGCTGGGGTAAAATATGAATGACGGCGAGTATAAATTTTTCTTCAATCACGCCAGTGTAAAAAAAAATTGTTATAAAAATAGTTCAGCTTAAATAAACTTAGTCGAATAAATTCATTGGAATTAATATTATTCGAATAATTTGAATACAATGAATTTATTATGACTTAAATGTTTTTCATGCACTTACATAATAATTAATTCGTTTATATTGTAAGCCATTTTCCCTTTTAGGGTACATGATGCACTCATAAGTATACATGTATTTTATGTTGTAGACTAGTGTAAATCTTTTTAGTTTTTTTATTAACCAATCTTAGGAAATATGACTTGTTAAAAACGTTTTTCATTCGTAACTAATTTAATAAATACAATTTTTGAAAAAAAAACTCAAAAACTATTATGTGTTGCATATACATATATTTAATATTTTGCCTTAAGGTATGCTATTATTTTAATAACATTACTACATACTTATGTCAGGAATGGAAAATGTAACACTATTGTATTTTTTACTGCAATTTGTATTCGGCATTCAAACCATTGACAAAGCAAATTAATGATAATAAGTTTTTTCATTTACTAAAAACTGTTACGAATTTGTAAAAATTCTTATTGGAAAGCGTTCATTAACTCGAAAAGTTTTCAAAGAGAGAGAGCGTCAAAAGAAAGAGAAAGAAATTGAGAGATAAAAAATTCTTACAAATTATAACCCTGCAATTACACATGCAAGTGATTCGTTGTAAGTAGTGTATACCTATTATCAACGAAAATTTCGAAGAAATAACCGAAAGTCTTGCAAGTTACTTGAGAGTTTACACAGTCAGTTGTAAGTTTACTTTTAAAACTTTTTCGAAGCGTACACGTCTTATGAAAATAAATTTTCTTTTGAATAAAAAAATATATTTATTTAAAAAATATATGAATCCAATATTGCCGTATTGCCAAAATCATAAATTACTGAAAACAGTATTTTCTTCAACAACGTTTTTGTAAAAATAAATGAAATTCATATGTAAAAACATAATCAATATGCGTTGTTGCACAGTTTTGTTCTTTTTTAAATACTATTTTCTTATAAATACGAAAGAAATCAGCAATAAATATTATTTTTATTATACGAAGTACTAAAAATTTATACAAAACTCATTCTCGTTAACACTGTTCCTTCAATTGTCATTTTACTTACAGAAATTTACTTACAAGGAAATTATGTTGTAAGCTGAGCAGTAAGTACAAAAAATGTAATTGTATCAGTCAAAAATTGTGAATGTATTGAGTTTTTCGAACTTGCACTTACATGTGTAAATGCTAAGGGTCTTATGCAAAAAAACTTAATAAAGCTTTGCCAAGCAATGTTAAGTAAAGTTGTATTCTAAAAAAATTATTGTATAAAAATTCTAAAGTAGGCACCGACGTTTGTTAAGACTACTTTAAGTTGATATTTCCAAAATGTGTATTTTGTACCTCAAATATTGTTACTAATATAGCACATATTGATTCATGTTACATCTGAAAATGAAGCTAGAAGTGCCTGCTCTTATCTTAAGTTTATTATTTCTGGCATGTAATGGGAAACATTACCAAATTATCCAACTGATTCGAAATACATAGCAAAATCCATAAAAAATATTAAAATAAATAAAATTATACAAAAATGTTTTAGTGATGTACATACAATCAAAACAAATCGAAAAAAGCTGGATATTCAAATACTCGTTTCATTCGAATAAAACAAATTGTGATAATTTTTCACATTTTTTTACTTTTACTTCATGGTTGTGTTTATCTGTTTTTCTATTAAGTCAGAAGCTCATATTTTTTAAATTAGGTTGCTTTACTTCAAGATAATAAAAATTTATTTAATAAAATAAAAAAAATATTTGAATACCCGAATGAAATTGTATTCAATTGTGTACATCATAGTGGTTTTTGAACATGGTGGTGTTATCAGTATTTATTATTAAATCACAAAATATTTAAAGTTGTCTTTTGCATATGATTTTTTCACAAAGCCTTAAAGTGCTTTTCAACTACCATGAACTTTAAAGCTAAAGTAAAATATTTTTTTGCATAAGGGGGTAAGTTACTAATAAAATTTTTACTTGCAAGAATTTTCCAACCACCTGTTGTGTGTTTTGTTTTCAAATTCATTATTTCTAATTTTAGTTTTAAGTAAATTCATGACGCTGAATACACGTTCAACTCAACTCAAAGAAAATCTTTAAAATTCTTATGGGCAATATTAATTTAACTTTTGCCATTGTAACTCCAAAATTGTAATCAATATCCTTTTTTAAATTTTGCCATTTCTCTTATTATTAACCAATTTACATTTTGTATTTTTTAAACTATTTTCCAATGAAAAAATTTTTATATATTTAAATGTTAACAAATTTTAATTTTTAACCTCCGTCCAAAAAAAAAGGGAGTTATAAGTTTGTAGTGTGTGTCTGTGTATCTGTATGAGTCCACGTACAGACCAAACGGCTGGATCGATTTTGATTTATTTTTTTCTGTTTGCAAGGTGACTTGATCGATAATGTTCTTAGCTATGAAGAAAATCGGTCCAGCCGTTTAGAAGATATCACATCTTTTCTAGATATATTTAGTTGAATCTTTGTCCTTGACGCCATAGCTCCCAAACGGCTAGACTGATTTTAATTTTGTTTTTGTTGTTTAAAAAGTGACTTGATCTCGTCTATACTTCAAGAAAGTTGGTCCAGCCGTTTGGTCAGTACGTTGGGGGTTCTTAAAATTTTTAATTTTTGTTATTATAACCTTTTTATGTCTTTAACATATTTTTTGAGAACATGCAATTTAAATTAAAAAACGGCTAAAAAAACTAAATGAGTTAAAAAAAGGCTAAAAAATAAGCTAAGAGCTAAATGAAAATTTTGCAGCTAAATCCCAAAAAAAATAAGCTAAATTTAGCCCAAAATAAGTTAATATGGTCACGCTGTTTCTCATACATGATCAGAGATGGAAAATTGCATTTTTGTATTTGTTAATGAATAAAATTAAAAATTACGAAAAATGCATAAAAATTGTAAAAATACTTGAAACTGTGTAAAGAATTTCATATTAAATGTCAATTTCTTAAAAATTTAAAATATCATACAAAATACATAAAAAAAGTACAATTGCATGAAAATTTCCATCCATGGTTCTGAAATGAATAAAATTTTCTTGCAAGTTTTTACATTTACTTTTTCATATTTGGGAGAGTAATTTTGTAAATTTCTGCCTTAATCTCTCGTTGCTAGTTTCTGCTGGTAAAGTAAATGGACAGACCTAATATATAAATAAATAGATGTATAGTTGACTCACAAAACAAACAAAACTGAGGCAAATACATAAAACTTAAAACTGTATCATATACCAATAAATAAAACATATTTTTATAACTTATCTCAATTTTTTTTAGTAAATGCTCACTTCATAGTAATATTTTTGAAAAATCAATTGAACTGCAATCTTTGGTATTTGGCATTGTTATTTATTATCGGTTTCAGTCTTCTCGGAATGGAATCGACCAAAATTTGGGTCGTTTCATGTGGAATTTCGGACCATTCTTTCTGTATAGCAAATATGAATTTACTTTTACATGTTACTCTTCTTTCTCTAAATTTTCTGTCCAAGTGACCCCACAGATTATGATTTATATCTGTATTTATATCTGGCAATTGAGGGGGATTTTCTATCTGTTTTAGGGTGCTGTACAAAAGCCTTATCTTGGTGTTCAGCGCCGTGTGTTTCTGGTCATTGTGCTTACAGCTATTCCCATTTTTCTGCCACTGGGTTGGAGATGGACTTTGAAAATCCCGATATATTTTTTATGGTCCATTATTCTATCCACCATGTGTAAATTTCAGAGTCAAGCCACACTCATAAATCCCAAACTATCACTGACCCATCCCCACCCCCGGCTTGCAGGGACATGTGTTGGGATGCAATACCCAGCAATTAAATTAAAATTTTGAATTATTGTTAGAGATAGTATCATAAGAAATAAGGTTTTATTTTTTTTTTGCGTAGAAACTTTTATGGATATGGAAGGATAATTTTTTTAAAGAATACTTTCTTAATATATTTGATTGGATTAACTGAAGTAGACATTTTTTTCCTTTTTTCTTTGATACCAATATTGTTTAACAAAGATTTTATTTTAATGAAAAATAAAAATAAAAAAAATGTATCCAAAAACATCAACAACAAAATGATAATTGTACCATAACCAAAACAAAAAGTTGCTTTTTTTGATATTTGCCACATACATATGATGCCACATACTAGTGATGCACGAATTGCCATTTTTAATGCGAATACGAAGTATTCATATTCGTCAAATTCAGGCGAATACGAATACGAATATTTTTCCAAAAAAATTAAATAAATAAATGCATAAATCCTGAACTAAATTTAAATAAATGGATAAATTTTTAATAGAAATTTGTGCTTTGTATCATTTTCAGATATTATTTACTGACGATCATTAAAATTTTGGTTAGTTTTTATTAACTTTACAATACGCCAACAGGAGTATGAAATTCTTTTTCATAACAATCTTTTAATATTTCATATTGCAGTCGTAAATAGAGCCCTAATTTAATGTCTATAAATTTCACATGAAATATTCGTATTCGCGAATATCGTTTCAAACATTCGTATTCGCATTCGTATTGGCGAATATCAAAAATTGACATTCGTTACATCACTAATATGTACATAGCAAATAGAACAAAAAATCATCAAATGAAATAGTGCTTTCTAATTTATTATTAGAATGATTTGCGACACAAAAAAGTATATGAATTTTTCATCGCTGATTTTGTGTTTTAGAATTTTCTCTTATAGCCTTAGGCTGAGTTAACATCTGTCATTTCTTGTGTGTCATTTGCCCAAAAAAACGTAACCAACTACTTACTAATGAAAAAACTGTTTGATTCAGAAAAGTTTCCACTCATATTGGATTCTACAAAATTGTCTATTAGTTATGCATGAAACTGTTTAACTTAATAAATACGTGTCTGAATCAAACTGTTTTTCATTAGTAATTAGTGGTTACGCTTTTTTTAAGCTTGTGGCACACAGATGGAAACCCGGCCTTACCTTATCGTAGTGTTTTCTTTCTCTTAATTAATCATGTTATTTTGTGTTTTTCTCTTTCCAATAATATAAATTTCTTGTTCTAATCATGAGAGTGAATGTAAATTCGCTCCTCTAATTTACATAAAATTTTGTTGATTTTTGATGGTTTGCTTCGCTAAACTCAATAGTGTGCAGATTCAGGGTGACCGCTGACATTTTTCAAAAAGTGGCAGCAAATAGGGGATTTATCAAAAAAAAGGGGCAAAATTAAAAAAAAAAGAGAAAACTGCACTAAACTTTTTATTTTTAATGTATTTTCATATAACTCACCCTAAATAAAGGGGGTCAAAAAGTGGCAAGGCAGTCGAAAAAGGGGAAACGCAGTCGAAAAAGTGGCAAATTGCCACTTTAGTCGGTCAAACGGGCACGCTGTGCAGATTCATTCATAATTGCATACATACAGTTTTCCAAGAAAATATTGGCACAGTGAATGAATTTTTGTAATAAACATTTTATATACATATATTATGAATTCCGCTACTCTTTTGGAAAATCTAGAACTGAGCAGGATAAAATAAGTTATTGCTTATTTTTGAAAATAAATTATTGTTTATTTTTGAAATTTTGCATAAGTTCCATTAGATCGGGTTTGCGATTTTTCAAAAACCTTTAGTTACCTTATGTACATATCGCTCCTTTATTTCAATATACATAGATAAACAGTGTACTCTCTCTTAAGCGGACACCCAAGGGACTGAAAAATTTGTCCGCTTGCGAGAAGTGTCCGCTTATGAAAAAAGTACAGAAAGAGTAAATAATAATTTGTAATATATTTATGTATCTTTAAACAATTTTATTTCCTAAACAAGAACATATAAATATTAGATAAAGTAAACAGAATTTTCATTAACCTTTTAGCGAGAAGTAAAAAAAGAAAAAGAAAATTTTTTATTCAAGGTGCGGATTTAAAAAATAATAATATCATTATCTTCGAGATGTATTTGAAAATCAGTAAGCAATTGAATAAGAAACATCTGTACGAATATGAAAAACAGTAAACTGAAAAACAGTGTTGCACTGTTATTAGCTGTCCGGTTATGGGGAACTAAAATCTCGTTGGTGTTGAAAAAAAATTGTCCGCGTCCGGTTAATGGGAGGGTTGTACGCTCAAGAGGGAAAAAATTTAAAATAATCCCTAAGGATTCTTTTGGTACTGCAAAAAGTGTCCGTTTATGAGAAATGTCAGCTTAAGAGAAGTGTCCGTAAAGAGAGAGCACACTGTATTCTACTTTGAAACTTCAAAGCTCCGCCCCTGACCAATTTGGACAGCCGATATTTTAAACTATATATTATAACTGCCCAAAGTGGCACTAAAATACCGAACACCAATCGACTGATTATGCAAATGAATACACATACACGAATACATTTCTATGATGTTTCTCTCGGTGGACAGCATTGCTATATATTCATGCGAAATTTTATTTTGATCGGACTATGCTTTTAGAAATGGCTGATTTATTTCCAAAATATTATAGAAGCCAATCGGTACTTGTTTTTCATTTTGTTAGTTGGGTTTAAAATCTACATTTTAATTTCATAAATTTTAAAGGATTGTCGTTTTGCCAACATTTTATGGACAGACTGTGTGTACCATCTACGTATGTATACCAATGATCTGCATGATTACGAATCAAATGGCATAATTTAGCATTTTCTGAAATTAATATTGAGGTATCACTTAACATTAAAATAATGAATGATGCTATTGCAGGATTCATATCAATGAGACTGTTATTAATAAATGCATGCCACTGCTTGCAATCTCTATTCATTCATATGATTCACTAAAGCAATGAATCAGTATGATTGTTTTGAAAACTTTTTAAAACCCCCTTTTTAAAATAAAATAGCTAGCCTCATTTTATTTTATAAATTGTTTTAATACTATTAATTAATACGCCATGATGTATTAACTTAACATGCTTTTGTGAGTTTTTTGATTGCTATACAAAGCAATCAAACAACAGTAAGAATTTTTAGTGTTGTTTATGGGAATTGACAATTTAAGTTTAAAATTTTTAAACGCACTAATAATCCCAAATTAATATTTTACTTATTAAGTAAAATATTTTTTTATTAAAAATACATTGAAATTGATTATTGAGGGGTTTAGCTGGATCCTATGCGCATTTCACTGTTGCTAATGCAGATCATCAGGAAACCTTTACCCAAAGCTTCTTAGAACAACTAGAGTTATTATATTATAAACTTTCATTTAAACAAATGAGAAGCTCAATAGTAAGAATTTTTATTAATTTTTAATAACAGAGAGAGTGTGCTTATGACAGTCAGTTGACAGAGAGGTAACTCTGCAAGCAATATCATTTACAAAACAAAAGCATTGTAAAAGTGAGTGGACAGCGAAAGTGAATCAACTCATACAGTTCTCTGATGTATACTTACATATGTAGATGCATATGCATTCATTCAGTTATAGCTAATACTCGCATACTCGTAGTATTCTAGTTTTTAGTGCTATTATTTTCAAATGCCGTAACGTTTTTATCAAAATTTGTATTCATTCAAGAATAGAGATGTTGATTTTAAAGTGATTTTTTTACTAATAAATACAAAGAAATATATACAATATACATATGTATTTACCTTAGAGTTTTTCTTTTCCCGGACTTTTTCATTTCCCGGGAAAGTGGGAAGGACTTTTTGGTTTCCCGGGAATTCCCGCCCAATGGAAACTAATATAAAATATTTTTTAATTTAATCTATTTCAACAAAAAACTAATATAATTCATGAATCGATTAAATAATAACGTATTATAAACTTTCAGCCTTATTTATAAAACTTAAAAAGGCTTTATAAAGGCTTTTTAAGAAAATTTTTGTATGAAAATTGATTTTAAAAAACCTTAATAAAGACTTTTTAAGTTTTATAAATAAGGCTGATTATATTTAAAATACATTATTACTGCGGCGATAATAACCACCCGACGATTAGTCAAAAAAAAATAATAACTTTTCAGTTTTTTATATATTAGTAACGCATAAATACAAATATTATATGTAAATGCAAAGCCAAATGCATTGATTTAACGCAAAAAAACAAATTTTATTATAAAAAGAAATCTTACAAAATATTTTTTAAAAAGTTAGTGTGATGTACAAAATCGAATACAATTTAATTCGGGTTTTCAAATAATTTTTTATATTATTAAATAAATTTTTATTATCTTGAAGTAAGGCAACCTAATTTAAAAATATGAGCTTCTGACTTCGTAGGAAAACAGATAAACATTTCTATGAAGTAAAAGCAAAAGGATATGAAAAATTATCACAATATGTTTTATTCGAATGAAATGAGTATTTGAATATCCAGCTTTTTTGATTCGTTTTGATTGTATGTACATCCCTAAAACATTTTTGTATATTTCGATTTATTTTAATATTTTTTTATGGATTTTGCTATGTATTTCGAATCAGTTGGATAATTTGGTGATATTTTCCATCACATGACAGAAATAATAAATTTAGGATAAGAGCTACTAGCACTTCTAGCTTCATTTTCAGATGGGTGCCCCTGTGGCTGAGTGGTAGCGATGCTATCCGCTCAGTCCAGAGGTCGTGGGTTCGATTCCCACCATAGACCCTGGGTGTTTTTCGCAGACAAGCTAATCGCTTTGCGAGTTGTGTTTGTGTTAAAAAAAAATTATAATATATGCTATATTAACAAAAACATTTGATGTACAAAATACACATTTTGGAAATACATATCAACTTACAGTAGTCTTAACAAACGTGGGTACCTACTTTAGAATAATAATTTTTTTTTAGAATACAACTTTACTTAACATTGCTTGGCAAAGCTTTATTAAGTTTTTTTTTTGCATACGACCCTAAGACTTTAGTACAGAATAAACATTAATAGATCGTTCTTTTTACCAAAGAGAATCTGTAATTATTTTGTAAGTTTTCTTTTATTTCTTGCGCATTTCTGTTTTTACTTTTACGAATTGTTGTAGAATTAAATTTTGAAAGTCGCGTTCCGCTTTTGGCAAATAAAGGCCTTAGTTGTTGTATAGTTTTAGATATTTTGCTACATACAAACTAAAATTTCCATAACAAAATAATAAAAAAATCCCGGGAATTCCCGCACAAATTTCCCGTGATTTTTTTCCCGGAAAATGTGCGGGATCCCGGGAAATTTTTCCCGGGAAATCCCGTATGAAAAAACAACTAATTTACCTGTGTATGTCTATATCATATGTATATACTATATACATATGCATTTATTTATGTTTCAATTTCTTTATAATATTATATATAATTAAGCTTTTAATTTTAGCAATAACTGAGGTTCCTACTAAATTGTTTGTTTGTGGGTTTTCCTTACGATTAAATAATATGATTGATTCATAATGCATATTTGTTTTGTTTGTTTAATATTAAGAATTTGTAAATTTTTGCTTTTACAATAAAAAACAAACAAAAAATTTGATCGTAAATGCGGTAAGAATATTTTAATAATATGAGGCAATATGAATTTGTGATACTTGCTTCTTTCTACGCATGAGCGCGTGTACAAACGTCATGCATGTATGTGTGTATGATCTTTTATTTTTCTGCGCACATGCAAAGGCACACACATGCATTAACATTAGTTGTATGCGGTTAATCACATAATAGCTTACCATCTACATATTACACACACACACTCAAACTTACAATATGAAAAATAACAAGCATACACTAATCAACAGTACCTCTTTTGAGTGTTTGTTACAGACAAGCTGTCTTGACGTCATCGCTTGTTAACACTTGTATACACATACACCAATACATCCATCGTGCTTCGCTTATAGTACGACAGCATTTATTATTGGTTTAGTATAATACATGTGTCGTGAATACATTTAAAAATCATGACGTATTTACATTTAAAGACTGTTTACGCAGGTCTCTAGTATGTATGTATGCATTGCTACTACTATTTAGTGTTTGCGATAATGATTTGTTAGATAGCGATATAAATATTAGTGGTATTCACACCGAACTTGTTAATTTGTTACTCGGCAGTTTGTTAATTTGTTAAAGTTACGAACTGTCCCTTTTTACAACTTTGTTAGTCTGGTAACTTTCGTAGTAAAACAGCTGATTTATTGTTCTGACACAATTTATTATTCTGAAAAAAACATGCCACGAGAAAGTGTAAAAAAAATATTTTTTTACAAATGTATCACAAATGACTTTTTTATTATATTTATTTAGAAACCATGATCCGTGACAAAAATAATTTACTTGAATTTGAATTTAATATCAAAGTCATGAGAACTGTTTACATTGAAATTTTTGTCCAAATGTGCTTAGACATTTGGGTTTATATAAAGGGTCCGCCATCTAACGTTTTTTTTTACTAGTGCTTATTTCGTGAATGGTAACACTTAGCTCATGTTTGATTTGACAGATAATTAGTTGTATCCTTCCGCTGAACGAGCCAACTGACCATCCAATGCGTTTTCGCTTCGCTAAGTGGGCCTGCGATCGACTTACTGAAGATGCCGATTTTGCCAAAAAAAAAAAAATCATCTTTTCAGATGAAGCTCATTTTGATCTTGGCGGGTATGTAAACAAGCAAAATTGTCGCATTTGGGGTACAGAAAACCCGCACGCATACATTGAAAAGCCGACGCACCCAAAACGAGTCACTGTTTGGTGCGGATTTTGGTCCAGAGGCATAATTGGGCCATTGAGCAAGGAGTGGCCGTTACAGTCAATGGCGATCGTTATCGGGCCATGTTGAACGAATTTTTGTTCACAAAAATTGAAGAGGAGGATATTGGCAACATTTGGTTTCAACAGGACGGCGCTACGTGCCACACAGCCGAAGCTTCAGTAGTGTTTTTTATAACATTTTCAAAAAAAAAGTTATCTGGCGGACCCTTTATATGTACATATATGATGTATGTTTACACATGTGTATGTATTAGTGTCCTGCACAAGACATCTTATAAGAACTTTCAAGACATGAGGAATTTTTCAAATGCTTTACTACAACGAAATCTTATAAAACAAACGTTAACAACACTGCTTGCAAGAAATTTATTTGAGTGTTGTAGGTATAAGAATAAAGAAGAAAACACTTCGTGACGGAAGAATTTGTGATACTTGCTTCTTTCTACGCATGAGCGCGTGTACAAACGTCATGCATGTATGTGTGTATGATCTTTTATTTTTCTGCGCACATGCAAAGGCACACACATGCATTAACATTAGTTGTATGCGGTTAATCACATAATAGCTTACCATCTACATATTACACACACACACTCAAACTTACAATATGAAAAATAACAAGCATACACTAATCAACAGTACCTCTTTTGAGTGTTTGTTACAGACAAGCTGTCTTGACGTCATCGCTTGTTAACACTTGTATACACATACACCAATACATCCATCGTGCTTCGCTTATAGTACGACAGCATTTATTATTGGTTTAGTATAATACATGTGTCGTGAATACATTTAAAAATCATGACGTATTTACATTTAAAGACTGTTTACGCAGGTCTCTAGTATGTATGTATGCATTGCTACTACTATTTAGTGTTTGCGATAATGATTTGTTAGATAGCGATATAAATATTAGTGGTATTCACACCGAACTTGTTAATTTGTTACTCGGCAGTTTGTTAATTTGTTAAAGTTACGAACTGTCCCTTTTTACAACTTTGTTAGTCTGGTAACTTTCGTAGTAAAACAGCTGATTTATTGTTCTGACACAATTTATTATTCTGAAAAAAACATGCCACGAGAAAGTGTAAAAAAAATATTTTTTTACAAATGTATCACAAATGACTTTTTTATTATATTTATTTAGAAACTGCAACAGCTGATTGTGAGTCACCAACTAACAGCTATTTTATCACGGGTGCCGTGTCATTAATTTGTTAAATGTTAATCCGGTAGCGCGTTAAATATACAAAAACAAAATGCGTGTAAAAAAGTAACGATTAACGACTAACAAGCTCGGTGTGAATACCACTATTATGATTACGCACAATAACTGATAACAAAACCTACATAGTTTATTTAAATTAAATATACTAAAGTGTTTTGATCAGATGGTTCTTTTTCAGATTAGCTTGTAAAAAAAACTTGATGAAATACATATATTATTCCATTTCGAATATTTCTATTAATTTCATTCATTAAACTATATGCTTTCTCTCAACTTCGTTGTACAAAATTTTCGGGGAAAAAAACAATATTTACTTCATTATTATGATCAATAAAAATGTTGTTTACTAAGACAAACAATTTAACTAAATTTGCATAAAATTTTACTGAATAAAATCATAATTATTTTTTTTGTATTTTATAATGAAAAAGGGACAAAATATGTAATTGGGTAGTATGAATAAAAAAAGCATTTGCTTTTTACATAAAAATAAGATTCAAAACCCCAAATATGTGTGTGTTTTTTGTTTTTTTTAAAAAATTTTTAAGTAAAAGCAAAGACATGTATGTATATATGGTGCTGTTCACATATTACGTAATGCTAAGGGGGTGAGGGGCGGGTAGGGTTTAAGGATTTCTTATGGTTTAGAAAATATATATTGAATGTTGTAAAAAGCGTTACAATGGGGTATAAAATTTATTCTTCAAAGCCATAACAGCATAAGTCAACTTAGGACAAAATCGAGTTCCATAATTTACAAAATTCTACAAAGATATCTTCATATTTACGTGCAATGCACATGTCTCTAATGAAGTTTCAATAATAATAATAAGTTTCAATAATAATAATAAGCCCAATAAAATTTGTAATAAGCCCAGAGACGAGGGGAAAAGAAGCATTTCTGTTCCCCTCGTCTCTCTCTCTCCATCAAACTACTCAGCTTACCAATAAAAACTAGGATCTACGCTTATTTTTCTTTAGAAATTAGTTTAATTGGACTACAAAGACAAAGTCAGTATAGACCACGACCTGCCGCCCTGACGGTAGCTGCTGCGGTGAATGGGTTTAATGCTTTAGTGATTTTCAAAAATATTATTGTTTTTAAATTCTCAAATAGTTTTTGAAGGTATGTGCATAAGATAAGAGGTTTGTGACTGTTCAAAACATGTGGTTGAAGTCTACAGATGATTTGGCAAAGCATCAATGAAATATATAGACAATTAAAATAAACATGATAATATGTCAAATAATAAATTTCTTAAAAGTTTTTATTTTAAATAAATTTTAAACTACCCAGCTAAAAATATATGTATGGAACATATATGTATGTACATATGATATCCCACATATGGTTTGGATAAAAAAATTGAGGGTATATGGACATTAGATTGGCCGTTAATTGTATGGAAACTTTTTTTCTTGATTTCTTCCATGATACAATTATAACAGGTACATGCACAAGCCCAGCCTGTTAATGTATACAATACCTACAGTTGTCAAACTTTGTTTACAAGCTGCAAAAATGTTAGTTTATGTGTGTGCATAAAATGATTACAGTGTTGCCAATGAAATTACACATGGCTGTGTTTCCAATTATATGTTGAAGAAAATTACACTACACATCTTTTGTGTAGGTTAAAATTAAAACAAAAATAAATAAAAGTACAAGCCAAAGTAGAATTACACACAGATTATACATGAATGTAATTACATGGCCTACAAATGAGAGTAATTGCACACCCTGTGTAATTACACACCTATTGGCAACACTGAATGACTATAATCATTCATGAATGCCGCGTCTGCAGTTGTACTTTAGTTACCCTGTAATTGTTATTTTTAAAAACAAAAGGCATGTGTTTCTGACAATTATTCGTTTGTTTATACCAACAAAATGAATGTGTTTTTTGGTGTTGTAATTTTGTTGTAGTCGTGCATGTACCTAGTATAATTGTACCATGATTTCTTCTACTCTCACCCCCTAAATCGGTTAAGTTTCATGTAAAAATAAATACAAAAATATTTCATACCGATAAGTTGCGTTTTAGGGGTGTGTCCGTCCCTCAAAGTTGGCCTTCAAGCCCACTTTTCAATGTAATTTCTTGCATATGACTATCTTTTTAAAAAATCATTTTACAAGAATATGACATATGGCAATATTTTAGCTCTTCAAGGCAACAACATTAGTTTCAAAGAAAGTTCTTTGCTAAAATTAATATTTTAAAAAATAATGAGGAAAATAACCAAATAACCAAAAATTTTATGTAACAAAATTATATTTATATGGAAATTTTTTATTTTAAGCATGTACAATAAGAGCTTATATATATCAAATTATTTCATACATATACATATGGTCAAAGCAAAACTAAAAAAAAAAATAAAAAAAAAATTGCATTGAGGGCCGGACGGTATGAAAATTTTTTGTATATTTTTACATAAAACTGAACCGATTTGTGAAGGGGGGGGGGGGTGGGGGGGGTGAGAGTAGAAGAAATAAAAAAAAATAACGGCCACCTTAATGGACATACATACATGTGTGTGTAAATAGTCCCTATACAGTATGCGATAATTCATAATCCCTTGATTCAAAAAAGCGCACTGCTGTGCAATAAATGAAATTATTAAAATTAGTTTTCTTTAAGATTTTGAAAATATAACCTATATTTAATGAAACATTTGTTTCATTTGTTTGCAAATTTGATTAAAATCGATTAATTCATTCGAGAGATGTCGTTCAGGAAAAATTTCTATAATAACGTTTCATCCTAATAAATCCCAAAGTTGTTGTCAAATTGGTTTTCAGGAATCATTTGCTTTTTGGAGTAGATAAACTGTAACGAATACCGCGAATTTAATGTAAAAATTAAAAAATTATTTTTCTTACATTACTCCAAAAATCTATGGATTTTCCAGCGCTTTGAGATTGAAATGAGAGGGGAGTTCCAGGAATAGGCTGCAAGTCCTTCCATATTGTTTTTAAATAAAGGGTGTTTTTTATTGAGGTATAGAACTTTAAGTTGGCATCACTTTTTTAACTGGCGGCCATTTTGTCAGCTGTCAAGTGATTAATATTAAGTTTGGTTTGCCATTTCATCATGAACAGGTTGACAAAAGAACAACGCTTGCAAATCGTGCAAATTTATTTCGAAAATAATGGTTCAGTTCGCGAAGTTTACCGCAAGCTCTGTCCATTTTATGGTCGACATAATCGTCCATCAGAGCAATTAATTCGGTTAACCATGGATCGTTTTCGCACTACGTTTACTCTATGTGATAATACGCATACGTCGAACAGTGCGCACCGAAGAAACAATTGCCGCTGTAGAGCAAAGTGTTGAAGAGGACCCGAATGAATCGATTCGCCACCGTGCACAGCAATTGGAGCCGACTAACCGACTATTTTGTTCCCGAATTGGATGGCATGAATGTGGATGAGTTGTGGTTCCAACAAGACGGCGCTACATGCCACACAGCGCACGTCACAATCGATTTATTGAAGGAAACATTCGATGAGCGCATAATTTCGCGGAATGGACCTGTCAGTTGGCCACCAAGATCGTGTGATTTGACACCATTGGATTATTTTCTTTGGGGATATGTGAAGTCGCTCGTCTACGCCAACAAACCAGAAACGTTAGGGGACTTGGAAGCCAACATTCGTGGCGTTATTGCCAACATACGGCCCCATATGCTCGAAAAAGTGGTTGAAAATTGGACCTGTAGAATTGGCTTTATTCGAGCCAGCCGCGGCGGCCACATGCCCAAAATCATATTTAAACATTAATGGCATAAAATTATCCTTCCAATAAAGCCAAATTAATGGACATTAAAACGATTTTCTTGTGTTTTATTTCAATTCAAAGTTCTATACCTCTTAAAAAAACACCCTATAAATACCCAAATATGAATATTTGGCTTTTTGGCCGAATATTCGGCTCGACATTAAACAACTAACTGGTTTCGGTCGGTCTCTTTCTTATACATACATCATTTCTATTTATTTTCATGATTTATTTTTAAGATTTTTTTCTATATAATTTTGTGCTTGTTTTTTTTTCAATTTCCAATATTTTTATTTGTTCAATGTTCTTTTTTAGTCTGTTTGTTATTTGTTTGTAAATCAAATATTTATATCATTAATACTTTAGTGGTTGCCTTTTAAGTTTTTACGGTAATATTGTACGTGTATGTATTTTGCTTCTATTTGGCATTATTTATCTTAAAAGTTTAAGGCCCAACTATAATATGAATGAGCTGGCTTAAGCTAATGTCAGAATTGAACGATAAGTCTGTCAAATGCTTAAACAATTCAGATGTGACTTTTAGGTGGCCACAATGTACTTATATGCACTTAAGCATTCTTTAGCCACAGCTGCACATCTAGGTATTGTCAATAATTTTGTATAAATTTTGTTTCTTCTCATAACTCATAAATGAATGCAATTCAATGAAACTAACCTGAAAGTATGTCGTAATCTATTAAAAATTCACATATAAATATATCCATCACCTTATCACTTGTTTTAGTTTTTTTTGCCTACTAAAAAGTACAACAGTGAATATACATACATATGTAAGTAAATACATGTGCATGTGTGTATATGTGTACTGTAAAACAAACAATGAAAATAAAAGTTTTGCTTTATTTTCCTAGTTTAAAATAAGAAACAATAAAAACATATTTAAAATCAATGAATATTTTCTGCTGCTGCTTGTTTGAGTTTAAAAAATGCACAAACAGTTGTTTCCTTACGGAATGTGCGTTCAGTTTGGCACTTTACTTAAGCAAATGACATTTAACGAAACTTGACGAAAAGTTTGTTAAGTACATTATAGTTTGCCATACACGTTTTATATGTAATCGCACAGTTGCTTAAGCTAGCTTATTCATATTATAGTTGGGCCTTTAGTCATCTGATCGTTTTGTTTGTTTTGTATATATTTATTTATTTTGCTGTAATATCGTAAATAAATTCTCTTTTAGTTTTATTTTGTATTTAAGAGTAAATAAAATAAATTTAGTTGAGAGCAACTCAATGCTCTTTTCAGACTTACTTTTATTTTTTATCGATAGTGGCCAGGGCTGTCAGATATGGCGATTTCTCGCCAAACGGGGCGATTTTCAACTTGTTTGGCGTCCAAATTTTTTGGTTTGGCGACATGGCGATTTTTCTGGCGATAAATAAATATGTTGGCGATTTTACTGGCGATAAATAAATATGTTGGCGATTATTATGGCTATTTTTTTTTAACAAAATTGAACTTCAAAATTTTTATTTTATTTTTACTTTGTTGAAGGAGTAGTTTCAAAAATAAATCCTGCCAAAACTCATCTGCAAGAAGTTTGAATTTGGATTAGAAAAATTTACAAGAAATAACTTTTGGCGATTTTATTTCTATTTTGATGCGATCATTTTATAAAAATTTAGATTAAAAATGTGTTATATAAAACAAATTTATTATCAAATATTTACTAAGAAAAACTACATAAAACTGATTTTTGGCGATTTTTAAAATCAGTCTGGCGAAATAGGTCGGGAAAAATCTGACAACCCCGATTGCTGCCAGATTTTCAATCATTTATATGCGCCACTTTATGGATAAACAGTACAAATAGTTTAGAAAATTTTAAAAAATTATTGTAACCTTGCCTTACAGCAATTATGTAGTTAATTTTAGCTTTCCAAATTTCAAAATTTTACAAATATTGACGTTGATTGTAACACAGCTTAAATAAAATTTAAATTTTGCTCTGGATTATAAAAGGTATCTTATTTTTGATTTAAACCATTGTTGCCAATTTTTTCACAAATACTATCGCAGATGAAAAAGAGAAAATAGCAACATTTTACGAAACTTAAAACTATTTAGCGATTATTCGCAAAAAATAATTTGTATTCATATTTAATTAAAAATTTAAATATAAGCTTAGAATTTTATTTGTCAAATGACATATACACAAATGGCGTTATTATTTTTTGCGTTATTCGAAAAATCATTTTCTGCAATGTTAATTTGAATATGATTTCCTTCATTTGACAAAGGTGGTTGGCTTCAAAAAGTCCAATTGGAAAGTCGATGACTTTTTGTAGCAACGAAGGTTATATGTCAGTGATAACGTGGCGAATCTTTTCTTCCAAGGTATGAATAGTCAGTCCGTGGTTTATCGTTGAAAACCAGAGAATATCAACTTTTGGTCGCGTGCGACACCAAACAAATATGCTTTTTTTGTCCAAAGAAAACTAATGTTTTTTTACTCTTTATATATTTATCAAGACCGTCAGCAGCTCTACATTAGATAAAATTTGAAGAAAAATCGAATTATTGTTCTAAATATTAATTGCTTCATGTCGCACGCGACAAAAAGTGGACTTTGCCGTAGAAATGCTCATGTAATAATTTAAGAGGCGAATCAACGGATCCATGGTATACATTTATTTTCTATCAATAAATGCAATAAATGAATTGTAGCATAAAATTTTCTCTTTATTATGACAATTGTGGTACAAAATGTCCACTGATCATGGCCTTGTACGTTGTGATCCATATATTTGGTTTTAATATTTCCCATTGATTCCACCGTCCCATAATTTGTGACTCGCAGGATGCAATCAAACTTCAGACGCATTGCTGAAATATTCTATAAAATGCTGCTATTAAAAATTTCATATCCAATAGTTTGCGAAGTCGAAACGCGTTAATTTGTGTCCGGTCTTCACATCCAAAGATAATATCACTTTAAAGTGCAATTTAATCTCCTGAAGAATCCCTGTCTATTGCAAAATGTCCCATACAGTGGCAAGCAAAGATAATTTGCTCTTAAAAAAATTGCTATTAAAAGCAATATAATCACAAAATTTTCACTGTTAAATGTCAACTTGATAATATTCTTACCAAACCGTTGGTCTCAAGTAGAAAGGTATAACTAAAATAATTGTAACCTCACAGGAGAAGGTAAAAACATAATAGACACTGTACAACTGCTTGTAAAATTGTTATTTCTTACACTATTGCAATGCATTTTTCTGCAATACATTGCAATCACTGAAAAAAATCACTAAAAAATACGAGTTAGGGCCTTTCTAATTGAGACCATCGATATGTAACTCATGCCCAAATCTATTGGCAGTCACAATGATATGCAAATGTCTACAATAAAACCCACATACACTGACAATATCGCCTTTAAAAAGATCCGGTCTAAAGTATTTATACATAGATTATTCAAAAATATGATTCCTTGCCTTGCAAATTATATCGTTTCTGACATTTCATATGTACTTAAATTACAATAAATATTGTAAATTTTATGGCAAAATATTTTTTAATAATATTTCCTCTCAATCAAAGCTGATTAAATTTTGATCACATCTATGCGTATCCTTATTATTATCATTAATTTACTTATCATTAAACATATGAATATCATTTCCATTCGCATTTAAATTACTCATTCCTTGGCTCATTCGATTATTTGTGAACAAACTGGCACACAACTCATCTTAATACGAATAAAAAAAGGAAACAATTCTATTAAATTTAACAGTGTACATACATACATATACTCGTATTATTTATTACATATATACTTATGTATATAGTATAGAGGATATTGGTTAGGGGAAAAAGTAAAGTTCTCTAAGCAAATGAAACGAATAAGATCTCTGGAAAAAGTGTGGACGTGGTAGTGCAACTTTTTGTTTATTCGTTATTAAAAAAAAGGACAACATTCACATTTGATAAATTGATTGGTGTGGCGAATTTGCTCCCAATGAAATTCTTGTAACGTTATTTATGAAAGCTGCTTAACAGTGTAGTCAGATTATGTAATCTGTATCACATTGAAGTCACTAAACCAACTACGAAAGTCCTTGGGGTTTACCATGTTTGCCTTGTGAGACCAGCTGGCATCATAAGAAGGATAAAAAATATTCAAACACATAATTCAATGTATAGAAGTGGATATTTAACAAACTGTGTCAACTTTGAGGTGCTGCTGACAGAAGGAGTTAGCGCGCTGATTGCCAAATCATGTCATGACTGGGCTCATTAGTTCCAGCCTAGTTTCAGACAAGACATTCGTTGGTGTGCTATTGTGTTAGTTGCTGTTGGTCTGGGTTAAGTGACATATGCATAGAACAGTCACTGAACAGTATCTATCAAAAATTCGCACTTAATGACAGATGCTAATCTACATCAGTGATTGGCAATAAATCGTTTTTTTTTTTCGCTATTCATCATTTAAACTCAACTACTCTGATTTACGCATATTCACGATGACATTGATTTATAAGTATAGGTTGAAATAAATATGAATGCGACGACGACATCATATTCATACCACACCTACACTCACTCCCTCAGTTTGATTTCTAATTTCAGGAAAATACTTATTACTACTCACATTGATTCAGCTCACTCAACTCATGCATGTATGTTTATTTAAAAGTTAAGTCATTAAACAGTTTGTAAGTACTATACAATAGTAATAAATAGGGTGGTTTTTCAACGCCTGCAAAAAAAAACAAAGAAAAAACAACATAGAAACACATAACCTCTAATAATAACTTTAATGTTCGTATGCGAAGTTCGCATTGTGAATCATACTTATTTTGCATCGTCCATAGGCATTGAGTCAAGGAGAGTCCGAATCAACAAGGTCATAAATGTTGCTAAGTATGACTTCGATGTGCACTTCAGACTTTCGAGTGAATATGATTCATAGACAACATTGCAATAAGTATGAGTGCGTATAAGTACAAGAAATTATAAGTTATGATTGAACTCTACTCACTTTTTCACTACTCATTGCTGTTCTCTGATCCGTATTGTAGTTTTATACCTCTTCAAACAACACTTTCTACCAAAAGTATAGCTAATAGCATAGACAGATGACAGCGTTAATTTGCATTAACTGTCTTAATGCAAATTAACTTGTGAATTATCCTCATTTCTAAATGCACTAAATGACAGTGAATTAATAATGAATTCTAGTGTTGTAAAAAGCGGCTACTTTTGAATACTCAGTACTACTTGATACTTTTTCAATTGGGTACTCAATACTACTCAATACTTTATATACATATGTACATATGTATGCATATGGGAAGTTAAAAATTATTATTTATATTATATTATTGATAATGCAATATGGAAAAACAAAGATTAAATACAAGTATATTTAAATTAATTTATAACAAATGAAAATAAATAAGTTTGAAGATTAGTTTTTGTAAATACATAAATTTTTTTTTAAATTTTAACGTACTCTTAACACTTCTGGTGAATTAATCTCTTAAATTATCTTCTAAATATTTTTAATAAACATTGTTTTCTCACAATTGATGTTATTACTTAGTCATTGTTGAAATGTAGAAATAAAATTTTACCGACATTGAAAGAATTTAAAATATTTTTCATGTTTGTGAGGACCTGACTTGCTGGTTATATTGTATCACGTGCCTTCCTTCCACTATTCTAAAGGGTCACTTTTTCTGTCCAATAGTATCTGTTAATGACTGAAGTAGTTCAATAATGCATTTTGTAGTAATTTTTTTAGTGGCTGTTTGTTACACTAACTCCATAAGGTTCAGAGTCATATTTATTTGTATCAAGCTCACAGAGTTGTATAATTCTGATGTATTTTAAAGGAAGACTTTCGCTTGAATACTACAAAATGCAACCCTGAAAGTATTGAGTAGTTACTTTTGTGTATTGAGTAGCGGAAAAAACTCCCGGTATTGAGTACTCAGTACTCAAATACTCAATACTTTTACAACACTACTGAATTCAGCTATATGATAACACAGTCCTCATATGGTAACACCGTCACAATCAATCAAATGTTGATAAATTGTTTTGGTTTTCAAAATTAAAATGCGATTCGGTCAGAAAATATAAGTTATTTTAATTGTTTTTAGAAAAAGAGCAAAGAAATGTTAAAATCGAGACACATTTTTTCCATTTTAAAATTATCGAAGTGTGTGGCACGAAAGGTATGTACAGATTTTCTTTACTTAATGCAAATACTGTCGTCTGTCAGGGTAAATTTTTAATTCACATTAGTGATATTTTAATGCAAATTAACGCTGTCGTCTGTCTACGGTATAACACGAATGTACTTAGTTTCCAAACCAATAAATAACTTTCATCTTCATTATCGGGAAATACATCTTCTTTTTCATTTTGTCTTCTACTCGTATTATTTATGTACGTTTCACATGTTCACAGTTGTATTGTGCACATTATCGTCCTCATTATCCTGAACGCAACTTTATTTTTTTTTGTGTTGATATTTTATTTATTTTGGGTCTTCCTGTGTATACATAAATAGTCATATACTGGCGCTTCTTGATTCGTTATGGATTTTCTTCGTTACCTTTGCCCATGCACATCACGTACTTATCTTCAACAGCAATATGTTAACATCTACTCATAGTATTCTCCTATTTTTTTAGTTAAACATTCCCTCGTCTTTTAGTTTGAATTTTAGCTTCCCTTCATTCCCCCTATTTTACTTTTGCCTCCGTTTCAACATTTATATTGTTTATAATTTCATGGCACATAAACCTAATGCTTAAAGTTCGTTGTATCGACTTTATCTATCGTGCTTACACTAACGTATCCTGCGAATACGTGAAAATGTAAAAAAGAATTTTGTCTGTACCATTTTCTAAAAGAATTTTCTGCATTTATTTAACTTTTATCTTGTAGATTTTCTACTTGTTTTTTTGTGGGTTTTAACTAATATTAAATTTTTATAGCTAAACTTTTCAAACAATTTAATATTGAGTCGAGTTTATTAAACTATAAAACTTGAGATTTTCTTTTTAGAGTAGCAAGTACTTAAAATGTATTGAAACTATATGCCAGAGGATGTGGTACAGATATTGTGTGCTATTAAACAATTTCTAGGTAGTCCTACTTAATTTAACAATTACTGTTGTGGGGATAAAGTAATAAAATTGTAGAGATTGCAAGATTATTTCTTAATTCCCATAAACTATATATGTACTCGTGGTATTATTAGCTTCACCTTAAAGAGTAGATTCTTCCATGAAAATAGAAATATAATTTCTTACAACACTTTGTCACTTCAGTAAATTTTGAATTTTTTGTCATGCTGAAACTACGTAAGTTGCATAGTTAGTGGTTATTTATTCAACTTGACATTTCGCATGTCTGCCGACTGTACCAGTTTCAAAATAAACTATTAAAGCACAGAGTGTTGTAAAATGGGAAATAAATCATAAATCATAATAAAACACTAAGGCTGTAGTATTTGTATGTGGTCCTTCAGACCAACACTGCAAAATGGCTCGAAGGACCATTAACAAGTTCGAAATGCTAAATTGCATTTAACTCTGGCTGAACTTTCATGAAAAAGCAGCACATAATTTACATTCTTCACCATTAGATTTTATTCGAAATAACATCGTTGTAATGAAAGTATTGAGATTTAGATACTTTTAGATATTTGATATCAAACCATATCGAACTTTTTTATTTCATGTATTCTGCCACTCTCTTTCCAGCATCAATTGAAAACAATCGGTCTTATTGTGGTTGGCATATTTCGACTACGTAGTCAAAATCGAAATACGCCAACCATGATAAGGTGGAATGTTTTAAAGTTTTGGACTCCGTAGAACGAACTTTTCAACATTTGCAAGCGATAGATTAGAAAGCTCTACTTGCTTGGGAAAAACTTTGAATATTATATCTTTTCCCCCACAAACACACTCATATATCAAAAGCTCTGAGTTGTAACGGGTTTTTTTTTAGAGGTATAGAACTTCGAATTGAAATAAAACACAAGAAAATCGTTTTAATGTCCATCAATTTGGCTTTATTGGAAGGATAATTTTATGCCATTAATGTTTAAATATGATTTCGGGCATGTGGCCGCCGCGGCTGGCTCGAATAAAGCCAGTTCTACAGGTCCAATTTTCAACCACTTTTTCGAGCATATGGGGCCGTATGTTGGCAATAACGCCACGAATGTTGGCTTCCAAGTCCCCTAACGTTTCTGGCTTGTTGGCGTAGACGAACGACTTCACATATCCCCAAAGAAAATAATCCAATGGTGTCAAATCACACGATCTTGGTAGCCAATTGACAGGTCCATTCCGCGAAATTATGCGCTCATCGAATGTTTCCTTCAATAAATCGATTGTGACGTGCGCTGTGTGGCATGTAGCGCCGTCTTGTTGGAACCACAACCCATCCACATTCATGCCATCCAATTCGGGAACAAAATAGTCGGTTATCATGGCTCTATACCGGTCTCCATTAACGGTAACTGACTCTCCAGCATTATTTCGGAAGAAGTATGGCCCAATGACTCCACCAGCCCATAGAGCACACCAAACAGTCAGTTTTTGTGGATGTAATGGCGTCTCAAGGGTCTCATGTGGATTCTCTTCACTCCAAATGCGGCAATTTTGCTTGTTGACGTAGCCATTCAACCAAAAATGAGCCTCATCACTGAACAAAATTTTGCGATGAAAATCAGCATCGAGATCAATCTCATTTTCGGCCCATACACCAAAATCACGACGCATTGCATGGTCTCGCGGCTTTAATTCTTGCACAAGCTGGATCTTGTAAGGTCGCAAGCCAAGATCTTTGCGCAAAATCTTCCATAAAGTTGATGGACAAAGCTCCAATTGCTGTGCACGGTGGCGAATCGATTCATTCGGGTCCTCTTCAAAACTTTGCTCTACAGCGGCAATTGTTTCTTCGGTGCGCACTGTTCGACGTCTCTGCGGATGCGTATTATCACATAGAGTAAACGTAGTGCGAAAACGATCCATGGTTAACCGAATTAATTGCTCTGATGGACGATTATGTCGACCATAAAATGGACGGAGCTTGCGGTAAACTTCGCGAACTGAACCATTATTTTCGAAATAAATTTGCACGATTTGCAAGCGTTGTTCTTTTGTCAACCTAAAAATCATGATGAAATGGCAAACCAAACTAAATATTAATCACTTGACAGCTGACAAAATGGCCGCCAGTTAAAAAAGTGATGCCAACTTAAAGTTCTATACCTCAATAAAAAACACCCATTATTACAAGTTGGAGAATAATTTGAATATTTAATTTCATAGAAAGAAATTCATAGCAAAAAATGCTTTATTGATTGTCACTGGTGGTAAATGCATCTTTAACTAATACAAGTTGTACATGTTAATCTTCAAAACTCTACCGTAGTATCTAATAACTCATCCAGGGCAAATATTCACCTTTGACACAATAAGTTGAAATACAGCTGAAGTTTGTTAAATAGGGGCTTACCCTCCTTCTCTTCCAAACTTCAAATTAAAATTTTCACACATTGCTAGTAAAAAAAAAACGCTAAATTAAATGAAAAATAATTAACAATATTTCTTTCTTTATATTAATTTCTCAAATGTGAAAAATTTAGACAAGTACGAAAGAGAATTAAAAAAAATTTGTCTTGAAATTTCCTATATGTTAAAGGATAATTTTAAATAAAAGTGGACCTAGATTGCCTATAGTTTGCTTAAACCACCAGATGACATCGCCAGACAAGTCGGTTTTTTAGGAAAACCCTCAGAACCTGTAGATCGAAATTCAATGATATCCGACAACGTGTGGATAATTGAGAATACTAGAATCAACTTCTTATGGGCTTTTGTCTAGTAAATGGATTATGTATACATATTTAAATCGCAATGAAAGTAGGTAGCTGCATAGAATGGGATGAAGGAACTATTATAATACGCGCATCATCTGAAGAAGTGAATCCAAGCTTTCTGCTTCTATACTCACTCGCACACAGAGTATGTGTAATTTTCTCTTGTTCTTTGAGACAAAGACTGCTCAGGGATGCACGAACCCGGTTACCCTTCCACAAGGCATAGTTTCGTAGTTAATCGATCGCTTCTGATTTTGAGGGTATATTGCAAATTTTTTTAAAATGGCAAAACGATATACTCAATTACACCCACAAGCCACACTTAGTCGTTTTCACGAATGAATATTTCCCATGATAGAAGTGCATTATTGGTAAAAATTTATTGATTACTGCATGTTTACAGTAGTCAGTAAAAATTTACTGCTTACTGGAATTTTTTTACTGCTTACTGAAATTTTTCCAGTATTCAGTAAATTTTTACTGGATACTGAAAACTTTTTCAGTAACCAGTAAATTTTTACTGCTTACTGGAACTTGTAATGCATTAAATATATACTGCAGTATGCCTATTAGAGCGTCTCGCCCAACAGGCAACATAAAAAAGTGCCCCGTACACTAGCGAATATAAAATATTGTTCCAAGGACATTTCATTTTCCTTTGTAGTTTTTTCGTTATATCTTCGATATTTACAGTCCGATCTTTAAGTTTGATATAGCGATTTTTTTTTTGCCTCAGGGAGGCTAATATTTTTGCTGTTAGGTCCATTGATCTCAAGTGTACCGTTCTAGTACTTACCCCCCTAGAATCCCTAATTTGACACCCTAATGTTAAAAATTTATAGCTCCCGAAAAATCATAAAACTTTTGCTAAGAAAGTATTTCGATAATTACAGCATAACTATTTAAAAAATCCTTTTATAAATTCATTGTTGCAGACCGTAGGGGTCACCTTTTTAAATTTGTCATAGCTTCAGTATTTTCATTTAGATATTAACTGCCAGTTCATAGAAGCCATGTGAAAATTCTCGTCTGCCTATTTATATTGAAAACAAAAACAAAGCACTCAAAATTTGTTTTTGTTTTCATTATAAATAAACAGCCGAGAATTTTTACATGGCAGTAAAGTATAATAAATATATCAATGAGTTTGTCTGTGGCAGACCAATTTTTTTTAATTTAAAAGTCTTTGACCTCAAGTACGTCTATAGTATCAACCCATCATATCTCAACTTATACAAAAAGAATTAAAACAAGTAAAATAAAATCAAATAAGGGGAATTTTTATCGATCAGATGATACACAAAAAAAAAAAATGCTAATGATAACAAAAACCTAGGCTGATTTGACAATTTTGTTGTTAAAATGGCGTCAACAAAATATTAATTATTTATACTAATTATTTTCACAGTTTATTTATCCATCTCATTCTCAAAACACCGAGCGTTTTGTTCATGTAGTACATGAATCTGCCATGGCGGTCACTGACGAGCAACGCATGGGCCACATTTTTTCTAAACTCGAGAGCCGTCAAAAATATAGACAACTTGAATCACGTCGAGATATGATCGACTAAAATTTCTATTATTTTACTTTGATTTTTGTTGCTTATTCCTTGTTGTATAATTTGAGGTATGATGTAAAGGTTACTTGAGGTCAAAGACTTTTGAAATTTTTTTTTTATGGAACAGTTTTCGAAATATTGTAATTTTTTCATTTTTTCGACCTTTTTCACTTGACAGATCATATCTGGAGCTAGAATGTCCGATTGGGTCGTTTTTGGTATTCAAATGCAAGGTATTGAGGTGACGAATAAATATGTAAAATCGTATCTTTAATTGATAAAGCAGTTCAAAATATATCGATGAAAATGGGGCACATTTTCAAAAAAATCATATTTTACTTTTACGTAAGAACTAAGACCAACCAGAAGAAAATCGACCGAAAAATTACAAATTTATAAGCAATTGAGTGAACAAATAATAGTAATAAATAAGTCATAACAAAAATTAAAAATTTAAAAAACCCCCGAATATATCTAGAGAAGATGCGATATCTTCTAAACGGCTGGACCGATTTTCTTAAAACATGACTAAGAACCCTCTCGATCAAGTCACCTTTCAAACAGAAAAAACTAAATCAAAATCGGTTCAGCCGTTTGGTTTGTACGTGGACACGGACAGACACACAGATGCACAGACACACAGACAAACAGACACTCACTACAAACTTATAACACCCCTTTTTTTAGTCGGGGGTTAAAAATACATAAAAAATAACAAAAATTAAAAATTTTAAAAACCCCCCGACTTTTTTCAGAAAAGATGTTATATCTTCTAAGCGGCTGGACCGATTTTCTTCAAACATAGCTAAGAACCCTCTCGATCAAGTCATCTTTCAAACAGAAAAAAACTAAATGAAAATCGGTCCAGCCGTTTGGCCTGTACCTAGACACGGACAGACACACAGATACACAGACACACACTACAAACTTATAACACCCCTTTTTTTAGTCGAGGGTTAATAAAAAATAATAATTTCAATATATTTGCGTGTGAGCAACTGAACTCATAAATTGTAGAAAAAAAATCAAATATTCGGAAAATATGGGATTGGATTGGAAAATCGTCCGCAGCTCTTACGGTTTTCTAGAAAATATCCTGTGACGGACAGACAGGCCGACGGACAGCGTAGCGAAAACAATAGGGTTCCTTTTCACCTTTGGTGTACGGAACCGTAAAAAGAAAATAAATGTAAATAACAACAACGGCTATTCAAGAATAGAGTGTTCACACAGATATTTTTTTGACCGAGTGCAGTTTGGTTTTTTTAACATATTGTTTGGGTCTTTTAACATTTTGCAAAATTTGGCAATTATTCTCTATGAACAATAAAAATTTTTAGTCTCCCAAAGTCGATGAACAACTTGTCGGGTCACACAATTGGCGCAATGTACCGATTTTCGTCGGCTCACTGAAATAAATTCATAAGTAACAAATTAATTGAAATATAATTGCATAGCTGCACCATACTGCATTAGTAATAAAGCCATATAGACTTATTCAAGAATTAATTAAGTAATAATGTCATTTTGGCTTATTACTTATGACTCTATCGCAGTGAGCCGACGAAAATTGGTACATTGTGCCAATCGTGTGACTCCAGCTTAAATTTTTGTTTTTCGAGCGATTTGAACTTGGGCGATAATTCGTGCAGCCGAATTTCAAACTTTTAATTTTCAATGTGAGTAAAATGCGAAAACACAGCCAAGCAAACGTTTCAAAACATTGCCCGTTAGCTTTCAGTAAAAGAGCTATACCCAAACTTGAGATATTCTCTTGCTTAGGGCCGGCATTCACTTTTTGGAAAAAATTTGCCTTAAAATTCCAAATTCGCATATTCATATATTAGTTTAAATATTAAAAAGTCCTTAAATTTAAGTTTACATTCTAATTGATTTTCTTAGACAATAAGCGTACATCATGACACCACAACATTTGCAATCTTATAATAATTCCTGACAGCCAAAACTCATAAATCTTGAGTGAGTGAGTCTGATTATTTGTTTGTTTCATTTTGCAACAACATTTTATGAATAGAGAAGTGTATGTAAATTTTATCTTTTAGAAATCCAAGAAAACAAATATATTCTTCCAAATGTTCTTCGCTTATGAAAAGCATCACCATAAATCCTGCATAAAAGTACAAACAAGCATAAATTTATATATATATTTGTTTTTTTTTTTTTTAGAGAGAAATGGAACTATTACAATTTATGAGCTGTTTAAAGAGGAGCTAATGAAAACATACATAGAACAATGTATGTATTATTAAATGTATGTGCTACAATGTTTCAAGTTTAAATATAATCATCTGGGGTTTTATGGAGTGTATTATTTATGGCAAAATATAAAATGGACTTTAAAATTTTCCAGTTGTATTTGTATGTAACAGTTCCACTTAAATTTGCATATTTTATTAGAAGAATTCATTTATATTTTTATATAAACAGAATTTCAAATGACTAAAAGAATTGTTATAATTTATCACTCGCCTTCCGCACACAGGAAGATGAAAATAAATGAATTTTAAGGGAACAAAATGTTACAATATAATGTTTATTGTTTTGGTTTCTATTTAAAAAGTATGGATAGAGAAAAAAAAATTAATGCAATATGTACTGTGTTTGTTGCTTAAAGCTTCATAAGTTATCTCTCATGTTAATTTGATGAAAGCACTTATCGTCGGAGATTCAGCCTTTTCACAGCTGAATGTGGAATCATTACGCCTTTCACAGTTTAAATTTGCAGAGAAAAAATTATCGATACATCGACAGAAAACGTTCTATCGATTACCCAGTTGACCAAGACTTTCGTTATTGCAATCGATTTCGAATATAATGGGTGTTTTTTATTGAGGTATAGAACTTTAAGTTGGCATCACTTTTTTAACTGGCGGCCATTTTGTCAGCTGTCAAGTGATTAATATTTAGTTTGGTTTGCCATTTCATCATGAACAGGTTGACAAAAGAACAACGCTTGCAAATCGTGCAAATTTATTTCGAAAATAATGGTTCAGTTCGCGAAGTTTACCGCAAGCTCCGTCCATTTTATGGTCGACATAATCGTCCATCAGAGCAATTAATTCGGTTAACCATGGATCGTTTTCGCACTACGTTTACTCTATGTGATAATACGCATCCGCAGAGACGTCGAACAGTGCGCACCGAAGAAACAATTGCCGCTGTAGAGCAAAGTGTTGAAGAGGACCCGAATGAATCGATTCGCCACCGTGCACAGCAATTGGAGCTTTGTCCATCAACTTTATGGAAGATTTTGCGCAAAGATCTTGGCTTGCGACCTTACAAGATCCAGCTTGTGCAAGAATTAAAGCCGCGAGACCATGCAATGCGTCGTGATTTTGGTGTATGGGCCGAAAATGAAATTGATCTCGATGCTGATTTTCATCGCAAAATTTTGTTCAGTGATGAGACTCATTTTTGGTTGAATGGCTACGTCAACAAGCAAAATTGCCGCATTTGGAGTGAAGAGAATCCACATGAGACCCTTGAGACGCCATTACATCCACAAAAACTGACTGTTTGGTGTGCTCTATGGGCTGGTGGAGTCATTGGGCCATACTTCTTCCGAAATAATGCTGGAGAGTCAGTTACCGTTAATGGAGACCGGTATAGAGCCATGATAACCGACTATTTTGTTCCCGAATTGGATGGCATGAATGTGGATGAGTTGTGGTTCCAACAAGACGGCGCTACATGCCACACAGCGCACGTCACAATCGATTTATTGAAGGAAACATTCGATGAGCGCATAATTTCGCGGAATGGACCTGTCAATTGGCCACCAAGATCGTGTGATTTGATACCATTGGATTATTTTCTTTGGGGATATGTGAAGTCGCTCGTCTGCGCCAACAAACCGGAAACGTTAGGGGACTTGGAAGCCAACATTCGTGGCGTTATTGCCAACATACGGCCCCATATGCTCGAAAAAGTGGTTGAAAATTGGACCTGTAGAATTGGCTTTATTCGAGCCAGCCGCGGCGGCCACATGCCCGAAATCATATTTAAACATTAATGGCATAAAATTATCTTTCCAATAAAGCCAAATTGATGGACATTAAAACGATTTTCTTGTGTTTTATTTCAATTCGAAGCTCTATACCTCTAAAAAAACACCCGTTATCTCGAACATTTATAGTGTAAAATTATCGAGAGTGAAACTCAAAAATGAATCAAAAAAAGTTCACCTGTGTCTCAGTTTTGTCCCAAAAAACATTCGTTATCGAAGTTTCGCTAGCAATATCAAAAGTGAGAGAATATCGAACTAATTTCGAAATCTCAAAAAGGCAGCAAAAAAGTAATTTTATTTTTTAATTTATTTATTTTAATTCACTTATTTTATAATTTATATAATTATATAATTATATAATTATATAATTTTTATAATTTTTTTATTCCTTAACTTATGCTGCAGGATTTAAACATGGTACCTCCATTCTAACACACTAGCACACATCCACTACGCTATCGTGGCAAATTTTTTTCTGTTGAATTATGGCACATCTACATATATGTATGTAGGTATGTGTTCTTATTTTATTTTTTAACTTACAGTGCTGCAATGGCTCGAACTTGGTCCCTCTATTCTAACAGGCTGACACACACTCGCTGCCGTCGCACATTCGAAAACCTACCGAAGCTTTAGCAAACATTCGAATTTTTTTAATTTTGTTTCGAAATTTCTTCGCTTTAGTGAGCATTCGTTTTTTTCGTATCTCAGGTCAAGTGGGTACTCTTGTTGAAAACAAAAACAAATTTTCCTATTTTATTATTATACAAACTTTTTCAGTATAAAATAAAATTTACGTTGTTTTTAAATAACTTTGATTCAACATGATTATTCATTTTGATTTAACAGTACTGAAATAAACTTATTTGAAATGGAACATTTTTTCTTTTACTGTAAAACATTTTGAATTAACATGAATTACATATGAAGCAAAATCATTGCCGAAAAAATATTACATTAGCCTTGTTTTCGTAGATTTTAATATTAAATTTTTCTGTGTGTATCTAACTTTTTAGATGCGGAGGAGGTTAGTTTCGTTAACAACTCCAGGAATGTATCCTCTGAAAAAAAGACAGCTGGAGCAGTAGTCGTTATAGGGAAATTCCAGCCTTTTCACATGGGTACCGAAGGCGCAATGACCCATGATCGTAGTCATGATATATCGCATTTGCGATCGCAGTGATCTGCCTTCTTATATCAATACGAGGTCATAGAGTCCTCGCTTTGAAAGTAAGAAACAAAGACGAAATTTATTTTTAATTGTCTATGGCGTTTGCTAATTTAATCTTGTTAGTATACTCTCTTCTCTTGAGAAACCAAATTTTTAGCCCTCATATCATTTGTCATAATAATACATAGACATAAATATCATATAAGGTATGCTTTATTATATTGGCCAAACCTTTGGGCTTTGAGAATATGTACATTATATATAAAGTGACGGGAAAATATGCAAATTAGTTTAAGCAATTTTGAACATGCGAGACATGCATACATTTGCATATCGTCACATAAAATGCAAAATAACGTATCATCAAAAAATTCAAACTTCATATTTTTATTGATTACGATTCACTACATCATATTACATACATGTGTTCAAAATTTTCCAGGTCTTATATAAAAAACACTAAAGTTATCAGCAAAATTCAAAATAACGTATCATCACATGCATCACTCATACGACTTTAAAAAAAAAACTAGAGAACATTTATTTTCCACTGTTGTACCAATTTTGTACTCTGTGTTGATATACATACGTCTACTAAATTGTACTTTCGATATACTGGAAGCTTAAATACACAGAAAGCGCATAAATAGAAAAACATTATGCAGATAGTTTTTTTTAACAAAAAGTCTTCTAATGAAATATTTAATAACTTAATCAATTTCTAAGGAATTTTTACAACACAAACCTGCGAATTAGTCTCAATCAATTACTTTATATAAATAAAGTCATGAACAGTCAGGGCTATCATGACGAAAATTCCGCGCGAAATATCTACTTTTCCAATTAGAATTTTTTGTTTCCCTATTCAGGGCTATCATGAATAAAATTCCACGTGAAATTTTTCCATTTTCTAATTATAATTTTTTGTTTTCCCTATTACTTGCTATTAGTTGGAAATAATTCCACGGAAAAATTTCACGTGGAATTTTATTCGTGATAGCCCTGAGTATGGTTCCAGTACAAAAAAAAAAAAAACTGCCTGACAACGGATCCAAAGTAGAAAAGTGTCGAAAAATCAGGAAAAAATATATTTGGTGAAAAAATACAGACATGTGTACTCGTATATCTGAAATTTACTGAAACAAAATATATGGTTCGAAAGGTATTAGTATCTTCTTTCTAAATCTGTTTATAAATTTAAAATTGTATGATATTTAACTTAGTTTTGGGTACAAAAAACCGTTTTTTTTTTCAAACACAGATTATTGTTATGCTCGACAGTACGTCCCAGGTATTTCGATTTCATTAAAATTTGTCACACAGTGTAATTTCATTGTAGCTTTCGTTTTTTCATATAGTTTAGAACGTTGATGATACGTTATTTTGTTTTAGAAAACCGCAATCCAAAATAAGGTAAGACACATAACACCAGTATTTGCCAGAAGTACACGCAAAGAAAAGATATAGTTGTAGGATGTTTGAGAAAACAATATTATGTTCTCTGAAACAAATGTGTGGTCGTCGAAAACTAGTTATTGTTATTTTAAACATTTATTTCGTTACGATAAACAGAGTAATGTTTGAATTTAATAATTATATTATCACATCCATAAAAAAAGTGTGATATGGTTAGAGTTTAACAATATAGTTTTGTTAAAAATATATGATTTTGTTTTATTAAAAATAATATGATGTAAATAACAATATAATGTTATCCAAAACCATACTATGTTAAGTTTAAAAAAAATCTTTTTCAGAAACATCTGTCAGTTCAGTATTTCGTTTTTAAGCTATCGGTAGTGCACGGGTGGTGTTAAATAAATGAATAAATAATAAAGTATAAACAAAAGGGTAGATCAATAAAAATATATAAGCATTTGTGTATCTTTTTATACAGACATGGCTGTATGTCGTTTAAGTATACATTTCTATATATGTATACATTTTATTTCACCAATATTAATTTATTTTTATTCGAATTTAACGCATAGCTGTTTCTACAATAAATATATGATTAAACAATAAAAAAAAGTATTATTATATTAAATAATACTTTGGTCGTATTTAACAATATTAATATAATATAAGAACATGGTATGGTGAGTCTCAATTATATTTTAGTCACATCTAACAATAGTGTTGTCATATTTACAATACTAAGATTAGGTGTAACAAAGTTCATTGTTTTTGTAGATAATATTATTATTAACTCAGATAATAATATTATTAAAGTTTGCTTTTCTATTAACAATAATATGATTTGACTACAACTATATAATTCAATCATAGTATGTTGCTGTTGGATTATGATTACCTCAACTATATTTTTTCTTTGCGTGTAGGGAAAATCCTTAGATATAGGTATTTTTGATACTAACATAGAAGCGTAAGGAAAATCGGACAGATTTTTTATATTCTCCGAAATGTAGGGATTTTTTCGTCGTGTCGCATTATTTACGAAATAAATGCAAATATAACCTATTTTTTTAGTAATATTTTCTTTTTTCAAAATGGTCCAAGAATGTTATTTTCGTTAAAATCGCTTAAAAGTATATTTCCAGAGCTGTTTGTGGTTTTAAAAGTTGGCGACACTAATATGTACATATATATGTACATAAATGCCAAGGCGAATTCATATACCAGGTTGTGTCTAGCCTGCAACAACAAAATCTGCCTAGGACTTTATTGCAATGAAATTTGACAAGCCAAACTTCCAAAAAAAAACAGCTGTTAACTTGGCACCACCTGGTACTTGAATTCGCCTTGATGTATTTTTTCTAAGATATCATTCAATGTTCAAAGATGACTTGAATTTATCCTTTGAAATTTTATTTGAAAAGAACTATCCCAATAAGCACTAAAAAAATTAAAATTCAAGCACTTGAAATTGAACTGGAAACAAAGTTGAATTCAAGCATTTTTTTCAAGTAATTTTCAAGTTAAAAAATATTTTGAAATAAAAAATCAAACAACATACATATATGCTCAAACCTTGTCAAATACGTAATTTATTTATTATTAAAGCTAAAATTGTGGTGAATATATCAAAAACAAATAAATAAAAGTGAATTTGGAAAACAAAGGTGAGTAAATCGTGAAAATAATTATTAGAAAACAAAGGAATTGCATTTTGCTTTCCATTTTAAAAGCCTTGTTTTTGCAGCTTGAAATATACTTGAATTCAATTGTAATACAAGGTTGAATTACAGTATAATTCAAGGCTTGAATTAAACTGTACTACAACTGAATTGTTTGCATTGAGTTCAAGTTCCCTTTTCACTGGAGAATGCTATTGAATTAAAGTGTAAATCAAGCATAATTCAACCCTTGACAATTGATTGTGTGGTAGAGACCTGCGTAAACAGTCTTGAAATGTAAATACGTCATGTTTTTTAAATGTATTCACGTTGCATGTATTATATATACTAAACCAATAATAAATTCTGTCGTACTATAAGCGAAGCACGATGGATGTATTGGTGTACGTGTATATCAGTGTTAACAAGCGATGTCCAAAGACTGCTTGTTTGTAACAAACACTCAAAAGAAGTACTGCTGATTTGTGCATGCTTGTTATTTTGCATATTGTACGTTTGAGTGTGTGTGTAAGATGTAGATGGTAAGCTACAGGGATGATAAATGAGAAAACTAATTTCGTACCAATTAGCTTTTAAAATTGTACTTTTTCGACCCCAATAGTACTAAATTCGGTTTTTTGTCTTAACTTTATTTTATTATATATTTAGAACACATCGCTCATTTACACAAATAACGTCATAACTAAAAAAAACTAGTATGCCAGAACACAAGTTTAAGAGTTTCTAATTTACACACAACTTAATGAAATAAGAAAATTTTGGTTTTGTTTAAAAAAATAGAAAGAGCTATATGAGGATTAATCTTACTCAAAAACGAAAATTTATTAGAATTCGAGTTACTAGTCTTCTTTCGCAGAATTTTTCTTTCGACATAGTGAAGAGGCAGTAAAAACTTGTTGTTGGTCTCAAGAAGAAAGGTCCTAACTCAAATAATTGTTATTTTGCATAAGGTAAAAACACAGCAGAAACTGTAATATTCTTTCTGGGGGTCTACTCTGTAATTCGAAACGAAAGGAAATGCTTTCGAATTTACATGTTATGAGCATTCAAATTCGAAAGCAATTTCTTTCGTTTTGAATTACACAGTAGACCCCCTGTAATATTTTTGTAACAATGATTGTAAAAGTTTTATTTTTTATACCATTGCAATAAATTTTTGTGACGAGGTGTATTTTGTTTGTTTGTTTTTCAAAGCTCGAAACTCGTTATTTATAGTATCATAATTTCCATTTTCTTTTGGGAATATTTTTTAATAAGAAAAGTAATACAACAGATAAAATAAATGAAGACGACGCTATAGCGCGCTATCATATTGAAAACGAAACACTGGTGAAGTTAGATGTAGTTCTTTATAATAAATCAAACAAGTGTAATGCATATCTAACAAGGTAGTCGCTCTAAACAACAAATCAAATTCGCCACTTCTCTGTCAAACTCGATACACTTTAAATTATCGCTATTTATATTTTGTATAAAAAAATATTAGGTTCTCGCGAATTTTTCAAATAGTACCAAATGAGTCATAGTAGAAATAAGCAAGTATCACAAATTCTTCCGTCACGAAGTATTTTCTTCTTTACTGCTATACCTATAATACTGAAACAAATTTCTTGCAAAACAGTGTTGTTAACGTTTGTTTCAGAAGATTTCGCTGTAGTAAAACATTTGAAAAATCCCTCATGTTTAAAAGTTCTTATACGATATCTTGTGCAGGACACTATTGTGTGGCTTGAATAACACTTGTTTTACACTTGATTTTAAGCAAAATTGCTTATTGGGATTCATATCAATTTTTAATAAAGTTTATGTTTTTAACCCCCGATTAAAAAAAGGGGTGTTATAAGTTTGTAGTGTGTGCCTGTGTGTCTGTGTATCTGTGTGTCTGTCCGTGTCCGCGTACAGGCCAAACGGCTAGACCGATTTTCATTTAGTTTTTTTTGTTTGAAAGATGACTTCGATCGAGAGGGTTCTTAGCTATGTTTGAAGAAAATCGGTCCAGCCGTTTAGAAGATATAACATCTTTTCTAAAAAGTCGGAGTTTTTAAAATTTTTAATTTTTGTTACTTTAATTGAATTTAATTAAAATTAGGTGACATATGTATATATTATTTTTTTTAGTTTTTTTACTTGTTTTTTTAACAATGCTTTTATAAACATATATATATTTTTTATAACAAATGGTTTTCCTCTTTAATGACAAAAATGCGTATGGTTTTATGTAGGGGAAATTTTTCGGATTTTTTTAGCAAGGGCTAATAAATCAGTCAAAGCTTAAACGCTGGATTAGTTAAACTAAACTCAAATTTATATGTAACTTGAACTCAATAGGAGTAAATCAGTGAACCATACCTTATATGGAGTTTAAAAAATAATATTGTGGCAGCACTAGAATAAATGTCAAAACGCAGCTGTTTTGCAGCAGGCTATCAATTCATTGCACAATCAAAAACGCTAAAAAGTTAAAAAATTTTAAGTAAAGGTTGCCAAATTTTGCTGAGAAAAGAACTATATTTATGCTTAGCGAAGTAGAATAGTATAAAAAATAATAGAGTGTAAGAAAACAGGTCGAACAGGATGTGAAGAAAAAGTAGAGGCTTGGCAAAAAGTTGAGTGCTCTTTTAATGCAAAATATGTGGTCTGTATAAGTAACAAACCCGTCTGACCTGTATTGGTAGTTTAAACGCCCAATTTAATGCGTTTACAGATGGTTTAAATACTAAATTGATTTATAGGTTTGCTAGTTTAAACAAAACCAGAGGTTAACTTTCTCTGATTTATTAGCCCTAAGATAACTTTGATAAACGGATCATTTTTATCCAAAATTAATATCTTTTATTTAAACCATGATTCGAAGATTTTCGTTATAATTCATAAAAAATATTTTAGGTTTATTACAGGTTTATTTGACAAATTTTCCATAGAAATATGTCAAATAATTTGATGACTTACGCCGTTCCTGAATTAAATAACCGATATGTTGTCAAAGTTGAACAAATTCGCCTTCAATAGTGAAAAATGTTATTGGCGTTTGTTGCACTTGGTAATTTTTTTTTATTTTGTCGTTGTTAAAATTTTCTATTCTCTTTGTCTACTTCATATTTTTTTTTTGTTAACATTCATGAATTTATTTCGTTTCTATAGCGAGTTCTTAACGCATTGATTTATGATGTCTACTTTAGCAGCAACTGAAAAAAAATTATTCACTTGTAAAAAATAAAAAAAACTCTAATCAACAAAAGAAGTAGAAAAAAAAAACGAAACACGATGTTAAGTAAAATAGATTATTTTAAAGATTTCAAAAGAATGTTTGTTTGTTGCCTTATGTTTTGTAAACGTTGATGAAGATGTTGGCGAAGATGATGACGTAGACGAACAACAAAATTAGGAAGAGGAGGTGACATTCACCAGAAATACAACGTACAAATTGTACAACAATGCATGAAAAGTTTTAAAAATGAAAGTAAATTTTTGGGGTTTCTTTCACTTTTCTAAAGGGAAGCAACATAAATGTATGTTTACACAATGGTCGCAACTTTTGCAAAATAATAAAATTATGAGTGCAGAAAAAAGCAGGGACCCAAAATAATTGTTATTTTTTTATTTGAAATTAAAATGTAAAAATGTAAAATGTGTTTTATTTGGTTTGGGTTAATTTTAACCATTATCGTAAGTGATATTTTATTTTGGTCATTTTAACCAATTAAAGTGAGAAATATATTTTTTTGGTTACATATAACTATTTTAGCAACCAAAAACTTTTTTGGTTACCAATAACTATTATCTAAAGAATATAAATTTGTTGGTTATTGCTGCCTAAAATACGGTATTTTAGACGTAGAAGAAGCATTTGTAACGGGTATGCAGGACAAGAAACTTATGGCGTTTTCTTTTCTGGAAAAAGTGTAACATTTTTTAACTTTTTATTCAAAAAAATGCAATTTAGCGTTCGTTTAAAGAAAAAAATTAAGTTTGCAAGGGATGATACAATAATTTCTAATAAAATGTATATTTCAGAAAATCACTACATTGCGAATTTTCATTGAAAAGTGTAATAAGTGTAACATTTTTTTCCAGAAAAGAAAATGCCATTAGATATCTTTGGCAAAGTTGACAAAACGGGCAGTTTTTTAATATATATTTATCAATTTCATAAATATAGTAACTGAGGTATTTAAACTAAGTAGTTATTTTGCTTTTTACTTTTCTTTTCGACAAAATGTCTAATCATGATTAAACACGCAGTAGATTTTAAAAATCTAAAATAATCTTATATGCGAAAAATTGCGAAAATTCTCAAATAATTTTTTAATATAAAAAAAAACCTTAAAATCTCTTTTTAAACGCTTATATTAAGAGGAATGCAAAAAACTTGTAAAAATTCCCAAAAATTAAGAAAATTCGCAAAAACTTGGCAACATCAAATATATATCAAATTGTAATACTTACTAAAAATAGTAAAACTGCAAAAAATACAAGGAATTGTGATCAATCACTTTTATTGCAAAAATTCGCAATAAATTGCGATATTGCAAACAACCCCTGAAATTACTTACAAATTACTTAATATATAAGAAATTCCAAAAAATCGGAAAAAATTTCCAAAATTATAAAAATTCGCGCCAAATTGGTAACATCAAATAGATAGATGGATTAAATATCGGTAAAGTGGCAAGATTTGGCTTAAAATCACTTTTATCGCGAAAATAGCGAAAATTGGCGCAAAATTGCAAACAAGCCCTAAAATTGTTTAGGTGAAATTATAAGGAATGCCAAAAAATCGGGCAAAATTCGCAAAAATTTGCAATAAAATTAAAATTAAAAAAATAAGATTCTTGTGCATTAAGCTTTATTAAAAATTACCTGATTCGCAAAATTACTAAAATTTGCAAATAAATCATAAAGCCCTAAAATTTAAAAAAGGCTCGAAAAAATTATATTTTACTTATCGGATACAGAAGCCGTTCAATAATTTTCTCATAATTTTGTATTTTCGTACCAAATATTGTTTTTCATCTTTACATCTGAAATACAGTATTTTGGGTAGCAATAACAAACAAAAAAAAATTCTTTAGATAATAGTTATTGGTAACCAAAAAATTTTTTTGGTTGTTATAATAGTTATTTGCAACCAAAAAAAAAATATATTTCTCACTTTAATTGGTTACAATAACCAAAATGAAATATACCTTACGATAATTGTTGATTATAATTTTTATTTGAATTCAAGAATTTTAATGGTTAAATATAATCTTTTTGGCATTTCGCTTATAACTGTTATGTCCCTGGAAAAAAGACTTACCACTGGGATTTCATCATAATAAATGTTCCTTTCTAGATGCTTAGAAAAATATGTTAGTCTATTTTATGGGTGTTCATTATTTTTTATTTAAGGTAAAAATATAATTCAAAAGGTGTAGGTGTGTATGTAAATGCAAATGGTTTGGTCTCCACAGTTATTTTTTGTGACATCCATCAAATCAGATTTCAAATCAGGTTATAATATTAAGACTAACATCAAAATTTAAAAATATTAAATTACAGCTCATGTTGCTGTATGTCTGTCAACACTCCATCCTGAGGAGTTCGGTTTAACTAATAGCGTATCACACAAGGTAAATTCCTTTTAAGAGCAATATCACCCAGAAACATCTGTTGGTAGTTCGAATTAATAAATTCCGTGCCGATTTAATAAATTATTCTTCCTCAAACAATTTGAAGTGGTTTACAAAAATTAATGAATTCCAATAAGAACCCTTAAAAAATAAGTTTGTTCAACAAACTTCTGTTTCAATCAACAATTTTGACACACATGCCAATACAAAACCCATAGTGAACTTTTTTGGCTTGTTTGTTGTTTTTGGAAAGAGAGTGAGAGCTAAAAGCAACATTAAGGAAAATCCCTTTTTTTTAGTGTTTCAAAAGAAAATTCTTAAATGTTTTTCCGTTTGTTTATGTTGTCGTTAAACTGTGGCTAGACGAAAACCAACAACAAACAACATGCCAATGTGTTTCATTCAAAAGCAAAGTTGCCACAAACAAAAGATATTAATAATTACACATGGAGAAAGGCAAAAATTACCCAATTTGAAGCTCAGAAGGCTTTCGTAATTCATGCAATATAAATTTTTTATTTCATATGGCAAATGAAAATATTAAAACAATGTCAAGTAGGTATTTGGTAATTTTTCTTGATAGACGGCTGATCTAGAAACATGTAAATAGAGTTCGTTAGACATAAAGCTATCAATGTGATATGTTGTTGTGTGTGTTTAGGTATGGGGCCAAACATTGTTATGAGGATATATAACACGATAGTCAGACCTATGATTGCGTATGGCGTTATTTTATGTTGGCCGAACTAACACAGTTTGCAGCAACATCATGGCATGTGTTATCTGTGCTATCAAGACATGTCTCGTCTTGGAAAATGAGGGCTTAATTGGTGAAATTCCTATCGATATCTTCTTAAGATCGTCGGAAGCAATTGTTGCTTGTAGGATGTGTATTGTGAGCTATGTCCAATGTGGTGGTATGTGCGTTACTTCTCTATCACGTAGATGACTTATTGAGTGACAGGACAAACTTCGGCCCGAGAATTAGACTCCGAAACTACTCGTATACCACGACTTACGAGCGGATCCAAAAGATTAATATAGGTCGATGTTCGTGGATTAGGTAGGGCCTACCATGCGAATATCTGTACCCGTGGACATATGGTATATCAGGATGAAGACACAGTCGGTATGTATTCATCAACTAAAACAAGGGTATTAAAGGTATATATAGTTAGCTGTGAACTCCAATATAAACGTTTTTTTTGAGTGCTTTCAATATACATACAATAAATTCAGTGAAGTGCGACTTTGACCCGCGCACGAAGAGTTCCGCACGGACACTAGATATGTAATTCAATACGAACTTTAGCCTATACAAAATATAGTTTTGGCATTTCTTTTTTCGTTTTTGGTTTTTTCGGTTTTGAGCGTTTTCTTAGTTTTGACTTTTTTTTGCGTTTTTTCGGTTTTGGCGATTTTATTTTAAGTTTTGGCTTTTTTTTAGTTTTGACACTTTTTTCTCGTTTTGGCGATTTTTTTATACTTTGGCTGTTTTTTTCATATAGGCGTTTTTTTAGTTTTGGCGCCCTTTTCGCGTTTTTTCGATTTTTTCCGTTTTTTTCATCTGGGCGATTTTTTTTCCATTTTTGGCGATTTTTTCGGTTTTGGCGATTTATTTAAGTGTTAGAATTTTTTCTTTAATTTCGGCGATTTTTTTCGCTTCGGCGATTTTTTTGTTCGATTTTTGGCAATTTTTTGTCGATAGGCGATTTACAAATTACACTACAAACATTACAAATTTCAAGTGTCTAAACACATACAATTGTATGTATATTACATGGGATTATAATATTTTTCGTTGCTAGTTTTGGAACACCCTTTAATTTTTAACTTTAATGTATTTTTTGTTGTAGCGGCCAAGGTTCTACATACTCTCTCAGGTCCGTAGCGCTTACTGTCCCTGAGAAAATAGCATGTGACGAATAGATGGACAGCGTAGAGAAAAAAATAGGGTTCCTTTTCACCTTTGGGGTACGGAACCCTAAAAACTACCAGTAAATAACAAGTTTTCTGATTTGTTCTTCATTAATAACAGGGTATGTCCAAAAATCAAAATTTTTCAGTACGGTCAAAAAATGTATTTTTGAAACTTACTCGTATTTAAAAAAAGGTTGTTTTAGAAACAAATGATGTACATATGTACAAGCGTCCATATTCTTCAAAACTTTTTTAGAATTTTCTAAAAAGCATTTAAAATCTTAGCCCCCATATTCATAAAATTTGAAATAAATTTGAAATGTATTTTATTTAAAAATTTTTATAAAAATTTTTTCTAATATGGATTTAAAATATATAATTTGATATCATAAACTCGAAATGAGAAATATGTATATAACATACTTTGCTATTAATGAAAAACACAGATATACATCGGTGTAAATAGGAGGCAGATTATACTCATCTTATGGCCGCAGAATTGGTCAACGACATTTACATATGAGCTGAAATAAAAATGTTTCAATAAAGTTTAAAACGGAAATATTTTCAAATTTCGTTCGATATTAAATGCCGTAATTTTTCCCCAACAGATATCTACCGACACTTATTTATAATATTATATTTGTACCTTGAATTGCTTTAATTTTGCTTTCCAACTCACCTTACCGAAATGTCATAGGTTTTAAAAAATGTCAGCTTTATTTTGTACCATGCAAATTATGCTGAAAAGCGTATCCGCATAAGTTTATTTCCTTGAAAATTTTTTTCATTGCTTGTACAGGGGACAATAACAATAAATTTTGCTGAAATATGTATATCTTTGAAAGCTTTTAAATGGATGTGCCACTGTGCTATAAAGTACCGAGAGAGTTATTGTCAATGAGTTTTCTTTATCTAGAACCCCGCAAAGCATTTTTATCAGTTACATTAAAAACTAAATTTTCTTGAGCATTTTTAATTATTCAATATCATTTTTAGGCGCCTCGGTAAATAGTTTGTCATGAGTTTGATTTCTGCGAAAGACTCTACTCGGCTGCACTACAGCTGTTTAATGCCTTTGTTACTATAACCGTCAAAATAAGTTACTTTAAACGGCCATGTTCTGAAAATAATTTATTTTTCAAATCGCAAAATTTCAAAAACTGATAATTATTGGATAATTTAGTGCATTCGAAATCAAATTCGGATAAAATATCTCAAACATATTTAACCTTAAAACCAAATAAAAAGCTGCAATAGTGAGCTTTCTAGTTGAATGCAATTTGTCGATTTTAAAACGAAATGGTTTTCAGAACATGGTCGATTATTTTTAACCTTTAACAATTAAAATAACTGATAAAAGTTCTCTAGAGGTTGTAATCGATTTTTTTAACATTCAATGTTCGGTAATAATGCTTTAAAAAAAATACAGAAAAATTTTTGCCACAAACATTCGTCATAAAAAGAAACGGCTGCACTTATTTTATTTTAAATGCAGAAAAAACTGTCGATTAACGTTGCAATATTTTTTTTTAATAAAATAAAATAAAAACGTTATGAATAAGTTTACTTAGAAAATCCCTACTATTTTTTTTTCACTGGTGGCAACGCTGACTTAACGTTACAAACAAACCGTTAATAAGAGTATGTGTTTAAGAGAGCTGTGTGAAGTGAGAGCATTACGAAATAAGAGAGTGTATTCGTAAAACATGTGCTTCATAGAATGAATGGCAAATAACGTAAAATTAAAATGAAAATAATATCGTATTGTTGAAATTTAGCAGTTTGTTTAGTTTGAGTTCGTGAATCTTTACAATATGACGACGTAACGCACGGTCGCTTTTTGATTTCTTATATAGAAAGAATTAAAAAATTAAAATCAAAAGTGATTTCTATATTGCGTTGTTATTGTTGTAAACATATTTATTAAATAAAAAAAAAATTAACAAATACTAAATTATTTATTGAGCTTAACATAATGAAAAAAATGTTTTTATAAATTTACAAAACAAAGTGCAAATAAAATATGCATATTAAAAAAATCGAGCAAGTGTTATTTTGCTAATTGTTTTTCTTTTGATAAAGTTCAATAAAATTAACGGTTTTAATGGCCTTATCAGTTTCATGAGTATTTATTTTCTTTGTGTTGTTGTTAATTTTATTTTGCTGGAAACGTATTTACATACTCTGCTCTATAGTGCAATTCCCTTTTGCTTTGTTTATGGGTTCGAAGTGGTCCACAAACTCAAAAGCGGTACTTTTCATCTTCGTTTAAGAGTGTAAAAGTCTAATTAGATAAAAAATATATATATGTACATAAGTATAAAAAATAAAACAATGCATATGAATGAAGTCTTAAGCGATTTGTTTATCAATCATTGCAATTAAAAAAATCCTTACATGAATAAAATAAAAAAAAAAAAATTTCAACTCACTTATAAAATTATTAAACCAACTTTTAATAAAAAAAAATATCTAGTGTTAAAAATATCTGCTTCCAAAAATAAAATATCTGCTTTATAAAAATTAATAACTATTATTATTTACTTAACATAAAAAAAGAAACACTAGCCGGTCTAGTTATAATAAAAATTACCCAAAAAAGGAATGTTCTGAAAATAAAAAAATTCCATATCTTCTTTATTATTATTACTGCTACTACGAGTCTTTGGTTTTCAACAAGACTTGTTTATTGTGCATTGAGTACCCAAGGATTTGCAAACAAATCACTTCATTTAACCAACAACTACTACAAGCAACCAGCCAGCAAACCAACTATATAACCGACCAACTATAACAAGGATATAGAAAAAAAAATAATAAAAATATAAAACGTGCTGCACGTTGTGCATTTAAATTCTGACGTAAATAAAAAAAAAACTGGCGTAAATGCAATTAACAAAAAATATATTAAATGTTTAGATATAAGAAAAATTCTTGTTTCAATCAAATGGTTTTACGAGGAATGTTCGTTAAATTTTACTCATAGTGAATTCACACCATGGATTATTTTATGAAATTTTATGAATTGCTAGTAGCGTTAGCGGTGAAGAACTGATATCCGGTTAACAATTTATTTACTCGATTAATTGCATTATTGCATTTGAAAAATCAATGAAAGGAAAAAAGTTTAATGCAACTAATTTCATGAAAAAGAATTCATTGCGTAAATTCAGTTTAAAATACATTTTGTAAAAGAAATTTATTATAAAAAAAAATCAAGTTTTGAAAGGCCTTTGAAACAGAATGGCTTATTAAACTAAAAATGTTTTTGTGAACTAAAAATTATCCCAATAAGCAAAAATTTTTTGTGAATTCCAATGTTGGAATTCCAGTGTGAATCCAAGCTTGAATTAGTTAGAAGCTTGTTAAAAAACAACAACAAATTTGTTTGATGCATATGTATGTTATTTATGGCACAGAGTTAATGCAAAATCATTGGCGGCGGTGATGATGATGATTTTATAATTAAATTTCCAGAGAAATTCCATGAAATTCCATGCTTGAATTCAACGGTAAAAACAGGTTTGGTTCGACTTGAATTCCACTGCAATTCCATGCTTCACTTCAAGTGTAAAAACAGGTTCGGTTCAACTTGAATCACACTGTTATTCGACTGTAATTCAATGGTTAATTTTGCTGGATTCGTTATTGAATTCAACTGTGTTTCAACTGTAATTCAACACTGGAAATTGGAAATTGTGACTGGATTTCAAATGTAATTCCACTTGAATTCCAGCCAAAATGCTTATTGGGATTTCTGTATTTATCTACAAATACATACATACATAGTTACGATTATGTGCTTTTTGAAAAGGAAAATATGCACTTACTTACTCACTCATAGAAAATAGCAAGCGAATATTTTGTAAAACTTTTCTGTTCTCTATGCAAGGGTAAATAAAATTAGTTTTTAATATCGAAAAGCGCTAGATTCCAAAACATTTTCAACTACACCGAATATCAAAAATAATTTTCCCTTATCGTAACATTTGTTCTTAAACCTAAGGCGAAACTGTCTTAATCGAAGTCGAAGTACGCCAACCACTATAAGGATCTTTATTTGTATCCTGCAGAGAAAAAAATTACACCATACGTGTTCAAACCGATCACATTCTTTGTCAAAAGTGAAGCAACAACGTTTGTTTTAAAATTATACACACCGATTTGACACCGAATTATTGACAACGAATATGTAAAAGTTTACAACCAGCATTATCAATAATCAAAAGTTGGCAACGTACTGTTGTCAGTTCATACACATCCGTGTATAATATAGGAACCAGCGTTGTCAATAGCCAAAAGTTGACCACGATACATTCAATTCAGACAAAAGTTTTTCAAGTTAAATATATGATTTCCTTTTGTTCCTATAAGGAGCATAGGACCGTAATTACGGTTTCATTAATCATTTAAGCTTCAGATAATTAGCTGATTAAGCTAAAGCATCCTAGTCTGGTGCTAGGGCTGCTAGCTAAGCCTACCAGACAGGCACGGATAACATGCAACAAATTTATATAGCGAACCGCTTGATGCAAGAACAGACTCCCGCTTGTAGACGTACCAAAAAAAAAGCTATTGGTTTTGAATGGCGCCAATGACTCGCCATGTCATTTCGAGTATCGTTGACACTCAGAATTTAGGTGGAGATCGGCGCAACCCGAAATCCCTCTGAGACTCTCCTCAAGTTAAAGAGTATCCAATAATGTTGGATTCTATAATATTGTCTATTAGTTCTGTTCGAAACCGTTTAATTTGATAAACAAGTGTCTGGACCAAAACTTTTTTCATTAGTGTTTGTTGGTTACGCTTTTTTGGGTAAATGTTTGACAAGTGTGACCGTACCTTTACGGTTTTTTTATTGACCACAGGCGTTGTTGATTTCGCAACGACTTTTTTCCTCTCATTGTGTCCTTTTTTTGTAATAGGTCCACTGCCATTGAAGGAGTAGTGTCATTCGATTTAAACTTTCCCACATTGAAAGTTGAAAGCGACAGGAAAGAAAGAAAGTGCCTAAAAAAGAATTCCTCTGTAAGGCGAATTATTATTCACTAGCCAATTGACCGCAAATGGGTGTGCTCGTGTTTTGCATAAAAATATGCGGGTTTCAGGAAAAAGTTCCCTGATTTCATTAGAACACATTTCATTGTAGTAGCGATACAACAATGAAATGCACCCCAGAGTTGGATACCCTACTGTAGTCGACGGTGAGCTTCTCGCCCCCTCCTGTATTCGGTAAAGCAGTCTCAAAATAGACTTTGAAGCGCCGTCCTATACATGAGAGCTGAATTCCATTTTCGGACAGTTACAGATGGGGTAAATGGAGTGAGTATGTCTTTCACCACTTCAAAAAATCTAGACACTTTAATGCTTCGATTGAGACTTAAAAACAATCGGGGTTATCCACCGAACATCACACTGAACTTCCATGCCAAGAACATGAAGAGCTTCTAATTTCTTAATACTTACACAACCCATACTTAGAGATGGAGCAGTCTTTCCGATCAATCGCCTATTAGTGACCACACAACATTGGGTCTAAGGAGCGTTAAAATCGACTCTTTTCAGACATTGTTATTAAATCATACTTTAAAATATTATTCATACTTTTCTTCATAGATGCAACCTCCGACAGGTTTGGTCTATTGCTGTATGAGACTGAATGGAGTAGATAGAATTATAAGTTTAACATAGAAGTTTATTATTATTATTATAAATAAGAAACAGAGTAGGAGAAAGAACAGAGCCTTTAAACTCAACTCTTATAGCGCGATCCCGGGGAAAGCTCGATAGGAATCGTGAGTAGTTGATCACCAACACCGTCTTGTTCATTCATACTCTGCCTTATAGTTTCAACCTGCGGTAAGTTTGGTACATTGTTGAATGAGGGTGTATGGAAAATGCTGCTGTTATTTGCGTAAGAGTAGATAGGATTAAAAGTTAGTCCCCCGAATTTACCTTAAATTCCTTATGGCGCGATCCCTGGGGAAGATCGATAGGATTCGAGAGAAGTTATCACCGGCACCAAAAGCACCTTAACACAGTCTTTCAACAGCCTTGAAGATATCTAGATACACCACATTTCTTTTGCCAAAATGATGTATTTAATTACACCGTTTCTCCGAGTGGAGGGCAAGTAAGTCAATTGGGGAGTGGCCTCTGCAAAAGACATACTGAGTCCTCTTGAATTCTAGATACTTCACGACAGGGAAGTTTACTATACCATCCATCACTTTGGTGTGCTATGTGCTCAACAATATTGAGCATTGCATTTAAAATTTGCAATATTTGGTATATAAGCTCTACTTGATTGAATAAAAGTCTCTTGACTAGACTTACCACATTTTCTCTCACACGATTTTCTTGCAAAATTCCTTAAAAGAAGCTTTTTATACCAAAATTTTATTCAGACCATATAACAACAAACCAAACCATAAAACTCAAATATAAAACTAATTTTTTTCGTAACAATATATTTCAGGACATTAAAATTACAAAAATTTTAATAGTTTTTTATTGCCTTCTCTGCCAGTAGCTGTCGCTTGAACCTTTTTATGTTGTAAAGAAAGCTTGATATGTAATCATTGTCTTTAATATGTAAAGACAAACTTATCAAGGTCACCAATTTTCTCAAGTAATGTTTAGATTTCCCTGTCCTTATGATAATATCGCATGTTATTTTATAGTGTAAAGACTGTAATGGAATGTAATTGCAACGGTAGCAGATCGATATTCTTATGTGAAAAGTAATCAAAGTGGTTACAGAGATGTAGTGTAACGTCATCGGAATGTACGAATCTGTACATTACTTTTCACATAACAATATCGATCAGCTGTTTCCTACCGTTGCAGTTACATTCCATGACAGTCGGCTAACTGTGCTTTTAGAGATGTAACTAATCTCTTTTCCTTATCTAAAACCATATGTATGTATGTAAAAATAAGGAAAGTATTATCATATACATTAACAATCACTTTTTTTAATTCTTATACATATTGTTAATATAATTAGCGAACTATCCTCGTAAGAACACTTTGAGTTTTAAATGCAAAATTCTTTTTATTACTTGAAAAGAAAACAAATAAAAATAAAAACAACAACTTAAGACTACAAAAAAATCTTAATTATCAAATTTAAACAACAAGTGCATTGCTCTTTATTTTCCTTCTTCTATTCTATTCGTAGATAGAGGATTTTCTTTGTAGACACGCTCTTTCCATATACATATGACTTGTTGTTGTTTTTATTTAATATTTTGCAATAAACAAAGATATTTTTTATGAACAGAATATTTAATATAATAATGAAACACAAAACAAACAATATTATTATTCCTCGTCGTCGTTTTGTTAATTTTGTTTATTTTTTTATATATTTTTTATGATTTTGTTTTACAACAGAACAAATTTTACAATCAAAGTTTATTATGTTTTAGTTTTACTTCGTGTCTAGGGTGTTTTTATTATTACATTTTTTTTTTGCTTTTGTTTTGACTATTTTTTTTTTTAATTTGATACTATACAAAATAAAGGTATCTAGTATAAGAAATCGTCAGGCACTAAAAACAATATATACATATGTATGTGTGTATGTATGTATGTATATGTAGATACTATTTGTTTGTTGTCAACGTTACCTTATTTAAAAAAAAAATATTAAAGTAATATCTAAAAAAGTGATTTTAATAAAATAATTTTTTTTCAACACACAAGTTTATTTTACCTGACGTATGTACATATTTACCAATATTAATTTGCTAATATACATACATACTTATCCCTAGTTTAGACTATGCAAGTCTTATTGCTAAGCTGATTAGTTTGTTAGGATAGAGAGATGAGGGTTAAATAAACTAATCAGCTTAGCAATAACACTTGAACAGTGTAAACTAGGACTTATTAGTGTTTTACATACGGGATTTGCCGGGAAAAATTTCCCGGAAATCTCGCACATTTTCCGGGAAAGAAATCCCGGGAAATTTGTGCGGGAATTCCCTGGATTTTTATTATTTTATTATGGCAACTTCAGTTTGTATGTAGCACAATAACTAAAACTATATAACAACTGAGGCCGAGTTTATATCTGGCCGGGTTTATTTGCCAAAAGCGGAACGCGACGTTCAAAATTTAATTTTACAACAATTCATAAAAGTAAAAAACAGAAATGCGCAAGGAAATAAAAGAAAACTTACAAAATAATTACAGATTCGTTTTGGTAAAAAGAACTATTCTATTAATTTATTCTGTACTTAAGTCCTATTTCCAAAGAAATATTTCCATAAAAATATTTTTTAATACAATTAGTTTTTTTTTTTTGTGTTAAATCAATGCATTTGGCTTTGCATTTACATATAATATTGATATTTATGCATTACTATTATATAAAGAACTGAATAGGTATTATTTTTTTTGACTAATCGTCGGGTGGTTATTGGTTTGCCGCAGTAATAATATATTTTAAATATACTGTGCGGCAAACCAATAATCGTCCGACGTAATTTGTTTATAAAACGTTATTATATAATCGATCTCATGAATTATAATTTATTTTTTGTTGAAATAGATTCAGCTAAAAAATATTTTGTATTGTTTTGCGTTGGGCGGGAATTCCGGGCAAAGAAAAACTCTAATACTTTTACATACATATATGTATGTACTCCATATTAAAAAAAATTGGTTTGTATTTCGCGTGTGCTTTAGTCAAAATTTGTATGGGAATTTCTTTTTAACCTACACTTCAACCTTCAGGTGAAGAAGAAGTAGTCAGTTCGGTGAATAGGGCGGTTCAGGTAGCATTTTTGCCATGTAAACAGCACATGTGTGCACATTTACATTGTCCTGGTATAAAATTTTTGCCCAAATGCTGTCGGTTATTTTTCAAATCATCCCAGAAAATTGCAATAAAAATAGCCATTCATCATTCTACACTTTCGAGGATTATACCTCATGCATGGAATATTGTCTAAATTTTGTCCAACAATTAAACCTTTTTGCGATGTGAGATGCTAATGAGCACATGAAATTAAACTTTTTCCATTTTCTCCTCAAATCACGTAGCAGTCTGCTCTCAATGCCTGTCAAACACGAACTAAATAACGCAGATTGTTAAAATTTTGACATCTTACAGTTAAGATGCGGTAAATTCAAAAAGTCACGAAACTTATTGATCCGCCCTTGTAATTTTTCCCTGTGTTATTAGTTCAATATCAATTAATTGAAAACAAAACAAATCAAATTATTAACTGAATAGCTCCTAGTTAGAAATACTTGTTTGGCAACACTTTATTCTTGCGACAGTAATGTAGTATGCATAGATGTTGTTGTTTTTACGTATATTTTCAATTCCATACATATCGCTCATTTACTCAAAGAACGTCATAACTAAAAAAAATAAAATTTTTGAGTTAATGATGCAAAATTTATCCCCATTTTGTTCTTTATATTGTGTAAAAATTTCATACAAATATCTTGTTTACTCCTCAACTCTTGAGAGAAAAATAAAACTTCTTTCTGAAAACGAGCTTGAAAACTTCAAGCTCGTTTTCTGGCAAACTGGTTTTATTTGAGTTAAGACGTTGTTTGAGTAAATGAGGGATATGAATTTCTTACAACTACAATTCGAGCTGAATTAAATTCAGCCTACATTTCCATGTTAAAACAAAAAAAAAAAAAAAAAAAAATATATATAGAAAATATGTTGGTTATTAAGTTCTTGTTTCAACTATGAAATTAGTCTCTTTTGTTTAAGTGAAAGTTCTAAGAAATTGTTGGTTATGATTAGGGAAAGGATTTTCATGCATTTAAAATCACGTTTTATGTACATAAAATATGCAGTAAAAATATAAAAATATGTATTTAAGACTAACAAAATATGCATTTATCAACTCTTTTTCAACATTTAATAACATTAAAAACTTAAAAAAAGAAATTTATTGTTTTCTTAACAAACATTTTGTCATTAAAAACTTTAAAAAACATAAAAAGCTCATCTTCAATGCTTTCTTAACAAATGTTTTGTCAAATCATATGAAATATAAAATAAATTTAAGTGGAACTTTTATTTACGTTCTTGAATGAATAAAACGAACGTTTCACGTCAGCCGAAGTTATTAGTGCGCATTTAAATGCTGATATTTTGTTTTTGGAAGATTCAGTTTCTAAATTTTAGTTGTTAGAACTATAAACTATTGATGTAATTTGTTTCATATTTTTTAAGTGCATAATTTGTATAACTATTTCTAACTTATTTTCAGAATATACATTTTTTTACCACATCTTCAATTAATTCAAATTCAGCTGTTAAAGTAACAAATGCCTCTAATTGGGCAATACCGTGTGTGCACAAATATCAATTTATTAAGTTTTTTTACTTTAAAATTTCTTTAATTTTGTTAAAAAAAATATAGTATCCGACAGCCATTTGCCACGTTCCACATCTAGTTACTATAGGATGCATTCATATCGTATCAATGGATATTTTTCATTAAAGGCTGCAAAAAAAAATTGAACGAGCATTTTTGGGTTTAAATGGGCTATTATTCCATGCTCTTGTTTTTTTTTAATTTTCAATGGTATTGGTATTCTTGACTTAAGCCAATGTATTGAATCTTTCAAATGAGTTGAAGGAGTCCTACGGTGTTTTTGAACATCGAATAAAAAAATGCGTTCGCAAATTTTTCTCGATTTCTCCTTTTTTTTTGTTTTTAGACAGTCGTTAAAACTGCAGCTTTTAAATACTTTACAACTTATCAAAAAACCAAAATTTGATTTATAGCATGAAAAAAAATAAAAAATGTATTAAAAATATACATTTATAATGAAATATGCAAAAATATGTATTTATTATAAAATATGGAAAAATATGCATTAACAAATCGATGCCATTTTGTCGCAAATTTGTTGATTCGCAAATATATTTAATTTATGTTGATCTACGACCAACGACAAAAAACATGTATTTACATGAAAATCTTTTCCCTAGTTATGATTTTTGTAGTTTAATATAGTTCTTCTATTATATTGAAATTTAATGAATTAATATGACGCGTTCTTATTTATGAGTTGCAGCTTTTTCCTGAAAAAAATATATTCGCCGCAAATATTTGCATGTGTGTACATTTCTCATATGTAAACGCAGACTTAGCGCCCCTGGTTTTTTTTTCAGTTCATGTTAGTAAGTCATCTGGCATCTCGTTCTTTAGGAATAGAGGAATATAAAGGAAACGAAAACTAAAAAATATAAATAAAAAAATCGAAACAAAAATAAATTTATATATGTTATGAAAATCGCGTCCTAGCTCCTGTGTCTGACATAAAGAACATAGCTCTAAAATTAAGGATTTTCGCAATTATATTTTGCTTTTAGGAAATAAATTATTTATTTTTATTTTAATGTATTTTAAGAACAAAAATAGCTTAATATCTTGAACAAAAAAATATAATTGTAACTTGTGGCAACACTACAAAAACAACAACAACAAAATACAGCAAGTGCAGCTATTTGAAAAAGTAGCATTACCAAAAAATCAATCTAAAACTCTAATTAGAAAAATCACTAGAATCGGGATCATTCTGGCAACACTCTCGTTTTATTTCTCTTGCAATTTTTGTTTATTCAGCAACTTGTTTTTAATTAATTGTCTGGCTTAATTTACGGGAGATGGCGATTAAAATCTTTTGAAACTTAAAGTTTTCTTGTGTTTTTTTTGCCTTTCCGCTTATTTAACAAATTTTGTCAGCTTTAAACATTCCATTTAATATTATTCATACTGTTTTGTTTACAAATAAACAAAAGTAGGACTTTTCTCTTAACCTAAAAGTTTTTGCCCTTACATACGTCCCTTTTCACAATGTACGGTTAAGAGTTAACGTGAACTTTAACTGCAAGTTCTTCATGCAAAACTTGCCGTTAAAGGCTCTGTTATCTTTTAACCAGACATTGTGAAAAGGTACGTTAATGTAATTTTATTCGATTTGCAAACCAATAGAGTTTATATGGAAATATTTCGTAATTTCGTTCGATAAGGAGTGCCGCGATTTGCCCCCAGATTGCATTACAATTAGTTATTAAATTATTAATAGCTTTTGGAGTATGGTAATCGACGGGAACTTACGCTGTTTTAACTAACTGACCTATCTAACATTTTTAAAATTTTACAGGAGAACAGCTTTTCTTATGGATACGTCAGAAATGTTTATACTTTTATTTTTTTTTTTTTTTAAATTAGTGAATTCCATTACCAGAATACTACTAGACTAGAAGTTATAACCAGTGATGCCAGAATTCCTTCACCAAAAATGGCTAAATGTAGACAAAAAAATGGCTAAAAACTATCTAAAAAATGGCTAAGCGCCATCGAATGCAAAAATCAAGAACTTAAGCAAAAACCAGAATGTATTTCATATATTATTCTTTAAAGCAAATCGGGAACTTGTTTAAAGTAAATAAAAATAATAAATTGAAGTAATAAATAAAATTATTTTTCTTGAAGTACGCCTTTTATTCATTTGTACATACTGCTATTCAGTCGTTACATTTTTGGGATACTAATCCATTCCTTGCGAAATTTTGGTTTATACTTTAAACTTTAATTTATTTTTTTATCTTTTATTTTCATTCGTGTAAAACAAAAATTACTCTTGTTTGATTTATATCATAAACCACAAATTAGACCCGACAACTTATAATAACATTGCAGTCTTTATAAGAACGGAGTGCAAATCTTATTAATACCAATTTAGTCATCTCTTTTATGTAAGCGCTTTTAGACTGTCCCAATAAAAATGGCAAGTTTGAACCAGAATTCATTTATATTAATGCGAAAACAATACCATATTAATCTGTTGTGTTTTTTGGTATTTAATAAATGTTCTTTTGGTGCGAGTTTACTTTTTTTATGAAAAGTCACAAAACAATTTCATGTTTGGAAAAATAGCTAAAAAATATCTAAATTAAAATAAAAATGGCTAAAAATAGCTAATAGCTAAACTCACTTTTCTTCCGGCTAAATGGGATGAAAAATGGCTAAATTTAGCCAGAAAATAGCTAAATTGGCATCACTGGTTATAACACACCTTAACTGCAATTTTTACGACTGTAAGCATTAAGGCTCAGTTAGCCGACTGTTAATGGAATGTAACTGCAACGGGGGAAGCTGCTATTGTTATTGATATTGCTGATATTGTTATGTGAAAAGTAATGAAAATGGTTATAGAGATGTAATGTAATGTAACCTACTTTTCACATAAAAATATCGATAAGCTGATTCCATTACAGTCGGCTAACTGAGCCTTTATAGAGATGGAATGTAACGTAAACTAATTTTCATATAAAAATATTGATCAGCTGTTTCCTACGCTGCAGTTAGTTTACATTACAGTCTACTAACCGATCCTTTACAGTAACTTTAACGTAGAAAACAGCTGATCGACATTTTTATATGAAAAGTATGTTACGTTACATTACATCTCTATAACCATTTTCATAACTTTTCACATGACAATATCGATCAGCTGTTTTCTACTGTTGCAGTTACTTTACATTACAGTCGGCTAACTGAGCCTTTAATGCTTACAGTCGTAAAAATTGTAGTCAAGGGGTATTATGACATGTAGTATATTAGTGGCTTCACTCATTTTTGGAAAAAAAAAATTTCAGTTAGGTTGGTTATTTAAAACAGCGACGATATATACATACATATGTACATGCACATTTTCATATAAATATGTACATATGTTTGTATGTATATGTATAAATGTGTATACATTTTTTGAACAATATGTACTCGTATTTTTAATTATGTTTTGAAAACAATATGAGTGATATAAACGCCACAATCGTTATCTCTGTTAGATAAATATTAAATAAATATTAAAATAAACGTTTGTATGGGATGGGTATTGACGTTTTCTTCTACTTTTAAAAGTGTTATAAAATCGGTGAATTAGATTGAATTCTGTATAAATTCAAATTTACATAAAAATAATGGCCAGCTGTGTAATTTATTTAATATTCTTATTAAAAAAATTTTAACACTAACACTAACAAAAAGGTTATGACGTACTTACTTGTTATTTCCATTATGAATATCTTTTATAAGTGGATTATGGCAAATTTCTCACTTTGCTTTTATTTGATTTCTTTAAAATTATTTTATATTTAAACTTCTAGTAAATTCGAAAGTCAATAAATCGGTTCTAGAAATAGTACGACCTTTATCACTCACACCTTCACCTTACCCGTTTTAAAATCACTCGACTTTCACACTTCTTTAAAATTGCGACAATTTTGTATCAAGAAGAGAAATCTCAAAACTTGTCTAAATTAATATAAAAGAAATGAACATACAAGTAAAATGCCTGCGGCACTTGTAATGTTCTTTTTTTTTTGTATTTCCTTTCTATCATTTACAAAGCACAACCTCTCATTCTTCCTCAATTATAGCAATTGTAATAAATACACATAAATTTAAACGATTTTTAAAGCAAAACTAAACTGCACCAACTAATATTGAAATATAAAAATGCCTGCGAATGAGTATGCATTACAATTATTTAGTTACTTTCCACATGAATTGATTGCACTTTGCACATACAAAATTTCTAATATTCAAACTAATTTTAGAAGTTTAGTGCAATTTTTCAAGTATTTTAGTTTAGTATTTCACTTTGGTTGTGTTTTTTTTTTCATTTAGTTTTGTGCATAAAAATCACACAAATCTTGTGACAATTACACTTTGCAATATATTCAAATTTAAATTCAAATCGAGGAATAGCGTTGCCTATGCAAATACGAGGGCAGTGGAAATTGTCAGCTAGCATCAAAAAAAAATTATAATATTTTGGGAATTAATATAGAGAAGCTTTAAAAAGTTTTATGTTACAAGAAGCAAAGACTTCGAAGGGAAATAGGGATGTTATTTAGCATTTTTACATTCAGCTTTTTAAGTCTCCTAAATTCTTTCTTAACAAAATTTAAAAAACTAAGAACAAAGTACTTATAGTGACAAACTTAATTTATCTTCTGTAGAACATTTTAATATTTTTTGACGATTTTATATTTTTCCAGTACTTTGACACGAAAAGTAGTCTTAATGGTTAATAATTTGCTTATAATTTCTATATAAAATTGTAAGGTTTTTTGCTATGCATGTTTGGTTCCACTTCTGCCATTTGAACATTTAAATGTAAGAACTAGAATGTCCTTGGCAATCGAGCCAATTCTTGTTTGGGTATCCTTTGAAAACGACACATGAAAAAAATAGTTTATATTGAACAGTGCACAGTGGGGACTTTTGCAAAATAAATGGTAATAAATCTGGAACTTCTAAACTACTGACTGGATTTATATGAAACTTCGAACATCCGTAGAGGAGGACTTAGGCTTTATAACAAACGTCTTGGCAGCCGTCTGGCCTAAGCTGGACAGGAGTTACAGTGGGCCTAAGTTGACAACATGGGACTCAAAAAAAATTCTGAGGCTTGTAACTTTTAGAAAACTTATCCGATTTTTATGAGATAAAGCGTTTTGATCTAAGCTTAACATTTTTAATAACTAATGTCCTTAGATGTGTTTTCGTATCTCTCATAACTTAGAAGATATTTGACTTTTAACAAAAAAAAAAATTTTTTTTTTGCCTTGACTTTTTTTAGTATTTCACCTACAACTTTTTAGTTATTTGTTGGATTTTAAATTAAAGGACAGCATTAAATTTCTGATCAAATTTTAAATAAAAATAAGTAAAAAACTTATTAATATCTGCAGTCGTAAAAACGGGAAAAGGCAAAGAATTCAAAGTTTTAAAATTTTTCTGGAAAAGGCACGTTTTTTTAAGAAAAAGTATCTTCATTATTTTCAATTTTGTGAAAAACTTTGTTTAACACATACACTTTTAAACCACATAGCGCTAAAAACAATCTATTCAGAATATGCTAAGAGCCATTTATTTTGTATTTTGGGCATGCACCCTACACTCAGCAGTGTCCGAAAATTGCCAATTTCAAAATTTTTTTTTGTGCTTATGCGCTTATAAAAAGTTGTGACGGTATATTTTGAAAGCTTTAGCTATATCATTTATTTATTAAGATAGTTGGCAACATGTTAAACTTAAATTTTTAACAGCCTTCTCATAAATGCGAGGATGCGCGCAAATTTTCTGAAAAAAGTCAAAATTTTGGAAAAATTTTGTTTTGTACCATAAAAAATATATATAAAAATAATTTTCTTTTTTTATGTTGGCATTTTTAGCTTTCATGTGAGTCCTTTTACTTTGCCTGAAAAAATTATTCCAATATAATTAACTGATCTCGAGATATTCCGATTGTAGGGTGCAATTCAAAAAATATGTAGAATGCGCTTAACTTTTTTCCCTTTATTCACACATCAGCTGTTTAAAACTTTTATGAATTCTGAAATTCAACCTAAATAGAAAAACAAAAATAAATTTGGAATGTTATCCAATAAGTCTATGTATATTTTTCGCAATAAAAAATATTTATGGTAATTATACCACATGTTTTTCCATGTAAGTGTAGTTAATGTTAATAACAGGTAAGCATTTAACGAATAACAACACACATGTTTAATGGATTAAAAAAAGGTTTTTGCGGATTTTATTACAGCAACATCGGGAGGTGCTACCTGATTGTGCTACTACTACTTAATAACACTTCACAGTACTAGGTAATTAGACAAAATTAGCAAAGGTTCTTATAAATTATGCTGTATTGCATAAAAAATGTGAAAAGTTTTATTTGTGTGTATTGTTTTTTTATTATTATTTACCAATAGATAATCTATTTAATATTAGGCTATAGCTAAGAAAAACTATTTAACACTAAATAATTTATTTATTTTTAAATTACATGTTTGAGCTATGTTAATTACCATAATTTTACAATTTATTTATTTCAATTATTTTTAAGAAAACAATCCGAAATATCGAAGCTTAAGAGGTTTTTTATTTGAATTGCTTCACTGTCGTCTTTCTCTATTTCTTTAGTTATCTTTGGTAACCATTTCAACCGTATTGCTTGTAAAACTGGATCTGAGGATAACAATAAGTGAAGCATTAAATCATAATTTTCTGCTAATTTTGAACACTTTCGACTATTAAATAATCTGTACTGCTTTACATCTTTGTTCCTTGCTTCTTGAGCTTCTTCTGTAAGTTCTCCCAGAGGTAGGATGTTGGTTTCAATGATTTCTTTTCCATGAGATAATACCTTATGTACAGTTGGCGTCATCAATCTCCATGGATATAAATTTTTTATCAATACTTTTGTTTCATTAGCAAAAGCATCAAATTTTTCTGCATTAATTTGCTTTTTACTGTTAATAGTTGCCAGTATTATTTTGAAGTTCCTTATTAGTTTTTTATCCAAGCCGGTTATCAAGGATGTAGTCTCAGGATCCTCAAAAAAGCGTCTAGCAGTATTTCCATTATTCGAGCTACCATAACCGTTAATTGGCTTGTCAATTATAAGCCCATGCTTTCTAAATTCATCTTGTATCCTTTTCTTCTCAGTTCTTCGTGTATCTGCTAAGTCTTTGTTGTTTCGTGAGGAGACAGTTTCATTACCTTTGATATTTCTATATTTTATATCATATGATAGATGCAAGCAATACTCCATAAATCTAATGCGAGCATGAAGTGGGGAAATTCCAAATTTAAGGGCTTCCTCTTTTATAGTTTCATCAGATTTATCTTCAAACTCAGAGCTTTTTTTCCCACATATATTGCATTTCCAGTATGACTTGGTATCCGTTAGGGCATTGGCAACTTTTCCATCTATCATAGTCAATTGTAAATCAAATGTGACATTTATAATGCAGTCAGAAATTTTTATTGCAATGCTTGGTAAGTTCCTTATTTCTTCTGATATAGTAACTACAATATTTTGAGTTTCATCTCTATTTTCTTTCATATATTCAAATTTTATTGGTCGACATAATAACTTTGATGCAGGCGTCCTATTTATCCATACGTCTTCAAATGCAGGTACAGTGGATGATGATGATGAATTTGTATATAAACGCATTCTAAGAGGTACCAACGTAGACATAAATATCGATGAAAAAGATATATTATCTTCGCTTTGTTGTCTATATTCAGAAAATCCAGTAGTCCCATCACAACCCCATTTACAAATTAATACTAGCTCGGACTTGTGGCATTTACTTATGTCTTCTTTGCTAAATGTTGAAATTATCCTAGAAGCAGTATTTTCGAGGAGACTGCATAACTCAGTAGTGGCGCCCGTGCTACTAACGTTCGAAACCGATGGCAAAATTACATCCTTTGTTGCCTTCAATGACTTTGTAGATGGCAAATTTCCCCATTTCTTTTCAGTCATAGCTTTTCTTAATATTTCATATTTATTCCTTGTTAGACCCAAGTTTAGAATAAGGGCTAATGCATCTTCATTAGTAAAATCTGTTTTAGATTTAGGCGTTGGTATGCTTTCCACCATACGTTGTATTCTCTTTGGAGATGCTTTTGGAAGAGCATCTACTATTTTGCCAACTTCCTTCGGTTTGTTTTTGGTTAAGGCACTTCTAAAGGCATCCTTTATAAGGCCAAAAGAGTGGTTTTCAATGAGGTCTTCTTGCTTTCTTTTCTGGCTTCTTGGTTGAAGTTCCTCGTATAATTTATTAGGCCTTCCCAATTGTTTCATACCAATCTGTGTAACTATCTCGGTTTTTAGCCATTGTTCATTTTGTTTTTGGAACTTAGTTTTGTTATAATTTAATTCTTTCATTTTTCTTTCGTACGCTACCAAAAAGTTCTCTATTTTTTTAGTAGCATCTTCATTTAGTTTTAATCCAAATGAGTTGTCAATTATATCTATGATTTTAGAACATTTTTCTTGGCGCAATAAACTAACAGGAACGTATTCCCATAGAAGTTTACATACCGCGTTATATTTAATACTAATCTCCATAACAGTTCAATATAGAGTGATTGTTCTTATAAAAGAACCCTGCGTTTTTATGCAATACAGCATAATTTATAAGAACCTTTGCTAATTTTGTCTAATTACCTAGTACTGTGAAGTGTTATTAAGTAGTAGTAGCACAATCAGGTAGCACCTCCCGATGTTGCTGTAATAAAATCCGCAAAAACCTTTTTTTAATCCATTAAACATGTGTGTTGTTATTCGTTAAATGCTTACCTGTTATTAACATTAACTACACTTACATGGAAAAACATGTGGTATAATTACCATAAATATTTTTTATTGCGAAAAATATACATAGACTTATTGGATAACATTCCAAATTTATTTTTGTTTTTCTATTTAGGTTGAATTTCAGAATTCATAAAAGTTTTAAACAGCTGATGTGTGAATAAAGGGAAAAAAGTTAAGCGCATTCTACATATTTTTTGAATTGCACCCTACAATCGGAATATCTCGAGATCAGTTAATTATATTGGAATAATTTTTTCAGGCAAAGTAAAAGGACTCACATGAAAGCTAAAAATGCCAACATAAAAAAAGAAAATTATTTTTATATATATTTTTTATGGTACAAAACAAAATTTTTCCAAAATTTTGACTTTTTTCAGAAAATTTGCGCGCATCCTCGCATTTATGAGAAGGCTGTTAAAAATTTAAGTTTAACATGTTGCCAACTATCTTAATAAATAAATGATATAGCTAAAGCTTTCAAAATATACCGTCACAACTTTTTATAAGCGCATAAGCACAAAAAAAAATTTTGAAATTGGCAATTTTCGGACACTGCTGAGTGTAGGGTGCATGCCCAAAATACAAAATAAATGGCTCTTAGCATATTCTGAATAGATTGTTTTTAGCGCTATGTGGTTTAAAAGTGTATGTGTTAAACAAAGTTTTTCACAAAATTGAAAATAATGAAGATACTTTTTCTTAAAAAAACGTGCCTTTTCCAGAAAAATTTTAAAACTTTGAATTCTTTGCCTTTTCCCGTTTTTACGACTGCAGATATTAATAAGTTTTTTACTTATTTTTATTTAAAATTTGATCAGAAATTTAATGCTGTCCTTTAATTTAAAATCCAACAAATAACTAAAAAGTTGTAGGTGAAATACTAAAAAAAGTCAAGGCAAAAAAAAAATTTTTTTTTGTTAAAAGTCAAATATCTTCTAAGTTATGAGAGATACGAAAACACATCTAAGGACATTAGTTATTAAAAATGTTAAGCTTAGATCAAAACGCTTTATCTCATAAAAATCGGATAAGTTTTCTAAAAGTTACAAGCCTCAGAATTTTTTTTGAGTCCCATGTTGTCAACTTAGGCCCACTGTAACTCCTGTCCAGCTTAATCCAGACGGCTGCTAAGACAGTTGTTATAAAGCCTGAGTCCTCCTCTACGGATGTTCGAAGTTTCATATAAATCCAATCAGTAGTTTAGAAGTTCCAGATTTATTACCATTTATTTTGCAAAAGTCACCACTGTGCAGTGGTACCGTGTTACCCTGATACTGTATTATCATTTAAAATGTAAACTTGTTTGTATTTTTTAACCGACTTCAAAAAAAAGAAGAAAGTTAACAATTCGTCTCTACTTAATTTTTTTTCTGAGAGGCTATAGCTTCCCATTGGCCCCATTGTAAAAAAGTGGGCGGAGATACGCTGCGCAACCTACCAAACACCTTTGGTTCTTGTTATTACACAATTTGAAAGTTGAAAAAATGGGCGGGGTTACGCAAATTCGAGTTTATTATAATATTTCATGCGTTTTTATTTAACGCATTTTTACGATACTTGCCACACATCTTGAGCTCTAAAATAGACAAAATTCTCCATTTAAAAAAAGGGCGGAGTCACGCCCATTAAAATTTAATATTTTATTTTAAGTGTTTCTACTTTACTGATTTTTACTATACTTAACACGCACCCTGTGCTCTGAAAACACACACAATATTGCATTTAAAAAATGGGCGGAAGCACGCCCATTAAAATGTAATTTTATATTTCACGTACTTTTGCTATCAGAAGTCGGTTTTTTTTTGGCAGAAAGAATTATTTTAAAACGACACATGAAAACGAATAGTTAATATTAATATTATCATTTCAAATGTGAACTTGTTGGTATTGACCATTTTAAAACTATGCTCAATCGATAATAATGCTGAGTACAAATCTGGCGTTTCTTGTCTTGTTATTTTGTGGTGTCATTTTCAAAACGTGTGCAACGCTGTTCACATTATTTTTTTATATGGAAAGCAATGGCACACAAGGAAAAATATCGGAAACGATAAAAGTTGTCACTAGTACATACTTTTGCGATGTCATAAAAAGCCATAATAAGTATGTACTCGGCATAAGCTTTAATCACGGCTATCATGAATAAAATTTCACTTGAAATTTTTTCAGGGGAACAATTCCATCTTATAGCAAGTAATAGGGAAAACAAAAAATTCTAATTGGAAAAGGGAGAAATTTCACGCGGAATTTTATTCATGATAGCCCTGATTATTTTCCATTTTTGAGCTTTATAAATTAACAGTAGAATAAAGGCTTTTGATAATTGCTCTAAGTATCTAAGATTATATTATAAAACGACAGTTAGGAGTATCTACATATGTAAACACGGTGTTGATAAGCAAAAAAAAAATAAAATAATAATTTATGTAGAAAAATAAATTTTGCGACCGGTCTCGTATATATTGCTTATGTATGTATACTGTGCATACCACTCCTCCAAAATTCTAATGCATTTAGTTTTCACAGCTACATCCAATAAAAGCAGTATAAATTAAAGAAACTGCGACAAAAAAACAACGACAAACCTGGTAAAATTTTAGAAAAAAAACAATAAAAAAGTATATTCATTGTTGCAAATGTGGCCATGTAAGCAATAACTCGTGTTGTATTGTGCCAAAGACAGACAGACAGACAAACTGACACATTTAGTTGGTTTTGTTGCATTTGAATTTTTAATTTTGCAGTCAACAATGTACGAATAGACCCAACAATATAAAAATGAAATAAAAAATTTACCTTAATTTTTATGTGTTTAGCTGTCAGTTTCCTTTTTTTTTCTAAAATTTTCTTAAAAAAAGTTAGCTTTGCTGAATTTTCCTTTGAATACAGAAGCCAAGAAAAACTGTAACATATTGATTCATGCTTTTCTATGGTCGTCGACTATTGATAGAATCTTAACTCTTTACACCCACTATCCACATCTGATAAGCACTCACTCTACCATGACTAGAAACCAATTGGCATAATAGTACATACTCTCTTTAAATTTTTGGCAAATGCATTACAATTTAGAGTTGAAATAATGGAAATTCTTTTTTTTTATAAAGTGCTTCTAGGTAAATTTAAATTACTCTAATGGCTAAAAGTTTATGGCAATTTGCTAAGAGATAATTTGGTTTAAAAGGTATGACATTATTAAAAAATAGTAGAAAAGATAAGAAAAATTACTGCATTAGTCTCAAGGGTCAATTGTAAAAAATGGATAACAGAAAAGGAAATAAAACTTGAAGGGTAAAATGGAAAATCAACAAAATCAATCATTTATCGAAATAACAACTGATTCTAGCAAAAGAAATAAAAAAAATATAAAATATAAATATCTGTATTTTACATGTGAAGCTTTTGTAAAAGGTGAGTTTGAAGTTTTACCCCCCCCTTTACCATTGTGCACTTTATTATGGTGAATGGAGGCAGAAAGCGGTTGTCAGTTTTATGTCCAAACGTGGGAGGAATGATTTTGTGAATTATTTAACCCTCTAATTCTCCTCCCTATTGGTCATTATGGGTTATTTTTGACTCTTTAATAAAAAGGTGTCAAATAAGAACCATTAAACGAGGCCAGTAACGGCTTAAAGTTTTATAAAAATTGTATTAGAGTCAATTAAACTTTTAATTAAATTAAATATTTAAACAAAAGTTTAATTGATACAATTACAGTTTTAATTGATTTTTGTTGTAATTTTAATTAAAAGTGTTTATTGCAGGAAAAATTTGTTCTGTGCAGTGTGCAGTCTTGTTTATGGCTGCGTTCGAAGTTGCATTCGAAGTTTCAAAAATATTAAAATGTTTTGATGTTTATAGATTGCATTGATATCGTTTCATTGTAGATTGCTGTGGGTGTGTGTCAAAATATGCAACATGAAATATGAACGTGTTGCGTAAACATGTTAAAAAGTGTATACCTACCAGTAAAAGTCAAAAGGCTCAGTTAGCCGGCCGTAATGTAGTGTAACTGCAATAGTAAGAAACAGCTGTTATGTGAAAAGTAATGAACATGGTTATAGAGATGTAATGTAACGTAACATACTTTTCATACAGCAATATCAATCAGCTGTTTTCTACGTTACAGTTACATTACATTACAGTCGGCTAAAGGCTCAGTTAGCCGACTGTAATGTAATGTAACTGTAACGTAGAAAACAGCTGATCGATATTTTTATATGAAAAGTAGTTTACGTTACATTACATCTCTATAACCATTTTCCTTACTTTTCACATAACAAAATCTATCAGCTATTTCTTACTGTTGCAGTTACATTACATTACAGTCAGCTAACTGAGCCTTAAAGTCTCAGTTAGCCGACTGTAATGTAAAGTAACTGCAACGTTGAAAACAGCTGATCGATATTTTTATATGAAAAGTAGGTTACTTTACATTACATCTCTATAACCATTTTCATTACTTTTCGCATACAATATCGATCAGCTGTTTCCTACTGTTGCAGTTACTTTACATTACAGTCGGCTAACTGAGCCTTAACTGAGCCTAAAGTTATTGCCATCTACATATTTAACGTTAAATACTTTGTCACAATTTATGGTACAGGAAAGGTTTTCAACCTTTTTTTTCTGACTTAAAATTGTACGTTGTTTTAAGCCCATTTTATTCCTTTATAACCATGTTATTTAATGACCGTAAATTTTGAATAAAAATTTTCATATCCAGCTTCCATGTAAAACGAATAAACAAGTGTACTCTATGCGCGTGGATGTATCGTTGAATTCTAACACTATTAGGTGGCATTTTCAAGTAGCTCCTCGTGTTTTATTTAAAACTATATGAAGGGAACTTATAACACAGCTCGTGTAGATTATCTGAGCTTTACGGCTGAAATTCATGGTGTAAAGCATTTGGTTGCAGTTTCTCTGTGCCTCTGTGTGTATTTGTTTGCTTGTGTGAGCAGCTCAAGTTTCACGTTGAGCTCAAATGCATTTGGGAAACAAATATGTAATATGAATGCATATGAATGAATGTTGCACATTATAAGTACATAAATTTTGTAATTTGCTTACAAGCTACAAAATTGAGATAAAAGGCAAGCAAGCAAAAAACAAAAAGAAAAAAATAAACATTAAATTTGCGACAATTCACCAAGTGATACTAAAAACTGGGAGTGTAGTGCCAATTCGCAATGTACACACCGCCGCTTCGATAAAAAAATAAACAAACAACAAATATAATCAACCAAATGCAAACTGCAAAAGTCAACAACAACAGCAGCAGCAGCACAACAAGCACAAGCACCAACATCATCATCATCGTTGTCGTCATTCTTAAAAATTATTTTTTTTCTATTGCTGAGAATATGTATTTACGAGTATAATGTAATATTCACCAAACTAGTTATATGATGATCGTCTAAGTTGCATTGCAGGAAACAGTGCAAATTCACTTTACAATAGCCCAATTCACAATCTTGTACAAATGGTCTTGCATCGTTGCAGCTAAACCCCTCAATAATCAATTTCAATGTATTATTAATAATGGGATTATTAGTGCGTTTAAAAATTTTAAACTTAAATTGTAACAATTCCCATAAAAAACACTAATTATTAACTTGACTGTACCCGGTCAAAAAAATACTTGTGTGGCAACACTCTATTCTTAAATAGCTGTTGTTGTTATTTACATTTATTTTCTTTTACATACTCTTACGACTACAATTTGAAGCTGAAAAAAAGTCAGCCAATGTAGCAATAGTAAATTAAGAAAATAAAAAGCATGTTGATTATTGAGTTCTTGTTTCAACTTTGTTATTTGTTTAAGTGCCCCTGTGGCTGAGTGGTAGCGATGCTAGCCTCTCAGTCCAGAGGTCGTGGGTTCGATTCCCACCATAGACCCTGGGTGTTTTTCGCAGACAAGCTAATCGCTTTGCGAATTGTGTTTGTGTTTAAAAAAAAAAAAAAAAAAAAAAAAAAAATGAAAGTTTATAATATAATAACTCTAGTTGTTCTAAGAAGCTTTGGGTAGAGGTTCCCTGATGATCTGCATTAGCAACAGTGAAATGCGCATAGGATCCAGCTAAACCCCTCAATAATCAATTTCAATGTATTTTTAATAAAAAAATATTTTACTTAATAAGTAAAATATTAATTTGGGATTATTAGTGCGTTTAAAAATTTTAAACTTAAATTGTAACAATTCTCATAAAAAACACTAATTATAAATACTTTTTGATGTGCAGGCCTTCTTCGTTTAGCGAGAAAAAGCGTCTTCCAAAAAGGTTACGTTTAAATTTTTTATATAAGAAAAGAAATTTGACACAGTAGCTGGAAATTCTTTATATGTGAAAGAATTTTTGATGTGAGCTTTCAAACCAAATAAATAATAATGACACTAACTGACATTTTTAAAATTTTACAAGAGACTTGTGACTTATAAAATGTAATAGTGAACTTAAAGCTTAAACCAGACGTGCCATAACCATAACCATACAAAACAGCTGTTCGAACCAAACTTATGGGCAACACTGTATTTGATTATAGCTGACTCGCCGTAACGCCATAGCCATTACCATAGCAACCAATTGAATTTTGGTTTGGCTATGGCTACGGCACATCTAAGTTAAGCTTAACTCATTTTCCAAAAAATTTCGGTGTTGATCGGTTAGCTAAAACAGCGACGATATATACTCGTAAATGTTCGATTTCGGATTTAGTAAATGAATTTTGTGCCGATATTGCTCAAATTTCAAATCAATTTTGGACTTGCAAATATTATACAACAATTATTAAAGTTTAATATATTTACTTATAAAAAGCGTAGTAATATAATTAATACGCTACAATTTACCACAGAAGATTTAATCAAAGAAATTTATATGTATGAATGAGGTTAATTCGTATCCTCTGTATTGAGTCTGTTATCTTCGTTTTTTTTTTCAATAAATTCCAGGACTTGACTTTAATTTGTTACAGCTTCGTGCATGTAGAGTATATGCCTGGCATTTATACAATAGTTGCGGCATCGTTATGCAAATTGCCATTTTCCTGTTGTACAAATGTACTCTTTTCACAGAAAGACAACTTTAACATAAATAAAAAGGAAAATTCAAATTTAATGCAGATAAATATGATAAAAATTTAACAATAAAATAGTTTAAAAAATATTTTTTTTATTCATGTATCTCTATGTGATTCGGCATTTGTGGCCCCTTTCAGTTGCTGTGTTTTTAAAAGTTGAGTCACATTTTGTGACAAATTTTTGTGCGTTGTTTTTTTAAACAAATTCTGTAGTGTTTGGCTGCTTTAAGAAAAATAAGAAAAAAGCCTTTGTAGCGTTTGTATGTATTTTATTTAAAAAAAATAAATAAATTTATTTAACATTTTTTATCTCTTGTTTTTTATAGGTATGTAAATGAAGTTATTCATGCAGATTTCGTGATATAATTTTAAATTCAAGGTAAAATTGGAATTTTAATAAAAACAACATTTGATCATTTTATATTTTGGTGCTATTGTGACATGAAATTCTCCACAAGTTAACATTGTGTCTTAACGCCTAAAAACAATTCACAATATGTGCGTATAAATAATTTACAATATTATATGCACTTATTGTAAATTATTTTTAGGCGTTAATGCTCAATTTTATGCTTGTGGGCAGCGTTGCCATATTTTTTTCCTCAAAAATCTTCAAGTCGAACAAAAAATCTTTTTCTCTCATTAAAAATCTTTTTTTTTAATGATTTTGCTCAAAATATATTAATTTGCGTTGATTTTACTGAATTCAAATTCAGGAAAAAATTATTTTGTTTCAAAGAAACTAACAAACGTAAAGGTAAATAACACAAAAATTTTACTGAATAGAGCATGTACAAGATATATGTATATATGTATGCACATAATTTATACTTTTGACGAAGGAAAGAAAAAAATATGTCAGTACTTTAGTCAAAAGGACCTTAAATAATATACTAAAAGTACCAAATATCATATTCTTAAAAATCTTATTTTTAACTAAGAAATCTTTTAGTCTTTTTGACATCCCGAAGAACTTCAAAAATAAGATAAATCTTCACATATGGTAACGCTGCTTGTGGGGCTTAAACATAACTTTAAACGGAATTAAAATACACATAAATAGTATTACTTCAAATGAATTTAGGTTTATTCGAAAAATTTGCCATTTTTGTCTGAATATGATTACCAGCATATGGCTGGCTCGGAGAAAGTCCAATTTCTAATCACTATTTAATAATATACAAAAATAAATAAATAATAGCTGTCGGAATGGCGTACAGTATTGCCAGTCTAAAATTTTATAACTAAAGAATACGTTGAAAGATTAGAGCGAATATTAAAGGCAAATAACTATTGCTTTAGCTGCATTTTTAATATCCTCTCGATGTATGAAAGCTGTTGAAGTACGTTAGACGAGCTCCTAGTAATTGTTATCATTGAGCTGCAGTCCCACATCTAGTTCAATAAATATGCAGGCGCAGTAATGTCTTCCAATGCGATCGGACGTGCTGAGTTGATCGCATTAATTTAATGATTTTACGTAAAATCAAAGAAAATCATCTAAAACCTTCAAACTTTTTCTTGGTACACATTTGACATTTCTTTTGTTGTCATTTTGTGGTGTCATTTTCAAATGTTTGCAAAGCTCTTTACATACTTTTTTTTATTCGCAACAAAAATCTCGGAAGTGATAAACGTACACACAATCCTGTTTGCTTGCGATGTCACAAAATTACATAATGTGTACGAAGCTTTAAGATTTTGAAGTCCAGTTTTTTCTTTAGCAAGTCTATTGTTTGATGGTCGAAGCAGAGAAACAAGCCGATCGGCTCACAGCCGGCTTTTAATGAACTTCAAGCCGCCGCCAATGCATGCGGCTTGTCTCGGCTCAAAATTGCAGCCGGCTAATTATTTTTTTGTAGTTGCAAATTTTTACGACATCCTACATATTATATGGACGACATCAGGTGTTTGAAATTTAAAAAAAAAATTGTTAAAAAAACTTATAAATACCGACTGTCAATGTCAGCCGGCTCAAGCCGCCTTATGAGCCGCCGCTGACTATTTTTTCCTAAGCCGCCGCCGCCGACTTTTTAAGACGGCTTGTTTCTCTGGGTCGAAGACGTTTTCGAAAAATATGTTTTCAATAAAAATCTCATCCAATTTGATCATAAATAATTGTTAATAATATATCATATCTATACCGCCCATCGTAACGATTTCGCCCCTCCCCCTCATTTTTACAGCAATAGGAACAAAAAGCAAAATACATAGTAAACTTTTCAGCGTGCTGTCATGCAATGATAATCTCCTAAAATGCGTTAAATTAATTATACTGGTAGTTATATTGATTGAGGAATATCAATAAACAGAATATTGCGACAATATATTCCCGGACGAAATAAATGTGAAGAAGTTGCAATTTTTTTTCAATTCTAATAAAAAAGGCAGTAAACAATAAATCCAGGGTATCCCGGAGTAATTAGAACGTTGCAAGAGCTGTTCTCTTGCCGGTCTCATCACAATATAACAAACCAAATGCAATAGTGAAGAGAGTTGCCGGATCCACATAAACAACTGTTAACTATGTGCATACATAATTACATACATATGTATGTATATTGAAATTTAAAAATATTTACTATATTGTAGAAAAACTAAACATCAAGCCCTGTTGTTAATAGAAAATAAATTCATTCCGTCTCTGTGCATTATTGTGCAAGAAAAGACTGACCAGCATTATTGCTATTGTGTATTACTATAGTCTATTGCAATCTTTCATTGATTTTTATTTTAATTACAAAAGCAATACCACTACAATAATGATAAATTAAAATGAAGCCCTTTGTCTAGAAATTAAATAGAAAAGAGATAAATAATATGTACAAATATGTACATTGTTAATTATTTATATATAATTGTTATATACAGTATACAGTTCTATAAAAACGAAAGAAAATTTCTACAAAAACAATAGCTTAAAAGCCAGACAAAAAAATTAATTTAAAATAAGCAGCATCATGTGCAAAGATAATTTTTTTTTTAAATTTCTCCGACATCATGTAGTCTTGTAAAGTATTTCCAGTTTGTTTTACAACTGTCACCAAGTATGTGACGAATGTAACAAAACGGCGGATATGGTCATTAAGTGACAAATAAAAAAAACAAATTTTTAATTAAAACCAAACATTAACAATCATACATGGCAACTATGGAGCAAAAATATAAAAATGCAAAAGAACTGCAAATAATAATTCTTGTGGTGTTTATATGCAGACTTTTTTTCTCTTTTTTTTAATCTTGACAATTATTTATTTTCTCACTCATAAAATATTTTAATTTGCTTTAAAAACCATTACGAGTAACGCGTTTGTGGTTGGTTTACTTTAGACATTCACATTCAGTTTTTATGTCATTTCGTTAAACACAAAAATTTCAAGTGGTTGGCAACAGTAATACAATTAAGGTGGCGGGAAGAGGCATTAAGAATAGGATAGAGGAGGGAAAGGATAAAATACACACAAAAATTACAAAACAATAATAAAATTTTAATTATCTTTGAACATGCAGCTTACCATGTGCAATTTTATTTTTAGCATAAACAAAAAAGTATAAAAGAGAGAAAAAATTTTCAATTGCGGCTGCATTAAAATAAAAGTCTTTCAATTTAACAGTTAATGTTGGAAAAAACAGCGATTAAAAAATAAAGCCATTAACAGACGGCAAACAAAAACAAAGTCTGGCTGCATCTTTATTTTTTCAACACATTTATTAGCTGTTTATATTAAACGTTATTAAATACTCAAGATATTCCCTTGCACCAATATTTTATGATACTACAAGCTGTTTTATATTTTCTTTAATGCTCAATGTTCCCCCTTTTCTTGTAATAACATAATTACTTAGTTAAAAAAAGCAACGTACGCTGATAAGCGAAACCTGAAACTTTAATTGTTACTAATTGCTGCTTACTTTTAGAAAAGAAGGACATTTGCCTTCAAAAATGGGGTAATGACCGTTTGTGAAAGGCAACCAAAACCCTTTGGCGTAGAGGGTTGGTTGATTTCGTTATACCTTAAAAGTGAAAACATAAGAAAACATTGTTTTCCTATTTACGTTTTTACAGACTGTAGCTGTGACCTTTACTTCCGCTTAGGAAACATAAGGGAAATTGCTACAAAGGGAATATCTATAAAGCCAAAAGATTTAATAACACTTGCAAAGCTTTAGGGGAAAAATTAAAAATAACATTGAAATAGCCATTAGAATATTTGATTGACATAAAAACGTTCTATAGACTATTAGGGCAAGCAACACTAAAATTTTTATATTTTAAAATGTACTCAAATCATCGATTTCTTTGATTACATAAATGTGTGTATTGTAACTACTTCGTCGTGAAGTTAATAGAACATGTTTTTTTTTGTTAAGTAAAACTGGAAATAATAAACACACAACTTCGTTGAAAAACGGCATGTTGACATCACTTACGAGTATTTTGATGTTCTATGATTTTTAACATATATTTTTGTTTACATGATAATGCAGTATTGCCGTGGCTGCTACTACGTTACCCTATCAATCAATTTTAATTACAAAGCATTTTTTATCTTCATTTGGTTGTTAATAATTTCGCTAATACAGACATATACAGAAAAAAATATTAGATAACACCTTTAATTGAAAATAAAACCAAAGTTCAATTAAAAATTTAATATTGTCAATCAAATTTTTTAATTAATTCATTCTTTAAACAATAGTTTGACCTACTTAAATTTTCAATTAACCTTTAAACGAAAGTTTAATTGGCTGAATTGAATTTTTAATAGAATATTTGTATTTTTTCTATTAAATGTGTTAATTGGAGAAACATTTTTTGTGTGGGCATTTAAAAATTTTAAAGCTCAATATCCCGTGCAAATTATATAATTATTCCGGCATGGCTTCAGTTCACTCAAGACGGAAAATACTTTCCAGTGAGAACAAATGCCTTCCCATCGCATTTTTTTAAATTGCTTTGAAACAACGTCCAATTTCAATAAAAATATTTTGAGGCTCGTCTGGATGATAACAATTGTGAACCACATCGACCATGTAAAACTGCTTCCTTTGAATTATTTCCCAATGCGATAAATTGCAGCAATAATTGTATTTCCTTTTAAAAATTAAGAAAACTAGCGTTACCATTCAAGGGAAAAATAAGACAAAAAGGGTACACCACAAGAAAGTGTTTTGTTTGTAATGATGCTTAAACATGCTACTCGTAAAAACGAAAATAATATTGTGATATTTATAATGTTTTTTGTATTGTTTTGTACAGTTTGTGTCTTTTATTGAGAAATTTGTGGCTAAATTTTTTATTTGAGATCTGGAAAAAGTGTTAAGGGCAATTTTAGAAAATTATCAGAGAAAGTACCACGCGTTGTATGCTTTCTCACATCCTACATGCCTTCCCAAAAAGGACAGCTAGTGCATTTATAAGCTTCCAGTCACAGACCACAAATTGTAGAATTTCTTGACGCTAGGAGTGTGAAAAGTAGGTCCACTTTCTACTTTTGTAAGCGTCAGAAGCGCCGTGCAAACAAGTCAGCTGATTTTGATACTAAGTGATGCCAAATTTTATTTTATTTTCAAGGCCCCCGATGTTGAGTAAGATGCACTTTGAATTCCATAATTCGTGAAATTTACGAAGGCGCAGTATGCACTGATGCTTTGAAGCTACACAGATTTTTAGCTTCAAAGTTTAATAAAATCGTTTATTCCGTCGTAAAGCATTTCTATTCTGAAGAAAAGCTCTCGCATCAACGTAACTATTTCTTAAGTATGGCCAGGCCTTTATTTGTAGTTGCGCTCAACTAACTGTATCATCTACGTTTAATTTGTAGAATTTTATATGCCACGAACAAACATCTTTAATAAGATTTAAACTGATATAAAACGCAAAAAAAAACTCTATAATGATCTTGAAAACTCCCAACTTCCATTCGAAGCTATATGTTGTTTGAGAGCTAAAACTTTGAGATACCTTGGTATGTGCCTTTAGCCATTTTAATTTTCAATCAAAACACTTTAATTTATTTAAATCTAAATTTTTTTTCCATAGACCACAACAAATCTCTCACGACTCCAAATATTTCTTTTGTATCACAGTCAAGAATAACATGAAATTTTTTTTTGCTTATGAACACTTGGAATTTTTGAGTTGAGCATGGTTTAGGTTTACTGTGCCAAAACTGAATAAAGTTCATCATTTAGTGCTAAAAAAACAGTGGCAACACCGCATTTTTTTTTTTTTTTGGTTCTGATGTTTCCTGTTATCAACGTTATTATGCACTGTTGTACTTCGCTATTGTGAATAAATCATGACTTAATTGTGAATTAAATATAAAGTAGATGACTGCAATAAATAGTGTTACGGTAATTTTGACTTAGCTGCACAATCAACTTTGCACGACTTTTTGTGCAGATAATTTAAAAATGCTGTTATATTAAATGCAATTACCTGCCTAAATGTGCAGGTATACAATATTTGACTTCAGTTTTATACATACATTTACAAATATTTACAACATACTGATTAAACAGAATAAGGGCTTCAACACATTTTCCATACAAATTGACACCCAAAAACAGCCGCAGAAACCGGTCGTGAGATAGAATCTATTTTATTTTGAGAGCGTTTTTTCTTATGCTCTCACATATACATAATTATTCTCACAAAAATGTTACCATACTTTCAATAAATTTCATACATTTTGTAAACAAAACTACAAAGCAAAATAAGCACAAAAGAAAATAAAACAAAAATTAGAGAGCATTTGAAGTTACTGCCGTCGATGTTATTATGGGCTTGATTAATTTGTCAGCGATTTTCCTGAAGTTGCAGACTTTATTCTGTTTCTACATTTATACAAAGTGCACTTAAAAAAGGATTTTGAACAATAATTACAGAAAAAAATATATTTTGTGCAGTTAAGTCAATGTGCAGCTAACGTTGATTTTTTGTATGAAAATCTTTTAAAATTACCAAAATTTTAGGGCACTTATCTTAAATGTGCAGGTATAGAAAGTGCACTTAAAAAACGAATCTGTATGAGATTTTAAAGAATAGTGACAGAAATTTATCAGTTTAGGCAGCTAAGTCGAAAGTGCACTTAAACAAAAGGCAGCTAAATAAAAACTACTGTATTATGAAATATTTGTTTGAAACCCTTATATTGAAAGCTCTAAATTTTTATATGCATATATATTAGACGGCTTTGAAAAGTCTTCGTGTGGAAAAGTCGACTTATTAATTGCTTTGTATTACATATTTGCATTTTTTGTCTTCATTTTACATATGTATATGTTTAAATATGTATGTATGTACATATATATATATATATATCTACATACATACATATGTATATGCATGTATTTGTGCAATACCTCTCAAGATTTTTTTTATTAAATATAAACTTAAGTATTCTCATGTCTTTTATGTAAATTAAATTGTTTCCTTAATAAATACTACTTTCAAATGTTTGTTTATACATATGTAACAAGTTCCACGCTTTCAAGTGATAAAATCTCACTAGCTTTTATGGACAAATATTTAGTTATTACTTAAACAATAAACCAAGTGCTAATTATCATGATCTTCACAACAAATAGTTGTTAATTGTTTTCATTGTCGTTACACATATGTTAAGGTTTTTTCTATTAAAAATAATTGCTCTTAATGGGAAAATTGTCTCATTTTCAAACGATAATATAAAATTTGAAAGCAATGAAAATTGCTAGTAAATTGCTACAAGAGGTAATACTCGTAATATGCATAGATACATATGTATGTATGTACGTATTTATGTATATTTTAATAAAATATTGCTAGTTAAAAATTAATTTCCGCTCTATATATTAACCCAAGTAATTACAAAATCAATTTTAAAATTTTCTTTAATCAAAACAAAGGAATTATTAGTTCTAGTTGAACTCACAAACTAGGGTTTGTAAAAAGAATTTCAAACATGTAGTATAATATTTATTATTATAATTTCTTTAATAGTCATGGCAGCTGAGGTGAGACGCCTAATGCTTTTTTCATCTTCAATGATAACTTTAATCTTAGTTCATCTGAGAATAAGAGAAATAAACCAGTGTTAAGATTTGTTAAATTAATAGATGTGGATGCACAATAGGGCGTCGATTATCCGTGATTCGATTAAACGGCAACGTCGATTATCCGGGAAAGAAATATTTTAATTGGTTTCTTTTTCTCCATCCATTTAATTTTATACGTAACCGTTTTCAGCGAAAATATTTTTTTCCCTGTAGTACATATATATGCATTTTTGGACTAAACACAAGAATAAAATCCATGAAGTTTGCTTTTATTATATGCGGTATATAAATACAAAAATATGGAAAAAAAAATTAAAAAACCAATAAAAGCTGTTACTACATTAACCGGGAAAATCGATTATCCAGAATTAATAAAGTTTCTGTAACCACGATTATTTAAAAAATACTCATCTCCTTGTTGGAAAATTAAGCATTTAAAAACATAGTTATCAAGAAGAAGAGTTTAGGAAAAAGGTACTTTCCCTTAGCCACTGGCTTTTAGGTAGAGTTTAATAAACCATTTAATAAAGAACTGTTCCAAAAAATATAAAAAGTATCATTACTTTCTAACTAGAGGTCAATAGAATCATAATAGTTCAAAGTAAACCAACTAACCGCTCAAACGTTTAACAAAGTGTTTGCAAGTTAAAATTAAACACATATTCGCTAAAATTGCAATTATATTATAAATTCAATTTCTATTAATAAACTTCAACATTTAATGGGTCTGCCTTTTCATTTAGAAAGCCCTACAAGTGGAAATAATTTTATAGAATAGAAAAAAAAACAAATTTTGCTAAAAATAGAGGAGCATAATAGCAGCAAACACAAAAGCTATTAAAAGAAACATAAACAGAGAGGCCCTCGACGACATTGCACTTGAAGACTTAATGATAATCACCACTACTCACCTCCCCACTAACACAAAAGCAACAGCAACAACAACACTAAGACTTTCGTGTTGGATAAACAAACTGAGGGGAGCGAGCCACACTAATGAATGACTGAGCATGCATATTTAAACATTAAATTAAGCAAAAAACAACAATGCAACTAGAAAAAAGTAAATAGGAAAAGGCATTCTTCATTCAACAGTGTAGTCCTCTTACAACAGTGTAAAAATAACATTTGCATTGTATCTTCCCACTTGCCGCAATTTCTATAGCAAAACAAAAAAAACATATTTTTTTATAACTTTTGTTGGAAAAGCTTTTATACCAGTGATTAACGTCATCATCCAACACAATAGCAGCATAATTGAAAATTTTATTTAAAAAAAGGAAAGCAGTTGTTAAACGAATTAAAACACTTCGTTCTTTGCCGTTATCCCGCTCTGCACTGAGTATAGTTTTTTCGGGAACCGCAATGCGATGAGCCTTTTCATATGTTCCTAATTAACCGCCCTAGAACGTCGTGGAAGTGTGGCTGATGTTCCGCTATTGGAGAAAGATTTTCTTTAGAAAAGCATGCCAAATATATATGTATATACATATCGTCTACTTATTCACCCTAATTCCAGTTATCAAAATCTACGTCACGTCAATACAATAGCCAAAAATTGGGGATTGTCTAGTCACTCTCGAGAATAATGTTGTGCTATTGACAGTTTGTTTATGTTCCCTTAGGTCAAGAAAACAGCACGAGCCTGTCAGTAGCAGTCAGTTGTTTTCAAAAACACGTAGACAAGACCCAATTTTTTGGTATTGTTTTGACATGACGCCGATGTTGGCAACTGTAAGAAGAGTGATTACCTTATTTCTTAGTATGCACATGAAGCTTTAAACAGGTGTTGTTTAAAAAAAGCTCTCTTCCTATTTTATTGCTTTTTACAAATTTTCTAACACTCGTTCACTAGTTCCATCCAAGTCCATTCAATGATCTTAAATTACTCTGTTTACTTTACAATGAAGCACTCATTTCACAAACTACATAAGTACTCGTACGTTCAATTTCAGATCACTTATTGTTTTAACCTCGCATATGCTGCACTTTGTGCATCTCGCTGTCGTTTTTGCTTTTTTAACTTTTAAAAGGGTCAAACAAAGAAGAAGCCACCGCCGCCTTTGCGCAAAAATATTTCTTATATTTAGTTTTGCTGCCGCATTTTGTGTTATAATGAACATGAAGAAAATAATGGAGAGTCTTGCAATTTGCCCCTTACTCGTCATTCTTTGAATGCAAAGGCATTTGTGCATAACTTTGCCACAACAAGCACACTTGTTGCATGTCATCATACCAAAGAAATTTATGTGACCACAAATGGTACTCTGCGGTATAACATATTTAAATGAAGGAAATAAAAAATGCAAAATTAAAATATTAGCCGATGTATTGAAAATGTTGAAATGTAGTTAATGTATTTTTTAAATTATGAGAATATCTTGAAATTTATAATTTTGTTAAATTATATAACAAAAATTAAAAATTTTAAAAACCCCCGACTTTTTTCAGAAAAGATGTTATATCTTCTAAACGGCTGGACCGATTTGTTTCAAACATAGCTAAGAACCCTCTCGATCAAGTCATCTTTCAAACAGAAAAAAATGAAAATCGGTCCAGCCGTTTGGCCTGTACGTGGACACAGACAGACACACAGACACACACTACAAACTTATAACACCCCTCTTTTAGTCGGGGGTTAATAAAAAGAGATGGTTGAGGAAAGTAGTTGCTACAAGTAAGATCGAAATAACTATGGATGTTGCGTGGTCTATTGCATCTGAATGCTTGAAAGGCATAAAAGAGTAGAAAAAAGATCTTCATATGCGTTTGTAGCTTTGTGAATCGATTGCTCAAAACTCCGTAGCGCTAATGAACGTATATTCCTTTAATGAACCTAATTACGAGTTTCGGATTTCGATTTTGACTGGAAAAATTTTGTACTAGACTAATAAATGAATTTAAATTTACGGGAAACACAGGACACTGAAACCGAAGAGTATCTATTGTTCCTCTTGACAGCTGTTAGGGCACCTCATCTAGATCTATTCTCCTGATGACTCTCAAGATTAACAATGCTTCTAGTGTTTGCAGTTCCCAGTCCTCCAATAGGTGCTTGCCCATTTGGATGTGTCTTCGGTGCATAAAGCTTCACAGTCCTTCAGAATATGTTCTGGAGTTTCATCCTTATAATCACAGTATCTTCATAGGCAGTTACTCTCAATACCTGTTCAGGTGTTTCCTCAGTCTGCACTGGCCTATGAATGAATGAATTAAGTTAAACATGAAACACAGGACACTGCGACCGAAGTAGATCTATTGTATCCTTTGCCAGGTGTTAGGGCAGCTCATCTAGACCTGGAGTCTAATCTTAGCTTTAGATACCCAACTGATTCGATGACATTTTTCAAGTTTAGATCAAGACATTCGATATCGAACAATGTAATAATACGGCACGATATCGAATGCCATAATCTCAAACTAGAAAAAAGTGATCGAATCAGCTCGATATCGAAAGCGACGATTAGATCCCTGCTCTCCTAAGGAATCTGAAGATTTCCAATGCTGCCAGTGTTTGCAATTCCCAGTCCTTCAATAGGTGCTTGCCCATTAGTATGTGTCTTCTGTGGCATAAAGCTTAACAGTCCTTCAGAATATGCTCTGGAATTTCATCCTCATAATGATAGACTTTGCACTGGCTGTTACTTTCAATACCAAATTTGTTTAGGTGTTTTTTCAGGCTGCAATGGCTAGTTATGAAAGCTGTGAGCATTCTTAGATTGTTTTTACTTATAGACATGTGAGCTGTAAATATATTTTGGTTAGTCTACAACTATGCCTTCCTATCTCAATCACTCATCTGCTCTGGATTATATTACAGAAGTCGTGGAGCTTGAACTTCTTTATTTCTTGAAAAGAAAGAATCAGTCTATTTGATGCATCATAAAGAGAGAATTGGGTGGCATAATGGGGATCTTTTTGCCAAACCATTAATTCTTGGATTTTGTAAGTTTAATTCTTTTGTGTTGACTGTTATTTAGACTATTTGCTTTGGTTCGTGGTTTTTTAAGCTGTTGGGGCAATTTTTCATCAACATTTTTTGTCACTATTCTTTGACTTGGTGCATTAAGTTGGAATATCTACATACGTCAGTTTTCCTGATTCCTCGTGCTCATCTATCAAATAGCTTGGTCATACCTCTAGAGGTCTACTCTGTAATTCGAAATGAAAGCAAATACTTTCGAATTCGTATGTTAATAGCACGCAAAGTCGAAAGCATTGTCTTTCGATTAGAATTACAGAGTAGACTTACTGAACTGTGTGACCAAACTTCCTCAACTATTTTCTAAAGCAAGCGTGGGTGGACCAGTAAAAAATTAAGTCATATAATAATTCATCTCAGGGCTTAAGCGCAGTAATCACGGTCAAAATGCATGACACAAGCATCGTATACGTGTGCAGGAAGAACTCAGCATACACGTGCATGCATTACACGGTAAATTAATATCATCTTGCTACAAGCTAATTGTAAGGCAATTGTCAAACTACATACAAAAACCTTTTACGTATAGAATTTGACAGTTCTTTGTATAACCCAATGTTTTGAGTAGTTTATCTTCTTATGTTTGTGTTGCATACATGCATGTGCAAAAATCAAAAAATTTAGATTTTGCTTCAAGCATCGTCGGTGTGACACATACAATCAAAATTTCACTAATATTATTATAATGCAGGTCATGCATTTTGATCGTGAATAATGCGCTTTATTTGTCTTTATTTATTGATACTAGTTGTGTAAGCTTATTAGGTGGTCTAGTAAACTTACACAACTTACTACTATTAATGCCAGATTGATATTTCCTCTGCTCCTTGGATTATGTTTAATATTTTTCCCAATTTATCTATTTTGATGTTGATTGCCGTCATCTCGGTCACAATGAATATACGGATTTTGATTATTGTTCGCTAGCCCTCATTCGGTAAATAGAGTTTATTTTTACTAGGATGGAAAACTAAAATTATTGCTTGTTACCTACCCCAAGCTGGTTACGAGGTCTTCGATCTTCTTTTGTATGTATCAAAGAAAGTACATATGTATATAAAAAAATAAGATTTATAATTTTATGTTTTGCGATGACGCATGCATGATTTTACCTCTAAAAACAATTCGCCTCACAACTGTTCGACAATCAATTTATTTGCTTCCTCTAAATTTACGAGTATGTATGTTTCTATTTCGTTATGGTTTGCACTATTCACTCCCATCAAACGAATTGTGCGTAAAGCCAAAGATCAATTACGATACGGTAGACTTGATAATTAACATGAAATCTCTATGGAAAAATTATTATTGCTTTATGCTTATTAAAAATCAAATTGTTATGCCTATTAAAAGAAGAAACTTATGTACAAATGTAAATACAACGTATAAGTTTTCTTAGGAAATTAAAATATATGTGCACATCAATCAGAATCTAAATTATTACTCGCACTACATCATTTACACATGAATAGAGAAGGCAATAAGAGCGAGATACTTTCGCCTGATAAAAATTTTGTAGCTGCTGTTTTTGTTATTATTTAAGCGTATCTCGCTTTTTTATAATTGCATCTTGTTTATTACAATATATGAATATTATTGTGGTTGTTGCTTGTTGCTGCATTAAGTTATTGTTGGAAATAAATAAAAAATATTGCAATATAAATTACTCTACAAAGTTATCATCGTACAAAGCAGTGATAGGCAAAGCTTATGCCCGACGCAGTTCTTTGTTTTTTTTTTATACATAAATATAAGTTGAAGCTTGATAAATGTAATGAGCCATACACCAGGCATCGCCAAAGCACTTTAAACTCTTATTACTGCTCAATTTCATGAAAACAGAATGAATTATTAAGAGCAATTCCCATATGAAATGCTTGTTTTACACTAATAAAAGTTTTGTGTTTGGTATTGCAAGCATAATTCTCTCTGTGTAAGATCTACACACTTTTGCAATTGTGTAAACAGAATACAAATAAATTGCACTTGCCCATCTCTGCACAAAAAGTACACACTTGTTCTTGTTTATTATTTACTATTGGTGTTTTCTTCTGTCTGATTGCTACTGCTTCTTCTGACTTATATTAATATGTCTGTATATATGTATATGTATTAATGTATATATCTGTGTATGTATGTATAAATGGCTGGCTACTGCTGCATACCATAAATAATATTATTTCTTTTGTTAAATGCAGATACTTTATATTAAAATGTTGAAGCATGTAAACATTTACTTGTACTTTAGCACATTTTTGTCTTATGACTAATACGATAAATACATAGATAAAAAGTCTAGTTTGTTATGTTGAATACAATAAAATATAAATAAGTTTTTCCTAAAAAAAAAAAAAAAAAAAAAAAAAAAAAAAAAAAAAAAAAAAAAAAAAAAAAAAACTTGCTATAAAAACTCAAAGAAAACGTGTGAATATTTATGAAAATATTCAATGCATATTTGGTGAAAATTAAGGTTGGGTAAATTACTTAAGTTGAAGGTAGTATGTATATGCCAAGAGTTAGAGGCGTAATACGTTGTAAAGTTTAAGCATTGTGTGTTACTTTCAAATATGTACCAGGTTACAGAAATCCGTGGCGCAACAAGCTCGCCAGCTTTGAACCTTATAATTCTTATCGAGCCATAAACGCCAAACAGCTTAACCGACACATTAGGTAAACCTCGTTTTTTTCCGAAAATCGATTATTTAAGATCGCAAATAGTCGAATTTGGTAAAAAAAATTAAGTTCGAGAATTAAGTCGCCTGAAGCTTTTTTTTTGGCGGTTATGACACGTTATGTTTCTTTGCATTAGTCAAATATGCCGACGTTCCTGTTTATCGTAGCGATTTTTTTTTTTTCATTCAAACCTTATATCTCTGACGAAAGATTTTGTAGCAGCATTTAATCCCGAAAAGATATGTTATTCTTGGGATGGTATGGCATCATTGTAGCCTAAACTCATTCTCACCACGTTATTTATTTATTTACTCCAGTTTGCCAGCTCTGCAAAAACAAAACCTAGGAATGGGAATATATAAACATTTTCTCTTCCCTACATAATGGCACACAGATGTGGTCGAGATTAGCGTGAGTCCTTCTATGGCAGCCTTATCTCACAGGCGATCTTACAGCGTTTCCAGTACTACTACAACCCAGTAAAAAAATACATTCTTAAGATTTCATAGATATTTACAATTTGCGATACGGAAGTAGTTTTTTCATAGGCTTGTCATTGAGATGTTATTATAATAATAATCTCCTTTATTGTGAATGGTGTCGTCGACGTCACATCAAGACGACAGTAAAACTGTTCACTTCTCTGCTCTTTGTCGACAACAAGAATAATTTTTGAGCTAAGAAATGTGCGTCTGGCAAGTCTAAAAATGTGTGGTATTATTCATAGTGAATGGTTTCTACAGTATTGCTTAACGTAATTATAATAAAATATGATGTTATAGATATTGTTATAGATATTTTTTAATAATATTTGATCTAGACCCTGACCATCTCTTTCAATAGAAATTTGATTCGCTCACGTATCTAGTTTGAGGTTATGGTAGATACACAATGATGAATTATTTTCAATTCTTCGAGTTTTTTCTGACATTATTTACTTGTGCTAGTATAAAATTTAGCCCATTCCGGCTTCCTGCATTCGATTGGTCTTCAATTTTTTAGTGAAGTTTTACAGTTCGCCACGATTTAGTCGCAGAAGGGAGATCATACAATGGAACTCTGAAATAGATTTCCGAAGTTGGAAGGAAGTTAAGGTCGATTTTGCAATTAAGTTGTGAAATGCCCTGGCAAATTACTTTTTACGTAGGTATTCATATTATTTTTAAGTGTTAGTGAATCAAGACCTATTTAAACTCGCAGTATATATGGGATTGTGAATGTTTTCTTCACTATGTTGAATAGGTTTCACTTTCGCTCCCGTTTATGTACGCTCATGTCATCGTAAACTTGCGCCATTATTAAAGTCGGAGGGGAAATAATATTTAGAACATCAAGATTTACAAACAGTATTTTTACAGAATAACTTATAATATAATAATTACTGCTTCTAATTAATTTCAGAAATTTAAAGTTACAAAAATCAATTTTATGACCATGAAATAGTCATGTAAGAATTCTTATAAATCACAAACATCCAAATTGAAGGGAAACGTTTTTGCGATCATTAATAATTCAACGAAATCACCCATTGCCCATATTGAATTCTCTAAGTAAACAATAAAATTCTTAAATTATTACCAATTTAAAACTGACCTATGACAGTTGAACTTAAAGTTAATGCTGCCACTATTAACATCCTCATGATCATCATCACTCGCATTGTTTTCATGCAAGCATTCATGCAAAGCCTACGCACGTAAAACTGTCACCCAAAAAATTTCAAAAAGCAAAAACAAAAAGAATTTCAATTGTAAATAATAAAATATGTTTATTACACAATACTAAATGTCATTTGTACATTTAAATGTCGCTCAATTCTTATGAACACATTTGTGGACACATGTAAAACGAAAATAACAACAACAACAGCAAAACATTTTAACTCTTCCCAAAAGAAAAATTAAAATCTTATAAAACAAAACACACAAGTCAGTGGTACTGGTACGTATGCATGTACATCTTGTTTTATTTTTTCTAATCGAACATTCATGTAATTGTCATTGTTGACTAATAGAAGCTATACATATTTTTCATCCATAGTGTAATTGTGATCTATAGCTTTGTTAGCTCTAAACAACGAATGCACTCACTCTATACAGATATTTTGACATGCTTGAATTCATTGGTATGTGTACATTAAATGTCATTTATTACTCATGGACGTCATGAATCAACTATGCGGTATTGTACACTTCACGTGCTATGTGTATTTACGTCTAAGCGTATGTAGTTAGTTGTTATGTTTTAATTAGGGAATGTGTAACATTCACTCGCTATCACAACGCTATTTAGCGAGAGTTGTCAATGCAAAAAAGGTCGTTCACATTTAAAATTTCTTGCTGTTTATTTCTCCTACAGTATCAAAGAGCAAATATTGGCATCAATTAACTTAAAATTAATACATACTATATACATTGTTTTTTGTTGTCGCAATTGTCTACCATAAATATGATTTTTTTTTCTTCTTTTATTGGCAAACAAAAGATCATTTGAAAAGTTCATTCACTATTAATAAGAACACATAAAACATAATATAATTTTTAATCATTTCAAATTGAAAATGTGACTCTAAACAAGGCGTAGCCCCCGCCATTAGCTAATTTACATTTTTATAAAATTTTAAACAATGCAATTAATGGCTTATTTCCTTTTCATTTGTTCCTTCTGCTTGGTCTGGCTGCCTCCTATTTTCCAATAGAAAAAAAAAATAAATAAAAATAAAAGCGTGCAAATATTTATTTAGGGTTTTTTTTTCAAGCAAAGTAAAATAGTAAATATGCATAATTATTAGACTTAGTGGAAAACAAATGAAAACATCTGTTGTATAATGTCTGGCTTAAGATTTTATTAGTTGTTTTTATTATTAGAATTTACATATAATATATGTATAAAGGGTATTCCAATAGAGACTTCAGAACTTTGATCATATTTTTTTTAAACTATATCTGACGAGATTTCTATCATTTACTTAGTGTCTTCGCCATGGAAAAATATAGCGTTCAACAACTCGTGCGAATGATAAAATTGTTTTGTGGAAACTGGCCCTAATTTGCATCGAAAAGTTATCTTCAGCTATGATATCAATTTCTGGATGAACGTCCACAAACGAAATTATCAAATTTGATACAATATCAAACCACATGAGATCCAAGAGCGTCCAATGCATCCCGAAAAGTTGCTGTTTGGTGTGACGTCATAGGATCATCCATTTCAATAGGTCGATCATTACCAACTTATTTTGACCAGAATTGTATAAAATTAATACAAAAGACGACATGTGCCCAGTGCCACACAGCTTATATACGAGCGATTTGAGGGCTTGGTCATCTCATGTGAAAGTGATGTGAACTTGCGACAGATATCATGCGATTTGACTTTAGATTAGACTTCTTACTGTGGAGTTTGCTTAAGGAATTCTTTTTTTTATAAAATAAAACCTTAAATGAAAATGTAATTTCAGTTAAATCGGGTAATTTTGTTTCAGGCCAGTAGCCTGTTAAAACTCATGGAACCAGAATCTAGTCAATAGTCACTAGATCTATGTATATTCTTCAAAACCAGGCATCCCAAAATACAGAAGGCGCGAGCCAGTGTTGCCAGTTTTTTTTCTAGAGCTTATCTCCAATTTTTGATTGTCATCCCCGAAAATCGCCAAATTAAGTTTTTTGGATTCTTTTTTGTGAAAAAATAAAACTTCTTAATTTCATCTAAAAAATAAAGACAAAAATAACATATTTATTGAATATAACAAAAATTAAAAATGTTAAAAACCCCGAAAATACAATCTAGAAAAGATGCGATATCTTCTAGACGGCTGGACCCTCTCGATCAAGTCCCCTTTCAAACAGAAAAAACTAAATCAAAATCAGTCCAGCAGTTTGGTCTGTACGTGGACAAGGGCAGACGCACAGATGCACAAACACACAATAAAAACTTATAACACCCCTTTTTTGTCGGGGGTTAAAAATTTATTTATATCGATAGCTATGTTTACATTCATATTAATTTATTTGTACTAATAAAACTTGTAAAGAAAAAATTACAAATAGTTTACACAAGTATACAAAAATTTTTAACCAAAGTTTACCATTTCAAAAACTTCAGAATCAAAATCTTCTGATTCATCATCCGCAGAAATTGTGTTGTACATAGCACTTGTATTAAAAAGCTTTAACATTTCAGCAGGATTAAATATGTCAAAACAAATTGAATTACTTTTAAAGTGTATGTTTATTCTTAAAAATACATTACTACTGCGGCAAACCAATAACTACCCTACGGTATTTCATTTTGTGATATATTTTTGTTTTGGTAGTGTTCATTATAGGTTAATCTGCCTTGATGCTTCTTCTTTATTAGAAACCATTCAGTATGAATAAAAACACACATTTTTATACTTGCCAGACGCACACCTATTAGCTCAAAAGTCATTATTGTTACCATCAGCTATAAAAAAAATTCCCATAAAATCCCCTAAAATTTGGTTATCATCCCTAATAAATCCCCATATCCCCAACACGAAATTTTTATCCCCAATCTCAAAAAAAATCCCAATTTGAGGGCAAATCCCCTAAACTGACAGACCTGATGAGAGCTGCTCAATTTATCAATCTAAAAAAAAAATCAATTTCAGTAAAGATTGGGATTTATTATCCTACACAATCGTACAACTTTTGAGAAAATACAAAAAAAAAATTTGTTCAAAACACAACAAGAAATCATTAGATCAGGGTTGTATTTTTTTCAAAAATTCTACGATCGTGGAGGATAGTGAGGCAGTCTAGCCTTAAGAGAACAGTTCTCAATTTTTCGTATCATTCTTTTGACAGCGAGTTAAGTAGTGAAGTTGGCTGCTAAAAACTGCTTTTGTTAATGTTATTCACCCCAATCGTGAACAGTTTTTACCCCGAAACATTGTTCGTTTTCCCCAACTTGCAATTGAATAATATTTTTCAAATGGGTGTGTGTTATCACTTTTCCTTTGGTTTCGTTCACTTTATTTTTGCAGGTGAACTGAATTAATACATTTGGGTGATTTCAATATTTTCCTTCCCATTAAATATTAAAAGTTATAAATAATTATCTTTAGACCAAGATCTGTAAATAATGTCCACAATTAATAACAATAATTTCCTGTAATACCTTTTTGCATAGAATATGACCATCTTTGGTTCACATGAAGCAAATTTTGAGGCGGTGGTGTGAGTACACCATGCCTATGCATTTAAACTTTAAATTTTAAAGAATATTCGACTGTTGCCAAAAAAAAACTGACAACCCCAAACCAGATTTTCGCAGAAATCATAATTTAGCGCTATTAAGGGACCGTGAGGAGCTTTCAAAATGTTATTACACAACTTTTTTAATTACTGTTTTAATTTTTAGAATTAAATCTAGCAATTTTTTCATATACAAATTTTTCTACTTATTGAAATCACTAAAAACTTTTTTATTCCATTTTATTTACTGTTGTATCGTTTAAAGTTGAAATCACATTTTCAAATAAAATTTCTCAAAAGAAAAACAAGTCATTTGTAAAATGAATATCTAACATATTTTCTAACGTAACCTTTACCCTTCAAGAGCTCTTGAATATGATACGCATTTGACTTTTCAGTCAGTCCACAATGTGCAGCTTCTGTCTCTTGTTCATTCAATGTAAAATTAGAACATTTCTTTAGTTGTTATTACAATAATGCTCAGCTTTTCATCTATTGTTAGAAACTATCGTAAAAATAAAGGAATTATTTTATTCTTGGGTGGTGCTTAAAAGTCATAGAAATAATTCTAAGAGTCTATTTGACGCGAAAAATTGCTGGCAAAGTTCAATAGTTATTGACGTCATATTGTCAAAGAGAAATTGACAAATTGTAAAGCAAGCACAATATCTTTATAATAATAAATAGTTTCATTATTATAAAAAAAACATGTTTCATTGCACTGGTGGTCTTAACTCTTGAGACGTTGTAACAAACAATTCAAGTACGATTGTCAGAACCTGCTTTGATCAGATTAGACGCTAAAGTCGTTTTGGAAAGTTCCCATGCAACAAAGCCAAAATCTAGCTTGTTGTGTGGCTCGTGGCACCGTCCGCGTCCAGTTCATAATCTTCAATTGCAGTTTAAAAAATGTGGGTTATCATACGGCCATAGCGCTCTTATTTGATGGTGGCGGTTCTTTGGGCTATCCAGTTGCAGAAGCGATATTTTCGATCGACATGCTGTAGATTGCTATGATCCACAAGCCTGACCACATCTGTAAGGGTTTCAGCCCCTCTAAATTTCTTTATAATCCTGCCAATTCCTTGCACAATATGACGAAAATAATCACTCCTTCAATGCTCGAAAAGTGGCCACATTTTAACCCCACCATTTTTGAAGTAAGTTTTAACTATTTTTACGTGTTTTTCTTTGTTGTTTTACTGAAAAAATGACACTTCAGAGGACTGACACTTAACAGCTGAAAGCCTTGCCAGAACAATGGTTTTAAAGCCACTAAATTGACAACCCTGTATTAAGCTCCAGACAACAATTTTTGTGTTAAATGTATATATTTGGTTTCCTTTTTGAAGCTATTTTTAAGTTTATTAAGAACTATTGTATGTATGAGTTTTTCTGTCATAAATGCACTATTAATTATTTAGCTCGATCCTACGGTGTCTCCTGGTGCATAGTCGGTGTCTTCTGGTGCATAGTGGGGTCTAAAGTACCCGACACACAGTGGGAGATTTTGTTAAAAAAAAAATGGAAATAATTCTGTAGTTTCTAAACGGGCCGTCTGATTGTTATGATATTTCATACAGCATTGAGGGAGGCGTCAGGAGAGAAGAGTTTAAGTCTGGAATTCGGGCTATATATATATTTAAAGGAGCAACAAAGCCCCGAAATGGGCAACCTTGTTTTAATGAAAAATTAAAACCCATGTTTTTGATCCGATAAAAGTTTTTTTTAGAAGTGTATTTTTTTTATCCAAGAGCTAAAAAAGTTCTACATATATGGGTTTTCGCTTAAAGTTTAGGATACATTCTGCTAATGGAGAAGTCAAGTCTTATTCGATAGAAAACGAAACTTATTATAAATTAAGAAGAAAATTTGTAACATGAAAATAAGTTTGGTATCAGAAGCACAATCAAGTCAAAAGTTATACTCAATTTAAATTAAAATTTTGAAACAATTTAGATTTTCGCTATTACAAAAAATTTTTGCATAAATACCAACCCCATATTTTTACTTATTAAAAAGGTAATACTATAAGAAATATTACAAAGTAATTTTTGGTTAAAAATTTTCGTTACTGAAGGAATCAAATCGTTTCGAAATAGACCTATTTTTGTTACAAATATAAAATTTAAGGCATTTTTTTTTCTCAAATTCCAAAGCTGGAACCAAAAACTTTATCATGCCACCTGAAGACATAATATGTTTTTAAATATTTCCCAAAATATTATCTGCGCCCGGCGAAGGATAAGAAAAGTATAGCAAAAATACTAAAAATTTCCATTTGTGGGATGTTGCATTTTTTTTTTTTTTTTGGAATTACCGGGAACTTGAAAACAAATTTAATTTGTTCTTACTTTTTTTAAGCTAAAAATTTTCACTTGTCTACTCTTTGTCGACAACAATTGAATACTATTAAAATTAGTTTACAAAGCCTTATAGATTAGTAAGAGATTGTCAATAAGAGCCAATTTTTGCCGATAAAGAGCAGACAAGTTAAAATATATACTGTCGTCTTGATGTGACGTCGACGACGCCGTTCACAATAAGGGGGATTGATAAATGCGAATATAAGGATCCAAACATCACCGGCCATGATCTGAAAACCATTTCGTTTTGAAATCGCAAAGTTTCAAAAACGGAAAACACTGTTCTCTTTATCGGATAATTTAGTGCATTCGAAATTAAGTTCGGATAAAATATCTCAAGCATAAGAAATCTTAAGATCAATTAAAAAGCTGCAATAAGTGACCTTTTTTGTTGAGTTTTTTCCCGAAATTTGTCGGTTTCAAAACGAAATGGTTTTCAGAACCTGGCCGCACATATCAGCTTATTGTAAGCTTTGTCCTAGTTTACACTATGCAAGTCTTATTGGTAAACTGATTAGTTTGTTAGGGGAGAGTCCCCTCGTCTCTCTCCCTTAAATTAATCAGCTTAGCAATAAGACTTGCATGGTGTAAACTAGTAGTTTTTTTATTTATTTGAAACTTACCTACAGCTCGATCCATTTTATCAAATACAGTGTTGCCCATTAGTTTGGTTCGAATAGTTGTTTGGTATGGTTATGATTATGACACGTCTAATTTAAGCTTTTAAATCTATACAAAAATTAAACACATAATAAAACGATTTCCCTATCTTATATTACATTTTATATGAAAATCTATTAAAATTTTAATAAAAGGCCTTAGACAAAGTTAAAATATTTTTGTATTAAAAAACTTGCAAAAAAAGCATAAAAACCAAAAGGGTGTTGAATACATTTTCAATATTTTTAATATACAAAACAATGACCCTTTTTTCAGACTTCCTTTCTTTTATAACGCCCTAAGGGCAATCAGACAATAATCAAAAATAGACTTTTATTGTAAATACAAAAAGTTTAAAGATGCTACACTGTTCGTAACAGTGTTGTTTTGCTGTATTGTTTGTTAAAAGCAGTTGTGTTCTTGGCGCATGCCTTTATTTTGTTATGTTTATTTAGTGTGTGCACAAAAAAAAATAAATAAATACAACTTGGTGTTAATGTAGTTTTTCTAGGGGTTATTTTACTATTTCATGTAATGCATACACACATTTTATTTTCACTTTCTTTAACATCTCGTTTTTTGTTTCTTTGTTATTTTCCTGATAAGTTTTTATTTATTGGTAACTTGCCCAGCTTTAAGTGTTTAAATCATGTCCGAAAACCATTCAATTAATTGTTCCAGAAAATCATGTTTATTTAGGCGATTAATAATTTAATGGTTTGTTAGTCAACAGTTAAGTACCGTTTTAGTTTTGTTTATCTAATAACGCTTGATTGCTGCGGACATGTGATGCAATATTATTATTTATGATTAATTGCTGCTTACAAGTTTACATTGTTATGAATTATATCCTGCGAGTGTCAGTGTTAAAATTTTGTGGTATCTTTTTTATATTTCCTTTTAAAAGCTGTAAAATTGTTAGTTTAGCTTAGCAATAAAATTAATTTATTTGTTGTTCACATACATAGTTGGAAAATATTCAGTAATATGGAGAAATTTTTTCAATTAGATCGTAAACTTTTTTTCTTTTATACCTTCCACGCCCAATTTTTTTTATTACAGTGCTGTTGTTTTTTTCCATTCGTGGCCATTTTGACACCTTACTCTATACCCGAGGGATTAATTTCTTAAAAACAATTTGGTATCGCCTTTGAAAATGCAAAAAAGAGTAATAATAGGATTCCTGGCTGTAACCACAAAAAATTCTGTGGTATTTATATCACAAAAAATCTTAACTACATAGCAATCAATATGCATACATACATATATATGTAAAGAAAAAATATAAAATAACAAAAGAAACCTGACAAAAAATTAAAAAGAAAAAAACAGAAACTTATAAAATAATAAAATCCTAAAGAATTCATAAAATAACTACTTACACTCAAAGAAATTCTAAATATCTTAGGCTAGGAAAATCAGTTGACACAAAAAATTTAACGGGCTTAAAAAATATGCAAAGGAAAGCCTAAAAATGACAGCTTCAATAAGTAATCAGTCCAATGTTGAATAAATCCCTTTTAACATAATCCCCTACTCCAAAAACTTATTTGCTAATATTCGTGTAAAACAAAACAGCTGAAAGCAAAACAGCTGACTTTGAAAATTTGAAGTTATCTCTCTCTCTCTCTCTCTATAACATATTGTTTTTCTAGCATATCATATCCTACCTTGATATATATGCTGCCTATTTTGAAGTCGCCTCCTTTAATTTAAAAAAAAAAACTTTTATTTTCATTTAACTTGTTAAAGTATTTGAAAAAAAAAATAAAGGCAACACTGGTGATACATCTAAAATCACTATTTTTTCTAGACACAAATTTGTGTCATATAATGATACTAATACAAGTACAGTTTCATGTTACTCAGTTGAGTGGAAGTACATTAAATATTACTGGGCATGGTTCCGCCCACTGAGTTATTTTGATTACAAAATACCAAGATGTGTACAAAGCATCTTTGAAATAGGTTCGGCAGAACTGCATAAAATGTTAGGCCGGGTTTCCATCTGTGTGCCATGTGCCACACAAGCGTAAAAAAAGCATAACCACTAATTACTAATGAAAAACATTTTGATTCAGACATGTATTTATTAAGTTGAACAGTTTCATACATAACTAATAGACAATTTTATAGAATCCAACATGATTGCAAACTGTTTAAATCAATAAATGTATGTCTGATTCAAACAGTTTTTCATTAATAATTAGTTGGCTACGCTTTTTTTTTTGGGCAAATGACACACAAGAAATGCCAGATGTAAACTCAGCCTTATATTAAAATTTTAATTGGCTTGATTCCGCCTTGTTATTTTAGCAGAAGAAAATTAATACAAACTTCATTTGAATGGGTAGAAGTACGGGAAATATTCCACCTTATCGTGGTCGGCTCTTACTACGACGTATTTATAATAGATTAAGGAACATCGCAACATTTATTTTGTAATCTATGACAAAACTGTCGTAGTCGCAGTCTAAATACGCTCATTGTGTTAAATTTCAAGAGAGTTGGAATTCCCACTTTTTAAAATTTTAAAATGTGCCATCACAACTTCCTAAAGTGTATGCAAGCTGTCGTAGAAATTGTTTGGGTAGAAATACATGAAATATATACTCAAAGCTAAATGGGTGATATAAAACTAAGCGTCTCAGACAAATTAAGTTTTATTGATACCACTGTAAAGTAGAAATATGGGAATCAATAATGGAGTATGGTGTCGGGCAAATATTCATCTCAGGCTCGTCAGCAGATGTCTGCTCTTTTCGCAAAATTTTTAACCACTTCACTTATCTCGTCAATGCAACGTCGAATTTCATCTTTCAGAACGTCAGTTGTTCGTGGTTTGTTCACGTAAACCCGGTCTTTCAAATTAAAATTTCTACAAATTTCGCAATTAAAATTCCCTGATCAAGAGTGTTCCATGGTTAAAATTTCCCAACTTTTTATTAAATAAATAAATCAAATAAATGTCAAAGGATGACAGTTCAGTTCTTGAAATTTCATTATTTGTTAGTCAATTTACTTCCTAACCTCAAATTTGCACACCCTTTAAATGTTTTACAAAACTAAAGAAGTTCTGAATCAAGAAACATAAAAAATTCGGTTGATAGTAAGTATGAGAACATCGTATATTGGTATGTATTCAGCTTAAGTTTTTTAATAAAATCGTGAAGTTAATAAACGGAATAATGTAACATTTTCCTTATCCTGAATCCGCATTCGCTTAGAATTCGTATTACAATAGCAATAGTTCAAAAACAGATCTTTGTATTGTTCAACAGATATAATAATCGCACTTACGGCTTGTTAGTTTTTGATGGTCCTTCGAGCTCCGTAATGGTTGCGGACATTGACGAAATCGCAAAAAGAGCTAGTAGCAAAAAGCGTGTATGACTTGCATAAAGTGGTGGTACACTATGGTAATATTAAACTTAAGATTGGAGCTTGAAATTTGTCGCTTCTAGGCTATTTGCTTGTTTAGGATCCTCAACGCTCTTTGGGACTATCGAATTATTTGTCTTCAATTCTTTAAAAATTGGGTACATAGATGGGAAAATTTTCTTCAACGAACAGCTTTACTGAGCCATGTCTACCAATTATTTGGAAACTAAATTACGTGTAAACTCCGCCACATGCCATACTGCGCGTTTAAAAAGCGTCTTATAAAGAGCACGTGAAACTTAATTCTGGTTTATTTTCTGTCAAGTTAAGTGAAGTCATTAGTTTACGCGAACAAAACAGCAACTTTCCAAGAATTTCTGATCAAAATGCAAAATGCCACGAAATAACTGCAAACATGCAGATCTATTAGTTAAAGCAACCGTGATGTTAATGATATCAGAAGGCCGACTGGTACAACTTTATTAACTCAAGGTAGATTTCGTGACGCCAATAGAAATTGAAATAGGAATTCTGAAGGCATATACCATATACATATGTATGTATATGCCAATGTTGCTACTCCATAAATTCCACTTTATCATGCCCTTCGAATATTGTCTCCCATAATAATAGTAATATATTGCGATATATAAGTATACATATACTACAAATAGTGAACACAATCAAACACTCATATTAATAAACCTATATTTTTGCAAAAAATAAAAATGAGGAAAATTAAAAAAAGATAAAGTAATTTTACCGCCCCAAACAGCAATCATCATTTTTTTTTTTTTTTCATAAAATGGTAAGTTAATCTTATGCGGCCGTATCCAAAAAAAAAATAATTTGATCTATTTGAATAATTTGCCCTTTTGTCAAAATGTTCATGGATATTTTTATAGAAATTTTGTTTTAACGTACACTTCAAGCTCAAATAATATTTTTTTTGATACGGCTGTTAGTCTTAAAAAAAATTAGCTCAAACCATGTTGAGAAAAGTGTTCTGAACGACCCTACACTCGTAGATTTTAGTTAAAGAAAACTAAAAATTTTTACTTAAAGTTCAAGTTTATTATTATTATATTTATTGAGCGTTAATTAACCAAGTAATTCGCCTTCGAGAAACTCACAGATTTAAAAAGAGCATCGTTATGATATTTACAGTAGACGGCAAATTAAGTTCGAAAATTCCCCCTACCGGAACAAACGGTCGTGTTCTGAAAACCATTTCGTTTTGAAATCGGAAAACAGGTTCTAAACCTTATTTCTTAAAACGCAATGCTGAACGTTGACTAATATTATATATATGCCCTTAATTATGAAATTGGTCTAAGTCATATGAATTTTTACTTCGAAACATGAAACAAATATTTAAAAAACGTCCATAAATATTCAATAAATATCAAATAAATTTATATTAATGGACACTAGTACAGCTCTTAATTAAAATCTTGCATAATATAAATTTTATTTATTTTTTTTGATATGTTCAAATGTAATTTACCAAAGAAATATATTACTTAGACCACTTCCATAATTAAGGGAACATATGTCTATTTAGTTTTTATTATTTGGAATTTGTTCAATATAAAATTTTTCAATGTTTAGGATTGCGTTTTACAGAATAAGGAAGGACCTTAATAATTCAAAAATAAAAATATATGTTGAAAAATGTCAAAGCAATAACTAATAAAATTGTAACAAATTTTCCTCCAAGTGTATGTGTATTTTATTACATTTATAGTAAACTTATAAAAATAAATTAAATATAAAACCAACAGACAAAGAAGTCGCATAAATAAAACACATCAACGTATCAACATTAACAACATTATTGACAGCATAAAAAAGTAGAAGTAAAAAACATAACATGATACTGACAGGTTATTTACGAGTATAATGCGTTTCTACTGAAGCCCCATTCTTAATTCGTCCCATTATACTAACCAGAGATGAGCGATATTTCCATCTCTGGTACAGTGATTGAATACTCACTATTCGCTATTGTGATTGAATTTATCAAGTAACAGTTACTTGAAATATATTTATTTCATATTTACAGTGAATACCTAGGAAAGTTCACTTTACAGCAAATAAAGCTGCCACATAAAATATTTTTTAAATCTTCAGCTTTTGTAGAAAAAATCATAAAATCCCGTCAAATCGTCTCTTCTTTCAACTAGAGCTCTCATATTTTTGTGTTTGCAATTTTATTGTATCTCCGCCCCCTTTTAGTTCAATGTTCAATATTTGGAAGGAGTTGATTGCTAATTGTTTATGCTTGTTAATCTTCCCCAGTGAGGTTAATAAATATGTATGTTTGTATTTTGTATTGGAGATAACTGCTCATATTAAATCATTCGGTATGAAGAGTGTGTTCATACACGGCAAATTTTAGCTGAACAACTTTTTAGTTCGTAGGCGAGGAGGGAAAGCATGATGGCTCCATATTGATTGCCTTCACCTCTCTCTCTTTTATAAACTGAAAAGTTGCTCAACTAAAATTGCCATGTGTGAACCAAGCCCTACAAAATATCCAAACAGCTGAACAAAATTTTAGTAGGAATTTAAAATAAATTCAGTAAAGTGCGACTCTGACTCGCGCACGAAGGGTTCCGTACGAACACTAGATATGTAATTTAATACAAACTTCATCCTATATAATATATAGTTTTGGCATTTTTTTCGTTTTTGGGGTCTTTTCGGTTTCTTTGTTTTGGCGTTTTTTTCGGTTTTGACGATTTTTTTAAGTTTTGGCTATTTTTTTAGTTTTGACACTTTATTTTCTCGTTTTGGCGATTTTTTTCGGTTTTTGGCGTTTTTTCATTTTGGCGATTTTTTTCATTTTGGCGATTTTTTCGAATTTGGCGATTTATTTTAGTGTTAGAAATTTTTTTTAATTTTGGCGATTTTTTTCGTTTTGGCGATTTTTTTTTTTAATTTTTGGCGATTTTTTTTTTTTTTTTTGGTTTGGCGATTTTATAATTTTCGGTTTTTTTAGTTTTACCGGTTTTGAAAATTTCAAGTGTTTGTCTCTTACGGTTTCCAAGATATAGCAAATTGTCCAAATTACATAGTCAAAATTGCATTAACTGATGGACCACCCTTTAATTTAAATTTTTTTAAATTTTAGTGTTAATTGTTGTAGTCTGTATAAAAATACACTAATTTTACAAATTTCAAGTTTCAATATACATATGTTCATACAATTGTATGTATATTACATGGGATTTTAACATTTTTCGTTGCTAGTTGTGGAACACCCTTTAGTTTTTAATTCTCATGTATTTGTTGTTGTAGCGGCCAAGATTCTACATACTGTGTCCAAATTTCAGGTCCGTAGCTCTTACGGTTCCTGAGAAAATACCGTTTGACGGACAGACGGACAGCGTAGCGAAAACAATAGGGTTCCTTTTCACCTTTGGTGTACGGAACCCTAAAAAATGCATTTGTTGTTGACTTAGCAGCATGTCTAGATGCACTTCGCAACACTTCAGTAGACTTCGAGACATTTTTTTAGATTCTTAGGGCCAGTTTTTGACTTGGTAATTAAGTTAAAATTACTCTTAATTTCTATTTAAATACGAAATTATGTTTTCGAGTGCATATTTAAATAATACTCAAATGCCCAACGTTGCGTATTTAAATTCTATTTGTGTTTTACGAGCATACCATAAGTTTTTGTGCTTGTGTGTATTTGTTGAAAGCATTTACACCAACATCAGGTGGTCGTATTGAAAAGAATTTCGTTTAATTTTTTTGATATTAGCATAAATAAATAGAAAAATGCTCTTATGCAATTATAATTTTCTACACTTTGATAACCTAACTATGTTATTTATGTTAAACAGCTGTTGTTTGAAAATCGTTCCATAATACTGTTAAATTTTTTTTAGTGCTACCGTACTTTCAACGCACCGTAATTTCAAAATAAGAACTTTAAGTAACCACTGAAAAATAAAATCGTATTTAAATACAATATAAATTTAAATAAAAATTAGCTAAATACATACTTAAATATTAACTTAAAAACTAGCTGTTATTCATTTTGACACTCGTAAAATATAAATAAAATATTGAAATAACTATTCGTTGTGGGACTAAATTGGCATAGCTGATTATTAGTATTTCTAAAAATAACAGAACTCTGCCAGAAACAAAATACTTTGTGACCACGGTCGCTGTTTAAAAGAACAGTGATTTATAAATGACATTTACTAGGAACATTATTAAAAAAATCCCTCAGTGGATCATCTCTATTACAAACTATAGGAAAGCAGTAATTTTGTTAAATCTTAATAAAAAAAAACTTATTCAAATATGCGGCAGAAATTTAACGTAAATATATTTTTATTATTCGAAGCTTAAACTTTTTTACTTTTTTTTATTATTTATATTATTTTTTATTTATAGTGCGTTTCTACTGCAACCATATACTTAATTGGTCCCATTATTCGACTTATAGGAAAAATAGTTATTTTTTATATTAATAAAACTTTACCAATATTTATTAGAAATTTATCGTATACTATATTTTTTTATTATTCAAATCTTAAATTTTTTTTATTCGAATTGAAACATAAAAATAATTTTGAATAAATTCTGCTCGAATAGCAATCATACGTATTACTTACGTGATAATATAAACCAGTCTCAAACAGTAGAAATAGAAGATGACATGTTTACTACATTTTAAAAGCAATCACTACTGTAATGATAAAAAAAACCGTCTTGGCTTCGTTTGTTTTGGGGGAGCAAACAAAAGTGTGGGAGCATTTCTATTTTTGGAAAATGAAAAAGTTTTTTACGAATTGTTTGGTTTTGTTTATACATGCAAAACGTGTTCACATACTTGATAATATAAAATTCAAACAAACCAGGCACTTGACAATCTACCAAATTCCGCATGACGCCATTTTTTTCTTCTACACACATACATACATATATATGTAGAATTCCATACAATATTGGCAGTTTGAAATTAAATCACAATAAACGACAAAGTCTAGGTAAAGAATTTTAAATTAAAGACGCACCAAAAATTACAAATTCTTACAAATAAATTTTTTTTCTAATACAAACATATGTGAGTGAATATGAATGAGAAGGTAATTAATACAAAACAAATTGTGTTACAAAATTATTTGTTTTTACGACACTCCCAGACGCTTTAACTCTTCACACGTTCACATTTAAAAATGCTTTAAAATTACTTACATATGTTTATTTATATATGCGATAACATAGAATTCAAATGAGCAGTTACACATTTTAAATTCTAAGAAAAGATATAAAATAAATTCCAAATAAGGCTAAGAATATTTGTTTTCTTGCTTAAGGTTCCACTCAAAAATTAATTTGCATAAAAGCAAATCAAATTTAGCTGCACATAGTTTCCACATTACAAACAAGTAGTGTTATCAAGAAAATTTTGTTCGAAATCACCCAAGAAATTTAGTGTTTTTGATATCAATTTTGTAGACAAGTTGACTGTTATGGAGTTTTCTTTTCTGAAAAAATTTTAACATTTTTTAACTTCTTATTAAAAAAATACAATTTTAGCGTTCGTTTACAAAAAAAAAATTACACAAGGGATGACACAATAATTTCTAATAAAATGTATATATCAAAATCATTTTATTGCGAATTTTCATTGAAAAGTGTAATAAGTGTAACATTTTTTTCAGAAAATAAAATGCCATTAGTAATATAGAAACTTCACTATTTCTTTCTATTTTACTATAAATCGAGTTTATTACTATTATTATTATTGTTTATTTAAATATGATTTGTTTGAGAGCAAAGCCTTTCAAAATTTGTTATAAAAACACACAAAATAATTCATAGAAATTACGAACTTTATTCTGTCTGGAAGTCTTTACTTATAAATTTATAATCACCCCTACCGCGAACAGTTTTCCTTGAAAATATTTCCCCTCGTCGCCAAATTGCAATCGTGAGTAATTTTTCCACAGAAATCTGTTCCTTTTTTTATTCCACCTGTGAATAATATTTTTCCCATAGATTTTTTCACTTTTCCCTTGGTTTTGTTTACTTTATTTTTGCAGGCGAACTGAATTAATACATTTGAGTAATTTCAATATTTTCCTTCCAATTAAATATTAAAAGTTATAAATAATTATTTGTACGATAAGATCAGTAAGTAATGTCCACGATTAATAACAATAACTTCTTGCAACACCTTTTTTCATTGAATATGAATCTCCTTGGTTTCCACGCAGTAAATTTTATAGCTGTGTTATACTAAAGAATTTTTTCCACGGCACGTAAATTTTTACAAAAACAACTTTACACTTAAAACATAACTTTACACTTAAAAACAATTCATTTGAAACCCAATATTTGTGTAATTCTTATTATCAAACTTAAATTTGTCTGATTTTTAATTATTTTTTAAGCTTTACAAATCTTCCAGTGTTTTAAGGCTCAGTTAGCTGACTGTAATGTAAAGTAACTGCAACAGTAGGAAACAGCTGATCGATATTGTTATGTGAAAAGTAATGAAAATGGTTATATACTACGTTTATACGCGCACTATTTGCAAATAAAAATATTCGCAAATAAATTAACTCACTGTTTATACGGAATAGCAAAAGTACACAAACTTGGTAGCACTTCTATAGAAAGTTTACTTTTTTTTGACAAAAATAATAGTGTAAATGTGCAAAATATCAAATAATTATTTGTTTTAATTGTCATTATTTGCTTCTGTTAATGTTTTTTATGCAATATTAATCCATTTATTGTTTTTTGTTATCAAACATTTGTAAGCGTGGCAACCTCAAGCGTTTTATTTGCAAATAGTGCGTTAAACGTGAATAGTTTTCTGAATTAGTAAGTCGCAATAAAAACAATAATATGGCAACAATTTACAGTTTTATTTGCAAATAAGCCCTGCGTATAAACGTAGTAATAGAGATGTAATGTAACGTAACCTACTTTTCATATAAAAATGTCGATCAGCTGTTTTCTACGTTACAGTTACATTACATTACAGTCGGCTAACTGAGCCTTTACATTCATTACGCGTTGATAGCGAGAACAAACTTTCCCGCGCCATTCACGATAGCAAATTTCCCTTCATGGTGAATGAAAATTTCATGGGAACAAAAATTTCACATTTTTTCACGATCAGGGTGGGTGACCGATGACATTTTTCAAAAAGTGGCACCAAATAGGGGATTTATCAAAAAAAAGGGACAAAATTAAAAAAAACGAGAAAACTGCACTAAACTTTTTATTTTTAATGTATTTTCATATAACTCACCCTAAATAAAGGGGGTCAAAAAGTGGCAAGGCAGTCGAAAAAGGGGAAACGCAGTTGAAAAAGTGGCAAATTGCCACTTTAGTCGGTCAAACGGTCACGCTGTTCACGATAGGTGTGAATATACATACATACATACATACATACATACATACACACATACATACATACATATAAGATTGAAAGTCAAGTTAAGTTTTTATATTAAAAGAAAACGCATATTCAAATAAAATAAGCAAAAAGCAATTTTGCTGTAACTTTCTTAAAAATCGCATAAATAAACTAAAGTTTTAGTTATAAATTGGAAAAATGATTATCTCAATTTTAGCTTAAGTCGACTTAAGCACATTTTACTCTCTGCCGCAGATTATTATTATTTATATTTAAATATTTCACTAATTGTTTGCCTGGCTTCTTTAGACAATAAAAAAAATTGTGTAACATAGTTCATACATAAGTTTTAATTTATTAAACTTTATTCGATTAATTTTTCAAAGTTATTTATAAAACTTATTAATTTTTGTTTACCATGTAAATTTGAAAAAAAGCGAAATATGAAATATTATTTATTTTTTGATGTACATACGTCAACAAACCGGTATATTTAAGTTTATTGTCTTCGTTAAAATATTTGCGTGTACATATTTAAACATATACGCAGAATAAATTATATTCAGGTTTTATATCTGGTGTTCGATATCATATGAAATTTCTTCCAAAATTCTGTTGAAACAGTGCAATTTGATTTCAGTTAAAAATAGAAAATAGTTTTGCTTTTATCTAATTGAAAACTGAAAGAGCGCTAAAAATTTTTCATAGTATGTATTATTTTTAAGAAATGCTGTGTCATATCATGCCTTTTGCTGTTCACTTAGTAAAAGGAGTCGTGTTGATAATTTAACGAAAATTAACCCTCGTGTGTACTCAGCCTTTGAGATAATCACAAAAAGTCAATTATTTGTAACCTTGTAGAGCTTTTAAAAAAAGTTGCCACACTCTTTTTGCCAGGGTTGTAATAAATAAACAGCATTAAAACAAATAAATATACAAACATGTTTACATACATCCGTTTCAAACAAAAATATTTATTTCATTTTATAAAAAGATTTAATTAATACAAAGCAGTATTTTACTCTAAACAATTTATAATAAATTTTATTTTATAGTTTACGTCATATTGCTTTATAATAATGATAGTGCTCAAGTTTATTTTTTGTGAGTTTTATTTGCTCAAATTCTCTGCAGATGAACGAATTATTATTTTTTTAATTTCATAAGTTTTATATGGGTTAAACGAAATCACTGGATTTCATTTCTTTTTTTTTGCCAAAATTTGCATGTTAAGCGATTTTTTTTTTAATATAAACTGACATAAATACTTTTGGAGGCTGCTTTGAAAGTTTTATTTGTTTGGTAGTGTTTTGCTTAATATTTTCTAAATAAATTTTTCATATAAAATTTTGTAGATGAGTAGAGTGACCTCTGCGGTTTTCAAAAATATTAAAATAAATATCTTGGAATGGCTTGCAATTATTGTGTAAATATTTACTAGCAACTTTCTTAAATTCCATTTGTAGTTCTATGTACGTATGGAAAATGTTTAAAGACGTCATGTTAAAGTTGATTTGTTTATACATATCGTCACCTAAAATCCCAAAGGCCATAACAACCAAAAAATTCAAAATAAAATTTTTGATTGATTATGAGGCGATTAATCAAAATACATCTTTCCTTAAAATTTTGCTCGCATGTGTTCAAAAATAGCGATTTTCTTCATTTTTCAATTTCAATTTATAAGGTTTTTTGCTTTTGTAAAAAAGCATACATATATAAAAATTACGTGTATGTTCGTGATCGCTAAACTCAAAAAAAAAACCGATTTTGACCAAATTTTATATGCATGCTCTATGGGCCGTGAGTAGTGTTTCTGTGTAGTTTGAAGTTCGTCTGACAGATGGCGCAATATTTAGTTTTTTTGTGTTCACCGTAACTCAAGAACTACTGCACCGATTTTGACCAAACTTTATATACGTGCTCTATGGGGCGTGAGGAGTTGTTTCTGTGTAGTTTGAAGTTCGTCCGACAGATGGCGCAATATTTAGTTTTTTTTCGTGTTTTGCCCGATAGACATTAGCTCGATAAGCCTATGCTGTGTTTCGCTGAAGGCGTTGCGTCCTTAATCAGCATGTAGTGGCGTTAATTAGCCCGATACCGCAGACTTGCCGTGAAAATAAAATTTGAAGGCAAAACAACGTTTGCCCGGGTCAGCTAGTATAGCTATAAAAAAATCTTAAGCATAAGATATATAATAGCGGAGTTCGATGTTTGATGCAAATTGTCTTGCGTTCAAATCCAACAACAAAATACACACACAATCCAAAGAAAAGCTACGATATTTTCCATTTGCACTTACGCAAGACAATTTGTATCAAACATCGAACTCCGCTAATATAAGTTTTTTGTTTGCTTTTCCGTATTTTGAACACCTGCAATGGCAATGCGCAACCGCCAAAAAAAGCTTAACCGACATAATTTTCAAACTTAATTTTTTGACCAAAATCGATTATTTGCGATCGTAAATATTGATTTTTGTAAAAAAAAATTAAATCCAAAAAATGTTTTGGTTAAGCTTTTTTGGCGGATATGGTTCGATATGCCGAATCATCATACATACAATGCTGAATGACATTTGTTGTCTCTGTCTTATTTGACATGACGGGATTTTTTTAAATTTGAGGTTGTACAACTTGGATTGAAATAATAAGCATATTTTCTTGGAAATTATGTGACTCCAAATAAAAAATGTGTCATTGATTTCGGTCAAGCTAGAAAATTGATTCCAACTTTGAAAATATAAAATAGCCCCAAATTTAAAAACTGAAAAAGGATACCAAATTTAAAAATAAAAATTAATTTACAAACATTTGCTCAGCAGAAAACATAACGGGTTTTCAAAATGCGAAAGGAAAAAATCCTTAAGCCTGGCAGAAAGGCCTCCTACGCTGGCGATTTTCTAGTGCGTTGAAGAAAAAATTGTAAGCCGACATTGCGTTGTTCCAAATACCACAAAGAAGAAAATTGTATGCTAATTTTTTAAATGTACTTCTTAAAAAAAATGATGATTTATTTTTCTTTCCAACACTTTCTATTGAAAACAGTAAGGTTTTTCATGAGAATGTTCAAAAGTCTCGCAAACTGTGAAATTGTGCATTTTTACACTCTAGTAAATAAAATGTCAAAAATTTTATAGAAATTTATTTACACAATAATTTTGAATCGTAAACGCAAATAAAAAACAATTGTGCAATTGTGCATTTTGTAAATAACAATTTCTCCTTTTTTGGATTCTTTAGGCATTTTTAGACAAACACACAGACTTTTTTATTTTTATAGAAATATATCGATATGTTTTTAAGTTAAAAATCACTTGAAATTTTTTTATTTTATTTGTATTAAATGAACTTTTTGACGTTTGTTTCCAATTTACATAAAGTGTTTGCGCAAAAGTTCAAAAGGGGCTTCATGAAACAAGTCTCGCAAGTTTGCCCAATTGCACAAATGGCAATTTTAAGAGTTCTCATGAAAACCCTTAGTAATTAAGTATCGTAATTCTTATTATTAGCAATTTTGGGTCACTTGTCCTTCTTTTAGAGCGAATTTTTAAATTTCAGTTTAATTTATCATATTTATTTATTAGTTTGAGGAGATTTTTTACTTAATTTTTAAACATAAAATGGCGGAAAAAATGGGGAAAATGGATACAAATTAATTAATAAAAACAAAAAAAAATGGCTCTAAAAGGTGTTTTTTGTTTTTTCAAAAGAAAATTTTGCATGGATTGAATTGAAGTTTTCTATATGTAATCGTGACTGTAGAAGTTTTATATGTTTCTTCACTCCAAGAGCGACAATTTTGCTTATTGACATGACCAACTGGCCATCATCACTGGACAGAATTTTGCGATAAAACATTACCGCAGTGAACCACGATTTTATAAATGAGGCTTATAATCTATTCATAACGACATGGCAACCTGCACTGAGTACAAATGATGGAACAGTTGCCAGATCTGACAGTGTTATAACATTTTGAGTTGCATTGAAAACTTAAACCTTACAAAAACACCTCTGAAATTATTAATTTATTAATATTAATATTATAGTTATATACAGGGCTAATTTTTCTGACTTTGCCAGAAAAAGCATTTTTTTGCATATTTTAATTTTTTTGTAGAAAAATGCTTATTTTGGGTTACCTTGCATAAAGAAGCTTATTTTTCACTCTGGCAACGCGATTAATATATAGCGACTCATATAACTCAAGCTGGTGTAAAAGATATTCACATGAAATACATTTCTTTCCTCTTCTTGCACATGTATGTCTGCATATTATTAATTTTTTCTTTACTTTTCTATAACTTCTACCACAAAGTCGAACCGAAACTATTACCGCCGGAGGCTTCTGATTGTTTATTAGTGAAAGTTTAGCTGTTATAGAATGTGTGAAAGAAAGTATTGAAAATACAAACCAAAATGTATTCATTGACAAATTCAACAAAGTTTTGAACAGAAACACAGGTCTGAAGACCTTAATGAAAATTAAAAATTACATATATTTCAATAAAACCGAAACCGATGAATATATTGAAAATTTGTCCCCATCTGAAATACTCGCATTTAAATACGCTCCTGTTACATCTACTGATGTTGAACGTATATTTTCCATGTATTCATCTGTTTTATGTGACAATAGAAGATCATTTCTTTTTGAAAATTTAAAAAAAACAAATGATTGTTCATTATAATAAAGATCTCTTTAAATAAAAATACTTTAAGGTAACAAAATTGTTGATTTTATTCTTGCATATTTGTGCATATAACCGTGCATATTTTGAAATTTTTTCGTGCTATTTCTGGCGCATATTTTGAATTTTTTTTTTGCATATTTTAATTAGCCCTAGTTATATACAAAATAATATGAGGGGAATAAGCACTACCCAACAAAAATTTTCAAAAAAAGTAATTTGGTTTGGAATTAAGCCTTTTTGGTGGAAACACTTACCTACTGGATTACCAACTTAATGATTTTAACAAGGCGTAACCCTGCATTTACACATGCAAGTACCTTGCATGCAAGCTCTGTGTACGCATTACCAACGAAAATTTCATACAAATACCCGACTTTCTTGCAACTTGCATGTTTGCCTTTTAGTGCAGAGTTGTCCATAACATAAAAAGTTTAATCCTCACAAAAACATCAATGTGAAAAAAGGCCAAGTTCCTATCAAAAATTTCGGCCATCAAAAGCAGTGAGATATAAATTTTGACCAAGTTCTTGTTTGACACAATACCTAACACTGAAATATGCTATGAATTATATAAATTTGTAATCGTAAGGGTGTCATATTTCCTAAATAAATCTTTTTATTGACAACTTTAAACATTTATTTGTTCCATACATAATTAAAATCTTTAAAACATTGTCACAGAAATCCATTAGCAGCGACAATTTCCTTTTAAAATTTTTTATCAAATAAACACCTATCAAAATTAAAAATAGAATTTTCTTATTACTAATAAAAATAGAATGAAAAAAAACAAACATTTATGGTATAAATTTACATAAAATGAAACAATGACATAAAGATGGCATAAAACATCAAGTTAAATGTCAAATAGGTACCGATACACACACCACACTTTTAATACCATTGTTGCCAAACTAAAAAAGGAAAGGTGATGCAAAAAAAGAGATGTTAAATTGACACTCTTGATGCTGAGACATTTACATTTTTGCTGTTTCAATTTTCTTTGTTCGTTAAAAGTGCCTTTTGTTTATATTTATGTTCATATACTATACCTGCATATACATATGTACATGTGTATATTCATACATAAGTATGTACATAAGTATACATATATATTTTGCCTTTTCTTAAAACCATATGGCAAACTTAATATTTAACTAATATATTTATGTCACAAAATGATTTTTCTAAAAATACTCGGTATCTGCCACAGAGAAATAACATTAAAGTGTGTCTGTCTGTCTGTCTCTTTAGATTTTTTACTGTTCATATATTGTATTAGTCAAATGAGCTTTCTGCCTTTAAAAATTCATGTCTAACATATGGCGTTTTCTTTTTGGGTAACTGTGAAAATATTTTATTTTGTACATGCATACACAAATTTTCTAGATACTCTTGTCAAAGTCTGTTGCCTCTTGACTGCCAAAGAAAACAAAAATTCGTGCCTTATTCCCAAAATAGATTAAATAGTTTTTGTTTCTTTGCTGCAGCTCAATTTGATGACGATGACAAAATTCGCAATAGGAAAATTGTTTTAGTTAGACTGCAGGATTAGGTTTTATCTTTATTATGTACTTGCGGAAGAATTTGAAAGCATAATTTCATATTAAGGGCGTTAAGCTAATAACACAATACTATCACACAAATTTAATTCACAATTTGAGCAAATATGTATTTTAAGCTAAATTTATTTACATACATACATATGTGCATAAAAGCATGATAATGGAGTTTATAATTTTCAAATGGTTGGTATAAAATGTGGCTTAAAGTATAACAACATACATTTGTACTATGTATATGTGACTACATGTGTACTCTTATAGTGAGATTATTGTGTTTTAGTGCTGTTGGTTTATGGTATTGTGTTAAGCTCTGTGCAGTTCTTACAATATTATCAGTAAAATATGTTTAAAAAAAATTTTACAACCGTGTGAATTGGCGATTTTTGTCTGGCAACATTGCCAGAAAAAGCTTTGTCAGTCCATTGTAACACCACCTGCTGAAAAGAAATTTCAGACATCTGACAATCGTGTGAACAGATATCGTTGTCCAATAACTGTCAGATCGTATAATATTGTCAGTCAAATGTGTTTAAAAAGTAATTACAACCGTGTGAATTGGCAATTTTTGTCTAAAAAGTAATCAATGGTCTGAAATTGTAAAACTAGCTGCAAAAAACAAATTTCACTAGATTTCGTTGCCATTGTCAAATAATTGCCAGATATAGGTACATATGTACGTCAGTTATTTTATTACTGTCAGATGTTGCGAAGTTCATACATCTGACAATAGCATCAATGTCATAGATTTCTCTCTATTAACAATGCTGCACACAGCTGTTTTTAAAGAAAAAGAAAAGTGAAAAAATATAATAAAATATATACAGCCAAAATCGTTGCAATCGCTTCTTTATGCTCCATAATAATTTATATTTTCACTTTTTAAGTTACACACTAAATTCACACGATAAAATTTATGACGTCTGTTTTTCTTAATTCCTCTTTAGTCGAGAAATAGAGGCCATTAAAATCATTGTGTGAATTTTGTGTAACACAAACACAGGCGGTTCATAATTGACAATTTCTGTCAAAAACTTTGAGTCTGGCAATGCCTAACAACAGATCTTACTATTTTTGAACGTGGCAACCCTATGAACAGAAAATTTTTGACTGACGATGGTCTGGCAATATATTGAAAGATTTTCTGACAAAGTTTCTGCACCTGAATGAATTGATTGTAAGATCTGACAACCGCCTCTACAAATATTTAGATTGGTTGGGATGGTCTTATATCAAGTTAATAGAACTTTGACCACAAGTGAGAAGAGTTACTACCGCTAATCTTTCACACATTAAGGCCTCATTAGTTTTTACTTTTCGTTCCCGCTCTGTGCCGTTCTTTTCTGTATCAAATATTTTGCAGTTACTTTTTCTATGAAAATAATCAGCTGACAACCTATAGAATTGATTATCAGAACATAATAATACATACACACATTTGGCTGTCACTTAACGTTCAATTCTATTTTCTACAGATTTGCCCGCAACAGAACAGGGGCCTAATTCCCGCATTCGATTGCGAGCGAGTTATTACTCGAATGTGCGAGTTTTTTAACTTTTAGGATTTTCGCATTCGGTTTCGAATAATACATATCGAAATTTCTAATGACAACATTCGATAACGTGCATACGTTCGTGTTTTTACTCGCAAGCAAAAAGGCATTCGAAATCATGTTTAACATAGAAAAAGCGAAGAAAAAGAAAATTCATGTTCAATATTTGAATTATTTATTTATAAATGAATGAATAATGCACAAATGTAAGTATAAAAAAAATACAAATTAAAGAATTTCTAGTCGACTTTAAATATAACAAAACACACTGACTTGGCAAATAATGTTTTGCCTAAGAGTTGTCGGCGAAAATAAAAAAAATCAACCAACTCTGTGAGCATCTAAATAACAAATTAACTGATTCTGGTCAACCAATAAAAGAATCTAAAATATGGCTAGTGCTCTATTCTCTAACTTTACACTAATTTTTTATTAAGTTATTAATTAAATTGAAATGAAAATAACATTTATGTATATTCGTTTCATTTTTCTGCATATAAGTACGTGTGTATGTACGTATATACATATGTTTTTGCACACATACACATATACAAACATATACTTTTGCTTACAATTTATTCAGTGTTGTGAAGTGAATTTATATATAGATATATTTGCCTTTTTCCAACACTGAAACAAAAACTCGATTCGCTTGGTAACGAGTGACATCATCGGAAAATTTCTTGCCATCGAAATTAATTTCTATTCGAATGCAATTCCGATCACGAGTGCAGGAATTAGGCTCCAGAACGAAAAAGGAAAAACAAACTCCACATCAGCGTCGCCAGTTTAGGGGATTTGTCCCCAAATTGAGGATTTTTTCGCGATTGGGGATGAAAATTTCGTGTTGGGGATCTAGGGATTTGTTGGGGATGATTTTTTGGGGATTTTTTTTTATAAGTGATGGCATCAAGAATGGTTTTTGAGCTAAGAAAAGTGCGTCTGGCAAGTCTAAAATTGTGTGTTACTATTAAAAGTGAATTGTTTTCAATAAAGATCAAGGCAGATTAACCAATAACCAAAACAAAAATACGTAACAAAATGCAATATGACTAGTTGGAAACACTTCTTAGCACAAACTATTTCTGCCTTTACTCATAAATATTTTTCTGCGACTAATTGTAGTCAGACGGGGCATGGTGTGGGCTGTAAGATGTGTGGGACAAAACTTAACACACACGATATTCTAAATAGTGGGTGAGGGCGGTCAATATGGAATATGATTGCTTCATGTCTGGTCGCATGTTCCGGACGTTTTCGGTCGGTTTGCTGCATCTGTCGGGTGCGATTTTACCAGCTCATGAAATATGGGTCAATTCTGATCTCACCAAATGCAGATCATAACTTGGGCGTTTTATATATTTAGCTTTGGTGTTGATTCTTCTGGTGAGCCGATTTATGCGATTTATTACACTTCAGGTTTTTGCAATGGATGCGTTTTTTGTCTCAAGTATCTTTTTTATGTTTTTATGGCGCTCAATCAGCATTTCGGACATGCATAATTGTCTTTCAACGTATTTCTTTACTCTAACAGTGATCTTCATGGACATTATTCCAATTCAGCATCTTTATTAGGGCTCCGTACACCAAAGGTGAAAAGGAACCCTATTGTTTTCGCTACGCTGTCCGTCTGTCCGTCACACGGTATTTTCTCAGGAATCGTAAGAGCTACGGACCTGAAATTTGGACAGAGTATGTAGAACCTTGGCCGCTATAACAACAAATACATGAGAGTTAAAAATTAAAGGGTGTTCCAAAACGAGCAACGAAAAATATTAAAATCCCATGTAATATATGTACATACAATTGTATGTACAAATGTATGTATATTGAAACTTGAATTTTGTAAAATTAGTGTTATACCGACTAAAACAAATAACACTAAAATTTAAAAAAATTTAAATTAAAGGGTGGTCCATCAGTTAATGCAATTTTGACTATGTAATTTTGACAACTTGCTTCATCTTGGAAACCGTAAGAGGCAAACACTTGAAATTTTCAAAAACGGTAAAACTAAAAATTCCGAAAATTATAAAATCGCCAAACCAAAAAAAAAAAAAAATTCGCCAAAAATTAAAAAAAATCGCCAAAACAAAAAATCGCCAAAATAAAAAAAATTCTAACACTAAAATGAATCGCCAAATTCGAAAAAACCGCCCAAATGAAAAAAATCGCCAAAATGAAAAAAAAACGCCAAAAATCGAAAAAAATCGCCAAAATGCGAAAAAGGCGCCAAAACCAAAATAATTGTTTATATGTAAAAAAAATTGCCAAAATGAAAAAAAAATCGCCAAATTGAAAAAACGCCAAAAACCGAAAAAAATCGCCAAAACGCGAAAAAGGCGCCAAAACTAAAAAAATCACCAAAATGAAAAAAAAACGCCAAAATGAAAAAAATCTCCAAAATAAAAAAAAATCGCCAAATTGAAAAACGCCAAAAAACAAAAAAATTCCAAAACTATATATTATAAAGCTGAAGTTTGTATTAAATTACATATCTAGTGTTCGTACGGAACCCTTCGTGTGCGAGTCAGAGTCGCACTTTACTGAATTTATTTTTTTCTTGTCTTCTGTACAAAAATCACCATTTCTGAACCGCACAAGCCATCTCTTTCACTTTGAAATCGATGGAATATATTAGGGATAAGCTTCTGCGAGCAATCAATGTGCTGCAGCAGCTCTTAATTTTTTAAATTAAAGAAATAAAGCAAAACTTCTCGCAAATGCTGATAATTTCTTTGTTGGTAAAAAGATCGACATATTCGAAGGAAAAAAACTGTTGTTTACACTATTTCTTTCAATTACTAAGTGAGAATGAAGTATTACACACATTCACCACAGCAAGCTACCGACTTCAATGAGAATGGTTGTTTTGATGACAGACAGGAAGGCAACACGGTGGTTTTTGGCAATATAATACAAAAGGCGAATGAATATAGCTTATAATTATTTCATATTATTTAACAGAAAGAACATCCCGAATTTCTCATAAAGAAACAAATGGACTCATTTTTATACTTTTAGGTGATATAAGTACATTTCAAATGAGTAATATAATTGTATTTTTATAAATGTCAAATGTTTGAAGGTGGCACCACTGAAATAACTATTTATAGTTGAATATCAGCTGCTTGTACTGCTGTTGCCATCTCCAAAATATTTAAACAGCTGGCTACAAGGCCTCAAATGCATCTAGCGGCATTAATGCATTAATGACAGATGCTTACTCTCATATAAGTTATTAAAGACACAAACCAAGTGTAGCATATAGCTCATCTGTGGTAAATCCCACATTTTTATGTTATAAGCTTAAATTAGACGTGGCATAGCCATAATGCCATAGCGAGTCACCTAAAACCAAATATAGTTTGGTTCGAATGACTGTTTTGTATGGTTATGGTTATGTCACGTCTAATCACATTATTACTGAGAATTAGTAAAAGAGTGTAAAGTAGTTTGGGAATGCCTGTTTTAGAGAAAACATTACATTCCGAGAAGGAATGTGTGTTGTTTCATTCTCCGTGGAGCTGCTCTAGAGTTAAATCTAATGAGTTTTATGATCCATAAGGGATAGCTCACACGAATTCCTTCTTCCTTCTTTTATAATTTATTAAAGCCCAACTTTCATATCTTACGATTCTTTTGCTAAAAAAAAACTTTGTATGACTAAATAAATACCATAGAAACAATTTCTTGTAAAGAAATCTTTTGTCCTCATTATTTTAACAACAATAAATAATTGTCAATTCAGACATTTTCCTCCTTTTTTTTATTTATTATATATTCGGATTTGAATTATTTGCAAAGTGTCTTCTAACTAACACTTGAGTAGACTTGTTGTTTATAAAATTTATGCGCCACTTTAGCAAGCCAGAAAATTAACAAACCAACCCCAGGGCAGAGTAGCAAGCCGACCAAAAATTTCGGCGGCGGCTGAAAGACAAATATTTTCGGCGGCGGCGGCTGAACGGCTTAACGCCGATTTTTTCAAGCATATAAAAAAATTTTTGAACCCAGTCTGTTTCTAGAAAAGTACGTGAATTATTGAATCACCACGTTGTAGCATTATTTATTTTGCAATAGCTTGAATATTGCAGTAATTGATGTCCTAAATGCCAATAAAAATAACCTCTTAAATAATTTGTTAAACCATAGAAACTAGACTATACATAAATTTCATTTAAGCTTCCTGATTGAATTAAAAATTATTTACTTTATTGCACTTCTACGGATGAACTAATAAAAAGCTATGATCAAATAATAGTAAAAATTCGCCTGACTGTTGCAACAAAAAGTCTATGTAAACGTGCATGGATTTAAGAAGGGACTCCAGTAGAGAACGTAAGTTTTGTCGCAGCTACGTTAGTCGCGGTTCACACTTCAACTTATGTTGATCAACTTGCAATTCAGCTGTAAGAAAAAAAGAGATATTTGTACGTCTTCCTCCGTCTCTCTTACAACTGAATTATGAGTTGATCAAGAAAAGTTGAAGTGTGTGAACCGGGACTTACCGTTCATATACACATTTTCTCTCTATGTGGAAGCAAAATCAACTATTTTTCAGAGACTCTCGCTATCATATTCAATCCGTAATATAAATAAAAACTATAAGCAAGTTGAGTAGACACAATATTAAACATAATTCAAAAAGTATAAAAAATAAAAGACAAAATATCGGCTAAGCATTAAGCCGCCAATAAGCCGAGTGGTTCGGCGGCGGCTTGGCTTGTTGAAAAAAATCGGCTGAGTGGCTAGCCGCCAGCCGCGCCGTTACTGCTTGCTACTCTGCCCCAGGGTCGTCAAAATGAATTCACAACAATTCGTCTGTTAGATTTTTATTACTTTTTTATTTTTTTACTTTTAACTGGATTTCGACTATAAAAAATAGCACGAAATAAAATATTTTAATATCATTAGTGGCGTGAATGCAAATGCTGTCGAAATAAATTAATGCTTTAAGTGACAAATTAATAACGATTTTTTTTTATTAAGATAAAAATCAAATCAAATTCTTGAGAATTTTGCAGTTTGAAGAAGAAAAAAATATTTAAATCGTAATTGATATTTTAGCCGCTGTATTTTAATCTTTATTTCAATGTTATTTTTTATTACAATTTCAAACACTTGTTGAATTGCCTAAGCCTGTATGAGCGCAGTTGAGTCATTTGTTTGATTACAGGAAGCTTTGAAAAAAAAAATATAAAATTTTTATCAAATTGTAATATTTCTTGCTGTTGTAATAAACACAAACAAGTTTCTTTTAATGCAGCTTATTGTAGTGATAAATTTCAAATTATGCGCAGAAAGTATATAAAATGAACTTAAACATCAACATGACTTTGATAACACAAAAAAAAACTGCGATAATTTTTATACTTTTAAACTGGCTAATGTTGGTTTTAAAAATTAAATAAATGTGAACAATTGTGCAAAACTTATTTGATTTTAATTTTGTTGTTTTTTCTAGTAAAAGATAAAATATTTCATGCTTTTTTTTGTTGAACATCTGCAATGTTTCAGTTTGAAGTATTTTGAAATATGAGTATATGTTAAGTATTTTAAGCTTGAGAAAAATATTTCTTAAGAAAATATTCAATAACATTGTCCTGCTTTAGATTCTCTCTACTTTTTGAAATTTTTCTACATGTACTTTCAAATATTTTCAATTGCCTTGTTTGCCCTTGTCACTCGCTCTTTATAATGAAAAGTAGCTATAGTGCTACTAATGTGCTGTATTTTGTGTAGATACTTAAATGAATTTTACCTCAAAGACAACTTCGATGACATCGATGTTTGAAGATGATTGTAGGCATGTAATTACCAAAGATGATGATGAGTCACATAAAGGTAAAACTTTCACAATATTGGCAGTGAGTTTGTTATTAATGGTCTCAAACTTGGAAGAGTCTAGTTAGTACTCATCCACTATTTGACTTTTGAGCATGGGTATTGCTCTCAGTAATATTTCTTAATTCTCCGTATAGAATTAGTAAAATAGTTTGATGTGTTTTAGCGCTGCATGTTCCACATAAACGATTCCCAAATGGAGGTCCATAGAAATCATTCAAGGGGTCCGGTTGACGAGCCGAAATAGGAATGTTTTTAAAAATAATATATTTTTAATCTGCATAATTTTTTATGTCATATTTTATTTATATATTTGCATATGTATGTACGTATAACCAGTGTTTAAAAAACTTAAGTCGAAGTAGCATAAGTCGTAAAATTTGTACTTTTCGCTGCTTTGGCTTTTTCCAACCATTTAAAGTGAACCAATGCTTTTGTCGAAGCAGAAGCAGAAAACCAATTCTGAACAATTGCGCAGTACTTTCAACAGTCGATGATTTTAAAAGTTTGAGTTTTATTTGTTGTTGCTTTTGGTTAGTTTCGCTAGTAAAAGCATAAGCAGTCTGTGTGCTTTTGTAAATACCAAACAGTCACAGTCGAAGAAGCAAAAGCTTTTGCGTTTGGAAGCTTACTGCAGGCTCAATCAACTATTTTGTGGTGTTTGTCATGTTTTTGTTGTTGTTATTGCACATCAGACAAGAAGCAAGAACAAAAACTACTTTACTGCGATTGTTTCAAACTTCTAAAAGCAAGATTTTTGCTTATTCGAATGTAACTGTTTGTGACTTCCAAAAGCATACAGACTGCTTCTGATTCTACTTGCGATACTAACCAAAAGCAAAAGCTAATCAAATTCAAACTTTTCAAATCGTCGACTGTCGAAAATACTGTGCAACTGGTCATAAATCATTTTGTAATTTTGCTTCGACTGAAACTGTTGTAATTATATTTCAAAAGCGAAAGCAGAAGCAAAATAAAATGAAAACAATTAAATGTTAGCGAGAGTTTTTACTTCTCACTGCTTAATATAAACTACTCCGGACAGTTATTGCCATCACTATCAAAAACAGCTGATATTTTTTATTGCCACATCAGTTTTATAGAATGTGAAGTGAAGGTTTAAACATGTCAAAAAGAGACAATATTTTGAAGAATATTTAAAATTTGGCCTTACATTAAATAAAAACGGTATATTTTTCAACCTATTTTTAAACAAAATTAAAAATATATTTTTGTCTTTTACTCTTTTGTATTTTTAATTCAACCTAAAAACAAAACATATTACATAGGTGCGTGAACAGGAATTTGGTGTGAATCCTTGCTCTAGATCACAGTCGCTCAAAGCTGAGCTTTAACCAGCTTCCCTGTCGGAGAATGTGTGGTTGACTACAAAAATAGTTAACTTATAGTTAACTTTTCTTAGACTGACTAAAAGCTAGCTGCAAAGTCATCCAGAACAAACCCAAAATTAATTCTAAAGTTGAGTACGTAATCGAATTTGGTGAGAGCCAACAAATTTATTCTCAGCTACTTTAAAACTCATTTCAGTTTTATATTAACATTTTGCTGATGTTATTTTAGATGGCAGCTTAGCCGAGTGTTAGCGCGTTGAGTACACAACGTGTGATGTTACATGATCGAGCCACAGAAATTTTTTTTTTTTTTTTTTTAATTTAGCTTAAAGTAGTGCCTAGTGAGACAATTGACTACCGCCTACGACATCGCAATGTTAAAATAGTTAGTTGATTACATTGCAAAGTAATCCAAGTGTAGTCAGTACTAGTTGCGAAATAGTTAGCTTAAAGTTAGTTTAAAGTTAGCCAAATTTCCGATAGGGTTGTTACATACATACATATACTAATACACATACACAAATACAAACGCAATCGATGGCCAGAACTGCTCTAGGTGCTATTGCTATTCAACAGAACATTTGAGGTTATTAAATTCTCTTTCTATCGATGTTTTTGGGCTAAATTTAGCTTAATTTTAGGGTTCCGTACACGAAAGGTGTAAAGGCACCCTATTGTTTTCGCTTCGCTGTCCGTCACATGCTATTTTCTCAGGAACCGTAAGAGCTACAAATCTGAAATTTGGACAGATCATGTAGAACCTTGGCCGCTACAACAACAAATACATGATAGTTAAAAATTAAAGGGTGTTCCAAAACGAGCAACGAAAATGTCAAAATCCCATGTAATATACATTTAATTGTATGATCATTGACACTGAAATTTGTAAAATTAGTGTATTTTTATACAGACTACAACAATTAACACTAAAATTAAAAAAAAAATTAATTAAAGGGTGATCCATCAGTTAATGCAATTTTGACTATTTAATTTTGACAACTTGCCATATCTTGGAAATCGTAAGAGGCAAATTCTTGAAATTTGCAAAAACGGTAAAACTAAAAAATCCCAAAATTATAAAATCATATATCCAAATATATCCAAAATGAAAAAAAAATTGCCAAAATTAAAAAACGTCAAAAACCAAAAAAAAAATCGCCTATATGAAAAAAATCGCCAAAATGGAAAAAAAGCCAAAAATAAAAAACGCCCAAATGAAAAAACGCCAAAAACCGAAAAAAATCGCCAAAAAGAGAAAAAAAGTGCCAAAACTAAAAATGCGCCCAAAATTAACAAAATCTCCAAAACCTAAAAAAAGCAAAAACCGCCAAAACGCTCAAAACGCTCAAAAACGAAAAAAATTTCAAAACTAAATTTTATATAGGCTAAAAAAGTTCGTATTGAATTACATATCTAGTGTCCCTTCGTGCGTGGGCCAAAGTCGCACTTCACTGAATTTATTTTGGATTTAGCTTCAAAATTTTCATTTAGCTCTTAGCTTATTTTTTTTAGCTTTTTTAAAAATTCGTTTAGATTTTTTTATCCTTTTTTTAATCTAAATTGCATATACTCAAAAAATATGTTAAAGGCATAAAAAAGTTATAAAAACGATAGTCTGTTAACATTTAAAAATATAAAATTTTTTTATTGGACAATAGTTTAAAAAATACAAAGTGCAAATTGTTTATTTATAAGAGGAATGGCAAATATAAAAATAGAGGAGTTACAATGGCAAAAGTTAAATTAACGTGCATTCAGTGGCAGGAATTTACTTAAATCAAAGCTTTATTGTAAAAGGCGCTTATTCGCCAAAATAATGCTTGGTATGTTAGTATAAATACTGTTAAATTTTTGAAAATTTGTTAAGCTTATTTTGGGAAGTTTTTGTTTTGTTTTTCCCTAAAGCTAAAATATAATAATGAATAAATAATTTAATTTAATTTAATTTAAAAAATTATTAAATATATTTTATTTCAAACTATAAAAAAAAATTGTCTGTGCATGTATATATTTAACTTTATTTTAGCAATAAGAAAATAAGTGAAAAAAGTTGAAGAAAGTTTAGCTTTATTTTTTGGCTTAGAATTTAACTTTTTAGCTTATTTTAAGAGTAGCTCTTTTTCAAACGTGATTTAGCTTAATATTATGTTCACACTGGCCAGCACAATTGTTCGCGTGTGTGAATTGCCAATTACAAGGAAAAATTTTTATAAAATGAAAACTGCGGTATTTTCTCTTTTTCTCCCTCACAATGATTTCGCTGGCCATAAAGTTGGTCAGTGAAGTCAATCACCAGCAAAGAAAATGTAATACTAAAGCCGCGTTCAGACTATTATACTTTGTATTTATATTTGTCAAAAATTCAAATAATACGTGCAAGTGTGATAGTCTGAACGCAAAATGTCATCAAAGTGGCAAATAATACGATAAAAATTTTGACATCCCATTAGACTTTCGTTTTTTTTAGAAAATTTTCTAAGCGATAATACATTTCATTAGATTAGGGTTGCATTTTCATACAAACTGAATTTCCAAGTCGGCTGTTTCGCCGCCGATAGCGTGTCGTCATTAATGTAATGTTTTGTCATACGTATATCCGCTCAAAATTTTGAATAAGTGAATCGTATGGAAGTATATTCCGTTGACGTAATTTTTTAACATTTTTGTAATATCTTTTCTTAAATTTTTTCTGTTATTTACATAGAATCTTTTTAACTGCTGAATTTTTTCAAGTGCCGGCACGTCCCCGCCTAAACGAAACCGCTTTGCCGCCGCTAGTCAATGAATAGCACAGACATTTTCATTGAACAGCTGTTTTGTTTTCTGCTTGTATTAAGGCTCAGTTAGCCGACTGTAATGTAAAGTAACTGCAACAGTAAGAAACAGCTGATCGATTTTGTTATGTGAAAAGTAATGAAAATGGTTATAGAGATGTAATGTAACGTAACCTAATTTTCATATAAAAATGTCGATCAACTGTTTTCTACGTTACAGTTACATTGCATTACAGTCGGCTAACTGAGCCTTTACACATTTTATTTGAAGTGTTATGGTCTGAAGACAATATGTGATTTTACGTTAGATTTTTTGACAGTCGCAACGAATGTATTTAGATTTCTGTATCGTAAAATATGATGAAAGTATTAATACTTGTATAATAGTCTGAACGCGACTTAAGGAAATTTCATCTGGCAACATTTTAGATATGCCCTCCATCAATCGCTACTTTCTCTTTCTTTCGCTCAAAAACTGTTTAACTGTCACAATGTTGTATTGCAGTTTAAACAAAAAAGTTACTAGAAATAAATACTGTGAATGAAACCGTAGAAATACGATACATAAGTATACTCGTAAGATGCATTAACACAATTTTACCATACTAAATATTTGTTATTTTTATTGTTTTTGCATGCACTAAATGTAATAACTTCTGCAGTTTTTTAACGTTCCTGCATTTAAGTACGTTTCATATTTTTTGCATTTTTGCTTTAAGGTAAATGAAGTCTTTCTTTTGGTTAAATTCTTCGTAACATAATAACCAGGGGGGGGGGGGGACAAACGATTTATTTAATACTTTTTTCTTCTTCGTTTGGTTTGTGCTGAATAATTTTCCCACTCGAAAATGCATTTGCAGATTTGGGTTAATTGTTATTGTAAAAGGTATTGAAACAGAAAAATAAAAAGGACAAGTGTGTTAAGAAAGAAAAGCCAATCGACTAGAAGAAAATGCAAATGTATTTTTTAAGTGCTGCATATTTGTAGATGCGTCCAGAAAAGGCCGTTTTTGGCTTTAACGCTTTCTTAGTCTTACAGTTTAAAATAATTTAACTATGTACATACTAGTGATGTAACGAATGTAAATTTTTTATATTCGCGAATACGAATGCGAATACGAATATTTCATGTGAAATTTATAGACATTAAATTAGGGCTCTAGTTACGCCTGCAATATGAATTATTAAAAAATTGTTATGAAAAAGAACTTCATACTCCTGTTGGCGTACTTTAAAGTTAATAAAAACTACCCAAAATTTTAATGATCCTCAATTAATATTATTTGAAAATGATACAAAGCACAAATTTCTATAAATAATTTAATGGATTCGTACAAACTAATATTTTTATCCATATATTTAAATTTCGTTTAGGATTTATGCGTTTATTTATTAAAATTTGTGGGAAAATTGTATTTGTATTCGCCTGAATTTAACGAATACGAATGCTTCGTATTCGCATTAAAAAAGGCCGAATATTCGGCAATTCGAATACGAATATTCGTGCATTACTAGTAATTACATACATATTTGTTATTAGCATTAATGTTTGGCGTGAATTCTTTTTGAAAATGGGCCAGTCTTTAAAATCAATACCTAC